>OU343055.1:1493750-2985000 GCA_910593695.2 Ocypus olens | reverse complement strand
AAGCGATTCTTCAAAATCGTAAACTTGATTTCCTTGACTTTCAACTTAAATATTTCGGATTTTGATAATTTTAGTTGACTAGACATTAATAATTTTAAATACACGTACTGTCTCTGATTTTGATGGTTCATGGTTTATTTTCAATTTAAATGATATTAAAAAAAAATACATCGAGCGCCAGCATTGAAAAAACTTGACACGCCAATTTTTCTGTAACAAAATAATAATTTTGTTGGAAACGACAATTTTCATTGGTTTAAAATTGAATGAGCAAAATAGTGCATTCCTTTTCCTTGATGCATTCATATACGATCAATAAGTTTCCTTTCATACAATGATAATAGCACATTATTAAACGAGTGAGAAAGTTGGCCATTGTCACGAGGGTGAAGTTTGCAACACGAGCCGTAAGCGAGTGTTGCAATTCACCCGAGTGGTAATGGCCAACTTTTTCACGAGTTTAATACTATACTTTTTCTACGTCCGTTATAAAATGTACAGTTTTTTTCATTACTTTGGGTTCATAAAATATGTGATTCCTGGACCCTACAAACAGCGTGAAAAAAGTGCCATAACGGTTCATTTTTTCACTCTTTTGCGTGAAAAAAAGTGCCGTAGCGGTCCATTTTTTAACGTTACTATAAAATTGTTTGCGCAAAGTGTGTCATGAACGCTTCGCAACACGCCGTGATTTCCGTCGAAACATTCGTTTCCGATCAAGAAATGATGATTATTATTTTCTTCATTTAAAAAAGTATTATTACTTACAAAAATGGATTAAGGTTTTATCGAATTTATTTAAAGTTACGAACGTAGAAAATTTTTTGTATGAAACTCGAGAGCAAAGCAACTTTTTTTCACTTGTAGGAATTGCCGCACTCGCCTTCGCCTCGTGTGGCAATCTTTCCTACTCGTGAAAAAAGTACTACTTTACTCACTTGTTGCATAAATAACTATTTTCGCATTATATTAAATAATAACCTAAAGATTTTTCAGTTTGTATAAAATTATAACGAATAATTTTTCTATTTGGAAATTGCGGCAGTTCGCTGACAAAAAAACGAATCGTAACCATAGTAACAACTAAACTGTTGGGCAATAAAACTGCTATCATTTGATTGGGCGTCACCTGTGGAGAAAATGATTCGGACAACTTTCTCAATCAAAAACGATTTAACAACGTTTATATTATTTAATAAGATGCGAACAATATAATAATATTTTATTTTAAAAGACGGCCTTTCTACCATGATACTAATATTTTCCTGTAATTACGAAATACATGAGTCTTTCATTTCTTAAACTTTAAACATGTTGATGTTTTGATCAATAATTGCTTTTCCACGGTCATGATGGCCGTGTAATGAAAGTGATTAGTATTATTAATTTTATTGATTTTCCGCCAACGGACGGTGTAATTTATGTTTCCTTTCTTGTACGTTTTAACGCCATTTGAAAATAAAAAAAAATAATTGACAATTAATGAACAGTAAATTGCCTCGGTGTAATAAACACTTAATTTAGATAAATATTGATACTTTTAATTACCGCTCAATTTCCTGGTATCTGAAATATTGATATGACGTATACAGGGTGTTAAAAACAAAAATTGTAGGATCAATATGAAAGTAACTATTTGATGTGAAATAGTAACAAAATTTAAAGTTGTAAAATTTTTCTCTCCTAGTTTATGTTGTATGGTGTGCCTCAAGGTTCGCATTGTGTTCATTGCCATTTGAAAAAAAAAATAATTGACAATTAACAGTAAATTGCCTCGGTATAATAAACACTTAATTTAGATAAATATTGATACTTTTAATCATCGCTAAATTTCATGGTATCTGAAATAGTGATATGACGTATACGGGGTGTTCAAAACAAAACTTGTAGGATCAATATGAAAATAACTATTTGATGTGAAATAATAACAAAATTTACGTTGCAAAATTTTTCTCTCCTAATTTATGTTGTATGGTGTGCCTCAAGGTTCGCATTGTTTGTACTTTTTATAAATGATATATCCTTACTTAACGATTGCAACACAAGAATGCGAATTACAGCAAAATTAATAATTGGTTCCGATTCTTTAACACCGCAAAATGCAAAAGAATCAGTTTCTCTCATAAAAAACAGACAATACATTTTGATCACTCGATTAATTCAAACGTCTTCGAGGAAGTAAATGAAATTAAAGATTTGAGTATTATTGTCGTCTTGTGATGGTCATATTAATGCAATTTGCAGTTGTATATCGAAAATGTTGGGCTACATTAAACGACTATCTATTTTACTCATCACCAAATTCATTCAAGATTTCGAAGAGGAGAAAATACAAAAATCATCAATATTTTTTTTTTATATATATTCAGACTCTAAACTATATTTTGATTGATGGTATTTTCATTTATTGATTGTAAAAGTGTTTAAAGTTTGATTTCGAATAATGTATTCATCATTTCCTAGGATAATCCTACGTATTGTTTGTTTTAACCTTGCAACAACGGTTCTAATTAAAATTACAGATTTAGTATCAACATTGCGGTGTTTATGTAAATGCCTAGCTGTAATGTGTTCGAGATTTTTACACCTAGATATGTTGCATGTGCGTATTTCTTCATTATAATAATAAGCAGATTAGCCGATATGTAAAACTTGTTTTACTAGGAAATTAATTTTAATTCGCAATCTACCTCTCCAAGACAAAAATAGTTGAACTACATTACTTTCTCCACATCAGTACCGGAAAGTAATTTTTTTTTCGAAATCAAATATTTAACGGAAATATCCTATTTGAGGAGACGATACCGAATATTTTAAAAAAATGTCTACTCGTAGTTCAATTTCTGTAGGTGTGGTGGGTAGAACGCGTGCGTGTGCCCGCTGCACCGCGAATCGAGTGGGTTCGATTCCCCGCCCGTGCGGATCGGGATATATTCGCTGGGGACTGTTATCCTATTTGAGGTCCTTCGAGACGTTACCGAATATTTTTGAAAAATGTCAATTTCTGTTGGTGTAGTGCAGTGGTTGGTGGAATATTTTGATGGTAGAACCACTTAGCCTGCAATATATGCCTTCTTTTTGAGGAAAAAACGAACGATAATTGAAATTGAAAACCTTTACAGAAGCATTAAGTAAATCAAATAAAGACGAATGACTTAAAAGAGGTAGTGGCATGGCTCCTTGGCTCTACACAACGAGCCGCCCCTGGTGTAGTGGGTAGAACGCGAGCGTGTGCCGCTGCACTGCGAATCGAATGAGTTCGATTCCCCGCCCGGGCGGATCGGGTATATTCGCTGGGGACTGTGGTCGTTGTAATTGTCTATCATTATTTATTTATTCATATAATTAATAATATATATTTATAAAAAGCGCGTTGGCAAATAAATAGCCTCGCAACCAACGGCAATTTCCTTAATCATTCACTCTCATTAACCCGCAGTTCCGTCCTTCCTTTTATATTTTCCATGCGACGATTTTCAATTATATTTATATTTCTAAAAATTCATTTGAGAAAATGAAAGAAATTTGAAAATAGCAATTTATCGAAATAATAAAATTATACAAAAATTAAATCCTATTTTTCGGCTTTGAAAGATTAAAGTGAGCTGTAAATTTATAAACATTTTGTGATTCAAGTTTCGCGAAAATTGGGAATTTATATCTTAACTATTTGAAAATTTCACAAAAATCACAGAATATTATCTTCACATAAATCAATTTCACAATTTTGCAATTTTATTAGAAAAAACTATTTTTTATGTGATAGCTACTAAAAGAAAAACAAAACGTTATTCAGTGTGACTTTCTCTTTCTACCGTAACAAAATTTTGCACTTGGAAGTAGAACTCTCAAACTGCAATGATTCATAAATCGTTTCGTTTTGCATCGCTTTTGAACATATTTTACAGTATTATCATTCCAGCCAATATTATGTAATCTTATCTCTCATTCATACAAACAGATAACAAATATTTGTTGATCCGTTTTTAATACATAATCACGATAGACTCGACGAATTTTGTAATAAAATGATAACATGCAATAAAAAATGTGTTTGAGTGATTTTTGCTTTGAGTGTTGGTAATTCCGTATCTATATGTTGTTGTTTTTTCTTATTTAATTAGAATGTTTCTACTTTGTAATGAACTTTATATAGAAATTAAATATTTCTCAATTTTCCTTAAAATCTACAAAAGTGGATCTTAAGTGAAAACATCCCAGAATCCAGGCGCACTAACGCACATAATTAAACTTTACCGAAAAAACGATACAAAACCATTAATTTACATTAATATAAATGGTTTGTGATGGCCACTCCACTGCAAAAAATTCCAGAATTAAAAATGTTATGGGTCTCCAACAAGCAACTGATTTCAGCATTTCACTCAATCCCTACAGTGTGGGAACAATAATGGTCTTGACCTACGGTACATGATAATATGGTTTCAGCAAGACGGCGCACCTTCACACTACGAGCGATTTTCTGGAAAATTGCTTTAAACAGGTGGTTTGGCAGGCCCTCGCGATCCCCAGATATTATATCCGTTGGGTATTTTTTATGAGGTCAAAGATCTACATAAACAGACCACAAAATTTAGCTGAACGAGAGCATCGCATAACAGAAGTTTTCTCAATAACGAACACACGAGTGAAAAAAATTAAAAATCAATATGAAACGTGGGGAAAAAAATTCTAAAAAAATTCAAATCACTTTACAAGACTTCGATCTTTCAAAATAATTTTGGTTTTCGAATATGCAGCAATTTTTAGTCGAGCTATGAATTTTTGAAAATGTGTTTTCTTTACTCGAGCGCAGAAAAATTAAAAATTAATATTAAACGCAGGGATAAAATCCTACAAAAATTCAGCTCACTTCACAAGACTTCGATCTTTCAAAATAATTTTGGTTTTTGAATATGCAGCAATTTTTATTCGAGCTATGAATTTTTAAAAATGTATTTTCTTTACTCGAACGCAAAAAATTAAAAATTAATATTAAACGCAGGGATAAAATCCTACAAAAATTCAGTTCACTTCACAAGACTTCGATCTTTCAAAATAATTTTGGTTTTTGAATATGCAGCAATTTTTATTCGAGCTATGAATTTTTAAAAATGTATTTTCTTTACTCGAACGCAAAAAATTAAAAATTAATATTAAACGCAGGGATGAAATCCTACAAAAATTCAGTTCACGATCAAAATAATTTTGGTTTTTGAATATGCAGCAATTTTTATTCGAGCTATGAATTTAAAAAAATGTATTTTCTTTACTCAAACGCAAAAAATTAAAAATTAATATTAAACGCAGGGATAAAATCCTACAAAAATTCAGTTCACTTCAGAAGACTTCGATCTTTAAAAATAATTTTTGTTTTTGATTATGCAGCAATTTTTAATCGAGCTACGAATTTTTGAAAATTATTTTTTTTCACTCGAGCGCAAAAAAAATTAAAATTAATATTAAACGCAGCGATAAAATCCTACAAAAATTCATTTCACTTCACAAGACTTCGATATTTCGAAATAATTTTGGTTTTTAAATATGCAGCAATTTTTAGTCGAGCTATGGATTTTTGAAAATGATTTTTTTTCACTCGAGCGCAAAAAATTAAAAAAAAAAATTAAACGCAAGGATAAAATCCTACAAAAATTCAGTTCACTTCACAAGACTTCGATCTTTAAAAATAATTTTTGTTTTTGATTATGCAGCAATTTTTAATCGAGCTACGAATTTTTGAAAATTATTTTTTTTCACTCGAGCGCAAAAAAAATAAAAATTAATATTAAACGCAAGGATAAAATCCTACAAAAAATCAGTTCACTTTACAAGACTTCGATCTTTCAAAATAATCTTTGTTTTTGGATATGCAGCAATTTTTAGTCGAGCTATGAATTTTTGAAAATTTATTTTTTTACTCGAGCGCAAAAAAATAAAAATTTATATTAAACGCAGGGATAAAATCCTACAAAAATTCAATTCACGATCAAAATAATTTTGGTTTTTGAATATGCAGCAATTTTTAGTCGAGCTATGAATTTTTGAAAATGTGTTTTATTTGCTCGAGCGGAGAAAAATTAAAAATTAACATTAAACGCAAGGATAAAATCCTACAAAAATTCAGTTCACTTCACAAGACTTCGATCTTTCAAAATAATTTTGGTTTTTGAATATGCAGTAATTTTTAGTCGAGCTATGAATTTTTGAAAATGTATTTTCTTTACTCGAGCGCAAAAAATTAAAAATTAATATTAAACGCAGGGATAAAATCCTACAAAAATTCAGTTCACTTCACAAGACTTTGATCTTTCAAAATAATTTTGGTTTTTGAATATGCGGCAATTTTTAGTCGAGCTATGATTTTTGAAAATGATTTTTTTTCACTCGAGCGCAAAAAAATAAAAAATAATATTAACCGCAGTGATAAAATCCTACAAAAATTCAGTTCACCTCACAAGACTTCGATCTTTTAAAATAATTTTGGTTTTTAAATATGCGGCAATTTTTAGTCGAGCTATGAATTTTTGAAATTGATTTTTTTTTCACTCGAGTGCAAAAAATTAAAAATTAATATTAAACACAGGGATGAAATCCTACAAAAATTCAGTTCGCTTCACAAGACTTCGATCTTTCAAAATAATTTTGGTTTTTGAATATGCAGCAATTTTTAATCGAGCTATGAATTTTTGAAAATGATTTTTTTTCACTCGAGCGCAAAAAATTAAAAATTAATATTAAACGCAGGGATAAAATCCTGCAAAAATTCTGTTCACTTCACAAGACTTCTATCTTTCGAAATAACTTTGGTTTTTGAATATGCAGCAATTTTAAGTGGAGCTATGAATTTTTGAAAATGATTTTTTTCCCTCGAGCGCAAAAAATTAAAAATTAATATTAAACACAGAGATAAAATCCTACAAAAATTCAGTTCACTTCACAATACCTCGATCTTTCAAAATAATTTTGGTTTTTGAATATGCAGCAATTTTAAGTGGAGCTATGAATATTTTTTTCACTCGAGTGCAAAAAATTAAAAATTAATATTAAACGCAGGGATTACATCCTACAAAAATTCAGTTCACTTCACAAGACTTCAATCTTTCAAAATAATTTTGGTTTTTGAATATGCAGCAATTTTTATTCGAGCTATGAATTTTTGAAATTGATTTTTTTTTTCACTCGAGCGCAGAAAATTAAAAATTGATATTAAACGCAGCGATAAAATCCTACAAAAATTCAGTTCACTTCAGAAGACTTCGATCTTTCAAAATAATTTTGATTTTCGAATATGCAGCAATTTTTAATCGAGCTATGAATTTTTGAAAATGATTTTTTTTCACTCGAGCGCAAAAAATTAAAAATTAATATTAAACGCAGGGATAAAATCCTGCAAAAATTCTGTTCACTTCACAAGACTTCTATCTTTCGAAATAACTTTGGTTTTTGAATATGCAGCAATTTTAAGTGGAGCTATGAATTTTTGAAAATGATTTTTTTCCCTCGAGCGCAAAAAATTAAAAATTAATATTAAACACAGAGATAAAATCCTACAAAAATTCAGTTCACTTCACAATACTTCGATCTTTCAAAATAATTTTGGTTTTTGAATATGCAGCAATTTTTAATCGAGCTATGAATTTTTGAAAATGATTTTCTTTCACTCGAGCGCAAAAAATTAAAAATTAATATTAAATGCAGGGATGAAATCCTACAAAACTTCAGATCACTTAACAAGACTTCGATCTTTCAAAATAATTTTGGTTTTTGAATATGCAGCAATTTTAAGTGGAGCTATGAATATTTTTTTCACTCGAGTGCAAAAAATTAAAAATTAATATTAAACGCAGGGATTACATCCTACAAAAATTCAGTTCACTTCACAAGACTTCAATCTTTCAAAATAATTTTGGTTTTTGAATATGCAGCAATTTTTATTCGAGCTATGAATTTTTGAAATTGTTTTTTTTTCACTCGAGCGCAAAAAATTAAAAATTAATATTAAACGCAAGGATAAAATCCTACAAAAATTTATTTCACTTCACAAGACTTCGATCTTTCAAAATAATTTTGGTTTTTGAATATGCAGCAATTTTTATTTGAGCTATGAATTTTTGAAATTGATTTTTTTTCACTCGAGCGCAAAAAATTAAAAAATAATATTGAACGCAGGGATAGAATCCTACAAAAATTCAGTTTACTTCACAAGACTTCGATCTTTCAAAATAATTTTGGTTTTTGAATATGCAGCAATTTTTAGTCGAGCTATGAATTTTTGAAAATGTATTTTATTTGCTCGAGCGGAGAAAAATTAAAAATTAACATTAAACGCAGAGATAAAATCCTACAAAAATTCAGTTCACTTCACAAGACTTCGATCTTTCAAAATAATTTTGGTTTTTGAATATGCACCAATTTTTAATCGAGCTATGAATTTTTGAAAATGATTTTTTTTTCACTCGAGCGCAAAAAATTAAAAAATAATATTAAACGCAGAGATAAAATCCTACAAAAATTAAGTTCACTTCACAAGACGTCGATCTTTCAAAATTTTGTGCGGAAAAAAGTTTTACTGAATTTATTCCATACTCTATAAAGCAAACAAGTTATGAAACGCATCGTGGTACACAGTGGTACCAAGAACTATGCCAAATTAAAAATAAACGAGTCGGATTAACGAGTGCTAATTCCTCGGATCCACTAACGACGGCGGAATATCAACTTTAGAAACTTCACTCACTCGTAGAATCTTGATCGAAGCAGGAACGCCACCTCCATCATTTCATACAAAGTGTACCACACGCACAGAACTACACACCAAGATTCGATCCTGACCCTTCAACACCAATCACCACCACCGCGCGATTTATTATCTTGACTCGAATCGGTCGTTATCTTCGAATCGGATCTTTACACGCGTGGTACTCTCTCGAATCGAAGTACCGGCGCGACTGGTCGTCGCGGAAAACTGGTCGCACGTCCCACTTAATCACCGGCAATTTTGCAGTGGAGGTGATGGACTGATTTCATTCATCGTTTTCTCGCTCATCGGCGTGCAGGAAGGAAATTGATTAGTGCGCGGTCGAACGGGTTCTGATTGTGGTTAATCGGATTAAGGATGAATAATCAAGTTTGCGCAATTTTAAATTGAACCGAATTGAAAATTTCGTTTTCTAATGCTGCGTACACATGAGTGCCGAAAGCCGCGCCCAACACCGAGAGAATGCGCAAGTGTGTACTATGCATAATAAATTATAAATTATTATTATTATTATTTAGTCATAACGGATTCACCAATTTACAATAAAAAAGCAAAACGGTAACAAAAGTATAAATATAAAAATAAATATAAATTCAAGTGTGCCGTTGACTATCATGAACAAAATTAATCCAGTCTTCACGATTTAACTTTTCTCTTAATAAATTACTGAAAATAATCAGACATTTGCACATCAACCGTTCAGTTTCGGATCCAAAGGGATTTCGAAACAAATATTCAAAATATTTCAACGAATAACCGAATAACACAAAATTTACATTTATTTTCAAATTGCCTACTGACGTTTCCGTAAAGTTCACGACAGAGTTAAAACATGTGGACTCGACAGTGACCTAAATTGGTCGCCCTCGTGCATTTGCACCACCGCGATCCCCGCGGTATCACTCTAAAACAAACGGCGTTTTATCGAATCAACATCGCGTCCCCGATTTTGTGAAATTTTCGCGGACGGCGCGGGAAATGCGATTCGGTTTCGGCGTAAAACGCTGAATGTAGAATGCGGCCCAATAAAGTCACACGAGACTAACGCGAAGTGACTTGTGATGGAAGCGGCCCGCTCAAGCGATAAATTAATTACGATCGAGCCGCGGAAAAACAAGGCTCTCTCGAAAAAGGAAGACGAGAAAATCGGCGCGCTTTAACGCTCCCGCGAGACACGGAAAGAGATGTTCAATAGGTTGGGTTAAAATTACGAAATACAGGGTCAATTTTTCCACGAAACGTTCACTATATAATTGTATGAGAATACAGTCTAAGTGAATTTGCCACTTTCATGGGGTTGAAAAAAATATAAAAACAATTGCCATGGGCTTGAAACTTGTCAAATTTATGTAAAACACCTTTCCCCTCAAAATACCGTTAAAACCCGCAAACACCCCTTCGCTAGTTTTCGCGATAATCACACGAGAACACGGACTGTATTCTTGGTGAAGTTGGCGGTTTCCGGTGGTTGAAAAAAATATGTAAACAATTGCCACGGGCTTGAAACTTGGTAAATTTATTTAAAACACCTTTCCCCTCAAAATACCGTTAAAACCCGCAAACACCCCTTCGCTAGTTTTCGCGATAATCACACGAGAACACGGACTGTATTCTTGGTGAAGTTGGCGGTTTCCGGTGGTTGAAAAAAATATGTAAACAATTGCCACGGGCTTGAAACTTGGTAAATTGATTTAAAACACCTTTCCCCTCAAAATACCGTTAAAACCCGCAAACACCCCTTCACTAGGTTTCGTGATAATTGTACGAGAACACGGACTATATTCAATTTTGATTCGAGTCGAAAACATTCCTTAACATTTCTTCGTTCTTGCCTGCTTAGATATAAATATTTAAAGCAAGCTGCGGGTCGTGTTCTTTTATGAATATTCATTATAGCGCAATCAATTTGAACTTTATTTTTTCTTATTCATGTGATAAAAAATAAATATTTAAAGAGGAAGCGGCGCGCGTGCATCTTGATTTCTGTTTGTTTTACGACAGCAGGGGGAGCTGTCGGCGTCACTTTATTCGTACACATCCCTAACCGAATTCATTTTTTATGTCCCCATTTTTTTACGGCTATTCAAAATTTATTGCGGAGGCGGATTTAGGGAAATCCCGGAACATAAAACTTTTGTCTTTCGAGTCCCCCCGACAGGATTTACAATCGACTTTGAGCACCGTCACAAGTGGCGCGTCTCGAATTTCTATTTTTTTTTTCTTTTTTAACGAAAAAGGAATGACGTGGATGGAACTGCGAGTTAAGGAGAGATTTTTGGTCATCTGCCACCACCGTTGTATATAGAGTGAGAAAATTAAATGAACGAATGAATAATGACAGACAACCACAACGTCCATGGTCCTGAGCGAATATTCCAAAATCTTTCGCTCGGGCTGGGATTCGAACCCACACGGCACGCGGTGCAACCGGTACAAGCGCTACACCAACGGGTCGCCCATTTCTAATTTGACTTATGTTATTCGATTCAAATTTAATCTTCAGCTTAGTCGCAACGGACAAGTAAAGTGAATGGTATGAATTGGTATTTTATGGTGGATGCGCCGGGAGCGTTCGGAACATTCGTTCATACGTGAAAATTTATGGCAACATTCGTTAGATGTGGATTAATATCAAACTATGATTAATTTTAAGTCTTTATCGTTTGATCACCAGAGAGTCTATTTTTTAATCAGTTCTTTTTTTACACGTAAAAAGAAGAGGGTTACGCGGCTGCTGGCTAGTCGCAAGGATGTTGCAGACGCAGATCTCGATTTATCATTGGACAACCAGCAAGCGTACAAAAAGTTGACTTTTCTGATGATGCACCAATTAAAATACGAGAAATTAACATACCTGCACGAGCCAAGATTTTTAGTACAATTTATGTAAAATGTTTCGTTATACTTTAAGATAATTGCATTAATTATAATAAAATCTTTATTGTCCAACTGAAAAAAATATTACAGGATATTTTACAATAATTAGAAATAATTATAAAAAATAAAAATATATACATAAAAAAAGGCCTGACAAAGAAAATACAACAGGCGTAAAATACAGCGTAGTTATAATTAAAAAAAATACATTTATTTCATAAGGATATTCATTAATATTTAAATAACATTAAGTAAGAAAATAGTCTTTAGCAACATTACAAAAATATGTGTAATATTTATCGACCCAGAATTAGAAAAAAGGTAACACTTTAAATAAGGGTTTATAAATTAGAAGTTGTAAAATTCGACGCGAATTATATTTTCTGTTGCTTTTCATTAAATTACTGCGAGTAATTACTACCACGAAAATATAACGGATCTCCCCCAGTATTACACACTTTCCGCGGTATTATTTACCCTCGTACTTCATAGAACTTGTAATGAAAACAAGTGCAATTGTTGTTCTAATCCCTTCGGGTTTCCCCGGAAGTGAATATAAGGGCAATGAAATTTATAATTTAGAATAACGTCAATTACAGGAACAACGTTTTATCTAACCCCGAGGTGCAATAAACGGGAATGAATGGGAGACTCCGTGGCTCCATTTTTGCCGACATTGCGATAATAAAATCGTGTCGTTTTCATAGAGAGATGGATTACGTGATGTGATAAAATGGGTTTTCTTAAGATGAAACCGTGTATTTAACATGCATCATGCTAAAATTAGTCTGCTAACAGTTTGTGTATAAAACTCTGTATAAAAAGTTTTTGGTAAAAAAAATGCGCAACTAAAAATAGCAATGGAAGTGTCCGAGCGTTTTTTCGAACACGCCCCCCATTTTTTTATTATCGAATTTATTCCATTTGGCTGATACACACTGTAGGTGAAGTGTTGTGACAATTACTTTCGTGACTGTTTTCTCGTTTGTGACATTATTTTTTGACTTATTTTTGAGTTTCTCGCGTAGAGCGCTCATCAGAATTTTTCTACCTGCGCCCCATCCTCAGCGACCCGACTCCAAGAGCTAGCTGGAGGTCATCGAGGGCGGTTTTCCACCCCTTCGCTGCGACCCTCCCGTTGACAGCTTGTTAAAAAAGACTGTCAAATATTTAAGGGGGTAGTGGAATGAACCAAAATAATAGAATCTGGACATCGGACAAGTTTTTCAAAAAAAATTAGATCGGTATTGTAGACGGACGGTTGTTTTGCAGGCACTGTTTACCTAAACTTTTTGCAGAACACAATTAATGATCGTTTGGACTACATTCCTCTGGACCGCAGGCACTACATGTGGTTCCAACATGATGGTACTCCGGCTCATTTTTCTATTGCCGTTAGAGAACATTGTGATGGCCCGCCAAATTTTTATTCTTAGGGGATTAAATCAAAACTACTAACAAATCCTATCCAATGAGGGTGTTTTAGAAAGAGTTCGAACATCCTTCCTGTTTGGAAATGAAAGGAGAGCACTTCAAACATCGTCTGTAACTTTTGCTAGAAGCTTCTCTTGCTTGTTTGCACATAATCAATAAGTAATAAATAATTGCAAATGAATGTTTTAAACAAGAATGATCTTCCGTATCTCCGAAACTGTCACATTGAGGACTTCATTTAATAAGACACTAACACAGTGTATGGTTTCAAATTAACTTTATTGTTCTACGACAATTGTTTCACCACACAGTGGCTTCATCAGGTAGATGAAAAATAATGGTTTTACTTTTTTGTTTATTTTGGTTTATAGTACAATACCGTTAAATATTTTACACTCTTTTTTTAACACCCTGTATACGAAGGTGCAAAAAGAAATTGGAAAAGGTATTGGAGGAATTACGTCATATTTTCTATAACTTTCAATAAAATGTAACACTGCGGGGCAATCACCTTAACTTCTCATTAAACTTGCTCCCTATCCGGGATGAGTGTTCTACAAATACTACCCTATTGGTCTTCGCCCCCCGTTTCGACTGCTGCCGCCTGGAGCTACATAGTTTCACCGAGGGTTT
Organism: Ocypus olens; assembly: GCA_910593695.2. Classification (NCBI taxonomy): domain Eukaryota; kingdom Metazoa; phylum Arthropoda; class Insecta; order Coleoptera; family Staphylinidae; genus Ocypus; species Ocypus olens. Next base: position 2,971,298 of record OU343055.1, on the reverse strand, counting down.
CTCGTGTTGACGCAAAGGATTACTTCCCCATTGGCCGCCCTCTTGTGCAAACAATTCCCCAAAAACGATATCTCCAGGTTATTGCAGCCCGAACTTATTTCGGAGAGTGGAATGCAACCCGAGACGAAACGGAACCGAATATCCCTAAGCCATTAGTAAAACAAAATGGCATTCGAGAAACCTAAATATCATTTTAAATTATATATTCCAACGTACGACGCTCCATCAACTCTTTACAACTTACTTATTTTGAAATATAAATTTTTAAAGAAATTCAAGGCAGACCTCACGTCGCTCGTATTTTATTGTATACACTGATTTATAAATATTTTCTATTGCCTGAAAAAAAAGTTCTCTCCCCCCAAAATTTATTGATAATAAAGTATTATTTATAATTAACTAGCTGTTTTCGTCGTCTTCAATTTAATGTGTATATGTTGTACTAAACTGAAAGTAATTAAACAAATTAGAAACAACTTTACTTGTTGCAGAAAGCATTAGATAAATACAAGAAAACGAAATGTAGCCCGAATATTGAAAGTAATTACTTCTATTTATGACTGTCATTACTCAAAAACAACGAATGACGACTGAAAATCAAATTACATGCAAAAATGTGTATTTTTATCAAAGAAAATCGAGGATTTTTTTCCAAAAATATTTTATCTCAGTCTTTCTGAGTTTATTCCATACTTTAAGCGCGCACTGTATATAAATGTTTATGAATTAAAAATTAGAATAAGGATTGCAACCGAAAATGTACATTTAAACTAAATAAGTAAGTAATAAATAATAATGTTAATAATTTGATAGGGGCCGCGGTGGCCTAGTGGGTAGCGTTCCTGCTTCTGGGCCTCGTGGTCGTGGGTTCAAATCCCATCCGTGCGGTCACTTTTTCGGACCGAAGAAGTGGCCGTGCGGGTCCATGGATGTCTAGTGTATGTCCCATTCATTATCAAATGAATTTATTACAAAGAATCGGTTGTGGCAGAATAGCCAAGTAGCTTACGCCAATTTCAAAAATTAAAAAAAAAAATAATAATTTGATATTGGATTGATGAGGCTGTTACTTGGTGAAATTCTATAATATATGTGGTAAGTAAAACACGTGTGTTGAGAATTTTCACAAATTTTTGATGTCGAAACACTGCGACATACGTTTCGCCACACAGTGGCTTCATCAGGAGAAACATATGTCGCAGTGTTTCGACATTAAAAATTCGTGAAAATTCTCAACACACGTGTTTTACTTACCACGTTAATAAATTCGTTCTCTACTCGTAACTTAACTTCGTAATATATAAACATCCTCTCAACACACGAACCGCATTATATAACCCAAATATTTAATTAATATATAACAATGTTTCTTGTTATAAACTCTTACGAAACATTTTACTAAAGATATAGATTAAAGCTTCCCTGATTAGGAGGAGCTCGTTTGTGCGGGGGGCGGATCACATTCGCCTTACGGCGCAGGAAAAGTTCTTCAAACTCGGCATGTTATTCCAGGAGTAAATAGCGCAATCAAAAGTAATGACTCTTGTCAGGATTTCATTTATCCGAGCATTATTTCTTTCTACTAGCCGTAGAGTGACTCACTCGTTTAATGTATTTACTATTGTTTGTTTAAGTGTTAAGAAACAAATATGTTATCAATAGAAAATGCACAGGATTCTTCGCGATTACGTTATTATTATTGCATATTAAGCTATTCATGAATAAACCAGGTGTTTGCAGGAAAAAATTACCATAGCAACTTCGTCGCGATTTGATTTCGACTAGAAAAGCTTTTCTAATTTCTCGCTTGTGGATAATTTTACAAAATTTTCTTCGTTGTTCAAGTTTAAAACGGTCTATTTCTTATGGCACAGGTTTGATGCTACGTATCTATATTACTTAAAAATGTATGAAGGAGAGAAACATTTTGATCTAATCGTAATTATTTCAATCAATCAATCAATCAATCAATTTATTTGTGCTAATAGACAGTACATCTTTACACAAGTCAATTAAACAGTTTAAAATAAAATACAATTTCAGATTTTTATTCAAATCAAAATTTGATTGCATTTCGAACTTTAATTAATTTCAATCCGCAGGAAAACCATCCCAGATTTTTTTCACTTTTTTTACCGTATTCGCAGGCATTTTATTATCACGTGTACAAAATTTCAGAATTTGTCTTTTAACCCCTTGATAAACCACCCCTTCTGTGCAAAGAATTTTTTTAACCAATTTTAGTGTATTCGCGGATATTTTCTTATTACATCCTCGAAGTTTTAAAATATTATAATTAAATTCATTTTTCAACCCCCAGAAATACCATCCCCTGACTGTTTCGATTTTTCTTACTATTTTTACTGCATTCGCAGATATTTTGTTATTACATGGGCTAAATTTCATAGTTAAAAAAAATAATATTTTTCAAGCCCTAGAATTTTTTTACGATTTTTACTGTATTCGCGGATATTTTTCTATTATATACACGAAATTTTAGAATTTTATAGTTAAATTCATTTTTCAACCCCCCAGAAAAAAACATCCCCTGAGTGTCTAGATTTTCTTAACCATGTTTGCTGTATTTGCAGGTATTTTCTTACCACAAGTACATTTCTATAACACTCTTAGAACAATGCCTAAAAATATTGTTACTCGTAAAACTCATGGTAATTCTTTCTCATCAGCGACTAATGGTCCGAAACCGGTCTGTAATTTGTCGTTGATGGAAAATGATAAATAAAACTCCTAGCTTTGTTATTTTATAGTATTTATATTAGATTCCCGCATAAAATGGATTTTTCCGTAAATAAACATTATTATTATTATTATTTACGTATTCTTACAATCTTGTATACATGAGTTAGAGCCATACTGTACCCACCTGTGTGGATTAACTTGTGGAGCCCTTCGTAATTTCCGTTCACGTTTTCGTCCCTTACGAGCCCTTCTAAAAATAGGGATTTGCGGACGTCGAATGATAAACACGCAATATTCAAACTAATCTAAGTTTGGCGTCCGACTTGCAAATTGTCCAAAGTGATCCCCCGAATAATTCCAATTAAACTTTCGCATTATCGGCGAGAGCGAGAGCGCTTCTGGAGCTCAAACGCGCGACTCTATGATAAGTCTAAAGAGGGCGTAAACGAAGAACGCGTTTTGCAAATCTATGCTACTTGCACGCAAATTAGTAGGATTCACCTAGAAAATACTCCAATTACCAACATTTACTTGACCTCTTAGACTCCAACCACTTAAAATTCGATAAATAATTGTACCGACCACTAATGGCCCATTTTGAAGAAAAACTAAAAATATATATTTCTGATGCAAATGCTTGGACGATGCGTTTTGCAAATACGTAATTATTTTAATTTACATTTTATGAGTTAACCATTGCTCCTTTTCAAAATTTACGTAAATTTCGCATTATTTAAATTGTGCTTTTACACAATGAACATCATCAGAAAACATCGCAGAAAAAAATATAAAAGTGCAGGCAAAATTCCATAAAAAATTATCCCCAATGGCCGAAGTACCGCTTATTCAAAATCAATTTGGTTTTTGTAAATTCAACAATTTTCAATACAGATGTGAATTTTTGAAAATTTTAGTTTTAATTTTTTGAGCACTTTGACAAAAACATCACAGAAAAAAATATAAAACATGCACGAAAACTTCCATAAAAAATCATCCTCAGCGACTAAAGTATCGCTTATTCAAAATCAATTTGATTTTTTCTAAATTCAACAATTTTCAATACAGATGTGAATTTTTGAAAAATTTAGTTTTAATTTTTTGAGCACTTTAACAAAAACATCACAGAAAAAAATATAAAACATGCAGGAAAAATTCCATAAAAAATCATCCTCAGCGACTAAAGTATCGCTTATTCAAAATCAATTTGATTTTTTCTAAATTCAACAATTTTCAATACAGATGTGAATTTTTGAAAAATTTAGTTTTAATTTTTTGAGCACTTTAACAAAAACATCACAGAAAAAAATATAAAACATGCACGAAAAATTCCATAAAAAATCATCCTCAGCGACTAAAGTATCGCTTATTCAAAATCAATTTGATTTTTTCTAAATTCAACAATTTTCAATACAGATGTGAATTTTTGAAAAATTTAGTTTTAATTTTTTGAGCACTTTAACAAAAACATCACAGAAAAAAATATAAAACATGCAGGAAAAATTCCATAAAAAATCATCCTCAACGGCCGAAGTATCGCTTATTCAAAATCAATTTGGTTTTTTGTAAATTCAACAATTATCAATACAGATGTGAATTTTTGAAAATTTTAGTTTTAATTTTTTGAGCACTTTAACAAAAACATCACAGAAAAAAATATAAAACATGCAGGAAAAATTCCATAAAAAATCATCCTCAACGGCTAAAGTATCGCTTAATCTTTAACAAAAACATTACAGAAAAAAATATAAAACATGCACGAAAAATTCCATAAAAAATCATCTTCAACGGCCGAAGTATCGCTTATTCAAAATCAATTTGGTTTTTTGTAAATTCAACAATTTTCAATATAGATGTGAATTTTTGAAAAATTTAGTTTTAATTTTTTGAGCACTTTAACAAAAACATCGCAGAAAAAAATATAAAACATGCAGGAAAAATTCCATAAAAAATCATCATCAACGGCTAAAATATCGCTTGATCAAAATCAATTTGTTTTTTTGTAAATTCAACAATTTTCAATACAGATGTGAGTTTTTGAAAATTTTAGTTTTAATTTTTTGAGCACTTGAACAAAAACATCACAGAAAAAAATATTAAACATGCACGAAAAATTCAATAAAAAATCATCCTCAATGACCGAAGTATCGCTTATTCAAAATCAATTTGGTTTTTTGTAAATTCGACAATTTTCAATACAGATGTGAATTTTTGAAAATTTTAGTTTTAATTTTTTGAGCACTTTAACAAAAACATCACAGAAAAAATATAAAACATGCACGAAAAATTCCATAAAAAATCATCTTCAATGGCCGAAGTATTGCTTATTCAAGATCAATTTTTTTGTTGTAAATTCAACAATTTTCAATACAGATGTGGATTTTTGAAATTATTTGTTTTAATTTTTTGAGCACTTGAACAAAAACATCGCAAAAAAATATAAAACATGCAGGAAAAAATACATAAAAAATCATCCTCAGCGACTAAAGTATCGCTTATTCAAAATCAATTTGTTTTTTTGTAAATTCAACAATTTTCAATATAGATGTGAATTTTTGAAAATTTTAGTTTTAATTTTTTGAGCACTTGAACAAAAACATCACAGAAAAAAATATAAAACATGCAGGAAAAATTCCATAAAAAATCATCAACGGCTAAAATATCGCTTGATCAAAATTAATTTGTTTTTTTGTAAATTCAATAATTTTTAATACAGATGTGAATTTTTGAAAATTTTAGTTTTAATTTTTTGAGCACTTTAACAAAGACATCGCAGAAAAAAATATAAAACATGGACGAAAAATTAAAAAAAAATCTTCCTCAACGGCTAAACTATCGCTTATTCAAAATCAATTTGATTTTTTGTAAATTCAACAATTTTCAATAGAGATGTGAATGTTTGAAATTATTTGTTTTAATTTTTTGAGTACTTGAACAAAAACATCGCAGAAAAAAATATAAAACATGCAGGAACAATTCCATAAAAAATTATACTCGCTTATTTAAAATCAATTTGGTTTTTGTAAATGCAACAATTTTTAATAGAGATGTGGATTTTTGAAAATAATTGTTTTAATTTTTTGAGCACCTGAACAAACACATCGCAAAAAATATAAAACGTGCAGGCAAAATTCCATAAAAAATTATCCACAATGGCCGAACTATCGTTTATTCAAAAATAATGTGGTTTTTGTAAATTCAACAATTTCAATTTTTTTAAGATTTTTGTTTTATTTTTTTGACCACACGAACAAGGAGGAGCATTTGGAGATTTTCGCAGTTTGCTAAATTGTTTTTATTTTTTTTTTCATTTCACGAAGTTTGCAATTTCAAAATTGGTTTCATGGTATTATTTCAAAATGTATCATTTCATCAATTTTGAGTCATTTTGGGTTAACCATTTGTAAAAATTGGTTGTATATATTTTTCTTTTAATTCAAGAAAATCTTAATTTGAACACGAGCGTAAGAGTAAATGGGAGTATACAGTATTGAATACAAATAATATTTGGAAATGTTATTCTCTGTTATCGTCTTACAATCACGATTCAAGTAACAGTCGCGGTGTAAGTAGCAATCACTGTTTAGGTAACATTTGCGATTTTAAGGAGCAATCACAGTTAAAGTCACGATTTAAATAGCAGTGATTTTAAATAGCAGTGATTTTAAGTGGCAGTGATTTCAAGTTATCGACATTTATTTATGCGAGTAGTTTATTACCTATAATCTCAAAATTTCACACGATAAAAGTTGACAGATTCGCGATCGACTGGAGATTATGTATGCATTGGGAAAGTTTTTACGTTAAAATAAACAGCTCACCGAAATTATGTTGAAAAGTTAGAAAACCGATCGGATTGAGCGCGGCCAACTTTCACAATGCCTTTTCCTTCCAGCAGGATTTTAACGGATGTTATTGGAAAATTTCAACCATTTTAATTAAAACTTTCCTCATACACACATAAATATACAGGGTGTAGAATTGGTTAGGGATTTCCATGTTAAATGTTTAATGTTCAAATATTGGCTCCCCAAATTATTTCAGAGAAAAACTGCAAATATATTTCTTGTAGAGAAAAAAATACTGAATATTATCCATATCATTACTTATTTTTTTTTTTTACTTTCCATGGAAAGGGGAAATCGAGGAAATTAAAATTGCTATTTGAGCAAAAATTTTAAAGATAGATTATTTTGTAAAAAATTGTGATGTCTAGCTAGCACAGACTAGCATGCCGCGCACCATCCTGCTGGATGGACATACCCCTTCCCTTTCCTTAGAGTGCGATATTTAATTCCATAAAAGTCCACGGAGTGGAGTAGTTGCCTCTCAAAATTCGTGGCGTCTAACAAGCACAGACCCCTCTCGCATACCGCGCTCCATCTTGCTGGATAAACACACCATTTTCCTCTACTCAGAGCGTGACGTAATATATGAGGTTGTGTTTAATGAGGTCCTATTTCCATAAATGTAAAGCATTGCCTTTTATTTGTATACTTACTAGATTTAAGTATTTTCAAATGGACTACACTATATAGTAAAGGTCGCAACCTTGCTTGAAAATGTAAAGAAAATACAAGTGTTAATTTTTAATACTAATGCAAAATTCAAAATTCAAAATTCAAAATTCAAAATTCGACGACGAATAAAATTTACATGTCGTCCCTGTAATTGGACCTTAGGCCTGCTGCGTTATTGATAGTTATCAATTGTTAAATATGCAAATTGTTATCATGACATAACGTGAAGTATGTTACAAAAATATTTGAGAATGATTTCATGTTGCTCACTACAGATCGTCCGATCTGTCAGTGTCTCCAATTCATTTTTTTTTTACGTGGAGTTCGCTCTTTACTTTTTCCATATTTTTCTCCCCTCTCTCGCGTGGAGTACATATTTCAAAGGGCTTTAGGGTATGTATGCACTCGAGAGGCCTCTCGCTCGCACCCTTTTCCATCGTGAGAGTACATCTCCCTTATCTGCCTGCCGCTCTCCAAAAGTTAATAAAGCGGATGAAAGCGGACGCCTATGCAAATTAACCACAGCTGTACTTACATTCCCAAAACACGTGTTTTTTTTTGCGTTAAAATTTATATTCAAATATTTTAATGTAAGTACTGTGGCGCGAAATAAATTATGCAAATAAATATTTCAACAATTTTTTTCTATATGCAATGTTTATACTACAATACTGAAAAAAATACGCTCCTTCACTTCATCGAACAAAAAATAGGGGATGACATTAAATACAATGCCCTGTGTGGGCGTACGCCACTGTACATAGTTTTAAAGTATTTTACAAGATGGCAAATTTAAATTGCTTTTGGACCGTTTCCAAGCGTTTTTGGCATTGCAAGATATTTCATATTGTTTAAACCCCACCGTATGTATACAGGGTGTTTCTTAAATATTGCGAAAAATTTTAAAGACAGATTCTTTGATTAACAGTAAACGAAAAATTTCTTATGCACTCGTGTTCGAAAACACTGTGTGGTTTTAGCAAATTTAAATTACTTTTTGACCGTTCCAAGAGTTTTTGACACAGAAAAATATTTTTCAAGCTGATTTTTTGACCACACTGTATTCTTTAATATTGCAAAAAAAATTAAAGACGGTTTCTTTGGTTAAAAGTAAACCAAAAATGTCTTATAAACGAGTGTGGTTTTAGCCGATTTAAATTGCTTTTTGACCCTTCCGAACGTTTTTGGAACAAAAAATATTTTGCAAGATATTTCAGATGTTTTGACCACACTGATGGTATACAGGGTGATTCTTTAATATTGCGAAAAATTTCATTGACAGATTCTTTCGTTAAAAGTAAACGAAAAATTTCCTATAAACGAGTGTTCGAAAACCACACTGTAGATACCGGGTGATTCTTTATTATAACGAAACATTTTAAAGTCGGATTCTTTGGTTAAAAATAAACAAAAAAATCCTCTAAACTTGTGTCCGAAAATATCTACCCAGCAGGATGGAGCGCGACGTACGTGATAGAATTAAATATTTCATTTTCACATGCATAAAGAGAAATACCTAACTAACAAAGACGTCACGCGTCATAATAAATAACGATGAGATTCCATTGAATATTCAATGGACGTTTCATCCCGGTATTTATATGAAAGAAATTCAACGCTGACACAAATTAACATTTCAACGGATAATGGATGATACCTCGACCGACGCATGTTCCATTTAACGATAATTTATCGTGCTTGTTCGTGCTGTTTTCTCGCCGGCGCGACGGCGTAACTTCAAATTGCGCTTTGAAATATTTAGGGACGGCCGCAATAAAACGTCGCTCACGGGAAATAAGAATTAACACGGAACGTGCCTCGGTTGGGTCGTCAAAGGCCCTTTTTTCCGTGCCTGTTGATATCGAGGCCAATAGGATTACTTTATATACAACCAGCGCGAATTTCATGTTTAAAAAAATCGCACATTCTGCAATAATGAATAATATTTAAATTATGTTAGGAAATTCAAAGGTAAAATGTTTATGATTTTATAAAAATAAATAAAAACTATAGGTGAATCGATTGCGTTATTTTTCGTACTTTAGCCGGAGCGAGAAAAATGGCGCAGTCGGTAGGATCAGCCATCAGTTTTTATATAATTATAGAATTATTTTATAAATTTATAACTGTATCTTTTTTCTATATTTTATGTTTAAAAAAATCGTACATTCTGTAATAATGGATAATATTAAAGTTATATTAGGAAATTCAAAGGTAAAATGTTTATGATTTTATAAAAATAAATAAAAACCATAGGTGAACCTATCGATTGGTTTCTTTTTCGCACTTCAGCCAGAGTGAGAAAAATGGCGCAGTCAGTAGGATCAGCCATTAGTTATAATATAATTATAGAATGATTTTATATATTTATTACTGTATCTTTTTTCTGTATTTTATGTTTTAAAAAATCGTACATTCTGTAATAATGAATAATATTAAAATTATGTTAGAAAATTCAAAGGTAAAATGTTTATGATTTTATAAAAATAAATAAAAACCTATCGATTACGTTCTTTTTTGCACTTTAGCCAGAGCGGAAAAATGGCGCAGTCGGTAGGATCAGCCATCAGTTATAATATAATTATAGAATTATTTTATATATTTATTACTGTATCTTTATATACAATTATAAACATAATAAGTCTTTTACTTTGTTGGCATAACACAAATTTTTATTGTTGACTATAGTAATGGCAAGTTGAGTTGCCGAAACTATAGTTATACCAACAAAGTAAATGTGTTTTTATTATATTTACAACATGTATAACGAAGTAGAAGCCTCCACCATAAACAATACAATTATAAATTATCTTTAAATACATTTCCTAACTTAATAACAAAGTTTGAAGTTATCTGTCGTGCAACAGCTGACTTTCGTGAAGTAAAAACATCACATTGTTTAGTTAAGGAACGCTACACGGTTCAACAACGCGTGTTTATATTAAACATCTTTGTTAACCGGAGCGAGAAAAATGGCGCAGTCGATAGGATCGGCTATCAGTTTTTATTTGTTATAAAATTTATAAATTTTTATTGCTGTGATGTTATTTATTTAAGTTTAATTCAAAATATAGTATTTAATTGTTTCAATTTAAATTAATCATGGTGATTATTGCGACCGTTACTACGTGGTAATTCATTATAGAAACACTGAATTTTTTACCACAATTTATCATAAATCATAAGTGTTTTATTCAGTGTTTCTCAATTTAAATTATTTTGCTCTTAACTTATTGATCACGTTTTGTTAAACGTCCGCCGTTGTCGTTAATTGATCCCGGAATTACCGAATGTATTAACATTGACGAGTTAATTATTGTTCGGCGAGGGAATGCCTCAAAGACCAGACTTAAGCGCCGGCACAATTAGCATGTAATTGCTGCAGAATTATATGCCCCCGGTGAGTGGATGAAGACACTTGACAGGGGCTCTGTTTGTGCCCAACATTAATATCGGAACAATCGTGCTAATTAGTTTGTGATATTCGCGATTAATTAGAGATTGGAATGTTTTAATGTGGCATCAATTAACAAATGTTGATTGGATCCAAAATTATCTGTTGAAATAACAATAAACAATAAATACAGGTCCGGGGGTTATTTAAGCACCCCCTGATCCTTCCGACTGCGCCATTTTTTTTTGTAACGGAAACAGGTGATTTTAATTCGAATAAGCAACGTTTTGTAATAGAGATTGACTGGGAATTTCCATAGCAACGCGTCCTTTAATAACTCCACCGATTAGAGAACGGTCATGTAGTATTTAGTTCAGGCTATTTTAAAGTCACCTAATCCTATCGACTGCGCCAATTTTTAAATAAAGGCAAAAGTAAATAAATTTGTGACAACCTCACTTACTGCACATGATCCTTCCAACTGCGCCATTTTTTTGTACTGGAGACAGCTGATTCTAATACGAATAAGCAAAGTTTTGTAATAGAGATTGGTTATTTAAGCACTCCCTGATCCTTCAAACTGCGTCACTTTTTTGTAACGGAAAAAGCTGATTTTAATTCGAATAAGCAACGTTTTGTAATAGAGATTGACTGGGAATTTCTATAGCAACGCGTCCATTAATAACTCCACCGATTAGAGAACGGTCATGTAGTATTTAGTTCAGGTTATTTTAGAGTCACCTAATCCTATCGACTGCGCCAATTTTGAAATAAAGGCAAAAGAAAATAAATTTGTGACAACCTCACTTACTGCACATGCAATAATACAAAAATTGGCAATTTTGCGTCTTTATTACATTTATTTAATGCATGTACAACAAGGTCTCAAATTTTTACTTTTTCTTTATTTAAAAAGTGGTGCTTAGTGCACATGCATTAATACAAAAATAGGCAATTTTTCGTCTTTATTATATTTATTTAATTCATCTGCAACAAGGTCTCACATTTATTTACTTTTGCCTTTATTTAAAAATCGGTGCAGTCGGTAGGATCAGGTGATTCTAAAATAACCTAATATAAATATTCAGGATATTTTTCGTCTTTATTACATTTATTTAATGCAGGTGCAACAAGGTCTTACATTTATTTACTTTTGCCTTTATTTAAAAATTGGCGCAGTCGGTAGGATAAAGTGACTCTAAAATAACCTAATATAAATATTGTGGCTATTTTTCGTCTTTATTACATTTATTTAAAGGCAAAAATGTGTGCAAGTATTTTGACAATAATTCTATATTATTATAAGTTGTAAATTTTTAATCCGCTGGAGAATACAATTCATTATTATTATGTATGATTCGTTTATTTTAAGTATCGGTTACTCTGATTGGATCACTCGCCGTTTTAATTATAATTATTATTCGTTCGATTGCATCGGGCGGTATCCCTAACAAAGTTCTGAGCCCTTACAAAGTCCGTGACTTTAATCTCAATACACGACGGTTCATTCTGCGTCGTCTGAAAACTTGCGAGAGCTCTCAACTGTTGCCCGCAATTTGATTCGGTCGGAAGTAATCAGACAATGATCCATTTTGAAAGTTTCAATTCGTTATCTGCCGCAAGAAAAATTCGCCGAGAAAAGTTTCCGGAAGGGTTTACCTTCATTATTTAGCGGAGGAATTTATTTAAGAGATTTTGGCATTGGGGACTTTTAAATTAGGGAATGGCATACAGGGTGTTCTATTTAAAATAACTGAAGAAATTGCGTGATTCCTTAATTATTTAGCAGATGAATTTATTTAAGAGATTTTGACGTATGGACTTTTAAGTTATAGAATAATATACATGGTGATCTATTTAAAATAACTGAAAAGAAAGTGTAATACCTTCATTGTTTAGCAGATGAATTTATTTAAAAGATTTTGACGTATGAACTTTTTAAATTATGTAAAAGTATACAGGGTGTTCTATTAATTAGACCTAAAGAAATTGTGTGATTCCTTAATTATTTAGCAGGTGAATCTATTTAAGAGATTTTGACGTATGGACTTTTAAGTTATAGAATAATATACATGGTGATCTATTTAAAATAACTGAAAAGAAAGTGTAATACCTTAATTGTTTAGCAGATGAATTTATTTAAAAGATTTTGACGTATGAACTTTTTAAATTATGGAAAAGTATACAGGGTGTTCTATTAATTAGACCTAAAGAAATTGTGTGATTCCTTAATTATTTAGCAAGTGAATTTATTTAAGAGATTTTGACGTATGGACTTTTTAAATTATGGAAAAGTATACAGGGTGTTCTATTAATTAGACCTAAAGAAATTGTGTGATTCCTTAATTATTTAGTAGGTGAATCTATTTAAGAGATTTTGACGTATGGACTTTTAAGTTATAGAATAATATACAGGGTGATCTATTTAAAATAACTTAAAAGAAAGTGTAATACCTTCATTGTTTAGCAGATGAATTTATTTAAAAGATTTTGACGTATGAACTTTTTAAATTATGGAAAAGTAAACAGGGTGTTCTATTTAGAATAACTGAAGAAATTTTGTAATACCGTCATCATTTAACAGATGAATTTATTTAAGAGATTTTGACGCATGGACATTTCAATTATGGAATAGTATACAGGGTGTTCTATTTAAAATAACTTAAAAGAAAGTGTAATACCTTAATTTGGCTTAAAAATTTTGGACTTTTTTTTCTTTGATTCAAATAAAACGAGTAACTTTGCTGGTATCATATTTTTGACAATTTTAACATGTCATTATCAAACCATGTATAGTTATTATGATTTTACACGATTTTATTTAATTTAAATATTTTATAATTTTTTGAAAATGGGGTTTTCCCGTAAAATTAAAGAATTAATAAAAATACAAATTCTCGTTTTATTTGAATTATTCAAAATGTATCACGAAGTGAAAGCCTTCACGATTACTTATTTGATTTTTCTTTGTTTCAGGAACCATGAGAAGCTTCGTACCGCATCAAAAACAAGAAGGAACATCATCAAACTTGGCCCACTAGATGGCGCTGACATCGTTCTTCGAGAGCAACATGCGTTAAAGGTAAGTCGGATATCACTTTCTAACAACACCGTCAAAAGTTGTAGCGAGGACGCGAGCAAGAATATTTTGAGACGTTGTGCAATGAGTTTGCATTGAAAAAATTTTCAAAATCTGGTGATGCGTTCAAGAGTTATTTCCAAAAACAAAACAAAAACAATTGAAACTCAAAATTATTACCAATATCTATTCGAATAGTACATTTTCCTTTCGAAAAAACGGTTAAAAAAATTATAAAAAAAATATCAAAAAATATTTTTGATAGTCAAAATAATCGAACATATAGTTTCTTTTTTCGGAAAAACTGTAAAAAAAATATTTTTTTGTTACAGTTGATTATAAATATATAAATATGTACATGCGAATGCAAAAAAATTAAAAAAAAATTGATAGTCAAAATAGTCAAAAATAGTTTCCTTTTTCGGATAAACTTTGAAAAAAATTCATGTTTTGTTATAGTTGATAATAAATATATAGGTACATGTGAATGCAAAAAAAATATTTAAAAAATATTTTTGATAGTCAAAATTGTCAAAAATATAGCTTCTTTTTTCGCAAAATGGCGAAAAAAATCATGTTATTTTATATTTGATCATAAATATATAGGTACATGTGAATGCAAAAAAAATATTAAAAAATTATTTTTGATAGTCAAAATAGTCAAAAATATAGCTTCATTTTTCGGAAAAATGGTGAAAAAAAATCATGGTATTTTATATTTGATAATAAATATATAGGTACATGTGAATGCAAAAAATATATAAAAAAAATATTTTTGATAGTCAAAATAGTCAAAAATATAGCTTCTTTTTTCGGAAAAACAATGAAAAAAAATCATGTTTTTTTTATATTTGATAATAAATACATAGGTACATGTGAATGCAAAAAAAATATAAAGAAAATATTTTTGATAGTCAAAATAGTCAAAAATATAGCTTCTTTTTTCGGAAAAATGGTGAAAAAAAATCATGTTATTTTATATTTGATAATAAATATATAGGTACATGTGAATGCAAAAAAAAATATAAAAAAATATTTTTGATAGTCAAAATAGTCAAAAATGTAGTTTTCTTTTCGAAAAAAACGTTAAAAAAAACATTTTTTGTTATATATGATAATAAATATATAGGTACATGTAAATGCAAGGAAAAATATTAAAAAAAATATTTTTGATAGTCAAAATAGTCAAAAATATAGCTTCTTTTTTCGGAAAAACAGTGAAAAAAAATCATGTTTTTTTATATTTGATAATAAATATATAGGTACATGTGAATGCAAAAAAAATATAAAAAAAATATTTTTGATAGTTAATTAAAATAGTCAAAAATATAGCTTCTTTTTTCGGAAAAACAGTGAAAAAAAATCAGGTTTTTTTATATTTGATAATAAATATATAGGTACATGTGAATGCAAAAAAAATATAAAAAAATTATTTTTGATAGTCAAAATAGTCAAAAATATAGCTTCTTTTTTCGGAAAAATGGTGAAAAAAAATCATGTTATTTTATATTTGATAATAAATATATAGGTACATGTGAATGCAAAAAAAATATAAAAAAAATATTTTTGATCGTCAAAATAGTCAAAAATATAGCTTCTTTTTTCGGAAAAAAACGGTAAAAAAAATCATATTTTTTTATATTTGATAATAAATATATAGGTACATGTGAATGTAAAAAAAATATAAAAAAAATATTTTTGATGGTCAAAATAGTCAAAAATATAACTTCTTTTTTCGGAAGAAACGGTAAAAAATCATGTTTTTTTATATTTGATAATAAATATATAGGTACATGTGAATGCAAAAAAAATATAAAAAAATATTTTTGATAGTCAAAATAGTCAAAAATTTAGCTTCTTTTTTCGGAAAAATGGTGAAAAAAAATCATGTTTTTTTTATATTTGATAATAAATACATAGGTACATGTGAATGCAAAAAAAATATAAAAAAAATATTTTTGATAGTCAAAATAGTCAAAATGTAGCTTCTTTTTTCGGAAAAACGGTGAAAAAAAATCATGTCTTTTTATATTTGATAATAAAAATATAGGTATATATGAATGCAAAAAAAATATAAAAAAAATATTTTTGATAGTCAAAATAGTCAAAAATGTAGTTTTTTTTCGAAAAAAACGGTAAAAAAAACATTTTTTGTTATAATTGATAATAAATATATAGGTACATGTCAATGCAAAAAAAATATTAAAAAAATATTTTTGATAGTCAAAATAGTCAAAAATATAGTTTTCTTTTCGAAGGAAACGGTAAAAAAAACATTTTTTGTTATAGTTGATAATAAATATATAGGTACATGTGAATGCAAAAAAAATATTAAAAAAATATTTTTGATAGTCAAAACAGTCAAAAATATAGTTTATTTTTTCGGAAAAACAGTAAAAAAAATATTTTTGTTATTGTTGATAATAAATATATAGGTAAATGTGTATGGAAAGTGAAATGTAAAAAATATTTTTGATAGTCAAAAATACGGTTTTTTTTTTGCAAAAACGGTAAAAAAATATTTTTTTGTTATAGTTGATAATAAATGTGAATGCAAATAATAGTAAAAAATAGTAAATAATAAGTAGTAAATGGTAAAAAAATATTTTTGATAGTCAAAATAGTCAAAAATATAGTTTTCTCTTCGGAAGAAAAACGGTAAAAAAACATTTTTTTTTTATGGTTGATAATAAAAATATAGGTACATGTGAATGCAGAAAAAATATTAAAAAATATTTTCGACAGTCAAAATAGCCAAAAATATAGTTTATTTTTTCGGAAAAACGGTAAAAAAAATCATTTTTGTTACAGTTGATAATAAATAAATCGGTACAGGTAAATGCAAAAAAATATTTAAAAAATATTTTTGATAATCAAAATAGTCAAAAATATAGGTTTTTTTCGGAGAAATGGTAAAAAAATATTTTTACTAGTTTATAATAGATACTAGATATATATGTGAATGCAAAAACATTATTTTTGGTAGTCGCTATAGTCAAAAATAACATTTTTTTTTCTTTAAGAATTTTCAAACTTTGAAGAAGAGTTCAAGAGTTATTCCAAAAACCTAAAAAATAATCGAAAGTCAAATTAATTTTTTTGATGATACCGATATCTATTTGAATAGTACGACTTTTTGATTTAAGAATTTTCAAAATCTGAAAAGGCGTTTAAGAGTTATTCTCAAAAAAAACGAAAAACAGTTTAACCAAATTAATTTTTTGAGCGCAACTATATTATCTGATTAGAGCAATATTTTGCACCAAACATTTTTAAAATCTGGTGATCCGCTCAGCAGTTATTCGCAAAGAACAAAAAAAAAACAATCGAAGGTCAAATTGATTTTTTTAGGGTATTGATATTTCTGTGGGGTGTTTTAATTACTGCTCAGAGAAAATGATTTGATCTTCACTGTAATAACAATGACAACATTTTAATAACAATCTGTTGGAATAAAGACGAAATCGAACAGGATTTTAATGTGCGTCCAACAAACACAGTTACAGCGGGCGGATAATAATGTTTAATCTGTTAGAATTTAAACAAACTGACCCACAAAAGAGTATTTTGTATATAACACGTTAATCGCCATGAGACACGTATGGCGTGTCTCAGATTTCCGTGGTTATACGCCGCGTACCCCAGTATATCTAGCCGCGTGTACCGATGTACGTGTCTTACTGGCCATTGCAGCGTTAATATTACAAAATTAGAAGGCCATGTCGAGTTTCAAGTCACTATAAATAAGTGAACTATTACATTGTTTCTTTATCAATTATTAATTTAGAAAAAAAGTGCAGTAACGTTGCTTTATTTTCGTACAAATCGTATAACTAACGAAAATTCATTCACAAATTTATTGCGAGTCACGTAATAACAAATGATATACAGGTCATGAGACATGCAAGGCGTGTCTCATCACCGAGTAATGCCTAATTTTATTTTACAATTACAAGTATTGTTAGCTGAGAAAAGCGAATTTTTTTAACCTTAAATAATAGTAGTAATAATGAAGGTCGTTATTATAACTTACTCAATTTGGGATACCCTGTACAATACACCATGAGAATAATTATCAACCGCGCTAATTGACTATCAGCCACTTTCCATAATTACAATCTAATCAAAACCGTATCATATCAACAACAAAAAAAAAGTACTGCGACTTTCTCTCCATCCGTCGTGTATAATTCTTTGGAGTTCGGAATTTTTCACTTCGCGATTGATTGCGGTCGACGAACGTTCACAAATATTAGCATACGATTAAATTCGAAGTTTATCAATAAAACATTATTTATAACCGCAAAGCCGCACACACACGCACCATTTACATTTCACAACAAACCATGCAAATAACTATTTATAAAACGGAATATACGAGTATATAATACGTGAACGGAATTTATGCTAATTTTAAATATGTAAGAAACGGTTTACAAATTTGTTGACAGGTAAAAAATATTGCTTAGTGAATATAGCGCTAATTGATTGGCAATTATAATGTGTAGACTTTGTTCTAATTGATTAATACATTATTGAGGCGTTAATGTTAAGAGAAAATTACCAGAAAAAGTTTCCTCTAGATATTCCCGCAGAAAAATGTGGAGGAGTCCCATCTTGTTGAAACCATATTTTGATTGTTTTAATTGATGAATACGTTATTGAATCCCAGCGCATTTACCAGGAAAAGTTTCCTCTAGATGTTTCCGCAACATCCGTCCAAAATGTAGAGGAGTCCCATCTTGTTGAAATCATATTTCATTGTTTTAATTGAATAATACGTTATTGAGGCGTTAACTTGTTATTGTTAAAAAAACGCTCCTCAATGATTGAATCCTAAACCATTTACCAGGAAAAGTTTCGTCTGGGTATTTCCGCAATACCCGTCCAAAATGTGGAGGAGTCACATCTTGTTGAAATCATATTTTGATTGTTTTAATTGATTAATACGTTATTGAGGCGTTAACTTGTTATTGTTAAAAAAAAAACGCTTCTCAATGATTGAATCCTAAACCATTTACCATTAAAAGTTTCCTCTAGGTATTTCCGCAATACATGTCCAAAATGTGGAGGAGTCACATCTTGTTGAAACCATATTTTCATTGTTTTAATTGAATAATACGTTATTGTGGCCTTAACTTGTTATAGTTAAAAAAACGATTCTCAATGATTAAATCCTAAACCATTTACCATTAAAAGGTTCCTCTAGGTATTTTCGCAATACATGTCCAAAATGTGGAGGAGTCACATCTTGTTGAAACCATATTTTCATTGTTTTAATTGAATAATACGTTATTGAGGCGTTAACTTGTTATTGTTAAAAAAACGATTCTCAATGATTAAATCCTAAACCATTTACCATTAAAAGTTTCCTCTAGGTATTTTCGCAATATATGTCCAAAATGTGGAGGAGTCACATCTTGTTGAAACCATATTTTCATTGTTTTAATTGATTAATACGTTATTGAGGCGTTAACTTGTTATTGTTAAAAAAACGCTTCTCAATGATTAAATCCTAAACCATTTACCATTAAAAGTTTCCTCTAGGTATTTCCGCAATTCATGTCCAAAATGTGGAGGAGTCACTTCTTGTTGAAACCATATTTTCATTGTTTTAATTGAATAATACGTTATTGGGGCGTTAACTTGTTATTGTTAAAAAAACGATTCTCAATGATTAAATCCTAAACCATTTACCATTAAAAGTTTCCTCTAGGTATTTCCGCAATACATGTCCAAAATGTGGAGGAGTCACATCTTGTTGAAACCATATTTTCATTGTTTTAATTGAATAATACGTTATTGAGGCGTTAACTTGTTATTGTTAAAAAAACGATTCTCAATGATTAAATCCTAAACCATTTACCATTAAAAGTTTCCTCTAGGTATTTCCGCAATACATGTCCAAAATGTGGAGGAGTCACATCTTGTTGAGACCATATTTTGATTGTTTTAATTGAGGAGTTGATTTTTTAATTTTTAAAAACGCTTCTCTATGATTAAGCACCAACAGATTTACCAGGAAAAGTTTTCTCTTGATATTCCCGTACCACCTGTTCAAAATGTGGAGGAGTGCTATCTTGTTGAAACCATATGTTGATTGTTTTAATTAATTAATACTTTTTTGGGGTTAATTTGTTATTGCTAAAAAACACTTCTCTATGATTAAAGTTTCTTTAGATATTCCGTCAACAACAAAATGTGGAGGAGCCCCGACTTGTTGAAACCATATTCAGATTAAAAAAAAACTCTGAAACTTTTGTATTTGCGATTATTCGCTAGATATCGCACTTAAGAAACAATCGATCGTTTCCATACATACAGCAACCCAGTATACGCAATATACAGTATGAATTATTACCCGTGAAACGGCATCTTCATTTATTGTTTGCGTTTTAATGGGCGCAATCTCTCGGATAATGTTTGCCCACACTCGCAACTTGCCGCCATTTATTATGCAAGTTTAAGGGGGGGGGGGGCAACAGGATACCATCCAGTGCTGACCCTCGTCAGGGGTTCAACGTTTATTAATTTCTAATACCGAGATCGAACGCGCTCATCCTGATAAACTATCTGAATCCGTGGCCCGCTTCGATTAATCGTCGCGAAAATGAATTGCAGATTACGAGAATTCGTTTCGACGATTTGAGAAAAGGTAATTGCAAACTTTTCCTGCTTCCGTTGTCGTGATTTAATTGTCAAGTTTTATTATGCGAAAGAGTGTACATAAAACTTTATAAATTGGGCATTAAATCCCCCTCCTGGGAGCCGTCCATTTTCGAACCGAAAGACAAACTTTCGGCGACGGAATTTATTCAGGACGGTGGCGAAAGTTACCATGTTTCGTTTATCCCTAAAATTAAACGAAATATTTCCTTCGGGAAGAATCACGCGTTAAAATTCGGCGCCGAAAATGAATCCGTAAATATTTTAAAGGAGAATTTGGCGCTCCACTGGGAGATATATCATTTACCCTTAATTTTGGGGCTTCGATTTTGTGTCCGAATAAATAATACACCGCGGCGTTTTGATAAATTGCTGGCGATTTATCGCCGGTTTTTGTAAACAAAGAAACGGACGAACGGATTCTGAATCACGCAGATGCTTCCGTTCCGGGGATTAAGTCTTTATTTCGATTCGATTCCTCTTTTCCAGGACGTACAAGTCGTTTTGTTTTCGGGAATTAAAAAAGGATTCGATAAATGCGCACATTTTTTTTTTCTCGAAACAATTGCCTTAAATAAATTAGCATTCGAGTGTCGCCATTTTGTTTCCAGTTGTGGTATGTCAATTGTTTTATAGTGCTGTAAAAATATGTTATTCCTGAAGAGGTTTAGAAATTTTAAGCCAATTCCACGAGAGATGAATTTTTTTTATAATTTTTCAAATCTCCAATTTTACGTTTCAAGTGTCGCCATTTTGTTTCCTGTTGTGGTATGTCAATTGTTTTATGGTCCAATGAAAATATGTTATTCCTGAAGAGGTTTAGAAATTTTTAAACCAATTCCACGAGAGATGAATTTTTTTATAATTTTTCAAATCTCCAATTTTACGTTTCAAGTGTCGCCATTTTGTTTCCTGTTGTGGTATGTCAATTGTTTTATGGTGCAATGAAAATTTGTTATTCTTGAAGAGGTTTAGAAATTTTAAGCCAATTCCACGAGAGATGAATTTTTTTATAATTTTTCAAATCTCCAATTTCACTTGAGTCACGTTTAAAGTGTTGAAATTTTGTTCCCAGTCAATTGTTTTATGGTGCAATAAAAATTTGTTATTTTTGAAGAGGTTTAGAAATTTTTAAGCGAATTCCACGAGAGATGAATTTTTTTTATAATTTTTCAAATATTCAATTTCACTCGAGTCACGTTTTAAGTGTCGCCATTTTGTTTCCTGTTGTGGTATGTCAATTGTTTTATGGTGCAATGAAAATATGTTATTCCTGAAGAGGTTTAGAAATTTTTAAGCCAATTCCACGAGAGATGAATTTTTTTATAATTTTTCAAATCTCCAATTTCACTTAAGTCACGTTTCAAGTGTCGCCATTTTGTTTTCTGTTGTGGTGTGTCAATTGTTTTATGCTGCAATGAAAATTTGTTATTCCTGAAGAGGTTTAGAAATTTTTATGCCAATTCCACGAGAGATGATTTTTTTAATAATTTTTCAGATTTCTAATTTTACTTGAATCACGTGACAAGTGCCGCCATTTTGTTTCCTGTTGTGGTATGTCAATTGTTTTATGGTGCAATGAAAATTTGTTATTCCTGAAGAGGTTTAGAAATTTTTAAGCCAATTCCACGAGAGATGAATTTTTTTTATAATTTTTCAAATCTCCAATTTTACTTGAGTCACGTTTCAAGTGTCGCCATTTTGTTTCCTGTTGTGGTATGTCAATTGTTTTATGGTGCAATGAAAATTTGTTATTCCTGAAGAGGTTTAGAAATTTTTAAGCCATTTCCACGAGAGATGAATTTTTTTATAATTTTTCAAATCTCCAATTTCACTTAAGTCACGTTTCAAGTGTCGCCATTTTGTTTTCTGCTGTGGTGTGTCAATTGTTTTATGCTGCAATGAAAATTTGTTATTCCTGAAGAGGTTTAGAAATTTTTAAGCCAATTCCACGAGAGATGAATTTTTTTATAATTTTTCAAATCTCCAATTTCACTTAAGTCACGTTTCAAGTGTCGCCATTTTGTTTTCTGCTGTGGTGTGTCAATTGTTTTATGCTGCAATGAAAATTTGTTATTCCTGAAGAGGTTTAGAAATTTTTAAGCCAATTCCACGAGAGATGAATTTTTTTATAATTTTTCAAATCTCCAATTTCACTTAAGTCACGTTTCAAGTGTCGCCATTTTGTTTTCTGCTGTGGTGTGTCAATTGTTTTATGCTGCAATGAAAATTTGTTATTCCTGAAGAGGGTTAGAAATTTTTATGCCAATTCCACGAGAGATGATTTTTTTAATAATTTTTCAAATTTCTAATTTTACTTGAATCACGTGACAAGTGTCGCCATTTTGTTTCCTGCTGTGGTATGTCGAT
The DNA here is from genome assembly GCA_910593695.2 of Ocypus olens. Taxonomy (NCBI): domain Eukaryota; kingdom Metazoa; phylum Arthropoda; class Insecta; order Coleoptera; family Staphylinidae; genus Ocypus; species Ocypus olens. The sequence continues at coordinate 2,948,572 of OU343055.1, read as the reverse complement.
TGTTTTATGGTGCAATGAAAATTTGTTATTCCTGAAGATGTTTAGAAATTTTTAAGCCAATTCCACGAGAGATGAATTTTTTTTATAATTTTTCAAATCTCCAATTTTACTTGAATCACGTGACAAGTGTCGCCATTTTGTTTCCTGCTGTGGTATGTCAATTGTTTTATGGTGCAATGAAAATTTGTTATTCCTGAAGAGGTTTAGAAATTTTTAAGCCAATTCCACGAGAGATGAATTTTTTTTATAATTTTTCAAATCTCCAATTTTACTCGAGTCACGTTTCAAGTGTTGCCCCCCCCCTAATTTTTAATTAAACACATTTTATATTTCACCCCTGTTGGGCATTTTTCGGGGAACTTTCCCGAATTTTTTTTTTTTGGGTTCAAACGAAATTTACATAACATAATAACACATCCGTAAACAAACTTACAGTTCGATGGGCTCCTGCGAAATTTTAAATCTGTTTATCCATCACTCCGCGTCGATGGAGTTTTCTTTCTCTTTTAACGTCCATTGAAATCCGCAGAATTCCTGAAAATTAAATATTTACAATAGCGTCTCATAATAATAACGAGTTCATAACATAAATGCTCCATTTTTGTTGAATTTGGTTCTCGTTTATCACGTGGTGAAACATTTTTAATATTACTGGTTGTTGAAATTAGGCACTTGGTAGGTTTCACAAATTTTATACTTTTTATTCCGACTAACAATCGAAACTAGTCGGAAAAAAAGTATAAAATTTGTGAAACCTACCAAGTGCCTAATTTCAACAACCAGTAATATAAATGCTCCAATTATTTTTTTCAATGTAATCGTAAAAATGTATTAACAATAAACGATGAAATTTTAAATTATATGTATATACAGGGTGGCCCAAGGTTAAACCGCGAAAAGTTCAGGATCGATTTTTTTTTTGGTCAATATAAGATTCTTCCATCTTTAATTTTTTATTTCTTAAAATTTAATTTCTTAACATCAGCGTGTAGATAAGAGTTTATTTAAGCGACTCAAATAAGAAAATTGATGGTAAAATTGTTTATAACTTTTTTATGATTTTTTTTTTCTCGAGTCTCCGTAAACTTTCATTATAAAATGACAAAAATTCAAAGTGTTTGACGCATTTTAAATTTAATTTTTTAACACTAACGTACAGATAAGAGTTTACTTAAGCGACTTAAATAACAAAATTTAGGGTAAAATTTTTTATAACTTTTTTATGATTTTTTTTCCTCGAGTCTACGTAGACTTTCATTATAAAATGACAAAAATTCAAAGTGTTTGACGCATTTTAAATTTAATTTTTTAACACTAACGTACAGATAAGAGTTTACTTAAGCGACTTAAATAACAAAATTTAGGGTAAAATTGTTTATAACTTTTTATGATTTTTTTTCTCGAGTCTACGTAAACTTTCATTATAAAATGACAAAAATTCAAAGTGTTTGACGCATTTTAAATTTAATTTCGTAACACCATCGTGTAGATTGAAGTTTATTTAAGCGAATTAAACAATAAAATTTATGGTAAAATTGTTTCTAACTTTTTTATAATTTTTTTTTCTCGAGTCTTCATAAACTTTCATTATAAAATGATAAAAATTCAAAGTATTTGACGCATTTCAAATTTAATTTTTAACACCAACGTACAGATAAGAGTTTACTTAAGCGATTTAAATAACAAAATTTATGGTAAAATTGTTTATAACTTTTGTATGATTTTTTTTCTCGAGTCTAAGTAAACTTTCATTATAAAATGACAAAAATTCAAAGTGTTTGACGTATTTTAAATTAAATTTATTAATACGAACGCGTAGAAAAAATCTACTTAAGCCGTTTAAATAATAAAATTTTGGGTAAAATTATTTGTAACTTTTATGTTGTTTTTTCTCGAGTCCATCCGAACTACCGTTTTGTACTGTCAGGGATTTTGAAAGTCCAAAAAGACGGTGGTTAATGCATTTAAAATTAATATTTTTAACACCAACGTATATGCAAGAATTAAACAATAAACGCTGGTGTTACTTATGGTGGATGCGCCTGGAAATCGCTTGCTGGAAAATCCGTGGCTATTTTCACATCGCTGGTTTAGTCCATCCTGTATACTACCATATATATAATTCTCTAAAACAAATGTAATTATAAAAAAGTTAATTTTTGATCCGTTCCCCATTCCATCACACATTTTTCATCCAAATTCCAAAGTTTGCTTGTTGTTTTCGCTCTCTTATTTTTCAACCAAAAATTAATCGCTTTACGTAATTGGACGTTTGTCGAGCCTAATTGCCCGAGGCGGGTTTTTATTAGGTTCCTTTCAATTTGCGGCAATCGCGCAATTTTTCCGCTCCCGTTTTTTTTTTTGTTCACTGTTGCTATAATTGAAACTAACGGACCCTTCAACGTTCAATTTGATGGAAAGCAGCGTAGTAATGATCGGAACGCGAACTCGCGATGGGGATTTAATGAGGCGGAAGTGATAAAATTGCGCGAAACTTTTTCCGGCTGTTCATTTTTTGGTCCGTCAGGTTCTGATGGAGCGAAAAATGAAATATATTTCGTTTAACGAGTCGTCAGCGAGGGAAGTTAGTAGAAAACACGATAAAAATATTCGTTGTTGTTTTATTGTACTCTTGAAGCATTGATGGAGTTCGTTCCTTTCGCTCTTAAACTCTGCCTTAGATTGAAATCCGACTAAGCAGTAATATTTATGTATTCGCTTGGGTCCGTGGTTGTTGTATACGTCTTACATTATTCATTTGTTCATTTACTCTCATTATTCATACAAAATAAAAATATAAAAATAATAGCCGTGTGTGAATGAATGGCGAAAGCCTAAGTCAAAAAAAAAAAGTAATATTTATAATATTAGTATTAAGAGTTTAAATGCAATTTAAAATAATTTATAATTATTTATTTCATTGTTGGTGATCATCAAATACCATTTCTAAATTATTTAGTTTTTGACACAAACCGTAAATGGAATTTTTATTAAACATACTTTATTCCCTAAAAAAATTAATTAAAATGTAAAAATGCAAATGATATTTGAGGCCTACCAGAATTCAGTTACATCCAGTATATAAATATGTATAATAATTCTTGTCCATATGTAAATTGTTACACTAATTGAATTTTATTGAAAAATGAAACTCTACAAAATAATTAACGTGGAATTTTCACCAACACATATTTTCCTCTATAAATAAAATTCAATGCACGTTTATAATCTGTGTCCCGTCGCATGCGCTTTTAATTCCCCCATTTCCCCCGATACTAAAGCAAATAATTTTATTAAAATTGTGTTACACGCCAGAGCGCGCTTTTACATGATTTCGTAAATTAATGAGATTAACAGCGATATTTTTAAGTATTTCATCGGGCTGAAAAATTAAAATCAAGTCAAAGCTTGACATTTAATTATAGAATTTTTTATATACAGGATGGATACGACTAACCGTCCAACTATTTTAAAATTAAGGAAAATGGTTTTCTTGGAAAATCAAAAAAAATTGAATATTTTGAACTTCCGTTTCTGACCGGAAATGACTTATTGAGACCGGAAGTCCATTTTTTTAATGGAGCATGGTATTTTCTACAGCAGATTCGGATTCTACGCGAAAAAAACATTAAACTTTTGTGTGAAACATTAACCGAAAATGGGTTATACCAACCGGAAGTCCATTTTTTAAACAGAACATGGTATTTTTTATTGAAGATTCGGATTCTACGTAAAAAAACATTAAACTTTTGTGTGAAACATTAACCGAAAATGGGTTATTCCAACCGGAAGTCCATTTTCTAAACAGAACATGGTATTTTTTATTGCAGATTCGGATTCTACGTAAACAAAACATTGCACTTTTGTATGAAACATTAACCGGAAATAGGTTATTCTAACCGGAAGTCCATTTTTTAAACAGAACATGGTATTTTCTATTGCAAATTAGGATTCTACGTGAAAAAAACATTAAGCTTTTACATGAAACATTAACCGGAAATGGGTTATTCCAACGGGAAATCCATTTTTTAAATAGAACATGGTATTTTCTATTGCATATTCGGATTCTACGTAAAAAAAACAATAAACTTTTGTATGAAACATTAACAGGAAATGGGTTATTCCAACCGGAAGTCCATGTTTTAAATAGAACATGGTATTATCTATTGCAGATTCGGATTCCGCGTGAAAAAAGCATTGAACTTTTGTATGAAACATTAACCGGAAATAGGTTATTCCAACCGAAAGTCTATTTTTAAATAGAACATGGTATTTTCTATTGTGGATTCGGATTCTACGTGAAAAAAACATTAAATTTTTGTTTGAAACATTAACCGGAAGTAGGTTACTTCAACCGGAAGTCCATTTTTTAAATAGAACATGGTATTTTCTACTGCAGATTCGGATTCTGCGTGAAAAAAACATTAATCTTTTGCATGAAATATTAACCAGAAATGAGTTAGTTCAACCGGAAGTCCATTTTAAACAGAACTTAGTATTTTCTATCGCAGATTCGGATTCTACATGAAAAAAAACATCAAACTTTTGTATGAAACTTTAATCGGCAATGGGTTCTTTCAACCGGAAGTCCATTTTTTGAATAGAACATGGTATTTTCTATTGTAGATTCGGATTCTACGTGAAAAAAACTTTAAATTTTTGTGTGAAACATTAACCGGAAGTAGGTTATTTCAACCGAAAGTCCATTTTTTAAACAGAACATAGTATTTTCTACTGCGGATTCGGATTCTACGTGAAAAAAACATTAAACCTTTGTATAAAACATTAACCGGAAATGGGTTATTCCGACCGGAAGTCAATTTTTTAAATAGAACACGGTATTTTCTATTGCAGATTCGGATTCCACGTGAAAAAAACATTAAACTTTTGTATGAAACATTAACCGGAAATGGGTTATTCCAACCAAAAGTCCATTTTTTAAACACAACATGGTATTTTCTATTGCAGATTCGGATTCTACGTTGAAAAACATTAAACTTTTGTACGAAATATTAACCGGAAATGGGTCATTCCAACCGGAAGTCCATTTTTTAAATAGAACATCGTATTTTCTATTGCAGATTCGGATTCTACGTGAAAAAAACATTAAACTTTTGTATAAAACATTAACAGGAAATGGGTTACTCCAACCGGAAGTCCATTTTTTAAACAGAAAATGGTATTTTCTATTGCATATTCGGATTCTTCGTGAAAAAAACATTAAACTTTTGTATGAAACATTAACCGGAAATGGGTTATTCCAACCGGAAGTCCATGTTTTTAAGAGAACATAGTATTTTCTATTGCAGATTCGGATTCTACGTGAAAAAAACATTGAACTTTTGTATGAAACATTAACCGGAAATGGGTTATTTCTACAGGAAGTTCATTTTTTTAATAGTACATGGTCTTTTTCTATTTTTTATTACAAATTTGAATTCTACCTGAAAAACCTTAAACTTTTGTATAAAACATTAACCGGAAATTTGTTATTCCGACCGGAAGTTATTTTTTTTTAATGGAACATGGTCTTTTTCATTGCAGACTCTGATTCTACATGAAAAACATTAAACTTTTGTGTGAAACATTAACCGGAAATGGGATATTCCGACCGGAAGTTCATTTTTTAAATGAAACATGGTATTTTTATTGCAGATGTGAACAAACATTAAACTTTTGTATGAAACAATAACCGGAAATGGGATATTGCGACCGGAAGTTCATCTCTTTAAATGGAACATGGGCAGGTTCGGATTTCACGTGAAATAACATGAAACTTTTGTGTGAATTGTTTTTTCGAAAACCGTCATATTTGACCTTGAAATGACCTATTTAAGGCAACAAGAAAGTGATAATTTCTGATTAACATAGGGTATCGTTGAATAGAGTGTACAAAAAGACACAACTTTTATTGAAAACACTGTCAAATATTATTATTATTATTTATTGTTAACAAGATAACGTTTTTTGTTTAGTATCTCGTTAAGAATAAATAATAATATCTAATTGTGTTTTTAACAAAAATTGTTTCTATTTGTAACGATATCCTATGTTAATCAGAAACGAACACTTTCACATTGTGATAGGTAGCATGGGTGACCTAAGCAAGGTCATTTCAAGGACAAAAATTATTTTTTTCAAAAAAATGTTTCATAAAAAAGTTTAATGTTTTTTCAAACCGAATATGCAATAAAAAATATCACGTTCCGTTTAAAAATTGAAGTTCCGGTCCGAATAACCCATTTCCGGTCAGAACCGGAAGTTGAAAATATGTTCATCGAATTGGTAATCAAATTTATTTGGATTTACAAGAAAACAATTTTCCTTGATTTTAAAAGGGGTGGACGGGGGTGATTGCATTCACCCTGTATATTTTATTTATTAATTTTTTAATTTAAACAAAATTATATCAAAATCGTGATTTATTTACACGCTTACAAAACTGAATTTATTTTATTGTAAGTGAAGGAGAAGTAAACATGGCAACACTGTACTCGCAAAATAGTTGCCAACCTAAAAATCTGGTGGAATTCAGTGGCGGGAAATTCAAAATCTGGAGGATTTCAGGGAGAGAAAATTAAATCTGCAAGAGTTGCATGATCTGTAGAAATATGGGGGATTTTAGTGGTGACAAATTTAAAACTGGGTGATTTCGGTATGATAGCCATTTTTTTCAACACCCTGTATATTTTTTATAATTTAAAAGTCATGGTGATGGTTGCGACCGTTACTACGCCGTAATTCATTATAGAATCACTGAATAAAACACTTACTATGTTTTTTACCACAATTTATGGTAAAAGAAAATTGTGGTAAAAAACATAGTAAGTGTTTTATGCAGTGATTCCCAATTTAAAAGTCGTTTAAATTTTGACAAATCCGCACTTAATTGAAGGCTTCCAGAGCTCTGAAACACCCTGTATACCGCGTATAAATTTATGAAACGGATTATACTTGCAAATTGTAAACGCCTCGTAAATTTCATGTAATAAAACAACCCACGAATTTTTCTTTTGCCTTTGACCCTACGTTTATTTTATCAACGGGTCACAATCTAGAGTAATTAAAACGTGTTTTCTCGTGGTCTTACCATTTATATTACGCTCTAATTAATGTTTTAATTAAATGGTGGAAATTCTGTAACCCTAAGCTTAACACCAGCATGTTTTTTCAGTGTGTCTGTGTGTCTGTGTGTCTGTGTGTCTGCGTGTCTGTGTGTCTGTGTGTATGTGTGTCTGTGTGTATATGTGTCTGCGTGTTTGTGTGTCTGTGTGTCTGTGTGTCTGTGTGTCTGTGTGTCTGTGTGTCTGTGTGTCTGTGGGTCTGTGTGTCTGCGTGTCTGTGTGTCTGTGCCTGTGTGTCTGTGTGTCTGTGTGTTTGTGTGCGTCGGCAAAGAAAACTCGAAAATGGAAAAAATCGAAAAAATCAATTATTTTAATAATCATCGTGGACCCTTATGTGATATCTTTTTCCTCATCAGAAGAACGAGCTAAATTGATTGGCGTTAAAAAAATTCATCTAGGAAAAAATTGCTTGTGGAGATAATTTCACTAAGATACGTGTATCATATATTATCAAATCGGAGAAAGTAATATGGTTGCCACATCACCATTTTTTGTTGTTGTTTCGTGCAATTAAAATTACGGCCTCGTATGGAAATGAACACATGCTGGGGGAGGTGTAGTTATATAATTAATCTGGTTCGCGAAAAAAGCCGTCGGCATTAATTAATAGGAAGACGAATGTGCTCGAAACGCTTAAATTTATTCAACGCCCACTTCATTAATGTGAGTGGGAACAGTTTTCCCTTCCAGCAGGAAAAAAGTCTGTATATAAATACTCGAACATTCGTTGTACGGATTTACGCAAGTATCTAAAATATTGAAATATTTTATAACTCAAAACTTCAAATTCGAAAATATCACGAAAACAATAATTTTTTTTAAATTTCAATCATTAATTCTGTTTTCGATTTTTAGGGATAACTGTTGAATCGATTGGCGCATTTGTCTGTGTGTCTGTGTGCTGTGGGTCTGTGTGTCTGTGTGTCTGTTTGCTGTGTGTCTGTATGTCTGTGTGTTTCTGTGTCTGTGTCTCTGTGTCTCTGTGTGCGCTATGTGTCTGTGTGTCTCTGTGTCTGTGTCTGTATGTGTGTACGTCTGTGTGTGTCTGTATGTCTGAGTATGTGTGCCTGTGTATGTGTGTGTGTCTGTATGTGTGTCTGCTGTATGTGTCCGGATGTGTGCGCTGTATTTTAAAAACTGACACAGGAATTAACATGAAAGTTTGTGCACAAACCTTATTTGAAAATCAAAAGAACTGAAAAGATGTAAAATTTCGTATACCGGAAGTGGGTGTCTACCTTAACCGTTTTTTTCCAATAATTTATTAAAATATTACAAGAACACTTTTTAACAAATTCATGTTGTGTTGTGAATATATATGAGATAATTGTACTTCCTTAAGTTTTTTAGTTATGTTTTATATCGCGACCGGTTTCGGTGTATTATACCATAATTTCGCCTGATGATGTTATAATACACCGAAACCGGTCGCGATATAAATCATAAATAACAATCTTAAGAAAGTACAATTATCTCATATATTTACTTTAACAAATATTAAAGACAGCAATGAAATGAACATCTTTTGTTTGAAAATATTTTTCATATCATTGTTTTTTGAAGAATTTTTTTGGTTGAAATACTTTCGCAGACTCTGTAACAAAGAAAGTAAAAATATATTTTGGTTAGTTCTAAGTACGATTCTAGCATATCATTGCGTTTTAACATTTAACATTTAAATTGAGATCTAATTCATTCGTAAATTTAATTTGTAGTCGCTTAGGAGCGGAATTAAGAGAAGCCCTTTCCGCAATAATTATTTTTAGAAATGAGTCGTCGTATTAATGCCGCTGGATAATTACGCCGCTGCAAATTCCAAATTAATTATCATCCAAACATTGTTTAATAATGCATAAACAATCGGACTATAATGGCCAAACGGGCTATTGTAATTATTTACACAACTAGTAATCAATGTTCAGTAGTTCAGTAATAACTATTTAGATGAATTCGTTATAGGCGATAATTCAAGTCATGTATGAAAATTGATTTTTAATATTGCTGCAGATTTTGCAAAACTTTTAAAGTGGTAGAACAAGTTTGCAAGTGGATAAACTTAATTCCTGTAGATTTTGCAAGCGGATTAAAGGGTGGATAAAACTTTTCAAGTGGTAGAACAAGTTTGCAAGTGGATAAACTTTATTTCTGCAAATTTTGCAAGCGGATTAAAGGGTAGATACAACTTTTTTCAAGTGGTACATCAAGTTTGCAAGTTAATGAACTTTATTCCTGTAGATTTTGCAAGCGTATTAAAGGGTAGATAAAACTTTTCAAGTAGTAAAACAAGTTTGCAAGTAGACAAACTTAATTCCTGTAGATTTTGCAAGCGGATTATAAAACTTTTCAAGTGGTAGAACAAGTTTGCAAGTGGATAAACTTTATTCCTGTAGATTTTGCAAGCGTATTAAACGGTAGATAAAACTTTTCAAGTAGTAGAACAAGTTTGCAAGTGGACAAACTTAATTCCTTTAGATTTTGCAAGCGGATTAAAGGGTAGATAAAACTTTTTTCAAGTGGTACATCAAGTTTACAAGTGAATGAACTTTATTCCTGTAGATTTTGCAAGCGTATTAAAGGCTAGATAAAACTTTTCAAGTAGTAAAACAAGTTTGCAAGTAGACAAACTTAATTCCTGTAGATTTTGCAAGCGGATTATAAAACTTTTCAAGTGGTAGAACAAGTTTGCAAGTGGACAAACTTAATTCCTTTAGATTTTGCAAGCGGATTAAAGGGTAGATAAAACTTTTCAAGTGGTAGAACAAGTTTGCAAGTGGATAAACTTAATTCCTGTAGATTTTTCAAGCGGATTATAAAACTTTTCAAGTGGTAGAACAAGTTTGCAAGTGGATAAACTTTATTCCTGTAGATTTTGCAAGCGTATTAAACGGTAGATAAAACTTTTCAAGTAGTAGAACAAGTTTGCAAGTGGACAAACTTAATTCCTGTAGATTTTGCAAGCGGATTAAAGGGTAGATAAAACTTTTCAAGTGGTAGAACAAGTTTGCAAGTGGATAAAAATTATTCCTGTATATTTTGCAAGCGAATTATAGGGTAGATAAACTGTTAAAGTAGTAGAACAAGTTTGCAAGTGGAACTTTATTTACGATTAATTAAAAAAATTATAAATTATTAATTTTATTTTTTTTATTCATCCATCACAAGCATTCTGTTTGTGCATTATATTGGTTACAGATTAAATATTAGAAGTTTTTTTTTTACAAACGTGCATTTTCCCTCAAAGGGATACTCCCGCACCACCCCATTCCATGCCTTATATTTCCCAACAACACTCGACTAGACATCAAAGCGCGTATTATGAGCAACGTACGAGTCGCAATGAAATTTCCGCATTTTCACACACGTCCACGCCTGATACGAATTCGATTCCGTTGCATACATTCGATAAGTTCTTTCATAAGTAAACAACCAATCAGATTCGTCCATTTTTGTCGAACGCCGCACGCTACAGAAACTTAGAACGTCAATGTCACTGAGAAACGGTAAGACCCCGCGCGTCAGGGCGATTTGTTAAACTTAGGCTGATAAGACCCCCGCTGTCGGTGTCGATGTTCAGATTTATATCATATTCATAGATACCCTTGAATAAAAAATTACGATCGATCTGTCAACGTATAAACATGTCTGAATCACGCTTCGGGTCAGAATGCGATGAAGCAATTAATAATTTAATTACAACACCAAAAAACACGGTCAAAAGTAAAAAATACGTATGGAAACTGTTCCAGCATTTTTGTGAGGTAAGAAAATACGAATTGAAAATTGTACTTTTAATAAATGGCTTTTCAAGTTTTGTACATAATTCAAGAACTTATCTTACCGAATGTACCTCGGGCAATGATAAATTCGAGATAATTTTGACTAGTTCCCTCAAGTGTGTTGCTTTAAGTAATTGCCCTCCGCCTGACGGCGTCGGGCAATTACTAAGCAACACACTTTCGGGGTTTAGTCAAAATTATCGCGAAATTATCAGTGCCCTTGGGACATTATAGCTGAAAAGCTCCCCCCGACAATTTCGTTAAAAGTTAGTCACGTCCCGACACAGTCATAATCATAACCACCCTAAGCCATTAAACTAAACTAGTTTTGAAAACAACTCGAATGTTATTACAAAAGTAGCCGGAATTAATGAAAATTCAACTCGTGCAAAAATAAGTATTACTAAACTTTAAACAAATAAATTAATTTGAGACAATCTCATTTCAGATGTATTAAATAAATTGGCTTTTTTTTTATTGAGAAATTTCTGGAAAAAGTGCAATTGGTTTTCCAGCGTTGCCATTTCTATAACTGCAAAGTTCGGATAATTTTCTTCACGCAACTTTCAAGAACCGTTATTCGAGAGTAACGTGTTAAAATTTGAGGCATCTGTCAAAATTAATCTGGAAGTTATAGAGAAATTTCTGGAAAAAGTGCTATTGGTTTTCCAGCGCTGTCATTTCTGTAACTGTTCAGTTCGGATAATTTTCTTTAGGCAACTTTCAAGAACCGTTATTCGAGAGTAACCTGTTAAAATTTGAGGCATCTGTCAAAAGAAATCTGGAAGTTATAGAGAAATTTGTGGAAAATGTGCAATTTTGGTCATCAAAATTTGTTTTCCAGCGTTGCCATTTCTATAACTGCAAAGTTCGGATAATTTTCTTCACGTGACTTTCAAGAACCGTTATTCGAGAGTAACCTGTTAAAATTTGAGGCATCTGTCAAAAGAAATCTGGAAGTTATAGAGACATTTGTGGAAAAGGTGCAATTTTGGTCATCACAATTTGTTTTTCAACGTTGCCATTTCTATAACTGCAAAGTTCGGATAATTTTCTTTACGCGACTTTCAAGAATCGTTATTTGAGAGTAACCTGTTAAAATTTGAGGCATCTGTCAAAATAAATCTGGAAGTCATAGAGACATTTGTGGAAAAGGTGCAATTTTGGTCATCACAATTTGTTTTCCAGCGTTGCCATTTCTATAACTGCAAAGTTCGGATAATTTTCTTCAGGCAACTTTCAAGAACCGTTATTCGAGAGTAACCTGTTAAAATTTGAGGCATCTGTCAAAAGAAATCTGGAAGTTATAGAGAAATTTGTGGAAAATGTGCAATTTTGGTCATCAAAATTTGTTTTCCAGCGTTGCCATTTCTATAACTGCAAAGTTCGGATAATTTTCTTCACGTGACTTTCAAGAACCGTTATTCGAGAGTAACCTGTTAAAATTTGAGGCATCTGTCAAAAGAAATCTGGAAGTTATAGAGACATTTGTGGAAAAGGTGCAATTTTGGTCATCACAATTTGTTTTCAACGTTGCCATTTCTATAACTGCAAAGTTCGGATAATTTTCTTTACGCGACTTTCAAGAATCGTTATTTGAGAGTAACCTGTTAAAATTTGAGGCATCTGTCAAAATAAATCTGGAAGTCATAGAGACATTTGTGGAAAAGGTGCAATTTTGGTAATCACAATTTGTTTTCCTACGTTGCCATTTCTATAACTGCAAAGTTCGGATAATTTTCTTTGCGCGACTTTCAAGAATCGTTATTTGAGAGTAACCTGTTAAAATTTGAGGCATCTGTCAAAAGAAATCTGGAAGTTATAGAGAAATTTGTGGAAAATGTGCAATTTTGGTCATCAAAATTTGTTTTCCAACGTTGCCATTTCTATAACTGCAAAGTTCGGATAATTTTCTTCACGTGACTTTCAAGAACCGTTATTCGAGAGTAACCTGTTAAAATTTGAGGCATCTGTCAAAAGAAATCTGGAAGTTATAGAGAAATTTGTGGAAAAAAAAATTCTTCAAAAAAAGTTTCTTACTTTTTTTTCAAGTCTAGGAGCTCATTCTGAACACTTTGTCTATAAAAAAAAATTGTGGAACTTCCAGGAACGGAGATACGCAAAATGACTTTTGCCGTAAATGGTGCTTAAATCGAATGGAAACGCCAAAAAGAATTGAAAAACATTTTCTTAAAAAAAAAATTCTTATTTTTTTCAAGTCTAAGAGCTTATTCTGAACACTATTTGCCTATAAAAAAATTATGGAACTTCTAAGAAATAGTGCTTAAATCGACTGGAAACGCCTAAAAAACGATTCAAAATAATTTCTAATCCAAAAATTTTTTTATGTTTCCGCAAGGTTCAATTGTTTCATTATACAATTTTATCGACAGAAAGACCAACAGGTCGATAGCCTTTTTACAGTTAGTTGTCAATAGTAAAATTACTTATTATTAACTTACGTTTAATTTCTTATGGAATGCATCTTTCAAATTTTCACAAACATCTACGTGCGCCGTGGATATCTTCTGTTTAATTTAAATAAAGCATGATTTTTCAGCAATTACCACAACTTAACTCTCAATTACACTTCTACAAATCTTCGCGAGAAATCCCCATTAAGTAGAAATACCGCAGCGTCAACCTTTATAAAATAACCAACCTTTTCATTTCCGGCATAATATCCGGTTTCACCTTTAGGGCGTGTATCCCCGCGGGATTAATCTGATTAATTGTCCTAATTCACGCAAAAAAAAAGTAATATCGCCCAACGTTACCTAAAAGGTTTCATGAATTAATGGACGTCTGTCGGGGAAGTTTAACTTTTTTCTTTGAAATTTCATTAACCGGAAAATTTCCCTCGCGGGAAATTCAATGCGAAACTTCTTAAAGAGAGGGGACTGAAACTATCAAAAGGGAAATATTTCACGTTCTTTCATTTTAACATTTCTAAATAAATCAGAATTAATTATTAAAAAGAAAAAATCGTATTATAGAATTGAATCAAAATTTATTTATGGTGGTGGAGGCTTCTACTTCGTTACATGATGTAAAAGTAATAAAAAAACACTTTTAGTTTGTTGGTATAACATGTGTTATACAAACAAAGTAAAAGTGTTTTTATTTTAAATCAAAATTTGATTTTTGACATAAGTTCCTTTATGAATAAAAGTGTGATATTAACAAAGAAACTGTTTTATTTAAAGTTAAGTATTTTAGAATTCCAAAAATCACCACTAGGTACCTCCGGGTATTATCTTTTTATAGCCAACATAATCTTTGTTTGGAGGTACGTATTTTTAATTTGAGCACTAAATTTTGAAAAATAGCAAAAATCTCGAAAACTGTTAAATTGCTGCTACTTAATATTTTTTTGAAGAATTCAAATCTGCAATAAAAAAAATATAGTATTCCAAGTTGATGTTGACTTCCGGTATAACCGGAAGTCGTATAATCTTAAAAATAAAAGGAATTAACTAATTGGTGATGTATAAACCTCCCCAAAGTTCTTATTCGTGGAAAGCAATAATGTATGCTTAGTATAATCAAGTCTTCCCGGCACCTCCGCCAAAGTTCCACTCGGTTTTATGACTCCATTTCCATTTTCACGAGTACACAACACCCATTACGCCAGTTGTTAATTAACTTAAGCAGGAGTCGGAATGTCCTGCCGTGGGGGGACGTTGCTCACGTCTTCCCGGATGCGATATTATTCCGGTTATGTAATTAACATATGCGCTCGTTATCCTGTAGGCAGTTGTAATTGTCTGCCCGCCCTCTCCGCCAGAAATTACGCTAATTGCCCTTAATCAGCCGGCTCCACATATTCAGCTTCGGAGGGTGAAAGGTGGTTTTAACAAGTGCGCGAACATGCGGATTTAGTTCGAAAAAAAATTAATATTTTAATAATAAATATAAATTAGAATAAATGATTAATACAATTTGGTGGTTGAAATCCATCCATTGATTCAGAAATTATAAATATTGGTACATCTCGATATGTAAAATTTTAGTATTGGTTTTCTGCTGAAGATTATTCCATCTCAATTCTCGAAATTTGTGTGGATTCAATGTGATATTACCCCCGATAATTCAACTCATGTAGAAAAAGGTGCATTTAAAACGGCGGACAAACAAATTTGCAAGTGGGTAAAAATTTGTTTACCTTCACTATGGCAACGATCTTTATATTAACAATTTTAGGAAACAAGTAACTTCAGTTGAACAGTGGCCGTTCATGTCAGTTCTGAATACCTCTGCAGTTGATGGAATTATTGTAAAATGTTACATTTTATTTCTTAATCGATTTTGCTAACTTTTTCCAAATTCCAAGCTGATATTTTCAATAACCAAACAAAATGGATTTGATTTGCAATTTTATCTCGGACTTTCATAATCGATGAATTTAAAAAAAAATTCACTCTGTTTGTCAACATCCTCACGAATCTTCATAAAGCTTTGTTGCTTAAATGGAATCATTGTACAATTTATCTTTGCATTTTATAAATTTGAGACAACCTCACTTGTTTACATTTCGTCTTTATTAAATTTGCATTTTACGTTGAAAAAACTTTTAAATTTGCATTTTATGGTTTATGTAAAAAATTCCTAAGGTATTTTGTACTTTCCCTTTATAATTAAGCCTCAGCCTGTTAGGTATGTACAAATTATTACGCGCCCTAATTTGCTGTCCGAAAGATTCGCATGAACATGAAACGTGAAACACACGTGGCTGGTCGCCTCGTCAATTATAATTCCCGCATTGACCGGACACGTGTGTCAAAATCACGTTTACCTAACCCATTCGAGTGGCAAGCTTAGATAATAAACTAATTAATTATCGAGCCGCTGAATATAATCCCGGATTATATCCGAAACTTAGATTAATGATTATCATCGGGACATTTATTATTGCAACCAAGGATAATAAATGGGGGGGAAAGTCCTTTCGGGTATAAATCACTTTCGATTGGACACTCTTCCGCGGCGGGTATTCGGGCCACGTCCGCGCGTCTTGATCTCCGCAAGACCTGGGAGACCGTATTTCAGCTGGAGGTTGATTAATCACTGCATTTTTGGCGAAAAGGGATTATCGTTGATAATTTAAAGCTCCGGCCGTGAATCACACACAGAGAGAGAGAGAGAGAAAGGGGAGCGTTAATATTAAGGTGCGATCCAAGAAAATCAATTCCGCCAGCACGATTCAAAAATCGGATTTTAATCCATTTGTGAAAGGGCAGAAAGATCTCAGGTCGATAACCCTGTAACTTCATATTGTAAAATATTAATTTAAAAATATCTTAGTGTCTGAATAAAGATGTTTCTCTCTCTCCATTTGTGGAATGGAAAATAGCTAATTTGCAAATCTCGGCAGAAAAAGTGAGCGAAATAGCTATTTATGGTATTAACAAGTCTATAATATAGCACTTTATTAGACGAGACATTTTATGGCCGAGCGAGAGAGACCAATAATGGAGGCGAATCCACAAAGTGCTAGATTATGGAGTTGTTATATACAAAGCTTAACGAACATTTGAACATTAATTAATTAATTAAGAACAACGAGTCAATCCAATCGAAAACAAAAAAAAAATCGGAATTATCCCTAGGGATTTTTTTTTCACGTTAACAATACCCTCCTGTAAAGTAACAATAGCCTGCACATTATTTACGACTAGAAAAACTACCCCTCCCGCATTACAAGAAAAACTGCAATTAATTATCCTTTCGCCTTTTTTGTAACGTCGGAATCAACAGGCAAAAACTCTTCGGACTCAATTAATTTAACCCGATTCACTGCACCGAAAGCGCCCAAGAGCAACAGGTCAATTAATTAATTAAGCGATGGGATTTAAGTTATATTCATAAACGAATTTTCCAATTAGAACCGGAAAGAGTTAACACTTGGAAAATCCAATTCGAAATATTTACATTTAGATTGCCGAAATGCGAACAACAAATAAATTGTCAACAATATTAATTACTAGATAATATTGACGTAGTTAAAATGCGCAAATTTAATTCAGTCGCATAAATTCAAACAAAAATATTGTGTAACTTTCTCTGATTTTTTTGTATAATTTATTCTTTCTTTTAATCTAATTAGTTTATATACAGGATGTGATGATGTGTTGAAAAATATACATATTACTACTTATTATTATTGTAGAATATTTTATGATTTTTTGCATATTTTTTCAAAAACTTGTTAAATTAAAATTCAAAATATAAACATAACGTATTTTCAAATTTTTGCAGATTTTCGTAGAGGCATCTATTTTAAGTAATGTTGAAAAATTTCATGTGCGTAGCAATTGTTTTCCATTTTTTTTTCGAATGTGAATAACTACCGACTTGAAAATTTTGCTAAATTCAAATTCAAGTGAAATTATCTCAAAATCTAGGCGAAATTTTTTATCTAATTTTTACGGGATTACGTAGAGGCATCTATTTTAAGTAATTTTGGAAAATTTCACGTGCGTAGCAATTTTTTTCCAATTTTTTTTTCGAATGTGAAAATTTTGCTAAATTCAAATTCAAGTGAAATTATCTCAAAATCTAGGCAAAATCTTTGATCTAATTTTTACGGGATTACATAGAGGCATCTATTTTAAGTAATTTTGTAAAATTTTACGTGCGTAGCAATTGTTTTCCAATTTTTTTTTCGAATGTGAATAATGGCTGACTTGAAAATTTTGCTAAATTCAAATTCAAGTGAAATTATCTCAAAATCTAGGCGAAATCTTTCATCTAATTTTTACGGGATTACGTAGAGGCATCTATTTTAAGTAATTTTGAAAAATTTCACGTGCGTAGCAATTGTTTTCCAATTTTTTTTTCGAATGTGAATAACGACCGACTTGAAAATTTTGCTAAATTCAAATTCAAGTAAAATTATTTCAAAATCTAGGCGAAATTTTGTATCTAATTTTTACGGGATTACGTAGAGGCATCTATTTTAAGTAATTTTGTAACATTTCACGTGCGTAGCAATTGTTTTCCAATTTTTTTTTCGAATGTGAATAACGACCGACTTGAAAATTTTGCTAAATTCAAATTCAAGTAAAATTATTTCAAAATCTAGGCGAAATTTTGTATCTAATTTTTACGGGATTACGTAGAGGCATCTATTTTAAGTAATTTTGAAAAATTTCACGTGCGTAGCAATTGTTTTCCAATTTTTTTTTCGAATGTGAATAACGGCCGACTTGAAAATTTTGCTAAATTCAAATTCAAGTAAAATTATTTCAAAATCTAGGCGAAATTTTGTATCTAATTTTTACGGGATTACGTAGAGGCATCTATTTTAAGTAATTTTGAAAAATTTCACGTGCGTAGCAATTGTTTTCCAATTTTTTTTTCGAATGTGAATAACGGCCGACTTGAAAATTTTGCTAAATTCAAATTCAAGTGAAATTATCTCAAAATCTAGGCAAAATCTTTGATCTAATTTTTACGGGATTACGTAGAGGCATCTATTTTAAGTAATTTTGAAAAATTTCACGTGCGTAGCAATTGTTTTCCAATTTTTTTTTCGAATGTGAATAACGGCCGACTTGAAAATTTTGCTAAATTCAAATTCAAGTAAAATTATTTCAAAATCTAGGCGAAATTTTGTATCTAATTTTTACGGGATTACGTAGAGGTATCTATTTTAAGTAATTTTGAAAAATTTCACGTGCGTAGCAATTGTTTTCCAATTTTTTTTTCGAATGTGAATAACGACCGACTTGAAAATTTTGCTAAATTCAAATTCAAGTGAAATTATCTCAAAATCTAGGCGAAATCTTTGATCTAATTTTTACGGGATTACGTAGAGGCATCTATTTTAAGTAATTTTGAAAAATTTCACGTGCGTAGCAATTGTTTTCCAATTTTTTTTTCGAATGTGAATAACGGCCGACTTGAAAATTTTGCTAAATTCAAATTCAAGTAAAATTATTTCAAAATCTAGGCGAAATTTTGTATCTAATTTTTACGGGATTACGTAGAGGCATCTATTTTAAGTAATTTTGAAAAATTTCACGTGCGTAGCAATTGTTTTCCAATTTTTTTTTCGAATGTGAATAACGACCGACTTGAAAATTTTGCTAAATTCAAATTCAAGTGAAATTATCTCAAAATCTAGGCGAAATCTTTGATCTAATTTTTACGGGATTACGTAGAGGCATCTATTTTAAGTAATTTTGAAAAATTTCACGTGCGTAGCAATTGTTTTCCAATTTTTTTTTCGAATGTGAATAACGGCCGACTTGAAAATTTTGCTAAATTCAAATTCAAGTAAAATTATTTCAAAATCTAGGCGAAATTTTGTATCTAATTTTTACGGGATTACGTAGAGGCATCTATTTTAAGTAATTTTGAAAAATTTCACGTGCGTAGCAATTGTTTTCCAATTTTTTTTTCGAATGTGAATAACGACCGACTTGAAAATTTTGCTAAATTCAAATTCAAGTGAAATTATCTCAAAATCTAGGCGAAATCTTTGATCTAATTTTTACATTTTTACGGGATTACGTAGAGGCATCTATTTTAAGTAATTTTGAAAAATTTCACGTGCGTAGCAATTGTTTTCCAATTTTTTTTTCGAATGTGAATAACGGCCGACTTGAAAATTTTGCTAAATTCAAATTCAAGTAAAATTATTTCAAAATCTAGGCGAAATTTTGTATCTAATTTTTACGGGATTACGTAGAGGCATCTATTTTAAGTAATTTTGAAAAATTTCACGTGCGTAGCAATTGTTTTCCAATTTTTTTTTCGAATGTGAATAACGGCCGACTTGAAAATTTTGCTAAATTCAAATTCAAGTAAAATTATTTCAAAATCTAGGCGAAATTTTGTATCTAATTTTTACGGGATTACGTAGAGGTATCTATTTTAAGTAATTTTGAAAAATTTCACGTGCGTAGCAATTGTTTTCCAATTTTTTTTTCGAATGTGAATAACGGCCGACTTGAAAATTTTGCTAAATTCAAATTCAAGTAAAATTATTTCAAAATCTAGGCGAAATCTTTGATCTAATTTTTACGGGATTACGTAGAGGCATCTATTTTAAGTAATTTTGAAAAATTTCACGTGCGTAGCAATTGTTTTCCAATTTTTTTTTCGAATGTGAATAACGACCGACTTGAAAATTTTGCTAAATTCAAATTCAAGTGAAATTATCTCAAAATCTAGGCGAAATCTTTGATCTAATTTTTACGGGATTACGTAGAGGCATCTATTTTAAGTAATTTTGAAAAATTTCACGTGCGTAGCAATTGTTTTCCAATTTTTTTTTCGAATGTGAATAACGGCCGACTTGAAAATTTTGCTAAATTCAAATTCAAGTAAAATTATTTCAAAATCTAGGCGAAATTTTTTATCTAATTTTTACGGGATTACGTAGAGGCATCTATTTTAAGTAATTTTGAAAAATTTCACGTTCGTAGCAATTGTTTTCCAATTTTTTTTTCGAATGTGAATAACGGCCGACTTGAAAATTTTGCTAAATTCAAATTCAAGTAAAATTATTTCAAAATCTAGGCGAAATTTTTTATCTAATTTTTACGGGATTACGTAGAGGCATCTATTTTAAGTAATTTTGAAAAATTTCACGTTCGTAGCAATTGTTTTCCAATTTTTTTTTCGAATGTGAATAACGACCGACTTGAAAATTTTGCTAAATTCAAATTCAAGTAAAATTATCTTAAAATCTAGACGGAATATTTGATCTAATTTTTACGGAATTACGTAGAGGCATCTATTTAAAGTAGTTTTGGGAAATTTCACGTGAATAGCAATTGTTTTTTATAATTTTTTTTTCAAATTTGAATAATGACTGAGTTTAAAATTGCTAAATTGAAATTCTAGCAAAATATTTTGTCTATTTTTTACAGAATTACATAGAGGCATATATTTAAAGTAGTTTTGGAAAATTATACGTGAATAGCAATTTTTTTTTATATTTTTTTTCGAATTTGAATAATGACCAAGTTTAAAATTGCTAAATTGAAATTTTAGGCAAAATATTTTGTCTAATTTTTACGTAATTACATAGAGGCATCTATTTAGAGTAGTTTCGGAAAACTTTACGTGAATAGCAATTTTTTTTAATATTTTTTTTTCGAATTTGAATAATGACTGAGTTTAAAATTGCTAAATTGAAATTCTAGGCAAAATATTTTGTCTATTTTTTACAGAATTACAGAGAGGCATATATTTAAAGTAGTTTTGGGAAATTTCACGTGAATAGCAATTTTTTTTTTATATTTTTTTTTCGAATTTGAATAATGACTGAGTTTAAAATTGCAAAATTGAAATTTTAGGCAAAATATTTTGTCTAATTTTTACAGAATTACATAGAGGCATCTATTTAAAGTAGTTTTGGGAAATTTTACGTGAATAGTAATTGTTTTTTATATATTTTTTTCGAATTTGAATAATGACTGAGTTTAAAATTGCTAAATTGAAATTTTAGGCAAAATATTTTGTCTAATTTTTACAGAATTACATAGAGGCATCTATTTAAAGTAGTTTTGGGAAATTTTACGTGAATAGTAATTGTTTTTTATATATTTTTTTCGAATTTGAATAATGACTGTGTTTAAAATTTTAAATTGAAATTCTAGAAAACATTTTGTCTTATTTTTACAGAATTACACAGAGGTATTTATTTAAAGTAGTTTTGGGAAATTTCACGTGAATAGCAATTTTTTTTTTATATTTTTTTTTTCGAATTTGAATAATGACTAAGTTTAAAATTGCTAAATTGAAATTCTAGGCAAAATATTTTGTCTATTTTTTACAGAATTACATAGAGGCATATATTTAAAGTAGTTTTGGAAAATTTCACGTGAATAGCAATTTTTTTTTATATTTTTTTTTCGAATTTGAATAATGACTGAGTTTAAAATTGCTAAATTGAAATTTAAGGCAAAATATTTTGTCTATTTTTTACAGAATTACATAGAGGCATCTATTTAAAGTAGTTTTGGAAAATTTCACGTGAATAGGAATTGTTTTTTTTTTCGAATTTGAATAATGACTGTGTTTAAAATTGATAAACTGAAATTGTAGGCAAAATATTTTGTCTAATATTTATAGGATTACATAGAGGCATCGATTTTAAATAATATTGGAAAATTTTACGTGCGTAGCAATTATTTTTCAATTTTTTCTTCGAATATAAATAACGGCTGACATGAAATTTGCTAAATTCAAATTCAAATAAAATTATCTCGAATTCTAGGCAAACTCTCTCGTCCAATTTTTACGGGATTAGGTAGAAGCGTCTATTTCAAGCAATTTTGAAAAATTTCACGTGCACAGCAATTTAATTTTTTTTTCGACTTGAAAATTGCTAAATTCAAATTCAAATTAAATTATTTTAAAATCTATTTTCTTACAGGATTATCTAGAGGCATCTATTTTAAGTAATTTTGGGAAAATTCATGCCCATAACAATTTTTTTTTTAATTTGAATTATGACCGACTTGAAAATTGCTAAATTTATTAAATTCAAATGCGATTATCTCGAAATCTAGGCAAATCGTATGTTCATTTTTTTACAGGATTACGTAGAGGCATCTATCTTTAGTAAGTTTGGAAAATTTTATGTGTTTTTGAACTTTTTCCGAAAAAAGTCTGTTTTTCTAAATATTCTAAAATTTTCAAAGTGACACGCTAATTTGTGTTTAAGATAGATGCAATTTTTTAACCTAAGTCGATTTACCTCGTTCAAAAAATGCACCAAGAAACTTTTTAGTGAAATCCTTGAATAACGTCAAATTTTTATTTTTTTCAAGTTCCACGCCATCTAACATTCTTATGATATTCTAAAAGCCGTTTTACACTGCACAATTTAAGTTGATTTCTTGCGCAAATTAAATTGCCTAGTTTCATGCAGTAAATTGTTGACCAAAAAAAGTTAATTTTTGGGAAAATTGACTCATGTCTTGTTTAATAAATTGTATAGCCAGGGCCGCGCCAAGATATGTTGCCGCCAGGGTGCGAGGCAAAAATTGCCGCCCCCTTTCAATGTGAAGAAGGGGGCAGAGAAAATGAATACCCCCATTGATCGGCGCGTCTCTAAATTATTTAGAAAGAATTTGTTACAAAAAAAAGTATTTTAGTTGGATTGATTTATTTTACGAGCGCCGATTTTAAATAAATTGTTTGCAAATAAAAAAAACCAACAATAAGATTTCGTGGGCGCCAAGCTAAGATGGCTCTTAGCATCGATGCTTTGAGCTAATGGCCGCGCCTCTTAAGACCTGCCGCCCGGGTGCTGGACACCCCTAACACTCCCGCTTGGCGCGGCCCTGTGTATAGTGTAAAACAGATGTAAGACATCTGGGAATATATTTGTTAGTTTGCATATTTATTTTAGCGCCCGTAGTATTTTCTCCAACTTCAAAATTATAGAATGCATTGATCGTAGTCGAGAGTTGTCAGTACAATGTCGTCGCTTTATAAACCGCCGGGAATCAGATGCACGAAATGTTCCTCGAACGTCTCTAAACCCGCGAGGTGCGACACCTGCTGCAAATACTTTCACCCAGAATGCCTCAGAAAACACGCGGACGTCTGCAAACCGACGCAACTGCAGAGCTGTCTGAAACCGAGAAATAGTGAGGTTAGGATCGACGTGATTCCGCCCAGCGGGGGCGACACGAAAGCGCTTCTGGCGGAAATTAAGTGCCTGAAAGATCTCATGGAGGTGAAGGACGGACTGATCAAGGAAATGACGGACGAAACCGCGCTGCTGCAAAAAAGGTTGCAGAAGGAAACGGAGGCCAGGATGGCGGCCGAAAATCCGAAAAACAAAAGCGGATGCTTTAAGTGCTTGAAAAAGAAATGAGAAATTGTCGCTGTAGATATTTTATAGAAATTGGATGATGAGGATGAGTTAATTTTAAGTAAACTGGAATCAGTGTCTTGTAGCAACTAAGGGGGTACGAATTGCTCAGAACAATGATTTTAATAAGACTATAGTGAATTAAAGCAACGATATTTTATTTATAATATATTCCTTTAAGTAGCGTTAAATTGTTTTTTTTTTAGTTAGCGTGGGTAATCGGTTAGCTCTCTCCAAATTTCTAACAACTGCTAACCTTAAAAACTGGATTTGGAAGAAAGGTTCGAAATTGAAAAAATATATACATTTATATGGCTATTACATGCTAGAACTAAGCCTTACCACATAAAATTAAATGTAATATTCTGATTTCAAATATTGTGAAATCACGAGAAGCTTGATATTATTTCAAATCACAAAATTACGTGGATAAGACTTAGCTCTAACTTCTCGTGTAATTCTCATGTAATATCCTGATACTTTTTTGTGTTAAAAAAGCTATCCGTCATCCACAGATTAACTTAAATCACCACCAAGAATGCACCAATTTTATGCACAAACACAACTCCGAAAATTGATTAAGTCACACCGGGGCGGTGAGATGTTTGCAATTAAGTTTATATTGCGGTCATAAATCTAAGACTGCAATTACCGCCCGCGCCTTGTACTCAGCGCGTTTATCCCGGACGCGCCCAGAATAAACAAAGAAATTCTAAACGTAAAAACATCAGCGCCACGAGATTTATTCCCATTTATATGATAAGTAACCGTTTTTTTTGTTTACCTAAGGCATTGTGTCTTCCTGCACGGCAGGAAGAACAGGATGCGAGAGATTCGGCGAAAGCCCGTATTTAATGCAGTTGTTACGGTCTGAAATTGATATCGTCATTTTTATTTTATTCGCGAGGGCGCGTGTTAAGGGATGAAGGGCGTGATTGTATTGGCGATAAAAGTGGACTTTTATTTCTTTCATCGGACAATATTAGCTGGGCATAAAATCTTCAGCAGATGGATTGAGTTAATAATGTAAGGTTACTAGATTTTATTTATATTCAAGTCTATGAATAGTTGATTAACGCTTTTCAGCGATTCTGATTGATCTAGCAGCATTCTGAACTCCTAATTAGTTGTCAGGTGCCACAATTCTGATTGACCTATCAACGCACTGATATTCTTACTAATTATCAGGTGCTACGACTCTAATTGATCTATAACTGCCATGAATTTCTCGTTGTCAGATGCCGCGATTCTGATTGGTCTATCATCGCACTGACATTCTTATTAATTGTCAGGCGCCACGATTCTGATTGGTCTCTAACCGCCCTGACCTTATTGTCAGATACCACGATTCTGATTGGTCACTGACATTCTTCTTAATTGTCAGGTGCCACGATTCTGATTGATGTATAACCGCCCTGAATTTCTAATTGCCAGATGCCACGATTCTGATTGATCTATCACCTCACTAAAGCTAGAAACACTAGTTTGTTGCTATTTTTATTTAACAAACTTCTGTAATTAAAGAAGAACAATCTTTTGGCACAAACAATGATTTTAATGGAATGCATTTTTAAAAAAACAGTTTTTTTTATTGTTGCGTCACGTCAACTTGGATTACTGGTCCAATATTTTTTAAGGAAACTGTAAACGGACAGAGCTTTTGAAACAATTTATTAACCCTGTCCTTGCGGGAACCGGATAATTACGCAAAAAATATCGCACTTCAGTATGCGGGACCCGGATATAGACGTGGGCAGCGTTAAGCTTACCCAGTTAAGCTTTTAAAAATCTTGCGCCTCAGTCTCAAAATGTACGCGCGAGAAAGTGCAGCTGCTCAGAATCCCGTCGATTACGGAGTGGGATTTGCATCCCATCAAAAGTTTCGCTTGCACGCTTCTGAAGTTATAATTGGGATTTATTAATCCTTAGATTGACGCTACTCAAATCTATACACCTGATTACAAAATCTGTAAATATTAAAAGGATAAAAGAGTGTTTGTTAGAGGAATTTAATTTAAAAAAATGTAATAATTTAGGTAAACAAATAACAAAAAACTGTAAAGTTTGAGAATTTTTGTTGTAGAGAGTGACGATGGTGGAATATATAATTCATCTACTGTTGGATACAGACTAAATATTTTGTTTATTTCAACAGTACAAACAACTTATATATTTGCACAGGACTAAATATATATTTAAAGGCTGTAAACGGACCGTTCTTTCTCGTTTTGTTGCGCGTTACCCTAAAACTTCACCAAAGCGTGTGTTTTAACCACAGGAAAGCAAAACTGTCGTAAATAATTTGCCCTTTTTTACTTTCTCCGTTACGCAAAAATAATGCGATGGCGAAACTTTTTCTCTTTACGGAAATATACTTTTTGGAGGTGCTGGAGGCGATTTCGACAATTTTAGAAAAAATATATTTTTGTGTCTATGTGTCTGTATGTGTGTGTCTGTATGTCTGCATGTGTGTCTGTGTTTTTTTACGGAAATATACGTTTTGAAGTTCTAGAGGCGATAACCACAATTTTCGAAAAAATATATTTTTGTGTCTGTGTGTCTGCATGTGTGTCTGTGTGTGTCTGTGTTTTTTTTTACGGAAATATACGGTTAGAAGTTCTGGAGGCGATATCGATAATTTTCGAAAAAATATATATTTGTGTCCGTGTGTCTGCATGTGTGTCTCTGTGTCTGTGTTTTTCTTACGTAAATATAAGTTTTGAAGTCCTAGAGGCAATTTATATATTTTTGTGTCTGTGTGTCTGTAGTGTGTCTGTATATGTATCCTGTGTATCTATGTGTCTGTGTTTTTTTGCGGAAATATACGTTTAGAAGTTCTGGAGGCGATATCGGCAATTTTCGAAAAAATATATATTTTTGTCTGTGTGTCTGTGTTTTAGAAATCCTAGAGGCGATTTCAAAAATTTTCAAAAATATATATTTTTGTGTGTCTGTGTCTGTAGGTGTGTATCTGTACGTATGTACGTGTGTCTGTGTTTTTTAGGGAAATATACGTTTAGAAGTTCTGGAGGCGATATCGACAATTTTCGAAAAAATATATTTTTGTGTCTGTGTGTCTGTATATGTGTCTGTGTATCTATTGTCTGTGTTTTTTTAGGGAAATATACGTTTAGAAGTTCTGGAGGCGATATCGGCCATTTTCGAAAAAATATATATTTTTGTCTGTGTGTCTGTGTTTTTTTTACGGAAATGTACGTTTAGAAATCCTAGAGGCGATTTCAAAAATTTTCAAAAATATATATTTTTGTGTGTCTGTGTCTGTAGGTGTGTATCTGTACGTATGTACGTGTGTCTGTGTTTTTTAGGGAAATATACGTTTAGAAGTTCTGGAGGCGATATCGACAATTTTCGAAAAAATATATTTTTGTGTCTGTGTGTCTGTATATGTGTCTGTGTATCTATTGTCTGTGTTTTTTTAGGGAAATATACGTTTAGAAGTTCTGGAGGCGATATCGGCCATTTTCGAAAAAATATATATTTTTGTCTGTGTGTCTGTGTTTTTTTTACGGAAATGTACGTTTAGAAATCCTAGAGGCGATTTCAAAAATTTTCAAAAATATATATTTTTGTGTGTCTGTGTCTGTAGGTGTGTATCTGTACGTATGTACGTGTGTCTGTGTTTTTTAGGGAAATATACGTTTAGAAGTTCTGGAGGCGATATCGACAATTTTCGAAAAAATATATTTTTGTGTCTGTGTGTCTGTATATGTGTCTGTGTATCTATGTGTCTGTGTTTTTTTAGGGAAATATACGTTTAGAAGTTCTGGAGGCGATATCGACAATTTTCGAAAAAAATATATATATTTGTGTCTGTGTGTCTGCATTTGTGTCTGTGTTATTTTTTTTTACGGAAATATACTATTTGAAGTCCTAGAGGCGATTTCGAAAATTTTCAAAAATATATTTTTGTGTCTGTGTGTCTGTATATGTGTCTGTGTATCTATGTGTCTGTGTTTTTTTAGGGAAATATACGTTTAGAAGTTCTGGAGGCGATATCGACAATTTTCGAAAAAATATATATTTGTGTCTGTGTGTCTGCATGTGTGACTGTGTTTTTTTTACGGAAATATACATTTTGGAGTCCTAGAGGTAATTTCGAAAATTTTCAAAAATATATTTTTGTGTCTGTGTGTCTGTATATGTGTCTCTGTATCTATGTGTCTGTGTTTTTTTAGGGAAATATACGTTTAGAAGTTCTGGAGGCGATATCGACAATTTTCGAAAAAATATATATTTGTGTCTGTGTGTCTGCATGTGTGACTGTGTTTTTTTTACGGAAATATACATTTTGGAGTCCTAGAGGCAATTTCGAAAATTTTCAAAAATATATTTTTGTGTCTGTGTGTCTGTATATGTGTCCTGTGTATCTATGTGTCTGTATTTTTTAGGGAAATATACGTTTAGAAGTTCTGAAGGCGATATCAACAATTTTCGAAAAAACATATTTTTGTGCCTGTGTGTCTATGCATCTGTGTGTCTGTGTGTCTGTGTGTCTGTGTGTCTGTGTGTCTGTGTGTCTGTGTGTCTGTGTATCTATTTGTCTATCTTACTGTCTGTGCGCACTGTATCTTAAAAGTATCTTAATAAAGGAATTGACGCGAAACTATTAACTTGAGCTACATTCGGCAGACTAAAGAATTGAGAAGCTCTCCAGGAAACTTACATTTTGGCCACATCAACATTTATAATTATATATTATATATATATATATATATAATAGAGAAATCCATGATTATATTATTTGCCAGTTCTGCAAATAATCTCGCGTATTTACATTTAATTACAACTTGCAATTGTGCACTTGCAGCCGTCTTATGCTTCCTCTCCGCTTATAAATCCGCGTAGATATAATGCACGAGGCATGTTCTGCAACTTTAATTCCATCTCGGTAATTAAATAAGACCATTTTCAGCAATTGTTTAGGAACCTACAAAGTTACTCTCACGTTTACGAGAAACTGCAATTAATTGTGCGAAAACTGGAAAAGTTTTTGTGTATTACATAAATGAACAAATTTGTTAAAAGTGGTATTACATTTTTTTAAATTAAAAACAGAAAATCGCAATGACTTTTATGCCCAGCTCGTTTCGTTTCCGAGATAATCGAAAAACAATACTTTTTATTTAGCGAAAATTAAAAAAAAAATAGAAAAACATTGTTTGTAATGAATAAAAAGGTTTTTATATCAATCACAGATTTACGAATATACAGGATGTTTCCTAACTGGAAGCGAAAAATGGTACGTTGTATACATTCTTCGATTCCAAACAGAAAATCTAAATAACTTTTTTGCTTATCTCGTTTCGTTTCCGAGATAATTGAAAAACAAGTGTTTTATTTACCGAAAATAAAGTTAAAAAAATTGTTAACTCTTTTTTCACATGTTTCTTAACATAATCTTCGCAAAATAAAAAATTTTGCTTCTTCTTGTTTTTTCGATTATCTCGGAAGCGAAACGAGATGGACAAAAAAATTATTCAGATTTTCTCTTTGAAATTAAAAAATGCATGCAACGTTTAATTTTTCACCTCCAATTAGGAAACACCCTGTATATCACTTGATCAATCTAGTGCAGATAATGTTTACAACATTCCCCAAGGTTATAAGTCGTATCGAACGTTTTTTTGTTGAGAAAATTTCATACTCCACTTGCTAAGAATTCACTTTCAGATTTCTCGTGAAACTTTAGTTGATTTAACTCCACACAATGCAAACTTTAATATCCATATTGAATAACATCAAAGCACACTTGATCTGAGGTCGTTAAAGTAATCAACCGTCAGAAAACTTTTGAACAAAGGACGCACATTGTGTACGTTACCTATCAATTGTATCAATACCAATATTATTTGTAAAAATATTCCCATTTTTATTTGTGAGCACCTGTTGCTCGATTTCGGTTCCGACGTGAACGTGTTAAAGTCTCATGCATATTTTCATTAATATTTTAATATAACAAACTAAATTATTGAATCAAGAAAGTGTTCTGCTTTTCTGGTAACTTTTTATAGTGTACAAGTGATTTTCGCCTTTATTCTTGTAACAAGAGGTCTTCTAAACATTTCAATCATCTGTGGCATTCTTATTATTATCCATCAAACAAAGACTCATCGGAGCGCTGGTGGGATAATCCCCCCCCCCCCTCTCTCCCAGGTGGGAGAATGACATTACGTCAAAACAATATGACCTTTAAATAATCCGCGATTAAACTCAGTCTTAATAATATTCGAGATTAGTTATTAAATTATCTTCTATAATGTGAAGGATTTACAATTTTCCTAAATACCGTTTGTGCGACGGCTTAATATCCGTTGTATAAATCTCCCGAAACCCACCCCATAAGCTTTAATAATGTTTATAGCGTAATTTATGGGACCGAACATGAATCTGTTGAAAATGTGTGTTTCGGCTCTCGCATTAATTCCGCCTATGATTTTGTCGTGCGCCGTAAACGTGAAATACGCCCCGTGGTCCCCGTTCCTTTTAAATTTCCATCGCGTACCCTCGTAAATTTATAAATAAATCAACGGGGGACGCCTAATCTCTGCAAGCGACGACCATTTCTACACGAAAAATTTTAACAGTTTTATTTCATGATGTATTATGATACTGATAATTTACGAGTCATATTATGATATCGTAAATTATCGGTGAAGAGGTTCGTACATTAAATACGCCATTGTAACGTAGTGCCAAGATATCTCGAACGGGATTGATGTAAATTTATTTCTGTTGAAATTATTTGATTGGAGATGATATTTACAAACGATTATTGTTTTGATTTTTTTCTAGCCGGTTGCATAATTGGGGAATCTGATTTTAAAATTCTATTTAATCTATCTATCTCATACAATCCGCGACTATCCTCAGAAACTCAAATGAATGTATCAATCCCTCTTAATAATAATAATCGAAAAAATCAACTTTTTTAATAATTGTCGTAGACCGTTGAAATACACCTTCTTTTTCATCAGAAAAACGAGAGTTATAGTTTTTTTTAGAATTTCTTTATTCTCTCGATGCAGAGTTCACTTTCATCAATTCAAGTTTCCAGCGTCACAAACATTCTCTATGTTGTTTTTTTTATATATCAATTTAATGAAAGTATTTTACATTGCTTCTTGTAGAATCGGGGTTTGTTGCTTTTTTTTATACGACATTGAAAAGCGAGGAATTTATGTATCATTCGCGACAGCTTTGGAGAGGATTTATCGTGGAAATCCGTAACAAGGGAGAAGACGTCACCGTGCCGGAGAATAAAATACAATTAACGAAGACGTAAAGACCCATTTATCTCAATCCGAGCTCGGGAACTCCTCAATTCCATCAATTTCACCTATTATAAAACGTCCGCACGAACGTACTTAAATAATCACGTAATTAGCTACAAAATAATGATTTAAAAGAGTGTGAAACCGCAATATCACTTTTCATTAGGTTTTTCTTTTATTCAGCCTGCGAAATCGAAGGCAGAATTATTTTAACAATAAATAACACTAACTAAAACAATTGTCATCGACTTGAAAGTTGAAGAAAATTAATTAAAATCCATTCAGGATTAAAATTTTATAAAAATCTATAGATACCCCATCCCTAAATTTTGAGAAATTTCCAGGCAAACACAGCGTAAATGAAAAATTTATAATTATTTTTCCGGCTTAAAAAATAAATTCAAATACAATTATCATCGACTTGAAACCTCAAGAGAGTTACTCGAAATTTATTCAAGATTAAGATTTTATAGAAATCTAAAGACACCCCATCGCTAAATTTTGAGAAATTTCCAGGCAAACACAGCACAAATTGAAATATTGTAATTATTTTTCCGGCTTAAAAAATATATTCAAAAACAATTGCCATCGACTTGAAACCTCAAGAGAGTTACTCGAAATTTATTCAAGATTAAGATTTTATAAAAATCTATAAACACCCCATCCCTAAATTTTGAGAAATTTCCACGCAAACACAGCGTAAATCGAAATTTTGTAATTATTTTTCCGGCTTGAAAAATATATTCAAAAACACTTGCCATCGAATTGACACCTCAAGAGAGTTACTCGAAATTTATTCAAGATTATGATTTTATAAAAATCTAAAGACTCCCCATCGCTAAATTTTGAGACATTTCCAGGCAAACACAGCGCAAATTGAAATATTGTAATTATTTTTCCGGCTTAAAAAATAACTTCAAAAACAATTGCTATCGACTTGAAACCTCAAGAGAGTTACTCGAAATTTATTCAAGATTAAGATTTTATAAAAATCTAAAGACACCCCATCCCTAAATTTTAAGAAACTTCCAGGCAAACAGCGTAAATTGAAATTTTTTGTAAATATTTTTCCGGCTTAAAAAATAAATTCAAAAACAGTTGCTACCGACTTAAAACCTGAAGAAAATTACTCAAAATTTATTCAAGATTAAGATTTTATAAAAATCTAAAGTCACTCCATCCCTAAATTTTGAGAAATTTCCAGGCAAACACAGCGTAAACTGAAATTTTGTAATTATTTTTCCGGCGTAAAAAATAAATTCAAAAACAATTGCCATCGATTTGAAACCCCTAAAGAGTTACTCGAAATTTATTCAAGATTAAGATTTTATAAAAATCTAAAGTCACTCCATCCCTAAATTTTGAGAAATTTCCAGGCAAACACAGCGTAAACTGAAATTTTGTAATTATTTTTTCGGCTTAAAAAATATATTCAGAAACAGTTGCCATCAACTTGAAACCCCAAAAGAGTTACTCGAAATTTATTCAAGATTAAGATTTTATAAAAATTTAAAGACACCCCATCCCTAAATTTTGAGAAATTTCCAAGCAAACACAGCGTAAACTGAAATTTTGTAATTATTTTTCCGGCGTAAAAAATAAATTCAAAAACAATTGCCATCGACTTGAAACCCCAAAAGAGTTACTCGAAATTTATTCAAGATTAAGATTTTATAAAAATCTAAAGTCACTCCATCCCTAAATTTTGAGAAATTTCCAGGCAAACACAGCGTAAACTGAAATTTTGTAATTATTTTTTCGGCTTAAAAAATATATTCAGAAACAGTTGCCATCAACTTGAAACCCCAAAAGAGTTACTCGAAATTTATTCAAGATTAAGATTTTATAAAAATCTAAAGTCACTCCATCCCTAAATTTTGAGAAATTTCCAGGCAAACACAGCGTAAATTGAAATTTTGTAATTATTTTTTGGGCTTAAAAAATATATTCAGAAACAGTTGCTATCGACTTGAAACCTCAAGAGAATTACTCAAAATTTATTCAAGATTAAGATTTTATAAAAATTTAAAGACACCCCATCCCTAAATTTTGAGAAATTTCCAAGCAAACACAGCGTAAACTGAAATTTTGTAATTATTTTTCCGGCGTAAAAAATAAATTCAAAAACAATTGCCATCGACTTGAAACCCCAAAAGAGTTACTCGAAATTTATTCAAGATTAAGATTTTATAAAAATCTAAAGTCACTCCATCCCTAAATTTTGAGAAATTTCCAGGCAAACACAGCGTAAACTGAAATTTTGTAATTATTTTTTCGGCTTAAAAAATATATTCAGAAACAGTTGCCATCAACTTGAAACCCCAAAAGAGTTACTCGAAATTTATTCAAGATTAAGATTTTATAAAAATCTAAAGTCACTCCATCCCTAAATTTTGAGAAATTTCCAGGCAAACACAGCGTAAATTGAAATTTTGTAATTATTTTTTGGGCTTAAAAAATATATTCAGAAACAGTTGCTATCGACTTGAAACCTCAAGAGAATTACTCAAAATTTATTCAAGATTAAGATTTTATAAAAATTTAAAGACACCCCATCCCTAAATTTTGAGAAATTTCCAAGCAAACACAGCGTAAACTGAAATTTTGTAATTATTTTTCCGGCGTAAAAAATAAATTCAAAAACAATTGCCATCGACTTGAAACCCCAAAAGAGTTACTCGAAATATATTCAAGATTAAGATTTTATAAAAATCTAAAGTCACTCCATCCCTAAATTTTGAGAAATTTCCAGGCAAACACAGCGTAAACTGAAATTTTGTAATTATTTTTTCGGCTTAAAAAATATATTCAGAAACAGTTGCCATCGACTTGAAACCCCAAAAGAGTTACTCGAAATTTATTCAAGATTAAGATTTTATAAAAATCTAAAGTCACTCCATCCCTAAATTTTGAGAAATTTCCAGGCAAACACAGCGTAAATTGAAATTTTGTAATTATTTTTTCGGCTTAAAAAATATATTCAGAAACAGTTGCTATCGACTTGAAACCTCATAGAATTACTCAAAATTTATTCAAGATTAAGATTTTATAAAATTTTAAAGACACCCCATCCCTAAATTTTGAGAAATTTCCAAGCAAACACAGCGTAAACTGAAATTTTGTAATTATTTTTCCGGCGTAAAAAATAAATTCAAAAACAATTGCCATCGACTTGAAACCCCAAAAGAGTTACTCGAAATTTATTCAAGATTAAGATTTTATAAAAATCTAAAGTCACTCCATCCCTAAATTTTGAGAAATTTCCAGGCAAACACAGCGTAAACTGAAATTTTGTAATTATTTTTTCGGCTTAAAAAATATATTCAGAAACAGTTGCCATCGACTTGAAACCCCAAAAGAGTTACTCGAAATTTATTCAAGATTAAGATTTTATAAAAATCTAAAGTCACTCCATCCCTAAATTTTGAGAAATTTCCAGGCAAACACAGCGTAAATTGAAATTTTGTAATTATTTTTTCGGCTTAAAAAATATATTCAGAAACAGTTGCTATCGACTTGAAACCTCATAGAATTACTCGAAATTTATTCAAGATTAAGATTTTATAAAAATTTAAAGACACCCCATCCCTAAATTTTGAGAAATTTCCAGGCAAACACAGCGTAAATTGAAATTTTGTAATTATTTTTTCGGCTTAAAAAATATATTCAGAAACAGTTGCTATCGACTTGAAACCTCATAGAATTACTCGAAATTTATTCAAGATTAAGATTTTATAAAAATTTAAAGACACCCCATCCCTAAATTTTGAGAAATTTCCAAGCAAACACAGCGTAAACTGAAATTTTGTAATTATTTTTCCGGCGTAAAAAATAAATTCAAAAACAATTGCCATCGACTTGAAACCCCAAAAGAGTTACTCGAAATTTATTCAAGATTAAGATTTTATAAAAATCTAAAGTCACTCCATCCCTAAATTTTGAGAAATTTCCAGGCAAACACAGCGTAAATTGAAATTTTGTAATTATTTTTTCGGCTTAAAAAATATATTCAGAAACAGTTGCTATCGACTTGAAACCTCATAGAATTACTCAAAATTTATTCAAGATTAAGATTTTATAAAAATTTAAAGACACCCCATCCCTAAATTTTGAGAAATTTCCAAGCAAACACAGCGTAAACTGAAATTTTGTAATTATTTTTCCGGCGTAAAAAATAAATTCAAAAACAATTGCCATCGACTTGAAACCCCAAAAGAGTTACTCGAAATTTATTCAAGATTAAGATTTTATAAAAATTTAAAGACACCCCATCCCTAAATTTTGAGAAATTTCCAAGCAAACACAGCGTAAACTGAAATTTTGTAATTATTTTTCCGGCGTAAAAAATAAATTCAAAAACAATTGCCATCGACTTGAAACCCCAAAAGAGTTACTCGAAATTTATTCAAGATTAAGATTTTATAAAAATCTAAAGTCACTCCATCCCTAAATTTTGAGAAATTTCCAGGCAAACACAGCGTAAATTGAAATTTTGTAATTATTTTTTCGGCTTAAAAAATATATTCAGAAACAGTTGCTATCGACTTGAAACCTCATAGAATTACTCAAAATTTATTCAAGATTAAGATTTTATAAAAATTTAAAGACACCCCATCCCTAAATTTTGAGAAATTTCCAAGCAAACACAGCGTAAACTGAAATTTTGTAATTATTTTTCCGGCGTAAAAAATAAATTCAAAAACAATTGCTATCGACTTGAAACCTCAAGAGAGTTACTCGAAATTTATTCAAGATTAAGATTTTATAAAAATCTAAAGACACCCCATCCCTAAATTTTGAGAAATTTCCAGGCAAACACAGCGTAAATTGAAATTTTGTAATTATTTTTTCGGCTTAAAAAATATATTCAGAAACAGTTGCTATCGACTTGAAACCTCATAGAATTACTCAAAATTTATTCAAGATTAAGATTTTATAAAAATTTAAAGACACCCCATCCCTAAATTTTGAGAAATTTCCAGGCAAACACAGCGTAAACTGAAATTTTGTAATTATTTTTTCGGCTTGAAAAATATATTCAAAAACAATTGCAATCGACTTAAAATATAAAAAAAATACTAAAAATTTTACAGAATTAAACTGAATTCAAAACTGTATGTTGCGACGATTAAGGAATTTAGGTTGACATGAGTTCGCGTTTCAACCGCAGCGGGCGCTCTTTTCCCGCCGTTATTTCAAATTTAAACACTCATAATTATCACAAACCCATAATTCCAATATTTTACTTATTTCAGCCTCATTATTATTAACTAAACACCATCTATTTTGAATTTATTAAGCTTTCGTATTGCCGCCAAGTTTCTGTTAGAAGATCAAGTGCGAGAGAAGTTTTCGGTATTAAAACTTCTTGCATAATTACTTAGTATTAATTATGTCCGCATTACGGGATTATTTAATTTCATGTGTATTACCAAAACTTCGGTTGGAGTTATACGAAGAGCGGAATTGTTTGAAAATCTGGAAACGTAAGTGGGGCAGCGTCAAGACATTAAAGCTGGAAGCGTTTAAAGTAGTTTCCGGAGGAGCTTTGTTTGTTCTAGATGATTTAACACGGGAGGCGGGATGAGCACCCCCGAAAATTGCCGTTATTTTTTTACGTTTATATATTTGTGAGCACCTGTGGCTCAAAAAAAAATCTTTAATTTTTACGTTTATGTATTTGTGAGCACCTGATGCTCAAAAGAATTATCCATATTTTTTTAGGTTTATGTATTTGTGAGCACCTGTTGCTCAAAAAAAATATTTTTAATTTTTACGTTTATGTATTTGTGAGCACCTGTTGCTCAAAAAAATTATTTTTAATTTTTACGTTTATGTATTTGTGAGTACCTGTTGCTCAAAAAAAAATATTTTTAAGTTTTACGTTTATGTATTTGTGAGCACCTGTTGCTCATTTTTTTTTTATTTTTTACGTTTATGTATTTGTGAGCACCTGTTGCTCAAATTTATTTTTTTATTTTTTACGTTTATGTATTTGTGAGCATCTGTTGCTCAAAACAATGTTGCTCACTGATGAAAAATTACTGGTGCATATCACCGGTTATAATTTATTTATCAGGAATTTTGAATGAAAATCTTGCACACGTTTTTTTTTTATTTTGCAACCATAGTTTCGATCGTTGTAATATTATTATAAAATATATTTTGTGAGGCCGCAGTAAACATTGACATTCCTATAATTATTAAACACACCGAAGTAACTAACACGCCCCGCAGCTTACTTTACACTCGAAGTCTCGTGGGTTTTAATTACGAGTGATTTTCTAAGAACCGAATGATGTTAAGCGGAGTCGTAAAACGGAAAAGAAAACATGCAATATAATTCGCGCCCGCCCAACCTTGACGACGGCGCGGGGTACCTGCCACGTAAACACCACTAAGGGTTAATTAAAAAAATAGATATCAACCCCGACGGCCAACCCACAACACCCTCATGTTCATGTTGCATTAGTCACGAAAGAATCGATACACGCCTCCGCAATGTTGTAGATTAAATTATTAAGCGAACGCTAATGTCGAGTTTCACTGGAAATATTTACATATTAATACAAACAGGAGAAATTACTGTGGTAATATTACAACTAGATAAATACAAACTTTAACCGTAATTAGTTTTGTAAAAATTATCCTTATTTTCACGTTTATGTATGTGTGAGCACCTGTTGCTCAAAAAATTACTGGTACATATCGACGTTTA
This sequence comes from Ocypus olens, assembly GCA_910593695.2. NCBI lineage: Eukaryota > Metazoa > Arthropoda > Insecta > Coleoptera > Staphylinidae > Ocypus > Ocypus olens. The sequence continues at coordinate 2,910,821 of OU343055.1, read as the reverse complement.
TAACTATGCAAGATTTTCTTTTCTGATATCAGAGCCGATCTAGATTCGTTTTTTCGTTATTCGTTAATTTAATTTAACGTTTATAATTTTGTATTGCATTGTATTTGAGTTAACAAATAAAAAAAAATATTATTATTATTATTATTATTATTATTTCAATGGTCTAATCTAACCTGTTCACTATTTAAAACGCCTACAATTTGAACGTATCGAAAATAAAATAGAAAATTTGGTATTTTCCAGTAAACGAGACTATGCGTGTTGTATAAAGTTCAATCCGTTTTTTTTTAATAATACTCATAATTCAATAAAAGTTGCTTCGCGTGCCGTTGTGTTATTTGTTGTTGCCAACGCGAGAGAGACTACAAAGTAATCGTTTCCATCGGTAAGCGGGAAAGTGCAATAATTCATAAAAAGTGCAAGACATGCATATTTGCAGTCGAAATTTATGGTCGTAATGTTTTCTACAAATTGTGTGGAACTGCGGAAAGGTCCGCCCCGCGTGCATTTTACAACGGGGAATCGATCGAAACTCATAATCCGGAATTTGTGCCGGACAATAAGTTTTCATGTGTTTATGAAAATGCAATTGCCAGAAGTGCAGAAAAAATAACCCTTATATCCCTTGCTTTACAGACAACTAGAATAATTAATCAATTTATCAAATGAATTTATGGTGGAAGCGCCGGGAGCTTAACATTTATGAACATGCATTTATTAGAAATACAAAAAATAAAACTAACCATTACAGATAACTACAATTAGTTCATTTATGAATCGATCTTATGGTGGAAGCGACGGAAACTTGACATTTATGAACATGCATTTATTAGAAATACAAAAAATAAAACCAGCCATTTACAGATAACTGGAATGAGTCCATTTATGAATCGATCTTATAGTGGAAGCGCCGGGAGCTTAAAATTTATGAACATGCAATAATAGGAAATGCAAAAAATAAGCCTTAGCTAACGAGCTAGTTTATAAAAACCATAACCAACGATTTACAATTAGCATGAGCTCATTTATGAATTTATTTTATGGTGGAGGCACGGGGTCTTAAAATTATTTTTACCATTTATTTATTTTATTCCCAATTGGAGGGAAAACACAACCATATTTTAATTTACTTCGATAAAATATAAAGTATGACCATTTTAAACCCTCTGTATTGATAAATGATTTGCATGTTCTTATGACTGAAACTATTGCCGCAAACATAATTTATATGCGGAATAAATGTCAATTTAAAATAGAAATAATAATTCTTTAATCTTGTAATGAAATGAAAAAATTGTAATGAAATACAGTTCACACAAGTATTGTACATATAAGTGGAGAGAGAGTACTTTAACAAAATTGACGATTCGATGTTAAAAAAAATATTCCCAGGACTTTCAGATTATTGGAACGCTGCTCCAAGTTAATATCACTTATTTTGTACTCGTGCCCAATTATCGATCGTTTTCTTGTGAAGGTTAAATATTTACTTCTACTGGTATTAAGGTGTAAGTTACCATAACTGAAGTTTCCGAAGAACATTTTGCAACATTTCACAATCTTTAATGTTAGTAACAGCGTGGAATAATTTCTAGCCATCCGCATATAACAACACTCTGAAAAATAAGTCATCTACCACGTCATTTATAATAGTCGAGAAAAAAAGTGGGCCAAGATTCGATCCTTGGGGCACCCCACTAGTTGAAAAAAAATTGTATGACATACATCCATATGTGTAGCGTATTGTATTATATTGTTTTTAACTTGTTTTTATTTGTTTGTCATCTCAATGTTGTCGCAATTTTAAATTATAATTTTAAACTTTTGTATTTTAATATTTTATATTTTATATTTTATATTTTATATTTTATATTTTATATTTTATATTTTATATTTTATATTTTATATTTTATATTTTATATTTTATATTTTATATTTTATATTTTATATTTTATATTTTATATTTTATATTTTATATTTTATATTTTATATTTTATATTTTATATTTTATATTTTATATTTTATATTTTATATTTTATATTTTATATTTTATATTTTATATTTTATATTTTATATTTTATATTTTATATTTTATATTTTATATTTTATATTTTATATTTTATATTTTAAAGGGCAGAAAGACCGATAGGTCGATAGCCCTAATAAAACATTGTTTACTACTACTTTTATATTTTATATTTTATATTTTATATTTTATATTTTATATTTTATATTTTATATTTTATATTTTATATTTTATATTTTATATTTTATATTTTATATTTTATATTTTATATTTTATATTTTATATTTTATATTTTATATTTTATATTTTATTTTTTATTTTATATTTTATTTTTTATATTTTATATTTTATATTTTATATTTTATATTTTATATTTTATATTTTATATTTTATATTTTATATTTTATATTTTATATTTTATATTTTATATTTTATATTTTATATTTTATAGTTTATATTTTATATTTTATATTTTATATTTTATTTTATATTTTATATTTTATATTTTATATTTTATATTTTTATTTTATATTTTATATTTTATATTTTATATTTTATATTTTATATTTTATATTTTATATTTTATATTTTATATTTTATATTTTATATTTTATATTTTATATTTTATATTTTATATTTTATATTTTATATTTTATATTTTATATTTTATTTTATATTTTATTTTAAATTTTATTTTATATATTATTTTATATTTTATTTTATATTTTATATTCTAATTAATACTTTAATGTACAGAGTGAATCCCGTTAAATATATTATTATTATTATTATTCATTACAGTCAATACTGACATCTTTTGTTTGTAAAAGGATGTCAAAAATTGGTTCATTTTGAATAGATGTTAATTTTTTTTAGTTTTTATTATTTTACAAATCTTTTATTCGTGTTATTTTTTGTTTTGTTTTTTATCTGACGATGTGTTTAACGCAAAATTCTGAAAAAAATCAAGGTGGGTTATCAAGAGACCTATCAATAGAATTTTTTTCAAGGTCATCCAAGGTCATTTCGTTTAAAAAAACAAATTTTTAATTTTTTTGGGTAGAAATCGTTGAGGTGCACGCCGTTGTTTTTTATACTATTTTATAAAAGTCGTTTAATTTTACCTCTGACAGAACATTTCGAGAGGTGCGTCATCCCTAAAAATACAATTTTCCGCTATTTTTTCCAGTTTCTCAATTTTACAAGACAAAAATTTTAGTTTTTTTTCATTTTTTTCTATCTCTATTTTGTTTGCACCTGCCATAAATTAATTTCTTTAAAGGAATGTCAAAAATTGGTTCATTATTGATGCTTTTTGAAATTCTGAGGGCGATTCCTGCAAAGATGAATTTTCTAACAATTTTTTGATCGCCGAATGCACTTTTCATTCCCTGCGTTCAAGTTTTAAGTGCTGTTATTTTGTTTTCAGCTGTGGAATGTCAATTGTTTTAAAGGGATGTCAAAAATTGAATAATTCTGGATGCATTTTGAAATTTTGGAGCTAATTCCTGCAAAGATGATTTTTTTACAATTTTTCTTATCGCCGATTGCAAGTTTTTAGTGTTGCTATTTTATTTTTATCTGTCATAAATCAATTGTTTTACTGGAATGTCAAAAATTGGTTAATTCTAGATGCATTTTGAAATTTTGAAAGAAATTCCTGCGAAGATAAATTTTTTTCAATGTTTCTTATCGCCGCATGCAATTTTCATTCCCTGCGTTCAAGTTTTGAGTGTTGTTATTTTGTTTTCAGCTGTGAAATGTCAGTTGTTTTAAAAGGATGTCAAAAATTGAATAATTCTGGATGCATTTTGAAATTTTGATGCTAATTCCTGCAAAGATGAATTTTTTACAATTTTTCTTATCGCCGAATGCAATTTTTTAGTGTTGCTATTTTTTTATCTCTTATAAATCAGGAATGTCATAAATCAACTGTTTTACTGGAATGTCAAAAATTGGTTCATTCTAGATGCATTTTGAAATTTCGAAAGTAGTTCCTGCGAAGATGAATTTTTTACAATGTTTCTAATCGCCGCATGCAATTTTCATTCTCTGCGTTCAAGTTTTTAGTGTTGCTATTTTATTTTTATCTGTCATAAATCAATTGTTTTACTGGAATGTCAAAAATTGGTTAATTCTAGATGCATTTTGAAATTTTGAAAGAAATTCCTGCAAAGATAAATTTTTTTCAATGTTTCTTATCGCCGCATGCAATTTTCATTCCCTCCGTTCAAGTTTTGAGTGTTGTTATTTTGTTTTCAGCTGTGAAATGTCAATTGTTTTAAAAGGATGTCAAAAATTGAATAATTCTGGATGCATTTTGAAATTTTGAAACTAATTCCTGCAATTTTTGACAATTTTTCTTATCGCCGAATGCAAGTTTTTAGTGTTGCTATTTTGTTTCTATGTGTCATAAATCAGGAATGTCATAAATCAATTGTTTTATATATAAAAAATATTTTTGGAAATATTGTTTACATGTGCGAATAATGCAGAAATGAAAAAAAAATTAACCTTTTTGTGCGCTTACTGAATGAAATTAACACTTTTCTTTGATACTTCGAAGGTCACTGAATGGAAATTTAAATAAACAGACCATATTTTCCCAGCTGTTACACACACACCGGCGTAAAAATAGCCATAATTCATAAACACGTCGAGAGGAGCGATCAAATTATTCACTGTTAGGTAAGAAAATAATTTCGGGCTCTACTAATCATCGATGCATTCCTGCACAGGATCAGGACAAAAAAAAAAAGAAAACATATCTACAATATTTACAGTGCCTTAATTACCATAAATAATAATAATAACTTTCAAAGTATTATTTATAAACGTAGCAGCTGGATATTTTTAGAAAAAACTTTAAATTTCTATAAAAAATAATAATAATAACTAAGTATTATTTATAAACGTAGCAAGCTGGATATTTTTAGAAAATACTTTAAATTTCTTTTAAAATATACGGGATGTTCCATTTAAAAAAAAATAGCAAATAAAAATAACATTTAATTACTTAAATAAAACACTTTTTTACTTAGTTAATATCACACTGTTTATTAATTAGTGACTGCAGTTTTAATTACTTAAACAAACCTACTTCCCGCCGCCTCCACCAAAAGTCAAATTAATCAATGTGCTCATTTTGGTTATTTTTAAAGCGATGGTTGCCACTATTGTAAACGAGTTTGTTAATTTGTATTTTCTGCCTTTATTTCTTCAATTTTGCAAGAGCTGCCCAGCAAGGTCCTCATTTTTTTTGTAATTTACATTTTCAATTAATTTCTGCTCACTGTACTATTTTGATGATTTTTTTTTTCATGTATTTGTACTAATGGGCATGTCCCGTAATAAACTACTATTATTATTATTAATTTATTTCCGCGACCGTTCTTTTCATGTCAAGTTTTTTTTTAGGCAAATCTTGAACGTTAATAAATTTAATCTCACTGTATCTATTTGAAAAAAATAATCTAAATAATGAGGCGGATAAAATTAAATATTTGTACGAGAATGGGAAATCGGATTAGATTTTGGCTTTTCCGGGAGCAGGTCATTAAGTCGAATTAGCGAATTGCCACAATCGCACTCGTGCGGAACGCGGGGGGAAAATTGTAATTTTAATTAAAACTTCGCCCGTGGATTCATAATTTTTCGGTGGAATCTCGGCAATTAATCGCGTCGGCCTCCACTATTATTTTACACCCGAGTGAATCACTCGCACTAATTGAACTCTACTGTTTCACAACGATCAATTCAAGTTCGGATTCCATCCGATTGTAATTCTAGTACTGCTTTTACCAGCGGGGGCGAGCTCTCCACATTTTAGAAGATGCGTAAAAATTGTTCAGAGGATGATAGATACGTTTTACCAGAAAATAATGAGTGGCGATGAAGAGGGCTTAAAGTAGGTATTTTTTTCGAAGTCGTCATTTCTTCGAAAAAAAAAATGTTGGTCAAAAAGTCGAAAATTTGGGCGAAAAAACGAGAATCAGTTTGAGGTACATAGAGATACATGATTCCAAACATTTTATAAGAATGTCTGCAGGCAGAAACATTCCTTAATTATTCTACTAGGCTGAGAGACTAGTTGTAAAATTGTGTTAATAAATGTATAGTCGCTTTTATTTTTTTACTTTCTCCGTTACGAAGTAAAAAATGTTTTTTTCATTTTTGGTTTATAATTATGAAACGATAATAGTAACAGCAAATTTATGTTAATAATAATTGTAGAGAATTCAAAAATGAACAACTTATAAAGAATAAATGTTTTTCGTAATCTCTTTAGTTTTTGAGTGAACTGAGTTTTTGAATTTGAAGTATAATTTTTCCATCTTTCATAATTTTGACGTTTTAAACGTCAGTTTTATCCGTGTCTAGAAAACGCTCGATGTACATTTAAAATATGATTTTAATAGAAAATAAACCATTAAAGTGTAAATATAAATGAAAATACCACCGGAGAAAGTAACATGATGGCCACATCACCATTTTTTTTATTATTTACTTGAACTCATAAAAATATTAATTTTCTTAATTAGTACGAAGTAGAAGAGAGTAATATATAACTCTCAACTCCTTCCATTGTTCATCTTATAAATGACGTTTTTTTTTCGCGAGAATGTTTTATCTTCTACGCGGCTCCCGGGCATCGTAAAAGTGGCATTAAATGTTCAGATGGCCCTTAAAAGGCACATATTTTCCACCTAATCCTTCTTTACAACCCTCATGTTTTCGTAATATAAAGACGAATAGTTCCAGTTAATAACAATGTGTTTAATAAATACAGGCGAGACGCTGTAATAGTAAACAGAAATGTTTGAGGGTTTACTGGAAATATGATATACTGTATTTAGAGATTCAATTAAATTGCTGAATGTAAATAAACAAAAAATGATACTAAATTAATAATTATTGTATAAGTGGCTCTACCATCAACAGGTTCTAAATTAGTTTAGTAATTTCTTTTTTCGCATCTTATTAAATAATATAAACGTTGATAAATCGTTTTTGATTGAGAAAGTTGTCCGAATCATTTTCTCGACAGGTGACGCCCAATCAAATGATAGCAATTTCATTGCCCAACAGGTGATGTCCAATCAAATGATAGCAATTTCATTGCCCATCAGGTGACGTCAGCAATTTTATTGCCCGTCAGGTGACGTCCAATCAAATGATAGCGGTTTCATTACCGAACAGGTGATGTCCAATCAAATAATAGCGGTTTCATTGCCCAACAGTTTAGTTGCTACTATGGTTACGATTCGTTTTTTGTTAGCGCACTGCCGCAATTTCCAAATAGAAAAATTATTCGTTATAATTTAATACAAACGGAAAAATCTTAAGGTGATTATTTTATATGATGCGAAAAAGTATATTATTATCAATTTAACGTTACACTCGCTCTCTCGGAAATGTTATAAGTTTAGAAAGTTTGCGTAAATGATTTTTACGATGGCTATCCGATCGCAGGATGCGAATGGCCCATAAATTAGGGACTGGTTTACGAGGCTCAAACTTTCCTGCTTAAAACCGACACAAATAGCCGTAAAGCGGTTCTTCTGGACGTTAAAATAACGGCCCCGAGATTTACGCCGTCGAATTAACGCCTGACGGAGGAATAATAAGTAACAATTGAAAACTAAAATATACAGGGTGTTAAAATACTTAAGGAGGTGGTAGTAGGAACCAAAATAATCAAAAAATCTTAATAAACACGGGTCCTAAAAGTTACGCTTTCGGAGGTACGGAATGTTATTCTTTCTTACCTCCTGTTTTATTATGCAAAAACTAGCATTTTATTATCATAGTTGGCTGATGTTTTGTGAAATAAAGATTCAGTATTTGACTTGTCGCACAAGTGGGCGTTTGATATGGCTGTTGTTTACTCTAATGCAGAATTAACTGACATGCATTTAGTGTATGGTCGCGCTGATGGGATTGCCACCGAAGGACGACATGTGGTTTCAGCATGATGGTGCTCCAGCTCATTTTTTATTGTCGTACATGTACACCGAACTTTTCCACGTAACGGGGTGGGAAGAGGCGGCCCGCTAGAGTGCCTGACTTAAACCTTTCTTCGAGGATTATTTTTCAGGACTTAAAAAAAATCAATACTTATTTTTAGGACTTTTTCTTTCAGGACCTTTATTTTCAGGATTTTTTTTCGGAACGTTTTTGGGACTTTTCGTTGAGGACTCCTTTTCGGGATTTTTTTCAGAAAAAAAATTTCAAAATTTTCTTGATGACATTTTTTGGACCTTTTTAAGGACTTTTTCAGATATTTTTAGCTTTTTTTTTCAACACCATTTTCAAAACTTTTTATTTGAGGAATTTTGTTAAGGACTTATGTAAGGCCTTTTTGCAGGACATTTTTTCAAGACTCTTTGGAATCTCTTTTGTAGAACAATTTCTTCAAATCTTTTCAAGGACGATTTTAAGGGCTTTCTACAACGCTTTTTTTTTAGAAATTTTTTTGTTTGTTTTTAAACATGTTATTTTCAGCGCAATTTTTCAAGATAATTTTTTTTTAATATTTCGGATTTTTTTTCGGAATTTTCTTCCTGACATTTTTTAGAATTTTTACTTTTCATGACCTGTTTTGGACCTTTTTAAGGACTTTCTCAGATATTTTTAGCATTTTGCTCAAGACAATTTTTATCCTTTTTATTTCAGGAATTTTGTTAAGGACTTATTTTAGGCCTTTTTGCAACACTTTTTTTCAAGACCGGGATTTGTTTTTCAGGGCAATTTCTTCAGATCTTTTAAAGGATTTTTTACAATGCTTATTTCAGAAAAATTTTTGTTTATTTTTTAAACATGCTATTTTCAGGTCAATTTTTCAAGACTGTTTTCACAGGACAATTTTTTTATGGTATTTCGGGATTTTTTTCTGAATTTTCTTTTTCATGACTTTTTTGAACCTTTTTGAGGACTTTTTTGGCATTTTTTTCAAGATTATTTGGAAAACTTTTTATTTCAGGAATTTTGTTAAGAACTTATTTTACGCCATTTTTTTTTTGCAAGACACTGGGAATTCTTTTTCAGGATAATTTCTTCAGAGCCTTTTAAAGACTTTTACAATGCTTTTTTTTCAGAAATTTTATTGTTTATTTTCAAGGCAATTATTCAAGGACAATTTTTTTTATGGTATTCCATCAGGACTCTTTTTCTGAAGTTTCTTCAGGACTTATTTTAGCTTTCTCTCAGGATTTTTTGGGGCTTTTTTCGAGACATTTATTTCTGGTATTTTGTATGAAGACTTTTTTTCAGGACTTTTCTTCGCGGCTTTATCAGGACTCTTTTTTTCGAGACTTCATTTCCAGAACTGGGACTTTTTCGAGAATTTCTTAAGAACCTCTTGTTCGGGACTTCTTTTCAGGATTCTTTTCTGAATTTTCTTAATTACATTTTTCGGGAATTCTTTTTCAAGTCTTCTTTACAGGACTTTTTTCAGTACTATGTTTCAGGACATTTCTTATAGGATTAATTTTCAGGATTATTTTTCGAGACACGTTTTCGGACTTCTTTCAGGATTTTTTTAGGACATTTATTTCTGGTGTTTTATTTGAAGACTTAATTTTTCAGGACTCTTCTTGCAGTACTTTTTTCTGGACTTTCTTTTTCGCAACTTTTTAACAGGACTCTTTTTTTCAAGACTTTATCCTCAAAACTGCTTCTCCAGGATTCTATTTTAGGACCTTTTTTTGCCAGAACTCTTTTTTCAGGACTTTCCATCAGGACTTTATTTCTGGTCTTTTTGAAGGAACTGTTTTCAAGACTTTTTTTTTCAAGGCTCCTTTTCAGGGCATTTTATCAGGACTTTTTTATGGGGCCTTTTTTCAAGACTTTCGTGTTCAGACTTTGATTAGGATTTTTAGGACTATTTTTACAAATTTTTTTTTGGACTTTTTTGTTCAGGACTTTCTTGTTCGGGGCTTTTATTAGGTTTATTTAGGACTTTTTAATTAGCACTATTTTTAGAAATCTTTTTCAGGTCTTTCTTGTTCAGGGCTTAGTTAGTTTTTTCAGGACTATTTTTAGAAATCTTTTTTTGGACTTTTTTGTTCAGGACTTTCTTGTTCGGGGCTTTTATTAGGTTTATTTAGGACTTTTGAATTAGCACTATTTTTAGAAATCTTTTTCAGGACTTTCTTGTTCAGGGCTTAATTAGTTTTTTCAGGACTATTTTTAGAAATCGTTTTCAAGACTTTCTTGTTCAGGACTTTTATTAGATTGTTTTGGGACTTTTTAATCATGACTATTTTTAGATTAAGACTTACTTGTTCAGGGCTTTTACTAGTTTTTTTCAGGACTTTTTAATCAGGACTATTTTTAGAAATCTTTTACAGGACTTTCTTGTTCGGTTTTATTAGTTTTTTCAGGACTCTTTTTTAGCATTTTTTTTTGTTTTTCAGTAAACTTACTGTGAAGATTATTAGACTTTGAAACATAATTTATCATTTTTACCTTTCATAATTTTGTCATTTTAAACGCCACTACCATTCGATCATGTGAAACGTACGATTTAAAATATGATTTAAATTGATAATAATGAATGAATAAACTATTGTACCATCAAATCGGAGAAAGTAACATGATGGCCACATCACCATTTTTTTGTTTATTTTGGCGTCCTCTTTTTTAAACACTCTGTATACATTTAAGGAATTCGTAATTTTATAATTACAATGATCGATTCATTGCCTGATTATGAAGTAATATTTTTTCAAAAGTAGACCAAAATTGCAAGGTGCGGCAGCCGAAGCGAATGTTTTTCAATTGACAATTTAAAATATCTAAAATTATAGAAATAAAATATTTATTTGATGAAAAATTGGAATTGATAGTTTAAGCTGTATTTTTCAAGGTTTGTATATTTTGAGTTTTTTTTTTAATAATAATCTTCTTCGTACTTATTCCTTACTAGGAGGAAAGGTATTGGGATTTTGTAAATGTGGGGATTTCGGGATGGATAAACACTCGTAAAAGGTTAAATTTTTACTTTCTCCGTTACGAAGTACGAGAAAGTATTGTGATCGTGATTTTTTTTTCAAAAATTTTTTTACGGAAATATCCGTTTTGGGGTCCCTAGATGCCATTTCAACAATTTCTGAAAAAAAAAAATTTGTGTCTGTGTGTGTGTGTGTCTGTCTGTGTGCGCTGTATCTCAAAAACTAATACAGCAATTGATATGAAACTTTCAACATACGTCTTATTTAATAATCTGAAGAACTGAAAAGCTTTTGATAAAATTTCGTACACCGGAAGTGGATGTTTACCTTAACTGTTTTTTGTTTTTTGCCAATATTTTCTTAAATATGAAAAATATCACAAAAACATTTAAACAAACATTGAAGACAACAAAGAAATGAACATCTTTTGCTTGAAAATATTTTTCATAAAATCATTGCTATTCGAGAAAAAAAATTATTAATTTTTTCTCAATTTTTGGTTTATAATTATGAAACGATAATAGTTACAGCAAATTTGTGTCAATAATAATTGTAGAGAATACCAAAATGAACAACTTCTAAAGAATAAGTTTTTTTCGAAATCTCGTTAGTTTTTGAGTAAACCGAGTTTTTGAATTTGAAGTATAATTATTCCATGTTTCATAATTTTGACGTTTTAAACGTCAGTTTCATCCGAGTTTACGCAACGCTCGATGTACATTTAAAATATGATTTCAATAAACCATGAAAACGTAAATATAAATGGCTATGATACCATCAAGTCGGAGAAAGTAACATGATGGCCGCATCACCATTTTTTTTAAAGATTTTTTAATTTTAAATAATAATAATAATAATACTTCTTTATTGTCCAACAGATTAACCAAAAAGGACAAAATACATAATACAAAAATATACATAATAATAATGATTATAGAACAAAAATTACCTAATTACTAAAAACAAAACTAAAAGTGTACATCATAATTACAAATAGTTCATTCTTATTTACAATTAGCAATCATTTATGATTATATTAGCATTAAATTCGATAAAGACGAAATTTCGAATTTATTTAATGCGTCTGCAACAAATGAGGTTGTCTCATTTTTTTTTTTTAATTTCACTCCCAAAATTACAAAATCCCAATTTAACCCTTTGCGAAGCTACATCTTCTTCAAAATCTTCACATTCACAAAATTCCAATGGTAAGAAACAAGTCCGAAGAAGATTAATGCAGAAAGACCTTGTGAACTGAAAATGAGTTGCAGTTTAAACTATCGATTGCAATTTTTTAGCCGCCGTGTAATGAATTAGTCACACTCTGGGTTCAATTGAAGGCGGTACGATTGTAGCGGTAGGAATAATCTCGACATCGCGTGGGCGATGTTGAATCGGGGAAAATCGATCTCGTGATGAATTCGTCCGGAATTCGAACAATGCACCGCGACGCCGTGCGTCGTTTATATAAAAATCGAAAGAATATTGCGGAAACAATGGAAATACTTTCTGATTTACGGTTTTTGAACCCCTGTGAATCCTAGCCTACAATCGAACCAGTAAACCAATATACAGGGTCAAGAAATACAAAACGGAAAGTAAACACTTCAATATATATCATCGTTAGTGGCTGAATGGTCAAACCTATGCCAAAAAACAAAAAAAAAAACAAAAAAAAAAAACACTTCAATGATTCATTCATGGTTGTATCCCTGTGAAACCCTCGTGTAGGTTTTACTGTTTTGAGGGTAGGATATAGCCCACTATATCTACCACTCTTCGTAATGACTTAGACATTTTTGTTTTTCAAATTTCCCCAAGTTCGTAATAGTAATTTACGTAACAAGTTCCGAAGTGATATTTTACGGGATGAGTAGGAACCCTGCGAGTCTCGTAAAATCACTTTTGGAACGTTTTATGTACAATATTTTTTCTGTAGCCGTTTTCTATGTTAGAAAAGCAAAAACACACACGAATGTTATATGACATGCCCTGTCATAATTAAATACAAAGTTGATGTTATTGTCAAGGCAGCCTTTATAGATACCCAAAATCGCCCCGAAAGTAACGAAAGTGAAGAAATCGTTCCGAAAGTAACTACTTTCGATACGATTTATGTAAAGTGGTACTTTCGATTTAATAAATCATACCGAAAGTTTTATTTTCGGGACGGCTGCAGAAAAATTACTATTGTTAGCATTCATAATCTAACATTTATTAAAAAGTTGTTTCAATTAAAGATTTTTTGAAAAATTAGGACTTCAGCTTCAGCTTTCAGGATTGTCAAATTAAGTTTCGTTTAAAAATCTGTATTAGTTTTTGAGATACAAAGATACATTCTGTTTCGAACTGTGCAGACTATTCCAGAAAAATGTGTTCCTGACATTCACTTGACATTTTAATCTTGAAAAATTGTACTTTACAAACTCTCGTCATGCTTATAGACTCTAATATCTACGGAGGATTTCAGAAAAAAAATCGTTTTAAGAAAATTATAAATTAAGACTATGCTCCATAAAATTAAGTGTAAGAAAAGCGATTATCCGCATTGATTTATGGAGTGGATTATTGGCCGAATTCCAACCCCTTTCACTTTCCGGAAACTTCGGCCGAATACAAGAACGGATAAATAGGGCTTGGAAACGGATGGACGATGCCGCTTAAAATGAGCGTTTTTGTCGTACACAGGGTCCGCAAAAAGTATAGATTAAATTTACATTGAAACATACTCTATTCGTTGATGATGTGTGCGTGGTCAGTAACTTAAGTTTTGAATAACTCAAAAAGTACGTGACCTACGCAGCTAAAACTTGTACTAAATATGAAAAGAAAAATACGAGGAGGATTATGAAAATTTCAAACTTCCACGAGAAACCTTTTCGACGCAAGGGCGGCCGAATTTTTTCGTAAAATTAAACGAGTAATTTTAACTGTGAATTACGTGACCTACGGAGCTGAAAGATGTAGAAAAAAATCAAACAAAAAATGTGAATGATATAAAAAAAAAAACTAAATACCCAACTAGAATTTGTAATAACTCAAAAAATACGTGACCTACGCTGCTAAAAGTTGTACAAAGTAACAAAAGATGAATATGAAAAGTAAATAAGTAATTGTGGAGGCTTTCACTTCGTGATACATTTTGAATAATTCAAATAAAACGAATAACTTTGTTGGTATCACTTTATTAACTTGGAGTAGTTACTATAGTTACTAAATATTCATAGTTTGAAAATGACAAGCTGAAATTGTTGAAACTATAGTTACTCCAATTTAATAAAGTGATACCAACAAAGTTATTCCTTTTATTTGAATTAAATATGAAAAGGATTTAAAAAAATAAGTTTTCGGGATTCTTTACACCTGTCAAACCCTCTTTGATGTTGAACTGTTTTTTTTTTTTTTGTAGGATAGTGCCAACCCTTCACCACATAATTAGCTTTAATTTAAGCAGCAAAACTATGTTTTTGTAATGATAATTCTTTGTAAACGCATTGGTGATGTTGCAGGTTTAATAATCACCAAAACATGGTTTTTGGTTAAGGTAAAAGTGAATACGGAGGGTGGTGGGTGGGCCGTATCCTACAATCGGTGGTGGGTGGGCCCTATCCTACAATCGGTGGTGGGTGGGCCCTATCCTACAATCCAATTAGGTAAACACAGCACAGAGTTTTTTTTTTGACTTAAGCGTATGCCATTCAGTCACGACATGTTTGTAATTAAACGAGCAATTGTATATAAATACTAGCTGACCCGACAGACCTTGTCCTGTCTTAACTATGAATATTGAATTCGAATTGGTATAATTCATAAAAAAAAAATAGTGTTTATTATTGTAATGCTCTATGAGACACAACATTCTTCGTTTTATTTTCTGCCAACGTATTAAAATCGATACCATAATCATGAATTGAGCAAAGTAACTACTGCGCTGCGCCGTCGTCCGTGAGTAGACCTTTAAAATCAAGCAAGGTAACTGGTGACGAACGACGGCTCCGCTGCGCTGCGCTGTCGTCCGTGCATGGTCCATATATATTTATATATATTAAGGCAGATAACTGGTGAATGACGACGTCCGTGTGTGGCCCATTGAAATTAAGCAAATAAACTGGTGCGTAGACCTTAAAAATTAAGCAAGGGTGACGAACGAAGGCTCCGCTACGCTGCGCCGTCGACCGCGAATGGTCCATATATATTAAGGCAGATAACTGGTGACAGACTACGGCTCCGCTGCGCTGCGCCGTCGTCCGTGCGTGGCCCTTAAAAATTAAGAAGGGTAACTGGTGACGAACGAGGGCTCCGCTGTGAAGCGCCGTCGTCAATATGTAGCTTATTACTGGTGACGCTCATTAAAATTAAGCAAATAAACTGGTGACGAGCGACGGCTCCGCTGCGCTGCGCCGTCGTCCGTGCGAGTAAAGTAATCGGTGACGAACGACGGCTCCGCTGCGCTGCGTCGTCGTCAATACGTGGCTTATTACTAGTGACGAACGACGGCTCCACTGCGCTGCGCCGTCGTCCGTGTGTGGCCCATTGAAATTAAGCAAATAAAGTGGTGACGATAATGGCCGAAAACGGTTTAGGCTCTAATTTTTGAAATTCACGGTCGCTTTAACGTGCAATTATTGCTTCAAAAATTCATAACTTTTTTAATAATCAACGGATTTGAACTAAATAACAAAATTATTAAAGTAAAAGAATGCAAGAAGTGTATTGTTACTAATAAAAACATGTATCGGCAGTTGAAATTTTTTTTTAGAATTTTTAAAATTCATGATCGCTTTAACGTGCAATTATTGTTTCAAAAATTCATAACTTTTTTAATAATCAACGGATTTGAACAAAATAACAAAATAATTAAATTTAAAGAATGTAAGAAGTGTATTGTTACTAATAAAAACATGTATCGCCAATTGAAATATTTTTTTTAGAATTTTTAAAATTCATGATCGCTTTAACGTGCAATTATTGCTTCAAAAATTCATAACTTTTTTAATAATCAACGGATTTGAACTAAATAACAAAATAATTAAATTTAAAGAATGTAAGAAGTGTATTGTTACTAATAAAAACATGTATCGCGAGTTGAAATATTTTTTTAGAATTTTTGAAATTCATAATCGCTTTAACGTGCAATTATTGCTTCAAAAATTCATATTTTTTTTAATAATCAACGGATTTGAACTAAATAACAAAATAATTAAATTTAAAGAATGTAAGAAGTGTATTGTTACTAATAAAAACATGTATCGCCAATTGAAATATTTTTTTTAGAATTTTTAAAATTCATGATCGCTTTAACGTGCAATTATTGCTTCAAAAATTCATAACTTTTTTAATAATCAACGGATTTGAACTAAATAACAAAATAATTAAATTTAAAGAATGTAAGAAGTGTATTGTTACTAATAAAAACATGTATCGCGAGTTGAAATATTTTTTTAGAATTTTTGAAATTCATAATCGCTTTAACGTGCAATTATTGCTTCAAAAATTCATATTTTTTTTAATAATCAACGGATTTGAACTAAATAACAAAATTATTAAAGCTTAAGAATGTAAGAAGTGTATTGTTAATAATAAAAACATCTATCGCCAGTTGAAATTTTTTTTTTCGAATTTTTGAAATTCATGATCGCTTTAACGTGCAATTATTGCTTCAAAAATTCATAACTTTTTTAATAATCAACGGATTTGAACTAAATAACAAAATTATTAAAGTTAAAGAATGCAAGAAGTGTATTGTTACTAATAAAAAGATGTATCGGCAGTTGAAATATTTTTTTTCGAATTTTTAAAATTCATGATCGCTTTAACGTGCAATTATTGCTTCAAAAATTCATAACTTTTTTAATAATCAACGAATTTGAACTAAATGGCAAAATTATTTAAAAAATTCTCAACCGCGCACAGAATCTTCCGCAGAATATTTTAATTCGTAACACCACCGCGAGCGACATTCCAACCACCAAGAGATGGCGCGCGTATTATAAATCAATCGTTATCACAAATTTATGTATTTAAAGCCGACTTAATTGTTCATCGGATGCAAGTGTTACAATTGAGCTCAGTGCAGCATTTGCTGTTAATATTTTGTTTATATTTTTTTGTTATAATTTCAGCTACTTATTTATTTACATTTATCGATACGAATCTACAGGGTGAGCCCATTAAAACCCATTAATAACAGTCGGCGCAAACAATGGAAAAGGAATAACTGATCGAGCGGTCGATCGCCGAGAGTAGAAAATTATTAAAGTACTAAAATCGCTATTAAAAAATAGGGGTTGGTGGTAGAAGGGTGAAAATTTAGGGTTATATGTATTTTTTAATGCCGAATCATAAAAAAATTAAAATAAAAAATTTTGTTCAAAAAATAAAAATAAAAAATTTGCGGTGGACCACCCCTATCATTTAGGGGTATTAAAAATAGTTTACGTCCTATTCTCAGACCTGCTCAATATACACACAAAATTTCATAAGAATCGGTCAATCGGAGTTTTGTTACAAACACTGTGACACGAAAATTTTATATATTAGATTAACTTATACACACATAGTCTTGGCCCTTGGGCCACCAGCACAGAGTTATAATAAATGAAACAAATTAAAAGATAACATTCCTTTGTTTTCGTTATTCCTCCACACCTGTGCAACCCTCGTTCATATTTAATTGTTTACTTTGCAGAATATTTCTCGAAGTTATAATATAATATTTCAATAGTCTCGTTGATGAAGATTTATTGTTAATATAAACGACAAAAAGAAAATTAATGGCATTTTAAAAATAGATGAACACATTTGTGTATCTGAAAATGTAATTCTTAATAATAAAGATGTATACAAGAACTATTAAGAAACCTAAAAATAATATTTTATGAATTTACGGAAATAGACGCATAATTTGGAATAAAACACTCGTTAACTTCGTCACACCATTATGTAATAAACACGAAAAATTAATTTTATTTTGAATGTATACATACTTGTTGAAATAGGTCCGTCTTCAAATACAAATCCCTAACTCTCCGTAAACTGTTAACGGCGCACGTTTTTATAATGAAAGTCTAAACCGAATTAATGTAATTGCACAAATGTCAAATCTGACAGATTTTCAAATGTCACCAAGCGCGGCAACTATGAAAATCTTAATTTGTTATTTTCGTTTTATCTGAAAAATATAAACTCCTAATTTTAAAACATTTCAGTTATCTTAAATATCAAAAAAAAATGGTGATGTGGCCATCATGTTACTTTCTCCGATTTGACGATTAGACCAAAACCTTGAAAATACTCGCAAAACATTAAAAAATCGCTGCTTTAGGTTAAAAATCTAAAATATCAAAAATTCGCTGATAGAAATCAATAATTAAACAATAAAACTAAAACATAGGCCAAAAAAAAATCAAAACATCGAAAACTATGGCCCAAACATAAAAAAACGCAAACTAAAACATCGAAAATTTCAACAAACACATCGAAAATGTTGTACAAAATAAAGATTATTTAGGCAAAAAAATTAAAAATTTGGAATAAATTGAGGCGAAAACAGGTAAAGATCTAAAATATGGACCAAAAAAATGCAGACCAAAATATTGTAAATTCAAGTAAAAGAAAAAATATTTAGCTAGCCCCTAAAATAATTCTTTGGCTCAAAATAAGTTTCCGACAAGAAACTCGAAAATAATGCAAAAAAATAAAATAAAAAACAATAATTCAGGTTAAAAAGTAAAGGGAAAAAAAATCAAAAACCGACCAAAAACTCGAAAATACCGGCAAAAAAATCGCGCATAAAAATCAATAATTTAGATTAGAAAATTTAAAATATAATACAAAAAAGCTAAAACTTAAACCAACAATTAGGACCTAAATATCAAAAATACGGACCAAAAAATCGAAACTTTTAACACGCAACCTAAATTTTCACGCCAAAATAAAGAATATTTAGGTCAAAATAAAGAATATTTAGTTCCAAATAAAGAATATTTAGGTCAAAAATCAAAAATTTGGAATAGAAAACGAAGTTACAGGCCAGAGATCCAAAAATGCAGATAACAAATTCAAGTAAAGGAAAAATAGTTTGCCGTTTTCACCTTCAAAATAACCCTGTAGCTCAGAGTAAGTTTCTGAACAGAAACTCAAATTGAAAATAAAAAAATCTAAACTTTTAGAAAACAAAAAATTAGACCAAATACTGAAAATTTGGGACAAAAATTTTTTAAAAAGCAGGCCAAAATAAAGAATATTTAGGCCAATAATCAAAACTTTGAAAAAAAAAGAAATTACAGGCCAAAGATCTAAAAATGCAGATAAAAAAAATTCAAACAAAGAAAAAATTGTTTGCCATTTTCAACCCTGTAGCTCAAAGTAAGTTTCCGAACAGAAACTAAAATTGAAAATTTAAAAATTTAAAATACAGGACGAAAAAAACAAAATTTGGACCAAATATCGAAAATTTGGGGCTTAAAATAAAAAATACATATTAAAAAATCGAAAATATTAATAAACAAATGGAAAATTTCAGCCAAATAAAGAAATCGTAGGACAGAAGATCAAAAATTTGGACCAAAAAATCGAAAATACAGGTCAAAATTTAACAATTGTGGCCAATAGATTGAAAACATGGGCCTAAAAATAAAAAAATGCCGACCAAAAAGTTAAAAAATCGAAAATCTTAACAAACAAATCGAAAATTTTGGCCAAATTAAGAAATCTTAGGACATACAATCAAAAATTTAGACCAAAAAAATCCAAAATACAAATAAAAATTCAACAATTATGGCAAAAAATCGAAAATTTAGACCAAAAATCGAAAGCACGAGCTTATAAATCAAAATACTGACCAAAAAAGTCAAAAACTTCAACAGATCATTTTAAAATTAGGACCAACACAAAGAATATTTATGAAAAAAATCAAGAATTTAAAAAAAATCGAAGAAACAGGCAAAAAATATAAAATACGAGCGCAAAAATTCTGGTCTAAAAATAATTTGCTCCAAAAATAACACAAGCTTAAATTAAGATACGATCCGAAACTCTAAAATAATGGCAAAAAAAAATAAAAAAATGGTGTTACTTTTTCCGATTTGATGGTATAGTACTTTATGTTTACACTTTCATGGTTTATTTTCAATTGAAATCACATTTTAAATGTTCATAGATGTGCATAGAAATGAGACTGAC
The DNA here is from genome assembly GCA_910593695.2 of Ocypus olens. Lineage (NCBI taxonomy): Eukaryota > Metazoa > Arthropoda > Insecta > Coleoptera > Staphylinidae > Ocypus > Ocypus olens. The sequence continues at coordinate 2,890,658 of OU343055.1, read as the reverse complement.
GTTTAAAACGTCAAAATTATGAAAGATGAAAATGACAAATTATACTTCAAATTCTAATAGTTTTACTCAAGAACCAAAGAGATTTCGAAAAATACTTATTCTATATAAGTTGTTCATTTTGGCATTGTCTACAATTATTATTAAAATACATTTGCTGTAAGTATTATCGTTTCATAATTTTAAACCAAAAATTACAAAAAAAATGTATTGCTTTTATTTTTCAAAAACCATACATTTCACGAAAAATATTTTCAAGCAAAAATGTTAATTTTTTTGCTTTCTTCAAGATTTGTTTGAGTGCTTTTATAGTACTTTTCATATTTAAAAAATTATCGGAGAAAAACAAAAAACGGTTAAGGTAAACACCTACTTCCGGTGTACGAAATTTTACCAAAAGCTTTTCAGTTCCTGGGATTATCAAATAAGGCTTATGTTTAAAGTTTGATGTTCATTCAAGTAGTAGTTTTTTAGATACAGCGCGCACATTTTAACAGGAATGCATATTGAAAAAATGGTGATGTGGCCATCATGTTACTTTCTCCGACTTGATTGTATTATTTATATTTACGCTTTCATCGTTTATTTTCAATTTAAATCGTATTTTAAATGCACATCGAGAGGATGACACTGACGTTTAAAACGTCAAAATTATCAAAGATGGAAAAATTATACTTCAAATATAAAAACTCAATTTATTCAAAAACTAAAGGGATTTCGAAAAAAACTTATTCTTTAAAAGTTGTTCATTTTAGCATTATCTACAATTATTATTAACATACATTTGCTGTAACTATTATGGTTTTATAATTATAAACCAAAAATTTAAAAAAAATAATACATTTTTTTCTCGAATAAAAATAATTTTATGAAAAATATTTTCAAGCAAAAGATGTTCATTTCTTTGTTGTCTTCAAAGTTTGTTTAAATGTTTTTGTGATATTTTTCATATTTAAGAAAATATTGGCAAAAAACAAAAAACAGTTAAGGTAAACGCCCATTTCCGGTGTACGAAATTAAAAGCTTTTCAGTTCTTCGGATTATCAAATAAAACTTATGTTCAAAGTTTCATATAAATTGCTCTTGTAGTTTTTGAGATACAGCGCGCACAGACACACACAGACACACACACACTCACACAGACACAATTTTTTTTTTTCCAGAAATTGTTGAAATTGCATCTAGGGACCCCAAAATGGATATTTCTGTTAAAAAAATTTTTGAAAAAAAAATCACGATCACAATACTTTCTCGTACTTCGTAACGGAGAAAGTAAAAATAGCGTGTCGCCATGAACATGTTGGAAAATTTTCAAAAAAGTCGATTTTTCAGACTTTGATCGGCTGTAGCGGCTGAACTAAAATATTTCATTTTCATACAGACAAAACTGTCATCTGGGCTATCGACCTAAGATCTTTCGGCCCTTGAATTTATCTATTGATATTTGAAAAATTGATGTCACGCGGAGATTAACGTGTTAAGAGGGGACACGCCATCCGAATACACTAAACTAGCGTGACATTGCGTTGATGTCGCGCCGTCCCGACAAGCCGAATGAGACACCACGTTGATGTCACGCGAGGCTTAACGTGTTAATAGGTAAAATATTATTCTCCTTGTTACACCGAATTAAATACAAAAAGTATATGAATTACACCGACAAATTAATAAAGTGAATTATACTCGAGGAATATTGAATCATTTTGTTTATTTACCGAGATGTTAACTCCAGCATGTCTTTGTTAAAGTTGAGGAATATTAATTACAGCTTAATTAAATCCTTGACATATTTATTGCTAGCGGAGATATTTAATTAAATAAATTTTCAAGTATACCCTTTGCTTACGCAAAAGTATATTTCTGGCAGCCAATTACACTTATCGCCCTTACGTCCCTTACCAATTTTCCAGGCGCTTGAAAATTGTTGCATCCGCCGGAAAATCGGCAAATGACCACCCTCTCCGACCCTCAAAACCCCTCATCTATATTCATTCCGACCCGTACGTTCGGCTTCCATCCAATCCCACAAATACAAATGGTAATAGCGTTGCACTCACCTCCATATATACCCAATGTTTAATTAGAAAACTAACACTTTTTTAATTTTTTAATTTACGTTTATTATCCTTCGATTTATTATTTGCGTTTCACCGCGCGTGCTGTTCGAACTTTTGGTGGAGGCGCGCGTCCGCTCTACGTTGTACGCGGCAGAAGACTGGAGCGTCGCGACGCCTGCCGCCGCCGCCGCCGACGGCACTCCCTCCGTCTCTTTCGCACCCGTTTTGATCCCGCGCGGCGTATCGGCGCTATTAATAAACGTTTAAGATGCATTTCAAATCGTCGACTTTAACTTGTTTTCGTTCGAGTGGATTTTTCTCGCGATTTTTAGTGCCACTTAGCGAGAACGATACTTTTACGATGGACATCGGAACAAATCAAAAGTTGATGTAAACAGTTACTTTCCTATTGAATTGTATTGTTTTTTTTTGTTTATTAGGAAAAAAGTTTTTAACGTTATTTTTTATTGATAACTTTCTTAACTATTGCACCAAGAGAAAACAATCTAATCCATAGCGTATCCTTAGAAATTATACTTATAAAGTATCAAGTTTAAATTTTACCTTCCGAAAAACACCCAGTGAAAATAATTCGATTTAATAGAAATAAAATTGATTGTTTTTATAATAGCAATCTGTTGGTGAACGGTAGAAAGCCGAAAATATTCGAGATAGACTCTGGTGTAGTACAGGGTTCCACACTAGGTCCTCTTATATTTCTACTATACATTAACGACCTAGTTGGTATAAGATCTTTTTTAATGTAGTCATAAAATGTCGAATTGAGGAGTTGAACTGCAAAACTCAACGAATACAATTTTGGGCCAAAATGAGCTTGGTATCGATTCTTACTGTCCAAACATAGATACATCCGAATATGTGTGAATCACCTTTTAAAACGCAATAAATCATATTTAAAAATGCGGTTTTTTAAGCAACAAATAGACTTCCTGAACGTTTTTCGCGGTTTCTGAACAAATTATAAACGTGGATTTGTTGAGTTTTGCAGTTCAACTCCTCAATTATATTTTTTTATCTTATCAAAATCTACTGTATGAGCACTACCAGTTTCTCGAAGAATTTTTAAAATCATGTGTTTAACAGTCGTGCCAAAACAATTTTTCCACCCAATCCACATATTTACGTTAATTATTGGAAGAATTTTCCAAATCCGTTCATCACTTCAAGAGTAATCCTTAAAATAACAAAAAGACCAAAATTATTCATTTCAACGATTTTTATCTCCGTAATTTATTGAGGCAAGAAAATAATTATTGATGTAATTATGACTACATTTTAATCTCAAAAAAAAGGTCACGCTTCTTTTTGCCGTCGCATATGAACTAGTTTGAATAATAATAAAGTGATGGTGGTAAAGGAGGGCTATGAATATTCAAGAGGACTTGACACGGGTGTCAAGGAGGTTCTACTACAGCGGGGGCCACTGTTCTTAATTTACGGCGCGACCCATTTAAATTAATCGCCTTCCGGATCTTCGCAATTTACGGAATGCTTAATTTTGGCGACCGTAACAGAAAATAGATAATAATAATCGTAAGAATAATTTTAATATCAAAACTTTTAGAAGCTGTACAAAAAAACACAGAAGAATTAAAAAAATAAAAAAGGAAAATTGAATTAATCAAAATACAGATAAAATAAACATATTAAAATAAATAGTATAAATATAACTAATCTTTAAATCCCCTTCATCCACAGTACTCGAATTCATCACTTCACATCATCCATCATCATCATCATCAGAGACAGACTAACGCTACACAGACTGACAAATCCGGGCTGAAAGACCTCGGGTCGATAGCCATTTGACAAACTAACACACTAACCAAATTGTGATAACAAACATAATTCTTACTTTTTCATGTATGTAAAAAGTCTGTCAATAAAGATATTGTATATATATATAACTAATCAAGCAGGGTCGAAGGACATTGTCGATGGCCCTTTTTAACTTTGTTGTACAGACGTACAGACATATAGACGTACATAAAAAATGTAGAAAAAACGGTAATTTTTAAAAGCCAAAATTACAGTTTTCAACTGCTAGTAATGGCTATTTTTAACTGTTAAACAATGACAGCTTTCAACTGCCAAAAACTATATTTTAACTAAATTTTAACCTTTGATTTTTAATTTTTATTTTTTATTTATAATTTTTACTTGAACTGATCATTATTAAGTAAGAGTCAATATGACATGTGTAAACGTTATGTAATAACATGAATTAATATCATGAATATTATTATTACTATATAATTTTCAACTGCCAAAACGACAGTACTCAACTGCTAGCCATGACTACTTTTAGTTATCAAAAAATGAATACTTTAACATGCAAAAAATTACAAAATTGTGAACGATGACAATTTTCAACTGCAAAAAAATACAATTTTTAACAGTCAAAAATAACAATTTTCAACTGCCAAAAACTATAATTTCCAAAAATAATTGCCTAAAATGGAAATTTTCAACTGCCAACGATGACCATTTTCAACTGTCAAAAACTGCAATTTCCAACTGCCAAATAATTGAAAATTTTAACTGCCAACGATAACCATTTTCAACTGCCAAAAAGTAGAATTTTTAACTAGCAAAAATTAGAATTTTCAGCTGCCAAAAACTATAATTTCCAACTGCCACAAAATGGAAAATTTTAACTGCCAACGATAACCATTTTCAACTGTCAAAAGCTGGAATTTTCAACTACCAAAAATGAGAATTTTTAACTGCCAGAAACTATAATTTCCAGCTGCCAAATAATTGAAAATTTTAACTGCCAACGATGACCATTTTCAACTGCCAAAAACTGGAATTTTTAACTACTAAAAATTAGAATTTTCAACTGCCAAAAACTATAATTTCCAACTGCCACAAAATGGAAAATTTTAACTGCCAACGATGACCATTTTCAACTGTCAAAAACTGGAATTTTCAACTACCAAAAATGAGAATTTTTAACTGCCAGAAACTATAATTTCCAGCTGCCAAATAAGTAAAAATTTTAACTGCCAACGATGACCATTTTCAACTGCCAAAAACTAGAATTTTCAACTACCAAAAATGAGAATTTTCAAATTCCTAAAACTATAATTTCCAACTACCAAAATGGCTGCCAATAATGACAGTTTTCAATTGTCAAAATGACAATTTCCAATTACCAAAATTGCTACCAATAATGACAGTTTTCAACTGTCAAAATGACCATTTCCAACTGTTAGCAACTGTTCGTATTTGACTGCAAAAAATAACAATTTTCAACTACCAAATATTAGAGTTTTCAATAACCAAAAACTGCCAAAATGACAGTTTTCAACTGCTAACCATGACTCTTTAACTGTTAAACAATGACAACTTAAACAATGATAACTTTTGATTGCCGAAAACTGCAATTTTTAACTGTCAACGATGAACATTTTTAACTGCCAAAAAATACAATTTTTAACTGCCAAAAACAACAATTTTCAACTGCCAAAAACTATAATTTCCAACTGCCACAAAATGGAAAATTTTAACTGCCAACGATGACCATTTTCAACTGTCAAAAACTGCAATTTACAACTGCCAAATAATTGAAAATTTTAACTGCCAACGATAACCATTTTCAACTGCCAAAAAGTAGAATTTTTAAACTAGCAAAAATTAGAATTTTCAACTGTCAAAAACTATAATTTCCAACTGCCACAAAATGGAAAATTTTAACTGCCAACGATGACCATTTTCAACTGTCAAAAACTGCAATTTCCAACTGACAAATAATTGAAAATTTTAACTGCCAACGATAACCATTTTCAACTGCCAAAAAGTAGAATTTTTAACTAGCAAAAATTAGAATTTTCAACTGCCAAAAAATATAATTTCCAACTGCCACAAAATGGAAAATTTTAACTGCCAACGATGACCATTTTCAACTGTCAAAAACTGCAATTTACAACTGCCAAATAATTGAAAATTTTAACTGCCAACGATAACCATTTTCAACTGCCAAAAAGTAGAATTTTTAACTAGCAAACATTAGAATTTTCAACTGCCAAAAACTATAATTTCCAACTGCCACAAAATGGAAAATTTTAACTGCCAACGATGACCATTTTCAACTGTCAAAAACTGGAATTTTCAACTACCAAAAATGAGAATTTTTAACTGCCAGAAACTATAATTTCCAGCTGCCAAATAATTGAAAATTTTAACTGCCAACGATGACCATTTTCAACTGCAAAAAACTAGAATTTTCAACTACCAAAAATGAGAATTTTCAACTGTCATAATTAAAATATCTATTTGTACAGTTGTAGTGTTACTGTCACATTTGACATTTACAGACGAACAGACGTACAGATCCACAGACGTAAAGACGTATAGACGTACAGAAAAATAAACAGAAAAAATTGGTATTTTCATAATTAAAATGACTATTTGTACATTCATAGTATCACTATCACTTTTGAAATTTACAGACGAACAGACGTACAGACCCACAGACGTACAAACGTATAGACGTAGAGAAAAATCCAGAAAAAAATGGTTATTTTCATAATTAAAATATCTGTTTGTACAGTTGCAGTGTTACTGTTACATTTGACATTTACAGACGAACAGATTTACAGACGTACAGATGTACGAACGTACAGAAACATTCAGAAAAAATAGTTATTTACATAACTTAAATATTAATTTGTATAGTGTCACTGTAACTTCTGACATATACAGACGAACAGACATATAGACGTACAGATGTACGGACGTACAGAAAAATCCAGACAATTTTTATTTACATAATTCAAATATCTATTTGAACATTTATAGTTTCACTGTCACTTTTGACATTCACAGATGAAAAGGTATACAGACGTACAGACTTACAGACAAATCCAGAAAAAAATGTTATTTGCATAATTCAAATATCTATTTGTACATTTGTAGTGTCACTGTCGCTTCTGACATTTACAGACGTACATACGTACAGAAAAGTCCAGAAAATTTTTTTTATTTTCATAATTTTTTAAAAATTTTATTATTAACTTAACTTTATATGCTTATATTACTCTGTAATTGGCCCTTCTGGCTGTTGGGTAAATTAATAAATAAATAAAAAAATAATTAAAATTACTATTTGTACAATTATAGTGTCACTGTAACTTTTGACATTTACAGACGAACAGACATACAGACGTACAGAAAAATCCAGAAAAAATTGTTACTTGCTTAATAAAAATATCTTTTTGTACATTTATAGAGTCACTGTCACTTTGACATTTGCAGACGAACAGATGTACATACGTATAGACGTACAAAAAAAACAGAAAAAATGGTTATTTTTATAATTAAAATATCTATCTCTACATTTATAGTGTCTCTGTCACTTTTAACATTTACAGGCGTACAGACGTATAGACGTACAGAAAAATAAAAAATAAACGTTTATTTTTGTAATTAAAATGATTATTTGTACATTTATAGTGCCACTGTAACTTTTGACAGTTACAGACGAACAGACATACAGAAGTATAGATGTACAGAAAAATTCAGTAAAAATTGTTATTTGCATAATTCAAATATAAATTTGTACAGTGGCACTGTCACTTTTGACATTTACAGACGAACAGACATATAGACGTACAGAAAAATCGAGAAAAAATTGTTATTTGCTTAATTAAAATATCTTTTTGTACATTTATGGAGTCGCTGTCACTTTGACATTTACAGACGAACAGACGTACAGGCGTATAGACGTACAGATAAGTCCAGAAAAAAATGTTTATTTTCATAATTAAAATATGTATTTGTACATTAATAGTGTCACTGTCACTTTTGACATTTACCGATGAACAGACATACAGACGTACAGACGTATAGAAGTACAGAAAATACAGAAAAAAACGGTCATTTTCATAATTAAAATCTCTAAGCAAATTGTATTTATTAAAATCTCTATTTGTACATTTATAGACGAACAGATATGGACGTACAGATGTACAGACGTACTTGTACATTTATAGAGTCACTGTCACCTTTGACATTTACAGACGAACAGACATACAGACGGAAAGAAAAATCCAGAAAAAATTGTTATTTGCTTAATTAAAATATCTTTTTGTACATTTATAGAGTCACTGTCATTTTTGACATTTACAGATGAACAGACGTACAGACGTACATAAAAGTCCAGAAAAAATGTTTATTTACATAATTAAAATATGTATTTGTACATTAATAGTGTCACTGTCATTTTTGACATTTACAGATGAACAAACATACAGACGTATAGAAGTCAGAAAAATCAGAAAAAACTGTTATTTTCATAATTAAAATCTCCATTTGTACATTTATAGACGAACAGACATGGACGTACAGATGTACAGACGTACTTGTACATTTATAGTGTCACTGTCACCTTTTGACATTTACAGACGAACAGACATACAGACGTACAGACGTATAGAAGTACAGAAAATACAGAAAAAAACTGTTATTTTCATAATTAAAATCTCTATTTGTACATTTATAGACAAACGGACATGGGCGTGCAGATGTACAGACGTACTTGTACATTTATAGTGTCACTGTCACCTTTGACATTTACAGTCGAACAGACATACAGACCCACAGAAAAGTTCAGAAAGAAAATGATTATTTTCATAACCAAATTTGTACAATTATAGTGTCACTTTCACTTTTGACATTTACAGACGAACAAACATACAGACGTACAGACGTACAAACGCACACACATTAGGTGTGAGCCACAGAATTTTATTGCTGAGTTGGCCATTCCTGAGAGAAAGAAACAGCAGTCATGTCTGAGTTTAATTCATTTTTTTAAATCTAATTCAACAATTTCATGACGTAATAATATGCGACATACCTCATTTATCTCATAGCCTACTCTGAAACAAAATTTTATGGTTCACACGATATATTCATACATACATTATGTAAGTACTCGCATTAGAAATTATTACATCGTTTTGATCGAAGTCACATGTAAATTATAGAATGCAAATTCCGATGACACTGTCCCTTCCACTACCAACACAAATTTTCAAATATAAAAATTTCACAGCCTTCTACAAGACAAAAGTATTCGATCGTACGGCATAATTATTCTGGTTTATTCCGTGTACATTTTCAGCATTGTTCTCATTCGAAGAAATCGAATCCGGCCGAGTGTTGGGGCCGTAAATTACACACGCCTGCGGGGGTGGTTTTTCGCGAAACAAGATAAACGGGTCACGCGATGGCGGTATTACAGGATTTCGTTGTTTTTCGCATAATTTTCGTTGCGGGGTGAACGCCACCGCCAATAACCACCCCACGCAAATCGCATCTTTTATTTATGCCCCCCCGATGAATTATTTACCGCGACAGACAATCAATTCTCGTTTTCGGGAGCGCTGTTGCGTTTGTGCGACAAGACTTTGAATGAATGACGCGGCGAATGGGTGATGTAATTCGGGAAATTTTGAGTGATTTTTTAACGTAAATGTTAAATGTCGAGTTTTTTTTTCGGGATATTTTGAGTGATTTTTAAACGTAAATGTTAAATGTCAAGTTTTTTTTTCGGGAAATTTTGAGTGATTTTTAAACGTAAATGTTAAATGTCAAGTTTTTTTTTTTTCGGGAAATTTTGAGTGATTTTTAAACGTAAATGTTAAATGTCAAGTTTTTTTTTCGGGATATTTTGAGTGATTTTTAAACGTAAATGTTAAATGTCAAGTTTTTTTTTTCTGGAAATTTTGAGTGATTTTTAAACGTAAATGTTAAATGTCAAGTTTTTTTTTCGGGAAATTTTGAGTGATTTTGTAAATGTTAAATGTCAGGTTTTTTTTTCGGGAAATTTTGAGTGATTTTTAAATGTAAATGTTAAATGTCAAGTTTTTTTTTTCGGGAAATTTTGAGTGATTTTTAAACGTAAATGTTTAATGTCAAGTTTTTCTTTCGGGAAATTTTGAGTGATTTTTAAACGTAAATGTTAAATGTCAAGTTTTTTCGTTTACTGGAAATTTTGAGTGATTTTTAAACGTAAATGTTAAATGTCAAGTTTTTTATTCGGGAAATTTTGAGTGATTTTTAAACGTAAATGTTAAATGTCAAGTTTTTTTTTTTCGGGAAATTTTGAGTGATTTTTAAACGTAAATGTTAAATGTCAAGTTTTTTTTTTCGGGAAATTTTGAGTGATTTTGTAAATGTTAAATGTCAGGTTTTTTTTTCGGGAAATTAAAATGATTTTGTAAATGTTAAATGTCAGGTTTTTTTTTCGGGAAATTTTGAGTGATTTTTAAACGTAAATGTTATTTATCAAGTTTTTTTTCGGGAAATTTTGAGTGATTTTTAAACGTAAATGTTAAATGTCAAGTTTTTTTTTGTGGGGAGGGGGGCGTTGCGCTGTGCGGTAAATAATCAACTGGGGTGAATTTGAATTGTTGCAGTTTGAATTTAATGAAATCTTGTTGTGTTCCATGTTTTTATTGACAGTTTCCTGATAGTGATAAGTTATTTGACAAATTTTCAAATTTCGAGCGTTACTGTTTATTTTCAATCTAATGCTTCGTACACACTTGCGCCGAAAACCGCGCCGAACAGAAATTATGTACTCGAACACCGTACACATCCGAGCGGCGCGGTTTCCGGCGCAAGTGTGTACGGAGCATAAGATTTTTTTTTATCAAATTGAATTTATTTATTTTTTTAAATCCATTTATATAGTTAGTTCTATTTTAGAGTAGATCACAACAAGTACTTAGTCCTCATATAATTATTTAGGTATAGGGTTCTTTTCAAGGTACAATACAATTTTAACTGACTCACCCATGAATGTACTTTCTTTTTGGAAATAAATAAATTGAAATTGAATTGAATTATATTGAAACAAAATTTCCTAAATAACTAATTTTATACTATTTTCTAAATGGATGAAAGCAATTTCTCCTTTATCAATTTAAGTCTAGAGCGTTGTTATCATCTCAATTGCCTTTAACTGGCTTTAGGTATAAATTAACTTTTAGCTATAGCAAATTTCACGTTTGATTATTTTTATCAAACAAAATAGTAGGAAGTATTGTTTTCTTGATTTTTTCGAATTTTTTTCTCTATAACGGTCGTGACTGAATGGCTATAAGCCTAAGTCAGAAAAAAAAACTCTTACTCTCGTCGTATTTTAACTTTGTATCGAATTTTCTACTTGCAGCACAAAAAAATTCGTTGTTTACAAAACTTTTTCCCTTCGCTGCAACCCCAAGGGTTTATTGAAAAGTTTTTCTTGTTTGGAAAATACCGGTAAGGGCGGAGAAGCAACAAGAAAAAAATGAATCGATGTGGTGTCGTCACGTAAAACTTTTCCCGGGCAAGTTTTAATGGGGCAGATCTTAAAGTTGCCGAGGAATGTGGACTTACAGTTCTAATAAGCTCTAAATGAAAATATTACAAGTTTCCACTTTCCTGGATAAAACTTTTCATTTAACATTAATTAACGCAATCTTATTGATTTTTTCGTTATTAATAATGAAAATAATAATAATGTAATATCTGCATGCGTTTGTCCCTGTTTAAAATGGTAATTGGTTTTTATACATTCTACAGTGAGTGAAATAAAATTCGGCTTCTCCAAATGTTGTGTATACTTCATTCAACAAAAATTTGTCCTTGGAATGTTGTTTGCCAAAATTGTGAAAGATTCGCTTTGCCTCGTCAATTTTTGTTACGAACGGATCGAACAGCCTTAAAGAAAAATGTGCAACGACAGAATCCCGTGTTTTGGCGGAGGATTAATTAAACTGGCACGTATAATCGACGGATTTTGCAATTGATGTCGCTGGAAACGACGAGGGCTGTTGCGGATTCTTGCGATATTACAGTCTAGTTTAATTAAGGTTTCAATCTGGAACGGAGGCGCGTTATTAAATTCGTAAATACACAATCGGCAGAAGCCGCTCTAATTGTGGTTTCGACAGATTTAGCAAAAAAAACAGACAGATTACACAATATAAACAAAGAAAATATCGAAATTTGCAAGAATTGAGGGTTTCTAAATGACAAAATTATGAAAATTCTTCAAGCGAAATTAAATAGATGTAGATACGATGAAAAAAAACAAAATTCGACGTTAAATTGTTTTGCAAATGGCTGCTGATCGTGTGACTTGATTTTTAAAATTCATTACGTATTCAACGACCAAATACGGATTATTATCCAGGAGTGCAAAAAATTAAAAATTACCATGAAACGCAGGAATAAAATTCAACAAACATGCAAATCACTTCACAAGACGTCTATCTTTCAAAATAATTCTGGTTTTTGAATGTGCAGCAATTTTCAGCCGAGTTATGAAGTTTTGAAAATGTGATTTTTTTTTTCAAAGTGCAAAAAATTAAAAATTATTATGAAACGCAGGAATAAAATTCTACAAAAATTCAGATCACTTCACAAGACGTCGATGTTTCCAAATAATTTTGGTTTTTGAATGTGCAGCTATTTTCAGTTGAGTTATGAATTTTTTTCAAAGAGTGCAAAAAAATAAAAATTATTATGAAACGCAGGAATAAAATTTTACAAAAATTCAAATCACTTTACAAGACGTCGATCTTTCAAAATTATTTTGATTTTTGAATGTGCAGCAATTTTCAGTAGAATTATGAATTTTTGAAAATGTGTTTTTTTCAAAGAGTGCAAAAAATTAAAAATTATTATAAAACGCAGGAATGAAATTAAACAAAAATTCAAATCACTTCACAAGACATTTATCTTTCGAAATTATTTTGGTTTTTGAATGTGCAGCAATTTTTAATTGAGTTATGAATTTTTGAAAATGTATTTTTTTCAAAGAGTGCAAAAAATTAAAAATTATTATAAAACGCAGGAATAAAATTAAACAAAAATTCAAATCACTTCACAAGACGTTGGTCTTTCAAAATAATTTTGGATTTTGAATGTGCAGCAATGTTCAGTCGAGTTATGAATTTTTGAAAATGTATTTTTTTTTTCAAAAAGTGCAAAAAATTAAAAATTAATATGAAACGCAGATATAAAATTTTACAAAAATTCAAATCACTTAACAAGACCTAAATCTTTCAAAATAATTTCGGTTTTTGAATGTGCAGCAATTTTCAGTCGAGTTATGAATTTTTGAAAATATATTTTTTTCAAAGAGTGCAAAAAATTAAAAATTATTACGAAACGCAGGAATAAAATTCTACAAAAATTCAAATGACTTCACAAGACGTTGGTCTTTCAAAATAATTTTGGGTTTTGAATGTGCAGCAATTTTCAGTTGAGTTATAAATTTTTGAAAATGTTTTTTTTTAAAGAGTGCAAAAAATTAAAAATTATTATGAAACGCAGGAATAAAATTCAACAAAAATTCAAATCACTTCACAAGATGTTGGTCTTTCAAAATAATTTTGGTTTTTGAATGTGCAGCAATTTTCAGTAGAGTTATGAATTTTTGAAAATGTGTTTTTTCAAAGAGTGCAAAAAATTAAAAATTATTATAAAACGCAGGAATAAAATTCTATAAAAATTCAAATCACTTCACAAGACGTTGGTCTTTCAAAATAATTTTGGTTTTTGAATTTGCAGCAATTTTCAGTTGAGTTATAAATTTTTGAAAATGTATTTTTTTCAAAGAGTGCAAAAAATTAAAAATTATTATAAAACGCAGAAATGAAATTCAACAAAAATTCAATGTACTTCACAGGACGTCGATCTTTCAAAATAATTTTGGTTTTTGAATGTGCAGTAATTTTCAGTTGAGTTATTAATTTTTGAAAATGTATTTTTTTTTTCAAAGAGTGCAAAAAATTAAAAAATTATTATGAAACACAGGAATAAAATTCTACAAAAATTCAAATAAGTTCACAAGACTTCGATCTTTAAAAATAATTTTTGTTTTTGAATGTGGAGCAATTTTCAACTGAGCTATGAATTTTTGAAAATGTATTTTTTTCAAAGAGTGCAAAAAATTAAAAATTATTATGAAACGCAGGAAAAAAATTCTACAAAAATTCAGATCACTCCACAAGACATCAATCTTTTAAAATAATTTTGGTTTTTGAATGTGCAGCAATTTTCAGTCGAGTTATGAATTTTTGAAAATGTTTTTTTTTCAAAGAGCGTAAAAAATTAAAAATTATTATAAAACGCAGGAAAAAAATTCTACAAAAATTCAAAACACTTCACAAGACGTCGATCTTTCAAAATCATTTTGGTTTTTGAATGTGAAGCAATTTTCAACTGAGTTATGAATTTTTGAAAATGTATTTTTTTCAAAGAGTGCAAAAAATTAAAAATTATTATGAAGCGCAGGAATAAAATTCAACAAAAATTCAAATCACTTCACAAAACGTTGATCTTTCAAAATTATTTTGGTTTTTGAAAGTGCAGCAATTTTTAATCGAGCTATGAATTTTTGAAAATGTATTTTTTTCAAAGAGTGCAAAAAATTAAGAATTATTATGAAGCGCAGGAATAAAATTCAACAAAAATTCAAATCACTTCATAAGACGTCGTTCTTTCAAAATAATTTCGGTTTTTGAATGTGTAGCAATTTTCAGTCGAGTTATGAATTTTTGAAAATGTATTTTTTTTTTCAAAGAGTGCAAAAAATTTAAAATTATTATGAAACGCTGGAATAAAATTCTACAAAAATTTAAATCACTTCACAAGACGTCGATCTTTCAAAATAATTTTGGTTTTTGTACGTGCAGCAATTTTCAGTCGAGTTATGAAATTTTGAAAAAAAAAACACTCGAGCGCAAAAAAATACAAATTAATATCTCTACCAAAACGATGTCGTGCGATTTTTCAGAGCCCGTCAAGGAATCAATAAAAATAACGATTTTGAAAAATTGTCCTGTATTTTTATTGTAATACCCAAATTTGCTGACATGACTTTTTTCGGTGAAAAAAAAATTAAAGGTTTCACGTCCAAAATAATGTCAAGTTTTCAAGTAAATCTGTGGAGCAGCTTCCGCTCAGGTCTCAGAAGGATATGCGTCTTATTTTGTTTATAAAAAATAATCATTAATATTTTTAATCGGTGTAATCTCTGTTGTTTTAATTAATGCAATAATTAATTTATATACACAATTGAGACGTTTATCAGTTAATCGCAAGTTAAACAGTAATTGACGGCGATATCTCGTGGCAGTCGATGCGTAGAAATCTACTGATAAGGATGATGGAGCTTAGTGAAAAAAAAATTCCCCGTGGTTCGAATATATGTGTAGTTTAATAATTTATGCAAATTTACCTTTTTTAATTGGCGTCAAGTCAGAAGTAATATTTTCTGCCCTTCCTATCCAAAGATGCTCGGTCTAGAAATGAGCGCGAACAAATCTGTGGTAGTGTGTGGGAGCCCCATCTTGTTGCAACCACATACTAGATCTACGTTTTCAAATAAAAAAATACAAATTAAAAAATATTAAAATTTCATTATACAAACTGTACAGCATTAGAAAGCTTACGAGTAATGCGAATGTGAAATGAGCGAACAAATCTGTGGTATTGTGTGGGAGCCCCATCTTGTTGCAACCACATACTGCTTCGAGTATTTAGATCGACGTTTTCAAATAAAAAAATACAAATTAAAAAAATATTAAAATTTCATTTTACAAACTGTACACCATTAGAAAGCTTACGAATGATGCGAATGAGAAATGAGCGAACAAATCTGTGGTATTGTGTGGGAGCCCCATCTTGTTGCGACCGCATACTTCTTCGAGTATTTAGATCTACATTTTCAAATAAATTAGTGTTAACGATTTGGAAACAGAAGTTATCCGTTATTTTGCGTATTTTGACACCCTATATAAGCAGTATTCTGTAAAAATCTGCAACTGCTTTTTTTCTAATTTGAAAATAATTGTTTATACGCAAGTTAATATTTATACAATTCATCGTTTAAATACAAAAATGTCGTGACTGAAAAAAAATTATATTTGAATCACCTTTGTAGACTTGTCGTTTTTTTTTTGCAGCTTTTAATAAATTGTTTTTTTTAATTCCCTTAAGACGTTCTTCTTTTATTTGGTGGTATTACCACATATTTCAGATTAATACTCTGAAAACTGTTTGCATTACCGTTCAAGTTAATCTTCGCCATTTAATAATATTAACGGCAATAAGTTGAATGAGTGCATAAAACCGCGTAAAATGAAATTCCGTTTCCGTGTAAAATTGCGACAATTAAACGCGGGTTTCCGTTCCATTCAGAAACTGAAACGAATTAAGTTTTACGGGCCGCGCATTAGTAAACAAGGGCGACACCTGACTCGCCCTCAAACCGTCCGAGTCTTTAGGGCAATTACGACGTTCCCCTTGGGGCCCTTTTGAGCCCTCCTTTCGCCATAATAACATCCTTCGGCAATTACACCTGTTGTTTATGCGCGTTTCACCCTAATTTACAATTTAATCCACTATAACTGTCCACTGAAAGGTTGGTAAACTTGTCCGCCATTAATACAAGGTCACACAAAAAAATATTTGCTGCTATAATGTTTTCCCATTACAAGTCTGGTGTGCCTCAAGGTATTTTAAATGATAAATGATAAAACATTTAATTTCCCCTCCGACATTTGTACGTAATCCAATAATAATTATTTTCCGGTCATACAGTTTTTAATTTTGTGACGATCGAATGCAATTTGCGCGCCTCTAATTATTTTTATTTGCACCTCGCGTTTCGAACGGACTAATTGATTAAACGGCCCGAAACGGACGCCCCTGATTTCATTATTGAAACTCCGAACGCTCCGCGATAAATTCTCCGACGGTTAATTAATTCGAATGGCAAATTTTATCAGTTCGGAGAAATTAAGAATTCCCGATTGTCCGCCATGTTCGAATTTATACTCTTCGGCATGGAAATTTAATGCCTCAGAATGTAGCCTTATAAATTACGGAGATGGTCGCCCACACTTGAAAAAGGAATTTCGCGTTTGATTGAAATTTAAGTTTAATTAAACGAAATTCGAGAATGCCTTGCTGGCTCGGACCGTGGCGAAATAGTAATGAAATCAATGGTAATTTTTCGTTAACAGTTATTAAGATATAAGTAGTTATTTAGTAACCGTTATTTAAAATAACTCATAAAACTAAAAAATAACTAGTTATTTAAACAGTTATTTAGTGATCGTTATTTAAAGTAGCCTCAGAAAACTAAAAAATAACTATTTATTTAAACGGTTATTTAGTAACGGTTATTTAAAGTAACCTCAGAAAACTACACTAAGGAACAGTTTGTTTTATTATTTTATAAAAACGGACACAAAGTAACAGTAACTCATAAAACTAAAAAATAACTAGTGATTTAAACGGTTATTTAGTAACGGTTATTTAAAGTAACCTCAGAAAACTAAAAAATAACTATTTATTTAAACGGTTATTTAGTAACGGTTATTTAAAGTAACCTCAAAAAACTACACTAAGGAACAGTTTGTTTTATTATTTTATAAAAACGAACACAAAGTAACAGTTATTATATAATAACTATTTATTTAAACGGTTATTTAGTAACAGTTATTTAAAGTAACCTCAGAAAACTACACTAAGGAACAGTTAAAACGGATACAACGTAAGTTATTATAACATAACTGGTTATATGCACTTTTTAGGATTAACCAGTCACGGTTTCATTCGATTGTCTTATTGATTTTGAAATCTGCAATCGTGTTTCTGCCAAAAGTCAGATTTTGATCATCACTTCTCAGTGTTGACCAGCGCCATTTTTATACCAGTGAAGTTACAAAAGTTTTGATTAACATTTTGCAAAGATACACTTTCTAGGATTAACCAGTAACGGTTTCATTCAATTGTCTTAATGATTTTGGAAACTACAATCGTGTTTTTGTCAAAAGTCAGATTTTGATCATCACTTCTCAGTGTTGACCAGCGCCATTTTTATACCAGTGAAGTTACAAAAGTTTTGATCAGTATTTTGTAAAGATACACTTTCTAGAATTAACCAGTAACGGTTTCATTCAATTGTCTTATTGATTTTGGAATCTACAATCGTGTTTCTGCAAAGAGTCAAATTTTAATCATCACTTTTCAATTTTGACCGGCGCCATTTTTATACCAGTGAAGTTACAAAAGTTTTGATTAGTATTTTGTAAAGATACATTTTCTAAGATTAACCAGTCACGGTTTCATTCAATTGTCTTATTGATTTTGGAATCTACAATCGTGTTTCTGTCAAAAGTCAGATTTTGATCATCACGTCTCAGTTTAGTTATTTAGTAACCGTTATTAAAAGTAACCTCGGGAAACTACACTAAGGAAAAGTTTGTTTTATTATTTCATAAAAACGGATGCGAAGTAATAGTTATTATAAAATAAATAGTTATTTAGTAACCGTTATTTAAAATAACCTCAGGAAACTACACTGAGGAACAGTTTGTTTTATTATTTTATAAAAGCGGACACAAAGTAACAGTTATTATAAAATAACTAGTTATTTAAACGGTTATTTAGTAACAGTTATTTAAAGTAACCTCAGAAAACTACACTAGGGAACAGTTTGCCTTATAACAATTTTTTTTTTGAACTTTTTTTTATGGAATTTCTATTCTTTCTAAGACTTTTTTTAGGATTTTTTAATTACATTTTTTCAGGACTTTTTTAAGACTTTATTTTCAAGACTTCTTTCCTCAGGACTCTTTTAAAGTTTCTTTCAGGACATTGTTTTCGGGACTTCTTTTTCAAGATTTTTTAAGACTTTTCGTGACCTTTTTCAAAACTTTATTCAGTTATGTTTTAGGACAAATTTCAAGACTTTTCAAGATTTTTTCTTAGAATTTTTTTAATATTTTCGGGGCTGTTTTAAGGACAGTTTTTTCAGATTTTTTTTCAGTACTTTTTCATGTATTTTTTTTAAGGATCTTTCTTAAAGAATTTTTTTAAGGCTTTATTTTGAGGAGTCTTCTTTCAGAATTTTTCTTAGGACTTTTTGTCAGATTTTTTTTTCAAGAATTGTCTTTTAGGCCTTTTTGGGACATTTTTACGGTTTTTTAGGAAATTTTTTCTGGACTTTTTTCGGAACCTATTTAAGGATTTTTTTCAGGATATTTTTGTCAGGAATCGATCTTTTTCAGAATTTTTTTTGGACACAAAGTAACAGTTATCATAAAATACCTAGTTATTTAAACGGTTATTTAGTAACAGTTATTTAAAGTGATCTCTAAAAACTACAGTAAGGAACAGTTTGTCTTATTACAATTTTTTTTTTGAACTTTTTTTAGGATTTTCGAATTAGAGTTTTTTAAGACTTTATTTTCAAGACTTCTTTCCTCAGGACTCTTTTAAAGTTTCTTTCAGAACATTTTTTTCGCGACCTTTTTCAAGATCTTATTTTCAAAACTTTATTTCGTGACCTTTTTTTCAGTTAATGTTTTAGGACAAATTTCAAGACTTTGTCAAGATTTTTTCTCAGAGTTTTTAAAGGCTAAAAAAAAAAAATTCTGGATTTTCGGGGCTGTTTTAAGAACAATTTTTCAGATTGTTTTTTCAGTAGTTTTTCATGTATTTTTTAAGGATCTTTCTTAAAGAATTTTTTTAAAGCTTTATTTTGAGGAGTCTTCTTTCAGAATTTTTCTTAGAATTTTTTTTTTAATTTCTTTTAGGCCTTTTCGGGACATTTTGCGGTTTTTTAGGACATTTTTTCTGGACTTTTTTCAGAACCTATTTAAGGAATTTTTTTCAGTACTTTTTTCAGGATATTTTTGTCAGGAAACAATATTTTTCAGAATTTTTTTAGCACCTTCTCATGGAATTTCTAGCGAAACGTTTTTTTTAGGATTTTTAAGAATCTTTTCAAGAATTTATTTTGAGGACTCTTTTTTCAGAATTTTTTTTTAGTACTTTTTGTCATTTTCTTTAATGCCTTTTCGCGACATTTTTACGGTTTTTTAGGACTTTTTTTAGAACCGTTTTAAGGAATTTCTTCAGTACTTTTTCTGCAGATATTTTTGTCACAAAATTCATTGACAAATTTCAAAACTTTTTCAAGATTTTTTCTGAGAACTTTTTTCAGGGCTTTTTAAAGATTTTTTCTGGATTTTCGGGGTTGTTTTAAGGACAATTTTTTCAGATTTTTTATCAGTAGTTTTTCATGTATTTTTTAAGGATCTTTCTTAAAGAATTTTTTAAGGCTTTGTTTTGAGGAGTCTTCTTTCAGAATTTTCCTTAGGACTTTTTGTCGGAACTTTTTTTTAAGAATTTTCTTTTAGGCCTTTTCGGGACATTTTGACGGTTTTTTAGGACATTTTTTCTGGACTTTTTTTTCAGGATATTTTTGTCAGGAAACAATCTTTTTCAAAAAAATTTTAGGACCTTTTCATGGAATTTCATGTTTTTTTTAGGATTTTTGAATTACATTTTTTCAGGACTTTTTTAAAGATTTTTTTCAAGACTTCTTTCCTCAGGGCTCTTTTAAAGTCTCTTTCAGGACATTGTCTTCGGGACTTTTTTAAGGACTTGTTTTCAAGATTTTTTTAAAGATTTTTTAAAACTTTCAAAACTTTATTGCGAGACCCTTTTCAAAACATTTTTCAGTTAATTTTTTAGGATAAATTTCAGGATTTGTTTCTCAGGGCTTTGTGAAGATTTTTTTCTGGATTTTCAGAGCTTTTTTAAGGACAGTGTTTTCAGATTTTTTTAGTAGTTTTTCATGTATTTTTTAAGGATCCTTTTAAAGAATTTTTTCAAGACTATTTTGAGGACTCTTCTTTCAGACTTTTTGACAGAACTTTTTTTCAAGAATCTTCTTTTAGGTCTTTTCGGGAAATTGCTTCAGTTTTTAAGGAAATTTTTTTTTTTTACTTTTATAGGATGTTCGAATTACATTTTTTCAGGACTTTTTTAAGAATTCATTCTCAAGACTTTTTTGCTAAGGACTCTTTTTAAAGTCTCGTTCAGGACATTGTTTTCAGGATTTCTTTTTAAAGATTTTTTTAAAAGATTTTTTAAGACTCTATTTCGTGAACTTTTTCAAAACTTTTTTCAAGTAATTTTTTTAGGTCAAATTTCAAGACTTTTTCAGTATTTTTTTCTCAGACATTTTTTCGGTGCTTTTTGGAGATTTTTTTTCTGGATTTTTGGGGCCGTTTAAAGGATTTTTTTTTGGATTTTTGGTGCCGTTTTAAGGATTTTTTTTCTGGATTTTTGGGGCCGTTTTAAGGATTTTTTTTTTCAGTAGTTTTTCATGTATTTCTTAAGGATCCTTCTTAAATAATCTTTTCAAGAATTTATTTTAAGGACTCTTTCACGGTTTTTTAGGACATTTTTTCTAGGCCCTTTTTTGGACTTTTTTAGAACCGTTTTAAGGAATTGCTTCAGTACTTTTTCTTCAGTTATTTTTGTCACAAAATTCATTGACAAATTTCAAAACTTTTTCAAAATTTTTTCTCAGAACTTTTTTCAGGGCTTTTTTAAGATTTTTTTCTGGATTTTCGGGGCTGTTTTAAGGACAGTGTTTTCAGATTTTTTTAGTTGTTTTTCATGTATTTTTTAAGGATATTTTTTAAAGAATTTTTTTAAGGATTTATTTTGAGGACTCTTCTTTCAGATTTTTTTAGGAGTTTTTGACAGAACTTTTTTCAAGAATCTTTTTTTAGGCCTTTTCGGGAAATTTCTTTGGTTTTTAAGGAAAATCTTTTTTAGAACATTTTTAGGACCTTTTTATGGAATTTCTGTAAGACTTGTTTTTCTGGATGTTTGGAGCCATTTTAAGGATATTTTTTCTGGATTTTTGGGGCCGTTTTAAGGATTTTTTTTTTAGTAGTTTTTCATGTATTTCTTAAGGATCCTTCTTAAAGAATCTTTTCAAGAATTTATTTTGAGGACTCTTTTTTCAGAATTTTTTTTTAGTTCTTATCGTCAGAACTTTTTTTCAAGAATTTTCTTTTAGGCCTTTTCGGAAAAATTTCTTTGGTTTTTAAGGAAAATCTTCTTTAGGACCTTTTTATGGAATTTCTTGTAAGACTTTTGTAGTATTTTCGAATTACATTTTTTCAGGACTTTTTTTAAGAATTCATTTTCAAGACTTCTTTCCTCAGGACTCTTTTAAAGTCTCGTTCATGACATTGTTTTCGGGACTTCTTTTTCAAGATTTTTTAAGACTTTATTTCGTGACCTTTTTCAAAACTTTTTTCAAGTTATTTTTTAGGTCAAATTTCAAGACTTTTTCAGTGTTTCTTTATCAGACCTTTTTTCAGTGCTTCTTGGAGATTTCTTTTCTAGATTTTAGGGGCCGTTTTAAGGATTTTTTTTTTTCAGTAGTTTTGCATGTATTTCTGAAGGATCCTTCCTAAAGAATCTTTTAGAATTTATTTTGAGGAATTTTTTTTAAGACTTTATTTTCAAGACTTCTTTCCTCAGAAGTTTCTTTCAGGGCATTGTTTTCTGGACTTTTTTTCAAGATCTTACTTTCAAAACTTTATTTCGTGACCTTTTTCAAAACTTTTTTCAGTTAATGTTTTAGGACAAATTTGAAGACTTTTTCAAGATTTTTTTCTCAGAACTTTTTTCAGGGCTTTTTTCTGGATTTTAAGGACACTTTTTTCAGATTTTTTTTCAGTAGTTTTTTATGTATTTTTTTAGAAGAATTTTTTTAAGGCTTTATTTTGAGGAGTCTTCTTTCAGAATTTTTCTTAGGACTTTTTGTCAGAACTTTTTTTCAAGAAGTTTCTTTTAGGCCTTTTCGGGACATTTTTACGGTTTTTTTAGGACAGTTTTTCTAAACCCTTTTTGGGACTTTTTTTAGAACCGTTTTAAGGAATTTCTTCAGTACTTTTCCTTCAGATATTTTTGTCAGGAATTGATTGGTCGGAACTTTTTTTTAAGAAGTTTCTTTTAGGCCTTTACGGGACATTTTTACGGTTTTTTTGTACATTTTTTCTAGACTTTCCTTTCAAGATATTTTTGTCAGGAAACAATCTTTTTCAGAATTTTTTTAGAACCTTCTCATGGAATTTCTAGCAAGTCGTTTTTTTAGGATTTTTGAATAACATTTTTAGGACTTTTTTAAGATTTTTTCAAGACTTCTTTCTTCAGGGCTCTTTTAAAGTCTCTTGCAGGACATTGTTTTCGGGACTTTTTAAGGACTTGTTTTCAAGATTTTTTTAAAGATTTACTCTATTTTCAAAACTTTATTGCGTGACCTTTTTCAAAACATTTTTCAGTAATTTTTTTGGGATAAATTTCAGAATTTTTTTCTCAGACCTTTTTTCGGTGCTTTTTGGAGATTTTTTTTCTGGATTTTTGGGGCCGTTTTAACGATTTTTTTTCAGTAGTTTTCATGTATTTCTTAAGGATCTTTCTTAAAGAATCTTTTCAAGAATTTATTTTGAGGACTCTTTTTACGGAATTTTTTTTAGTACTTTTTGTCAGAACTTTTTTTCAAGAATTTTCTTTTAGGCCTTTTCGGGACATTTTTACCGTTTTTTTAGGACATTTTTTCTTTTTGGACTTTTTTTCGAACCGTTTTAAGGAATTTCTTCAGTACTTTCTCTTCAAATATTTTTGTCAGGAATTTTTTGGAACTATTTTTTACAGCTGGTTTTCATTTCATATAAACGGATACAAAATAACTAGTTATTTAAATGGTTATTTAGTAACCGTTACTTAAAGTAATCGCAGAAATCTACACTAAGCAACACAGTTTGTTTTTTTTTTATTTCATAAGAACTGGTTCAAAGTAGCTCTTAGTGAAAATAATTATCACTATAAGCTGTTGGTGAAAATAATCATCACTATAATTAATTCTGTTAAATAAATAACAATTCTTATTGATTTGAGAATGAGAGAAAAACTAAGAAAGAAACAAAAAGCAAAAGTAAATGTAACGAAATGATTCCCAGGAAATATGGAAACGTAATGTTTTTACGATAATCCTCAAAAAATCTAACCCTTACACTAAGCTTAACTTTTTGCTTTCTCCGTTTTGCATTAAATAGAAGCTTCCGCGAATAAAATAAATGATAGAGAGATACATTTATTGAGACACTTTTACAAGAGGTCTTTCAGCCTTAAAATAAATAATTTTTCTTAATTCTTTTTAATTCGTACAAATTTATAGTCTAAAATCAATATCATACGTCAAACGTTGTTGTTATTTATTAATTTGACAGTTATTAGACGTTTGTCATCTGACACGGTGTTAAACATTAATGAGTTTTACATGAAAATCTTTATTTCTTATTAAATTCGTTTACAAGTGAGCGTCCCGCCGAAGGTCGCAAGTTTTCTCCGCTAACGGTGAGTGTTTTCAGGATGTCCCACGGTCCTCCGTCGAACAGGTCGCAGCAACCGCCGCCGCCGCCGCTACCCAACTACCCTGCGGGAGGGCAGGGCCGCCCCGTCTACTACGTCGACGACGCCGAGGGGTACGTCGGGGATTATTCCGAGAGCGACGGATTATCCGATTCCGGTCAACCGCAGCAGATAGCACCGCCGCCGCCGCCGCCACGTCCGCTCCCACCGCCCTCCGACGTCACCGAAATCTACAGGAGAAAACCGGCGAGCGCACCGCCCATCGCCGCGTACAGACAAGGGGTTTACATACCGCAAGAGTGAGTGCAGATTTAATATTAAAGTTTTCCTCATTTACGAGAGATTTAAATAGTTAAAGTTGGTTGGTACAAATAATTTTGCCGCAAAATCATGTAACTTTCTCCGCATACTTTGTACGGAGAAAGTAAAAATATTGATTGTGTTTGCTACATTTTAAGAACTTTACAGTAAAATACTCTTTGTTGGTATCACAAAGTGCATTTTATTTATTGAGAAGTTCCTAAATCAAAATGTATCAGGAAGTAATGACTTCCACCATCAACAATATCAGGTATATTTTAAGGTTATGTCAATTTTTACACTGCCAACGACTCCGCGAGGAGTAATAAGCACCCTCCAATTATTTCCGATCGCACCGACGGGAGTTTATCAATGCACCTCAATCATTGCTTCCATAGTATCGTGTGAGCCACAATTTTTTTTTCAGAGTTGGCTGTGAAATAAATGAGGTATGTCGCATATTATTACGTCATGAAACATTGAATTAGGTTTAAAAATATGAATTAATCTCAGACATGACTGATATGTCAGGCATGGCCAACTCAGAAAGAAAATTCTGTGGTTCACACATTACAAACATCTTTATTAAAGAATTGTTACAATTAATATAATTTACTTCTATTTTTTTCCGCCATTCTTAACGGGCTATCAGCCAGTTTGATAATATTAACTTAATTTATTTCCATTACATCGGCGCACCGTCATTACGTGCGGCGGTTTTTCTGCAGAGGATCATCCGATGATGGCAATCGATAATATCCTGATTGATTGCTGGAGGGTTTATTAAACAACCCGTTATTGTAATCGGGTTTCGGGTGGTGGCGTCGGTCACCTTTTTAATTCCGACGGGGGTTTTAATGGAACGCCAATGGACGCTGCGGACGCGCGCGTTGGCGTGCATTTTAATGAATTTTTAAATTTTCCGACCGATGAACAAATTTGCATGTCACGTGATCGGCCGCGGTTTTCCATTCCGGATTAATGTTGCACGCGTCCGTCCATGGGGGGAAAATTGATTAAAGCCGCCGAAAATTGTTTACCGTCCAGTCAGCCGTTCGTACATTTTCGGGGCGTGCAAATACGCAGACACTTTTACAAATGACCTCGACGGGCAATTGACCGGAGGTCTTTCAGCCTCGCACACAAACATTTTTCAGGAATTATCGGTTTCCTCTTGGAAGACCTTAAAATGGATATTTACCTTCAAATCAAATTCCAATTAAATTTAATTGAAGTTACTTTCACAGAAAATTTAATTTAAATCGAACATTTCAATTCAATTTTTTATTTCCACAAAAGCCACCACAAGTATATCGGTAGTGGATGTAAACGTCAATAAAATATAAAATATATAAAATGTCTGAAATGATCTGGAATGCAAAAAACAAATTCGATTATTTTTTATAATTAAAGAATTTTATTTTTTCTTATTTTTCAGCTGTAAGTTTCGTATAATTGAAGAAATTTTAATAATTCGTTCACCATCTCACTCGACTTTAAAGCTTTTTGAAAGCACAGCAAAAAACAAATTTGATGATTTTTTCTACGATTTTCGAATAATTTAAGAAATTTCGATTTTTTTTTTGTTTTCCAGTTAAAAAAATTCGATAATTCGTTCACCATCTTACACAACTCCTAACTTTTTTTTAAAGCTCTGCAAAAAAATAAATTCTATTTTTTCCACAATTTTCGAATAATTACAGAAATTTCGAAAAATCTTTTTTCTTGAGTTTCAGCTATAAGTTTCGTATAATTAAGGAAATTTTGATAATTCGTTCACCATCTCACTCAACTCTTAAGCTTTCTGAAAGCACAGCAAAAAACAAATTTGATGATTTTTTCTACGATTTTCGAATAAATAAAGAAATTTCGATTTTTTGTTTGTTTTCCAGCTAAAAATTTCGTACAACTGAAGAAATTCGATAATTTGTTCACTATCTTACACAACTTCTAAGTTTTTTTTTTAAAAGCTCTGCGAAAAAATAAATTCGATTTATTCTACAATTTTCGAATAATTAAAGAAATTTCGATTTTTTTTTGTTTTCCACCTAAAAAAATTGTACAACTGAAGAAATTTCGATAATTCGTTTACCATCTTAAGCAACTCCTAAGTTTTTTTAAAAGCTCTGCAAAAAAAAACATTTTTTCTACAATTTTCGAATAAATAAAGAAATTTCGAATTTTATTTTTTCTTATTTTTAGCTATAAGTTTCGTATAATTGAAGAAATTTTGATAATTCGTTCATCATCTCACTCGACTCTTAAGCTTTTTGAAAGCACAGCAAAAAACGAATTTAATGTTTTTTTTTCTACGATTTTCGAATAATTAAAGAAATTTAGGTTTTTTTTTGTTTTCCAGGTAAAAAAATTCGATAATTCGTTCACCATCTTACGCAACTCTTAAGTTTTTTTTTTTTTAACTCTGCAAAAAAATAAATTCAATTTTTTCTACAATTTTCGAATAATTAAAGAAATTTCTAATTTATTTTTTTCTTGTTTTTCAACTATATGTTTCGTATAATTGAAGAAATTTCAATAATTCGTTCACCATCTCACTCGACTCTTAAGCTTTTTGTAAGCACAGCAAAAAACAAATTTGATGATTTTTTCTGCGATTTTCGAATAATTAAAGAAATTTCGATTTTTTTTTGGTTTCCAGCTAAAAAAATTCGATAATTCGTTCACCATCTTACACAACTCCTAAGTTTTTTTTGAAAGCTCTGCAAAAAAATAAATTCAATTTTTTCTACAATTTTCGAATAATTAAAGAAATTTCTAATTTATTTTTTTCTTGTTTTTCAACTATATGTTTCGTATAATTGAAGAAATTTCGATAATTCGTTCATCATCTCACTCAACTCTTAAGCTTTTTAAAAGCACAGCAAAAAAACAAATTTGATGATTTTTTCTACGATTTGCGAATAATTAAAGAAATTTCGATTTTTTTTGTTTTCCAGCTAAAAAAATTCGATAATTCGTTCACCATCTTACACAACTCCTAAGTTTTTTTTTGAAAGCTCTGCAAAAAAATAAATTCGATGATTTTTTCTACAATTTTCAAATAATTAAAGAAATTTCGAATTTTATTTTTTCTTGTTTTCCAACTATAAGTTTCGTATAATTGAAGAAATTTCGATAATTCGATCACCATCTCTCTGAACTCTTCAGCTTTTTGAAAGCTCTGCAAAAAAACAAATTCGATGATTTTTTTCTACAATTTTCGAATAATTAGAAAAATTTCGAAAAATCTTTTTTTTTGTTTTCTATCTATAAGTTTTGTATAGTTAAAGAAAAATTTATAATTTGTTTACCATCTCACTCAACTTTTAAGCTTTTTGAAAGCCCAGCAAAGAAACAAATTCGATAATTTTTTTCTACAATTTTCGAATAATTAGAGAAATTTCGAAAAATCTTTTTTTTCTTTCTCATCTATAAGTTTCGTATAATTGAAGAAATTTTGATAATCCGTTCACCATCTCACTCAACTCTTAAGCTTCTTGAAAGCACAGCAAAAAACAAATTTGATGATTTTTTTCTACAATTTTCGAATAATTAAAGAAATTTCGAAAAATCTTTTTTTTTTTTTCTATGTATAAGTTTCGTGTAGTTAAAGAAAAAAATTATATTTTGTTAACCATCTTACTCAACTTTTAAGCTTTTTTAAAGCCCAGCAAGGAAACAAATTCGATAATTTTTTTCTACAATTTTCGATTAATTAGAGAAATTTCGAAAAATCTTTTTTTTTGTTTTCCATCTATAAGTTTCGTATAATTTAAGAAATTTTGATAATTCGTTCATCATCTCACTCAACTCTTAAACCTTTTGAAAGCTCTGCAAAGAAACAAATTCGATAATTTTTTTCTACAATTTTCGAATAATTAGAGAAATTTCGAAAAATCTTTTTCTTGTTTTCCATCTATAAGTTTCGTATAATTAAAGATATTTTGATAATTCGATCGCCATCTCAATCAACTCTTAAGCTTTTTTGGAAAATTCTACAAAAAACAAATTCGATGATTTCTTCTACAAATTTCGAATAATTAAAGGAATTTCTAATTTTATTTTTGTTTTGTTTTCAAGTTATACGTTTCGTATAATTGAAGAAATTTCGATAATTCGTTCACCATCTCACTCAACTCTTAAGTTTTTTTGAAAGCTCTTGAAAAAACAAATTCGATTATTTTATTTTCTATAATTTTCGAATAATTAAAGAAATTGCGAATTTTTTGTTTATTTCCCAGCTAAAAGTATAACTGACAAAATTTCGTTAATTCGCTCACCATCGCAATGAACTTTTAAGATTTTTTTTTTGATTGCAGAAAAACAAATTCGATAATTTTTTCTACAATTTTCGAATAATTAGAGAAATTTCGAAAAATCTTTTTTTTCTTTTCCATCTATAAGTTTCGTATAATTGAAGAAATTTTGATAATTCGTTCACCATCTCACTCAACGCTTAAGCTTCTTGAAAACTCTGCAAAAAAACAAATTCGATCATTTTTTCTACAATTTTGGAATAATTAAAGAAATTTCGAAAAATCTTTTTTTTTTCTTTTCCATCTATAAGTTTCGTATAATTGAAGAAATTTTGATAATTCGTTCACCATCTCACTCAACGCTTAAGCTTCTTGAAAACTCTACAAAAAAAAAACAAATTCAATCATTTTCGCTACGATTTTCGAATAATTAAAGAGATTTCAATTTTTTTTAATATAAAATATTTATATATTTATTTATAGAAGATACACCCAAAATTATTGTCTAGGGTGTTAATGGCTTCACACGTAATCCTAATTTACAATGTGTTTCAATTAATTTTGGGAAGTTTCAAGTCGATTACAATCGTTTTTATATTTTTTTTTCTATCGCGAGAATTTTTAAAAAAATTATCAACTCTAAGCTCGAGATTTCCCCAAAAACCACGGTTAGGGTTTCAAGGATTATTACACAACATTTATTAATAATGAGTTTTGAGAAAATTTAGAAAGTTTCAAGTCGACGGCAATTGTTTTTATATTTTTTCTAACCACGAGAATTTTTACAAATTTTATCAACTCTAAGCTCGAGATTTTCCCAAAAACCAAGGTTAGGGTTTCATGGATCATTATGAAATATTTATTAAGAATGAGTTTTGAGTAATTTTAGAAAATTTCAAGTCGATGGCAATTGTTTTTATATTTTTTCTAACCACGAGAATTTTTACAAATTTTATCAACTCTAAGCTAGAGATTTTCACAAAATTCAAGGTTGGGGTTTCATGGATTATTATGAAATATTGATTAAGAATGAGTTTTGAGTAATTTTAGAAAGTTTCATGTCGAGGGCAATTTTTTTAATATTTTTTCCAACCACGAGAATCTTTACAAATTTTATCAACACTAAGCTTGAGATTTTCCCAAAAACGAAGGTTAGGGTTTCATGGATCATTATGAAATATTTATTAAGAATGAGTTTTGAGTAATTTTAGAAAGTTTCAAGTCGATGGCAATTGTTTTTATATATTTTTTTCTAACCACGAGAATCTTTACAAATTTTATCAACACTAAGCTTGAGATTTTCCCAAAAACCAAGGTTGGGGTTTCATGGATCATTATGAAATATTTATTAAGAATGAGTTTTGAGTAATTTTAGAAAATTTCAAGTCGATGGCAATTGTTTTTATATTTTTTCTAACCACGAGAATCTTTACAAATTTTATCAACTCTAAGCTCGAGATTTTCCCAAAAACGAAGGTTAGGGTTTCATGGATCATTATGAAATATTTATTAAGAATGAGTTTTGAGTAATTTTAGAAAGTTTCAAGTCGATGGCAATTGTTTTTATATATTTTTTTCTAACCACGAGAATCTTTACAAATTTTATCAACACTAAGCTTGAGATTTTCCCAAAAACCAAGGTTGGGGTTTCATGGATCATTATGAAATATTTATTAAGAATGAGTTTTGAGTAATTTTAGAAAGTTTCAAGTCGATGGCAATTGTTTTTGTATTTTTTTCCAACCACGAGAATCTTTACAGATTTTATCAACTCTAAGCTCGAGATTTTCCCAAAAACCAAGGTTAGGGTTTCATGGATCATTATGAAATATTTATTAAGAATGAGTTTTGAGTAATTTTAGAAAGTTTCAAGTCGATGGCAATTGTTTTTGTATTTTTTTTCCAACCACGAGAATCTTTACAAATTTTATCAACCCTAACCTCGACATTTTCCCAAAATTCCAGGTTAAGGTTTTGAGTATTTTTTGAAAGTTACAAATCGATGGCAATTTTTCATATTTTTTTCTGCTGTGAGAATTTTTATAAAAACTAGTTCGGGTGTGATTGAATTGATTGTAGGATTGTGGTTAAGAAATGTGAATTTTTCAATTCGGTTTAACATTTGCAGACGTAAATATTTTAATTCAATTGTAACCTCTCAAGTGTATCCAATTTAAATTCACCTGCACGGAAGCGACGAGTTGCGGATGACGTCCGGGAATGGGAAGATGGGAAGATGGGAAGAGCCGTGTGAGCCGCTTATTTTTCAATTTATACTGATGTCTTTCCATCCCCTTCGTGTCGTGCGTCCCGTCGTCCTCCCCCTCCTCCTCCTCGCCGGGTTAAATCTCAATAAAAAAGGGGTCGCCCCCCGCGCGCCCCTCGAGGACGACAGGAGAGCGAATTCCTCGGGTACGATGCATTTCGAGCCGTCAACTCGACTATTCTTCCGGGGGATGCTCTCCAACTTTTCAAGGGTTCCATCCGGACAATAAATGCACTCATCTGCCGTCGAGTGAGAAAAATAGAATGAAAAAATGCGCACATGTATAAAGTTCAGTGCACCAGAGCTCCGCTTGAGATATCGTAATTTTTTTTTTTACAATTTTATCCGCCACCACCGATGTTTATTTTTAAATGGAGATTTATTATTTTTCTCAACAGATTAGTATCCATCGTGAGTCGAAAGTTGGGTATGGCATTTCGTTTATTATTTATTTCGAAGTTGGCGTTGGAAATCTCAAGTATGTCTGTGCTAAGATCATACGCGCAACATGCTGGTGACATGTCGGATATTATAAGTAGGAGTTATTGACATCGTAACAATCAGTACTTTACGCGTCCACGTGTGATTGCTTTGGATTATCGTCTAGGGGTCAACCGGCGGATAACGGTATCACTAACTGGGATCAACCGGCGGATAACGTTAAGATAAGGTCCGATATTTATGCCACAAAACCACATATAACACTGAGTTACAAGGTGTAAGCCCCACCGGAAGCTCTCCTCAGGTGGTTCACACACGACCACAATATCCCATAAGTACACTGACACTTATTTTAACCATATTTAATTTTACAAGATATTAAACAAGACATATTTCACTGGAGATCTTCTGTAAATAAAAACTTGAATATTTTAATTTCATTTTTACATTTCGAATAATATTTCATTAAATTATTCCGGCTTTTTTTTAGCACACGCTTTCCAGTTCTCCTGAACGTATTTTTTTTATTTAATAAACGTGGAGTATCTGATATAATCAATTTAATCTAGTCTAGAATGGTAGTAATTTTACAAGACGAATGAATCATTAAGAATGGTATTTTTTTTTTACGAGACAATGTAAAACTAAAAATGCACCCCGCGGGAATACTACTCGTGAAATTACTCCGGCTTCAGGCGTGTTTTTTTTTATTTTTCTTTCATCCACGTTTACAACGTTTGAGAAATTGAGACACCGAACGGCGTACATCATTTGTGTTATGTGTTTACGTGTCGCACCCCGAGATTAAGAAAAGACGTCGGTGTTTCACGCCACAATACGAACAACCCCCTGTCACCCTCTCCATTGTGAACATAAAAACGTCCTCGAGACGAGAGAGCGCTCGCTTTAAAAAATCAAAATACATCAACAAGACGGCTTCCCCCTCCCTCTCACGCACGAATAATAAAGGATTCAATTGTTATAACACCTTTGTGTTTAGAGCTTCATCTATTGTAGTAAACGACTACTTTGGAAAATGTATGTTTGGTACAGTTTATCATGATTCAGGCTAATTAAACTCAAGAAATTTCAAAATCCATCAATTTTTGACATCCCCTTAAAACAATTGACATACCACTGCTGGAAACAAAATGGCAGTACTCAAAACTTGAAGTGGAGAAAAAATCATCGCATCAGTCCATTCTTAATATTGTAAAAAATTAATCTCTACAAGAATTAGCTTCAAAATTTCAAAATCCATCCAAAATTAATCCATTTTTGACATCCCCTTAAAACAATTGACATATCACTGCTGGAAACAAAATGGCAACACTCAAAACTTGAAGTGGAGAAAAAATCATCGCATCAGTCCATTCTAAATATTGTAAAAAATTAATCTCCACAAGAATTAGCTTCAAAATTTCAAAATCCATCCAAAATTAACCCATTTTTGACATCCCCTTAAAACAATTAACATATCACTGCTGGAAATAAAATGGCAACACTCAAAACTTAAAATGGAGAAAAAATCATCATCGCATCAGTTCATTCTAAATATTGTAAAAAAATAATCTCTACAAGAATTAGCTTCAAAATTTCAAAATCCATCCAAAATTAACCCTTTTTTGACATCCCCTTAAAACAATTAACATATCACTGCTGGAAATAAAATGGCAACACTCAAAACTTAAAATGGAGAAAAAATCATCATCGCATCAGTTCATTCTAAATATTGTAAAAAAATAATCTCTACAAGAATTAGCTTCAAAATTTCAAAATCCATCCAAAATTAACCCATTTTTGACATCCCCTTAAAACAATTGACACATCACTGCTGGAAACAAAATGGCAACACTCAAAACTTGAAGTGGAGAAAAAATCATCGCATCAATTCATTATAAATATTGTAAAAAATTAATCTCCACAAGAATTAGCTTCAAAATTTTAAAATCCATCCAAAATTAACCAATTTTTGACATCCCCTTAAAACAATTGACATATCTCTGCTGGAAACAAAATGGCAAGAAAAACGAAGATAAGTGCAATTCTGATGTTGCGCTTCTCCCCGATCGTTTATAAAAAAAATAAAAACAATTTCCATCGAGCTGATATTTTCAAAATTCACTTAAAATTGAGTGTGCTTTAATATGCAGTAAAAATCTGAAAACATCCTATTTAAAAAATGAATCTCCTCTGGAATTAGCTTCAAAATATTAATTATTATTAAAAAAAGTACAAAAATAAATAGGCTAGCTTTTCCCTCATTTTATCAGAAACGCGAGTGGCTAGGTATTATAAGGGCAAACATAATTTAAACGCGAAGGGCGCGTTTAATCAGACCGTATTCAGATTAATTAATTAAAATAATCAGCCGGTGCGCCGTCGTAATTCATTTCAGTTTCAATGAGTTTATGGTGAATGCGCCGGGCACAGCACGTAGCTTTAACATTGACATACTTCTGGTATTAAACTCAATGTAATGCACTGAAATCTTAAAGTGGAAAATAATATTTATCATATAGATATTATTATTATTATTATTCTAGATTAATTTATATCTGTCCGTGAAGCTGTAGCCAACGTATTAAATTTTGGGGAGCTTGATAAAAGGGTGGTTGCTTTTTACTATAATTCGGACAAGTCAATTCCGCTCTGAAAGGGCTGTAGATCCCCCGCCGCCTGAAAATTTTCTCCGTCCGAATTTCGAAAATAATCACTCGCGCGTCGAATCCAAATCCCCGCTCAATTTTCCCGACATCCGCGCCCGGTTCTCATTAAGCCCGACGATGTGTGTCATTTTTCGGCTCGATGCCCTTTTTTGATGATGATCTCGTACATTCATTAAAAAAACGAAAAGAAACAAAGAGTTGACATTGACGTAGCAAACTCATCCTGGATGGTGGAAAATTTTTCTTCGCGAATTCAGGGCCAACAAACAAGAATATAGTTGCGAACTGAAATAACGATGTTTCTCCACGACCACTGTAGAATTTAAGTGCATATTCGGAAATCAATTTTGATCGTAGAACGTACACATTCTCACACTTGTTGCAGAATGAATATTCTCGCACTGTTCCAAATAAAACGATTAGCCTTGGATGTCACAATTAGCAAAATACTATAAACATAACCATAAATGTGTCATTATTTTATCTCATGGTCGTGGAGAAAGTATAGTCTGCTACTCGTTCCTCGCGCTCGCATAACTGAAATATTTCACTTCATTTTCAGAGTGGCGCGATACGTTGTGTTCTTCGATGATTATTTCAAAATCTGGTGAAGAATTGTGTTTGGATTATTCAGGAATCGTAAATTAGAATGTGTTTTAAGTAGTTTTATGAAGTTTCAAGCAAGTGTCAATTTTTTTTCTATTTTTTCTTCACTTGAAAGAAAAAAGTTCAATCTCAGAGTGGCGATAAGTTGTGTTCTTCGATGATTATTTCAAAATCTGGTGAAGAATTGTGTTTGGATTATTCAGGAATCGTAAATTAGAATGTGTTTTGAGTAGTTTTATGAAATTTCAAGCAAGTGTCAATTTTTTTCTATTTTTTCTTCACTTGAAAAAAAAGTTCATTTTCAGAGTGGCGATACGTTGTGTTCTTCGATGATTATTTCAAAATCTTGTGAAGAATTGTGTTTGGATTATTCAGGAATCGTAAATTAGAATGTGTTTTGAGTAGTTTTATGAAATTTCAAGTAAGTGTCAATTTTTTTTCTATTTTTTCTTCACTTGAAAAAAAAGTTTAATCTCAGAGTGGCGATAACTTGTGTTCTCGGCGATTATTTCAAAATCTGGTGAAGAATTGTGTTTGGATTATTCAGGAATCGTAAATTAGAATGTGTCTTAAGTAGTTTTATGAAGTTTCAAGCAAGTGTCAATTTTTTTTCTATTTTTTCTTCACTTGAAAAAAAAGTTCAATCTCAGAGTGGCGATAAGTAGTGTTCTTCGATGATTATTTCAAAATCTGGTGAAGAATTTTGTTTGGATTTTTAAGGAATCATAAAGTAGAATGTGTTTTGAGTAGTTTTGGGAAGTTTCAAGCAAGTATCAATTTTTTTTTCTATTTTTTCTTCACTTGAAAAAAAAAGTTCAATCTCAGAGTGATGATAAGTTGTGTTCTTCGATGATTATTTCAAAATCTGGTGAAGAATTTTGTTTGGATTATTCAGGAATCATAAAGTAGAATATGTTTTGAGTAGTTTTGGGAAGTTTCAAGCAAGTGTCAATTTTTTTTCTATTTTTTCTTCACTTGAAAAAAAAAATTCAATCTCAGAGTGGCGATAAGTTGTGTTCTTCGATGATTATTTCAAAGTCTGGTGAAGAATTGTGTTTGGATTATTCAGGAATCATAAAGTAGAATGTGTTTTGAGAAGTTTCAAGCAAGTGTCAATTTTTTTTCTATTTTTTCTTCACTTGAAAAAAAAGTTCAATCTCAGAGTGGCGATAAGTAGTGTTCTTCGATGATTATTTCAAAATCTGCTGAAGAATTTTGTTTGGATTATTCAGGAATCATAAAGTAGAATATGTTTTGAGTAGTTTTGGGAAGTTTCAAGCAAGTGTCAATTTTTTTTCTATTTTTTCTTCACTTGAAAAAAAAGTTCAACCTCAGAGTGGCGATAAGTTGTGTTCTTCGATGATTATTTCAAAATCTGGTGAAGAATTTTGTTTGGATTATTCAGGAATCATAAAGTAGAATATGTTTTGAGTAGTTTTGGGAAGTTTCAAGCAAGTGTCAATTTTTTTTATATTTTTTCTTCACTTGAAAAAAAAGTTCAATCTCAGAGTGGCGATAAGTAGTGTTCTTCGATGATTATTTCAAAATCTGGTGAAGAATTTTGTTTGGATTATTCAGGAATCATAAAGTAGAATATGTTTTGAGTAGTTTTGGGAAGTTTCAAGCAAGTGTCAATTTTTTTTCCATTTTTTCTTCACTTGAAAAAAAAGTTCAATCTCAGAGTGGCGATAAGTAGTGTTCTTCGATGATTATTTCAAAATCTGGTGAAGAATTTTGTTTGGATTATTCAGGAATCATAAAGTAGAATATGTTTTGAGTAGTTTTGGGAAGTTTCAAGCAAGTGTCAATTTTTTTTCTATTTTTTCTTCACTTGAAAAAAAAGTTCAATCTCAGAGTGGCGATAAGTTGTGTTCTTCGATGATTATTTCAAAATCTGGTAAAGAATTGTGTTTGGATTATTCAGGAATCATAAAGTAGAATGTATTTTGAGTAGTTTTATGAAATTTCAAGCAAGTGTCAATTTTTTTTCTATTTTTTCTTCACTTGAAAAAAAAGTTCATTTTCAGAGTGGCGATACGTTGTGTTCTTCGATGATTATTTCAAAATCTTGTGAAGAATTGTGTTTGGATTATTCAGGAATCGTAAATTAGAATGTGTTTTGAGTAGTTTTATGAAATTTCAAGTAAGTGTCAATTTTTTTTCTATTTTTTCTTCACTTGAAAAAAAAGTTTAATCTCAGAGTGGCGATAACTTGTGTTCTTCGGCGATTATTTCAAAATCTGGTGAAGAATTGTGTTTGGATTATTCAGGAATCGTAAATTAGAATGTGTCTTAAGTGGTTTTATGAAGTTTCAAGCAAGTGTCAATTTTTTTTCTATTTTTTCTTCACTTGAAAAAAAAGTTTAATCTCAGAGTGGCGATAAGTTGTGTTCTTCGATGATTATTTCAAAATCTGGTGAAGAATTGTGTTTGGATTATTCAGGAATCATAAAGTAGAATGTGTTTTGAGTAGTTTTGAGAAGTTTCAAGCAAGTGTCATTTTTTTTTCTATTTTTTCTTCACTTGAAAAAAAAGTTCAATCTCAGAGTGGCGATAAGTAGTGTTCTTCGATGATTATTTCAAAATCTGGTGAAGAATTTTGTTTGGATTTTTAAGGAATCATAAAGTAGAATGTGTTTTGAGTAGTTTTGGGAAGTTTCAAGCAAGTATCAATTTTTTTTTCTATTTTTTCTTCACTTGAAAAAAAAAGTTCAATCTCAGAGTGATGATAAGTTGCGTCTGTGGTGATTATTTCAAAATCTAGTGAAGAGTTGTGTTTGGGTTTTTAAAGAATCATAAAGTAGAATGTGTTTTGAGTAGTTTTGGGAAGTTTCAAGCAAGTGTTAATTATTTTCTATTTTTTCTTCACTTGAAAAAAAAGTTCATTTTCAAATTGGCGATAAGTAGTGTTCTTCGATGATTATTTCAAAATCTAGTGAAGGGATTTGTTTTGAATTGTAAAGTAGAATGTATTTTGAGAAAATTTGGAAAGTTTTAAGCATGCAGCAATTGTTTTTTTCGTTTTTGTTTTCGTTTCTGAAAACGCGCATTTTCAGGTGTGTTTTCGATTAATTATTCTAAGTGGTGAAAGAGTATTTTGAGTTTTTTTGCAAATTCGTGAAGTAGAATATATTTTCGGTAGTTTTGTAAAGTTTCAAGTCGGTGGCAATTGTTTTTCTATTTTTTTCTTCACTTGAAAAAAAAGTGACGATGCGTTGTGTTCTTCGATGATTATTTCAAAATCAAGTGAAGGGGTATTTTGAGATTTGCTCAGAAACGTAAATTAGAATGTATTTTGAGTGTATTTGTAAAATTTCAAACGTGTGGCAATTGTTTTTCTATTTTTTCTTCACTTGAAAAAAAAGTTCAATCTCGGAGTGACGATAAGTTGCATCTGTGGCGATTATTTCAAAATCTAGTGAAGAGTTTTGTTTGGGTTTTTAAGGAATCATAAAGTAGAATGTGTTTTGAGTAGTTTTGGGAAGTTTCAAGAAAGTGTCAATTTTTTTTCTATTTTTTCTTCACATGAAAAAAAAATTCATTTTCAAATTGGCGATAAGTAGTGTTCTTCGATGATTATTTCAAAATCTAGTGAAGGGATTTGTTTTGAATTGTAAAGTAGAATGTACTTTGAGAAAATTTGGAAAGTTTTAATTATGCAGCAATTGTTTTTCCGTTTGTGAAAACGCGCATTTTCAGGTGTGTTTTCGATTAATTATTCCAAAAAACTGGCAAAGGAGTATTTTGAGTTTTTTTGCAAAATCGTGAAGTAACATGTATTTTCGGAAGTTTTGGAAAGTTTCAAGTCGGTGGCAATTGTTTTTCTATTTTTTTCTTCACATGAAAAAAAAAGTGACGATGCGTTGTGTTCTTCGGTGATTATTTCAAAATCTAGTGAAGGAGTGTTTTGAGATTTGCTTATAAACGTAAATTATAATGTATTTTGAGTCGATTTGGAAAGTTTTAAGTGTGTGGCGTTTGTTTTACAATTATTTTTTTTCACTTTAAAAAATTTCCATCTCAGAGTGATGATGTGTTGTGTTCTTCGATGATTATTTTAAAATCTAGTGAATGAGTATTTTGAGATTTTCTCAGAAACGTAAAGTAGGATGTATTTTGAGCGTATTTGTAAAATTTCAAACATGTGGCAATTGTTTTTCTATTTTTTCTTCACTTGAAAAAAAAGTGACAATGCGCTGTGTTTTTTGATGATTATTTCAAATTCTAGTGAAGGGGTATTTTGAGATTTGTTTATAAACGTAAATTAGAATGTATTTTGAGTCGATTTTGGAAAGTTTTAAGTGTGTGGCGTTTGTTTTTCAATTTTTTTTCACTTTAAAAAAATTTCATCTCAGAGTGATGATGTGTTGTGTTTCTCGATGATTATTTCAAAATCTAGTGAAGGGGTATTTTGAGATTTGTTTATAAACGTAAATTAGAATGTATTTTGAGTCGATTTTGGAAAGTTTTAAGTATGTAGCGTTTGTTTTTCAATTTTTTTTTCACTTTAAAAAATGTTCATCTCAGAGTGATGATGTGTTGTGTTCTTCGGTGATTATTTCAAAATCTAGTGAAGGGGTATTTTGAGATTTGCTTATAAACGTAAATTAGAATGTATTTTGAGTTGATTTGGAAAGTTTTAAGTGTGTGGCGTTTATTTTTCAATTTTTTTTTTTTTACTTTAAAAAATTTTCATCTCAGAGTGATGATGTGTTGTGTTTTTCGATGATTATTTCAAAATCTCGTGAAGGAGTGTTTTGAGTTTTGCTCAGAATCGTAAAGTAGAATGTATTTTGAGTGTATTTGTAAAGTTGCAAACATGTGGCAATTGTTTTTCTATTTTTTCTTCACTTGAAAAAAAAGTGACAATGCGTTGTGTTCTTCAATGATTATTTCAAAATCTAGTGAAGGGGTATTTTGAGATTTGTTCAGATACGTAAAGTAGAATGTATTTTGAGTGTATTTGTAAAATTTCTAACGTGTGGCAATTGTTTTTCTATTTTTTCTTTGCTAGTGAAAAAGCACATCTACGAAATGGCGATTTGTTCTATTCTCGAATGATTATTTCAAAATCTAATGAAGAAGTTTTTTAGGATTTGTTTCGAATCACAAAGTAGAAAGTATTTTGAGTAAATTTTGAATATTTTAAGTATGTGGCATTTGTTTTTCAATTTTTTTTTTCACTTGAAAAGTTTCCATCTCAGAGTGATGATGCGTTGTGTTCTTCGATGATTATCTCAAAATCTAGTGAAGGGATATTTTGAGATTTGCTCAGAAACGTAAAGTAGAATGTATTTTGAGTGTATTTGTAAAATTTCAAACAAGTGGCAATTGTTTTTCTATTTTCTTTGGCTTGTGAAAAAGCGCGTCTAAAAGAATGGCGATTTGTTCTATTCTTGGATGATTATTTCAAAATCTAATGAAGAGGTATTTTAGGATTTGTTTTGAATCACAGAGTAGAAAGTATTTTGAGTAAATTTTGAATATTTTAAGTATGTGGCATTTGTTTTTCAATTTTTTTTTTCACTTTAAAAAATTTTCATCTCAGAGTGATGATGTGTTGTGTTCTTCGAAGATTATTTCAAAATCTAGTGAAGGGGTATTTTGAGATTTGCTCAGAATCGTAAAGTAGAATGTATTTTGAGTGTATTTGTAAAATTTCAAACGTGTGGCAATTGTTTTTCTATTTTTTCTTTGCTTGTGAAAAAGCGCATCAACGAAATGGCGATTTGTTCTATTCTCGGATGATTATTTCAAAATCTAGTGATGGAGTATTTTGAGAATTCCTCAGAATCGTGAAGTGGAATATGTTACGAGCAAATTTGAACATTTTCAAGTATTTGGCAATTGTTTTTTCTAATTATTTTTCAGTCTAAAAAAAGTTCAATTTCACAATGTGTGTGCGTTGATGATAATTTCAAAATCTGGTGCAGGATGTATTTTGAGTAGTTTTGAAAAGTTTCAAGAAAACATTAAATATTGTTTCCCGATCAGAACATCTATACATCGGTTTCGACCTTTCAGCTCTCATCAGTGTAGCTAGTTGCTGATGGGGAAAGGTAAATTTCTATTGGAATATAAATATTTCAAACACCGTTAAAGTTAGAAACACCAAAGTGGCGGAATCTAAATGTTCTCCAACGGCAATAAAAAAATTAACTGGTGCACCATCATGCTAGAACCATGCCTGTGATCCAGAGGAAAAAAGAATAACAGTCGATATCACCGAAACCGTTACTTTGAGGACCCATGTTTATTAAGAATGTTTTACTTATTTTGGTTCATAGCATACTACTACCTCCTTAAATATTTTACTCTCTTTTATTAACACCCTGTATAAGTGCAAATAAAGGTGCAAAGTTGGCCACATCGAGATTTATGAATGTTTTGCTTATTTTGGTTCATACTACTACCTCCTTAAATATTTTACTCTCTTTTATTAACACCCTGTATAAGTGGAAGTTACATGATGGCCACATCGACATTTATTTTTGATTCCACAGCCATCATGGAATAATAAAAAAACGAAACAAATGATGATGTATAGTCCTCGTGTTTTTTATTTTTTTTTCTCTTTTCGTTTTATGAGGGTAGGATGATAGAATATAAATCCGTGCGCGCCGGGCAGAGCAGTCGCAACGGAAATTCCGGTCCGTGCCCCCGAATTTAATTTGAACGCGAGCGACCAACGGAAATTAAACCACTCCTCGGATTAAAGTCAGTGGAGTACGGCCGTCAATATTGACAGAACACACGTACATACACGTACACCGCGACCCGCCTCAAACGCGATGACATATTCGAGATGAACGCCGCGAAGTTGTTGATGATAATTTGTCCAGTTTAATGGGATTAGTCGATTCCCGCACAGATACTGACAAATCTATGATCTGCTCAAATGCAGACGTCGAACTCTATGATGATGGTGGTGGTATTGAGGATGTCTGTTCATGCGATGTACAATCGGACCCAATTCAAACTTGCGGACAGCTCAGTAATTCTGCTTGAAACTTTCAACATTGCGATTAGAATTTGATTAATGAAATCAAATGTAACGACAGTTTAGCCAAGATATGACCTTGAAACCCTCGAAAAATAAGATTTTATTTTTTTAACCACTAAAAATTATTATAATAATCTGAAAAATTCACATATATTTTTTACCCAAATAAAAGGTTATTTAGGGTATTCATATTTTTATTAGGTTTAACCATTTTTTTTCGCCCAGAACCGATCAAGTGACGGAAAATTTTATTTATATATATAATCAATGTTTGAAAAACTTGAAAAATTTGAATAACTAATCTTTTTACG
This sequence comes from Ocypus olens, assembly GCA_910593695.2. NCBI lineage: Eukaryota > Metazoa > Arthropoda > Insecta > Coleoptera > Staphylinidae > Ocypus > Ocypus olens. The sequence continues at coordinate 2,848,471 of OU343055.1, read as the reverse complement.
ATATTTTGTATACAGGGTACCCGTTTTTCACCCTGTATATTTATCAACAATTGAGCAGCAAAATTTTATCAAATTTATAATAGAGTAACAGTATGTTTATGTTGAGTTTAGATTCTTTTTTTTTAAATTTCAAATACCTTATAATTTTACCAGTGGCGGCTCGTGGAACATGTTGATGGTAGAGCCACTTATATAATACCCCCCCCCCCTTTTTTTGAAGAAACAAAGAACCATTTATCTTCCTAGACCAATCGAATATTTTGGCCAAAAAATCAAAAATTTGGAACAAAAAAGATCTAAAATATAATTTTTCATCTACCTGATGAAGCCACTGTGTCGTGAAACAATTGTCGTAGAACAATAAAGTTAATTTGAAACCATACACTGTGTTACTGTTTTATTAAATGATCTAAAATATTGGCCGAAAAAATAAAAAAATCCTGGTTTAAAAATAAAAATACAAGCAAAAGAAAAATCATTTGCCATTTTCAGCCCCAAATATAACTCTTTTTAGCTTAAAATAAGTTCCAACGAGAAATTCGAAAATAATAGCAAAAATTTAAATTTAAAAAAAAAATCGCACAATAAAATCAATAATTCAAGTTAAGAAAATCTAAAATATGGGACAAAAAAATAAAAAATGAACACCTAAAATCTTAAATTCGAACCCAAAAATCAAAGTGGTAGACCAAAAAATCAACGAATCGATCATTTAAGTCGACTAAAATTGAAACCAAAACAATCGAAAATACAAAATATAGGCCAAAAAAGTAGGGCTTACGCCCGAATTTTTGTTGTTTAGTCTAAATTTTCACCTTTTTAGGTTTTTACTTTTTTGGCCTATAATTTGCTTCAATTTTTGATCTTTTGGCCGAAATTTTCTTTATTTCGATTCGTTTGTTAAAAATTTTTATTTTTTGGTCTACAGCTTTGATTTTTGGGTACGAATTTTAGATTTTTGCTCTTAATTTTTTATTTTTTGTGCCATATTTTAAATTTTCTTGCGAATTTATTTTTTATTTTTATATATACAAACATCTTTATTCGCAGAAATAACATCTAAATACATTATGTTAAAAACTTGAAATCCGCTTTCCGTTGGCTGTGAAAGGGCTATCGATTTTTATTTTTGCTGTTATTTTCAAATTTCTCTTTGGAACTTATTTTAAGCTAAAAAGAGTTATTTTGGGGCTAAAAATGACAAATTATTTTTCTTTTGCTTGTATTTTCAATTTTTTTGGTGTGCATTTTTATTAAAAACCCGGTTTTTTGATTTTTTTGCCGATAATTTAGATCTTCGGCTGTTTTGTTCCAAATTTTTGATTTTTTGGCCAAAATATTCGATTTTTCTAGCAAGATAAATGGTTCTTTGTTTCTTCAAAAAAGGAGGGGGATATTGTATAAGTGGCTCTACCATCAACATGTTCCACGAGCCGCCACTGATTTCATTTAGTAGAAACGTGCCTTGTCTCAACTTTTAAAGCTAATTAAAGCGAAAATTAAAGAAAAATATTTTCCTATTAAAAAAAAAATTGGAAAATGATTTTGAACAATAGAGTGATTTTTGAGACTAATTTAAACCCTTTTCTTAGAATATTCTGCATTTTTATTATTAAGCCTGTATTCCCGATTTGTTTTTTTGGCTAAATTTTTGATCATTTGGCCTAAATATTATTTATTTTTACCTAAATTTTCGATTTCATTGTTAAAATGTGCTCCTGACGAATTTTTGGTTTTTAAATTTTTGACCTGTATTTTCGATATTTTTGGTCAAAATATTTTAACTTTTAGCCTAAATATCCCTTATTTAGACCTTTTGCGATTTAATTTTTTAAATTTTCGACTTTTTGGCCCAAATTTTTAGATTTTTGACCTGTATTTTCGATTATTTTTGGTCTAAATTTTTGATCTGTTGATCTGAATATTCTTTATTGTGACATCAATTTTCGATTTAATTGGTAAAATTTTTGATTTTTTTGTCCGCATTTTTGATTTCTCGGGCCGAATTTTTAATTCTGGTTCCAAAATTTTGAGTTAATTTGGTTAAAATATTTATAACCTGAATGATTGATTTATATGCGGGATTTCTTTTTATTTTTTTCGGTATTTTCGAGTTTTGTTTGTTGAAATTTTCGATTTTTTGGTCTGCATTTATTATCTTCAGGCCCGAGTTTTCGATATACTGTCTAAATTTTCGACTTTCTGGCCAACATTACAAATCTTTATTATTTTTTTAAATCTTTTGACCTAAATTTTTCTTTATTTTGACCCAACTTTTCGATTTTATTGTTAAAATTTTTGGCTCCCATTTTTGGTTTTTCGTTTAGTCTGCATTTATTATGTTTAGGTCCGAATTTTCCATGTTTTGTCTAAATTTTAGACTTTTTGACCAACATTGTAGATTTTTTGTTAATCTTTTGCCCTAAATTTTTCTTTATTTATTTTTATTTGTCTGTTCAAATGTTTGTTTCCTTGGTCCACTATTTTTGTTTTTTTTTTAATTTTTGGTATATTTTGCAGTGGCGGTTTCAAAGGGGGGATAATCGGGTAATTACCCTCCCTAAGAATTTTTCGCTTATCAATATTTATTGTTAAAAATTACCGGTATTCCATATTCCAAACAAATAATATAACCGGTAAATTTTTTCAACGCTTTAAAACGTTGGAAAAGGATAGGGAGATTTCACGGAACAGGTGTGGTATATGAGAGCGGAAGCACCAGTTTATTTATCTTTTTTTTTAATTACCCCCCCCCCTATACTAGTTGGCTGGAAATGCCCTTGGACTGTACGTGTGTCGACTAAGGCGAGAAAATTAATTCTTGCATAGTGACGCACACGCAAAGATCCATTGATCAAACTATATAAACTGACTAATTAAAATTGCAACAGTAGAAATCCTAAGAGTTTTTTTTAACTTCTCTAGAAATCCACAAAATTCGTTGTGTGTTTTATACAAAATCCTGGCTTTCGTCCAATCCACTTTCCACACACACACCTTCGTCAATTTTGACGTGGGACAACGATCGGCCCTCGGAGTATCATTCCCCTTAATCAACGCACATTCCGCGGGCGTGTAATGCAAATTAAGCATTTAACAGGAGATGGCACTTCTGAAGGAATGACCTTTGATAGCTGTGGTGTGTTGAAAACGAACAAATCTCCATCTCGTATAACTCAAACAAATTACTGTTAGAATAAAGATGTCCATCTCGAATCATTTTGGTCATCTGACGCAAATTTTAACCATAATAAAGGATACTGGAGAACGTAGGTGTTCTGATGGGGGAACAATATTTAATGTTCACATTAATATTGTTATATTTGCCGCCGCTGGCAATGTCCATATCTTGTCGGTGTTAAAGCCACTCGGGATTTGGTTCAGTACAGCATTCAGGCAATAGATTCCGCCACTTTGGCGTTTGTACCAATATACTTTATTGTGGTTAAAATGTCTGCGTAAGATGACCAAAATTATTCGAGATGGACATCTTCATTCAGACCAATTGCTAACAGTTATTTGTTTGAGTTTACAATACATTTAGTTGGTTAGTCTGTCTGGGCTATCGACCATAGGTATCTTTGCCCTGTGAGATGGAGACGGTTTCCAGAAAAAATCTAGTCATCTCGTGTCACCACTGTCAAAATTATTGTCCCGGTCTGACGCGATTGTCAGATCAGTCTCTTCCAAAATTTCCGTGCAACTTCCAGCGGATCCCTATTTCCGCGATGGAAACGTGCGCGACGGTGGCTGGTGGCAGTGCTGGGCGTGCGAGCGAAGATTTCAACGGACGGAAACCTGCAGTCGCCACGTTTCGCTCCAGACAGCGGGTGTTCACGCGGCCCGAACTGAAAAGGTGTTCCTCGAACGTGCACGCCCTCCAAAAACTATACAAGTAAATACTAGAAACAAAAATGCAAACATTTTCAATATTCAAAAAATCACATCAATGGTGGAACTAGTTCAGAAATGATAATTTTGGGATGCTCACCTCAAGTTTCTTAAGATTTACTTAATCGTAAAATAAGTGCCGCAAAAAATCACGTTTGCAAATCTAGTGGTGATGTACGGGGTGTTCCCAAAGTCCCGCACCATCGGATGATTTACAAAATATATTGAACATGGCCAAGTTTTATACTTAATACTTTGTGAAGCATATTGTTGCTTTCTTTCGCAATCCTCATACCTCAATGTTCACAAATCTTCAGAAGGCAAAGCGGTGATTAAATCCTCTACGGCCGATCCATCCATCAATCAATCAGACAATTCTTCATCAATTCACGGATGTAGAATAATCTGGTCCATCAATCAGCGGAGGCTCGTGGATGTAACGGAAGAAAATTCGACCGAAACAGCAACGAAATATTTCCTTCCTCTATAAGAGTAAGTGGTGTCTCACGAGCGACTACGATAATCCACGAGCCGCCGCTGGCCGAAATGTTACCATCACTAAATTTGCAAATATGATCTGTCATCTTAGTCTGAGCATTAAAAAAATGCTAACCTTGGATTTTCTTCACCTTCCAGGTATTACTATGAGCAGGCACCTCCGATCCCGCCTCCGGTGAGGGTCGTGCAAGTCAAACCCCCTCCGCAGATGTACCAGAACAGGATGCCGATGCCCCCGCCGGCGTCCCTGCCCCCGCTGGAGAAATTCTATCCCGGCGAAGAGATGGCCTACCAGCACCATCCGGCCGGGATGTACCATCCCAGTCTTCCACAGTTGCCCACCCAGCCTCGCCAGAACGTGCTGATTCGAACACCGTCAGCGACCATGCTGCGACAGCAGCAGCAGATGCAGATGCAGCATCAAATCCAGCAGCAGCAGCAGCAGCAACAGCAGCAGCAACAACAGCGCTCGCAACAGCCACCGCCGCAGATGTTGAAACGGCATCCGGTTACCGTCAGGACACCAAGGTAAGAAATATTTTAATCAAAGGTATATTAATAATTATAAATCATTTATTGGCACAAAGACTTATTTTTACAATAATCCAAAGGGATCACTTGCAGTACTTGATACCAGAAGTGAGTCGATTAAAAGAGTCGACTCTTAGAAATGAGTACTCCAGTGTGAATGTGCTGACTCATTTTGAGTCAGTACAGTGCACATATAAATTTTGGTGAAGTGAAGACTTTCTGTTACAATGTCAACTAATTTAAAACATTTTATGCGGAAAAGAATCGACCAATCAGAATCAATCTTTCTGAAAATTATGTTCATCACAGACGTGTTTCACTATTTACGTTCCTTGCTGTTAATTTTAATTAATTCTTAAAACTCGTAAAGCTAGTAATTTTTCACAATTTGTAACAGGAGACTAGGAACGAAAATTATTTGCAACTCTTTCAAATAAAACGTGTTTTTCTATTTTGACAATCCAAGCACCGTTTTCAATTGTACAAAGTGATGCCAAATATCAGAAACAGGCAACGACTTATTTTATGAGTAGAAATTAAAACTTTAACGAGTTAAAATTTATGGCGTTAAGTATAATGTCCCGGTGGAAGAACCTAGCGCGCCCCTTATTTAAAATTACAATCACTCTGCCGGTAATTATTTTCCGCGCAATTTTTTTCAGCTGAAATTTCTTATCCAAAAGGCCTTAACGAAAAAATAAAAGAAATTTAGCACCTTCCTACCCTTAACAAAAAAAAAGGTGGATATTCAGCAGTTTCGTTGCGGCAGTATTTAACACAAAAGTTTCGGGTTAAGAGGGGCTTTTTCTGTACGGTGGAAAAATTACGATTCTCTCGTGACCTCGCGATTTACATAATACGTATAATAAAATTCTCCACCAGCGTGGGAATTAAGAAGTGAGAATTTTAATTCTTGTCTTTACTGGAATCGGTCGATCAAACTTTCTACCGCCATCTCGCGTCTAACGTTCAAATCTTTTTTACCACCGATTAAACACACGATAAGATCAGAAAGTGGAAAATAATTGGCAGCCTTTAAATAACGAGGCAACTAACAGTTCACAGTAATTTTGGAATGGAAAAAAAAACTAGAAATTGAAATCAATCAATTAGAGAAGGCTGAAAAATCTCTGATCGATTGCCTGTTGAGATCATTTGTAAAAGTGTCTCCCTCTCTCAATCAGAGAAAGAATCTTAAATTTATTACTGAATTATAATAATAATGCTTAAAATTCGAAACATTGTTTTCAATCAAAACAGCCAATATTTATTTACCCAGCAATTACTGGGGCTAATTACAAGGTCATATAAGTAAAATAATATATACAGTGTGGTGATAAAATTCCGCACAAAATTCATAATTGCTCTATTATTAAATATAATAAAGTAGTAATTAATTACTTGAGCTTCTGCAGCGAAGTCTTACTTAATATAGTAAGAACCACAAATATCAATCAAAACAACTACTCCCCGTGCTAATGCAACCCCGGTAATTAAACATATGTTTAATATTTTCTATCTATTATTAAATGTTTTTAGAGAAATCGCTGCGATAGGTCGATTTTTGTTCATTATTTAGCACTTTATGGCGCACTCAAAAATATTGCGACGTCACTAGTGTTTGATGTGTGACGTCATTGGGATACTTTTAAATAGAATTCGTTTTTTTTTTTAATTTGACAACTTTTGTAGAGCTATTAATTCTCTTTACAATAATTTTTTTTCAAAAAATTCTATCCTTTCTATCTAATCTAATCGAATCAAATCTAAGCTAATCTAATTAAATCGAATCGAATCGAATATAATCGAATCGAATCGTATATAATCGAATATAATCGAATCCAATCGAATCAAATATAATTTAATCGAATCTAATCGAATCTAATCGAATCTAATCGAATCTAATCGAATCTAATCGAATCTAATCGAATCGAATCTAATCTAATCGAATCGAATCTAATCGAATCGAATCGAATCGAATCAAATCTAACCTAATCCAATTGAATCGAATCTAATAAAATCTAATCGAATCTAGATAAGATAAGATAAGATAAGGTTTATTGGTGCTAATTACAGGATGTTCACACAAGTCAAAAAATAGGTAATACAAAATATAAGTAATACAAAATAATAATTTGCCCAAACTTTATAGGACTTCACACTTCAATTGGTATTTATACACAGAAATCACTAAAATTGTTTTCAATAAATTCTTCTGTACTATAAAATGCTTTCTTTTGTAAATAATTTTTAATTTTCGTTAAATATTGTTTTGTTGGTAGTTGTTTTACCCAGTTTGGTAATAAATTATAGAAATTTACAGCATAATAATTTACTCCAGTTTGTGACTTCTAATCTAATCTAATCGAATCTAATCGAATCTAAACGAATAAAATCTAACCTAATCCAATTGAATCGAATCTAATAAATTCTAATCGAATCAAAATGCAGCTACTATTTATTTATTAATTTGCCCAACAACCACTAGGGCTAATTACAGAGTAATATTAGTTTTAAAAAGCATACAGTGGTGACAAAGTTTGGAAAAAAAATTATAATTGCTGTATTAAATTAAAGAGGTCGCTTTTGCTCATTTTTTGATGTGCTCAAAAATGTTGTGAGTTTGGAATCATTTTTTTTTTTAAGAATTCTATTTTTTCTATTTGACTTTTGTATAGCTCCTGATCCTATTTACAATCACATATTGTTTCTACAGAAATACTTATCTTTTCTATCTAATTTAATCTAATCAAATCTAATCGAATCTAATCGAATCTAATCGAATCTAATCGAATCTAATCGAATCTAATCGAATCTAATCGAATCGAATCTAATCGAATCTAATCGAATCTAATCGAATCTAATCGAATCTAATCGAATCTAATCGAATCTAATCGAATCTAATCGAATCTAATCGAATCTAATCGAATCTAATCGAATCTAATCGAATCTAATCGAATCTAATCGAATCTAATCTAATAAAATCTAACCTAATCCAATTGAATCGAATCTAATAAAATCTAATCGAATCAAAATGCAGCTAATATTTATTTATTAATTTGCCCAACAACCACTAGGGCTAATTACAGAGTAATATTAGTTTTAAAAAGCATACAGTGGTGACAAAGTTTGGAAAAAAAATTATAAATGCTGTATTAAATGTTTCTAGAAAAAATCGCTCACTTTTTGATGTGCTCAAAAATATTGTGAGTTGGAATCATTATTTTTTTTTTAAGAATCCGATTTTTTCTATTTGACTTTTGTATAGCTCCTGATCCTATTTACAATCACATATTGTTTCTACAGAAATACTTATCTTTTCTATCCAATTTAATCTAATCGTATCCAATCGGATCTAATCGAATGTGACCGAATCTAATCGAAATAAAAAATTGTCAATGATGTTACACATCAAACACTAATGATGTCACTAATGTTTGACGTGTAACATCATTGGCAATTTGTTTTAAATTGAATTCGATTTTTTTTTATTTTACAACTTCTGTAGAGGCCCTAATTCCTTTTATAGTCACATATTTTTTGTTACAAAAATACTTATCTTTTCTATCCAATCTAATTTAATTGAATCTTATCATCGAATCTAATCAAATCTAATCGAATCTAATCGAATCGAATAGAATTTTTTTAAACTGCCACTGATGTTACCCGTAAAACACTTTGTTTTACAAGTGTTTCACGTGTAACATCATTGGCAAGTGATGTTACACGTGAATGAATTTTTTTTTATTTGACAACTTTTATAGAGGTCTTAGGTCTTTTTATTGTCACAATTTTTTTTTTAAATACCTATCCTTTTTAACCAATCTAATCTAATCGAATATAATCAAATCTAATCGAAAATAATTGAATCTACTCGAACCGAATATATTTTTTTAACTGCCAATGATGTTACACGTCAAACACTAGTAACGTCACAGGTGTTTGATGTGTAACTTCATAGGCAAGTTTTTTTTAATAGAATTAGAGGTCTTAAGTCACTTTATAGTCACATTGTTTTTTTCAAAAATACTTTTTATCTAATCTAATATAATCAATTTAATCTAATCTAATATAATATAATCCAATCGAATCTAATCGAATCTAATCAAATCTAATTGATTCTAATCGAATCTAATCTAATCAAATCTAATCGAATCTAATCGAATCTAATCGAATCTAATCGAATCTAATCGAATCTAATCGAATCTAATCGAATCTAATCGAATCTAATCGAATCTAATCGAATCTAATCGAATCTAATCGAATCTCTATCTAAGTGCATCTTTCAAAGAGATAATTGCTTAGACGAATTGGTGGATTCACGTTGGCGGATTTACACAGAACAATAACAAACTCATCTGGAAAATCATCCCGAAGAGTCTTCCTGGCGGTGAACTTCCCGTTAAAGTTGCAGCATACACATCTTCATGATTTTTACGATTGCATCGATTCTGTCAAACATAATCAACGTTCGTCAATTTTTTCTTCTCCAACGGTTAACCATCTGGACAAACTTTGCTACTCGTTCGTATAACGTTAGTTCGCGTGGTGATATTTTATATAAGGCATCTAAGCTATAATTAACCCGACCTCCCACGGTTATACACCCCTTTTTGTAAACCTAGGACCGCGCTCCTGTCCTCGAAAACAATCATTACTCCTTTGTGCGAGCGAATAAATTTCCTTTCGCAAACATTAAACGCGAAATCGATCACGGCCACAAAATACTGTTGAATCTATCGGGGGGCGGTGAGGGGGAGGCGGGGGGCATTAAGGCTAACCTCGCCGTCCCTGTCATTAACTCTGAAGACTTTGGGTAATTAAGTTTTTTTTCTTCTTTGAGAAGGAATATTGTTTATTTTGCACAAAGCCTGTTTGGATCGGTTATTTAAATAGGTGAGGTGAGTATGTTGGACCAATTTGGGGGGGATTACATCTGCAAGTCGTTTCCGCCCTCTCGCGCACCATTCAAACAGGCGAGATCGGGTCCGAATCCAATTACACCAATTGAGCGGAGTGTTGGATGAAAGTGAAACTTCTTGTGAAAGAAACGCACTGCCCGTTGAATTGTCACCGAAGAATGGCATAAGTGGATCAATCTATATGTAGATGGCGAAAAAATCCATTCTACTATTTTAAAACCGCCAAGTTGATTAATACAATATAATCCAATCGAATCTAATCGAATCTAATCAAATCTAATTAACACCCCTTGTGAAGATTGACGGAGAGGACGAATGGGTCAGAGTGGAAGAACATTTAAAAAAAGCGTTCCGTCCATCAGATCAAAATAATTGTTTGAAGAAATAAAAATAAAAATGTTATCTGGACATTATTGTAGGAATAAATGTAATAAAGATGAAAAATACCCTGAATATATGAATATTCAACCTGTTTGTGATTCTGCAAAATTAATTCAGGCCATTTTTCGTCTTTATTGCATTTATTTAATGCATCTGCAACAAGTGAGGTTGTCTCAAATTTATTTATTATTTTAGGAAGTTTGATAACGAATAAATGTTAAACTTGTTGCAGATGCATTAATAATTGTGGCCTAAATCCTCGAACAGTGTAATAAATATAATTATAATAACACACAAACATCGGGTGGATTATTAATTTCCACTCACTGACGCAATAATACCCCACACCAAACAATACCATAAGTCGCGCCCGGCGCATGCACCATACATGCACCGCCGCATTCTCCCGTTTATTGTTCGGCTTAACAGTCGCCCTCTCGTGCATCATCTATGCAAACAATGTTAATTAATGACCGTGCTTAATGTTAAACGAAATTTTCTGCTGCTAAGTGTGTCGAAGTAACTATTGAAGGCATCCGAGTAATTCCGTCGTGATTGCCCGTGATGTCGAAGTTATTGGGTCATTAGAGGAGGTCGCATTTTTTTTTCATTTTATCCGAATACTACTCTCTCCCGGATCTCGGTAATTCCGTCTTTATTGCTACTCGAGAAGTCGGGAAGGGATACATTAACCGTGGCGTCATCAAAAACCAATTTGAGACATTTTAGAGACGCGGCTTTGCGGAGAAATATTACATTAGTATCCTCGGTCGTAAATTGCATCAAAAGGCTTCGCAATTAGTTTAATATGCGCATTGTTTGCCGAATCAGGAACTCCAAGTCTCTTTGATGGATTTCTGTAATTTACAAACGGCAACACTTGCTTATTCAGGATTATTATAAATGACGCATTTTAAAATTAAATAAATCGTAGATGAGGCATATAGTCATAAATTTAAGTATTGTATTCTACAGAAATGTGGCTCCAAAATTACGTCATACCGTCTATATCTGTTTTGTGAGACCGCGCCAAAAAATTCCCAAAATCGACCGAAATTTTTGTCCAACTTTCAAGTGTCCGCTTTGAGAGCGTGAAACGAGAAAACTGCAAGTACGATTCGGCTGAAAAATTAACCAAACATTTCATGTATTTTCGTGAATATTTGTTGTATATTTCAAGTCATTTGACCATTTCATGATTTTCGCCAATTTTTCCATACCATTAGTCAGGAAAAAAAGGATAAAAATTTAGGGTCTTGGAAAAATCTGAAAAAATTCATAACGGTTCTTAATGATGAGATAAAACGTGTAGAGTAATTATTTTCCCGAAAAAAAAATGTTTCCATAATTTTTCACCAATCGAAAATTAACATTACGCCTTACGGGCGAATACCGAGGCCCTGCAGATTGACGCTATAGGACACCGACTAATTAAAATGAACAAATCTTGGTTCGTAGATGCGGCATAAAGTCATAAATTTAAGTATTGTATTCTAGAGGAATGTGGCTCCAAAATTACGTCATACCATCTGTATCTGTTTCGTGAGACCGCGCCAAAAAAATCCCAAAATCGACCGAAATTTTTGACCAACTTTCAAGTGTCCGCTTTGAGAGCGTGAAACGAGAAAACTGCAAGTACGATTCGGCTGAAAAATTAACCAAACATTTTATGTATTTTCGTGAATATTTGTTATAAATTTAAATAGAGTAATTATTTTCCCGAAAAAAAAATGTTTCCATAATTTTTCACCAACCGAAAATTAACGTAAGGTCTTATGGGAAGCAAATACCGAGGCCCTGCAGATTGACGTTATCGGACACCGACTAATTAAAATGAACAAATCTTGGTTCGTAGATGCGGCATAAAGTCATAAATTTAAGTATTGTATTCTAGAGGAATTTGGCTCCAAAATTACGTCATACCATCTGTATCTGTTTTGTGAGACCGCGCCAAAAAATTCCCAAAATCGACCGAAATTTTTGACCAACTTTCAAGTGTCCGATTTGAGAGCGTGAAAATAGAAAACTGCAAGTGCGATTCGGCTGAAAAATTAACCAAACATTTCATGTATTTTTGTGAACATTTGTTGTATATTTCAAGTCATTTGACAATTTTCATGATTTTCGCCAATTTCAGGAAAAAAAGGAGAAAAATGTAGGCTCTTGGAAAAATCTGAAAAAATTCATGACGGTTCTTAATGATGAGAAATAACGTGTTGGGTAATTTTTTTCGCGAGAAAAAATTTGTTCTGCCATTTTTCACCAATTGAAAATTAACACAGGGCCTTACAGCAAGCAGCGAATTCCGAGACCCTGCTAACGAACACCGTCTCGTTCAAACAAACAAATCTCGGTTCGTGGTCTCTGCAGATGGTTACGAGTAAAATGGAAGGATCCTAGAAAATACCTTACCTAAAACGTCCCCACTTCACGAAAAATAAAGAAGACTACATGAACAAAATTTTATTTTTTGGACATTTCGCGCAGATATTTTTGAAATATTTTATAATGGTAGCATTGCCAAAGGCCTTACCTATCGATACAATTAAAAACATTTTTAACACATTGGCTGCCAACAAGTTTTTTCTTTTGTGAAATGTCAAAAAACAGTTTTCTTTTTTTTTAAGTAAGTAAGAATATGCATTTTTTAGACTAAATTACTGTTTTTTATGTACTCACTGTCAGTCATCGGTGACTGACGTGACCCCATTGGAATACTTCAGTGTCAGTCACCGGTGGCTGACGTGGTCCCATAGGAATGCTTCATTGTCAGTCACCGGTGGCTGACGTGGTCCCATTGGAATGCTTCAGTGTCAGTCATCGGTGACTGGCGTGGCTCCATTAGAATACGTCAGTGTCAGTCACCGGTGACCGACAAAGCGGTCAACGTGTTAATACATTTCATTTCACAAAAAGATTTGAAAAATCGTAAAAAAATATTATTTGAGAAATTTACTTCATAAACTCAAAATCAATGAAGAAATAATAAATTTATGATTTCCTGTAAAAATAATTGCCATGTCTTAAGTGGAAATAAAACGGCAACGCTTCGAAATCTAAAATTGCTTTAAAAAATTTTAAAAATCGCAAAAAGAATATTATTTTACAAATTTCAAACCTCAAAATCAATGAAGAAATAATAGATTTATGATTTTCCATCAAAACAATTGCTGTACCCTAGGTGAAAACAAAACGACAACGCTTCAAACTTGAACTTTGTAAATGAAATCTGCATTCAAAGATTTCAAAAATTGTAAAAAAAAGTATTATTTCACAAATTTGCTTCAAAAGCTCAAAATCAATTAAGAAATTATGGATTTGTGATTTTCCATCAAAACAATTGCCATATCCTAGGTACAAAAAACAACAGGACAACGTTTCAAACTTAAACTTTGTAAACGAAATCTGCATTCAAAAATTTGAAAAATTGTAAAAAAAATATTATTCGAAAGATCAAAATGAATAAACGATAGATTTATGTTTTTCTTTAAAAACAATTGCCGTATCTTAAGTGGAAACAAAATGGCAACGCTTCAAACTTGAGTTGGGAAAATGAAAACTGCATTCAAAGATTTCAAAAATTGTAAAAAAATTTATACAACAATTAATTAATTTGGAGTCTATCAGACTCTTCATGGCTAAAATCGGAATCCGTGTTGAAGGGTTAACTGGCGACAGAGGGCGTTTTTTTTTTTTGAAAGGTTCATTTTTGGTCATCAAAAATTGCTGAAGTTGAATAATCAAATTCACTAAAGTTAATTTTTGACAGCTATTGTAAACATCTGAAGAGTTAAATTTGCAATGCGTTTACGTTTCAACAAAGCATCATCGTGCCTCGCCCGAAAGTTTATTTAGTCCATGAGCGCACGTGTAATGTGCAATTCTCGGCCGAACAATGCATTGAATAAATCGCGGCGTAACGGCCATAAAACAACTGCGGGGAACAAATCTTCCTGCACGAGACACACACACACGAAAAACCGCCCCATCTCCCGGTTGCATGCATGCATAATGCGGTCACCGTTTTTTTTGCCGCCCGAGCGGTAGATCGCCTTTTTTGCCGCGCGTTTGATATGCTAAACGCATCTCGTTTGCATAACTTCCGCGGGGGATCTTGATGGACACCCCCTTTGTGTGTGTGTGCATAGGGTGTGTGCGCGTATATTTCGAGAGTGTTTCGAGTGTGGTGTTGAATTATTCAATTCGTTTCAATTTTCGGGCAGGTGGTAGGTAGAGCTTACACCAACATTTATTGTTAGTAATTCACGGGTCCGAATGTTGAAAATTTAATTCACTTTTCTAGATTGCTGAAAAGTCTTTATGAATCTTGAATAAAGCTGTTTCTTGGCAGGATTTAGTTAGATTTCTTATATCGTAGGTCGGATGTTTTGGGTCGTATGTCGTATGTCGTATATCGTGTCATATGTTTTATGTCTTATATCGTATGTCGTATGTTGTATGACGTATGTCGTATGTTGTATAACGTATGTCGTATGTTGTATAACGTATGTCGTATGTCGTGTCGTATGTTTTATGTCTTATATCGTATGTTGTATGTAGTGTATAATAATAATAATAATTTTATTTAGTGTCAATACATTACAGTTTACACAAGTCATGATAAGAATCAATAAATGTACTGAAGGAAAAAAATGAAACACTTGAAATTCGTGAAATTTCGACCATTTTCAAACCGTCATAACTCGGTCTATTTTCAATCGATTTTGATCAATCTTTGAGGGCGAAAAACTTTGAAATGTCTTCTTTAAAGTTATGCATGCGAACTTAAGCGTAACCCCTTCCGCCCCACTCTAGCGCACCTGTGAAAAAAAAATCCAACTTTAACGATGTATACGTAGTTGGACAAATTTTGTCGATTCGACCCACCATAAAGATTTTTCGCCCTCAAAGATTATGGCGGTTTGAAAATGGTCGAAATTTCACGATGTGTTTTATTTTTTTTTTCCTTCAGAAAATATGTAGGATATAGGTTATCGTATTTGCAAACATTGGATGGCTTATTAATTTCCACTCACCGAGGCAGTGATGCCTTACATCAAATAACACCATCCGTTTAACCCGGCGCATCCACCGTAAGTGCGCGGCCGCACTTCCGCGTTTATTGTTTCGCAATCTTTTAATATCTTGTAAATCATATAAATATAGTAAGGCGTATCTCGTGATTAAAAAAAATATTCGCAAGCAATTATTAGAAAATAACGATAATTAATAATTTTAGTCCATCGCTCGAAATTAAATTTCATTAATGATATTAGTCTCTTGTAAATATCTTATTTCAAAAACGATTAATGTCGCGTTTGACCAAGTTTATGAGACGTGTGTGGTGTGTATGTGAGACCCAGTAAAAAAAGAGGGCTCCATTCAGGTGATTACTCTCTCGTCCTGGCCCTGCCGCTCCGATGATGGATGGCGCGTTGGTGGGCGCCCTTTCAATTTTAAAGGGGTACACCGTTCCGCCATAACGCGATTGTTCGTTCAGCCCTTGGCGTGGTGTCGGGCGCGACCGGTGTATCGATTGCACCACCCACACTCCACCCCCCGCCCACATCTTACAACATCCTCACAAATTCACGGTTTAGAATCGAGACGAATTATTAAAGCTTAAGAATGTAAGAAGTGTATTGTTAATAATAAAAACATCTATCACCAGTTGAAATATTTTTTTTCGAATTTTTGAAATTCATGATCGCTTTAACGTGAAATTATTGCTTCAAAAATTCATAACTTTTTTAATAATCAACGGATTTGAACTAAATAACAAAATCATTAAAGTTAAATAATGTAAGAAGTGTATTCTTACTAATAAAAACATGTATCGCGAGTTGCAATATTTTTTTAGAATTTTTGAAATTCATAATCGCTTTAACGTGCAATTATTGCTTCAAAAATTCATAACTTTTTTAATAATCAACGGATTTGAACTAAATAACAAAATCATTAAAGTTAAAGAATGTAAGAAGTGTATTGTTACTAATAAAAACATTTATCGCCAGTTGAAATTTTTTTTAGAATTTTTGAAATTCATAATCGCTTTAACGTGCAATTATTGCTTCAAAAATTCATAACTTTTTTAATAATCAACGGATTTGAACTAAATAACAAAATTATTAAAGTTAAAGAATGTAATAAGTGTATTGTTACTAATAAAAACATGTATCGCGAGTTAAATATTTTTTTAGAATTTTTGAAATTCATAATCGCTTTAACGTGCAATTATTGCTTCAAAAATTCATAACTTTTTTAATAATCAACGGATTTGAACTAAATAACAAAATCATTAAAGTTAAAGAATGTAAGAAGTGTATTGTTACTAATAAAAACATGTATCGCCAGTTGAAATATTTTTTTTTAGCATTTTTAAAATTCATGATCGCTTTAACGTGCAATTATTGCTTCAAAAATTCATAACTTTTTTAATAATCAACAGATTTGAACTAAATAACAAAATCATTAAAGTTAAAGAATGTAATAAGTGTATTGTTACTAATAAAAACATGTATCGCCAGTTGAAATATTTTTTTAGAATTTTTGAAATTCACAATCGCTTTAACGTGCAATTATTGCTTCAAAAATTCATAACTTTTTTAATAATCAACGGATTTGAACTAAATAACAAAATCATTAAAGTTAAAGAATGTAAGAAGTGTATTGTTACTAATAAAAACATTTATCGCCAGTTGAAATATTTTTTTAGAATTTTTGAAATTCATAATCGCTTTAACGTGCAATTATTGCTTCAAAAATTCATAACTTTTTTAATAATCAACGGATTTGAACTAAATAACAAAATCATTAAAGTTAAAGAATGTAAGAAGTGTATTGTTACTAATAAAAACATTTATCGCCAGTTGAAATATTTTTTTAGAATTTTTGAAATTCATAATCGCTTTAACGTGCAATTATTGCTTCAAAAATTCATAACTTTTTTAATAATCAACGGATTTGAACTAAATAACAAAATCATTAAAGTTAAAGAATGTAAGAAGTGTATTGTTACTAATAAAAACATTTATCGCCAGTTGAAATATTTTTTTAGAATTTTTGAAATTCATAATCGCTTTAACGTGCAATTATTGCTTCAAAAATTCATAACTTTTTTAATAATCAACGGATTTGAACTAAATAACAAAATCATTAAAGTTAAAGAATGTAAGAAGTGTATTCTTACTAATAAAAACATGTATCGCGAGTTGCAATATTTTTTTAGAATTTTTGAAATTCATAATCGCTTTAACGTGCAATTATTGTTTCAAAAATTCATAACTTTTTTAATAATCAACGGATTTGAACTAAATAACAAAATCATTAAAGCTAAAGAATGTAAGAAGTGTATTGTTACTAATAAAAACATGTATCGCGAGTTAAATATTTTTTTAGAATTTTTGAAATTCATAATCGCTTTAACGTGCAATTATTGCTTCAAAAATTCATAACTTTTTTAATAATCAACGGATTTGAACTAAATAACAAAATTATTAAAGTTAAAGAATGTAATAAGTGTATTGTTACTAATAAAAACATGTATCGCGAGTTAAATATTTTTTTAGAATTTTTGAAATTCATAATCGCTTTAACGTGCAATTATTGCTTCAAAAATTCATAACTTTTTTAATAATCAACGGATTTGAACTAAATAACAAAATCATTAAAGTTAAAGAATGTAAGAAGTGTATTGTTACTAATAAAAACATGTATCGCCAGTTGAAATATTTTTTTTTAGCATTTTTAAAATTCATAATCGCTTTAACGTGCAATTATTGCTTCAAAAATTCATAACTTTTTTAATAATCAACAGATTTGAACTAAATAACAAAATCATTAAAGTTAAAGAATGTAATAAGTGTATTGTTACTAATAAAAACATGTATCGCCAGTTGAAATATTTTTTTAGAATTTTTGAAATTCACAATCGCTTTAACGTGCAATTATTGCTTCAAAAATTCATAACTTTTTTAATAATCAACAGATTTGAACTAAATAACAAAATCATTAAAGTTAAAGAATGTAAGAAGTGTATTGTTACTAATAAAAACATGTATCGCCAGTTGAAATATTTTTTTAGAATTTTTGAAATTCACAATCGCTTTAACGTGCAATTATTGCTTCAAAAATTCATAACTTTTTTAATAATCAACGGATTTGAACTAAATAACAAAATCATTAAAGTTAAAGAATGTAATAAGTGTATTGTTACTAATAAAAATATGTATCGCCAGTTGAAATATTTTTTTAGAATTTTTGAAATTCACAATCGCTTTAACGTGCAATTATTGTTTCAAAAATTCATAACTTTTTTAATAATCAAAGGATTTGAACTAAATAACAAAATCATTAAAGTTAAAGAATGTAATAAGTGTATTGTTACTAATAAAAACATGTATCGCCAGTTGAAATATTTTTTTTTAGAATTTTTAAAATTCATGATCGCTTTAACGTGCAATTATTGCTTCAAAAATTCATAACTTTTTTAATAATCAACAGATTTGAACTAAATAACAAAATCATTAAAGTTAAAGAATGTAAGAAGTGTATTGTTACTAATAAAAACATGTATCGCCAGTTGAAATATTTTTTTAGAATTTTTGAAATTCACAATCGCTTTAACGTGCAATTATTGCTTCAAAAATTCATAACTTTTTTAATAAACAAAGGATTTGAACTAAATAACAAAATTATTAAAGCTAAAGAATGTAAGAAACGTATTGTTACTAATAAAAACATGTATCGGCAGTTGAAATTTTTTTTTTAGAATTTTTAAAATTCATGATCGCTTTAACGTGCAATTATTGTTTCAAAAATTCATAACTTTTTTAATAATCAAAGGATTTGAACTAAATAACAAAATTATTAAAGCTAAAGAATGTAAGAAGTGTATTGTTACTAATAAAAACATGTATCGCCAGTTGAAATATTTTTTTTTTTAATTTTTGAAATTCATGATCGCTCTAATATGCAATTATTGCTTCAAAAATTCATATTTTTTTTTAATAATGGCAAAATTATTAAAAAAAATCTCAACCGCTCACAGAATCTTTCGCAGAATATTTTAATTCGTAACACCGCCGCGAGCGACATTCCAACCACCAAGAGATGGCGCGCGTATTATAAATCAATCGTTATCACCAATTTATGTATTTAAAGCCGACTTAATTGTTCATCGGATGCAAGTGTTGCAATTGAGCTCCGTGCAGCATTTGCTGTTAATATTTTGTTTATATTTTTTTTTATAATTTCAGCTACTTATTTATTTACATTTATCGATACGAATCTACAGGGTAAGCCCATTAAAACACATTAATAACCGTCGGCGCAAACAATGGAAAAGGAATAACTGATCGAGCGGTCGATCGCAGAGAGTAGAAAATTATTAAAGTACTAAAATCGCTATTAAAAAATAGGGGTTGGTGGTAGAAGGGTGAAAATTTAGGGTTGTATGTATTTTTTAATGCCGAATCATAAAAAAATAAAAATAAAAAATTTTGTCCAAAAAATAAAAATAAAAAATTTGCGGTGGACCACTCCTATCATTTAGGGGTATTAAAAATAGTTTACGTCCTATTATCAGACCTGCTCAATATACACACAAAATTTCATAAGAATCGGTCAAGCCGTTTCGGAGGAGTTTTGTTACAAACACTGTGACACGAAAATTTTATATATTAGATTATTATCATTATTATTTCTATCGGTGGTTATTCCACTCCCGATGGATTTAGTACAATATTCAGGCAATAGATTCCGCCACTTTGGCGTTTCTAACTGCAATGCTAAAATTTAAAACGGAAAAAAAGGATGATTTAGAATGTTAAAAAAAAGTTTTCGAGAGATAACAATGTTTCACACGACATTCCCTGACGCCGGTACGTGCTATTTTTCTCAATTCCTTTTATATCCCTCCCCCGTAAACGTATTTGTAACGTAAAGCCCCCAGACCCTGATCCGGACCACACGTAAATTCCCCGAAACGCTATGCAAAATACAAGTAACAAGATATACCACTCCGGAAGGGAGCCCCATTAATACCACCCTACGTGTAACGCGAGGGGTGCGGGGAGAGGGCTAAATGTTGCGAACGTGAACGTGAACGGGGTCCCGTATCAACTTTTAAGCCCTTTAAATTCGTTTAGCTAACACGACTTCATTGTATGTGTATATATAATTATATTTTTTAACATTGATGAATTGAGAAGCGGGCCATAGAAGCGGGCCATGGTAACATTTGAAATGTGTTAACACGTTCGCTGCCACCGCAATTGGGATTGCATTTACGGAAGTATAAAGTCTGACGCACTAGCGCGTCGGTGGCAGCGAAAGTGTTAATATTGGCTCCACAAATTATTTCACAGTCTTATTTTTAAAGCTTTTTAAGCTGAATCATTGGGTACCTTACTCAATAGTTTCTGCAGAGATATTCGCAAAAAACTTTACTATTATTTTGAATTAAAAACAAAGGTTTGCCATGAAATCATAATGACGGATATTAAATTAAAAACAAAGGTTTGCCATGAAATCATAATGGCGGATATTAAATTAGAAACAGAGGTTTGCCATGAAATCATAATGGCGGATATTAAATTAAAAACAAAGGTTTGCCATGAAATCATAATGGCCGATATATAATTTTGTTCTAAAAAGTGACGGTAGATGTCACATTACGATCTACAAACCGTCACCGAATGAGTTTCAATCTGCATACTATGACTTCATTTTCACAGTTTACCGCGTAACTGACGGACATTCCACCGCCAGGCAAGGGTCTGACGAGTTTTTTTTTTATGAATTATGGTTAGTAAATATTTACCTCGGCAATTTTCAGCGTGCATAAAATAACTAATCGGAAAACTTTTCTTGACAAGTTCTGCAGCCCACCACAACTCTACCCAGGGTCCGGCGATCGGATACCACCTTATGAACAAAATAAGTATTACCAGTGGTATAAAATTCAGCGTGCATAAAATACAAACTTGATTAACAGTGACACTACCTCCTGGACTATAACTCTAATTCGCAAAAATTATGGCACGTTCACATTACGACATTACTTTAGCCCCACCTTGTACAACATTGTTCTGTTAGGGGCCGCCGTGGGCTAGTGAGTAGATCTCCTGCTCGCGGGCCTCGTGGTCGTGGGTTCGAATCCCATCCGTGCGGTCACTTTTTCGGAACGGAGAAGTGGCCGTGCGGATGTATAGTGTATAATCTCTTTATTCCATAGACTGTACAGTGTACACAATATACATTTACAGTATTGGATGTCCCATTCATCGTTAAAATGCAATCTCAAAAACTTAATTATCGTTAATGACCAAATAGTACGTGCTTACGCCAATTCCAAATCATCCCCACTTCCTCAACCCGAGTTCCCGTCAACCATCCTTCATTTAAAAAAAAAAACATTGTTCTGTTAAATTACGTCTGAATTAGTCAGTGATATTGATAATTGATGATGGTATAAAATCGAATATTGTGAATAACGAGTGTAAATTTTGATGGAACAAAAATTGTATCAATAATAATTAAATCGCGCGATAAAATAGTTGCGTTGATAAACGAGGGTGTAACGATTTGTCTCGATGACAGCGGATAATTATATTTATCTTGTATGCGAACAATGCGGGCCGAATAGAAGATTTGTTACCCTTAACCGTGAAATAAAACCGAAGGGAGGAGGAGGAACCGTTAATCTCCATTATCCGCGTTTAAATCTTAACTCGAAGACATTCGTGACATTTCTGTCGAAAAAGTTTGCGACTTGATGAATTTGTTTAGGTGAAATTCATTTTTTTTTTCTTAACATCGACAGAAATGTGTCGAGTCCATTATTTCGTTGTCTTCGCCTGAAGATTTAAACGCGTTTAATGGAGACTAACGATTGTTTTTTTCATGTTGTTCGATGAATATTACGGAGACTATTCTTTGCTGTCAACCCCGTTACGTGTGCATTTTTAACATGGAAAATATTATTTTTCAAGGTGACAAGAACGGGACAAAAAGTGTGCGTTTTACGTTTTTAGACTGTGCAACTAGTTTTTCAATAAAATTTATCGTTTTTTACTTTCTCCGTTACGAAGTACGAGAAAGTATTGTGATCGTGATTTTTTTTTCAAAAATTTTTTTTACGGAAATATCCGTTTTGGGGTCCCTAGATGCCAATTCAACAATTTCTGGAAAAAAATTTTTTGTGTCTGTGTGTGTGTGTGTCTGTGTGTGTGTGTGTGTGTGTGTGTGTGTGTGTCTGTCTGTGTGCGCTGTATCTCAAAAACTAATAGAGCAATTGATATCAAACTTTGAACATACGTCTGATTTAATAATCTTAAGAACTGAAAAGCTTTTGGTAAAATTTCGTACACCGGAAGTGGGTGTTTACCTTAACTGTTTTTTGTTTTTTGCTAATATTTTCTTAAATATGAAAAATATCACAAAAAGATTTAAACAAACATTGAAGAAAACAAAGAAATGAATATCTTTTGCTTGAAAATATTTTTCACAAAATCATTGCTATTCGAAAAAAAAAATTATTAATTTTTTTTAAATTTTTGGTTTATAATTATGAAACGATAATAGTTACAGCAAATTTATGTGAATAATAATTGTAGAGAATGCCAAAATGAACAACTTCTAACGAATAAGTTTTTTTCGAAATCTCGTTAGTTCTTGAGTAAACCGAGTTTTTTAATTTGAAGTATAATTTTTCCATCTTTCATAATTTTGACGTTTTAAACGTCAGTTTTGTCCGAGTTTACACAACGCTCGATGTACATTTAAAATATGATTTCAATTAAAAATAAACCATGAAAACGTAAATATAAATGGCTATACCATCAAATCGGAGAAAGTAACATGATGGCCACATCACCATTATTTTTTGAGGGGTTCGCAACCTATTTTTTAGGTTGTTTTTCTAGAGGGTTGAAATTTTAATGGTATATTTCTTGAACTATTTGTGATTTTTTATGAAAATTTCAAATCGCCATCTATAAGCGTTTTCGAAATATTTGAAAAAAACGTGATTTTGGGGCTTACGCGTTTAGTATATACACTAGAGTGGTTATAGTATATATGGGGGAGTTTCGAAGTATGTGAAAATTAACGGGACATCGACCATGGCCTAACCGAGCCCTGGGCGTCTAAAATTAAAAAAAAAAACATTTTTTTCCCTTTTTTTCAGTTTTGGCCCCCTAATATTAAACGGTCCACCCTAATGGTTAAATGATATACTGTGTCGACAGGGGATGTTAATACGAATTCAAAACGAATTTATTTGTTAAAATCAGGCTAAAATTGACAGAGTTGTGAATGTTTCAGTTATATCATACTTGTATATTTCGATGTTTTGTGACCTAATCCTTCATCGACGGTAATTAGAAGATACGCGGCATTTCTATCACTTATTTTACACTTGTCTAAAGCAGATGAGATCCCTTCACTGATAAATGCAATGCTTGTGGTTATGGTTCTATTTCCAAAATTACTCAAAATTCAATCGAGATTATGTTTTCCTGAAAAGGTAGATCCATACCAACGTCAAATTTTACATACATTTTATTTTAATAGCGCGCGAAACTATAAAAAAATGTAGTCATTTTAATGGTTTCAAATAAATACAAAAATAATTGCCATCGATTTGAAACTTTCTAAAATAACTCAAAATACATTCGAAATATAGATTTCGGAATAATCTGGATTAATCTGCACGAAATTATGGAAAATTGTAATTATTTTAATGCTCTCAAACAAATATAAAAACAATTGTTGTCGACTTAAAATTTTCTAAAATTACTTAGAAATCATTCGAAATTTATATTATTATTATGTGAAAAATCAGCAGATTTTATGTAATCAGTAATCACGAAAAATCGTGAAAAATCGTTATAATTTTGGTGGCTTTAAATAAATATAAAGACAATTGCCATCAATTTAAAACTTTTCAAAATTACTCAAAAATCATTCGAAATTACGATTTTGGGAAAATCTAGATACACACCTGAACCAAATTTTGTGATACTTCTATTTGAACAGCGCGTGAAATTATGAAAATTGTAATAATTTTAATGCTCTCAAAAAAAAAATACAAAAACAATCGTTGTGGACTCAAAATTTTCTAAAATTACTTAAAAATCATTAGAAATTATTATTACGTATACAAATACTTACACACCATCACCAGATTTTGTGATAATTTCTTGTAATCAGTGCGAATAACCGGAAAAAGATTTTTATAATTTTGGTGGCTTGAAATAAATATAAAAACAACTGCCGACGATTTAAAACCTAAAAATTTATTCGAAATTATGATTTTGGGAAAATCTGGATAAATATCAAAACCAATTTTTTACTTCAACAGCACGCGAATTTATGAAAACTTTTAATCATTTTTTTTAATGCTCTCAAGAATATACAAAAACAATTGTCAAACAAAAACTTAAAATTTTCCGAAATTACTCAAAAATCATTTGAGATTATTATTATGCGGAAAACTGCTTAGACACCATCACTAGATTTTGTCATAATCAATGCGAAAAATCGCAAAAAATTGTTATAATTTTGGTGGCTTGAAATAAATATAAAAATCAATTTGAAACTTTCCTAAAACACTCAAAATTCATTCGACATGAAGATTTTGGAAAAAGCTGGACACACACCTTGATCAAATTGTGTGATACAATTTTTTTTTTGAAAGTCTAGAGCTGGCCACATGGACATGCATCCCAGGCCAAAAAAAAAAAAAAAATTTTTGAACAGAGTGCGAAATTATGAAAAATTATATTAATTCTATTAATATAAAAATATATAAGAACAATTGTTTTTCTTATACTTGAATTTTCAATTTTTTTGGGTCACCATTTTTTATTTCCAGACCGGGATTTTTGATTTTTTTGGCTATATTTAAGATCTTTATCCTGTTTTTTTTTTACTAATTTTTTTGTCTTTTGTGATCATTCAGTCGAAAAATATTCTTTATTTTGGCCTAAATTTTCAATTCTCTGGTCCGTATTTTTTTATTTTTAGGCTCGAATTTCTTATTTTTGGCCCTACAGTTTGAATTTGTAACCTGAATAATTGATTATTGTGTCTACATTTTTTTATTTTTAAACCAGGGTTTTCGAGTTTTGGTTAAAATTTTGGATTTTTTGGTCCCGATTGTGGAATTTTTTTTTTAGTATATATTTCTGTATTTTCTAAATTCAAGATCTTCTGTCCTACATTTCCTTTATTTTGGCAGAAAATTTCGATTTGTTTGGTCTGCATATTTTATTTTTAGGCCCGAGTCAAAATGTTTGATTTTTGGTCACGATTGTTGATTTTTCATTTTTTTGGCCTATATTTTAGATTGTTTACTTGCATTTTCGATTTTGCGGTATAATTCTTTTTCTTATTTTAGCCGAAATTTTGTTTAATTTTTTTAATCTGCGTTTTTGATTTTTAGTCCCGAATTTTCGACTTTGGTCTAAATTTATGATCTTTTCATATTTTTTAGATTTTTTAACTGAAATGATTGATTTTGTTGGGTGATTTTATTTTAATTTTCTGGCTATTGTTTCCGAGTTTCTGCCCGGTAATTTACTTTGAGCTTAAGGATTATTTTGGGGGTGAAAATGGCAAATTATTTTCCTTTACTTGAATTCTCAAGTTTTCGGTCTGCATTTTTCACTTTTAGTTGAGGGTTTTTGATTTTCCGGCCGATATTTTATATCTTTGGCTTATAGTTTTTTAAAACATTAATAACTTCGTCAATTTTAGTCAAATTTCAACAAATAAACACGTTTTGGATTCACATTAACGTCGTCTATCGACATAATATATAATTTGGCCATAACGGTGGATCGTTTAATATTAGGGTGGATCAAAATGAAAAAAAAAGGAATAAACCCACTTTTTCAAATTTTAGAGGGCTAGGGCTCGGTTCGATATGGCTCAAAATTTACGGTTATTAGTTTTTCATCTATACGAACAAGTTTTCGGGTTGTCCCGTTGATTTTCATATACTTCTAAAATAAGAACCATTCTAATATACACTGTGTATTAAAATTCAGGAAATTTTCTTTCAAAAAAATGCTTGGACCCGCGTATTATTATTTTTTAACGCGCATTTTTTTGAGATAAAATTCAAATATACAGGGTATCCCAAAATCGAGATACGACCCCTAAGTTAAAATTTTCAAATGTGAACCCCCATTTTTTGTTGCATTTGTGGATTCTACGTAAAATTCTGAGTATTTTTCATGATCATACATTTGAATTTTATCTCAAAAAATGCGCGTTAAAAAATAATCATACACGTATCCAAGCATTTTTATGAAAGAAAATGCCCTGAATTTTAATCGAATTTATTCCTTACTTTATGTACACAGTGTATAAATGTTCTTGCATTCACACGCACGTTCAACATGCCAGTCTAAGCGTGTGTGTGTGTGAACGCCGTTATGGAGAAGAAGTATGAAAACACGATCTTACAGAGCCAATGGATTTTATATTTAAAATTATTAAAATGATACAAAATTAATTTTTTTTAAACCCATTTTTAATACAGGACCATCACGTCGCGGAGCTTTAAAAGTTAAGCCTGACTTCAGCGCGCGCGTGCCCAACAAAAAAAAAGACTGGGACGCACTCTCTCCCGCATCGCAACATGAAAACTTATTAACTCGAATTATTTTGTACTCATTAAAGATTTATTAATCTCCTATTACAATTCCTCAGTAACCGGCCATCGCTGACGCGGAAGGATAGTGCGACCTGATCACCTTAATCCTCTCCCTATCGATCTCCAAAGTCTTCTTCTTGATCCCGATTTCCCTCTCCAGAGTGCTCCTATCCTTCATCAGCCCATTCTGCACGACCTCCGTTTGGTAGAGCTGCGAGGTCAGCGCTGCCACGTTTTCCGTTATGCTCTTCACCTCGTCCACCAATCCGTACTGCGCCTCGTCCCTGCAATTCTCCACCCTCGGCCTGTAAACGGACCGGTTGTCCAGCCTCGTCTGCGCCTTCTTCAGCGGAACGTCCATTCGCCTGACCATCGCTTTCAGATTGAAAACGGTTGTCTCGATATCGGCCAAGCGCTTGAGCAAAGTCTTGAGCTCGTTCTCCAGGCGGACCTCGATCTCCTCGATGCACGCGATCCGTCTCGCGAGCGCGTTCTCCACCTGATCGGCTTGCGCCCTCAAGTTATTGGCCGCGTCTATTAGCACGGCGTCGAGGGTGCCCCTGAGCGCGACCGATCGCTGCCGGGTGATCTCCGATTCTTCCAGTGTCTCTCGGGTGAATTTCTCCCAACTTTCCAGAGTGGATTGGTGATCCGGGAAGCCGACGGCTCCCGGCTTGAACATCAAAACGTTCGATCGATCGTTTAAGGCGACGTTCACGCACTCGATCTGGTTGGCTAGGACCTTATCGCTCCAATCGTACTCCAATCGATTTTTGGCGGTTTTATCCTCGAGGAGTTGGTGTTCGATGTCCGCTAACGTTCTGCTGAACTGCTCCCTGATTTCCGCCGTTAGCGCCAGCTCCTTGATCAGCTCCTCTTCAACTTCATCTCGAACCAGTTCGGAATCGTTTCTCCCGGTCCTCCTCTCGAGGCACTCGCTAGCGATCGATTCCGGCAGTTGAAGCACCGCCATGGATTGTTTCAACCGCCGCCTCTGCTCTTGCATCTTCGAAATTTCCTCATCGGAGGCGGTGATGGAGCGTTCCAGCTCGCATTTCCAGCGGTGCACCTCTTGCGATCGTTGATATAACCGTTTGGTACTGTCCGCTTGATTTTTATCCGCCGTCGTGCGCGTCAGCGCTATGGCCTCCTGCGAGTTGTAATCCAAGATGTTCGCCTGGTGCTGCGCTTCGACTAAACTATCCAACACCTCTTTGTTCCTACTTCTCCATTCCCCTTCGCTGAAACGTGAGATCGAGTACTTATCCACGACCGGACGAATTCCGGTCAATCCGGCCAACGGTCCCCAATCGACCCGCCCGGTGGCCCACGGTCCCAGCGGGCCCATTTCCTCCTCGTGTTGCGGGTACTCGTCCTCCGGTTTCGGAAGGTAGCACTCGCGATTCACCACCTTTTCGGGTTCTTTGGGTTGACCGAACACCGTGGGTTCCTTAAACGCGACCTTCTGCCCAACCGGCGTTGGGTTCTGTTCGTGCACGGCCTTGCATGGACACGGCGCGGCTTTCTTCAGTATTCCTTTCAATTCGGGTTTAGGCGTCTCTATTTTAATAACAGGGGACTGGAATCCGCTCTTCCTGTTCGCCTCGGAGTTGACGTTGCTCGCCATGTTCGGTTGAGGCAGGTTCAGCGCTTCATCGATGATCCTCGGCTGGGAGTACGCCGATTCCTTACAAGTCTCATCGTTGATCTTCTGCTTTCCCACCTCGCAACAGCACTTGCTGTCCTTTGGTTTCCCCGCCGGTAACACGCAATCATGGCCGGGTGTTTTATCGACGATGGGGGCTTGTAAGTCCACGGGGTAATACGTGGCGCTCACGCCCGTTTGTTTTTCGTTCAACTGCGTGGCTCCGGTGTAGACGAGATCCGGTTTCGGTATAGCGTTGTTCTCGAGGTAATCGCCTTTAGCTTCGGCGACCTCCTCGTATTTTCCCTTGAGCGGGCATGCTCCGCAGGTGCGTGAGGGTAGTTCAGACATTTTTTTGCAAAGGCATGGAAAAATAGCCAGTTTCACAATCTGAATTTACATTGATTGACAGATGCGTGACGTCGATGTGTAAATATTGAAACAAAGTTGTGAATTTCCATGCCATTATCTGCGTGTTCACAGACTAACCAGACCGCCAAGTGAACAGGGAAATTTGTCTCTGTCTCCCATCAAAATTGTACATCGCTCTTTCTCTCCTCGATAAAACCTTTCACATCTGTAGAAGCGCCCGAGTAGACCATACAAAAAATGGAAACTGTAAGATGATTTGCTTAGTTCGTTTAGGTTTTAATAGATGGACATATTTGTATAATTTAAACAAAAAACGAAATGTCATTCCTAAGTTGGTCTGTCACACTCGAAAGTTATCATTTCATATTTCGCTCTTCAACTGCAACAAGTAAGGTTTTCAATTTTAATTGTCTTCAAGGGCGTTTCCAACCAACTATACCTCATTT
The DNA here is from genome assembly GCA_910593695.2 of Ocypus olens. Lineage (NCBI taxonomy): Eukaryota > Metazoa > Arthropoda > Insecta > Coleoptera > Staphylinidae > Ocypus > Ocypus olens. The sequence goes on along the minus strand of OU343055.1, from coordinate 2,819,119 downwards.
AATAACCAGGCGGACTAAATCAAATTATTGCCGCCAAAATACGTTGTTGTGATTGGCTAAACCGGCGCCGTTTCTACACAGGCCCAAATTGCTGAAAACAGTAATGGCCGTTGTTATGATCAGCTGATCTCGAACCGATCCTTGTGTCCCACCGGTTAGACGCGTTTCGCCTCAATTTTTGTGTTTTTAGCCAGTTATTTCTACTGTTGATAGTGTAAGAATGGATTCCTCTCATCCCGCGATTTTCGTGGAAATAGTTGTTTTATTTTTAACTACGGATAAATACCCAGCACAAGTTTGGTAGCACTTTCGGCCCTCAAGAAACGGAAATGGTTGGATTTTAGAGCATTAACGCTCGAGAAAAAACAATTCAAAATTATCTTATATAGAGTTTTAATACAAGAGGCTTTAAAACCTACTTCCGTTGTACACACAATTTTCGATTCATTAGGTAAGTGCGGCACGTTCGCACAATTGGGGAGTGTAAGGAGACTGGGGCAGTAACAAGTCCCAAACTTCTTGAAGGACGTCCAGCTACAGAAAATATCTACAGTGAAAGCAGCAAAAATTCTGTGTGTTATGAGTTGATATAATTGTTAAATGAATGTTATGGATAAACGAATTTGAAATGATTTTATTTTTACCGCCAAAACATGTCTGGTTATTTTTCTGGTAACTTTTTATAGTGTAAATGTGGCTTTCGCGTTTAGTCCGCCTGGTTATTAAATGAGGTATAGTCTATGGGGGGTAATAAAAAAAAAGATAAATAAACTGGTGCTTCCGCTCTCATACACCGAGTGGCTAAAAACTATTTTTTACTCGTTTTTTAGGCGTTTCCAGTCGATCTAAACACTATTTACGACTAAAGTTATTTAGCATAAAAAATGTTATATGCAAAAAAAAACTCTTGAACACTACACCAGATTTTGAAAATTCTTGGTTCAATGTGTTGTTCACTCATCGAATAGATGCAGATAAAAACAAAAAATAAATTCCTCGTTCAATTGTTTGAAAGGATGGCCACATTTTAAAAATTCATCCATCAAAGTGTTACCCGTCGTTCCTTTTTTGAGGATAACTCGTGTAACGGATAATCTGATTTTGAAAATTCTTCCGGCAAAGTATTGCGCTCACTGAATTGATGCAGTAAAAATTAAATTCGTCGTTCATTTTTTTGCCGTTTTGAAAGCATAACTCTTGAACAAAATGGCAGATATTAAAAATTATTTCAGAAAAGTGTCATTTTTGACAGTTAGAAATTGTGGTTTTTGGCAGTTGAAAATTGCCATTTTTAGCAGTTGAAAATATAAGTTTTTGGTTGTTGAAAATGATCAATTTTGGCATTGTAAGATTGTAGTTTTTGGGGGTTGAAAATTGTCATTTTTGGTAGCTCAAATTACTTTTGGCAGTTGAAAATAGCCAAAAAATTGTCATTTCTGCCAGTAAACAGATGGTCATTGTAAGCAGATAAAAATTACAGTTTTTGAAAGTTGAAACGGTAATTGATTTCAGTTGAAAATTTGTCATTTTGGACATTTGGGAATTGTGATTTTTGGCAGTTGAAAATTGCCATGTTTAGAAGTTGAAAATATAAGTGTTTGGTTGTTGAAAATGCTCAATTTTGGCATTTCAAGATTGTAGTTTTTGGAGGTTTAACATTGTCATTTTTTGTAGCTCAAAATTATTATTTTTGACAGTTAAAAGTAGCCATCGTTAAATTTAAATTTTTTGTCGCGATTTTGATATTTGAAATTGCACACCTGCCGAATGCGTCGTCCGATTTTGATGATTTAAACACGTCGAAATGTGGCAAATTTAGTGTAATGTTAAAACGGATTACAAAACATTTTTGTGAAATTAACACAAAATGCAAAAATCTCACTTTTTAAAATCGAAATTTCGATTTTTGAAATTGCACACCTGCCGAACGCGTTGTCCGATTATAATTATTTAAACTTCAAAATATGTCGAATTTAGTGTTATTTTTAAAATGGATTCACATATTTTCTCGCGAAATTAACGCAAAATGTAAAAAATTGCAATTTTTTAAATTTCCACAATTTAAAAAACGCGATTTTAATTTTTGGAATTTTACACCTGCCAAATGCGTAGTCCGATTTTAATTATTTAAACGTCAAAATATGGTGAATTTACTGTTATTTTAAAACGGATTAGAATATTTTCTCGTGAAATTAACACGAAATGCAAAATTGCAGTTTTTAAATTTCCAAGATTTTGATTTTCTTTAAATTGCACTACTGCCGCACGCATTGTTCAATTGTGATGATTTAAACTTCAAAATATGGCAAATTTTATGTAATTTTATTACGTAATTTTCTCTTGGCATTAACACAAAATGCAAAAATTGAATTTTTTTAATTTTCAACATTTTAACTTTTGAACCGAGGACGAGATTTGTAAAATTCTTTCGGCAAAGTCTTATATTTATCCGGAAGATGCAAAAAAAATATCTCGACTGATGGAAAAATAAAATTACTCAGTAGAGGATTATATCAATTGCAAATGATTTTGTTCTTATTTTCTGTGACGTATTCAATTAACTGTAGAATTTGATTTTGTTGTGATGTACTTTGTTATAATTTGTCATGTACTATATCTAAATTTGAATGAAATTTAAAAAAAGAACCAAAAAATTAAATTTGTTCAATTGTTTTTCGGGTTTCACAGGATAACTCTTCAACGTATGACCAAATTTGGCAAATTCTTCCAGCAAAGTGTTGTACTCGTCGAATGGATGCAGATAAGACCAAAAAATTAAATGTTTCCTTCAATTGATTTCTGGTTTTTGAGGATAACTCTTGAACGGATGATCGAATTTGGGAAATTCTTCCAGCAAAGTCAAATAGATGCAGTTAAGACCAAAAAATTAAATTTGTGTATATTTGTTTTCTGGTCTTTAAGGACAACTCTTGAACGGATAAACATATATTGAAAAATCTTTCAACAAAATATGTGTATATAAAAAAAATAATTGCTCAATAGTTCTGTGGTTTTGAGAAGATAGCTCTTGAACAAAATGGTCGATTTTAAAAATTCCTCCTGAAAAGTATTTCTACTCATCGAATAAATGTACAGGACCAAAAAAATCATTTATTTAAGATAACTTGTGAAGGGATGACCAAATTTGGAAAATTCTTTCAGCAAAGTATAGAATAGATTTTTATAAATTTGTAGTTTTTTGAGGATAATTCTTAAACGAAAGGAAAGATTTTGCAAATTCTTTAAGGTAAGATAAGAGTTGGTCTTTTGCATTGTATTTACAATGCGAGTCACGTCAAAATAAAGAGTAACTTAGGTCAACTAACAAACCATTACCCAAAAATAAAATAAATAAAATAACTTAAAAATAACTTACTACAACTCAACGTTTTAATTCTTCTAATTTTTAATTTTTTTCCTTTCGGTAGTCACTAAAGAGATATAGATAAGATAAAAAATCATTTTTCGTTTTTTAACCAAAAATAAGTTTTAAATTCTTAAAGTATTACACTATGCGCCACTATAGTGGCTTTTGCGGATGCGATTTTCAAATTGAAACAGCCCTGTGCGGGCTATTTTTCGTTTTTTTTTTTAGTGCTTCTTCTGATCGATTTTTCTTTCCTAAAAAATGAGACGGTGAGATATATTGTGTGTGCTAAGTGGCTCTACCGTCAAAATTTTCCTAGAGCAGCCACTGCTCCGGGCACAAGTTTAAGTATTATTTTTTTAGAGCAAAAGTACTTCATCTTATCTGTAAAAATTGGGCTTTTCACTGTTCTATTAATTATTTTAAAATACTAATAGCTCACGAAGATATAACAGTACAAAACTATTTGTACCGTTTTCTTTTTGACCCACTGTGCATTATTATATTATATGTTAAGTGGCTCTACCATCCAAATGTTCCACGAGCCGCCACTGCATACACCTGTTCCATGAAATCTCCCTATCCTTTTCCAATGTTTTAAAGCGTTGGAAAAATTTACCGGCTATATTATTTGTTTGGAATGTGGAATATCGGTAATTTTTAACAATAAAAATTGTTACGCGAAAAATTCTTAGGGGGGTAATTACCCGATTACCCCCCCTTTAAAACCGCCACTGATTGTCTTTGCTGTTTTATTTGATGTACATTTGTTAAATGACAGTTCTGAGATTGATTTTCCCACTGCGTTTTTCCCGTCTCTTGGTGTGACAAGAAATCAAATTTACGTTAATAAACATATAAGTAATTTCTTAACATATCAAGGTAAATACCAGAATTTATAAATAAAACGAATAAACGTTCATTAATGTAATAAACAACCTCTTCTTTTATTTACCTAATGCAACATGCGACACTACTACAAATATATTAAATAATGCATTTATCATAATGCAGGAAATTAATATTGTTAAAAGGTCACTAAATATTTCGTAACTTCAAATTCCTATTTTGCATCGTTTTTTCTTTTAATAAATGTGTGAATTTATGGTTGATATACATTAACGAAGTTAATATTGCATTGTACCCGACAGATTCATTTTATTTAAAACTGAATTTATTGAGCATATTTATTATTATTATTAATGGTGCTTATCTTACATTTGAATTTCCCACAATTTTCTACGCTTTCGCCATCTACAAACGTGTTTAGTTTTGCCGACAGAAAAATACATTGAGTTGGTCGTCTGGTTAGTCTGTGTGCGTGTTTAAAAGATTGATAATTGAAAATAATCACCAAAATAAATAGTAAGTGATTCTATAACCATCACCATGATTAATTGATTTCAGATATGTTAGAAGACCTACAACCATCTACAAAAGACCATCCGCCCTCTGCCTACCGATCGCGTGCCAGCCAGATCCCGCCATGTACAGGAGGGTGCGTCGCGTCGCGCCCCCGGAGGGCGCCGCCTACCAGCACCCTCCCCAAGAACCGGTGGTACGGCGACACAACAGCATGCCGGCGCCCATTCCCGTCGCGAAGCCCAAAAAAGTGGAATCGAGAAAATCCCTGGACATGTCGAAGAACCGACTGGACTCCATCCTCGAACGATACGAGAACCTCCTGGGGAAGACTTCCGAGGACAACGTCGTCGTGAGCGATCAGGAAATCGCCAAACATTTAAAGCCTAGGGTAAGGCGGAGGTAAACGCATCGAGAGTTTTTTTTGCATCTTGGGTCTTGTTAAAGATTCCTCCGAGTTTGAAGGAGAAACAGAAAATTCCGAAAATCACCCGGCAGCAAATTCCCGAGATCATGAAGAACGCGGAGACTTTCGAGGTGGAGGAGATCACCTCCGAGGTCCTGGACGAACTTCTCTCGGAGCTGACTGAGCACGGTTTCAGGGACGTTATGAATTTGGGCGATGATAACGAGCAGAATGTTAAGACGAATCGATCGAGAACGCACGCCCCTGATACCAAGCTGATCGTCGGTAAATGCGACGCTGAGTTGACTACGACGGCAAAAAATTCACAAGTAAGTGCGTTTTAATTTTCTTCAAGCCTTAATACCTAAAATATAATAATTTTTAGGTCGAGCTTCCTGTGAAGGACATTCCCAAGAGCTTCAACTATCAAGAAATTAAGGAGAGCTTGGGAAAGATGACCGACTACAATTCCGAGAGTGACGAGGGAAAATCGCAGAGGGATGATTTGAAGAAGCTCGAGAAATCCAGCAACGTATCCCGAACCGTCAGTAAAATTGGTTCGAAACTGAACGCCCACGATGCCATGGAACTGCACCGGACGAAGAGTTACGTCGTGAATCTGATAGACACCGCTCTGAGCAGCCACTTTGGCACCAACGTTTGCGAGAAGAGTTCCGGTAATAAAGAGGTAATTTTTTTTAAATTATAAACTAGTTTGCGTGGTCTTCAATTTATTGCGATAATATAATTAATACGAGTACCCGATATGTGTTACTATGCCATTCAAAGAAAGAAGGTGTTTGTGTTTTAATGTTTATTATTGGAGAGCTTTTGGCACACGAACTACCGCTTAACTGAATTGAAACGTATTGAATACTTGTGCTACTTTCTTGATGGAACCATATTTTCAAGTTGGGTAACGTAAAACGCTAGTTTTGTTCCATAATTTTATTTTCAGTTGCCTGACACGTGTTTCGATCGGTTAGGATCATTTTCAAAGTTAAACTAACTAACTAGTTAGTTAGTTTAACTTTGAAAATGATCCTAACCGATCGAAACACGCGTCAGGCAACTGAAAATGAAATTATGGAACAAAGCGTTTTACTTTATCCAACTTGAATTGAAACGACTGGCGCGCCATCTATTGTACGTACAATAGTTGTACTAATTTAGAAACCTAGGCTGGCGTGCGCACAATAACTTACCAAAATTTCATTGCGATCGGTATAGAAAATGGTATAGGAACGCATACGGGACAAACATTTGTATAAATATGGATTATCATTTGACATCAATTTCTTTTTTTAATTCTGCATTTAAATCAGTACATGGATCCAAAGACCGCTGTGGAAATGCTGAAGAGGCACTCCTCGGGGAAAATGGACAAGGAGCTATGTTTAGAAATCGCGCAGGTCCTGACCGACTCCTTCGTGTCGAGTTCGTCGGCGCCGAGTTGCCCCAACACGTCGTCGGAGTGCACCTGCAAGACCCAGCCGGGTAAGTGTTCCTTCTCTCTTTCGTTTTCGTCGGTTCGGGTGTTTTTTAAATGTGTTCCCCAAGTAGAAGAGCCGACTTTTGTGAAGCAACTGAAGCAGATGCGGTGGGGCCATTTGAAGCACATCCAGAGGGAAGTGCGCCGGTTGGAGGACTTGGAAAGATTCTTGGATTCTTGTAGTGTATCGTCTTTTGAGAAATATACTAATCATTAATGTCTTGCTTTATATTTAATGAGTCTATCGGGAAGACAAAGTTATTAACTTTGATTAGTAGATATAGTTTGATCCATGGATTTTTGCGTGAAAACTAAAAATGTTGTCGGATTTAGGTTCATCAGCTATCTATGATGTACACGCAAAGATCCATTGCTCAAAGTAGATAAACTTCTTGCAGGACATCCAGAATCAAACCACAGTTCGTCATTATTTTGTTCATTTTTCTCGGATGCTTTACAGTTTCTTCAATTCAATTCAAAGAGGATGGTTGCGCCAGTTGATACATTCAATCAGAACTCTATGGTATATAGTGTATCAAAGGCCGAAAATAGGCTTTAGCAACACGCCGCTTTTAGCAACACGAGCGAGCGAGGCAAGGGCGTTTCCAGCCAACTAGTATAGGGGGGGTAATTTAAAAAAAGATAAATAAACTGGTGCTTCCGCTCTCATATACCACACCTGTTCCGTGAAATCTCCCTATCCTTTTCCAACGTTTTAAAGCGTTGAAAAAATTTACCGGTTATATTATTTGTTTGGAATATGAAATACCGGTAATTTTTAACAATAAAAATTGATAAGCGAAAAATTCTTAGGGGGGGTAATTACCCGATTATCCCCCCTTTGAAACCGCCACTGCAAAATATACCAAAAATTAAAAAAAAATAAAAATAGTGGACCAAGGAAACAAACATTTGAACAGACAAATAAAAATAAATAAAGAAAAATTTAGGGCAAAAAATGAACAAAAAATCTACAATGTTGGTCAAAAAGTCGAAAATTTAGACAAAACATGGAAAATTCGGACCTAAACATAATAAATGCAGACTAAACGAAAAACCAAAAATGGGAGCCAAAAATTTTAACAATAAAATCGAAAAGTTAGGTCAAAATAAAGAAAAATTTAGGTCAAAAGATTTAAAAAAATAATAAATATTTGTAATGTTGGCCAGAAAGTCGAAAATTTAGACAGTATATCGAAAACTCGGGCCTGAAGATAATAAATGCAGGCTAAAAAATCGAAAATTTCAACAAACAAAACTCGAAAATACCGAAAAAAATAAAAAGAAATCTCGCATATAAATCAATCATTCAGGTTATAGATATTTTAACCAAAATTAACTCAAAATTTTGGAACTAGAATTAAAAATTCGGCCCGAAAAATCAAAAATGCGGACAAAAAAATCAAAAATTTTAACAATTAAATCGAAAATTTATGTCACAATAAAGAATATTTAGGTCAACAGATCAGAAATTTAGACCAAAAAGAATCGAAAATACAGGTCAAAAATCTAAAAATTTGGGCCAAAAAGTCGAAAATTTAAAAAATTAAATCGCAAAAGGTCTAAATAAGGGATATTTAGGCTAAAAGTTAAAATATTTTGACCAAAAATATCGAAAATACAGGTCAAAAATTTAAAAACCAAAAATTCGTCAGGAGAAATAAAAAATGCGAACATTTTAACAATGAAATCGAAAATTTAGGTAAAAATAAAGAATATTTAAGACCAAATGTTCAAAAATGTAGCCAAAAAAACAAATCGGGAATACAGGCTTAATAATAAAAAATGCAGAATATTCTAAGAAAAGGGTTTAAATTAGTCTCAAAAATCACTCTATTGTTCAAAATCATTTTCCAATATTTTTTTTAATAGGAAAATATTTTTCTTTAATTTTCGCTTTAATTAGCTTTAAAAGTTGAGACAAAGCACTTTTCTACTAAATGAAATCAGTGGCGGCTTGTGGAACATCTTGATGGTAGAGCCACTTATACAATATCTCCCCTCCTTTTTTGAAGAAACAAAGAACCATTTATCTTGCTAGAAAAGTCGAAAATTTTGGCCAAAAAATCAAAAATTTGGAACAAAACAGCCGAAGATCTAAATTATCGGCAAAAAAATCAAAAAACTTGGTTTAAAAATAAAAATGCACACCAAAAAATTGAAAATACAAGCAAAAGAAACATAATTTGTCATTTTTAGCCCCAAAATAACTCTTTTTAGCTTAAAATAAGTTCCAAAGGGAAATTTGAAAATAATAGCAAAAATAAAAATTGATAGCCCTTTCACAGCCGACGGAAAGCGGATTTCAAGTTTTTAACATAATGTATTTAGATGTTATTTCTGCGAATAAAGATGTTTGTATATATAAAAATAAAAAATAAATTCGCAAGAAAATCTAAAATATGGGACAAAAAATAAAAAATTAAGACCAAAAATCTAAAATATGTACCCAAAAATCAAAGCTGTAGACCAAAAAATCAAAATTTTTAACAAACGAATCGAAATAAAGAAAATTTCGGCCAAAAGATCAAAAATTGAAACAAAATATAGGCCAAAAAAGTAAAAACCTAAAAAGGTGAAAATTTAGACTAAACAACAAAAATTCGGGCGTAAAGATAAAAAATGCAGACAAAAAATCCAAAATTTCTACAAACCAATCGATTTTTTTTCGTCAAAATAAAGAATATTTAGACCAAAAAATAAAAAAATCTACAATATAGCCTAAAACGGTGAAAATTTAAACAAAACATCGAAAACGAGCGTAAAGATAAAAATTGCAGACAAAAAAAATCGAAAATTTCTACAAACCAATCGAATATTTTGGTCAAAATAAAGAAAAATAAAAAAAAAGTTGGAAATGCAGAAATCTCAAATATGGGCCAAGGAATCAAGAATCCTGATCTAAAAATAAAAAAAGCAGACCAAAAAATCGAAAGGTAGAAGCAAAATAATTTGCTACCAAAAATAAGTTTCTGACCAGAAATTCGAAAATATTAGCAAAAAATTAAAAAATCACGAAATAAAATCAATAATCCAATATTATATTATTTGTTTGGAATATGGAATACCGGTAATTTTTAACAATAAAAATTGATAAGCGAAAAATTCTTAGGGGGGGTAATTACCCGATTACCCCCCCTTTGAAACCGCCACTGGAGCGAGGGTTGCTAAAGCATTTCAGCATGAGTTACACTCGATATTTTTTCGCCTACCTTAGGTATACTATTATTTTTCTAAAGTGGCGTTCACGTCATCGAAATAATAATCATAATAATGACGACACAATTTTACAAGGTTGCCAGCTCTCCTGTATATTTAAAAATGGCTGCAATCAGCTGTTGTGTCAATTATACAAATAAATAAAAAAGTAATCGTTTTTTGATATGTTTACATATACCGGGTGTGGCACTTAAGACGCCTCGGACCATAGCTCCTTTACGATAAAAGCTATCGAAAAAAATCTAAGAACAAAGTGGTGCATAGTTACCGTCGCTATGTTTTAAAAATATTTCTAATCATCAGTGGCGTGCCGTACTCCAGTGGCGTACCAAACTTATGTTTTTTTAAATGGAATGCCCTATTTTTTATTGCAGATTTGGAAAGTGCTCGACGAGTACTTATTTTTTTATCTAACCTGTTATACCCTTCACTTTAGCGGTTTCGCTGTTATAACCCCTTCTTTCAAAATTGCGCCCCATTTTTGAGATTTTTTTGTAGAGAAACTAATTGACGCCGGCGCCTAAATTTTGAATTGAGGTACAGGTTAAGACCTCGTATACCTTCACATAATTTTTTTTCGGGTAATTTATGGCAAAAAAATAATTTTTGATTGATCTTCGCATGTTGTCATTTTTTCCGAAAATTTCAAATGGCACCCCCCTAAAAAAATTACGGCGTTGTACAGCCAAAACTCTAAATTTTTCATTGGTGTAAAAAAAATTACACATTGCATAACAAAATTTCGGAGAAAAAAGGAATTTCATCGCAAATGTCGGGAAACGTTTTCCGTTCCCAAGTGTGCCATGAGAAAACAAAAGATTGGTAATTGTCAAAGTAAATTATTAGACGTCAGTAGCAGCCATAAGTCATTTTTGATAAACGTTCTAAAAATATTCCGAACTCAAGAGGAAATGGTTGACATGATATTTATTCTTGGAGAATGTAACAAGAATTGTTTCTTGGCATCACGAGTGTACGCTGCGAGATATCCGCACAGGGCACATCCAAATGAACGTGCGTTTCAAAAAGTGTTGGAGAGATTTACTACTACGGGAAGTGTGAAACGGCCAAGGAGAGTTAGAAAGAAGGCAGTTATTACCGAAAATAATGAACTGCGGTATATCACCAGAAGTTGCGGTTATGCCTCCAGCAGGAAGGTCGTCATTTCGAACATTTAGTTTAAGTTGTTAAATTTTCTTTATCTGCATTTTTCATATCATGTTGAATAAATAGGTACATACTATTATGTTGACCGTATTTGTGTATTTGTTTTGGTACTTTGACAATTACCAATCTTTTGTTTTCTCATGGCACACTTGGGAACGGAAAACGTTTCCCGACATTTGCGATGAAATTCCTTTTTTCTCCGAAATTTTGTTATGCAATGTGTAATTTTTTTTACACCAATGAAAAATTTAGAGTTTTGGCTGTACAACGCCGTAATTTTTTTAGGGGGGTGCCATTTGAAATTTTCGGAAAAAATGACAACATACGAAGATCAATCAAAAATTATTTTTTTTCCATAAATTACCCGAAAAAAAATTATGTGAAGGTATACGAGGTCTTAACCTGTACCTCAATTCAAAATTTAGCGAAACCGCTAAAGTGAAGGGTATAACATGTTAGATTAAAAAATAAGTACTCGTCGAGCACTTTCCAAATCTGCAATAAAAAATAGGGCATTCCATTTAAAAAAACATAAGTTTGGTACGCCACTGGAGTACGGCACGCCACTGATAATTAGAAATATTTTTAAAATATAGCGACGGTAACTATGCACCACTTTGTTCTTAGATTTTTTTCGATAGCTTTTATCGTAAAGGAGCTATGGTCCGAGGCGTCTTAAGTGCCACACCCGGTATACTGCACTAATTGGTAGATGAGAACCTCCTGCATCTCGCTCTTTCTCAAATAATGCAACAAATTGCTTTGCGTGAGAATGCAACTGCTTAGACATTGTAATAATCGAATAAATATAACAAGTTAAACGTCAAAAAAGTTTGGTTATGTACAAATGTATAACCATGGTTAGTGAAAAAGATTTGGCATCGTCGCGAATAAAAAATCACGGCTGCCAACATAACATAATTTTCTACATGATTGGCAGGCGCAAATTGTGTGCCAGGTCAATACACCGATTACTTATTTATAACCACCGGTGATCAATTTTATGTAACAAATGATTCTCGGATTAATTTCAATTCTTCAACTAATTTTATGCATATTTTCGAAAACAATCACGTTGGTACGAAAAAACGTCATTTCACACGTGCTTGATGACGTGAACGCCACTTTAGAAAAATAATAGTATAAAACAGTGTTTCAGGAAATTTTATATCGCGCACCATTGAACTGTCACTGTCAGATTTTTGCATAGCCTACTCGTATTACGCGGAAGGTTGTCTAGATTATGCATATTATTTTTTCGACCCTAGATACGCTAAATCGTAGTTTCAGCCCGATTTCAAATTTCTAATTCTTTTCGAAAAGAATTATATCGAGCGTACAACAAAAATCGACGACGAAGTTGGCGTTGAAAATCTCGAGTCATCACACGCGGGAAATGCTGGTTGCGGTCAAACGGTGACATATAGTTCACCCGTTGAGAGCTGACGGTGACTCATGCATTTTCGTACTAAGAATTGCTTTGCATTTTCTATCATGTACGAAACAGTATGGAATAAAAGACGAAACGTGTGTCTGCGTGTTAAAGAATAGGGCAGTGTAGACGTAGGTCTAAGCACACGCATGACTCTTGCATCGCTTCATATAAACACACAAAACACGCGAGCGCCACGTCAAATAACATTACCGTAAAAAGTTTGCGCGAGAATTTTTAAATATCCCGCCAGTGAAAATCAGCGCGGCACCAAATTTTCTTACGGACATACGTTTACTTAAATCTTGATTCATCCGATTTTAAGCGATGAGTCACAGGCAGCTCTCAGCGGCCCGACTATATTATAATTAACATGGCCTGCGCGTACGATCTAAGCTCGGACATGACTTTAGATTTCCAGCGCCAACTTCGTCGTCGATTTTCTTTGTACGCTCATGCGAAAAAAAAGAAAAATTCACACAATAAACATTTATTTCCTAACAATAATCGTGTCTTCAAGTCCTGCGGCATCGAAACACAATGACCGAATTAAAGCCTCTTCAAACAAACAGAGCAAACGTTACGTTACTAAATAAATAACTAAAAACTGTTAATCCTCCAAAATCCAAAAAGAAAATAATAATAGATATCACATAGTTATTATAAGTATTGTACAACGGGAAGCGAATATATACAACAGGTTCTCATAATTTACAACCTAACCTAAATCTTAGTCTTATTGTCTGGCGTGGATTCGTCCCGAATCAAGGGTATGTACTTCCTCTCCTTCTGCGAATCGTCGAAAACCGGGAGGTCGATGTAAATCTCCGATTTCGTCGCGTTACCTTTTGCAATTTCACCTTCGGCGCTTCGACCTTTGCTGCTGACTTCCGTCGTGGTTTCGGCCGCCTTCTCCGTCTTCTTCTCGATTTTTTGTATGTGCGAGTACGGGGTGGTGCTGCTGGTGTTGCTGGCGTCCGTCTCCACCAACTCCTCCACGCTTTCAGGCGGTGGATCGAACGCCTTGTTCTTCTCGTTCCCGCCATCGGGCTTGTGATCTTTTTGGAAATTGGCGACCGTCGTCTGCACCGCCTTCTCCGTCTTCTCCTCGTACTTCAACGGGATGTACTTGGGCGTCCGCGAGGTCGCCGGGTACATGAAGCTGGTGAAGATTTTCGGCACATCCCAACTACTCATCAGGCTGGTCGTCAACTGCTCGGTTTTAAGTATCAGCTTGGAGATGCTCTCGGGGAACAGCTGCATCACCATCTTCGTGAAGCTGTTGTTGCTCTCGTTCGTGATCGCTTTGGATTCGTCCTGGCGCTTGAACTTCTGCTCGGGAACCGCCGGCACCCAGTCGTCCTCGTAGAAATTATAGGCGGCCTCCGTCGTCGCCTTGGAGGTCGTCGGGCCGAGGATCGGCTCCGTGATCTCCGGTCTGTCTTTGCCGGGATCGTGCGATCTTCCGTTCTTGTGGCCCTGGGGTTTCAGGATCGGCTCCACCACCTCGCGGTTATTGTCGGAGTTCGGTTTCGGGGGGGCGGAGCGCGTGTTGAACGCGCGGCTCTGCTCGCCCTCGGTCTCGACGATGTTGTTGCTGTCGTTCCAGGTGATGTTGAAGAGGTCGAAGGGGTCTTTGCCTTTGGTCGGCTCGCCGCCGATTTTTACGACCGGCGTGGGGACGAATTTGGAGAGGTTGACTTCGGTGAGGTTCGCGTTCTTGCGCTTCTCGTCGATGCGGTCTTCCGCGGTCTCGGCGTCGGCGGGGGATGGCACGTTGCATTCGCCCGGGAAGAGGGGTAGGACGACAGGGACTCCTGATTTCAGGATGAGGTTTTTCTTACAAACAGATGATCTGAAATTGTAAGTGGAAGAGTTGTCAAAACAAACGTTTGCAAAAAAATCGGAACTTAAAAATATCAGTGTCAGTAGTGCTTATTACTACATACTCCTAAACGCAAGAGCCCCAAAGTGCGAGATCTCAAAAACTATAATAGGTTGAGGGTTGAAATTTTCATTTATTTCTAACTCAATGCAGGGAGAGAAAACATCTTTAATCAGACACTAACATATCGTCGGTGAAGCGGCAATCTCACGTTTACCAAATTTGATAGAAGAGGCAGAAAAACTAATGCAAAACTTTCTGGGAAAAGATTGATGTTAAATTAAAATCTCAATGTTGGTCCAAATGGCGGTTAGGCGGTATTGCCGCTTCGTCGACGATATCTTTAACCCTTTGCACTCGAGCGGCGCCGCCACGGCGCCCAGGCGATTCGATAAGTCCACTCGAGCGGCGCTGCTACTGCGTCCGGGAGGTGTGATGCATCCTAACCTCACCTAACCCAACCTTACACAACCCTACCTAACCTTCCCCAATGATTTTAAAGTACATGTAACTCATCTCGGGCGAACCAACAACTCGTTTCGAGTTGCTGATTCGCCCGAGTGAAAAATGCCTCGAGTGCAAAGGGTTAAATTACCATACAGAGTGTTGAATTGCAAAACGGGCCATATGGATTTACATGTAAAATTTTAAATGTATTAATATGGCTCCCCTAATTATTTGACAGTATCGGTCTTCCTATATTATTTTTAAACCTTTTTAAGCTGAATGATTTGGTACCCCATCCATTAATTTCTGTACAGTATTTACCGAGATATTTGCAAAAAACTTTACCATTATTTTCAAGTAAAAACAAAGGTTTGCCATGAAATCATAATGGCGGATATCTCATTTTGTTCTAAAAAGTGACGTTTGCTGTCGCATTAAGATTTACAACCGGCCGTATATTCTACACAAGAAAAAGTATTTATAAATGGTTTTGCGCAGGTGCTAATTATGAACTTTACGTGAATTTCCGGAGTAGGCAATATCCTTTACCAGTGCGGGGTTTTTTCTGGTACGGCCGAGGAACAAGAGGTGGCAATACAGATAGGTAGGGTCAGTTGCAGAGACGGCTGGCTGCGTGATCGGACCATCTGTATTACCATCTCTTGTTCCTCGGCCGTGCCATAAAAAACCCCGCAAACCGTCACTGTCCTTTACTTTCTAAATTTAAAATTGGCTCCCTTAATTATCGGTTAACTTACATTATTTTTAAAACTCCTTTTCCTTGCTGGGTATTCTCTTCTCCGAAAATTCAACACCAGCCAAATCACGTGCACTTCTTAAATAGTACCAGTTAATAATCATAAATACTTTTTCTTGTGTGGAATACACGGCCGATTGTTAATCGTAAGGCGACAGCAAACGACACTTTTTAGAACAAAATGAAATATCCGCCATTACGATTTCATGGCAAACCTTTGTTTTTAATTTATCCGCCATTACGTTTTCATGGCAAACCTTTGTTTTTAATTCAAAATAATTGCAAAGTTTTTTGCAAATATCTCGGTAAATACTCTACAGAAATGATTGAGTAAGATACCAAATAATTCAGCTTAACAGGCTTTAAAAATAATGTACGAAGACCGATGCTGTCAAACAATTAGGAGAGCCAATATTAGCACATTTTAAATTTTACACGTAAAATCCAATGGCCCGCTTCGCAATTCAACACCCTGTATACAATTTGAAGTTATAGGGGTTAGTCTGTCTGGGCTATCGAGCTGAGGTCTTTCTGCCCTATTTTTATTGTATTTAACCAGTTAGTATTTAACCGTGTGACTCGTCATGAACAAATTTGTAATATTTTATGTTGTGTCGAGTAGGTGCTTGTTACCTTGCCATTTCTTCATGACGAGTATACTCGCCAAAAACAGCAAAAACAGAAGAAACGGCAATATTTTGTGTTTATGTCGAGTAAGAACTCGTTATAACACAAAATATTGCCATTTTTCATGAAGAGTATATTCGTCACACAGCTAACTGGTTAAAAGAGTTCGGAGTGGGAGAATTTTCCAAATCTCTTTGTACAAATTTTCACCTTTACCTTCTTCCAAAACTGTCGCTCCACGTTATCCGATCGATCTTCCAAGTCTTCGACTCGGAGGTGAACCAGCCGCTGTATCCGGTGAAGAGTACTTCGATTTGCGAGGGCTCCAGCAGCACGGGATGCGGTACTATGATTCTGGTCAGAGTCGTACCGGCCATCAACTCGTCGTCATCTTTTCTGGAATTATAAATGTTCGCTTTTGTAGCAGAAGATTGATAGAGATAAGTTTGCAGTACTTACTTCGTGAGCGTAAAGGTCTCGTTTAGTATGGAATCGCCCACCAAGGTCACCTTGACGTTGCCGTAGGTAATGGTGAAGGGGCCGTCGTAGTCAGGGAAGCTTTCAATTTTTATTTGATACTGGTGTGCTGTAATATTGAACAATTAGTTATTTTGTATTTTTCAAGGGCGATGTCCCGTTAATAAATGTATTATTTAATTTTAATTTTTAGGTAAACTTACTGTAATGCCCACTTGCACCACAGCTAAATAACTTTAATCAATGGTTGGTACTGGTTAGTACTTCTTTAAAATACAGCAATTTCTTTCGCAAATTGTTTACACAATAACACATTGATTTGGGATATTTTTTACAGTCAAAAATGGTCACATCTGGCAGTTGAAAATTGTCATGCTTGCCAGCTAAAAATTGTAGTTTTTGGCAGTAGAAAGTTGTCATTTTTGACAGTTAAAAATTGTAGCTTGTAGCACTTAAAAATAACCATAGTTGACAGTTAAAAATTGTAGTTTTTGGCAATTGAAAGTTGTCATTTTTGGCAGTTAAAAATTGTAGCTTTTAGCAGTTAAAAATGGTTATCGTTGACGGTTAAACCAGTTTTGGCAGGTGAAAATGGCCATGGTTGACAGTTAAAAATGGTAATTTTTGGCAGTTGAAAGTTGTCATTGGACGTGCATCCCAAGCCAAAAAAAAGTTGTTATTTTTGACAGTTGAAAATTGTAGTTTTTAGCAGTTAAAATGGCTATCCTTGACAGTTAAAAATTGTAGTTTTTGGCAGTTGAAAATTGTCATCATTGGCAGTTGAAAATGGAAGTTTTTAGCTATTTTTGGCAACTGAAAATTTTCAATTTTGGCAGTTTAAAATTATAGTTTTTGATAGTTAAAAATTATCATTGACGTTGTAGTTTTTGGCAGTTGAAAGTTGTCATTTTTGACAGTTACAAATAGTCATGCTTAGCAGTTGAAAACCGTCATTTTGACAGTTGAAAATTATAGTTTTTGGTTATTTAAAATTCTAATATTTGGTAGTTGAAATTTTTTATTTTTTACAGTCAAAAATGGTCACACCTGGCAGTTAAAAATTGTCATAGTTGCCAGTTAAAAATTGTAGTTTTTGGCATTAGAAAGTTGTCATTTTTGACAGTTAAAAATTGTAGCTTGTAGCATTTAAAAATAACCATAGTTGACAGTTAAAAATTGTAGTTTTTGGCAATTGAAAGTTGTCATTTTTGGCAATTGAAAATTGTAGTTTCTAGCAGTTAAAAATAGCCATAGTTGACAGTTAAAAATTGTAGTTTTTGGCTGTTGAAAGTTGTCATTTTGGCAGTTAAAAATTGTCATTTTTGGCAGTTAAAAATGGCCATAGTTGACAGTTGAAAATTGTAGTTTTTGGTAGTTGGAATTTTTATTTTTTACAGTCAAAAATGGTCACATCTGGCAGTTAAAAATTCTCATAGTTGCCAGTTAAAAATTGTAGTTTTTGGCATTAGAAAGTTGTCATTTTTGACAGTTAAAAATTGTAGCTTGTAGCACTTAAAAATAACCATAGTTGACAGTTAAAAATTGTAGTTTTTGGCAATTGAAAGTTGTCATTTTGGCAGTTGAAAGTTATCATTTTTAGCAATTGAAAATTGAAGTTTCTAGCAGTTAAAAATAGCCATCGTTGACAGTTAAAAATTGTAGTTTTTGGCTGTTGAAAGTTGTCATTTTGGCAGTTAAAAATTGTCATTTTTGGCAGTTAAAAATGGCCATAGTTGACAGTTGAAAATTTCGTTTTTGTTAGTTGGAAGTTGTCATTTTTGGAAGTTGAAAATTTTAGTTTTTAGCACTTAAAAATGGCTACCGTTAACAGTTAAAAATTGTAGTTTTTGACAGTTGAAAGTTGTAGTATTTGGCACTTAGAAATAGCCATCGTTGACAGTGAAAAATTGTGGTTTGAGAATTGTAGTTTTTAGCAGTTAAAAATAACCATAGGTGACAGTAAAAAATTGTAGTTTTTGACAGTTGTCATTTTGGCAGTTAAAAGTTGTCATTTTGGCAGTTGAAAGTTGTTATTTTTGGCAGTTAATAATTGTAGTTTTTTGCAGTTGAATATTGTCATTTTTGGCAGTAGAAAATTGTAGTTTTTGGCAGTTAGAAATGGCCATCGTTGACAGTTAAAAATTATAGTATTTGGCAGTTGAAAGTTGTAGATTTTAGCAGTTAGAAATAGCCATCGTCGACAGTTAAAAATTGTAGTTTTTGGCAGTTGAAAGTTGTCATTTTTGGCAGTTGAAAATGGAAGTTTTTGGTAGTTAGAAATGGTCATCGTCGACAGTTAAAAATTGTAGTATTTGGCAGTTGAAATTGTAGTTTTTGGCAGTTAAAAATAACCATATGTGACAGGAAAAAATATAGTTTTTGGCAGTTGAAAGTTGTCATTTTGGCAGTTGAAAGTTGTCATTTTTGGCAGTTGGAAATTGTAGTTTTTAGCAGTTAAAAATGGCCATAGTTAACAGTTAAAAATTGTAGTTTTTGATAGTTGAAAGTTGTCATTTTTGGCAGTTGAAAATTGTAGTTTTTAGCAAATAGCCATCGTTGACAGTTAAAAATTGCAGTTTTTGGCAGTTGAAAGTTGTCATTTTTGGAATTTGAAAATTGTAGTTTTTGGCAGTTGGAAATGGCCATCGCTGACAGTTAAAAATTGAAGTATTTGGCTGTTGAAAGTTGTCATTTTTGGCAGTTGAAAATTGTCGTTTTTAGCAAATAGCCATCGTTGACAGTTGAAAATTGCAGTTTTTGGCAGTTGAAAGTTGTCATTTTTGGCAGTTGAAAATGGAAGTTTTTGGTAGTTAGAAATGGTCATCGGTGACAGTTAAAAATTGTAACTTTTGGCTGGTGAAAGTTGTTATTTTTGGCAGTTGTAAATGTCATCGTCGGCAGTTAAAAATGCAATTTTTTCCATTTGACACATTTGATACGTTTTGTTAAATCGAAAATTGTGCAAAACAATTGGAATTACAGTTGAATAATATTTATAAGAAGAGGCGAAGTTTAATTGTTACTGCTCTTTCACTTTTAATAAAAAATTGAAACTTGTGCTAAACAGATGAAATTTCAGTTGAATGAAATTTATAAGCACAGGCGACACCAAAAACGAGTTTAGCAAGATATTCTGAAAAATTTTGTTGATTTACGAGATATTTTACGTTTTCCATCATTTTGACTTAATTAGAGGTTTAATCGTGATTAACTTTTTAACCACTAAAGCCTAAGGGCTCGTTCACACGGCACTGAATCGGTCGTTTTACCGATTCGATTATTTTGCCGTCTTCTGTAGTATATTTCAATATGCGTGTTCACATGATACTGCCGTCGGCCGTATACGGTATCGTGTGAACTCGCACATTAAAATATGTGCACCCCTATAAAAGACGGCAAAATAATCTAATCGGTGCGGTGTGAACGAGCCGTACGACTTCATAGAAAACCCACATGATTTGAAACTAATATTGATTGGAAATAGTTGAACGGTTTTCTGCGCCATCTAGTCGTCCCTAGTGGCACTACTCATAGTAAAGCGTGTTCCCATCAACGCATTCACTGTACTGATGACGAAAACAAGCCAGAAACCGGCCAGCACTTGTCATTGTTGTGAAACAATAATTTAAGCTCAACTTAGACTTAAGAAATTAATATTTGTTATGTAGGAAGCTTTTACTTCGCTAGACATGCTTTTATATGGGATTAAACACTTTTTACTTTGTTTGTTTAAAACTTTGATTTATGCAGTTTCGACAACTCAGCTTGCCATTATCAAAACTGAGTTGCTGTGTCGAACGAATAAATCAAAGTGTTATACAAACAAAGTAAAAAGTGTTTTATCCCATAAGAATAATTAATCTTGGCAAGAACTTGTAAAAATAGTAAATTGGAACTAATTTGAGCTTAGATTTAATGGTCGGTCATTTTTGCGTAAACGGAATGTAAATTACACTTACCACAAAATGGTTCCTCTTCCCTGGTCATCAAATAAAACTGTCCCCTTCCTTTCGATCTGTCGGCGTAATAGCCCATGTTGCCACATTTTCTGCAAATGATTTTATTTTCACAATGTTTTTATCATGCCGTCTAGCAGGATTCTAAAACTTCAATTAACATATCGCTCTGCCACATCAAATTCCACGACTAATTTGCACTTCAATCTATGCGACTAACTTTTTTGGAATTGTAGATTCACCAAGCCAAAATTTTTTGTGTGTGATAACCAAGAGCGGTTATTGCACCCGTTAAATCTTGGCTCGGTAAATTATTTCGTACTCACCTCTCGTCTGTGCAAGGAAAACACTTTCCCTCCAGAAAATCATCGTAGGAACTGCACGAGAACGCGGGGAAGCGACATTTCGGCGAGACGGAATCGGTGAAGAATTTGTAGGCCCTTCGGTGGTTGCATAGGGACCTGCTCTCAAAAGTCTGAGCTGTAGAAAATAAATTGTAGACGTAACGTACTTGTTTTGACTGGCAATTCGTTAGCTTAGGTAAATAATTTTCTGAAGAAACCACTGGTTCGATTCCGGGTTTCTACACATCACTGGAAAGATCCCTCCAAGACGCCTCGGAAAATGTGCTTTCGCAAAAACAAATGCCAACTTGAAGTCCGTGACGCGTCAGCAAAGAAAACTCGAAAATGAAAAAAATCGAAGAAACAAGAGGTGGTAATACATATAGGTAGGATCAGTTGCGTTCATCGCACCTATCTGTATTGCCACCCTTGTTCCTTGGCCGTACCAGAAAAAAAACCCCGCGAACCGTCACTGGAATACGGATCATTCAACATACCATTTTTTGGTTTGGTACACTCACCAGAAAGTATGTCTGCGACGGCGCCGAAGAAAACGTTGCTGCAACCTTTCTGCACCCTGCCCCCGTTGGGGTAGAAGTCGGCGTGTCCCAGCGGCTGCCGAAAACCGAAACCTCCGGCGAAGAGGGTGTCGCCGTTGCTGTGGATCACGTCCACGAATTTCGCGTCGGTTTCGTCCAACCGCGCTATCGGGTCTTGGGATTCGTAGAGTGGACCGGCCGGATCTAAACCTGACAATTAGAAGAAAGCGGTTAGCAAATGGTTTAATAGAAATTAAATCTGCACCTTTTTTAGGACTCAGACTTCCAACTGAAAGACGTTGTCAAATATCGAGCGTACAACAAAAATCGACATTGGGCGCGTTCGTCAGAATTTTCAACTGTCAACATATTTATTTTGATTTACGCTGAATTTTGGTATTTGATGAACGCTACTTTTGTAACCTCCATTTCGGCGGCAACTTCAACACTCGATTCCAGCAGCGATCAGTCTAATTTGTACGATTGGTAAAATGGCGACCGCTGGACGAACTTGTTCACGATCAACAGTGCGTTCATCAGAAAATACCCCAACGGTTGGCAGTAAACACCTAACTGTTTAGTCTGACGAACGCGACCGTTGGAAATCTGGAGCCGTCACATGCGTGAAATGCTGGTTACATGTCAGATATTATAGTTTGAGGTTATCAACATCTGACATGTTAAGTACTTTACGCGTGCGCAATGACTATACATTTCCAGAGCCAACTTCATACGCTTGTTCAAAATTTTGAAGGCGCTAATCCTGTGCGACAAAAACTGTGCCTTTTTTTTTAGACTGCGCGATGTTCCTGCATTCACACGTACGTTCAATCGCGCGGGATTGGAACGGACCAAGTGTGCGGGATTGCGCGTACGTGTGAACGCCGCTATCGGGGTTATCGATATATGACATGTTAAGTACTTTACGCGTGCGCGATGACTTTACATTTCCAGCGCCAACTTCGCGGTCAATTTTGTTGTACGTTCGTTAGTTTGCAGATAATCTCTCACACTGTAGACTCATGTTATAGACTTCTGACTTTCAATTGTTAATTACCTGTGATTCTGCTGATATTTTGAACCATCGCGCCGGCGAAACCGACAACGTGGGCGCCCAAGCTGAACCCAATCAGATGACACTGGCTCGAGCGGAATCCGAGGGCCACCAGTTGCTTGAGAAGGTTTCCCAGCTGGGTTCCCACAAGGCGCGTGTTCGCGACCGCTTTCACGTAATTCGGAAGAACCGCGCCGTTGCTCCAATCCACGCACAAGATGTTCACGTCTTCCTGCGTACGCACACAAAATCCACGAGCTGTTAATGGCATTTTTTATAGCAAATTCATTTTAATAATAATTGTAGAGAATGCTAAAATGAACAACTTATAAAGAATAAGTTTTTTTCGAAATCCCTTTAGTTTTTGAGTAAACCGAGTTTTTGAATTTGAAGTATAATTTTTCCATCTTTCATAATTTTGACGTTTTATAATAATAATAATAATAACTTTATTTACGGATAATATCCTTTTTACAAAAACATTTAGAGAACAAAAGCATAAAAATCGCATGATAAAGAAGTATAAACTAATAAAATAAACATTCAACTTGACTAATACAATATTATAATAAACAGGTAACTACAAAATCAAAGTATGATACTATTATAAATTGATTCATCAATATATTTTAAATGAATCTTAAAATTGTCATAGGAAACACCATATAACATAAAATGAGGGGACATACATACTGCATTACTTAACCTAACCATTCTACATAATGCATTGTTTCTGGCATAATTAGACCTATGGAAAGATTCTCGGAAAATGTAAAATCTTCTTGTTCTGGAAGGTATGTTGAAATCGAAATATTCCAGAAGCTCGCTACAATTAATTAATCCATTAATAATCTTAAAAACTATACATAAGTCAGCACGTATTCGTCTTTCTCGTAAAGATGGTAAATTTAGTGAAGACAGCATATTACTGCGACTGTACTCTATTCTATTAAAACCGCACCTAAATGAAATGGTCAGTAGAAATTTATTTTGAACCCGTTCAATTTGATAAATTTTATTATTGAATGATGGAGACCAAATGCTAGATGCGTATTCTAATTGAGGTCTTACTAAAGAAGTAAACAATAGTTTTTGAGTAATGACTGAAAAATTTCTAGCAAATCTATTAATGAACCCCAGCGTCTGCAATGCTTTGGAACAAATGGTATCAATGTGTTTTGAAAAAGATAGATTACAATCAAATAATACACCCAGATCCTTCACTTGTTTCACAGCAGGTAATATATGCCCATTAATTGTGTAATTATTTTGTATTATACGACCTCTACCAAAAGACATCGACATACATTTGTTGTAATTAAAAAACAGATTATTGTCAGTACACCACTCAAAAATATTGTTTAAGTCAACCTGTAAAAGTGCAACATCAGAGTTGGTATGTATCTCTCGAAATATTTTTAAATCATCAGCAAATAAAAGGAATCTACAATGTTTAACATATGAATTTAGGTCATTAATAAATAACAAAAACAAAACTGGTCCTCAGTGAGACCCTTGCGGGACACCCGAGGTAACTGCAATTGGCTTCGAGACAAAGTTGTTAATTTTCATAAATTGTTTTCTATCAGACAAGTAACTGTGAATCCATTTCGTAATAGATTCTCCAAAGCCCATGGAATGTAATTTGCACACTAAAATTGATTGTGAAACCCGATCGAAGGCTTTGGAGAAATCTGTATATACTGCATCTACTTGACAATCTTTTACAAATGCATTAATAATAAAAGATTGGTAGACAAGTAAGTTCGATACAGTAGATCTGCCATCAAAAAAAAAACATGTTGCTCGTTACAGATTACACCTTTACAGCAGAACATTAATTGGTTTGCAATTAGACTGTCAAATAATTTGGGAAAAGTCGATTGGATTGAAATGCCTCTATAGTCCTCAATATTGTTTCTGCTACCACTTTTAAATATTGGATGAATGAAACTTTCTTTACCTACGACAACTTGGATATATGCTCATTACATGCTTGGTAATGATTAGTATATGTAGTGCATTGCTCACGCATTTCATTCTCGCATCGATTATCTGTGCTAGAATATATTCCAACACTGTACTGTCATACGTGAAGCCTAACCTTCAATGTGTCAAAATGACGGAGTAGATTTAAAGATGTTTGCTTCGCCGCTTCTACATACATGGGGCGTTAGTTGTAGTACCTTGGCAAATTTGTTGTTTTCGATGTTTGTCTCCATACTATTTATATATACTTTTAAACACTAAGAATGTATAAACTCGAGAAATGATATGAACCATAAATTATATTGCGGTTGGCGGCTTGGTTTTTGACCGACGTTTGTTTCCGCGGTAACGGTAAGCAGGTGCCTCTGATAAAAGTTATCGCGTACGAATTGTCCGCGTTCGGTTTGTAATTATCTTAACTATCACAATGAAGCTCAACAAAGTTGTCGTAGGTAAAGCATAGTGTACAACTCGCATGGAATGACTATTTCTCGCTCTTATGAATTGCAGCATTCGCCTTTCGGCTCATGCTGCAAACTTCATACTCGCGAGAAATGTATGTCATTCCATGCTCGTTATACAATATACTATTCCAGATCAAAGGGAATTGGCATGTTACCAATGAAATGTTAAAAATAATGTTCAGTGGTATACTTAGTGAAAAAATGCATCTTTTTACAAAATAGTCTGGAAAACCATCAGGTCCTGGGTTGCATGAATCTCATAAAGAATTTATTGCTTCAAAAATGTCAGCAATGCTAATGTTAAAATTAGATAAATTAATTGAATTAGTATTGAACGAACGTACTGTGGCGACATTATTTGTTAGGTTATTATTATTTACATATATATTAGAAAAATGTTCTGCAAATAAGTTCACACAGTTTTCACCAGAATCACATTCTTTGTCTCTAAGATGCATACACTTAGGGAAGCCTGAAGTTTTTCTAGACTCGTTTACATAATTCCAAAATGTAGAAGTGTTAGTGGAAATATTAGATTAGATTTTATTAATATTATTAGAATAAAGTTGTTCTCCTAGCATTTTGCACTGCGAACGTAATGATTTAAATTGCTCGTAATCCCCAAATTTACCAGAATTGTTATATTGAACATGAGCTTTATTTTTTAATTTAGTTAAATTTTTTAAACGTCAGTTTCATTCGAGTTTACACAACGCTCGATGTACATTTAAAATATGATTTCAATAGAAAATAAACCATGAAAACGTAAATATACATGGCTATGATACCATCAAGTCGGAGAAAGTAACATGATCCCCACATGTTTTCTTTTGTTGTCAATTATGAGATATTAACAAAGAAAGTACTGCAAATTTTTATTTAGTTTCTATTTTACTTACCACCGCCATTAATGCGCTGCGCATCTCGTACACCCATATGTGGTTGCAGTCGCTGCCGAAACCGTGCACGATGACCTTGAGCGGCAGGCTGTTGTTGAAGCCCTTCCGGACCCAGTCGTCGGCTTCCGTTCGATTCTCGTAGGGTATGGTGAGCGGAATCTGCCCGCTCCGGCGCTTCGACTGCGTCGGAAACAGCAAGAATTTGGTCGCGATTTGCTGGGGAGTGTCCGGCAGCATGTCTAGGTAGGCGAAAGGGCCGGCGATTTCGAAGCAGCCCAAATCGCCATGGCAGTTTTTCGTCACTTCGCGTTTCGACCTAGACAAAAATGGAACCTTAACATCATTTAGAGTCGACCGTGGAAAGCACTTTGTTAGATGCTGACCTGGAATGGTTACTGTGTTGTCTCTTGTTGTAATCGTCCATCGACGAGAAGATGGCTTTGATGATTTTCGCATCGTGCACCTCGTCGAGTTTTTCTTGGAGCGGAGAGTACCAAGGGTTTCCGTACGCTGTAAAAAAAATGTTGATGTAGGTCTACTTTGATCGATGGATGTTTGCGTGTACGTCATTGATATGGTTTGATCAATGGATCTTTACAGGTGCGTCATTGCCGAAGACCGAGATTTCTCGTCTTTGACGACATACCTACAGACATGATTTAACTTATCGCAGAGAGAGAGTAAAGGCATGAAAATGTTGTCGGAACTACAGGGCCGATCCTACCGGAGGGCTAGAACGTGCGTGGCACATGGGCGGCGATTAGAGGGGCGGCGAAACCGGCGAAGCCCGCGAAACGTAAGACAAAGCTGCGTAAATTATTTGGAAAAGAAAATATTAAAATTATAACTACGGGTTTTAAAGATTGGCGCCATTGTGCTGACCAATTTGTAAAACATGAGAACGGTGCAAAGCATATAAAGTGTCTCCAAAAATGGTGTGAGTTAAAAATCCGTTTAAATAAATAGAAATTATAGACAAAGAGCAACAAAAATAATTTGAATTAGAAAAAAAAACGATGGAGGGTTATTGTAGAAAGAATGATTGCTATTGTGCACTTTTTAACAAGTCAGTGCCTTGCTTTTGGAGAAAGTAGTTCCAGTCTTTATAAGAGAAATAACGGAATTTTTCTAGAGGCAGTAGAAATGCTAGCTGTCAGATCATTTAAATAAAATTAACAAATCTAAAGAGAAGTCGATTCGTATGCCATATTATGTAGGCCCATATTTTTAAAATTCGATAACTTTTTTGGCTGATTTCTAAAAAAAAAAGAAAATTTTAAATATAGTAAAAAAAATTGAACTCTACATATTTTTTTTAAACACATCATTAATTAATTTATGAATTTTGGCCCCGTTATAAACCAATCAAGTAACCGTTAGGATAGAAACACAATTAGGGCGACATTTATCGCCGATATATTATGATTTCAGAACATTGTAACATTTTCGGCGATAGATGCCGCCCTAATTGTTTTTCTATCCTAACGGTTACTTGATTAGTTTATAAAGGCATAGTCGAATTCCGTTTCTCCATCAACGACGACCGTAGTGTACTGATGTGAGACTAATGTAGGTCCTAATCGGTCCTCAGTTATTGTTAACGGTGATATATAATCGATATTACACAAATGATTATGTATAGAAATACCTTTGATTGCTACTTTTTAATATCAGTGATTTTAAATAGTGATCACGGTTAGTAAACATCGTAACACCTTTTGAAATTGTGATTATTTTAAAATGAGTGAAGAAGTATTTCTAGACTGTTGCAGAAACGTAAAATGGAATGTATATTGAGTAAATTTGAAAATTTTAAAGTATGTTGCAAATATTTTTCTATGTCTCGGAAAAAGAAAATAACGATTTGCTTTTCTCGGGGAGTTGTTTTAAAATCTAGACAAGAAGCATTTAAAGATTTTTGTAGAATCGTAAGAATTTTTAGTCATTTTGTAAAGTTTCAATGCAAGTACGAGATAATCGTTTTTTTTTTAATTAAAAAAACGCTAATTTAGAATGATGATTTGCTCTGCTCTCGAGGGATTATTTTTAAATTAAATAATTAACGTCGAATCGTCCAATATATTTTGAGTTTTGAGAGAAGTGTTGTTATTTTTTTTTCAGTTCGTGAAATTTGTAATTTGAAAATTGTTATAGTGCTGGTTTCGTGGTATTATTTCAAAAATTATCATAAAAAAATGTTTAGTTGTTGGCACCGAATATTAAAGTTAAATGAATTTTGAGTACAATTAGGAAGTTCAGTATTTGTTTTTTTTTTCAGTTCATGAAAATAGTAATTTAAACATAAGAGCAATTCTCGGGCGATTCTTTAAAATGTAGAGAAAATGGGAGAAAAAAGTAATTAATAAAGCGTTTTAGATGTACAAAATACGTTTCGCATTATTTTTAAACTTTCATTTCTTCAAATTATTTCCCAAGAACTTTCTTCAACCATACAGAATTTTAGGTTAGAATAAAGTTAGTAGAGTGGGTGGTATTTTACGTGGCCATATCTTGTTGCCCACGCACTTAGTTTTTCACCAATGAATACATTAATCAAAAGATAATAAAATCTTGATTATGATCAATCGATTGCAAGTCGAAATTTTCAAAAAAAAGAAGAAAGGTTAATAAAATAAGATTTTCAAGTGTAGTACGTTTTAAAAATCTAATCCTCAATGTTTGATTTTTTTGTTAAACACTGCAAATCTTGGTTTTTAACGTTTTTTTTCTCGTTTTGGAGAATTTCTTTTGATCATTGAAACGTCAATGGTGCGTATTTTTGAAAATAGCACTTCCAAAAGTGTCGGACAATTTTAATAATGCAAGCTTTAAAATCATTCAAGAAAAATATAAATGATTTTTGCATTTTTGTTATTAGATAGTTTTTGCCGGTGATTTTTTTCGAGGTTTATAACTTGAAAACTAAAATATCCTCAAAAAATTGTAAAGAAACTTGTTTGTAAAATGTGTAAAAAAATGTCCTCCTACAAAAGTGTCCATTGTTCTTGCATTCGTACGCACGTTCAAAATTTTCAAGGCACTAATTCTCCAACAAAAGTGACTGTGCGATGCTCTTGCATTCACACGCACATTCAAAATTTTCAAGGCACTAATCTCCGACAAAAGTGACTGTACGATGTTCTTGCATTCGTACGCACGTTCAAAATTTTCAAGGCGCTAATTCTCCGACAAAAGTGACTGTGCGATGTTCTTGCATTGGTACGCACGTTCAAAATTTTCAAGGCGCTAATCCAGCGCTACAAAAACTGTGCGGTTTTTTTAGACTGCGCGATGTTCCTGCATTCACACGTACGTTCAATCGCGCGGGATTGGAACGGACCGGTCCAAGCGTGCGGGATTGCGCGCACGTGTGAACGCCGCTATCGATTAACTAGTTTCCACCGATTACTAACTTCAACAAATATATTCCATTAGAAAAAAAGAATCCTTACACAACATCGCAAACACGCGAACGTTTCTAATCCGCGAGCGATTTCAACGCGTGTACCTTTAAGTGATCGCATTACCGCCGACGCCGTTTCGCAATTTGCCCGAGGAATTACCATCATGCGCCGAAGAAATACGGCACGCCACTCGTAACATGTGTGTACCATCATCATCATCCTCACGAGAGACTCGAGCAACACGTGCTCGCATAATTGTCGCGTTCTATCGGCTATCCGTTTCGGGCGCAATTAGGCACGCGGAAGAGAAGAAGGAGTGAATCAGGACTGAACCAACTTTACCAGCTGGTAAATAGCACGTGAAAATTTCGACGCGGCCTTTATTAGATCGAAGAGGAATTAGCGATCTTTACCGGAGTTATCAGTGTGTGGGATTGGGACGCATAATTTAATTCGAAGTTATTATTCCGCGATCAGGAAAATCGTTCTTGTTGAAACCAGGTATTTTTCCGGTTTTGGAAGGAAAGAATGTACTCGTAAAGCAATCACGGCTCGCAATAGAGATCTGTATTACCATCTGCTACCTCGGCCATACCACGAGTAAAGAATGTACTCGTAAAGCAATACGGACGAGGTAGCAGATAAGTTGAAGAGATCTGTATTACCATCTCCGCTACCTCGGCCGTACCATGAGTCACCCCGCCGAGAGCCGTCACTGGCGTAAAGATTTAGAATGATTAGCCCCTTGAGTCCCAAGTATTGCGATCGTGCTGTTGAGATTTTTTGTCAAGACAAGCGCTATTGCGCGGTTTTCGACCACGAGCCTTCAACGACCCTTGGGTCCCAAAGGTCGTTTTTTCAGATTTCTAACCTTTTTTTTATTTTCTTGCGAGGCCAAGGGCTTGAAATTGGAATTTTCCAAAAGTGCTTGTGATGTGTCTAAATGAGATCTTTATTGTCACGTTTAGATCATCTTCATCTTGGATTGATGGGGCTGTTGAAACGTGTCGAAGCTCCATAATATCAGTTAATAAAACACTGATGCAGTATAAGGTTTCAATTTTTTTTTTCTACTCATCTGAATCGTTGAAGTGGTTTTTACAGGAAATGCAATTTTTGGGTTAATTTTACATTAAAAAGAGAAATGCGATGCTTTTAAGAGTCTTTACTTTACTGTAGTTTCACATGTCAAAATTGACCATCATAATTACAGATGAGTGAACAGTTCAGGAACCGGTTCAATGAACCGGTTCTTAGCAAAGAGCGCTCAGGAACCGGTTCGGATAAAAAGAACCGCGGCTCTATAATATGTACTTGGCTTTTTATTCAAAAGTGAAAACCAGACGCGTACCCCTACCTGTAGAAGCGCTCCGGCGGAACCGCATAAAGTCACCTGCGGAAACCCAGATATACGCATGAAGTTAACTGCGGTTCACTCCACTATCTGCACGAGCTTCATGTGGTTCCTGGTATTAACCTTATTAAGTTTCCGTAGATAACTTCAAGAGGTTCACACCTCGAAACGCATGAAGTTTCCGCGGTGACTGACGCGGTTTCTGGTGTGAACCGCATGAAGTTCGTGCAAACAGAGTTCCCGTTGTGAATCGCTTGAAGTTATCCGCGGAAATTTCATGCGGTTCTCGTGATTTTTTTTTTAAATGTTGTCTTAAAGTTTTACATTTGGTGTGATAAGTAAAACACGTGTGTTGAGAATTTTCACAAATTTTTAATGTCGAAACACTGCGATATAGTGGCTTCATCAGGCAGATGATTTTACATTTGGAATTTTAAATGAAAATGTGAAAACATTTAATTTAAGTCAACTTTTTTTCTCGGGTCTTAACGCCTTTAAGTCAAAATGAGTCTTTTTTTCTTGACGCTTGTCACTTTCAGTCAAATTTCAGACATTCATTAGTCACAGAGTCTTTAAAATTTAATTAAATTTGGCTTAACGGGTTTAAGTCAAAATTAGTCGTTTTTTGACGTTTGACAATTTTAAGTCCAATTTCGACATTAATTTAAACAAATAGTATTTCAACTTTAATTTGGTATATTTTCTAGAGGCTTAACGACTTTAAGTCAAAATTAGTTTTTTCTCTTGACGCTTGTTGACTCTAAGTTAAATTTACACATTAATTTGGACATAAAGTTAACTTTAATTAAATTTGAAACTTTTTTTTAGAGGCATTATTATTATTATTATTATTATTTATTGATAACGGATTCACCAATTTACAATAAAAAAAGCAAAACGGTAACAAAAGTATAAATATAAATACAAACATAAATAAATTCCGGTTTTAGGTTTTAAGTCAAAATTTGTTTTTGTTTCTTAACGCTTGTTGACTTTAAGTCAAATTTATATATTAATATGAACATAAAGTATTTCAACTTTGATTAAATTTGACATTTTTTCTAGAGAGTTAAAGATTTAAGTTAAAATGAGTCTTTTTTCTTAACGTTCGTCCATTTTAAGTCAAATTTCAACATTCAATTGTCATAAAGTCTTTGAACTTTAAGTGAATTTTTTCCAGAGGCTTAACGATATTAAGTCAAAATTAGTCTATTTTTTATGCTTGTCATTAATTTGTCATAAAGTCTTTTAACTTGAATTAAATTTGTAATTTTTTCTAGAGGCTTAAGGGCTTTAAGTCAAAATTAGTATTCTTTTCTTAACGTCAAGTCAGATGTCAACATTATTTTCTCATAAAGTCTTACCTTGAATTAAATTTGACATTGTTTTTAGAAACGTAACGACTTTAAGTCAAAATTAGTCGTTTTTCTCGTTTAAGTCAAATTTCGACATTAATTTGCTTATAATGTCTCTTGATTCTACCCAAATTTGACATTTTTCTAGAGGCTTAAGGGTTTAAGTCAAAAATAGTCTTGCTTTCAATTTTAAGTCAAATGTCGACAGTAATTTGGACTTAAAGTCTCTTCACTTTAATTAAATTTGACATGTTTTCTAGAGCCTTAACGCCTTTAAAGTCAAAATTAGTCTTTTTTGACGCTCGTCGACTTTAAGTCAAATTTCGACATTCATTCGCACATGAAGTCTCTTAATTCTACCCAAATTTGACATTTTTCTACTGGTTTAACGTCTCTAAGTTAAAATTAATCTTTTTTTCTTAATGACTTTAAGACAAATTCTGATATAAATTGAACACAAAGTCACTTAATTTAACTCAAATTTGACATTTTTCTAGGGGCTTAAGGGTTTAACTCAAATTTAGTCTTTTTTAGAGACAACGGCTTTGAGTCAAAATTAGTCTTTTTTCTGGACACTTGTCGACTTTAAGTTAAATTTCTTTAGTTTAATTTAATATCTCTTTTAGATGCTTAATAAATAAATAAATAAATAAAAAATAAATTAAACCACAGCATTAAAAATTCAATAATATTTTATAATTTCATAATTAAGAAATTATACAATTTTGAAATGATTTATTTCATTCTAAAAATTAAGAAGAGTATGATATACCGGGTGTGCATTTTCCTGCTTTCCCGATTAGTTTTGAGAAAAAGTGCAAGAGTAAATAAATAAAAATCTACCCTATTTGATTTATATTTACTATTGACGATAGAGAGGAGAAAATGTGAAAATTAAATAATAATGTAAAAAATAGCAGAAGCCATGACAGGAATAAACTAAAACTTGCAATTTTAAAAATCAATCTAAAAATTCAAAAATGCCTACTTCCCGTAGCTTTTCAGTTCTTCATATTGTCAAGTATAAAATACAAGAAAAGTTAAAATATATTGCAGTTGTGACTACGCTATGAATACCCATATTCTATATTTTTTAAGCCTGGAACTCATTTCTGACAATCTGGTATATAACTGTAGAATTGACCAGACCCGTGAACCGCTCCAAGGAACCGGTTCACTGGAGTGAGTGAACCGGTTCGGAACCGTTCTCGACAGTGAACCGTTTTTTCCATCTCTGATCATAATGCACAACTG
The DNA here is from genome assembly GCA_910593695.2 of Ocypus olens. Classification (NCBI taxonomy): domain Eukaryota; kingdom Metazoa; phylum Arthropoda; class Insecta; order Coleoptera; family Staphylinidae; genus Ocypus; species Ocypus olens. The sequence continues at coordinate 2,785,869 of OU343055.1, read as the reverse complement.
CATCGGTTCCACCGGTAGTCGCGAGATGGCGTTAATAAGCTTAATCCTTCGTAATTACAACCCATTTACAGTAAAATAAGAAATACGATGCTTTTAAGATTCTTTATTTTACTGTAGTTCCACATGTCAAAATTTGCCATCATAATGCACAACTGTATTGATTCCACCGGTAGTCGCGAGATGGCGTTAATAAGTTTAATCCATCGTGATTACAATCCATTTACATTAAAATGAGAAATACGATGCTTTTAAGACTTTATATTACTGTAGTTCCACATGTTAAAATTTTCCATCATAATGCACAACTGTATTAATTCCACCGGTAGTCACGAGATGGCGTTAATAAGTTTAATCCATCGTAATTACAACCCATTTACATTAAAATGAGAAATACGATGCTTTTAAGATCCTTTATTTCCCTGTAGTTTCACAAGTCAAAATTTGCCATTATAATCCATAACTGTATCGGTTGCGCCGGTAGTCGCGAGATGGCGCTAATAAGCATAATCCACCGTAATTACACTCCATTATCGCTTCGGAAGTGGGAAAATAATTCTTACAGCCATTATAATTACCATTACACATCTCGCAATTACTCGGAAACGAATCTATGAAATATGTCTGAAATGAAATAACGTAATGGACTTCCGTCTCTCTCCTTCTTTCTTTTGCGTGGATCGTTTTTGATGAATCCCGGCATTAACATTCCGAGCACTTTCTCGAACCGCATGTGTCGCGTTCTTTGCTGGTTGTTTACATTCTCATGTGACACACCGACTTTCTTTTCGTCCCTCGCCCTAGAAATAATCCAAAAAAATGTACGTTCTGCATGCCGAGGGGATGTGTGAGGGTAAATGTTTGCTCGTGACGTGAATGGAAACTTGTAGGTGAAAACATGCCGAGTAAACGGATGTGCGATGAATTTTAGATTAACGATAGATGTTCCTCAAATTAGGCGATCGTAACAACTCATTTTGAGCACTATAATTTTTTTTTTGTCGAAAATAGTGCTTAACTTTTTCAAAATAAAATTTGAATTTTTTTTCAAGTCTACAACTCATCCAGAACACTATTTTTCCATAAAAAATGTTTGTGGGACTTCCGGAAACGGAGATACGCGTAATGACTTTTGTCGTAAATAGTGCTCAAATGGAAACAGGACCTCAGGCATGTGAGTTAATTAAGTTAATCACCTCAGATGCCATCATAGCACGGCCAGACTATATGTGAATGTGTTCACTTCTTCGAATCAGTGATGGTTAATATTTAATTGTCGCTTCCTTCTATGGTTCTGCCATTCTTCATGTATTTCGTCTTTGCAGCGTTGATACTCGGCCCAACTTATCAAGATGTCCTGGTTTTCGCTCTTGTCTAATAAATCGTCTGCAGCATCACTGTATATTAAAGGTCCTTATTCACGAACTTTTTTCTTTTTTTTTTCTCAAATAACAACACGAGCGCTTTCCCGTATTCCACAAATTAAAGACTGTCACGATTTTGGAATTAACGAAACTCGCGCGGTTTCCTGTAAATGAGACGACCGACTAGGGAAACGTGACCAAGTGTGCATCTGCAGTGTTTTAAATGAATATTGTTTCCCTTTCCGGATCCATTTAATAAACAAATACTCTACATCTTGATCAATAATCTTATTGGCAATAATATCAACAAATGTATTTTAAAATTCTCTTAGAAAAGCCCCGACATGGCTAATCTGCAGTATTACCAAGGACTCGAGACGTGTGTGGGTGAAGGCAGAATGAGAAAGTATAACGCGATAACAAATCTCCGGAGCCAATTAAATGGATGATAGTTACTACGCAACATACCTCGAGTGCTTGGTGCAACTCTAGTCGAAACATGAGTTTTTATTTGGTAGAATTAATATATAATTCATACTAAAATCCTTAAATATTTAAAAAAATTATGTTTTGATAGCACAGTATCAATTGTTTACCTCCGCAGTAATGATCCTTCCCCAGCGCCGACGAGATAAAAGGAGACCGAAACCGGCACTAATGCGGATTTATTATAATCGAGATGAATACTTTTAAGGATGCTTTATATAAATAGTGCATTACACCGTTAGTTCTTCGTCGGAGGATCGTTACGGTAAACCGGGCGTAGGTGTGTCTGTGTGTGTACGTGTGTGTGCGTAGGTAATAAACGTCCGTATTGCACGAATTACAAATGGAGGAGGTGTAATTACAGCAAATACAGCTGAATAACTGTTACCGGCAATTCCTCTGCTGCATACGAAATTAACTTGAACCACGCAATCTTGCCGTATTCGTCCAGGTGAAAGGACCATTCATCGTCAAATCCGTGCAATTTGTTGTGCCAGGAGAAGAGCCGTAATGATCAATTCTGTAATTGTTACGGTAGAAATATTATTAAGGTATAAAACGACGTTGCAGTAATTGTGTGGAATTGCCAACCGATAATTGTCAGTCAACAACAATCTATTAGTTTTGTATAGTTGTGTAATGTATGGCTTTACTCACAAATATTGATCAAAGTTGCTTTAGACATTAAAATAAATGGTGACTTCAAACTAAACGATTGGCAACTTAATCCTCGTATTACCACTGAAGAGATTGCAGTAGTATAGATAGCGGGGTTCTGTGACAGTGGATGGCATGTCCATCCGAAGCACCAAAGTTTTTGCTGAAGAATAACAAGTTGGCTATGCTATGGTCTTGTGAAAGTTGTGCTTTGTAACTTTGCTGAAGAAGTACCATCAACAATGACCAGAAGGGTAAAGTTGTGCTTCGGCACAGTGGTACCGCTTGTTAGTATTTGTTGGTATCACATACGTTTTTTTTTATTTTTGCAACTAGTTTCGACCCTTACAGGGCCATGATCAAAAAGACAGTGTGCATTTTATTGAAAAGTTCCTGAATTACAAAGTAATGGCTTTCACCATCAACCATAACAATTAGCTATTTATATAAGATAAAATGTTAATGTGAGCATTTCTATTTCTAACTGCAGATTATTAATACCATCAAGGGAGAGATATGCATGATTTTTCCTGAGGTGCAGGGTTGCAAGACCTGAGGTCAGTTGCCTGTTGAGATTATACTTAAATGCGTTTCAATAAATCAATGTCCGCGAATGACCTCAGCTGTCGATGCGCCTTAAACCCAAATAATTGTGTCTTTCTCTTCGAATTATGCAATTATTGCGGTTCTAAAAAAACCTGTTTCGCGAAGTTTAAAATATTTCAATTTCAATACATTATTTTTTATTATATAAAAGATTACGATTCGTGGCCGTGTACTGGCAAGTATTGTGGCAAACTCGTTCCTTTTTAACGGTTGAAATTCATCCGTATATTGTTGCTAGTGAAAGTGGTCTGCGGGCGATGAGTCAATGTGTAAAAATATGAAGTGAAATGTAAAAGTATACAGTCAGCAAAAAATCGAGTTATCGCCCACAATTTGCGGTAATTGTGAGAGTGAAATTTTAATTGGGAGTAATGGGAATAGTTATAATTACTATTGCCAATTATGTCAAGTGAAATATTGCATTATCGAACGTGACAATTTTAAAACAAATGTTTCCCAGTCAAGCCAAATAATAGCTGTATTTTAAAGTCGTTTGAAAATTATAGAAACACATGCAAAATCCAAAAGGGAAAATCTACCCAAAAAAAAACCTTTTGCACTTTATGCAGCCTTTTCTGAGAAACAGTTTTCTATGTTTTTTGTCTGCATCTGGTAGTCACGTTAGTTGATAACCTCCGAATAAGAGATGTCAATTTAAAAAATCAAAATCGCGATTTTAAGATTTGCGAACTTAAAATAAAGTGCAATTTTTGCGTTTCGCATTAATTTTACGTGAAATTTTCGTAATCCGTTTTGAAATTACGCTAAACCCGCCACACTTTGATGTTTGAAACGTCAAAATCGGAAAGCGCGTTCGGCAGTTGTGCAATTTCAAAAATCAAAATCGCGATTTCAACATTTGCGAACTTTAAAAAAAAAGTGCAATTTTTGCGTTTCGTATTAATTTTACGTGAAAATTTCGTAATCCGATTCAAAATTACACTAAACCCGCCATACTGTGACGTTTAAAACGTCAAAATCGAAAAATGCGTTCGGCAGTTGTGCAATTTTAAAAATCAAAATCGCGATTTTAAGATTTGCGAACTTTAAAAAAAAGTGCAATTTTTGCATTTTGCATTAATTTTACGTGAAAATTTCGTAATCCGTTTTGAAATTACACTAAACCCGCCATACTGTGACGTTTGAAACGTCAAAATCGGAAAGCGCGTTCGGCAGTTGTGCAATTTCAAAAATCAAAATCGCGATTTTAAGATTTATTTTAATTTTACGTGAAAATTTCGTAATCCGTTTTGAAATTACGCTAAACCCGCCATACTTTGACGTTTGAAACGTCAAAATCTGAAAATGCGTTCGGCAGTTGTGCAATTTAAAAAATCAAAATCGCGATTTTAAGATTTGCGAACTTGAAAAAAGTGCAATTTTTGCGTTTTACGTGAAAATTTCGTAATCCGTTTTGAAATTACGCTAAACCCGCCATACTTTGACGTTTGAAACGTCAAAATCTGAAAATGCGTTCGGCAGTTGTGCAATTTAAAAAATCAAAATCGCGATTTTAAGATTTGCGAACTTGAAAAAAGTGCAATTTTTGCGTTTTACGTGAAAATTTCGTAATCCGTTTTGAAATTACGCTAAACCCGCCATACTTTGACGTTTGAAACGTCAAAATCTGAAAATGCGTTCGGCAGTTGTGCAATTTAAAAAATCAAAATCGCGATTTTAAGATTTGCAAATTTAAAAAAAGTGCAATTTTTGCGATTCGCATTAATTTTACGTGAAAATTTCGTAATCCGTTTTGAAATTACGCTAAACCCGCCATACTTTGACGTTTGAAACGTCAAAATCGGAAAATGCGTTCGGCAGTTGTGCAATTGCAAAAATCAAAATCGTGATTTTAAGATTTGCGAACTTTAAAAAAAAGTGCAATTTTTGCGTTTTACGTGAAAATTTCGTAATCCGTTTTGAAATTACGCTAAACCCGCCGTACTTTGACGTTTGAAACGTCAAAATCGGAAAACGCGTTCGTTCGGCAGTTGTGCAATTTCAAAAATCAAAATCGCGATTTTAAGATTTGCGAACTTTAAAAAAAAGTGCAATTTTTGCATTTTGCATTAATTTTACGTGAAAATTTCGTAATCCGTTTTGAAATTACGCTAAACTCGCCACACTTTGATGTTTGAAACGTCAAAATCGGAAAACGCGTTCGGCAGTTGTGCAATTTCAAAAATCAAAATCGCGATTTTAAGATTTGCGAACTTTAAAAAAAGTGCAATTTTTGCATTTTGCATTAATTTTACGTGAAAATTTCGTAATCCGTTTTGAAATTACGCTAAACCCGCCGTACTTTGACGTCTGAAACGTCAAAATCGGTAAATGCGTTCGGCAGTTGTGCAATTTTTAAGATCAAAATCGCGATTTTAAGATTTGCGAACTTGAGAAAAAGTGCAATTTTTGCGTTTCGCATTAATTTTACGCGAAAATTTTGTAATTCGTTTTGAAATTACGCTAAACCCGCCACACTTTGACATTTGAAATGTCAAAATCTAAAAATGCGTTCGGCAGTTGTGCAATTGCAAAAATCAAAATCGCGATTTTAAGGTTTGCGAACTTGAAAAAAAGTGCAATTTTTGCATTTTGCATTAATTTTACGAGGAAATTTCGTTATCCGATTTAAAAATAAATCCGCCATACACCACTGAGGCAAGCGTTGCGAAAATTGTAACAATGAAACAAGTGCAAAATGTAGAATAACAATGAAAGTTTCAATTTTAATACAAGAATGAAATCACTTCAAATTTTTTTTGTGGTTGATAGTGGAAGCCATTACTTTGTGATACATTTTGATTCAATAACTTTTCAATAAAATGCACATTGTTGGTATCATACAGGTGATACACTGTAATCACAACAAAGTGCATTTTATTGAAAACCTCCAGATAACAATAAATCGTTCAATTGAACTGTGACTGCTACTTAAAATCACCGCTACTTAAAACGTAACTGCTATTAAAAATCACTAATACATAAACTGTGATTACTACTTAAAATAACTGCTACTTAAACTGTGATTGCTACTAAAAATCACTGCTACTTAAACTGCGATTACTACTTAAAACGTGATTGCTACTTAAAGTCTTGATAATTTAATAAGATTATTCCCAATTTGTTAACATCACAGTCCGGTGAATTAATATTTAAAGTTTTATGGGATTTCATTAGAATATTAGTTCGTGCTTGTTTACAATAAAATGTTAATTAATTTTTAGTTTGTAGCTACGCAAACGACCTTGATCGTCGAAGCGCGCTGCAAAACCAAACCTTAGTTTGTAGCCTTGGTGACAAAAAATTAATGAATTGCTACAAGATTAAATTAAATAGGAGTAAAATACATTTAGATATGAAAATTCTTCTCTTGGCCAATGGAATAACATTTTAAATCTACCAAGTAGAGCAGAATGAAATCGTATCCTTGAGTTAAATAAACGCAGTCCACTTTAAATGCTAAATACTTTTGAAAAAACGTCGCTGGATATTTCGTAATGCATCAATCAAAAAAAAAAAAACATTATATTTTATTACTTTTGTTTAAGTAATCACTGTATGATAATTTTATTATAAAATTTAGCTCTAAGTTGACGAACACATCCACAGTATCATTTATATTATTGTAACATGTATATTTCAATGTGGCTCAAGTGCAATAAATTGATTCGATTTGATATAATTAGACTAATCAGGATCGCGCACGTGTTCATAATATTTCCGATTCAAAAATGATCGTTATAATTTGATTAGCAGACTGCAATCTAGTCTGCGCATAATATTTCTGATTAAAAAAATATACCCCTGCAATTTGATTAGCAGGCGGTGATCTAGTCCAGAGCAACGGTCTCACCCGTTAAATTAATGGGCACTTATTAATTATGTAATTTCTTTCTAATTGCAATTTTTAAGTAATTAATTTCCGCTCTAAATATTATTCAGATTTGCAATTAAGACGTAATTTATGGACCAAAAAAAATTGATCATCAATTTATAATAATTACCGGTAAATAGGGTTTCAAATCATTAATGTTGGAAAAATTACATGCAATTTCTTAAATCAGAATTTTGATGGAGTTGCATAGGAATATCAAAAATTTAAATACGGCAAACATAACAACGTAATAAACGTTAATTTGTGGGTTGATATCCATCCTCTTACCAGATTTAATAATAATAATAATCTTTATTTGTACATCCAAAAAAATGGTGATGTGGCCATCATGTTACTTTCTCCGACTTGATGGTATCATAGTCATTTATATTTACGTTTTCATGGTTTATTTTCAATTGAAATCATATTTTAAATGTACTTCGAGCGTTGTGTAAACTCGGATGAATCTGACGTTTAAAACGTCAAAATTATGAAAGATGGAAAAATTATACTTCAAATCCAAAAACTCAGTTTACTCAAAAACTAAAGCGATTTCGAAAAAAACTTATTCTTTATAAGTTGTTCAGTTTAGCATTCTCTACAATTATTATTAATATAAATTTGCTGTAACTATTATCGTTTTATAATTATAAACCGAAAATTAAAAAAAAAAATTTTTTTTCTCGAATAAAAATTATTTTATGAAAAATGTTTTCAAGCAAAAGATGTTCATTACTTTGTTGTCTTCAAAGTTTGTTTAAATATTTTTGTGATAATTAATTCGGAAAGGATTGTACGTATTATTTTAAACTATTTCATCCACGAATGTATTGTGTTCTTACTGGAAATATACGAATTATTATTATTATTATTATTTAATTTTCTGGACTAGTTTCTGTTAAGTAAATATATCAAACGAAGCCCCATTAAAGTTGATTGCGTAATTTTTATAATTCCACTCGAGGAAACATATATAACAATGTGGGAATTAACTGCAATAAAAGAAGAAAAAAAAACGAAGAATGAATATCCGGTTTTGCGGCTGGACATGGTGGAACGGGAAGAGGTTTCAGTTTACCAGTCACCTGGTCATCGACCTTCTTCAGCACTTTAATAAAATACCGTTAAATCGGAATCGATATTTTTTTTACAAATTTCGAAATCGTACATTTTTTTGCAATTTCAACAAACCAACTTTAAGTAATGAATAAAAATAATTTAATTTTTACAATAATGTTTTACAAATGTTTAATCCTATTATTAGCCTATTAAATGGCCATCGACCAACAGTCTTTCTGCCTTAAAAATAATAATAATAAATACAGTTTTTTCAAACTCTAAAACATAAGAGCTACAAATGGCCATCGGCTAAAGCCTTTCAGTCCATTAATACATCTACATTAGTTAACCACTTCGTGCCCATGCAGCTTTGATTGGACTATAGGACAATCCTGAAAAATTACTTTTTTCTTGTTGTTACCTTTTTCTACGACATATTATTCTACTGTCACAAATTTACTCAAATTAGAAACAACCTTACTTGTTGCAGAAAGTATTAGATACATTTCGTTTTATTGTATTTAACAAATTTACTCATTTATGCAAAGAAATTTGAAAAAAATATTCCATAGATGGCGCTAAAGGTGTATTTTTTTTATTTATATTGTTGCTTTCATTTTTTTGTTTGTCGCCACATGTGGCGACCTGGGCGTGAAGAGGTTAAAGGTTGTTGAAATTAGGCACTTGATTGGTTTCACAATTCTTTACAATTTATTCCGACTAGTCGGACCATCCAAGTGCCTAATTTCAACAACCTTTAATTTTAAAAATGTTTCACCACACGAGAACCAAATTCAACAAATATCTACATTTGTTGTTATTAATATTATTATTATTATTAAGATTACATAATGATGAACACGTTTATATTTTTTATTATTAGTGGCCGAGTGAGTATTCTTCTGCTTAACAGGCACAACGGAAGAGTGGTTCTCCTTCATCGTAGCGTACGTTCTGGTCGAACTTGACCCATTTTTGGGCGGATAAAGATCCGACGGTTCTTTCGGTCTTTCACTCTGTCACCCAAGCATGACCGTTAAAGATTTATAGATAGTCAGTCGTCGTTTTTTTTTTCTCCTCGACTAATTTAAATTGCATTCCTCGATCTTTCTTTCCACTTCTCTCTAATGCCAATCTTGAAGCTATACAGGGTGTCCAAATAACTTTCTTATTATTAATAATGAAGATTTGGTTGAATGGGTAAAGTTGTGCAGTTTTATGCACTTCGTTAAGAAAATTATAAACTGTGAAAATTTTCGATGTTATTAAGAAAATATAATATTTACACTATTAAAGCGATTTTTTTTTTTGTTGACTTGATCAACTAATCGTTATAATTTTTCAAATATCTATCAATGTTTACACTATTAATGCGAATTCATTTTTTTTTTTTGGTTTATTTGGCGTAGGTGATTTAATTATTCGATCACTAACGAATATCTTGATTCATATAATTACGAAATTAAATGATGAAATAAATAATGAAGACAAATATATCGGATCATCGGACCACGGACCAAAAAAAACTACAATTGAAACCAAACAAAAATTAATTATTTTTACCTTGTATATAATTTTTTTTTTAATTCGATACCAACCTTGCCGGGCCGCGGGCCGCGTGTTTGACATGCCTGCACTACACCAAGCCGACTATTTTTTTTGTCTTTTATGTTTAACAACGAATCATTATAATTTGCTGAAAATAATTTTAAAAAAAAGTTGGATCTTATGTTAAACAACGAATCGTTATAATTTGCTGAAAATAATAATAAACAAACATAGAATGTGTTGTTTAAAGAACTTTCAGCGAGGATTTCAATGAGATGGTACTTAAGTAATTATTGTAATTACTTCTACTACTGCAGAGCGATTCTGGAAATGGATCGTGCGCAATTATTAATGTATTAATAGCAGGAGAGAAATCGACGAGTGCTTATTATGAAATTAACAAATAACCGTGGCTAATTGCCCGTTTTGTCCGTGATTGGGAATTAATTGTTGTCTTTAAAAATCGACGAGTAAAAATATTTGAAAGTAATAATTACTAATTGCTGGATGGATTGAATAACAAATATTTATACGACTGTGTGAGATTCATTTTAAAGGCTATTTATGTAACAAATACATAGTTTAGCACTTTATGGATTAACCTTTAATTTAAACAAAATGGCGTCGATCGAAAGTTAAAAGTTTGAATTGAAAATTGCACAAAATTAGTTTTCATCTGTGAAAAAAATGTATGCTGGGCTTAACTGTCACAATCTCTTTAAAAATGATCAGTCTTTAATATTCAGGAAGAATCAGTAATAGATCTTTGCTACAAACAAAATGGCGTCGATCAAAAGTTAAATATTTGATTTGAAAATTGCACAAAATTAGTTTTCAGTTGTAAAAAAAATGTATCTGTCATTGTAGCTGGGCTTAACTCTCAAATTTACTTTAAAAATGATCAGTCTTCAATATTCAGGAAGAATCAGTAAGAAATCTTTGCTACAAACAAAATGGCGTCGATCGAAAGCCAAAAATTTGAATTAAAAATTGTACAAAATTAGTTTTTAGCTGCTAAAAAATGTATCTGTCATTGTAGCTGGTCTTAACTTTCAAAATCGCGTTAAAAATGATCAGTATTTAATATTCAGGTAGAATCAGTAATAAATCTTTGCTGCAAACAAAATGGCGTCGATGTAAAGTTAAAAATTTGAATTGAAAATTGCACAAAATTAGTTTTCAGCTGTTAAAAAATGTATTTTGTAATTATAGCTGGGCCTAACTTTCAAAATCACTGTAAAAATGATCAGTCTTTAATACTCAGGAAGAATCAGTAATAAATCTTTGCTACAAACAAAATGGCGTCGATCGAAGAGTTAAAAATTTGAATTGAAAATTGCACCAAATTCGTTTTCAGCTGCGAAAAAATGTATTTTGTCATTGTAGCTGGGCTTAACTGTCAAAATCACTTTAAAAATGATCACTCTTTGATATTCAGGAATAATCAGTAATAAATCTTTGCTACAAACAAAATGGCGTCGATCGAAAGTTAAAAATTTGAATTGAAAATTGTTACTAAAAATGTATCTGTTACTGTAACTGAGCTTAACTGTCAACATCACTTAAAAAATGATTAGTCTTTAATATTCAGGAAAAATCAGTAATAAATCTTTGCTACAAACAAAATGGCGTTTATTGAAAGTTAAAAATTTGAATTAAAAATTGCTACTAAAAATGTATCTGTTACTGTAGCTGAGCTTAACTGTCAAAATCAATTTAAAAATGATCAGTCTTTAATATTTAGGAAGAATCAGTAATAAATCTTCTCTACACACAAAATGGCGTAGAAATGATCAGTCTTCAATATTCTAGAGGAATTAATAAGAAATCTTTGCTATAAACAAAATGGCGTTGATCAAAAGTCAAAAGTTTGTATTGAAAATTGCATAAAATTACTTTTCAGCTGTAAAAAAAATATGTCTGTCCTTGTAGCTGGGCTTAATTATCAAAATCGCTGTGGAAATGATCAGTCTTCAATATTCTAAAGGAATTATTAAGAAATCTTTGCTATAAACAAAATGGCGCCGATCAAAAGTCAAAAGTTTGAATTGAAAATTGCACAAAATTACTTTTCAGTTGTGAAAAAAATATGTCTGTCGTTGTAGCTTGGCTTAATTATCAAAATCGTTGTAGAAATGATCAGTCTTCAATATTCTAGTGGAATTATTAAGAAATCTTTGCTATAAACAAAATGGCGCCGATCAAAAGTCAAAAGTTTGAATTGAAAATTGCACAAAATTACTTTTCAGTTGTGAAAAAAATATGTCTGTCGTTGTAGCTTGGCTTAATTATCAAAATCGTTGTAGAAATGATCAGTCTTCAATATTCTAGTGGAATTATTAAGAAATCTTTGCTATAAACAAAATGGCGTTGATCAAAAGTCAAAAGTTTGAATTGAAAATTGCATAAAATTACTTTTCAGCTGTAAAAAAAATATGTCTGTCCTTGTAGCTGGGCTTAATTATCAAAATCGCTGTGGAAATGATCAGTCTTCAATATTCTAAAGGAATTATTAAGAAATCTTTGCTATAAACAAAATGGCGCCGATCAAAAGTCAAAAGTTTGAATTGAAAATTGCACAAAATTACTTTTCAGTTGTGAAAAAAATATGTCTGTCGTTGTAGCTTGGCTTAATTATCAAAATCGTTGTAGAAATGATCAGTCTTCAATATTCTAGAGGAATTAATAAGAAATCTTTGCTATAAACAAAATGGCGTTGATCAAAAGTCAAAAGTTCGAATTTAAAATTGCACAAAATTACTTTTCAGTTGTGAAAAAAATATGTCTGTCGTTGTAGCTGGGCTTAATTATCAAAATCGTTGTAGAAATGATCAGTCTTCAATATTCTAGTGGAATTATTAAGAAATCTTTGCTATAAACAAAATGGCGTCGATCAAAAGTCAAAAGTTTGAATTTAAAATTGCACACAATTACTTTTCAGTTGTGAAAAAAATATATCTGTCGTTGTAGCTGGGCTTAACTATCAAAATTGCTGTGGAAATGATCAGTCTTCAATATTCTAGAAAAATTATTAAGAAATCTTTGCTATAAACAAAATGGCGTCGATCGAAAGTCAAAAGTTTAAATTGAAAATTGCACAAAATTAGTTTTCAGCGTCGAAATAATGTATCTGTCATTGTAACTGGGCTTAACTGTCAAAATTGCTTTAAAAATCATCAGTCTTTAACACTCCGGAAGAATTAATACGAAATCTTTGCTACAAACAAAATGGCGTCGATCGAAAGTTAAAAACTTGAAGTGAAAATTTCACAAAATTAGTTTTCACTTGAAAAAAATGTATCTGTCATTGTAGTTGGGTTTAACTGTCAAAATTGCTTTAGAAATGATCAGTCTTTAATATTCCGGAAGAATTAGTAAGAAATATTCGCTACAAACAAAATGGCGTTGATCGAAAGTTAAAAATTTGAATTAAAAATTGCATAAAATTTGTTGATGTCAACTTGAGCTACTTTCATCGATATAAATCTCGTCACATTTCCGCCGGAGAAACGCATAACATTCGCGATTTGATAAACGTTTTTTTTTTGTTTTAATTTTTTTATTTCAACTCGAAGGAGAAATCACATACATCACTCGCACGATAGAAAGTATCGCATGGAAATGAATTAATATTTCGTCTTTCGCGACGGGCGGAGGAGGAAACTTTGAGGTTTCACTTTTAAACGAGAGTGAAATCCGATTTTAATCTTTGACGTAATTTCTCCGAACTGCACTTTAACAAATCGCGTATCACCAGTATGAAAATTACTTTCGTTTTTAATAAATATTTACATGCACGTTTTATATGTAGCTGGCGGTAAAATAATACGTTTTCATTTATTTTAAACAAGTTTTAATTTCATATTTCTCAACCATTCTCGTGAAGTTTATTTATCCATACGCATATAATAATAAATAAATTAATGAGATTCATTTAAGATATTTAAGTACAGTTTTATTTTATTTGTAATATTATTGGTAAGTAAGTAACACCACAAGAGGTAATATACAGGGTGTCTGTATTAAAGTATAGACCTAAAAAAAAAATATCAAAAATTTCTCAAAACCGTTTCTAGGGTATGAAAACACAAATAATAATCATTCTAACAAAAAAGCATAAATAAACAAATTGTTCAACAGTAATCAGAACACTTTAATTTTTAGGTTTTTATATTAAATGCAGAAAATTCATTCTCAAATTCCTTGTATCGATTCAATGACTCGTGCAAAAATATAGGAGGTACATTTTTAGATATTTAACGAATAAAGCAACTGTATACAGTTTCAAACCGTTGTCATGGTGAAGGTAGATAAAACTTTGCCAGCGGATAAATTTTGTATCCGCTTGTAAATCCAGTTCCTCGGCTAATTTAAAATTTTCATGTTTATGTTTTTTTACTTTACTCACCGTTTATAAAAAGCGAGCACAGACATGTAATTCCGTACACGTAGTTTTTCACCATGTTTCGTCCTCACTTAATCACGAAGCGCCGCATTAATGTTCTCTGGCAGCGCTTCCTCACTGTTAAATCGACTGAAGATGTCTGTCCTGAAAAAAATTAAAAATAAAATTAGTTGTACGTTTATAATAATAATAATTGTAATAACAATAATAATAGTAATAGTAATAATAGTAATAATAATAATAATGGGCTTTATTATCCAACAGACATCAAGATGTCCAATAATAGGATATACAGGGTGATGCATCTCACCTCCCGTCTTCTATAGCTCAGTTACTAATTAAGTTAGGATTTCGATATTTCGTAGAATATATTTGTATCCTCTGATGCATTTCAGGAAAATACTTTTGATTATACAGGGTGTCCCAAAAAAGCGTGACGTCATGACGATATATTTTTTTAAATTGCATGCTATGTATTTTATTGCTTATTCGGGTACCTTTTATGGTTGCCTACATACTTCTATAATTTTATCGGAATCGATTCAGGGATATCGGCAAAAAAAAATTAAAACTGAAAAAAATCAGTTTTGCACTGCTGTTTTAAAAAATGAATAAAAAATAAAAATAGTTCCGTGTTAATAAAATCATACAAGGTGCTTATTAAATAAGGTCTGATAGTCCCGTTAACTAAGTTTGATCGATATGAATTATACAGGGTGTCCGAAATTTAGTGCCAAACATTTCAAATTTTAAAGCACTTTATTTTTCTTATTTTAAATTGGAGCCCCTGTATATTTTTATGTCGTTCCATGCGGAATTAAAAAACAAACATTTTTCCTAATAACAACCCTAATTCCTAACGCATTAAAAGTTATTTGCAGAAAACTCGTTTTATCAACCATTTTTACTAAATAAAAATCGAAGGTGGCTTTGAAAAACAATTCATTGACATTAAAATTTAACAAAGTGACAAGAGACCATTTTGACTTTAGTAATGTAAACGTTTAAAGCATCGTTAGCGTAAGTTCTTTATACTCAAGAATAATATTTTGTAATGGAAAAATTTAGTTTAGTAGTATTTAATAGTAATTTAATATATATTATAGTATTATTCTAATATATTATTTAGAATAATCGGAAACTTCATCGTTAGTGGCTGAAATGTTAAAAAACAAAAAAAAACAAAAAAAAAATCGAAAACAGTTGATTGTTAACTTCAAAAATTTATCTAGTTTTCCTATGTACACATTTTCACACTAAACACACAAAGACAAATCAAAATCGAATTTCTAAAGGTCGTTTAACGAGACAAGATCATCGGCCGCTAATTGGTACGCCACACAGGTACCAGCAGCAAATATGAAAGAAAGTGTGTACACGCGTGTACACACACACCTGCATGCGATAAACGACAACAATGCACGGACGTGAACTATTAATAATTATCTGTTTGTTTATGCAAGAGCTCTCACCTGTCACCAAAAAAGGTCACTGCCATCAAAGAACGAGACGACGTAATGTCTACGCGAAACAATTAACAGTAGTAGATTTAAATTTAGATTAAAAACAAAAGAGTAATAATACAATTTTTCGCATCTTATTAAATAATATAAACGTTGGTCAATTTTTGATTGAGAAAGTTGTCCATTATTCGGCCGAATTATTTTCTCCACAGGTGACGTCCAATCAAACGATAGCAATTTCATTGCCCAAGAAGTGACGTCCAATCAAATGATAGCGGTTTCATTGCCCAACAGGTGACGTCCAATCAAATGATAGCAATTTCATTACCCAACAGGTGACGTCCAATCAAATGATAGCAATTTCATTGCCCAACAGGTAACGTCCAATCAAATGATAGCAATTTCATTCCCCAACAGGTGACGTCCAATCAAATGATAGCAATTTAATTACCCAACAGGTGACGTCCAATCAAATGATAGCAATTTCATTACCCAACGGGTGACGTCCAATCAAATGATAGCAATTTCATTGCCCAACAGTTTAGTTGTTACTATGGTTACGATTCGTTTTTTTTTTGTCAGCGAACTGCCGCAATTTCCAAATAGAAAAATTATTCGTTATAATTGAATACAAACAGAAAAATCTTTAGGTAATTATTTAATATGATGCCTACTGCTCGTGTGGCAATGGTCAACTTTCTCACTCGTTTAATAATATACTATTATTTATTGCACCTACATACACGAGTTACAACAGCCTAAATAGAAAAAAAAGATTTAGTCAGCAAATATTGGTTTTAGATTCTCAAGGTGTTGAAGATTTACAATTTGGGTTCATTTTCATAAGTCTTCTTGACCTCAGATCCAAATTTAATATTTACAATTTGAGTTAATTTTCATAAGTTTTCTTGGCCTCAGATCCAAATTTAAGATTTACAATTTGAGTTCATTATCATAAGTCTTCTTGGCCTCAGATCCAAATTTAAGATTTACAATTTGAGTTCATTTTCATAAATCTTCTTGGCCTCAGATCCAAATTTAAGATTTACAATTTGAGTTCATTTCCATAAGTTTTCTTGGCCTCAGATCCAAATTTAAGATTTACAATTTGAGTTCATTTCCATAAGTTTTCTTGGCCTCAGATCCAAATTTAAGATTTACAATTTGAGTTCATTTTCATAAGTCTTCTTGGCCTCAGATCCAAATTTAAGATTTACAATTTGAGTTCATTTTCATAAATCTTCTTGGCCTCAGATCCAAATTTAAGATTTACAATTTGAGTTAATTTTCATAAGTTTTCTTGGCCTCAGATCCAAATTTAAGATTTACAATTTGAGTTCATTTTCATAAGTCTTCTTGGCCTCAGATCCAAATTTAAGATTTACAATTTGAGTTCATTTCCATAAGTTTTCTTGGCCTCAGATCCAAATTTAAGATTTACAATTTGAGTTCATTTCCATAAGTTTTCTTGGCCTCAGATCCAAATTTAAGATTTACAATTTGAGTTCATTTTCATAAGTCTTCTTGGCCTCAGATCCAAATTTAAGATTTACAATTTGAGTTAATTTTCATAAGTTTTCTTGGCCTAAGATCCAAATTTAAGATTTACAATTTGAGTTCATTTTCATAAGTCTTCTTGGCCTCAGATCCAAATTTAAGATTTACAATTTGAGTTCATTTTCATAAGTCTTCTTGGCCTCAGATCCAAATTTAAGATTTACAATTTGAGTTAATTTTCATAAGTTTTCTTGGCCTAAGATCCAAATTTAAGATTTACAATTTGAGTTCATTTTCATAAGTCTTCTTGGCCTCAGATCCAAATTTAAGATTTACAATTTGAGTTCATTTCCATAAATTTTCTTGGCCTCAGATCCAAATTTATAAAAGAAGGCCACTTTTCTCCATTAAAAGTTGACATATATGTTTTGAATTTGGTTGTAAAAAAAAAAACATTTTTTTGTCATCTTGATAAGCCCTGGAATCAGAAGTTGAAATTTTTTTTTTTATTATCTCTAACCATTCACGAAATATTCACAGATTCTTCAAAAAAACAAAATGAAACGCGATTTTTTTACTGCAGAATCTGCATCTTGATGAATTGCAGAATCGGAAACTGAAAGAAATTTTGAAATATGTTTATCGGTTCACGAGATATCCATTTATTATAATTTCTCTGTTATTAGGCTTAATGCCTGTTGAGAATAAACGAATAAATAAATAAATAAATAAATAAATTTAAATAAAAAAAAAAATTGAACTCCTTTTTTTTATTTTTGGGTTAGGAAATTTTCAAATATCTTTATGGGTTCACGAGATATCCATTTAAGTAATTAAAAAACAATTAAACTCCTTTTTTTTATTTTTCGGTTACCTCTTGAATCAGAATTACGAAAAATTGAAAATGGGAAAAATTGAAAAAATTCACCTTCTTAATAATCATCGTAGAACTTTATATAATGCCTTTTTCTTCATCAGAAGAACGAAATAAATCGATTGGCGTTAAAAAATTTCATCTGGAAAAAATTGCAAAAAAGTTAGCTAGTCACTAAGAACTTTTTAAAAAAATTTGAAAAAAGTCGATTTTTTCAAACTTTAGACGGCCGTAGTGGCTAAACGAAGAATCCAATTGGAACGCGGTTTTCAAATCTGAGTTTCGTGGGTGTCAATTAGCCAGATTTAGCTAAAATTGGCGATTTTTTATTTTTGACGGAAACTTGAAAAACTACCCAAGGGTCCCCCCTTCTTACTTTTGCTCAAAAAATGGATTTGAAATGATTTCCTGAAGAAACCACTGGTTCGATTCGGGGTTTCTATACGTTACTGAAAAGATCGCTTCAAGACGCTTCAGAAAATGTATTTTCGCAATCACAAATGTCTATTTTAAGCTCGTGACGCGTTCTCAAAGAAAACTCGAAAATGAAAAAAATCAAAAAAATCAACTTTCTTAATAATCATCGTAGACCTTTATGCAATACCTCTTTTTTCATCAGAAGAACGTGTTAAATCGATTGGCGTTAAAAAATTTGCAAAAAAGTTAGCAAGTCACCATGTACTTTATGGAAATTTTTGAAAAATGGCGATTTTTTCAGACTTTGAACGGCCGTAGCGGCTGAACGAAGAATCCAATTTGAACGCGGTTTTCAAATCTGTGTTCCCTGTGTGTCAATTAGTCGGATTTAGTTAAAATTGGCGATTTTTTATTTTTGACGAAAACTTGAAAAACTACCCAAGGGTCCCCCCTTCTTACTTTTTCTCAAAAATTGGGTTTGAAATAATTTCCTGAAGAAACCACTGGTTTGATTCGGGGTTTCTATACGTCACTGGAAAGATCACTTCAATGCGCTTCAGAAAATGTACTTTCGCAGGAACAAATGTCAATTTTACACCCGTGACGCGTTCGCGAAGAAAACTCGAAAATGGAAAAAATCGAAAAAATCAACTTTCTTAATAATTATCGTAGAACTTTGTGTAATACCTTTTTTTTCATTAGAAGAAAGAGCTGAATCGATTTGTGTTGAAAAATTTTATCTAGAAAAATTTGCAAAAAAGTTAGGAAGTCATTATGAACTTTATCGAAAATTTTGAAAAAGTCGATTTTTTCAGACTTTGAACGGTCGTAGCGTCTAAACAAAGAATCCAATTTGAACGCGGTTTTCAAATCTGTGCTCCTTGGGTCTCAATTAGTCGGATTTAGTTAAAATTGGCGATTTTTTATTTTTGACGAAAACCTGCAAAACTACCCAAGGGTCCCCCCTTCTTACTTTTACTCAAAAATTGGCTTTGAAACGATTTCCTGAAGAAACCACTGGTTCGATTCGGTGTTTCTTTACGTCACTGGAAAGATCGCTTCAATACGCTTCAGAAAATGTATTTTCGCAATCACAAATGTCAATTTTAAACCCGTGACGCGTTCGCGAAGAAAACTCGAAAATGGAAAAAATCGAAAAAATCAGCTTTTTTAATAATCATCGTAGACCGTTATGTAATACCTTTTTTTCATTAGAAGAGCGAGCTAAATCAACTGGCGTTAAAAACTAGAAAAATTTTAATTTTTGACCAAAACTTGAAAAATCATCCAAGGGTCCCCCCTTTTAACTTTTTCTCAAAAATTGGCTTTGAAATGATTTCCTGAAGAAACCACTGGTTCGATTCTGGGTTTCTATACGTCACTGAAAAGATCCGTTCAAGACGCTTCAGCAAATGTATTTGCGCAACCACAAATGTCAATTTTAAACACGTGACGTGTTCGCAAAGAAAACTCGAAAATGAAAAAAATCGAAAAAATCAACTTTCTTAATAATCGTTGTAATACATTTTTTTTTTCATGAGAAGAATAAGTTAAATCGCGTTAAACAATTTCATCTAGAAAAAAATTTCAAAAAATTTTCATGGAAGAAAATCGACCTTTTTTCCAAAAATATTTTACTTGATATATTCCATACTTTAGGCGCGCATTGTATAACGAAGTTAAAGGCTCAAGCATTAATCAATTAATACAATTATTAAACGAGCAAATACTGATTACAAAATCGGTACCGTTTTGTGATTGCGATTCGGCTGTTATGAAAATTAAAACGCAAATGAAAGTAGAAACCGGTGCGGTTGGTATATTGTATACGGTGGACGAGTTACGAAAGTCTTGTGAATTCTCTTGCGAATTTGATCTTCGGAGGCCTGTTCGTGTGTCGAAATATCAGTTTTTCTGCCTAAATTTGCAATTTCCATCGATACACGCTGTTGAGGGTTTGTTAGTCTTTACATCACCATTTATGGAGAACGTTTACCGTACGCCAATTACGCCCTCTAGTGTTAATAGTTTTCGAAATATAGAATAACAAAGTAAAAGCTTCCTACATAATAAATATAAATATTTTCAACGAAAGTAAGTTCCAACGAAAAAAACAAATTCGAATTTGATTCATTAATGATCAAAGTGGGTGTAAATGACTTTTTCTAGTGCTTCTGTTCAATTTTTATGTACTATATTAAAAGAATTTTGCAACAAGTAAGGTTGTTTCTAATTTATTTATATTAAAAAAAATAATTTTTGCTCTTGAATCTTGGAGGCGTTCACTTCGTGGTACATTTTCAATTTCGATATAAAGAAATTTCGATATAAAGAAAGAAAACACTTAACTTTTTATTACCGTGTAATTGAAACTAGTCACGTAAAGTAAAATAAAAGTGGTATAAAAAAGTTAAGTGTTTTCTTTATATCTAAGTTAATTTTTGCGATTTTAATTCCGGGCGGCTTGGTGGGTAGAGTGGCTAGAGTGCGTGCATCTGCCTGCTGTATCACAAATCGATTGGATTCAGGTTGAATTCCACGTCGGGCGGAACATTTTTGTAAGCGAGAAATATCCGCCCGGGTCCGTGGTCGTTGTATTCTGTTCTGATATTATGAATTTCTTCATTTCCCTGGCCGCGGAGCAGGCGGCGGCGACGACTATCAGGGCAGCGTTGAAATTGGGAGTTGAGGACCGATTGCCAGGGAGACGGCATCAACAAACAAAAATAGATTATAAAATTTTATATAACGAGACGCACACGAAAATTCATCTGTACCCCAAACCAAAAGTAATAAAAAGTAGTAGCCTTTATTTCAAACAATTACGCTACAGTATCTGTTATATTCTAGAATTACGTAAAAAATAAATAATTGACGTTATTTCTATTTACAATATTGTAAATATTGTGTACAATCACATTATTATTATGGATATACATTGTCAATATCTTTAAAATATGGGGGCACGCACACGGACAATTGTTTAACGACTAAACTATTTAGTTGAGTTGGACCGAGTTGGATATATGTTACGATTCTCCACCAACTAAACTATTTAGTCGAGGAGAAATCGTGTGGCGTGCGCACACAGTACGACGCCGACACAACTCAATTTATGCGGAGCGTGTAATAATAATAATAATAGATTTATTTCCCAACAGACACTACATCTAATTACAAGGAAATGTTATCAGAAAATATAAGCAAGTACATATATATATATATATATATAAAACTACAAATAAAATTAAAAATTACAAATAGTTACATTAGAAATTAATCATAATATAACTGAAACTAATATGATTGTGTAGACAGTTTAGTAGAGTATTAATTATTATTATTAATTTATGTAATAAAAATGTTGCTTTAATATTATTAAACATGCTCAAATAAGCTAAAATATGATTACATATGCTCGATGTAACTAAAATATGCACGAGAGGGCTTAGATATGCAAAATATGAAAAATTTAATCAATCATCACCATTTAATTGCATTTTACTAGATGCGGATAGATCCAAAGGGATATTGTAAGCATATCAATATTTAAGAATATGCATCTATATATCTTATCTTATCGATGACCAACTAAACTATCGATCGTGTGCGCACTCCCATTGGAACTGTGGAACTATGCCAGTTGTACGATAGTAGAACGATTATTTAATCATAAGGGCTCACCAACTGCTTTTGACTAAAAAATCGGGCTGGACGATAGATGGTGTGTGTGCGCGCACTTGCATTTACGGTAATGCCTTTATAGACCTCGACTAAACTATCGCTCAACTAATAATTGGCCGTGTGCGGGCCAGCTATGAGAGCTGCGGTGGTTATTAATTATTTCTTAGGCCTAGTTTTACGCGATAATTGTAGAGAGATTTAGATGGAAGTCGTCGCCGGGAGCCCGAGGTTAGAAATCGTAAGGTTCATCAGACTCGAAGGGAACCTTTAAAAGGCTTAGAAAGTGAACGCCAAGAAGCGATTTCCATTCCGATCCCGTTCCCGTCCGCGAGCACACCACACCGTTTTTAGTTTACGACCGAAAGCGGCTCTGTCGCACCTGCATTTACAATATTTTTGCGCCTCTTTCATTATTCCATTGATAACCAGCTTGTGTTCGAAAAAATATTGAAGACGAAACAATTCCAATGTTTAAAACCAGACGAAGGGGCGAATCATCTGGTGTTAAACATTCCCTAGGGCCATAAACTATTGATTACGCCCTGAACCCATTATTTCCCATGACAATTCTAAAGCTACGCGCACACTTATCGGAATCGGACGGACGGCACGCGTCGGCAAAAATTGCTTAACACAGTTGTAAACGAGTCATCGCACATTTATCGGCACGGATAAATGTGCGTTGCCTCGTTTACAACTGTGTTAAGCAATTTTATCCGTTGCGTGCCATCCGTCCGATTCCGATAAGTGTGCGCGTAGCTTTAGAGACCATTCTGAACACTATTTGTCTATAAAAAAAATTTGTGGGACAATTCCAATTCCCTCCTACGACTGCTTTTAAAAATCCCCTAGAGCCATAAACTATTGATTACGCCCTTAATACATCAAATACTATTATGAAAGAGTTAAGAGTTTCAAATGCAATAATTAAAATATATACTCGTATTATTTATTTAAATTACATATGGACGAAGTGTATGAGTGTTTACAACTGCATTGTTTATGAATTTGTCAATCACTGACGACTTAATTTCGTTTTTTTGAACGTTTCATGCCGATTAATTCGCTTCCGTAAATTCCGGAGGCAGAATATTTTCGTGAAAAAGTGACCGCTATAAGACGAAGTGACGGTGCAGCCTTGTAAAAAGGAGTAAAAGGCGAGAATGTACGGACCTAGATTGATTTTTGCTGCATGCTAATTACAGTTCACTGGTTAATAACAATCATTAGTTGGAGTGTTGCAATTTTGCGCATGCCAACTCGTGTTGTGTCTACTTTTTTTTCATTTTTAAAAGATAAATAAAGAACTGTTGGATGTTGGAGGCATTCACTTTGTGGTGTATTTTGAAAATTTTCACAGAAAAACACTTTTCATGTTTATTCCGAAATTTCCGATGTACAATTGCGGCCAAAAAAAAAATAGGACACCTTTGTAATATAGTGCGTGTATTGCAATGTGCGCATGCCAACTCGTGTAGTGTCTATTTTCATGAGATTAGAGCGTAAAATTCTTTAAAAATGGTAGTAATTTTGGTGACTAAAAATAAATATAAAAACAATTGCCACCGACTTGAAACTTTCCAAAATGACTCAAAACTCATTCAGAATTGATCATGTAAAAAATTACATAAATCCCTTCACTAAATTCTGAGATATTTTCATGAGACTAGAGCGTAAAATTCTTTAAAAATGGTAATAATTTTGGTGACTAGAAAAAAATATAAAAACAATTGCCATCGACTTGAAACTTTCCAAAATGACTCAAAACTCATTCAGAATTAATCATGTAAAAAATTACATAAATCCCTTCACTAAATTCTGAGATATTTTCATGAGATTAGAGCGTAAAGTTCTTTAAAAATGGTAATAATTTTGGTGACTAGAAAAAAATATAAAAACAATTGCCACCGACTTGAAACTTTCCAAAATGACTCAAAACCTATTCAGAATTAATCATGTAAAAAATTACATAAATCCCTTCACTAAATTCTGAGATATTTTCATGAGATTCGAGCGTAAAATTCTTTAAAAATACTAATAATTTTGGTGACTAGAAAAAAATATAAAAACAATCGCCACCGACTTGAAACTTTCCAAAAATGACTCAAAACTCATTCAGAATTAATCATGTAAAAAATTACATAAATCCCTTCACTAAATTCTGAGATATTTTCATGAGATTAGAGCGTAAAATTCTTTAAAAATGGTAATAATTTTGGGGACTAGAAAAAAATATAAAAACAATTGCCACCGACTTGAAACTTTCGAAAAATGACTCAAAACTCATTCAGAATTAATCATGTAAAAAATTACATAAATCCCTTCACTAAATTCTGAGATATTTTCATGAGATTAGAGCGTAAAATTCTTTAAAAATGGTAATAATTTTGGTGACTAGAAAAAAATATAAAAACAATTGCCATCGACTTGAAACTTTCCAAAATGACTCAAAACCTATTCAGAATTAATCATGTAAAAAATTACATAAATCCCTTCACTAAATTCTGAGATATTTTCATGAGATTAGAGCGTAAAGTTCTTTAAAAATGGTAATAATTTTGGTGACTAGAAAAAAATACAAAAACAATTGCCATCGACTTGAAACTTTCCAAAATGACTCAAAACTCATTCAGAATTGATCATGTAAAAAATTACATAAATCCCTTCACTAAATTCTGAGATATTTTCATGAGATTAGAGCGTAAAATTCTTTAAAAATGCTAATAATTTTGGTGACTAGAAAAAAATATAAAAACAATTGCCACCGACTTGAAACTTTCCAAAATGACTCAAAACCTATTCAGAATTAATCATGTAAAAAATTACATAAATCCCTTCACTAAATTCTGAGATATTTTCATGAGATTCGAGCGTAAAATTCTTTAAAAATACTAATAATTTTGGTGACTAGAAAAAAATATAAAAACAATCGCCACCGACTTGAAACTTTCCAAAAATGACTCAAAACTCATTCAGAATTAATCATGTAAAAAATTACATAAATCCCTTCACTAAATTCTGAGATATTTTCATGAGATTAGAGCGTAAAATTCTTTAAAAATGGTAATAATTTTGGTGACTAGAAAAAAATATAAAAACAATTGCCATCGACTTGAAACTTTCCAAAATGACTCAAAACCTATTCAGAATTAATCATGTAAAAAATTACATAAATCCCTTCACTAAATTCTGAGATATTTTCATGAGATTAGAGCGTAAAGTTCTTTAAAAATGGTAATAATTTTGGTGACTAGAAAAAAATACAAAAACAATTGCCATCGACTTGAAACTTTCCAAAATGACTCAAAACTCATTCAGAATTGATCATGTAAAAAATTACATAAATCCCTTCACTAAATTCTGAGATATTTTCATGAGATTAGAGCGTAAAATTCTTTAAAAATGCTAATAATTTTGGTGACTAGAAAAAAATATAAAAACAATTGCCACCGACTTGAAACTTTCCAAAATGACTCAAAACTCATTCAGAATTGATCATGTAAAAAATTACATAAATCCCTTCACTAAATTCTGAGATATTTTCATGAGATTAGAGCGTAAAGTTCTTTAAAAATGGTAATAATTTTGGTGACTAGAAAAAAATACAAAAACAATTGCCATCGACTTGAAACTTTCCAAAATGACTCAAAACTCATTCAGAATTGATCATGTAAAAAATTACATAAATCCCTTCACTAAATTCTGAGATATTTTCATGAGATTAGAGCGTAAAATTCTTTAAAAATGCTAATAATTTTGGTGACTAGAAAAAAATATAAAAACAATTGCCACCGACTTGAAACTTTCCAAAATGACTCAAAACTCATTCAGAATTGATCATGTAAAAAATTACATAAATCCCTTCACTAAATTCTGAGATATTTTCATGAGATTAGAGCGTAAAATTCTTTAAAAATGCTAATAATTTTGGTGACTAGAAAAAAATATAAAAACAATTGCCATCGACTTGAAACTTTCCAAAATGACTCAAAACCTATTCAGAATTAATCATGTAAAAAATTACATAAATCCCTTCACTAAATTCTGAGATATTTTCATGAGATTAGAGCGTAAAGTTCTTTAAAAATGGTAATAATTTTGGTGACTAGAAAAAAATACAAAAACAATTGCCATCGACTTGAAACTTTCCAAAATGACTCAAAACTCATTCAGAATTGATCATGTAAAAAATTACATAAATCCCTTCACTAAATTCTGAGATATTTTCATGAGATTAGAGCGTAAAGTTCTTTAAAAATGGTAATAATTTTGGTGACTAGAAAAAAATATAAAAACAATTGCCATCGACTTGAAACTTTCCAAAATGACTAAAAATTCATTCAGAGTTGATCATGTAAAATATTACGCAAATCCCTTTACTAAATTCTGAGATATTTTCATGAGATTTTTTTCTTTTTTTAAATGGAAACTTTCTAAAATGACTAAAAAATAAATTCGAAAAATCAATTTCGTTTTGATTTCTTTTGTTTTTTTGGCATATAGGTGAATATCACGCGAACGGTTGAAGATAATCAAAAAATCAAATTCTTATTCTCCGGTTTATGGAGATGCCAATTCAACAATAAAATAGTTTTTGGTTTCTTTTGTTTTTTTTGGCATATAGGTGAATTTCTCGCTGACGGTTGAAGATAATCAAAAAATGATTTCAAATTCTTATTCTCCGGCTTATGGAGATGCCAATTCAGGAATAAAACAGTTTTGGTTTCTTTGGTTTTTTTGGCATATAGGTGAATATTACGCGAACGGTTGAAGATATTAAAAAAATGATTTCAAATTCTCATTCTGCGGCTTATGGAGATACCAATTCTACAATAAAACAGTTTTTGGTTTCTTTTGTTTTTTTGACATATAGGTGAATATCACGCGAACGGTTGAAGATATAAAAAAAATATTTCAAATTCTTATTCCCTGGCTTGTAGAGATGCCAATTCAATAATAAAACAGTTTTGGATTCTTTTGTTTTTTGACATATAGGTGAATATCACGCGAACGGATGAAGATATTTAAAAAATAATTTCAAATTCTTATTCTACGGCTTATCGAGATGCGAATTCAACAAGAAAGCAGTACTAAAACTACTGCCCACCAAACACAAAAAAAATTCTTTACTTTGATCGATCCAAGAAATCATTTTAATCCAAATTTATTTGGTTGCAAAAATGCTCATAACAGCATACATTGTATTTACAGAGAATAATACGCTATGCATCACTTGCATTATGTCTTGGGCCGGCCCTGGTAATGATACTGCTTATAAATTTCAAATTTCTTTTGTATAATTTAATATTCAATCAACAGTAATTGTTTTGTAGTGATTTTGGAGATTTTTTTTATTGGTCACATTTGTCTACGTTATGTAATATCTTCATTGCGGACGTAAACAATTGCTCTTGTTAATTATTGTTAAGAATGTGGGCGAAGTGAAGGTTAGATTGTATTTTTTTTGAAAATCACAAGGTTTGTTATATTAAAATGAATAAATCTACATACGCAATGAATTGAAAGTTACATACAAAAGTGGAACAAAATGTCGCGATATTTCTTAAGGTAAAAATTACAGCATATCTCAAGGAAACCGTTAAAAATTGAAATGAATAAATTCATAAAGGTAATAGATGAAAGTGTAAAGCCAATGTCGCGATTTTCTTGAGGCGGGAAAATACATCTCAAGGATACTGTTTAGTTACGTTAATGTGGCCATCATGTAACTTTCTCCGATTTGTTGGTATAAAAGGGATATCAACAGAACAATTTAGAATAATGTGTTTTTAAAATTGTTCAAAGAAAAAAATCGAACTCTCCAGTAACAAAAACAGCATTGCTAGGAGCCAAATTTGATGACTAAAAATTAACTTTTTGCAGAATTTGCTCCGGAAATTAACGATTTTGTATTTTCTAAAAAAACTTATTCAACAATATACAGGGTTTTCTAGTAACAAAAACCAAATTTGATGACTAAAAATGAACTTGTTGCAGAATTTGCTCTGGAAATTACCGATTTTGGAACTTGGAAAAAAAACTTATTCAAAAATATACAGGGTGTCCCAACCAACCTTCCGTTCACGGAAGATTGTGTATTAAATAACGCAAGCAATTTAAATGATTACGTAGATTGAATGATTTATTTACGGTGCGCTCATGTGTATAATTCCGAAATTGGGAACGTCGATCGATTTTACTGTTAGTCACGACCTCTTAAGGTGGTTCTGGTCGGCATCTTTTATAGCCAATTACACTGATGTGAATACACAAGACTGACTAGACAACATACACTGGTGGAAAAAAAAATGAAACACATGAAATTCGCGAAATTTCGACCATTTTCAAACCGCCATAACTCGACGTATTTTCAATCGATTTTGATGAATCCAACAGAAATTTTGGCACCTGTGCAATTTTCAAAAACGAAAATGACGATTTTTAAGATTTTGTTTTAGCAACAAAGTGCGCTTTCACCTTGTAACATGAATTTCACAACAAAATTTCTTAATATGTTCGTAAATCGTACTGAATTGACCGCATTTTGGCGTTTGAAACATCAAAATCCAACAAAGCGTTCGGCGGTGGTGCAATTTTCAAAAATTAAAATCGCGGTTTTTAACGTTTGAGGCTCGGAAAATGTGCGATTTTGACGTTTTAAAATAATTGTGTAAAAATATATCTTAATTCCATTTAAAATTATGCTAAATCGCCTATATTTTTAAGTTAGAATTATTAAAATCCAACAGAAATTTTGGTAGTTGTACATTTTTTAAAAATTAAAATTTCGATTTTATAGGTTTAAGACGACTTTGATATTTTAAATTAATTCTGTAAAAATATTTCTTAATTATTTTTCAAATTGTACTAAATTGGCTATATTTTAACGTTCGAGTTACCAAAATCCAACAGCAATTTTGGCAGCTGTGTAATTTTCGAAAACGAAAATGGCGATTTTTAAGATTTTGTATTAGAAAAAAAGTGCGCTTTCAACTTGTAACATGAATTTCACAACAAAATTTTTTAATATGTTCGTAAATCGTACTGAATTGAGCACATTTTGGCGTTTGAAACATCAAAATTCAACAACGCGTTCGGCGATCGTGCAATTTTCAAAAATGAAAATCGCGGTTTTTAAGGTTTGAGGCTTGAAAAATGTGCGATTTTGACGTTTTAAAATAATTATATAAAGTATTTCCTAATTCTATTTAAAATTGCGCTAAATTTGCTACATTTTGACGTTAGAATTACCAAAATCTAAACGGCATTTTGACAGTTGTGCAATTTTGAAAAATTAAAATTTCGATTTTTTTACAGGATGTCAAAAATAAGTTTATTCTGATTAAGTTTCCAAATTTAAGCTCATTCCTGCAGATTTTATGATTTTACAAATTTTGAAATCGCAGAATGCAATTTTCGATTTCTTAGTTTAGGTTTTGAATACTGTCACTTTGTTTCCACCTGTGAAACCCTGGTCGATAATCCAGCATTTGGATTATAGGATAGTGACCACCCACCACCCTCAGTGTCACCTCTAACTTAAAGCTACAAAATTATGTTCATGCGGTGAAATGTCTTTGTAAATCCATTGGTGATGCTGGAGGTGAAATAATCACCAAAAATAGGGTTTGTTGCTGAAGTAAAGAAAAATTGGAAGGGAGGTGGGTGGGCTCTATCCTACAATCCAATTAGTTAATCTTAGTACGGTGTTATTACAAATGATTTAATTTACAGAAAAAATAAATAAAAAAAAAGCATTTTAATGTTTTCGCTATCGTTTTACACCTGTGAAACCCTGGTTGATAATTCATTGTTTGAATTATAGGATAGTGACCACCCACCTCCCTTAGTGTCACCTCTAACTTAATCTACAAAATTATGTTCTTGTGATGAAATTTCTTTGTAAATCCATTGGTGATGTTGGTGGTGAAATAATCACCAAAAATAGAAAAATTGGAAGGGTGGTGGGTGGGCTCTATCCTACAATCCAATTAGTTAATCTTAGCGCGGTGGTATTACAAATTATTTAATTTACAGAAAAAAATTTAAAAAAAAAAGCATTTTCATGTTTTCGTTATTGTTTTATACCTGCGAAACCCTGGTTGATAATCCACTGTTTGGATTATGGGATAGTGACCCATAATCGGTGTTATTACGAATTATTGAATTTTCAGAAAAAATAAATTTAAAAAAAAGCATTTTTATGTTTTCGTTGTTGTTTTACACCTGCGAAACCCTGGTTGATAATCCACTGTTTGGATTATAGAATAGTACCCACCCACCATACCTAGTATCGCCTCTAACTTAAGCTACAAAAGTATGTTCATGTGGTGAAATTTCTTTGTAAATCCATTGATGGTGTTGGAGGTGAAATAATCACCAAAAATAGGGTTTGTTGCTTCAGTAAAAAGGAATCGGAAGGGTGGTGGGTGGGCTCTATCCTACAATCCAATTAGTTAATTTTAGCGCGGTGTTATTACAAATGATTTAGTTTGCAGAAAAAATTAATTAAAAAAGCATTTTCATGTTTTCGTTATCTTTTTACACCTGTGAAACCCTGGTTGATAATCCACTGTTTGGATTATAGGATAGTGCCCACCCACCACCCTCTAACTTAAGTTACAAAATTATGTTCACGTGGTGACATTTCTTCGTAAATCCATTGGTGATGTTTTGGCATTCACTTTGTGATAATTGTTATTAAGATTATTATTGTAATACATCGGCGTATCTTCTTGGCTATTCAAAGGCTACCAACTGCAGTCCATCCACCTCTTTTACAACAATCATTTCTGGCTAAGGCATTGTGAATCTTCCACTTCAGTTTAATTACGTGCTGCCACGTAGAAACGGTCGCAATGTATTGTTATTTCCACCACACACCCACCTCATTAGAAATAATTTCCACTTGGTACTTCTTCGAGAAATTATGAAATCCGCGTTACCTCATTACAAAACAGACAATAATCTAAACGATAAATCGGTTAAATCATAATTATTCACTTACAATTCGAATCCCTTCCAAGGCCCAAAACACCTGGTATTCCAAAAAAAAAAAAAAACGAAGATGCGCACCCAAAACACAAACTTCAAAAGCAAAAAAAATCAACAGAGCGTATTCGGCGCGCGTGTTACCAACTGGCGGCGGTGTGCCATGTTCTTCGCGCCGTCGAAGACTTTTACAAACTAAAAGGTATACCGAATGGGTAGAGAGTGTGGCTACTTACTCTGTCCTACTAATTGTAGTCGTGTGCACAATCCGAGCAGGCCGCGCGCGCGCAATCGCATCCACCGGGTGACCCAAATTTGCCGCTCGCTCGCTCGCTCACGCACCAGCTGCTCAGCAAACACTAAACGTAAAACGAAGAAAAAGCGATACGGATTAGGACAAAGGGTTCGTCACAGCATTGGTAACGCACACCGAACAAAAAAAAAACAATTGATAGTGATGGTAATTTTCAAATTATGTATCGGTTTTGAAGGACGATGGCGTGAACTTTGTTCGAGTATTAACTTTGCGCAATCTTTAGAAAAAGAAAGGATGGTTGTTGATAGCAGTTTTGTTTTGTTTCCAAAATTATATGCCATCATGTAACCACCTCCAACATCCAAGAATATAAAAGAAAGGATGGTCGTTGATGGCAGTTTTTTTTTGTTTCCAAAATTATATGCCATCATGTAACCACCTCCAACATCCAAGAATATAAATTTTGTTCGTATTACCAAAAAATTTTTGACTTAAAATAAATTGAGTAAAATTCATCGCAAACTTTTTTTTTCCCATTAAATGGAAATGTAAGTTAGAGCCAAAAAAATTTTGTCTTGAAATAAATTGAGTAATCGTTTGTTAAATTCATCGCAAACTTTTTTTCCCATTAAATGGAAATGTAAATTTGATGCAACTTGTGTAATCCGCGTAATTAATCCATTATCACAGGAACGTACCTCGGATATTTTTTTTTGTTCTCCAGCAATTGCGCTTTACGCTAAATTTGCATTAATTACACCACCCATTGTCTCGGCGCCATTGTTTATTTTTTTTTCTCTTGCAGAAGATCTCTCTGAAAAAAAAAATGTAATTTTCGCATGAAAACCGTGTCATGACAAACTCAAACAAAATCAACTTCTTACGAAACATGCCTGTTGCTCATCACCACATACAGGGTGTATCCGAATAAGTGCGAAAAAATGTTCAACAAAAATATTCACCATCTAGCGGTCTTAATAAGTACAAAAAAACTTCGAAAAATGTTTAACAAAAATATTTGCCATCTAGCGGTCTTAATAAGTACAAAAAAACTTCTAGCATTAATTGTCTTACGCAATTGCGAAAACTAATTAAATCGCGCGGTGAAATCGTCGCCATCATCGATCCCGTAGCAGCAGTTAACGAACCCAATTACTCGTCGCAATTGTTTGCGTTTCCGGAACGTCTTCCGGGCGGCAGAGACCTTTCTCCTCTTTCATGGGAGCGCGCGCGGCGTTTTCCTCGTCGTCCGTCGAGAGCACAAGACGGGAAAATTCTTCCGAAAGAAAAATACCCAAAGAAAGCTCGGAGCGTTCGAAAAAGGCGATGCGAGAGAGAAAGTGCGATTTAAAAAAAAATCGTACGAGTCAAAGCTGTCCACTTAACGCAATAGATAACGCGTGCAGTTTCTCTTTTATGGACAATCGCAGGAACTGCGAGTTAATCAATCTTTTATAATGAAACGCAGGTGTGCGCGAGCGTCGCGGATTGTCGTAGGACACTGCGACAATTGTCGCACGACGCATGAGATTGGTAATTGGTACAGCTCAATGCGAATATCATATCTTTTTTATTAGTGTTTGCACCATTACCAAATTTTGGTAGGAGAGGCAGAAAAACTAATTTATAGCTTTCTGGGAAAAGATTGATGTTAAAATCTCCATTTCGGTCCAAATGGCGGTTAGGCTGCGTTGCCACTTCGTCGACGATATTACTTAAACAATTTCGGCTTTTTGTGCTAGTTCTTGCTACTGTAAAAAAATGTCATATTTTAACTATCAGAAGTGACATATTTTAGTTGTCAAAAATGGTGTATATCAACTGTCAAAAATGGCATATTTTGACAGTCAATAATTGGCTTATTTTTTCTATCGGGAGGCGTTTTTTTTTACTGTCGAAAAATGGCATATTTTAACTATCAAAAGTGGCATATTTGAGTTGTCAAAAATGCGTATTTCAACTATCAAAAATGACATGTTTTAACAGTCAAAAATTAGCTTATTTTTTCTGTCAGCGGAGGCGCTTTTTAATTGTAAAAAATATCACATTTTAACTATCAGAAGTGACGTATTTTAGTTGTCAAAAATGGTGTATATCAACTGTCAAAAATGTCATATTTTGACAGTCAATAATTGGCTTATTTTTTCTATCGGGAGGCGTTTCTTTTTACTGTCGAAAAATGGCATATTTTAACTATCAGAAGTGGCATATTTTAGTTGTCAAAATATGCATATTTCAACTGTCAAAAATGACATTTTTTAACAGTGAAAAATTGGCTTATTTTTTCTGTCAGAGGAGGCGTTTTTTAACTGTAAAAAATGTTATATGTTTATAGTATATAAACTGTCAAAATTGCATATTTTAACTTTAAAAAAATGGCACATTTTAACTGTCAAAAATTGCATTATTTATCTGTCAAAAATGGTGTATATCAACTGTCAAAAATGACATATTTTAACAGTCAAAAATTAGCTTATTTTTTCTGTCAGAGGAGGCGTTTTTAACTGTAAAAAAATGTCATATATGTTTATAGTATATAAACTGTCAAAATGGCACATTTTAACTTTAAAAAAATGGCACATTTTAACTGTCAAAAATTGCATTATTTATCTGTCAAAAATGGTGTGTTTTAACTGTCAAAAATGACATATTTTAACAGTCAAAAATTAGCTTATTTTTTCAGTCAGAGGAGGCGTTTCTTAACTGTAAAAAATGTCATGTATGTTTACAGTATATAAGCTGTCAAAAATGGTATATTTTAACTTTTAAAAAATGGCACATTTTAACTGTCAAAAATTGCATTATTTATCTGTCAAAAATGGTGTATATTAACTGTCAAAAATGACATATTTTAACAGTCAAAAATTAGCTTATTTTTTCTGTCAGAGGAGGCGTTTCTTAACTGTAAAAAATGTCATGTTTGTTTACAGTATATAAACTATCAAAAATGGCATATTTTAACTTTTAAAAAATGGCACATTTTAACTGTCAAAAATTGCATTATTTATCTGTCAAAAATGGTGTATATTAACTGTCAAAAATTACATATTTTAACAGTCAATAATTGGCTTATTTTTTCTATCGGGAGGCGTTTTTTTACTGTCGAAAAATGGCATAATTTAACTATCAGAAGTGGCATATTTTAGTTGTCAAAAAATGCATATTTTAACGTCAAAAATGGCATATTTTAACTGTCAGAAGTGGCATATTTTAGTTGTCAAAAAATGCATATTTTAACTGTCAAATGTGACATGTTTTAACAGTCAAAAATTGGCTTTTGTTTTTATGTGTCAGTGGAGACGTTTTCTAACTGTAAAAAAGATCACATTTTAACTGTCAAAAGTAACATATTTTAGTTGTAAAAAAAATGCATAGTCAGAGGAGGCGTTTTTCAACTATAAACAAATCATAATTTAACTATCAGAAGTGCCATATTTTAGTTGTCAAAAAATGCATATTTCAACTGTCAAAAATGACATATTTTAACAGTCAAAAATTAGCTTATTTTTTCTGTCAGAGGAGGCGTTTTTCAGCTGTAAAAAATGTCATATATGTTTATAGCATATAAACTGTAAAAAATGGCATATTTTAACTTTAAAAAAATGGCGCATTTTAACTGTCAAAAATTGCATTATTTATCTGTCAAAAATGGAGTATATTAACTGTCAAAAATAACATATTTTAACAGTTAAAAATTGGCTTATTTTTTCTGTCAGAGGAGGCGTTTTTTTACTGTAAAAAATGTCATATTTTAACTATCAGAAGTGGCATATTTAAGTTTTGGTATTTGGTATTTGGTATTTATTAACGGAAGCCATTTCAATACAGTAATAAATTAAAATAAAATAAAACATATATACAATATAATATGTTACAAAAATGGTGTATATCAACTGTCAAAAATCGAATACTTTGACAGTCAATAATTGGCTTATTTTTTCTATCAGGAGGCGTTTTCTTACTGTCGAAAAATGGCATATTTTAACTATCACAAGTGGCATATTTTAGTTGTCAAAAAATGCATATTTCAACTGTCAAAAATGACATGTTTTAACAGTCAAAAATTGACTTATTTTTTCTGTCAGCGAAGGCGTTTTTTAACTGTAAAAAAGTCATATTTTAACTACCAGAAGTGACATATTTTAGTTGTCAAAAATGGTGTATATCAACTGTCAAAAATGGCATATTTTGACAGTCAAAAATTGGCTTATTTTTTCTGTCAGCGGAGGCGTTTTTTAACTGTAAAAAATATCATATATGTTTTTAGTATATAAACTGTCAAAAATGGCATATTTTAACTTAAAAAAAATGGCACATTTATACTGTCAAAAATTGCATTATTTATCTGTCAAAAATCGTATGTATTAACTGTCAAAAATGACATATTTTAACAGTCAAAAATTGGCTGTCAGAGAAAGCGTTTTTTACTGTCAACAATGGCATGTTTTAACAGTAAAAAATGGCATACTTTAACTGTCAAAAATGGAATATTTTTCTGTTCAAGAGACGTTTTTTACTGTCATATTTTAGAAGTGGAATATTTGAACTGTCAGAAAAGCCATATTTTAACCGCCAGATGCGGTATATTTTAGTTGTTAAAAATGACATATTTTAATTGTTAAAAATGACATTTTACATGTCAAAAATGATGTATATTAACTGTCAAAAATAGCATATTTACCAGTAAAAAAATGGAATATTTTTCTGTCAGAAAAGATGTTTTTTTTGTCAAAAATTGCATATTTCAACAGTCGGAAGTGGAATATTCTAATTATCAGAAAAGCCACATTTCAACTGTCAGTGGCATATTTTAGTTGTCAAAAAATGCATATTTTAAGAGTCAAAAATTGAATTTTTTTTTTAGATATTTTTTATTGTCAAATATTTTAACTGTAAAAATGGCATATTTTGACAGTCAAAAATTTAATATTTTTTTCTGTTAAAAAAGTGGAATATTTTAACTGTCAAAAAGCTACATTTACAGACAGCTACTGTCAGAAGTGGCATATTTTAATTGTCAAATTGTCTTTTTTTTTAAATATGACATGAATGAGAGGTAGGAATTTTTGCCGATGAGAGTCGTCATGCCCTTGAAAAAAAATGCAGATTTCTAACTCTTTTAAAAGGGTTCAGAAATGATTGAGCTTATACATTCCAGAAAAATCTAAACTTTCTTTTCGAAATAATCACGAATGATTATTATTCGAAAAGCTTCGATTGTTCAAAATTTGGGGAAAATGTGGAGACGTCCAACTTTTACCAAAATTGTTCGGAAATTATCGAGCTCTCGTACACCGGAAAAATTAGTCACTTAGTCATTCCGCATAATCGGCAGATCGAAGAATGGTAATTCTCGGCAAAAAAAAAAAAAGTTACATTGAAGGAAAATTACGAAAATGCAAATCTGTATAATTTCACAGTTAATTACGAGGCGGTAACTGCTTCGTTGGAAATATATGTATCGGCAATCGCCCGAGTTTGTGGTGTGAAGCGAATCACGCACCTTCAAACGGTCGACTTGAATTTAAATTATTAGAAATTTTTTCGGAGCGCCGTTGCATAATTCAATGCGAAAAATTCGAACGGTCGTTACATCACCGCCCACGAAATTTAATTAACTGGCTATAATCGATTCGAATATTACATCGAAATTAGAGGTAATTGTATTATATTTATATTTTAGATTAATAATAATAATAATTCTTTGTTAGCAAAAAAATTGGCGTGTTACCATGAACTTTATAGAACATTTTGGAAATGGGCGATTTTTTCAGACTTTTAACGGCCGTAGCGGCTAAACGAAGAATCCAAATCGAACGCGGTTTTCAAATCTGTGATCCTTGGGTGCTAATTAGTCGGATTCAAATAAAATTGGCGATTTTTAATTTTTGGTCAAAACTTGAAAAATCATACAAGGGTCCCCCCTTCTTACTTTTGCTAAAAAATTGGCTTAGAAACGATTTCCTGAAGAAACCACTGGTTCGATTCGGGATTTCTATACGTCACTGGAAAGATCGCTTCAAGACGCTTTAGAAAATGTACTTTCGCGGGAACAAATGTCAATTTTAAGCCAGTGACGCGTTCGCGAAGAAAATTCGAAAATTGAAAAAATCGAAAAAATCAACTTTTTTAATAATTATTGTGAACCTTTATGTAATACACTTTTTTTCATCAAAAGAATGAGCTGAAGCGATTGGCGTTGCAAAATTTCATCCAAAAAAATTTGCAAAAAAGTTGGCGAGTCACCATGAACTTTATCAAAATTTTTGATTTTTTCAGACTTTGAACGGCCGTAGCGACTAAACGAAGAATCCAAATCGAACGCGGTTTTCAAATCCGTGCTCCTTGGGTGTTAATTAGTCGGATACGATTAAAATTGACGATTTTTAATTTTTGACCAAAACTTGAAAAATCATCCAAGGGTCCCCCCTTCTTACTTTCGTTAAAAAAATGGCTTCGAAATAATTTCCTGAAGAAACCACTGGTTCGATTCGGGATTTCTATACGTCAGTGGAAAGATCGCTTCAAGACGCTTCAGAAAATGTGCTTTTGCAACCACAAATGTTAATTTTAAGTCCGTGACGCGTTCGCGAAGAAAATTCGAAAATGGAAAAAATCGAAAAAATTAACTTTTTTAATAATCATCGTGGACCTTTATGTAATACCTTTTTTTTCATCAGACGAACGAGCAAAATTGATTGGCGTTAAAAAATTTGCAAAAAAAAAATTTTTTTTTAAACATTTGTGATTAAAACATACTTGATTTATTCAATTATTATGGTTCCATCATTAACAGTTAAAATACCATTCGCAAGGCTTACAAACCTCGATAAGATCTCTTATGGAAGAATTAATGGCCAACAGTTGGCAAACAGCGGCGCCGAAAAAGTGTGCCAACGGTACGCATTTTCTCATTGCAGTTCGCCCCATTACTTGCACCACACAATCACCTCTCACCTAATAAATAAACAAACGAACGTGCTCCAATTAGCCCGATTGTGTTTGGCAACGATTTCATGAAAAAAAAAAAATTATAATAAACGGCCGTTTTTCATATCGTGGGACAATGCGGCCTCCCGTAAACGCTCCACTTTTATCGTCCGAGTCGATGAACCATCATCGTCAGATTGAATCCATTGTGTTGATCGTAATTAACGCGAATGCATGTTTTTTGTTGAATGAATTGTATTCGTTACAAACCCAGAAATTATTAATCGAAACGAACAGTTCAATTTTTGAATAACTGCTAGTCAGACCTACGTTTGAAAGTTATCAACATTTCATCGAAATAATAAAAGCTGTTTATGTA
Organism: Ocypus olens; assembly: GCA_910593695.2. NCBI lineage: Eukaryota > Metazoa > Arthropoda > Insecta > Coleoptera > Staphylinidae > Ocypus > Ocypus olens. The sequence continues at coordinate 2,747,382 of OU343055.1, read as the reverse complement.
ACGAGTCCATAATTGGACGAGGCGTTTATAATAATGGGGTGCTATATTGTGGACTTGTTACACACAAAGCTTTACAGTTTTCTGTACCCTCATAAAATATCTCGCGGTGATGTGGCCATCATGTTACTTTCTCCGACTTTATATTTACGTTTTCATGGTTTATTTTCAATTTAAATCGTATTTTAAATGTACATCGAGCGTTTTGTAGAATCGAAGAAACTGACGTTTAAAACGTCAAAATTATTAAAGATGAAAATGGTCAGTTTACTCAAAAACCAAAGAGATTTCGAAAGAAACGTATTCCTTATAAGTTGTTCATTTTGGCATTCTCTACAATTATTATTAACATAAATTTGCTGTAACTGTTACCGTTTCATAATTATAAATCAAAAATGAAAAAAAAAATTCTCGAATAGCAATGATTTTACAAAAAATATTTTCGTTCATTTTTTTGTTGTGTTCAATATTTGTTTAAATGTTTTTGTGATATTTTTCACATTTAAAAAAATATTGGAAGAAAACAAAAAGCCCATTTCCGGTGTACGAAATTTTACCGAAAGCTTTTTTCAGTTCTTCGGATTATCAAATAAGACTTGTGTTCAAAGTCTCAGATGAATTGCTCAATTTGGCCAAAGTAATTCAAGGTCATATAGACCGACCATAATGAAAATAAAATCCAAAAGTTTTTTTAATTGGTTTTATAAACATTATTTTTTTATTGACGAAGGAGTGGATGAAAAATTCTGAAACAAATTATGAAAATAGTCCACCCTATTAACTATTTGACCAATGTTTTTCAAGGTCATTCAAGGTTATTTCGACACTGAAAAAATTTAAAAAGATTTTAAACACAACTTTTTAAATCGATTTTTTAATCATTGTTTTTATATTGACGAATAAGTGGATGAAAAATTCTGAAAAAATCATTAGAATAGTCCACCCAATTACCCATTTGACTAATCTTTTTCAAGGCCATTTAGACATTAAGATATTCCAAAAGTTTTTGAAATCGATTTTTTAAACATTATTTTTTTACTGACGAACTTTTTTCCAAAAGTCATTCAAGGTCATTTAGTTACTGGAAAAATTCCAAAAGTTTGTAAATCGATTTTTTTTTATTATTTTTTTACTGACGAACGAGTGGATGAAAAATTCTGAAAAAAAATCATGAAAATAGTCCATACAATTATATATTTGATCCTTTTTTCCAAAGTCATTTAAACCCTAAAAAAATTCCAGTTTTTTAATCGATTTTTTAAACACTTTTTTTTACACTGACGAACAAGTTGATGAAAAATTCTGAAAAATTTCATAAAAATACTCCACCCAATTACCGATTTGAACGCTTAAGAAGTTCCTTTATTTAATTATTTATTTACTTTTATTACTTTATTTATTTATAAAAAAATACGATTTTTTGTTTTGATTTAAAAAAAAGCTGAGATTTTGGCAATTTGCGTTGATTTAAGATGGAAATTTTCCAATGATTATAAAAATGTGTTAAATTTGCTACATGTTCACGTTTAAATCATCAAATCTAAGAACGCGTTCAGCAGTTACGTAATTAAAAAAAAAATTGTTTTGACTTGAAAATTTGCGTTTTTTGACAATTTGAATTTTTGGCAATTTGCGTTGATTTAAGGTGGAAATTTTACAATGATTTTTCAGAGAGTATTAAATTCGCTACATTTTCACGATTAAATCATCAAAATCTAACAACGCGTTCAACAGTTATATATTTTTTTTTAAATACGATTTCTTGTTTTGATTTAAAAATTTACGATTTTGGCAATTTGCATTGATTTAAGGGGGAAATTTTCCAATAACTTTTCAAACATTGATAAATTCGCTATAATTTCAAATTTAAAAAATAAAAATCCAACAACGCGTTCAACAGTTATATGATTTTAAAAAATACGATGTTTTAGTTTTGATTTTTGACAATTTACATTGATTTAAGATGAACATTTTCCAATGATTTTTTAAAATGTGTTAATTTCGCTACATTTTCACGTTTAAATAATCAAAATCTCACAATGCGTTTAGCAGGTACCTAATTAATTGTTTTTGTTTTGACTTAAAAAATTGCGTTTTTGGCAATTTGCGTTGATTTAACGTGGAAATTTTTCAATGAGTTTTCAAAAAGTGTTAAATTCGCTACATGTTCAAGTTTAGATCATCAAAATCTAATGACGCGTTCGACAGTTACGTGATTTATAAAAAATACGATTTTTTGTTTTTATTAAAAAAAATTGAGATTTTGGCAAATACGTTGATTTAAGGTAGAAATTGTTCAATGATTTTTCAAAAAGCGTTAAATTCGCTACATTTTTAAAATCCAACAGTTATATGAAATTTTTTTAAATACGATTTTTTGTTTTGATTTAAAAATTTGCGATTTTGGCAATTGATTTAAGATGAAAATTTTCTAATAATTTTTTTAAATGTGTTAAATTTGCTACATTTTCACGTTTAAATAATCAAAATCTAACTACGCGTTCAACAGTTATGTAATTTAAAAAAATGGTGATGTGGCCGTCATGTTACTTTCTCCGACTTGATGGCATCATAGCCATTTATATGTACGTTTTCATTTTCATTTTACGTACGTTTATTTTCAATTGAAATCCTATTTTAGATAGACTCGGATAAAACTGAAGTTTAAAACGTCAAAATTATGAAGGGTGGAAAAATTTACTCAAAAACTAAAGAGTTTTCGAAAAAGACTTATTCTTTATAAGTTATGTATTTTAGCATTCTCTACAATTATTATTAACATAAATTTGCTGTAAGTATTATCGTTTTATAATTGTAAACCAAAAATTAAAAAAAAAAAAAAAAATTTCTCCAATAAAAATGATTTTATGAAAAATGTTTTCAAGCAAAAGATGTTCATTTCTTTGTTGTCTTCAAAGTTTGTTTAAATGTTTTTGTGATATTTTTCATATTTAAGAAAATATTGGCAAAAAACAAAAAGCAGTTAAGGTAAACGCCCACTTCCGGTGTACGAAATTTTACCAAAAGCTTTTCAGTTCTTCAGATTATCAAATGAGACGTATGTTCAAAGTTTCATATTAATTGCTCTATTAGTTTTTGAGATACAGCGCACACAGACACACACACCCACACGGACACAAAAAAAAATCCAGAAATCGTTGAAATGGCATCTAGGGACCCCAAAACGTACTTCGTAACGGAGAAAGTAAAAAAAATCTCTTTAGTTTTTCAGTAAACTCAGCTTTTAAATTTGCAGTATAGTTTTGCCATCTTTCATAATTTTGACGTTTTAAACGTCAGTGTCATCCTCTCGATGTACATTTAAAATATGATTTAAATTGAAAATAACGCCTCAAATTCTACAAAATATCAACATCGAGTGAATAGAAGCCTGGTAATTGCAATTTACACTTTGCTGGAAGCAAATACGTGTGCAGTTGCACAGAGTGACACAATGAGTTATCACAATCATCTATAACCCTGAGGGATTGCGAAATATCCCGTTTTGAAAAGAAAAAAAATGATTTTAATAATCGCGACAAGGATTTTAGAAAATGAATCGCAATTACACTTCGAGCGCGAGTCGTTCGTCGTGTTGCCGTAATAATTTTTTAGTTAATAATTAATCATCCTCGATTACGACATTCTTGCTTCGTTATTATTAATCACGAGGATGGTCGCGCCACCGTCGCGTCGCGTCGCGTCGCCACGTGAAAATCCGTAATTGCGTTTTTCATTTAAGTTTCGTCATCGCTCTTTTAATTGGATTAGATTTTAATTGGGAGGCTTTTGAATTTTCCAAAGTCTCACACGTTTCGCGAACCGTGGCAGTTACATAATAATAAATCATTTATTTACGGATAGAATCAGTTATACGAATTGAGCCTTATTTGACATTTTTGGTTTTATCCAATAATTTTTAATTTCTTTCAACAATTTCTGGAATTTTTACTTTCTTCGTACGAGAATGTTTTTTCAAATTTTTTTTTTACTGAAATATCCGTTTTGGGGTCCCTAGATGCCATTTCAACAATTTCTGGAAAAAAATCGTATTAAAAAAAAATCATATAACTGTTGGACGCGTTGTTGGATTTTAAAAATGTAGCGAATTTAACACTTTTTGAAAAATCATTGAACAATTTCTACCTTAAATCAACGTATTTGCCAAAATCTCATTTTTTTTTAATAAAAACAAAAAATCGTATTTTTTATAAATTACGTAACTGTCGAACGCGTCATTAGATTTTGATGATTTAAACTTGAACATGCAGCGAATTTAACACTTTTTGAAAAATCATTGAAAAATGTCCACGTTAAATCAACGCAAAATGCCAAAAACGCAATTTTTTAAGTCAAAAGAAAAAAAAATAATTAGGTACTTGCTAAACGCATTGTGAGATTTCGATTATTTAAACGTGAAAATGTAGCGAAATTAACACGTTTTAAAAAATCATGGGAAATGTTCATCTTAAATCAATGTAAATTGTCAAAAATCAAAACTAAAACATCGTATTTTTTTGTTGAACGCGTTGTTGGATTTTGATTTTTTAAATTTGAAATTATAGCGAATTTATCACTTTTTGAAAGGTTATTGGAAAATTTCCCCCTTAAATCAATGCAAATTGCCAAAATCGTAAATTTTTAAATCAAAGCAAGAAATCGTATTTAAAAAAAATTATATAACTGTTGAACGCGTTGTTAGATTTTGATGATTTAATCGTGAAAATGTAGCGAATTTAATACGCTTTGAAAAATCATTCTAAATTTCCATCTTAAATCAACGCAAATTGCCAAAAATTCAAATTGTCAAAAAACGCAAATTTTCAAGTCAAAACATTTTTTTTTTAATTACGTAACTGCTGAACGCGTTCTTAGATTTGATGATTTAAACGTGAACATGCAGCAAATTTAACACATTTTTAAAAATCATTGGAAAATTTCCATCTTAAATCAACGCAAATTGCCAAAATCTCAGTTTTTTTTTTAAATCAAAACAAAAAATCGTATTTTTTTATAAATAAATAAAGTAATAAAAGTAAATAAAGAATTAAATAAAAGAACTTCGCAAGCGTTCAAATCGGTAATTGCGTGGACTATTTTCATGAAATTTTTCCGAATTTTTCATCTTAGTGTAAAAAAAGTGTTTAAAAAATCGATTAAAAAATTTTTGGAATTTTTTTAGGGTTTAAACGACCTTGAAAAAAAGGATCAAATATATAATTGTATGGACTATTTTCATGATTTTTTTCAGAATTTTTCATCCACTCGTTCGTCAGTAAAAAAATATTGTTTAAAAAATCGATTTCAAAAACTTTTGGAATATTTCAATGTCTAAATAAGCTTGAAAAAGATTAGTCAAATAGGTAATTGGGTGGACTATTCTAATGATTTTTTCAGAATTTTTCATCCACTCGTTGGCCACTATAAAAATAATGATTAAAAATCGATTTAAAAAGTTATGTTGAATGACCTTGGAAAAAATTGGTCAAATAGTTAATTGGGTGGACTATTTTCATGAATTTTTTCAGAATTTTTCATCCACTTATTCGTCAGTATAAAAACAATGATTAAAAAATCGATTTAAAAAGTTATGTTTAAATTTAAAATCTTTTGAAATTTTTTCAGCGTCGAAATAACCTTGAATGATCTTGGAAAAAATTGGTCAAATGGTTAATTGGGTGGACTATTGTCATGAATTTTTTCAAAATTTTTCGTCCACTTATTCATCAGTATAAAAACAATGATCAAAAAATCGATTTTAAAAGTTATGTTTAAATTTAAAATCTTTTGAAATTTTTTCAGCGTCGAAATAACCTTGAATGACCTTGGAAAAAATTGGTCAAATAGTTAATTGGGTGGACTATTTTCATAATTTGTTTCAGAATTTTTCATCCACTCCTTCGTCAGTAAAAAAATAATGTTTATAAAACCAATTAAAAAAACTTTTGGATTTTATTTTCATTATGGTCGGTCTATATGACCTTGAATTACTTTGGAAAAAAACTGGCCAAATTGAGCAATTCATCTGAGACTTTGAACACAAGTCTTATTTGATAATCCGAAGAACTGAAAAGCTTTCGGTAAAATTTCGTACACCGGAAATGGGTTTTTTGTTTTCTTCCAATATTTTTTTTAAATATGAAAAATATCACAAAAACATTTAAACAAATATTGAACACAACAAAAAAATGAACAAGTCCTGTTTGAAAATATTTTTCGTAAAATCATTGCCATTCGAGAAATTTGTTTTTTTCATTTTTGGTTTATAATTATGAAACGGTAATAGTTACAGCAAATTTATGTTAATAATAATTGTAGAGCATACCAAAATGAACAACTTATGAGGAATAAGTTTCTTTCGAAATCTCTTTGGTTTTTGAGTAAACTGACCATTTTCATCTTTAATAATTTTGACGTTTTAAACGTCAGTTTCATCGATTCTACAAAACGCTCGATGTACATTTAAAATATGATTTAAATTGAAAATAAACCATGGAAACGTAAATATATAGTCGGAGAAAGTAACATGTACATTTAAATTGAAAATAAACCATGAAAACGTAAATCTAAATGATACCATCAAGTCGGAGAAAGTAACATGATGGCCACGTCACCATTTTTTATTTGTGGTGGCTTCGAACTCGCACGAAACGACAAAACTTGTATAAATGATTATTCTATTCGTTGTTTTTTTTTAATTAAAAATATCACCTGACGCTGTAAACAAATTAATTCTGCGTAATTATGACGTTTTTTTCTTTACTATGAATATTCAAGCAAACGACGCGCGTCATTTGCTTTTGAATTGCAAATTTTTACAGCCGTGCGTACGCTGGAAAAATTTTCATCTTACAAATTAAATACATTTTCCGTTAGGATTTATTAATGTCCTTCATTTGACGTATACATTTAGAAAATTGATATCTAGAGAGAGACAATACATTTTTTAAGGCACTTTTACAAATGACCTCAACAGGCAATTCACCAGAGGACTCGGTGACGGTTCGCGGGGTTTTTTTCTGGTACGGCCGGTGATATTACAGATAGGTGCGGTCACGCAGCCAGCCGTCTCTGCAACTGACCCTACCTATCTGTATTGCCACCTCTTGTTCCTCGGCCGTACCAGAAAAAAAACCGCGAACCGTCACTGATTACAATGGTGGCATATCAGCAACAACAATACTTGTTATTTCCCGATTTTTCTAAGCACGTTTAATAAAACGGATTTAAAGATTACAATCAAAATTTCAATTATCGAAATCAAAGCCTGACACGACGAGTTATAAGCTTTTAAAAATTAAATTAAAACAACTTCATAATTACCGCTGCCCCCGCGTCATCTACCGGACGATAGCTGAACTACTAAGTGCGTATTGCCGGCAGCGCCAAAACGCTCGAACTTTATACCTTTAACCAAAATATAAAAATTCAACAACGGGTTGTACATCAAACGATAGATAATTTAAATCTGAATAGAATGGTTTATAAAATAGCTGAGTAAAATCAGCGATTTTGCGGTAATTTGCAAATGAAAATTTAGCAAAATCCCTGGTCGGTAATTCAGTTCGCTGTAAAGTTTAATAATAAGATTTACAGCATATTACAGTTGTTTTTAATTAAATACAGGTTTATTGAATGAGTACGGTATATCTATTGCACTTTTCATCGAGTTAGTGCACTCTAAAATGTTAAAATCTCAACATTAAGCTTTACAGCAAACTGCATTACCGACCAGGGATTTTGCTAAATTTTCATTTGCAATTTACAGCAAAATCGCTGAATTTCCTCAGCTATTTTATACATCATTCGATTCAGAATTAAATATTCTTTCATTACGTGCACAACCCGTTGTTGAATTTTTATATTTTGGTTAAAGGTATAAAGTTCGAGCGTTTTGGCGCTGCCGGCAATACGCACTTAGTAGTTCGGCTATCGTCCGGTAGGTGGCGCTGACGCCGCGGGAATTACGAACTTGATTTGAATTGAATGTTTAGAAGGCAATAATTCATCAAACAGAGTTATAATTTCCATAATTAAAACGTTAATTGTTGTCTATAAATCCGTTTTATTAACACGTTCGCTGCCACCGCAATCGGGATTGCATTTACGCAAATATATAATCGGACGCACCAGCGCGTCGGTGGCCGTGAACGTGTTAAATTGGGAAATAATAAATATTGTTGTTGCTGATATGCCACCTTTGGGATTGTTGTTAATTGGCTATATTTTCAATTTTTTTGAATCATCAAAATCGAACAGCGCGTTTGAAAATTATGAGACTTCAAAAATCAAAATAGCGGATTTTAAATGTTCGAATTTTAACAAAAATGCGATTTTTTCGTTTTGTGTTAAGTTTACGAAAGAAATTCTTGGTCCGTTTTAAAGTAAACTTAAATGGCCATATTTTCACGTGTGAATCATCAGAAACGAACAACGCGTTTGGAGGTGATGAGACTTCAAAAATAAAAATCGCGGATTTTAAATGTTCGAATTTTTACGAAAATGCGATTTTTTCGTTTTGTGTTAAGTTTACGAAAGAAATTCTTAGTCCGTTTTAAAGTACACTTAATTGGCCATATTTTCACGTGTGAATCATCAAAAACGAACAACGCGTTTGGAGGTTATGAGACTTCAAAAATCAAAATCGCGGATTTTATATTTTCGAATTTTAACAAAAATGCGATTTTTTCGTTTTGTGTTAAGTTTACGGAAGAAATTCTTAGTCCGTTTTAAAGTACACTTAATTGGCCATATTTTCACGTGTGAATCATCAAAATCGAACAACGCGTTTGAAAATTATGAGACTTCAAAAATCGAAATAGCGGATTTTAAATGTTCGAATTTTAACAAAAATGCGATTTTTTCGTTTTGTGTTAAGTTTACGAAAGAAATTCTTAGTCCGTTTTAAAGTAAACTTAAATGGCCATATTTTCACGTGTGAATCATCAAAAACGAACAACGCGTTTGGAGGTGATGAGACTTCAAAAATAAAAATCGCGGATTTTAAATGTTCGAATTTTTACGAAAATGCGATTTTTTCGTTTTGTGTTAAGTTTACTAAAAAAATTCTTAGTCCGTTTTAAAGTACACTTAATTAGCCATATTTTCAAGTGTGAATCATCAAAATCGAACAACGCGTTTGGAGGTTATGAGACTTCAAAAATAAAAATCGCGAATTTTAAATGTTCGAATTTTTACGAAAATGCGATTTGTACGTTTTGTGTTAAGTTTACTAAAGAAATTCTTACTCCATTTTAAAGTAAACTTAAATGACCATATTTTCATGTGTGAATCATCAAAATCGAACAACGCGTTTGGAGGTTATGAGACTTCAAAAATCAAAATCGCGGATTTTAAATGTTCGAATTTTAACAAAAATGCGGTAAAGTTTACGAAAGAAATTCTTAGTTCATTTTAAAGTACACTTAAACTGATTTGGATTGTTTTAATGATAAATTAAATGAAAGCTTTAAAAAAGTTTAATAACCTTCCTTCGCCTTTCCTTCGAAGGTTCTGTCTTCCTTTAAAAACTGTTCTCCTTTTCAATATTCGAAGACTAATCTATAACTCTCTCACCTAAAGAAATACGAGGCAATAAAATGAACAATTCACAATTGAAATAAATAAATTTAAATCCTGAAAAATCAATACAGTGGAAAAATCAACGAGACGGGTGGAAATGATTATTTTAGCATAATCTGAATCAAATTCAAATAACGTCACGGGTCGTAAAGTGCGTCCGGGCAACTGCAGATTAAAACCCACAAAGATTAACTTTACATGACTAAAAAATTGTTTTTTGTTTCTAAAATGAGACACCGATTCTTATTATTTGTAATTTACAAGTTTCAACAATCAAATCAGTAAAAAAAATTGATGAAATTAATCATGAACGACAGCTATAAAATGATAAATTGGTAACAGGAATTATAAATGTTGTTTATACTGGAGGCTTCTACTTTGTTATGCATTTTATATAATAAATAAAACACCGTTACTTTGTAAACTTTTGAAAATTTATTATTTCCGTGACAATAGTTTCAGCAACTTTAACGTACCATTATCAAACTCTGTAAGTTTGATAAGGACACGTTAAAGTTGCTGAAAGTATAGTCACGGAAATAATAATTTTCAAAAGTTAAATTATAAATAACTCAATTCATATACAGAAAAATCGGTAAAATTCAATATTTAAATTTTTAATATCATGAACACTACTCGATAAATATTTCCGGGCATGTAAAACATGAACCCTTTGCACTCGTATTTATATTTGGGAGCGCAATGGTAAAACGTATCGCGGCGACTATAAGGCGACATACGTGCGCAAAGGGTTGCACCTAACTAACCATTTAAAGCCGTTTTAAAATCCTCTCTCGTTGAAGGCAGCAGATAAAATACTAAAGTTTTTTTTATTGCCCTCATTAAAACACCAATTATTAATACTCAACTAGGCTACGACACACACACACACACACACAGCTAATCCTGACTAGACGAGGGGGTCGGTTAAAGCAGTCTCGGTCGTCTTCGACAGGGGGTGAACTCAGCAGTAGCGCGTCTTCCCTGTCTCGACCAACGGTCAAAAATCTGGCTTGTACTTGGGACGCACGTACGGCGGGGGGCTCGGCCGGCAGTGGATGCCCTTGTTGATCGTCCCCGTGGGGCTGTCCGTGTACGTCCTGGCGATGTGCACGGACTCCGGCGACAGGCAGGTGAAATCCCTGGAGTTGGAAAAGTTGCGGAGAGACTGCGTGGCTTTCTGGATGGCCGTGAACTGGTTCATTTCGTCCTCCGGAGCGGAATCCAAGTTTCTGGAACTGTAATAATGATGGTAAGTTAAACAAAATATTACGGTAACAATAAATTTAGAAAAACGTATACATAATTATTTATTTAAATTTATTAGAAGAGAATGTTTGTTAGAGTGTGACACGTGCCTGATGGGGTGAAACGCATAAAAAACCCGTAATTTCATCTAAAAAAATGCATCAAAATGAATTAAATAAGCATATTCTTACTCATTTTATAAAATAAAACTTAAAAACAAAGAAATCTTTTTTTGACATTTTACAAAAAAACTTGTCGGCAGCCAATGTGTTAATAGATAAAATAATAAAAATAGTGAAACTAAACCGAGTGTTTTAATCGATGATTCAGAAATGTTTCACCTCGGGTTAAGTAAGAAACTAATTAATCATAAATTAATAATTATGTACACTTTTTGGTAGTAACAAATGCATTGTTTAATTTATCAAACAAAGTCCATGTTAAAATATTGCTGACCAAATATGCCAACTTTAATTTTTTATAAATACCAAAAGATATATTTTCAAATTAGCTTCAAACATCACCCATGTTTAGAATTTGTAATCATTCGTTCACTCAAAACAGCTCAAATTAGTCAAACGGAGTAAGAGAGCATTCATACATTACGCCATGTTCTGAGAAGGTTTGGTTAAGTGTGATATATTATTTTTCAAAATGGGCATTTGACATACGTTCATACATTACGCCATGTTCCGAGAGGGTGTGATATATTATTTTTCAAAATGGGCATTTGACATAATAAAAGAATGCTCTCTAATTGCGGGAATTGTTGGTAGCAAGTGCGTGTGGAGGGTAACCCTAACAAAAAATTTTGATTGTAAAAGATCACTCCTCTGTAACAGTAAGTCTTAAAAGAGATGCATCTCAATGGCCAAAGGTAATTGATACCAAGGCCAGGCGTAAGCCACATCGAAATAAAAAAAATTAAAAAAAAGATGCATCTCAAGTCTCTCGCAACCCCACACCCATAAAGTTTCATTAAACGAACCATCTCTGTCTGTAAACCTTAAACCCGTAAATTCGACATGCTACGAGTTACCTCCTTACACATAACAGCACCATCTACCACCGGGTGTATGCAACATTAATCCAAGAAGCTTAGAAGTTTAGAAAATTGAGAATCACACACAAAACAAAACGAAGGGGATGGTTGCAATTTCATCACGGGAAACCAATTAATCATACCATAATTAAACTGCACTGAAAAAAACCCTAGTGAATCTTTCAATTCAGTTTACCAAGCAAAATGATTATTTCAAAACGCAAAACCAACCGCCGATTACCTCCAATAATCTGTACAAATGTGACAAACATTGCTAAAAAAATCCTCGCTGAGCGGATCCTCTCTGTAATCAATCCGAATTGTACACCACCACCGCGACACCAACACCAAACGATATACTTACATTCCCTCGTGGTGGAAGCAGAGTATGAGGGAGAGGATTAAAGCCAGCAGTGTCATGATAAACAGCGGTACCAGAATGGTGAACAGGAACTCGTGCACGTAGCTCCGTTCGGGCACGTCGTCTATGTAGATGGACCGCCACCTGTCCGGTATCAGCTGGTCCTTGTTGAGGCTGGGGTGGTTCTCGACGTTCGTGCGGGAGTGCTGCATCGCCGAGCTGTTATCCTCGAGCTGTCAAAGAGGCTTTCGTTACACGTTTTCTTTTCCGCGCGTTCAAAATACAACCCACCAGTCGAAACGCGCACCAGTCCAGAGCGAACCCGGCCTCCCTGAAGAACCTCTCCACCGTCGTCCTCTTAAAATCCCTGGGGCAGGAAGGCACTTTCCACAGGGGCTTCACCTCCTCCTGGAGCTCGATCAGTTCCTGAGATAGCGGGGCTTTGCTTCCTATCCTTAGTACAACACTAGAAAATATACGAAAATAGTTGTGTAATAATAACGGAGAAGATTCTTCGTATATATACTACATCTACCCATAGATTAGACTTTTTTGACAACTTGAGTGATTTTTTTGTAAAATTTCAGTCAAGGAAAGATGGGACCAATATGACCTTGTTCTGTGATTGGTTCAAACAGGAATTTTATTCTTCATCTCTATTTTGTCTAACGGTCTGTGTTATTATGGGGAAGCGGAGAGAGATGCGAGTCATGCTACGTATAATATTATAAGGTTGTAACTGTTATGGCAATAGAGGTTGTTTTTTTTTTCATTGACTTATTTTACTGGTGTAAAACAGTCTTTCCGTCACTGCAATCTTACGAAAAATAGAGTATAGATTACAGGGGGGAGCGGAGAGAGATGAGAGTCATGCTACGTATAATATTATAAGGTTGTAACTGTTATGCCAATTGAGGTTGTTTTTTTTATTGACATATTTTACTGGTGTAAAACAGTCTTTCCGTCACTGCAATAGAGTATAGATTACCGAACAACTCTCGCCAGAAAAAGTAGTACCTACTTACAAACAAACAAACTATCAGTAATATATCTGTTGGCGACTTCGCCTATAAATATATTGGAAGCACACCGGTACCAACCTAACGTGCACTTCTAGTGTTTTTCACTAAACATGTCAAAAAAGTCTATAATCTATCGGTGGATACGGTATAACTGGATCAAACGTGTGAACATGCCCCCGACGGGGATACAGTTTAATTTAAAAATAAACTCGAGAAAATCAACTCACCCTTCTCCCTCGTCGGGATTCGGGGGCAGCCTCGCCCCCAACTCGATGGCGGACGCCAGGAAGGTGACGTACAGATCGTTGTCGCTCTCCTTCCACAGCCTCTTCCTGAACACGTCCTTCAATCTATCCATCCGTTCCACCTCGAACATGTCTTCGACATTGAGATTGTCGATCTTCAGCTGGACCTCGTACCTGGCCGGGTTGAGTTTCTCCGTGATCACGATGGGCAGCACATGCCTCCTGGTCTCGTAATTCTTCCTGTTCAACGCCACGATTTCCAGGGTGACCTTCGCCGTCTTATCGGGCGGCACCCCGTACAAAAAGCCGGCGTTGTGCCTCTCGCTGTAGATGTAGTTGATCCATTTCGGGAGGTCGGGAGCGTTCAGAAGGGACGGTTGGTAGACGTATTGATCTGTTAGACCTGGAGAATAATAAAAATGATATAAGCACTTACAAGTGATTCACCATTTTCGATTCAAGCTCCATGCAGAAATGTCATAGGTGATGCCAATAAGACGTTCTGAAAGTTATAGCCCCTACATTTGCGTTAAAAAAAATTGCAATATGATTAATTCCGCAATTTATTAGTTCTGCACAATTTACAATTTTCGTTTTCTCCGGTTTTTGTTTCAGGCTTTGTGGTTTGTTTATAGCTTAGATATATTAATCGTTTAAGCAATTTATTTATTTATTTATTTACCCATCTACGGGATTACTCCCTAAAAAAATACTATAATACGATATAATTTATCGCTTAATTAACAGATAAACATTCGTATTATTATATTATGCCTTTAAAAATTTGGTTTTGGGGTGCATTCAGGAATGACGCTTCGACTGAAAAGATTGCTCCCTCCGTCGTTCAGAAGCAGTTTTAATGCGCTCTAATCGTCTAGTTGGTTGCGTTCAGAAATAGGTAGAGTAAACGACTGGAGCGCAATCACTTTAACCCATTCTGGACTGGGTGCAAGTGCTCAATTATTACTTTGAGGTTATGGTCCTCGGATTTTTGTGGCAACGGCAATGAGAAATATTTATACATGAAATTATATATTTTAAAGGTTATGTTTCATCAGACGCATCTGAACACATACTTATGAGATGAGAGCGCACTGCCACAACATAGGATAAACACACATCGTAAACTTTGATCAACGGATCTTTGCGTGCACGTCATAGATAGATGAACCAACATCAACATTTTAACGCGTTTATTCTCTCTACGGTAAGCTGAATTAGGCGCAATCATGTGTGTACGCATGTCGTCCAAGGCGAGAAAATTAGGTCTTTGGTAATGACGCACCTGCAAAGATCCATTGACTTTTCATCATCGGGGTATTCTATCTGAATGCATCCCTGTGGCTTCCGGATTACATTATCATATCATATCATTTATTTAGTCACGTAAGCCACTATTTACAAACAATACATAATTATATTTGCAGCGGATGTGACCCAATTGATTGGATTTGTATATTACAAGGGATTATGTGGTTGTTTTCAATCTAATTCTTCTTTCGTAGATATTACTTCCAATAGTCCCAATTTTTCCTAATTTATCTCACAGCCAACTCTGAATAAAAATCTCGATATCTCACCTTCGTAACTCCAGTTGAACATCGGCGGGTTGATCTTGATCTCGAACACCTCGGTGGTGACGACGTTCTCGCAGCCCCCTCGCGTCGCCGCCAGGAAGAGGGTCGCCAGCAGGAGGCCCCACATTTCCAACACCTCCGATTCGAGTTAACAACAAAACCGGACGCCCTAAATAGCCCCGCGCCGCGTCCTCGCCATTAGAAAAACGGAGCGCCGCTTGTTTGTTTGTTTGTTTATCGGATCGCTCGCATTGTTTTTAAACAAACGTTGCGACTGAAATTGATTCCGGCGGCGCCACACGTTGCCAGAAAATAAATAAATACGGATAATAATAAAACAGGACGGAATGGCGCGACAAGAGATGCGGAATGGTAAATTACGAGGCCGAGGTTTATTTAAGGAAGTTAAAAAATGAATTTCAAGAATTTAAAGGGAGCCCGTGAAACAATCCGACAACGCTGGAAGATGGCGTTGCCGGGTCTTACCAACACACTTTTTAAAATTAAAATTATTTCCCTAGTGATGGATAATATTTACGGAAAAGTGTGATTAGAGACAGTGGTGGCTCGTGGATGTTCGGCGGTGGGGCAACGCAAGAAAATTTGACCGAAATAGCAACGAAATATTTGCTTTCTCCAGTGACGGTTCGCGGGTTTTTTTCTGGTACAGTCGAGGAACAAGAGGTGGTGATACAGATAGGTGCGGTCACGCAACTGACCCTACCTATCTGTATTGCCACCCTTGTTACCTCGGCCGTACCAGAAAAAAACCCCGCGAACCGTCACTGCTCCCTCTATAAGAGTAAGTATTGCGGCACGGGCAACATCTTTGTCTTTGCCCTCCCTACGGAAATCCACGAGCCGCCGCTGATTAGAGATGAGGAATAGTAAATTACGAGGCCAAAAAATGAATTTGAAGAATGTAAATGTAGCCAGTGAAACAATCCGACAACGCTGTAAGATTACGTTGCCGGATTAAACCAACACACTTTTTAAAATCCAAATTATTTCCCCATTCATTCATAACGTGTGCCATCTTTTTACATTTATATTAACGCCCGTGAAATTTACAATAATTCACGCTACAATTTCACGTCCGAAGAATGTAAATGTAGCCTGTGAAACAATCCGACAACGCTGTAAGATGGCGTTGCCGGATGCCACCAACACACTTTTTAAAATCCAAATTATTTCCCCATTAATTCGTAACGTGTGCCACCCTTTTACGTTTATATTAACCCCCGTGAAATTTAAAGTAATTCACGCTGCAATTTCACCTCCGCAATCCACGCTTTAATCCCGCGCGATCGCGATCCGGCAACGCAGCCATTCCAGCGGTTGACAGTTCTGACGTCGACGGGTTCAGTAGGCGAATGTCGTCCGAGAAAAGCGGTCGTACGATGAACGCGCTCGTGCAGTTTACCCTTTTATTATTATTCCTCGCGGGAATAGTGCGCGCCGAGTGGAACACCAAGGATTTCATGAAGCGCGAGCACTCGCTCATAAAACCTTTCCAGTGTGAGTACTCCGACGACCCTTTTTTGTTTTCGCTCTGTACCTCGGCTTTTTCAGCGGCCGGCCTCCACATCCCGTACTGGGACTTCCTGGGGAACACGATGGTGACCAACGATTACATCAGGCTGACGCCGGACGAGCAGTCCAAGTCCGGATCCCTTTGGAACTCGGCCGTGAGTACACAATAATTGATAATCGAGTCGGCGGTGGGTAAACAATGATGCGCAAAAACAAAATTAGTTTGTTGGGGAATGTTGAATTGTGCATCGTAGCATCGAATAGTGTACGTTTACACAAATTCTCGAGTGATAATGGGGTGACGGTGAGTAAAGCAATCTGCGGTTTGTTTGTTTTGAATCGTTGCTTTATCAAGCAGCCGATTTAGTTTTTTTTGGCTTGAAGCCAAGTTACGTGGAGATAGAGGGGTGTAGCTCAGGCGCTGTCATTGTTGACTAGATTTTTCCATCATTTAATCAATCAGTTTTTTTGAGTAAATTTGGAAAGTTTAAGGTTAGATATTCTACCCACCAGCAGCGGAGCTCGTGGATGTTCGGCGAGGAGGCTTTGGAACAAAATTTGACCAAAACGGCAGTGGAATACTTACAGTAGTGCAGCACTAGCAGCATTTCCGTCTTGGCCTCCTCTACGAAAATCCAAGAGCCGCCGCTCAATTTTGAAAATTTAAGCTTAGATATGTAGGTAGACCACATAAGGTGTGAGCCACAGAATTTTGTTGCTGAGTTTGCCGTATGAACAGAAAGCCGCATGTATTTAGGAACTGAAAAAAATATGAAAATATCAATACACGTCAACTTAACACTTGCCAATAATTTTAGAAACACAGCAGTCAATCTAGTCTCTATCTCAGAGCCAACTCCGAAATAAAATTTGTGGCTCACACTATACAGGGTGTCCCAGAAGTCGACGTCAAGCCGAAATCTTTTAACAGACTAAGTCATGAGAGTTATCAGAAAAATATTTAAAAAAAAATCATTTAAAAAATTATAGCCATTTAAAAAAAAAACGAGAAAATCCACAGCCTGTGACGGTCTTTGATTTATTACAAGCATAACAAATGTTTAACATCAATTAAAATTACAAAAGATGTTCAAACTGCCTTCCTTCAGCCTCAATACAGGCTCGACGTCTCCTTAAAAATGATCTTGTTATCCGACGGGCGAATCTTCCGTTCTTGATTGATTCAGCCGCTTGGGTTTATCTTTGCCTTAACGCGGCTAAATTTTCTACTGGCTTACTATAAACTTTTTGGTTTTTTTTTTAAATACATTATTTGGATTTTTTTTAATATTTTTCTGATAACTCTCATGACTTGGTCTGTTAAAAGATTTCGGCTTGACGTCGACTTCTGGGACACCCTGTATAATATACTCCATCTACTCATAGATTAGACTTGAGTGACAGAAATCCCATTAAGTTCGCCACAAAAAGTAGAACTTGCGAAACTTAATTTATCGCACTTTAGAATTTTTTTGTAGTTGGTTCGTCACATCATTTAAAACATCTCCATCAGTGACGGTTCGCGGGTTTTTTTCTGGTACGGCCGAGGAACAAGAGGTGGTAATACAGATAGGTAGGGTCAGTTGCAGAGACGGCTGGCTGCGTGACCGCACCTATCTGTATTACCACCTCTTGTTCCTCGGCCGTACCAGAAAAAACCCCGCGAACCGTCACTGATCTCCATGGCAGAAATCAAAAGCAATAACAAACTGCTAATGTGTCTATCGCGACGTCGCGTATGAATATATTGGAAGTATACCGGTAGCAACTTAACTTGCTGTAAAATTACATTATTCTTATAGCCGTCGTCGGTACTTTTCATTTTCTAAATGAGGTATGCCGCATATTATTATAAGGTGTGAGCCACAGAATTTTGTTGCTCAGTTAGCCATGCCTGAGAGAGAGAGAAACATGGCAGTCATGTCTGCGATTACTTCATTTTTTTAAATCTAATTCAATTGTACTGATCTAATCTCACGTAATAATATGCGACGTACCTCATTTATCTCACAGCCAACTCTAAAACAAAATTTTGTGGCTCACATGATATTATTATTATTATATCGTGAGATCAAAAAGTCGAAAATAGTTGGCAGCACATTTTCTGAAAATAGGGATAATAATTCAAGTAATATTATGTAATATTATTACGCCTGGAATTCTCCGGTTTATTTTGACATCTCGTGGTTTTTTTTTGTGGTTACTTAAAAATAGTTCTTTTTTGCCAATTTTGTAAGTAACCTCAAAAAACCACAAGATGTCAAAATAAACGGCCATCATGATATTACTTGAATTATTATCCCTATTTTTAGTAAATGTGCTGTCAACTATTTTCGACTTTCCAATCTCACGGTACGTGTCCACCTTTGTGCATGAAACGAAGCTCGTACAATCTTTAAATTACTTAATTTTTTAGCCCGTGAACATCAGGAACTGGGATCTCCAGATCCACTTTAAAGTCCACGGTAAAGGGAAGGAGCTGTTCGGGGATGGGCTCGCCATATGGTACGCCAAGGATAGGATGGTGGAGGGTCCGGTGTTCGGCAGCAAGGATCTTTTCCACGGACTCGCCGTCATCCTGGATACGTACAGCAATCACAACGGGGATCATACGGTAAGTGCAAAAGATATTGTTCGTGGTGTCAACTATGATATTTATAAACAATGCCCTTAGCAACGTTACCAATCCGATAAATTCAAAAATTTACAATCGAATATTTTCCCATTTACAGAACAATATTTGGTTTAAATCTAAGGTTGAGTTTTACGTTACGGAATATTAGCAGATGAAAACAATAATAATAATAATCTTTATTTAGCAATATTGCTATCTAATATACTGTGTGTCTCACGTAAAAACGAAAAAGTCCCCAAGCTCCAGCGACTTTATTTTTGACTTAAATTGAAAAAAACAAATATAATATTAAATCACATCTCGATTGCTTCAATCTGCCAGTAATAGATTTTTTTTAGAGAGCAGCCGTCATGACGTTATCAGCCATTTTTTTTTTAAATGGCACCAAAAAAATTTTTATAAAGAATTTTCTTTGCTGTTTAACGGTGTAATCATTTCATAGGCTTGCATTACATTTTCTTTGAGAAAAACGCAAAACCGAAACAAACAAAGAGTTGGCCATGAATTTTTTTATTATTAAAAAGAAAGTAAAAGCTTATCAAGCTAAAGTATGTTCATTAAAAAAAAACCTCAAGTGTGCCATGATTTTTTATTTTTAAAAATTTAAGTTGGTAACACATGTTGAGGTTATGTTACTTGTGGCATGTTCCTACCGATAAATTCATTTGCTGTGACAAACGACGCAGAGAAGTCGTTGGTTCATCTTCCAAAATTACTTGGGCTGTGTTAATAGCATCCCGAGTACGTACCACTTCCTGGTTTACGGAGACATAACAGATCACGATAAGGTATTTTTAAATTCATCATAAATAATGGGAACGTTGGAAAATTCTTCCTGAAACTCTGTCAAAGGTGCGTCGAATGAATAAACCCACTTTCCGTCCACTTTATTCCCATTTCGGAAATAACTTTCAGCTAGAAACGTTTTTAGCTTGTTGCTTGTAAATCATCTGACGTTTTGTGTCAATTCCTAACATGTGTGCCAACTTAATTTTTTTTTAATAAAAAATCATGGCACACTTGAGGTTTTTTTTTAATGAACATACGATATTAACCTCTGCAGATTTTGTTTTGATCGATTTCATGGCACACTATTTCTTGCCATTTACTTTTTCATAGTAAAAAAAATAATCCATGGCCAACTTTTTTTTTCAAGATTCTGCAATTAGACTTTGCATTAGATGCCGCCACAATGCTAAACTGTAAGTGTACTCAAGCGAGTACAATGGCCATTGATGGGTTAATAATGATGATTGGTTCTATAAATAACTGCTAATGTTTAAAATGTGACATTTTTAGTGACAAACACTAGAAAGTGAAATTTTTACTGTTCTTGAGTTTTACCTATTTTTCGAATTTCCACCATAGAGATGTGAGTGCGATTTTCGTAATAAATTACAATTACAATTCTTACATTGCCCGTAAAGTTTCGTAAGTGCTACTTTTTGTGGCTTGAGTTTTTCGGCAACGTAGTAGGATTTCGGTCCCTCAAGTTGTCAAAAAAGTCTAATCTATGAGTAGATGTGGTATAGTCTTCTACAAATTTTTTAATTACGGCTTTAGTAAAGTTTTAAATTTATTTACACTTTTCCCTTCCCCTTCGCAATGTGGCTTAACCTCTTCACGCCCAGGTCGCCACATATGGCGACAAGCAAAAAAAATAAAACAAAAACATATTACAAAAAGAAAATAATAATAATAATAATAATTTATTCGTGTTTTAAAATAAAGATTTACACAAGTCAAGATCGAGGATATACAGTTGTAAGTTTCACGTAATGCATGTTTGAAATCAGCGTTAACAGTAAAAAATATAATAATACAATAATACAATGGCAGTAGAATAAATTTGGTAATATATGGTTTAGGCAATGTGCTATAGACACGAACTAATCTTAAAAATTAGTTAAAAGTATAATAAATATAATAAGATAATTTGAGATAGACTTACACAACAAACATGGTAAAAATATAATAAATATAATAAGATAATTTAATATAGACTGACACAGCAAAATGTACCCCTAGTGCCATCTATGGAATATTTTTTCATATTTTTTTGCACAAATGAGGAAGTTTGTCACAGTGGAATATTTCGTAGAAAAACAACAAAAAAGTAATTTTTCGATAAACCTGGGATTATGCCATAACTCAATCAAAGCAACATGGACGCGAAGTGGTTAATAATACGAACTACCAAGACACAAATAATGTCGATTTAATCAATAGAATTTTTTTAAACAATTTTTATTCGTTGGACTAGTTCTATTTCACCATACATTATGTTTTTGTATATTTTCAGCATCAACATCCGTACATATCGGCGATGGTGAATAATGGAACTTTGAGTTACGATCACGACAGGGACGGAACTCACACCCAGCTGGCGGGCTGCGAGGCCAAATTCAGGAACTTCGCGCACGACACTCACGTTTCAATCAAGTACGAGAAAGACGTCCTGACAGGTTAGTAAATGAATCTGTGATTATGAATATCGGTATCTTAAATTTATGGTGTTATTCTGACCAAAAATGTTAGCGTTAACAGCGATGTTATTTGCTAACATCGATATAATAATAATAAGAATAATCTTTATTTAGCAATATGCTATCTAAATACACATATAAACTAAAAAAAAAACAATAGATGTTATGAATATACGATTTTGTACACAATGTCTGCCAACTAACATCGACGTATATTAACATTTTTGATGTTAAACAACACTTGTCAAAACGGTCGACGTTATGAGATTGTTAATGGTGATATACATATTTTGAGGTTATTTTGTGGTTTGTGTTTTTCGTCAACAGAAAACTCAAATGGATAGTAATATTCCAATATTCATATACATGCTTTAGGAAACACTAATTTTATTTCTAAAAATATCCTAAAAAACGTTTTATTAATCATCTATTATAATATACATGAAGTTGGTCGCGCTGTAGGCATTGCACTGTTGCCAATTTGTTCAGAATTAACATAACATCAATGTTAATAACACCACTGTTAACAACAGTTGTTCAGAATAACCCCATTATACGGTAAATGAGCGATTCGTAATCATATTTACAAATGTGACCGTTACTATGTGGTGCAGCCAATTTCTCGGTAATTTCAAATGAAACTACTTTTAAATAACTGTATAATACACACAAACACAATGTTTAATTCAATCCGTATTATAGAAAAAATACCCACGGCTGTAGTTTAGACCTTTGCATATCATTATCAAGTGCTGAATGTGTGTTTATGATAAAGAAACGCAAAGGTCGAAAGTGTAGTTGTGTCAGTATTGTTTATAGGGGCGGTTGGTGTAGTGGGTGCAGGCGAGCGCCTGTGCCGGTTGCACCGCGGCCCTGTGGGTTCGATTCCCAGCCCGGACGAAAGACTTTTCGGTTTCGAGAAGTATTCGTTCGTGTACTTTATTTTATCTGTCCATTCGTTCTTCACTTTCTGCCATCTTGTGTTTCGGATTTACCCTCCATTCCTGTTATCAGGGTGTGTCCTTTCTTCTACATTCCTTATAAATTGCTTCCATTGTTCTCTATCTTTAGCCGTTTGCTTTCTCCTTTTCTTTTGTTGCTATGGTGTCCCAGTGTCTTCCCCTTCAATCCTGGCCTTCCGTATTCTTCTCGCCGGTCGGTTTTCGTCCGTTCTTTGTAGATGTCCCCACAGAACACAGAACATTTGTTCTGTTGTGGTGTTTGTGTTTAGTTCTTTCGTAACTGTGTCTCTTCTGGTTATTCCCTTCACTCCTCTTAAGTATTTCATCTCTGCTGCTTGTATTTTTGGCTCTTTAATGTTCTATTTAATATCCAAGTTTCACTTCCATAGGTCAGCTGTTTAATTTACAAATGTAAAAATAATTTCTAAAGCACAAATACGTTATTCATATACTTTAAAAAAACATTAAAAGTTTATTTAAATAATGAAATTTAATTACACGACGGACTGTGTAAATAACGACTTTCTCAATTTTAATTTTGACCGTATATATAAAATTTCTCTTTGCAGAAAACATTATTTTAGGGGCCGCAGTGGCCTAGTGAGTAGCGTTCCTGCTTCTGGGCCTCGTGGTCATGGGTTCAAATCCCATCCGTGCGGTCACTTTTTCAGAACGAAGAAGTGGCCGTGCGGGTCCATGGATGTGTAGTGTATGTCCCATTCATTATAAAAAAAAATGAAATCTTAAAAAAAAAAAACTTATATACGTTAGTGGCCGAACAGCAAATCGCTTACGCCAATTCCCTTATAGTCATTCACTCTCTTTAACCCGCAATTCCATCAAACATCCTTCCTTTAAAAAAAAAAACATTATTTTAATTATCAAAATATTGGTATCTGAGAATGGGTTTAAATAACCTTGTCGCACATAAATAGAACTATTTCAAGTATTTATAATAAACAAACTTCCAATAACAGATTGTAAAAAATTTAGACACAATGCTCAACAGTAAAATAAGTATTCAAGAAAACACGCACTCGCCGTTTCCTTTTATCAGCAATTGTGTTACCGTAAATAACTTTCTAGTGTCGACCGACATTGAAGATAAGGCCGCTTGGAAGGAGTGTTTTCAAGTGCGCGGTGTGAAACTGCCGACGGGCTATCATTTAGGTATTTCGGCGACGACGGGAGACTTATCGGATAACCACGACATCCACTCGATCCGGTTGTACGAATTGGATCTACCGGACGATGTAAGTAGCCAAAAGTACAATAACGGTTGTGGAAATGTTTTTAACCGTGAAGTCGAGAAGTCTGAAGAAAAATTTGCTTATCGCATGCAGGTTGGTTAACAGTGGAAGAGTGTAGGTGTAAATGTTTTTAACCATGAAGTCGAGAAGTCTGAAAAAATCGCTTATCGCATGCAGGTTGGTGAACATTTTTAAAGTCTTGACCACAAGCATTAAGTAAAACTCCATTTCTCCGGTGTGTAAGTGGCAAAAGTTCAATAACGGGTACAGGAAGGTATAAATGTTTTTAACCGTGGAATCAAGAAGTCTGTGTGATGTTAAGAAGAAAACGCATTTAGTAAAACTCTACTTCTCCGATGTGTAAGTAGCAAAAGTTCAATAACGGGTACAGGAAGGTGTAAATGATTTTAACTGTGAAGTCAAGAAGTCTGTGTGATGTTTAAGAAGAAAACAATCGCTTATTGAAAATTTTGACCGCAAGCGTGAAGTAAAACTCCGTTTTTCTAAGTAAGTAAGTAGCAAAAGTGCAATAACGGGTGTATATAAGTGTTTTTAACCGTGAAGTCAAGAAGTCTGTTTAATGTTTAAGAAGAAAATCGCTTATCGCATGCAAATTGGGTAACATTTTGAAAATTTTAACCACAAGCATTAATCAAAACTCCATTTCTTCGATGAAGTAGCAAAAGTGCAATAACGGGTATACAAAAGTGTGATTGGTTAACATTTTGAAAATTTAAACTACAAGCATGAAACCAGCATTAAGGAAACTTCCCACCATCCAGTTAATAATAATAATAATAATTTCATTTATTCCATTCAAGTAACCGTTCATAACTTAACCTCTTCAGGGACAAATTAATTTTGAAGTTTCAAATCCTTTAAGAAACAATTAATATCTCGCCGGTAGTACCGAACAGGAGGCATCTGCATGGAAATGTGCAACTGTAGCAGCTTTCAGAGCTTGATATGAGATGGCGGTACTGAGCTAAATCAAATTTGTTTGAAATGTGTTCGTCATTTTTGAAAACGTACGCAAATCTGTTTCTGTCCCTGAAGAGGTTAAATCAAACACGTCATAGAAAATTAGAGAGCTTAAAACGAAAAAGTTCTCGTTTTAAACTTTAAAAGACTTACTTACCCCAGCCGCAGGACACCGAGGACAGATCGAACATTAGCCCGTCGGCGACGTTCTTCGAGCCACCCAGGGACCACGTGGACGACCCGAAGCCGTCGACCCTGAGCGGCTTCAAGCTCTTCCTGCTGATGCTCATCGGCGCCCTGGCAATAATCGCGTGCGTCGTGATCGGAATAATGTTCTACCAGCAGCAGCAGCAGACGAGGAAGCGCCTCTACTAAAGCATCCATCTAGTCCGCGACACGGATGTCCCCATACCGATCGTCATCATCATCATCACAACAGCAATTCGATAATAGTGTGTATTCTTGTGCCAAGGATTGTTTTAAACTAGGGAACGCACGAGACGAGACATGCATATATATTTAATTACTCAATTTTTTTTTATTTTCGAGTTTTTACAGTAAATATTCACAACATTCAAAAAGGGAAAACAAACCGTACGTAACTTATAAAACTAATGACTATTATATTGTATATGACTGACTTTTGTAAATTTTATTAAAAATTGTACATTCGAGAAGTTGGAACACGCGCGCGTGCGTCGCGTGTGTATAAATAATAAAAAACGTTTACAAATCATTTGAGATAAAGAACCATGTCCATAATGTATAATAATAAAAATATGTACAATTTTTATTGGGTATGTGATTTATAATATAAATTTTTTAAGTATTAACTGACTAGTACATTCCGTTTCTGTTTTTTTTTTTTTACCCAAGTACATCGATATAAGTCAGTGACGGATCGGTTTAGTGCAATTTCGGTCAGTCGGAAGCGATCCTTAATTTGTGTAAACTGTTTCAGTCAGAAGTGTACCTAAATTTGTGTAAACTAAACTTTAATTCAAAATTACTCCACACGAGGCGCCACAAGACGCTGCCGTAGTTTACTGAATGTAACCATACGAGGCAGCACATCCCGTCACAAAACGCTGACGTAATTTTCTGAATGGAAGTATATATTTGCCCTGCCCGGTTGTTTTGTTAGCAACCAATCGGACAATAAAAAAAAGCTTGGTTTACACACGCAAATCTATTTTGACATTAGTCAATATTTGCGTTTGTTTATTTCGTTCACAATTACCAAAGTGTCGCTCGATTCTCGTATGGATTTTATTCTCACCGCAGTCGGGGTGTTTTTTGTCCTTATGTTGGCATAGTGATTGAAGTATGTTGTTCATCTATAATTTCAATAAAAGTAATAAAGGCGAAAAATAGCAGGAATGTGTGAATATTCAGCCTGTTTGTGACTCTGCAACATTAACTACAAACAAATAACTTATTGAAACAACTTATTTATTTGTAGTCTTAGTAAGACTTAATGTTGCAGAGTTACGAACAGGCTGAAAATTCATATATTCAGGCTATTTTTCGTCTTTATTACTTTTATTCAATAAATCTGCAATAAGTGAGGTTGTCTCAAGTTAATTTCAATAAAACGTCAAACAATATTTTTACATGTGATTAAGGGATATAAAATGCAATATTGCACTACACAATGACATAACCAAATTGTTGGTAACTTTTTTACTACCAACAAAAATGTCACCCTAACAAAGCCTACTGCGACTAGAAATGACATAAGTAAATAGCAACTTTTTACTACCAACAAAAATGTCACCCTAACAAAGCCTACTGTGACGAGAAATGACATAAGTAAATAGTTAGTAACTTTTTACTACCAACAAAAATGTCACCCTAACAAAGCCTACTGCGACTAGAAATGACATAAGTAAATAGCAACTTTTTACTACCAACAAAAATGTCACCCTAACAAAGCCTACTGTGACGAGAAATGACATAAGTAAATAGTTAGTAACTTTTTACTACCAACAAAAATGTCACCCTAACAAAGCCTACTGCGACGAGAATATTTCTTATTAGATTTAAAAACTCATTGCGTCACTTCTGACAAATTTCTTTCACTACATCTTCCCTCTAATGTATTAGAGTTGTTAACCGAAGCCAAGAATTCTATCGAGCTCTATTATGTCTATGCATCACCTAAGAACTAATGAATTTTCCACCCGACTGACCTAAACCACTAAAAAAACAACCCGTCCCTGATAAAAATAAGTACATTACGTGTTTCTTTATGTCTTAAATCTTTTACATTTGAGTATTTATAGATGTCGCTTTATACCTGCTTTATATAAACATGACACATTTAAAAACATCCAATGAAATCTGCAGACACATAAAACATCCGCTCCGGATGGTACTATTCGGGGGGTGGGGGAAGGAACAAATCGCGCCTCCTCCGCTAACCCGGAGACGAACAACGAAGCCGTTCGTGGCAACGGGGGGGAATCAGACAGTGGTCTCGCGGAATATCTTTACGGGGTTTTGGAAGTTCTTTATGTATATGTACCTGGTTACCGTGGACGAATCTATAATATCGTTCACCGAAGATATTTTGTGTTCCGCCTTTCCTACGCTCAGACCTGCCGCAGAAAAACAGTTTGTGATTAACGCGCTCCTGCTGGGGAAAATGTTTTTCTTTCGTATTTGGTGGGGTGGGGGGGGTGCTCATGGAAATTAAGCTACATTTTTTTTGGACTATTCTCTAGTGTCATTTAGGGTACTAACTAATCTATTGACGGTTATCACAGAATGATTACATTACATGAAGTACACGTTAAATCTGTTAGCATTGCAATAAATTGGCTGTTATTCCTTTCTTTATACAGGGTGTAGTGGAACAAAACGGAACATAGGATTTTCAATGATAATTTTTTTATACTGGAATATTATCTTTCCTGATGAATATTATCTTCCCTGATCATTTTTGAGAAAACATGTACGTAAATGTTTTGTAGAGTAAAAATTCCTGCATGCAGTCATGCTATTATTTATTTTTTAGCATAAAAACCCTAAAAAATGATCATTTTCACTAAAATAATGGTTGCCATGAAATTAAACAAAAAAGGGTGCGCTGTTGATTTGTTGGCTTCTGTCAAATTTATTGAATATTATTTCATAAGTTTTTTCATTAAAAATGTATTCTATTCAAGAAAAAGTGCAAATTGTGAAGTAGTGCTATGCCGGTAGCAGTTTCCGTGAAGTACAGGTAATCACGTTGTAATATTTCTTGGAGGCACTGGTATTTCTTCAAGTAAAAATTATGTTGGACAGTCGTATAGTGAATTCCACACTTGTAAGCAATTTGTCTTAAGCTTTTGTTTGGATCTTCCACTACAGAAACTAAGACCGTAAACTCGTCATCCTCATTTATTGGTAAATTATTTTGCTCCGCATTTGATGTCCTCTTAGAATTCCGCTATACCGAGCCAGTCGTTTCAAATTTACGAGTCGACCTTTGGATCGTTGCAATGGAGGGAATTGGTCGATCGGGATAGTTGATGTCAAACATATCCCCCGCATTTCACAATTCAATAGAATACATTTTTAATGAAAAAACTTGTAAGCATTTGACAGAAGTCGACAAATCAACAGCGGCATCATTTTTGTTTAATTTCATGGCAACCATTATTTTCGTGAAAATCATCATTTTTATTTTACCATTTTTTAGAGTTTCTATGAACGCTAAAAAATAAATAATAGCATGACTGCATGCAGAAATTTTAACTGTATAAAATATTTCCTCTAAAATGATCAGGGAAGATAATATTCCAGTGTAAAGGAATTAACATTAAAAATCCTATGTTCCGTTTTGTTCCACTACACCCTGTATATTAACGGCCTTTCGACATGATTACATTTTTTTAAATATTTTTCAAATAAACAAGACTGTCACATGGGCTATCGATCCAAGGTCTTTCGGCCCTTCCTTTTTTTTTATTAAAAAAACTTCAAAAACTTGTCATTAGCAGTAAACTATAATAATAAGGTGGCAATTTTGCTTTTAACAAACTTTTACTTAGTTAATATCACACTGTTACAGTGTGATTGTGTTTTATTTAATTAAAAATGTATCACAAAATACGTGCCGCCAACCTCAACCAGTTGATTTTAACATTTTTTATTTGTATTATACATCAGAGCACCGGCAATGTTAACACATCTAATACGCTTCATCTGGAATGGATTCCATGAGCACCACCCGGCGATCAAACGACTAATCAAACCACTGCAAAAAAAAAACAACGAAAACATCCAAGGGGGTGCTATCTACGCTCATCACAAAATACAGCAACATCTACACATTTGATCGGCCTTCGCGATGGCGGCCGGCACCGTCACATCGGCGCTGTGAACCGTCTCGATCAGGCCGCGCCCCTTTACCTCCTCCTCCACCCCGTCCGTGTCCTTGTTCGGATTCGCCTTGCTAAACTTGTCGCTCATCGTCCGCGCCCTGAACAGCTCCCTGGGCGACTCACTTACGTTCACGTGGTGGGAGACGCTGCGCGTCATGTTGGCCCGCCTCGAGTTCTCCAGCAGGAAGCTCTCGAGGCGCTTCTTGAGCAGCTGCGGCGAGACCGAGTTCCTCCGCAGGCTGACCAGGTCCACCTCGGTCTTCTCCGGGTTGGGGGATCGCGAGTCGGCGCTCTCGGGCGTGTACGGGTCATGCGACAACATGTCACGCGTGATCGGCTCATGCAGCAGGTTCGAGTTAATGGTAACGTCCGTGTAACTCTTTCTAGTGTTCAGCAAATAATCACTCATGTCTATAACGTTAATGGTAACTGAAGCTAGGGAACGGCAACACTGGCAAGTCATCGGCAAGCATTCGTACAGTGCATGGTTACAACATTTAATAATACCTGAGTTGGATAGGATGGCCGCCCTTAAATACACCGGCTGCAAAACGAACATTCAAAAATCAACTATTATATACACCTCGACTCTACACGAATGGGGGGATGAGCAAAAGTACCCGGACGGATGACATTTAGCTGGCTAAACATCTAGTTGGTGTTGTATGTATATCGGGGGGGCGGGGAGACAATGGATGAACGATGAATGATCGGAAATACCTTATTCAGGAACCGACCGTAAGTGAAAATCCAAATACACAGGCTGCATAATAATAATAGAAGAGAGTCAAAAGGTTTTTTCGTCGGAGCAGAGAGAATAGAATTTTTGTGCTAGCTCTAAACGGGAGGCGGGTGCCCGTCGGGACAGGGCTTCTTACCTTGTGGTCGCCCATGCAGATCTCTCTCCCCATGAGGTCGTACGACACGACCTCGGTCTCGTCGATCAGCTTCTTGGCGGTGTGGCTGAGCAGCACCCGGTCGCACCACGCCGGGCACCTCGTCTGCATGTAGGCGTTCGCCTGCGACACCGACTCCTCGAACGGGTACGAGGGCGGGAACGTCACCGGAAATTCCGACAGTGTACTCTCGAACGCTTCCATCTCCTTATCGAAACATTTCAACTGTAAAAAAAATCAAATGTTCACTTCGTGGTACTTTAAGTTTGAATAGTTGAAAACTATATAGTTAACAAACGATTCTTTAAATTTGAAGGTTAAAATAAGCACTCCCTTAATTTGTTTGTTATCGGCTAGAAAACCAATTTTGCGCAATTTTAAATTAAAATTGTTATCTTTTAACCGACGCCATTTTATCTCTACCAGAGATTTTGTTATGATTTTTGCAGAATGTTGCAGACTAATCATGTCTTAAGGAATTTTGACAGTTGCAAATGGCTGCCAATGACAGTTATTTTTATCAGAAAAACAATTTTGAGCAATTTTAATGTAAAATTGTTTTCTTTTAACTGACGCCATTTTGTCTCCACCGAAGATTTTGTTATGATTTTTGCAGAATATTGCAGACTAATCATGTCTTAAGCAATTTTGACAGTTAAATTTTTATCAGCTGGAAAAACAATTTTGAGCAATTTTAACGTAAAATTGTTTTCTTTTAACTGAAGCCATTTTGTCTCCACTGAAGATTTTGTTATGATTTTTGCAGACTAATCATGTCTTAAGCAATTTTGACAGCTGCAGATGGCTGCCAATGACAGTTAAATTTTTTATCAGCTGGAAAAACAATTTTGAGCAATTTTAACGTAAAATTGTTTTCTTTTAACTGAAGCCATTTTGTCTCCACTGAAGATTTTGCTATGATTTTTGCAGACTAATCATGTCTTAAGCAATTTTGACTGTTGCAAATGGCTGCCAATGAAAGTTAAATTTTTTATCAGCTGGAAAAACAATTTTGAGCAATTTTAATGTAAAATTGTTTTCTTTTAACCGACGCCATTTTGTCTCCACCGAAGATTTTGTTATGATTTTTGCAGACTAATCAAGTCTTAAGCAATTTTGACAGCTGCAGATGGGTGCCAATGACAGTTAAATTTTTTATCAGCTGGAAAAACAATTTTGAGCAATTTTAACGTAAAATTGTTTTCTTTTAACTGAAGCCATTTTGTCTCCACCGAAGATTTTGTTATGATTTTTGCAGACTAATCAAGTCTTAAGCAATTTTGACAGCTGCAGATGGGTGCCAATGACAGTTAAATTTTTTATCAGCTGGAAAAACAATTTTGAGCAATTTTAACGTAAAATTGTTTTCTTTTAACTGAAGCCATTTTGTCTCCACTGAAGATTTTGCTATGATTTTTGCAAACTAATCATGTCTTTAGCAATTTTGACAGTTGCAAATGGCTGCCAATAACAGTTAAATTTTTTATCAGCTGGAAAAACGATTTTGAGCAATTTTAACGTAAAATTGTTTTCTTTTAACTGACGCCATTTTGTCTCCACTGAAGATTTCGTTATGATTTTTGCAGAATGTTGCAGACTAATCATGTCCTAAGCAATTTTGACAGTTGCAAATGGCTGCCAATGACAGTTAAATTTTTTATCAGCTGGAAAAACAATTTTGAGCAATTTTAATGTAAAATTGTTTTCTTTTAATCGACGCCATTTTGTCTCCACCGAAGATTTCGTTATGATTTTTGCAGAATATTGCCGACTAATCATGTCTTGAGCAATTTTGACAGCTGCAAATGGCTGCCAATGACAGTTAAATTTTTTATCAGCTGGAAAAACAATTTTGAGCAATTTTTATGTAGAATTGTTTCCACCGAAGAATTTGTTATGATTTTTGCAGAATATTGCAGACTAATCATGTCTTAAGCAATTTTGACAGCTGCAAATAGCTGCAGTGACAGTTACATTTTTTATAAACAAATCCATGATTCCACTTATTCACATAAACACAAGCCCTATCGACAATTCTGCCTGAAGATGGTTTACAACCGAAACAGGTAGCAATATATATACAACAAACAAATTAACCTCCCACGCCGGGCGCCCAAGTCTGTGAGACCCGGTGCGCGAATAAACATTCCGTCAATTTTCGGCAAACTGTTTTTTCGAGTTGTCTAGCCGAGTGTCTTAATAACTTCTTCTTTAGTTCACGTTTAGAATGTGAAGAGTTTGTACGATATTTTAGTTATTTGAAATTAAAAAATAAAATTTATATAAATTTAATATTGGAGAGAAATGTAGCCTGAATATATGAATATTCAACCTGTTCGTTAATCCGCAAGCAAAAATTAAGTCTTACTAAGACTATAATGCTTTCTGCAAGAAGGAAGGTTATTTTCAATTTGTTTAATATTGGAGATTTTTTTTGCTTAAGTCCCAGCGCCCTCTACGTTGTCAATATTTAAAGCGCCCTCTACGGTGTCAATATTTAAAGCGCCCTCTACGTTGTCAATATTTAAAGCGCCCCTACTGGGAGATTAAGAAAGTACTCATTTTAACCTTTCACCTCAATCGACCAAACACCGTGATTCTCTACAAAATCTACACGCACCCAAGTCTCCGAAGGGCTCAAGAAGACGCTCTGGTGCTCGGAATGGTTGAACTCCTTCTTGCCGACCGTCAGTACGGGCTCGCTCTCGTCATTGGTGTACTGCAGCTTGGTGAACTCGTTGTTCTTGTTGTTTTGGATGCGGACCGTCGTCAGGCCCTCTGTTAATCTCTTAAAAGCGGGGGGTTAAAATAACGACACACGAATTCGAGATTAAACGTTACCTTAATGACACCGTCGGTGTCGGTTCTAAAGTTAAAATCGCCGAACAGGAAGTAGGGCGCGACGCCGTAGTCGTCGTTGTGGAACCGCTGCAGGGTGTGCTCGAGCGCGCGCCTCCTGTTCCTGCAGTAGACCGAGGGGTACGATTCCATGGCGACGAAGTTGGAGGCGTCGTGGAAGAGGTGGATGTTGATCAGGTCGAAGACGGTGCCGTCGACGGACCACCTCGTGCGCAGGAAGCCCTTCCTCGACCATTTGCACTGCGGAAAGTAATTATTTGTAGCTTTGGTGTTAATACAGTACGGTTAAGGTATGATACGCTAGAATTTGCAATGGAGAAGCAACACTGTTCACCATTCAGATACAGGGGCGCAGAAGGAATACATTAATTTTCAAACTAAATTTAACATGAACACCCTGTGTACCGTGTGCTCGATAAAAAACGCCCAACGCCATAACTCTGTTATTTATTGTCCGATTTGAATGAACTAAAAAATAATGTTAATGGCTGTTTAAATACTATAAAATGATGATAATTATATATTTTTTCAAAATTAACTTCATTGCCAAATAATAGTCAACTTTTAATGGCTGCATATACTTTTCTAATTTTATAATATCAGACATTATTTTTCTGAATCCAATTATGCCCATTATGTTGGTTTAAAGTTAATATTTATGCCAGAAAAAAATAATAATAAACCTTGTTCGCATGATTTTTTTGGTAATAAATGTAGTGTGCCTTGAAAAAAATTCGAATCGACAAATGTCACTTATTGTGTAAGTAATGTCAACCGTTTGTTATTAGTGCGTGTTTCAGACATAATCATGAACAGTAAGTAGCAAATTAACGGGCATGTTACAAATTTAATTTCAATGTAATAGAAATCGAAGAGCTGCGGCACGAATTTATCATCTACGGTTTCCAGAGCGGCGAATGCCTTAGAAGGTTAGAAGGAAATTTGAGACGATATGGAGCCTTTAAAAAGCCGAGAGAGTGGATCGACAATTTCGTGGACTTACAGAGTTAGACAGAACATCTAAATCGCAAGTGAATTAATACTTGCACTACTTATTTATTCTATTCTACGTTGAATTGTAACATAGGTACTTATTTATTCATGTTTGACATAACCTTACAACAAATGACATTTGTCACTTTTTTCCAATAATTTTTGAAAAATATAATTTTAAACGGAAGATTTATTTTAATTTTTTCGACCAAAATATTGAACGAAAAACAACATATTGGGCATTAATGGATTCAGAAAAATAATGTCGAATGTAAAAAAATTAAAAAATTATATGTTGCCATTTAAAAATTTTAAGTTGGCCATCATTTGACAATGAAGTTATTATTGAAAAAAATCAATATTGATGTCATTTGTTAGTATTTAAACCAGCATTGACTTTGGTTTTTAGTTCATTAATATCGGTCAATAAATAACAGAGTTATGGCGTCGGTCGTTTTTTATCGAACACACGGTATAATAACTCGAAAAATACGCATTGTGCGAAAAAACATTCTACGACCAAAAATTAATGTTTTCCAAGGGGGCATCATCCTCCTCTAAATTCAGCCCACTGCTGAAAATAATGTTTCAATAAAAAAAACTTATGTACTTTTTTCCGTAGAATCTGATTCTGTAGTAAAAAATGGGGGTTCCTATTTGAAATTTCAAGGTTGCCCCATGACCCACCCACTGGGGGTGGAGCAGTGGGTTGGATTTAGAACAGGATGATGTTCCCTTAGGTAATATTAATTTTTGGTCTTGGAACGTTTTTTCGTAAAATGCGGATTTTGTCAGGTTAAATGGTATACCCAGTAAATTAAGGGTATATTTTGTTTTGATTAAATTTATTATGATTATTTGTTGGATTTCAAATTTACATTAAATTCTATCTACACGCCTGTCTAGATACATGTACAGGACGGCAAACGTAACTTGCCGTTGCGCGGCGGCAAAATTGTGGGCGGAACCTTCGAAGGGCGCCCTCGATAGATTACGTGAAGAGTACGCTCGCCTGGTACATTCAATTATGTGGAGGAGAGCGCCCGATAGAGTTGTAAATGAATGGCGCACGCGAAGAACGAAAGACTGTACTCAGCCGGCCGAGTAGAGAGAGAGAGCTTTCGCTTGCTCTCTGCGCGTCTGGCCAACTTACATTTGCCGTCCTAATGGGCTTTTCCATTTTACTACAGAATTAATTTTCAACTAATGTTTAACATTCTCTGCGAACTTCATATATAAATACTATAAATATTCTCGTAATTCTCAGTCTACGTGTTTATATATTACTAAAATATCATAACAAAAAATATAGATGATGGATATTTCTTAAAGTACATTAAATACTCTTGGATGGTATATCTACTGGTATTTCCTAATTCATAATTGGGTGCACTGGACGTAGAGCCACCCCGTGCGGATGTCTCACACAAACGGTTAACAACACTTTCGTGCCTGAATGGTTTTGTCAAAAAAAACCTTTGTACAGCTAGTTAGAAAAGTAGAAATAAAGCCCATTAAAGCATGCACATAAAATTAATGTACTATTTTATTTGTTTTTAAAATAAATTACTGCAACCTCGCAAAAAAAAATCGTTATTAACCCTTTAACTGCGGCTGTCGTCAATAAGCGACTCGGGTAAACTTTACCGTAACTACGGCTGTCGTCAATAAACGATTCACATATTTTTTGCCGTTCTTTTATGCCGTGAATCGCTTATTGACGACCACTAGTAACATGATACGTTGGTTCAAATTGAATAAAATTTATCAGATTTTCAGTCTTTGTTTTTTTGCGTTCGGGCAGCCAGTTTCTTGAAAACTTTTTAGTAGCTAAAGGGTTAAAAACCATTGTAGAAAATGTAATAAAGAATAAGTTTCTTTTCTAAATTCCAAGTTAAAAAAAAAAAAACTCTTTTATTAAAGTTACATGATGGATGGCCACATCAACAGTTCTCTGAAATCGTCTAAAAATGTAACAATATTGAAAGTAATTTTATCTCATCTATTGTTCGAGTTTTTGAAAACTTGAAAACAAAAAATCAAAGCTTCCAAAAGCAAATCAAATTTTTTACAAATTTAGTATCAGAAACTTAGTTGAATTTGTTTCTTTCAAATGATGTGACTTGACACACAAACATGTAGTTTTTGCACCGCCAATGTCGTTGAATATTGTATCGTATCGCAAGCAAATTGGCACCAATTTTTCCGACATGTCACAAGTGCCGCAATTTTGCGCCAAACTTGGCACTGCTACGCGAAAGCGCTCAACACAGCGTCTATTAATTAATTTATTGATATGATGCTTATTCATGGTTTTGGAAACATAATTTCAATGGCAATTATTTAATATAACTCAAAATATTCATTAAATAAGTAAATTTAATTTTCAACTCTAACGAGAACTGAGACATTTACATTAGTATTTTTACAATTATAGCAGTGCCAACTTTGGTGCAAAAATGTGGCACTTGTGACGGGCCGCAAATTTGTCTCCATATGCGGTGCAAATTTGCTTGCGGTACGATACAATATTCAACGACATTGTCGGTGCAAAAACCGCACGTTTGTGCCGACTCACATCACTACTTGTACTTATTTAGAGGATTAAAAGTATCCACATTTTCTAGTGATAAAACTAGTGCAATACAGGAAAATATAGTTAAACACATGCATGTATTATTTATACGATTATTTTGATTATACAGAACCTTGAAATTCCAATTTCCATCGAATTTTCTCTGAAATCAAAAATTACTCTTCATTACTATCTTTACTTCGATCTTCCCAGAATCTTACACTCCAAAATTTACTTTTTAAAATAATTGTTAGTACAGGATGGCCCACGTACGAATGTAGAAAACTAAACAAGATATTGCAGCTCAATTTTGTGTCTAATGAAGGCAAACGTTTCTAAAAATAACTAAAGCCGACGTCGATTTCGTTGTATTTTAAAAGGGGCAAACCGTCTTTAACCCACATTTGCCCGAGATTTAAATTGAAGGAATATGTTTCTCTAAATCAAGTAATTATAAACGGCACTTTAGTCACTAGTTAATTAGGCACGAGCGGAGCATAGTGTTTAATAACGAGTGCCTAGAGAAGTCCATCACACGAATTGCATACTATATTTTTTCTACGACCAAATTGGTAAAATTTTGAAATTATTTTATTATCTTAAATGAATATGGCAATAGTACGTTATTAATAAATTAGTCTACTTGGGTAAATCTACGTTAACAGTCACGGCATTATGGCAATTGCTAAAGGAGATCATTGATTCTCCTAAATTTCTTTGATGTTGTGTGTTATTTATTTGATTTAAGTTGAAAGTGTTCCTTGTTTCATTTATTTACTTTTTATTTTGACAGATTGTTGATAAGTGACAACTAACTTCATTTTGAGTTTCAATTGATTTTAGCGATTTCAAAATCTGAAGCCAACTTCAGCCCATGACTAAAGTGCACTAAGTCACAGTTTGTCGAGGTGTATTTAAAGAATCACTTAGCGTCATAGAAACATATGCGATAAATTACATTTTAGAGGTGGGAGTAGAAAAAGGTTATTTCTCGCATCCTGTCAAATATCAATGAATAATCACCGAACGGACTTATTGGCATAAAAAAATAATAGATGGCGCTGACGATATTCTAGATAAAATTTTAAGGTTATTTTTCGCTTCCCGTCAAATGTCAATGAATACTCACAGAACGTATTTATTGGAATAAGAAAATAATAGATGGCGCAGACGATATTCTAGATATAATTCATAATAATAATGGGTTAAAATTTTTGGATTCCGCGAGAAAAAAAAGAGCAAAACATTCGCGACACTTCGCGAACTCTAGGGGTCAGCAGTCCCGACGAACACGAGACCCGTCCTCATTAATCCCGGACACGCCTTTAATGGATTATTACTCGGAAGTTTTATGACGACGCAATTAAATATCCATTACGGCGCGACATTGTGTAAATATCTCGGGAATTTTACGTTTACGGTGACAGCTGCACGTTTAAGCTCAAATTCCGCGAAATTTCTATTTTAAGCAGACAATAGTAAAATTAGTTATTAGTTAGATTACGTAATTTATGGCCTTTTTGTCCACAGAGAGAGAGAGACAGACACTTTTACAAATGAGGTCTTTCGGCCTCCTTTTTGTTTATTTTTCCGGTTTTCGTTGATTCAATTTGTAATAATTTTTTTGGTTTTTATGCTTTCCAGACAATAGTAATATTAGTAAAATTATGAATTGCATAATTTATGGCCTTTTTGTCTATTTTTCTGGTTTTTCGTCAATTGAATTTGCAATGGTTTTTTGGTTTTTATATTTTCTGACACCAGCCGTTTGGTTTCTGATGTAATTTTGCTGTGGTCTTTTCCTTTTCTGTTTGAGATTTGTAGC
The DNA here is from genome assembly GCA_910593695.2 of Ocypus olens. NCBI lineage: Eukaryota > Metazoa > Arthropoda > Insecta > Coleoptera > Staphylinidae > Ocypus > Ocypus olens. The sequence continues at coordinate 2,708,940 of OU343055.1, read as the reverse complement.
CATTCGTGATTACTTCCTCTATCAAATCGAATCATAAGGTGTGAGCCACAGAATTTTGTTTCTGAGTTGGCCATGCCAGAGAGAGAGAGAGAGAGAGAAACATAGCAGTCATGTCCGAGATTAATTCTTTTTTTTTAAATCTAATTCAATTGAGCGAATCTAGTCTCATGACATAATCAGTTTGATGATGGATTACAACGTAGTAACAGTCGCAAGCATCCTCCACATACCCGTTTTACACTAACCCCTTCAATTCGTCTGTAATTTTTTTTTTAATAAAAAATGGTGGACCTGAAATTGGGCTATTGATTTTTTGTTGTTTTTTTTTTTCATTTTTGTCCCAATTTTGCTGGGCGGTCAAGTTCGTAGTGTTTTTTTTTATTATCACCAAAAAAGCTCAAAACTTGAACTTTGGAAATCAAAATTGCATTCAGCGCTTATAAAAATTGTAAAAAATGTAAACTTTGCTGGAATTAGCTTTAAAATTTCTATGTCCATCCAAAATACATAATAAACGAGATAACATATTTCTGCTTGGCCGCACCACCAGACTGAAACTTCTTGACGATTCTGTGTCTTTATTTACACGAGTAAATAACGAGTTTCCAGCGCTTGAAATTTAAGATGGTCATAATCAGCCGCGGGATAATAGCTGCTCTGTAGACATCGAGGGTCATTCGGCTAGTAACTACATTTACTATACGTCAGTGACGGCTCACGGGGTGACTCATGGTATGGCTGAGGTAGCAGAGGTGGCAATACAGATATCTATATTGTCAGCTATGCTACCTCGGCGTTACCATGAGTCACCCCGCCAAGAGCCGTCACTGCTATACGTTCTTGCATATACGAGAGGAAAAAATGAGAATACCCACGGTGTTTAGGGACGAGAACGCGTATTACCTCAGGGAAGAAATCTTGTGGAAATTTCGCCTTTTCTTTGGTCACCACGGCCTCTATATTCCCGGAGTGTATTTCCTTCCCGTTGCACTCGACGAACTGGTAATCTTTGAAGTTCCATATTAAGACGTTCTCGACGCTCTCGTGCACGAAGTAAAAGTTCCCGAGCGCCTGCACAACAAAAAAAATTAATCATCCAAAACGCATTAATTACAAAGAAATATCTGGAATAAAACACTTTACTTTGTAAACACTTTGATTTATTCTTTCGGCTGCAGATAAAGTGTTATACAAAGTAAAAAGTGTCAGAAAACTATGTCATTATTTAACTCGGTCGACTGTGGAAAAATGTCACATTTCCGCCTGCGGTAGTTTGACTTTTCCTTTCCCAGTCGGCGGAAGGGAAAGTGTTGTCATGGCAACATTAAATAAACAACGCGAAGCAATACTGTAAATTACATCAAATAACAATTAAACGTCATTTTTATTAGATAATGTAATATTAAATGTACAATTCCTAAGCGTCGCATTCTGAAAATTGAAGCTGTGCAAAATTGTCCCAGTCTCTTGGTGTGCATTTGTAAATGTAGACTGTGATGTTACAACGGGACATTTACAAACATTGTCTGTGCTCGTTCTAGGTTTTGGTGAATCATTTAAATCTTATATTTTTGGTGTATTATCATTTTTGTTTCAAAGTGATTCCTCTATACAGATTGGTGTCCGTTAATGTGAACATAGGGAGACAAATGCTTACGCGCTTTGCATGTACCGACACCTTGATTATGCAATATTTTTAAAATTTTGTTCTGTCAGTTAACAGGTTTTAAACTAGACGCCTTCCTGGGTTTTATTCGAACTAATACATACAATTTTATAACTTTTAGCGCAAATTAGTGGTTCAAAGTTAAACAAACAACATAAATTTAATTCACAACAAATAACTAACAACTTTCATTAATTCTAATTATTTACAATAAATATTCAAATAAATTTCCTTGTTCTGCTAAACAATAACCCAGATGATTATAAAATCCCGTTCTTACGCTGTAAAGCATTTCAGGAGATATTGTAGTAAAAGCATCTTCAATTGTGTTGACCATTGATAGAGAACGTGGATTCATCAGTAAATAATATGTTATTTAAAAAGTTCTCATCATGATTCGACCTCTCAATCATCTCTTCACAAAATTCCATGCGTTTAATTTGGTCGTACGGATAAATTGTTTGATTTTTTTATAATTTATAAGACCTATACCCATGTTTTTTCAAAAATTTTAACACTGTAGAATGGTGCAGGTTAACATTGCGAGCAATATTTCTAGATGAAATATGTGGATTTTCTTCAACTGCAGCGCAAATTTTTAATTCAAGCAATTCTTGCTCATTATAAGGAAGAAGTCTTCTTTTATGGCATACCCGACCCAAACATCCACGTTTTTCTAAATTTTTAATAATTCGATGTATAATGCCAACAGAGGGAAGGGGCGATTTTCGAATGCTACATTGAACATATCTCGAAGTGTGCGTATTGACATGCCCCCATGAAATGTAAATATTATCAGCAATGACAGCCACTGACAGAACACAATTTTAAAAATAATGCATAATCAAGGTGTCGATTCATGCAAAGCGCGTAAGCATTTGTCTCTCTATGTTCACATTAACGGACACCAATCTGTATAGCCTTCCGTGACACTACTCGACTTACATCCTTCGTGACTCTTTAGAGAATGTTTAAAATTATCACTGTCACTGTTAGATGCTGAAATAGTTTCTGTCGAGAAAACAAAAAACTATATGATGCATTCTTGGATATTAAATTTATTTGTAAAAATTATATATGAAAATTACGGGTTTTCGTATTTTGCAGTACATTTGAAGAAAAAATGGTATATTTCACTTGGAGAAGTGACTTTTCAAGCGCGCCATGAAGTCTCACTTCTCCTCCGCGTGAAATAATATACTATTTATTCCATATAAAAGCATGTATAATGAAGTAGAAGCTTCCTACATAACAAAAGAAAATATCTTTCTCCACGACCACTGTAGAATGTATGCATTCTGCAATCAATTTTGATCATAGAACGTTCACATTCTCACTCTTGTTATGGAACAAAACACTATGCGCTTATGCGTTTTGCATGTAATTCATTCCATAACAAGGGATAGAATGAATATTCTCACACCGTTCCGAATAAAACAATTAGCCTTGGATATCACAATTGTCAAAATACTATAAACATAACCACAAACGTAATAATAAAACGTAAGTTCCTTGTGTTCATTACTTTATTAGTCTATTTTATCTGGTCGAGGAGAAAGTATAGTCTGCTACTCGGTAAGAATGGAAATTCTGATGCTCGTGGTTCCTCGCGCTCGCCTCGCGGCTCGCGCTCGAAATATTCCACTCGCATCGAATTTCCATTCTAACCTTGTTACAGAATATACTATTCCATGACTGTAAACATGTGAATCATAAACCGTCGACTCATATAACTCTTGGTATCAAGTGTTATTGTCATCAACATTAGCTCGTTAATCATACCGGGTTTGCTTACTTTTCAATTAATCATTGACCGTGGTATAAACAAACTGTGTTGAGTCCATCATAATTTACTTATATTTTCATTAATAACAAGTGTAACAATTTCTTTTATCCGATTTTTCCGAATTTAAAAATGCCATGTATACACTATGAGATCAGAAAGTCGAAAATAGTTGGCAGCACATGTTCTGAAAATCCCAATAATGATTCAAGTAGTGTTATATTGGCTGCCTTGAATTCTCCAGCGCAGTGAAACGCATTTTGTTTATTTTCACATCTTGTTTTAAAAATAAACAAAATCGGTAGAGCTATTTTTAAAACAAGTAACCTCAAAAACACCCAAGATGTCAAAATAAACTGGAGAATTCCAGACAGCCAACATAATATCTCGTGAATTATTTTATCCCTAATTTCAGAAAACTTGCTGCCAACTATTTTTGACTTTCTGATCTCACGGTATTATGTATAACTTCTATCAAAATTAAATGCGTTTTTTTTTATGAACGTATAGCAAAACAATAAACCAAAATATTATCGGTTCTCATTTCAAATATTTTTCTTAAGCAATTTTATTACCTTTCCATCAACAGCTGGCGAATCCACCACGTGCGATAACGTTTAACGTTAAGTTGCTGATAATAATGCAGAATGCCGGCGCGAGTGTGTGACGCGTTCAGTAGTTTTAGAATTCAGACAGGCATCACACACACACACAAAAGGTGACGACAATGGAAGCCGATAATGTATTTCATGCCGTCATATAATGAATTCAGCAAGTCCTTAATTGTTTCGCGCACGAAAGAGCAAACACATACGACAAGCGCTTTGCGTACACGCGTGACGATAATTTTGAATTGTTCACGGCAACCTTCAGTACTTTTTTGATGCATTATTTCATCTTTTTAATAAAATATGGTTGGTTGTTGAGCTAGGCAATAAAGTGGCGGATTTGCGGTCGGGCGAGCGGTCGGTAAAACTGCTTTACAGCCGCGTTAAATTTTTTCGTGAACAAATTAACAATAACTTGTAATGTAACGATTGTCATTATTTTTTTTAAATTTAATCAGAATAATAATAATATACTTCCCCCAACAGATAGAAATCCAGTTACACGAAAAAACTATAAAACTATCATCATATCATAGGTGGCGTATTACACAAAAATTAACATCTAAAATAAATATTGCGACGTCTGCATTTTGCCTGTTTGTGTTGCATACATTTTCGATCATGAACGATGATGAAATATTAACCGCACCATAGATTAGAGAAACGGATCAACTTGTTATCATAATTTGGTAACTAGCATGTAATGAATATTTAAATCAGCCGGGCCGTGAAGTCAAATCTGATAGATCGTGAAGCCCCATCTGATCGACGAACCATTGCACTTTCTCAGCCCGGTCACTAACGAACCACTTTAACTGCCTAATCAGTGACAGTAAAGAAACTCACTGTGAAATTTTCGGCCGAGCTGTAGTCCTCGTCCAGGAACACCCTGACCCTGTCGAAGAGGCGCAGCTCGTTGCTGGACATGAGCAGGTGGACGAAGTCCTCGACGTGCTTCATGCTGTTCTCGTAGTTCTTGCCGCCGACCTCCTGGCAGTGCAGCGCTATGAACTTCGGGGCCAGCTTCGAGACGGTCGACAGGAACTGCTCCGTCCATATCTGGAGCATCGGCGTCGGCTAAAGGAAACGACAGAAAAAAAAGGAAAACACATTCCGGCATTAATTCCCCTTCGTTGGCTTTGACTGATGATGGACCGTCGAGGCCGTTACTTTGTGATACACATTGAATTGCTCGGGAGGTTGAATTAAAAATAAAACGCTAGGCAGACAGACACTCAGAAAGAGACAGAGATAAAAATGAGAAAGAAAAATACCATAGACACACAGACAGAGACAGTCAGACATTAAACTACAGACACATGAGAGACAGACAGACAGACGCTCAGACAGATAGACAGACAGACAGACATAAAAACTTTAAAAAAACACTACAGATATTAAAAATTAAAAATAAACACTACAGGCAGGCAGACACACAGATAGAGAGACAGACCGACACATAGATAGAGACAGACAGACAGACAGATAAAGACAGATAGACAGACATTTAAAATTTAAAAAAACACTACAGACACAGGCAGACAGACAGAGACAGTCAGACATTAAAATTTTTAAAAAAACACTACAGACACAGTGACAGACAGACAGATACAAAAAGACAGACGCTCAGACAGACAGACATAAAAACTTTAAAAAAACACTACAGACATTAATACTTAAAAATAAACACTACAGGCAGGCAGACACACAGATAGAGACAGACAGACAGACATTTAAAATTTAAAAAAACACTACAGAGACAGACAGACAGATACACAGACAGACAGACACACAGGCAGACGGACAGAGACAGTCAGACATTAAAAATAAAATAAAAAACACTACAGACACAGTGACAGATAGACAGACAGACACAAAAAGACAGACGCTCAGACAGATAGACAGACATAAAAACTTTAAAAAAACACTACAGACATTAAAAATTCAAAATAAACACTACAGGCAGGCAGGCAGACAGACAGATAGAGACAGACAGACAGACAGACAGACAGACACACAGATAGAGATAGATAGAGACAGACAGACACACACAGGTAGAGACAGACAGACAGACATTTAAAATTTAAAAAAACACTACAGAGACAGACAGACAGATACACAGACAGACAGAGAGAGACACACAGGCAGAGAGACAGAGACAGTCAGACATTAAAAATTTAAAAAAAAACACTACAGACACAGTGACAGACAGACGCTCAGACAGATAGACAGACAGACAAAAAAACCTTAAAAAAACACTACAGACATTAAAAATTAAAAATAAACACTACAGGCAGGCAGACAGACAGATAGAGACAGACAGACAGACACACAGATAGAGACAGACAGACACACACAGATAGAGACAGACAGACAGACATTTAAAATTAAAAAAAAACACTACAGAGACAGACAGACAGATACACAGACAGACAGACAGAGAGACAGACAGAGACAGTCAGACATTAAAAATTAAAAAAAAACACTACAGACACAGAGACAGACAGACAGATACACAAAAAGACAAACAGACACACAGATAGAGAGACAGACAGACAGACACACAGATAGAGACAGATAGACAGACATTTAAAATTTAAAAAAACACTACAGAGACAGACAGACAGACACTTAGACAGACAGACAGAGAGACACACAGACAGACAGACATTAAAAAAATTTAAAAACACTACAGACACAGAGACAGACAGATGGATACTCAAAAAGACAGATGCTCAGACAAACATACACAGCAGACTAAAAAAAAAACACTATATACACAGAGACAGACTGACACACAAGCAAAGAGACACACAGTTAGAGACAGACAGACAGACAGCAGACAGACAGACAGACAGACAATAGACAGCAGACAGACAGACAGACAGAGACAGACGTACATAGCAGACAGACATAAAAACTAAAAAAACAGTACAGATAGACATTCAGAATTTAAAAAAAAAACACTACAGATGCAGAGACAGATACACAGACAGTCAGACACACAGGCAGACAGACAGACACACAGGCAGACAGACAGACACATAGGCAGACAGACAGAGACAGACAGACATTAAAAATAAAAAAATAAACACTGCAGACAAAGAGACAGACCGACAGATACACAAAAGAACAGACGCTCGGACAGACAGACAGAGACAGACATACACAGCAGACAGACATAAAAACTAAAAAAAATCTTTATGGACACTGAAACAGACAGACACTCTTAGACAGACCGACACACGGGCAAAGAGACACACAGTTAGAGACAGACAGACAGACAGACAAACAGACAGACAGAAAGACAACAGACAGACAGACAGACAATAGACAGCAGACAGACAGACAGACAAACAGACAGACAGACAGACAGACAATAGACAGCAGACAGACAGACAGAGACAGACGTACATAGCAGACAGACATAAAAACTAAAAAAAATCTTTATAGACACTGAAACAGACACTTAGACACACGGACAGAGAGACACACATTCCAAATTTAAAAAAACACTACAGAGACAGATACACAAAAAGTCAGACGCTCGAACTGACATACAGACAGAGACAGACACACAGCAGACACACATAGAAACTAAAAAAAAACACTACAGACACAGACAGACACTTAGACAGACCAACAGACAGACACTTAGACAGACCGACATAAAAACTAAAAAACACCACAGACAGACACACAGACATTAAAAATTTAAAAAAAAACACTACAGACACAGAGACAGACAGATACACAGACAGACAGACAGACATTAAAAATTAAAACAAAACACAGACACAGAGACAGACAGATATACAAAAAGAGACGCTCAGACAGACATTAAAAATAAAATAAAAAAACACTAGACACAGAGAGAGACAGACATATATACAAAAAGACAGACATACAGACAAAGACAGACATTAAAAATTAAAAACACAGAGACAGACAGACAGACATTAAAAATTAAAAGAAAACACTACAGAGACAGACAGATATACAAAAAGACAGATGCTCAGACAGACATTAAAAATAAAAAATAAAACACTAGACACAGAGACAGACAGACAGATATACAAAAAGCCAGACAAAGACAGACATAAAAAATTAAAAATAAACAGACAGACAGACACATAGATAGAGACTGACAGACAGACTAAAAAACTAAAAACGAAACACTACAGACAGACAGACAGAATCTCTTTCAACACTCGTAAGTGCCGAGACAAAAAACCAAAATATTTAATTCGAGCACAGATTACCACGCAGTAATACGTTCAAACCACCCCACTTCGACGGTAACATTAAAATCTCATTAACTCAAACAGTTCAATAGTTTCTCATCGTTCGAACCGATAGATACGTGCGTAAAATTATGTAACTGCAGCGAAACTAGGTCAACCCGTCCGAGGATCACACGACGATGATCCCGGCTAGCCCTCGACTCACCCGAAACGCACGGAACAAAATAAATCATTGATTTCGGAGTAGGAGGCAGGAAACGGGAAGGCTGGTCTACGCGGTGTGTACTCACGTCCTCGAAGATCGAGCCCACGTTGGCGGTGACCAGGAGCACGGGGATGCTCTTGGTGCCCATTTTTTCGGACTCGATCGGATCGGAGGCGCTGATGCGATTGTCGTCCCCGGAGATAGGTGGGCCCCCCCCGTCGTCGGCGCCGTTTATCGAGCCGAACGCCGCGCACTCTGCACACACATTGTCGGCCGCAGCGCGCCCCCTTCACCACGCAGCGCCGTACGTGTTTACACAGCAAGTCTGTGTAAATTTATTAGTTAAATTTCGCTATTGTATCTATTCGTACATAGCACTCGGAGGTGCGCGCGCACAGCGTTGCCGGCGCTGCGTGCCAGCTGGGGCGTTTTAAAAATTTCAACGAAAACGAAAAAAAATTATTGCAGGAAGACTTGATCGCTTACTTAAATTAAAAATACTACTTATAAACAAAACGGTTCTTAATTATAAGTCTATTGGGTTGCATACTTAACATCACCAACTTATTTATTTTATTTGGCCACAAAATGAATAGCTTTACTTTAATATATAGTGGTAGAACCAGTGATTACAATATGAATGTTATAACCATTGGCAAAACAAAGCTGAAAATAATAAGTATACTGGGTTGCATACCTAACATCACCTACTTATATATTATTTATTTTATTTAGCCATAAAATAGACTATTTGAAATGAATAGCTTTACTTTACCATTCACTAAAACTTCAAATATATAGTGGTAGAACCAGTGATTATAATATGAATGTTATAATCACTGGCAAAACAAAGCTGTTGTAAATAATAAGTATACTGGGTTGCATACTTACCATCATCAACTTACATATTTATGTTATTTTATTACAAAATTAACTTTAATTCTAATTTAAACATTAAAGAAATGCTAAGGTTTGTATTTTTTTAATGATTAAATCACAATTAATATTAATTTTGTTTATTTGCGTTAACGAAATTATTAAAACGTATCTAGGATTTGGTTTAATAACAATCTATAAAATTGTACTAGAGTAGACATTGAATTTCTCTATGACGGAGACGAATGTTTCTAAAAATTAATTACTCCACTTTGAACCTTTGCCTCTTTTTGTTTTTATTATTATTAATTTATTATACTGGAGCTGAAAATACGTATGAGAACCGGCAACGCTGGAAAGCGATTTTTTCTGCATTGAACATGTGCGTCAGTATTGATCATAGACGTCTGATGATGAGCTCTATAAACCAGTGGCGTAACTTGAAGCTTTGCCCTCCCCGAATATTTTTTTCTTGCGGCCCCCTTTAACAGCGGCGGCTCGTGAGAAATCGTAGGTGAGGCGCTTTTTTCCCGATTTTTTTTTTCTTGGGGCACTTCTAACAGTGGCGGCTCGTACAAAATCGTAGGTGAAGCGCCTTTCTCCACGAATTTGTTTTCTTGGTGCTTCTCTAACAGTGGCGGCTCGTGGAAAATCATTAGTGAGGTGTTTTTCTCCTCGAATATTTTTTTCTTGACGTCCCTCTAACAACGGCGGCTCGTGAAAAATCGTAGGTTAGGCGCTTTTCTCACCGATTTTTTTTTTCTTAGGGCCGTTTTAACAGTGCCAGCTCGTGGAAAATCATAGGTGAGGCGTTTTTCTCCCCGAATATTTTTTTCTTGGTTTCTCTAGTAATCTGTGAGAATGGTATTATTTTAACGTTCCCGACCGTATTCGGCCACCATCGCGAGAGTATCCTTAAAATAAATATTAGTCAATTGTAAATAATTTTAATGAATACTGATCATTTTAGCTTCTGGGATCATTATATTGTTGTTATCATAGTTATTAGTTGGACAATAAGAGCATTGAATGAATGAGTGTAAATTGTGTTGCCTAGGGTTAATTGTACAGACAGAATTACAAAATGAATTCCTCAATTTAAAGTACATTGATTATCAATACAGCGGAATGTACGTGTAGATCAATTTTGTAATGTATTTTGATCATTATTTTGTTGTTATTATCAGCGGTGACTCGTGGATGTTCGAAAAAAATTTGACCGAAAAAGCAACGGAATATTTGCTTCCTCTATAAGAGTAAGTAGCAGTGACGGTTCCCGGGGTTTTTTCTGGTGCGGCCGAGGAACAAGAGGTGGTAATACAGATAGGTGCGGTCACGCAGCCAGCCGTCTCTGCAACTGACCCTACCTATCTGTATTACCACCTCTTATTCCTCGGCCGTACCTGAACAAACCCCGCGAACCGTCACTGCTTTAAATGACCCCAGTAATTCGCTTGTTACGCCCGATTTTTGGATGAAAATTATTAATTGGATATTGGATAATTGTATGTAAATTGTGTTGCCTATTGTTGTACTAACAGAATTACACAATTATTTTATCAATGCAAACTAAATTGATTATGAATTTAGCGGGATGCACGTGTAGATTAATTTTGCGTTTTATTCGGAAGAAAATGCGTCGAAATTAAAATTATTTTTGGATGAAAATTATTAATTGGATATAAGGAAGATTGAATAATTGGTTGTAAATTGTGTTGCCTATTATTGTGCTAAAGTAATTTTATCAATGCAAACTAAATTGATTATGAATTTAGCGGGATGCACGTGTAGATTAATTTTACGTTTTATTCGGAAGAAAATGCGTCGAAATTAAAATTATTTTTGGATGAAAATTATTAATTGGATATTGGGAAGATTGAATAATTGTATGTAAATTGTGTTGCCTATTGTTGTACTAACGGAATTACACAATTATTTTATCAATGCAAACTAAATTGATTATGAATTTAGCGGGATGCGCGTGTAGATTATTATTGCATTTTATTCGGAAGAAAATGTGTTGAAATTAAAATTATTATGATTGAGCGGCTCGCCGTTGTTCCGTTAGATGTCACGAAAATTAGCAATGAAAATAACGCAGAGTGTGTTAGTGTCGTCCGCCAGGGGGCCAAACAGAACACTGTTTCCTGACGTCACAAACAACGATCAGTCAGCGAGAGAAGAGAAATGTCGGCGTGTGTTAAGAACAAGTGATAGTTTTGTGTGCACAAATTAATACATTTGTGGTTAATCATTCAAAATTGTACATTTTTTACTAGACAAGGAAACAAGACAATTTTAAAATTATAATTATGTCTGCTATAAATTCCGCAAAGCCGGATTATATAGTTGGTGGAAAGTATCGTTTAGTTCGTAAAATCGGCAGTGGTTCTTTTGGTGACATTTACTTGGGCATCAACATCACCAACGGAGAGGTAACTATGAGTTTTCTTATTAGTAGTCCGTTAGCGGGATTCGGGGGGGCGCCGCGCGGGCCCGCGCTCGCTTTGTTTCGAAAAAAACGGGCCTCGGCGCTGACATGGCCGCCATTTGTGCACACGCACGGCGACGCTGGTGCGTCCGCCTCCCTCGACCGCCCGGCCGGCCGCCTCCGCCGGGCGGCCGTCCGGGTTGTTTTCCGGGAAAATCGCGGGGGCCGCCCGGGCCCCGCGCCCTCGCGGCCGTTCGAAAGTGGGTTACGCCACACCAGGATGTGTCGGGAGGCGGCACGGGAGGCCCGATCTTGCGACACATTTCGCAACGAGTTGCTCAATTTTTTTTATAAATAACGCGAAACCGATCGACCCCCTCGAATTTTTTGCAACCTCCAAAAAAAAGGGGAAAGTCGTATCCTGGGTAATGGAAATCAATCAATTCCACAGTGTTTTCTCTTTTACGGTGTTGATAACAAGTACGTCCGCATTATTTACGTAAACAAACTTATTCGTTTGTTTTTTTTTTTAATACGCTTGAATATTTTGGTGAAGTGACGAGCGCTTGAAATTCAACACTCGACTCGGGTGATGCTGTTACCCAGCTGTGAGGCACTCGGTTGATAGTTTTACCCAGCATGTTTCGGTTGATCTGAAAAATTATTGCGCCAAACAAAAGGTAAACTTGACCCTTTGCGTTCGTATGTCGCCACGGTACGTTTTAGCATTGCGCTCTCAAATATAAATACGAGTGCAGAGGGTTAAATCGGATATAAAGTAAAATCTCTGTAATTAATAGATTCACTGTTCTTGTACAATTTTATAAATAATTCCCATGTGTAACCCTTTCGAGCCCGATTGGTTTTTTTTTTCACTCAAGTTTTGAGGTTATGTTTACATTTTTCGATGAAAATTTGTATTAAATATATAATACCCTACAGCAGGCATGTCAAACACGCGGCCCACTTACAAGTTGTCCGCGGCCCAAATATTTAAAAAATATATATATACAAGGTAAAAATAATTATTTTTTGTTTGGTTTCAATTGTAGTTTTTTTTTTGGTAATGCGGCCCGCGGCTTGTGTGTAATACTTGACGTGGCCCTTGGTGGTAAACGAGTTTGACATGCCTGCCCTACAGTCAATCCATTGCTCGCGTGTTCAGGTTTCCACTAATAAATAAGTTAAATTTAAGAAAGACAGCCACCCCCGATTCCACTTTTGCTTCAACTACAAAATCACTTTCTTTATTATTTCTAAACTTTACACGTCTCCAATAAATTGTTAAAGAAATTTCTCCAACCAAACAGTTTTGTAGTTTAAAATAATGTTGATTCGAAGGGTGGTGGGTGGGCCCTGTCCTACAATCCAATCCGTTGCTCACGTGTCCAGGTTTCCACTAATAAATAAGTTAAACGAGTAAGAAAGACAGTGAAAACCTAATTTTTTTTTTATTCACTTATTAATCGTTGGAAAAAAGGGAGCGTGGGCCGCAGGTTGGATTGTAGGATAGGGCCCACCCACCACCCCCGATTCCACTTTTACTTCAACTACAAAATCACTTTCTTTATTATTTATAAATTTTACATGTCTCCAATAAATTGTTAAAGAAATTTCTTCAACCCAACAGTTTTGTAGTTTAAAATAATGTTGATTCGAAGGGTGGTGGGTGGGCCTGTCCTACAATCCAATCCGTTGCTCACGTGTCCAGGTTTCCACTAATAAATAAGTTAAACGAGTAAGAAAGACAGTGAAAACCTAATTTTTTTTTTATTCACTTATTAATCGTTGGAAAAAAGGGAGCGTGGGCCGCAGGTTGGATTGTAGGATAGGGCCCACCCACCACCCCCGATTCCACTTTTACTTCAACTACAAAATCACTTTCTTTATTATTTATAAATTTTACATGTCTCCAATAAATTGTTAAAGAAATTTCTTCAACCAAACAGTTTTGTAGTTTAAAATAATGTTGATTCGAAGGGTGGTGGGTGGGCCTGTCCTACAATCCAATCCGTTGCTCACGTGTCCAGTTTCCACTAATAAATAAGTTAAACGAGTAAGAAAGACAGTGAAAACCTTATTATTTTTTTTATTCACTTATTAATCGTTGGAAAAAAGGGAGCGTGGGCCACAGGTTGGATTGTAGGAAAGGGCCCACCCACCACCCCCGATTCCACTTTTGCTTCAACTACAAAATCACTTTCTTTATTATTTCTAAACTTTACACGTCTCCAATAAATTGTTAAAGAAATTTCTTCAACCAAACAGTTTTGTAGTTTAAAATAATGTTGATTCGAAGGGTGGTGGGTGGGCCCTGTCCTACAATCCAATCCGTTGCTCACGTGTCCAGTTTCCACTAATAAATAAGTTAAACGAGTAAGAAAGACAGTGAAAACCTTATTATTTTTTTTATTCACTTATTAATCGTTGGAAAAAAGGGAGCGTGGGCCACAGGTTGGATTGTAGGAAAGGGCCCACCCACCACCCCCGATTCCACTTTTGCTTCAACTACAAAATCACTTTCTTTATTATTTCTAAACTTTACACGTCTCCAATAAATTGTTAAAGAAATTTCTTCAACCAAACAGTTTTGTAGTTTAAAATAATGTTGATTCGAAGGGTGGTGGGTGGGCCCTGTCCTACAATCCAATCCGTTGCTCACGTGTCCAGTTTCCACTAATAAATAAGTTAAACGAGTAAGAAAGACAGTGAAAACCTTATTATTTTTTTTATTCACTTATTAATCGTTGGAAAAATGGAGCGTGGGCCACAGGTTGGATTGTAGGAAAGGGCCCACCCACCACCCCCGATTCCACTTTTACTTCAACTACAAAATCACTTTCTTTATTATTTCTAAACTTTACACGTCTCCAATAAATTGTTAAAGAAATTTCTCCAACCAAACAGTTTTGTAGTTTAAAATAATGTTGATTCGAAGGGTGGTGGGTGGGCCCTATCCTACAATTCAATCCATTGTTCACGCATCTAGATTTTTACTAATAAACAAGTTTAACAAGTAAAAAAGACACTGAAGACCTTATTTTTGTTAATTAACTTATTTATTGGTGGAAACAGGGGCGCGTGAGCCACAGGTTGGATTGTAGGATAGGGCCCACCCACCACCCCCGATTCCACTTTTACTTCAACTACAAAATCACTTTCTTTATTATTTCCAAACTTTACACTTCTCCAATAAATTGTTAAAGAAATTTCTTCAACCAAACAGTTTTGTAGTTTAAAGTAATGTTGATGGGTGGGCCCTGTCGTGGTGCGTGAGCCCTGTCTGTCGTGGTGGGTGGGCCCTGTCCTAGGGTCTGTCGTGGTGGGTGGGCCCTGTCCTAGGGTCTGTCGTGGTGGGTGGGCCCTGTCCTAGGGTCTGTCGTGGTGGGTGGGCCCTGTCCTAGGGTCTGTCGTGGTGGGTGGGCCCTGTCCTAGGGTGGTGGGTGGTCCCTGGTCATGGTGGGTGGGTGGTCCCTGGTCATGGTGGGTGGGCCCTGGTCGTGGTGGGTGGCCTGTCCTACAATCCAATCCGTTGCTCACGCGTCCATGTTTCCACTAATAAATAAGTGAAACGAAAAAGAAAGACAACGCAGACCTTATTTTTTTTTATTCGCTTAATAATTGTTGGAAAAAAGGGCACGTGATGCGCAGGTTGGATTGTAGGATAGGGCGTACAGGTTAAATCAGGACGAGTAGGTCCTGTCAGACTTGATCGGTCCCCGCAGGCTCGAAAGGGTTAACTAGTTAAACGATTAAAGAATTTTATTCAGTCGAAAGTTAACGCTGAATTTTGAATGACTGCCGCTTAAACGGAAGTTGCGTCGTTTCTTAAATTAACCCGTAAAAGTATCGTCTTCACCGACTATTACAGTATTGTCCGAATAAATGTTACAAGGTTACGACAGAACGAATTTTAAAAGATGTTACTTTTGATCATACGTAACGTTACGAGGATTTAATTTAAAATATTGAGAAACTCGTTACGCTATCCGCGCCGAGCCAAGTATTTCTTAATGTTCCGAAAGATAACCGCTAATGTCAATGTAAATATTTTGTGGGTCACCGAAAGGTGGCGTGCGTCACCTCTCCCCTTAATTGTAATCTTTAGTTTCAGTATTAATTTCAGTTTTAGGGCTGATTTAGACAACAATCAGAGAAGCATACTCTGTTAGTAGATAAGCTATGTCGTTTCTACGCCAACATTCCCATAAGGCTAACATAGGGAGATATCTCGCAACTTTACTTGCGCTCGAGCATGCAGGAGAAGCGTTCTAGCGAGTGAGAGTGCTTTGTTGATCGTAAAAAAAAGGTATTAACAATTTGGTTATGTCGTTGCACTTTTTGGTTATGTGCAGTGACATTTGTGTTGGTAGTGGAGAAGTTACCAACAGTTTGGTTATGTCATTGCAATTTATCGGTTACGATATACATTTTGCCGTTGCTCTTGTTGAATTAAATTTGATAGATGGTGGTTGGCTTGCCCCTTTAAGCCGCATGGAGAATGTCCTTAACCACTTCGCGCCCATGCAGCTTTGATTGGGCCATAGGATAATCCTAAAAAAATACTTTTTTCTTGTTGTTACCTTTTTCCACGACATATTATTCCACTGTCAGAAATTTACTCATTTATGTATTGTATTTATTGTTTATTCCTCGTATTTACATAACATTTTAAATTATTGTACAAAAATTCTGATCACACGTGGAAAAGGCAGAGTTCGTTCCATTGATGATCTTCCACTCGTACCTGTAGTTACCTTCATGGTGTTTCTTCTTGCCTTATTTGGAGGAATTTTTGTCCCAAGGGGAATTTATTTGACTTTAAACGTCAAAGAAATATGAAAAAAATATTCCATAGATGGCGCTGAGGTGTAATTTTTTTTTTGTAAAATATTTTTGTTTTGATTGCCACATGTGGCAACCTGGGCGTGAACAGGTTAACTCCACGTCTGGTAAAGCATGTGGATTGCCGCTATAAACCAGGTGCAAAACTCCACGACTCGGCCCTCTTTTGTCCGCAACAATCGTTGTGTTCAGCCCGTGCTCGCTCGTCTAACACTCCTCCTTTTCGTGTGCATTATTATTAAAGCAGCAGCAACGGGATTCCCGGAATCACTGCAGCCATTAATATAACAAGTTTATTTGCGTTTTGCCTCGTTAGAAATTCATTGTTTTAAAACCATAATTTTTCACAACTGTCGAATGCCATTTTGAGAGCTTTATGGTTATGTTTTCAGCTGGAATACTTCAATTGTTGTTATGGAAACTTCAAAATGCATTGTTTTTACATGGATTTTACGATTTTGAAACTAATTCCTCGAGTGGTTATTTTTTCACAATTTTTCCAACTGTTGAATGCAATTTTCATCTCCTTCAGGGGTCAAGTTTCGAGCGTTGTGGTTGTGTTTTCAACTGGTATGCTTCAATTGTTTTTATGGTAATTTCAAAATGCATTGTTTTTACATGGATTTTGCGATTTTAAAGCTTATTCCTTGAGTGATTACTTTTTCACAATTTTTCCAACTGTCGAATGCAAATTTCGTTTTGAACGTTGTGGTTGTGTTTTCAGCTAGGATATTTCAATTGTTTTTATGGAAATTTCAAAATGCATTGTTTTTACATGGATTTTACGATTTTGAAAGTAATTCCTCGAGTGATTATTTTTTCACAATTTTTCAAACTGTTGAATGCAACTTTCGTCTCTTTCGGAGGTCAAGTTTCGAGCGTTGTGGTTTTGTTTTCAGCTGGTATGCTTCATTTGTTTTTATGGGAATTTCAAAATGCATTGTTTTTTCACGGATTTTGCGATTATGAAGCTGATTCCTCGAGTGGTTACTTTTTCACAATTTTTCCAACTATTGAATGCAATTTTCGTCTCTTTCAGAGGTCAAGTTTCGAGCGTTGTGGTTTTGTTTTCAGGTGGGATACTTCAATTGTTTTTATGGAAAATTCAAAATGCATTGTTTTTACACGGATTTTGCGATTTTGAAGCTAATTCCTCGAGTGGTTACTTTTTCACAATTTTTCAAACTGTTGAATGCAATTTTCGTCTCATTCAGGGGTCAAGTTTTAAGTGTTGTGGTTGTGTTTTCAGCTGGTATACTTCAATTGTTTTCATGGAAATTTCAATATGCATTGTTTTTACATGGATTTTGCGATTTTGAAACTAATTCCCTGAGTGACTACTTTTTCACAATTTTTCAAACTGTTCAATGCAATTTTCGTCTCTTTCGGAGGTCGCGTTTCGAGCGTTGTGGTTTTGTTTTCAGGTGGGATACTTCAATTGTTTTAATGGAATTTTCAAAATGCATTGTTTTTACACGGATTTTGCAATTTTGAAGCTAATTCCTCCAGTGGTTACTTTTTCACAATTTTTCAAACTGTTGAATACAATTTTCATCTTGAGAGCGTTGTGGTTGTGTTTTCAGCTGGTATACTTCAATTGTTTTTATAGAAACTTCAAAATGCATTGTTTTTACACAGATTTTGCGATTTTGAAACTAATTCCTTGGGCGGTTATTTTTTTACAATTTTTCCAACTGTTGAATGCAATTTTCGTCTCTTTCGGGGGTCAAGTTTCGAGCGTTATGGTTTTGTTTTCAGGTGGGATACTTCAATTGTTTTAATGGAAAATTCAAAATGCATTGTTTTTACACGGATTTTGCGATTTTGAAGCTAATTCCTCCAGTGGTTACTTTTTCACAATTTTTCAAACTGTTGAATGCAATTTTCATCTTGAGAGCGTTGTGGTTGTGTTTTCAGCTGGTATACTTCAATTGTTTTTATGGAAACTTCAAAATGCATTGTTTTTACACGGATTTTACGATTTTGAAACTAATTCCTTGAGCAGTTATTTTTTTACAATTTTTCAAACTGTTGAATGCAACTTTTGTCTCTTTCGGAGGTCAAGTTTCGAGCGTTGTGGTTTTGTTTTCATGTGGGATACTTCAATTGTTTTTATGGTAATTTCAAAATGCATTGTTTTTACACGGATTTTGCGATTTTGAAACTAATTCCTCGAGTGATTACTTTTTCACAATTTTTCAAACTGTTAAATGCAATTATCGCCTCTTTCGGAGGTCAAGTTGTGGTTTTGTTTTCAGGTGGGATACTTCAATTGTTTGTATGGAAATTTCAATATGCATTGTTTTTACACGGATTTTGCGATTTTGAAGGTAATTAAGGGTATGGACGTTTTATGATTTGAGTTTTTTTTTTATGTTGGGTACATTGAAGAAAAAAAAAATTAGAGATAAGGCGGTTAGTTTGGGCTTCCATAAATACGTGCGGTATTTATGTATTTCGTCGCGTTTTTACTGCTTGACAAAAAACCGTACCGTCGTCGGCGCGTCAGCAACTTAAAATATTTCCTAATCTTGCGGTTGCTTTTTTTATTATCAGAATTTCTTGCTTGTAACTTTTTACTATAAAAATTGCGGACACGCTAATCTCTGGAATGTTTTCTTTTTTTTTTATTATCTCGATGTTTTGCTTATATTATATTTTTTGCCATAAATAATGTGAATACGCTATAACGCTGTTAATTTATGCGTTTTAGATTGTTTGAATAAGAATTTATATTCCTAACAAAAAGATTGATTGAAAAAAATAAAATTACTACACCCATAAACTCATTACGATTTTTAGAATACATTGAATTCTAAGGGCTGGAATTTTTCTTCGGAGATTTCCAATTTCCAGCTGGAAAGAGTCATCAAAGGTTGACGTTTCGAATTGCGAATTTTTGAAGAATGGACGTTTCAAAGTTTCAGTTTCTCGAAGAATTGAAGTTTCGAAGTTTTAGGATTTTTCGAAGAATGGAAGTTTTGAAGTTTTAGAAATGTTTGAAGAGTAGAAGTTGTGATGTTTCAAAGTTTTACAATTTTTCGAAAAATAGAAGTTTCGAATTTTTCAAAGAATAGAGAAAATAATTTTTCGAAGAATGAAAGCTGTGAAGTTTCGAAGTTTTACAATTTTCCGAAGAATAGAAGTTTCAAAATTGTAGAATTTTTCAAAGAATGGGGAAAATAATTTTTCGAAGAATGGAAGCTGTGAATTTTAAAAGTTTTACAATTTTTCGAAGAATAGAAATTTCGAAGTTTTAGAAATGTTTGAAGAATATGAGCCGGGCCGCGAAGAAACAATTGCGTTTCGAGTCCAGGAATCTTACAAGATTTTTTATGGTTGATGGCGGAAGACATTGCTTTGTGATACATTTTGATTCGGGAACTTTTCGTGCGTGATACCAACAAAGTGCATTTTATTGAAAAGTTCCATTTTAATTGCCCGGAAAAATGGCGCGTCGCGGCGCCTCCACCATTACGCCGCGGGTTCACGAACTTTTCGCCAGAAATGGTCATTGTTCTAGACGCTGGGGGTGGGGGCGGGGTGGGCAACCGTTGCGTAAAAGATGAAAGTCTCAGAATCGGAGAATTCGAGTGTGTCTCGATTGTCACGACGACCGGAGATTATTATTATTATTGTTGTATAACGCTCCTAGAAATCGCTCGAGACGCCTCGGAAACGGAGAAAGAAGGGCGCCCTCTTTATGACGCAACGTTTGACAATGGCTTGTTGGGTAAACGCGATTATTATATGAGATGAGGAAATAAATGTGTGAATGTTTTGATTGAATTATGTAATTTTTTTTTCTTCGGTGTTTATAATTGATTGTGCGGTATTTAAAGGTTGTTTGGTGATAGCGTTCTAAGCAATTATTTAAAAATGGAATGGATTAATTGGACGTTTTTCTGTTGGGAATAAATAAATCACAACTTTTTCGCAAAATTCAGTATCGTGTACTAACTTAATAATGAAATTATAAATAAAAGCAAAAACGAATACTAGTTCATGCCTTCAATGATTCAAAAATTCTCTTCAACTCGACAGAATAAAAATACAAATGTTGTTATCGAATTTTTATCGTGTGACGAGAACACGGGGGCATTCAAAACAAATCGCTCGGTTTAGAAAACATCGAGTCCACTGATTACCATTCCAGTTGCACGTACATGACATTAACCCAAAACCTTAATTACACTTTCCCCGTTCGTTATCAGTGGACTGAATTTTCGTCGTCGTCGTGACTGCATTACTGGTAAAAGTAAACCGAAACAATGGTAATGTAGCTATCGGTTTCTATTCGTCACATCACTTTTACTTGCTAAAAAAAAAAAGTCGTAATTCGAAAACGTGATCCATGTCTTCAATTTATCCACAAAAAAAAAATCAAATCGTTACTTCTAAAACGTGATCCATCTCTTCAATTCGTCCACGAGAACAGTTCGGAGAGTCAATGATGAAAACTTGGACCTGTACAGCCCAACCAAAATCTCGTGACGGTAAGGGGGTTAGTTCGCGCAGAGTGAGAGCGCTTCGTCGAATTTAATATGCGTCCTATCTCTTACAACTTGCCGCGAGATTTTGGTAGGGCTCTACATTACATACGATATAATTATTACACAAACAGACACGAGAACAGTTCGGAGAGTCAATGATGAAAACTTGGACGTGTACAGCCTAACCAAAATCTCGTGACACTAGGGGGTTAGTTTGTGCAGAGTGAGAGTGCTTCGTCGAATTGAATGTGCGTCCTATCTCTTACAACTTGCCGCGAGATTTTGACAGGGCTCTACATTACATACGATATAAATATTACACAAACATACAAAAAAACTGATGGTGACACGCTTCTCGATTTTTTTTTTAAAGCAAACGACTCGTTCCGTTTACATGCGAATTAATTGCCAGATTGTGCAACTTTCCATTTCTTCGTCGTGTGTATCTTATTTATTTTTTCAACCGTATTATGCGGCATCCTCGAGGTTTTTTTTTTTATTTGGCCATTAAAACGACCGTCCGGTTGTTGTCGTTCTATTTCTCCTTGGTCATAATTGCTGTGTGGCAGAAATTCAAGGATGGGAGCTTTTTTCTTTATCGTACGAATAAATGGGCGTGTTGTTGTTTGTATTGATTTATTTCATCTTTCTGTGCTGCCCGCATTACTTGCTATAAAACAATTGGGATTTTTTGGTTCGATCTAATTTTTTTTTTTTCCTTTTACGAATTTTTGGTGGTTCGATTAAATTTTCACGGGTGGTGTGTTGCTGCTGGATTGCGAGTGTTGCCAATAGTGTCGAAAACTTGGAAATGGTTCAAAACCGCTTGTAACCTAGACATTCCAGGTCTAAATTAATAATCGGCGCCGCCGTGTCATTATTTACAATTATATGCACTTTCCAGATATATAAATAATAAACCCACTCGGGCGGTTTCGAAATTTAGAAGGTGTGTCATCGTAGTGGCCATTCAGAACGGAATTTTTCGAAATTAGAAGATGGACATTACAGTAGCCAAAGTTTCCAAGAATTATCAATTCTCCATTCGGCACTTATTTTCTGAAAAGTTGGCCTTGGAAGGTGGTCACCGTGGTAGCCAAAGATTCAGTAAGTTAAGGTTCCATTCTCCTTTCAGAAGTTATTTTTCGCAAAGTTGGCCTTGGAATTGTGGTTTTTGCGTGACCAAAATTAAAGATACCTAAAATATATTGACAGTGAATGTCAAAAAACGGCTGCAGTTCATGATTTTTGTATATTTAAGTATAACTTAACTTTAATTTAACAGATTTAAATTTCCCGCCACTAAATTCACTCAAATTTAAATTTCCCGCCATTAAATTCCCCCCAGATTTAAATTTCCCGTCACCAAATTGCCCCAGATTTAAATTTCCCGCCACTAAATTCTCCCAGATTTAAACAGTAGCTGGCCAGTTTGAGTTTGAATTTCCCGTCACCCAAATTTCCCTAGATTTGAATTGATGGCCACCAGATTCCCCCAGATTTGACTTTCCCGCCATTAAATTCCCCCGGATTTTTACTTCTGGTTTTACGGGATTACTGTCTCCACAAAATCGGCATGGATATTTGTTTTGGAAAAATTTCTGCTTTCGGATACAAAATTCCAACGTTATTAATTTGTTCCTTTATCGTGCTAACATTCATCTTGATTCCTGTATTATTGTTATTCAATTTTCATGAATAATCAAAATGAAGTCTTCATCGTGTGCGCGGCGGCTTTGAAACTTTTTTGAAACTCTCGTTTTCCAATTACGCGTAATTTCGACGAACCAATTATATACACTGCCACCACACCGTCGCGATTCTCGTAGCTAATTAAAATTTCATTACTGAAATTGAAACTCGAGTCCATATTTTCCCATCTGGGAATATAAGGGTCGAGACATTTCGCTGTGGGTTTGTAAAATGGCACATTTCAAGAGGATTATTAAAATAAAGACAACAATACATAAACTAATTATTTATTTAAATTGAGACTACTTTTCCGTCTAATCTCACGACCAACATTAAATAATATAAATTATTTTTAATTTTGGTTTTAATTTCACTCGTGTGCAAGTTGGCCATTGTCACGAGGGTGAAGTTTGCAACACACGAGCCGAAGGAGAGTGTTGGAATTCACCCGAGTGGCAATGACTAACTCTCAAAATGTAATAACGCAATGTAATGTAATAATTGTACGGTAATATTGATTACCGCACAGTTTCCATGGAAACGTCGTCAACGCCATTCAGCGTAGCCAATCGTTCACGATTTACTGGTAATCAAATGGAGCCTTGAAAATTTAAGCTTCACGTTGACTAGATTGGTGTGTGCTGATGTGTGTGTGTGGTCGTAGGTAAAGTATAGAATAGTATATAGTAAAGTATAGTACATATCCTTTGACAGTTTAAAAATGTATTTTTGACAGTTAAAAAAAGAGTTTAAATTGTGGTAAATGTTTAAATTGTAATTTTTGACGAGTTGAAAATGTATTTTTTGACAGTTTAAAAATGTTGTTTTGGACAGTTTAAAAAATGTATTTTTTGATAGTTTAAAAATGAATTTTTTGATGATATAAAAATTGTAATTTTTGACGAGTTGAAAATGTATTTTTTGACTGTTTAAAAATGTTCTTTTTGACACATTAAA
Source organism: Ocypus olens (assembly GCA_910593695.2). Taxonomy (NCBI): domain Eukaryota; kingdom Metazoa; phylum Arthropoda; class Insecta; order Coleoptera; family Staphylinidae; genus Ocypus; species Ocypus olens. Next base: position 2,685,140 of record OU343055.1, on the reverse strand, counting down.
AATGTATTTTTGACACTTTAAAAATTTATTTTTTGACGCTTTGAAAATGTATTTTTGACGAATTGAAAATGTATTTTTTGACGAGTTAAAAATGTATTTGTTTGACACGTTGAAAATGTATTTGTTGACAGTTTAAAAATTGTAGTTTTTCACGAGTTCAAAATGTATTTTTTGACAGTTTCAAAATATATTTTTAGACAATTTAACAACTTAGGTTTTGACTGTTTAAAAAATGTAATTTTTCCTGAGTTGAAAATGTCATTTTTGACGAGCTGAAAATGTATTTTTTGGCGGTTTAAAAATGTTCTTTTTGACATTTAAAAGAATGCATTAAGTTAAAAAACTGACAGTTTAAAAATTTTCGACGAGTAGAAAATGTATTTTTTGACAGTTTAAAAATTGTAGTTTTTCACGAATTCAAAATGTATTTTTTGACGGTTTCAATATATATTTTTAGACAATTTAACAACTTATGTTTTGACTGTTTAAAAAATGTAATTTTACCCGAGTTGAAAATGTCATTTTTGACGAGCTGAAACTGTATTTTTTTGGCAGTTTAAAAATGTTCTTTTTGACAGTTTAATACATGCATCTTTTGACAGTTTAAAAATGTATTTTTTGACAGTTAAAAAAATTGACAGTTTAAAAATTGTAATTTTTGACGAGTAGAAAATGTATTTTTTAACGGTTTCAAAATATATTTTTGGACCATTTAAAAATTTATACATATTTTGACTTTTTAAAAATTGCAATTTTTGACTGTTTAAAAATTATAATTTTTGACGAGCTGAAAATGTATTTTTTGACAGTTTGAAAATGTTCTTTTTGACTGTTTAAAAATGTATCTTTAGACAGTTTTAAAATTGTAATTTTTAATGTGTTGAAAATGAATTTTTTGACAGTTTAAAAATATGTTTTTGACAGTTTAACAATTGTAATTTTACTTTTTGACAGTTTAACAATTGTAATTTTACTTTTTGACAGTTTAAAAATGTATTTTTAACAGATTTAAAATGTATTTTTTTGACAGTTTAAAATTTTATTTTACGAGTTTAAAAATTGTAATTTTTGATGCGTTAAAAATGTATTTTTTGACAGTTTCAAAATATATTTTTGGACAATTTAAATATTTATACATATTTTGACTTTTTAAAAATTGCAATTTTTGACTGTTTAAAAATTATAATTTTTGACGAGTTAAAAATGTATTTTTTGACAGTTTGAAAATGTTCTTTTTGACTGTTTAAAAATGTATTTTTTGACAGTTTAAAAATGTATTTTTTGACTGTTTTTGACAGTTTAAAATTTTGTTTTCTGACAGTTTCAAAATTGTAATTTTTGAGGCGTTAAAAATGTATTTTTTTACAGTTTAAAAATTGTAATTTTTGACGCATTGCAACTGTATTTTTGACAGTTTAAAAATGTATTTTTTAATAATATATAAAATATATTTTTTGACAATTTAAAAATGTATTTTTTGACAGTTTAAAAATGTACTTTTTGAGAGTTTGAAAATGTATTTCTGACTATTTAAAAAAAAAATTGACGTGTTGGAAATGTATTTTTGACAGTTTAAAAATGTACTTTTACGCAGTTGAAAAATGTACTTTTGCACTGTTTAAAAAAATTATGTTCTGACAGTTAAAAAATGTACTTTTTCACAGTTTAAATACATTGTTTCTTGACAGTTTAAAAATATCCTTTTTGACAGTTTCAAAATTTACTTTTTGGCAGTTTAAGAAAATGTATTCTTTGACGGTTTAAAAATTTATTTTTTGACAGTTAAAAAATGTACTTTTTCACAGTTTAAACGTTTATTTTTTGACGCGTTAAAAATGTATTTTTGACAGTTTCAAAAATGTATTTTTACACAGTTTAGAAATGTACTTTTGCACAGTTTAAAACATGTATTTTTTGACAGTTAAAAAATGTACTTTTTCACAGTTTAAAATTTTTATTTTTTGACAGTTTAAAAATATCATTTTGACAGTTTAAAAATCTACTTTTTGGCAGTTTAAGAAAATGTATTCTTTGACGGTTTAAAAATGTATTTTTTGACAGTTAAAATTTTATTTCTGACAGTTTAAACATTTATTTTTTGACGCGTTAAAAATGTATTTTTGACAGTTTAAAAAATGTTCTTTTACACAGTTTAAAAATCTACTTTTGCACAGTTTAAAAATGTACTTTTGCGCAGTTTAAAAAATGTAGTTTTTGACAGTAAAAAAATGTACTTTTTCACAGTTTAAAAAAATTATTTTTTGACAGTTTAAAAATATCCTTTTTGACAGTATAAAAATATACTTTTTGGCAGTTTAAAAAATATATCCTTTGACGGTTTAAAAATGTATTTTTTGACGGTTCAAAAATGTACTTTTTGACAGTTTAAAAATGTAAGTTTGAACAGTTTGAAAATCTATTTAATATTCCCGGTAAAATTATCACTGACAGGAAATTGCGAAAATATAATTTTTGACTTCTCGCAAATATATTTTTTGACCATTTAAAAATGTCATTTTTTTATGAACTGTACAGTTCGGAAGGGCCATTTTTTACCACTTTAAAGATGTAATTGTTGATAGTTTAAAAAAATGTTTGTTTAAGCAGTTTGAAAATATCATATTTAACATTTCGAAAAAGTTATCTTTGACAGAAAATTTTGAAAAAGTAATTTCTAACATTTCGCAAATATATTTCTTAACGTTATTATTTTAATTATTATTAATGATAATATGTATAACATTTAGCGGTGATGGTTGAGGCGCCAAAATATTTGCAGCGGCAACACACACAACAAATAGTACATAAATCGCACAGTAAAATCAGGATTTCTTCTGGTACGGCCGAGGAACAAGAGGTGGTAATACATATAGGTGCGATCACGCAGCCACCCGTCTCTGCAACTGATCCTACCTATCTGTATTACCACCTCTTGTTCCTCGGCCGTACCAGAAAAAAACCTGCGAACCGTCACTGATACATTCCCTAAATTCAAATTACAAAATCTATTGGATAAATAAATTTAATTAAAAAAACAAAAACAACTTAAACTATACATCTTAAAAAAAATATCTGTATTTAATTAATTTTACACAGTGTACATCTTTGGTTTTTTTTTATTATTGAAACGAAATCGTCAGTTTCCAATAAATAACACAAAAAAAACTAATCACCTACAAAACTACGAACCCCGACGACAAACCGTGATGAATCGCTTCGGCCTACAAAATCAGCAACGTGCTTCTGTTTCTTTTTTTTATTATTCGGGCCGAACCGTTATTTATTCGTGCAGCGATTAGTATTTCAGACCCGCGTTTCCCGGCGATAACGCGCCAAGTAGTTTTTCATTTTTCGCGAACAATTTTCGCAACAAAACAAAAAAATAGTCCGATGCAGGTGCACTGAACAAATGAAAGTTTAATTATCTAGGTTACGCACACCGGCGTCGTTATTTGCTTTTATTGCGAGAATAATGAGAGCGGGCGAAAATTGTGTGTCAGTGGATTTACACGAGCCGAACGAACTAGAATCCTGAGTTTAAATTGTTATGTAAATTGTAATTTTTCGACGAGTTGAAAATGCATTTTTTTGTCAGTTTAAAAATGTTGTTTTGGACAGTTTAAAAATGTATTTTTTGACAGTTTAAAATTGGTTAAATTGTTGCGGTAACCGTGTAAAGCTACGCGCACACTTGTCGGAATCGGACGGACGGCACGCATCGGATAAAAATTGCTTGACACAGTTGTAAACACGAGTCAACGCACATTTATCCGTTCCATTCCGTACCGTGTAAATCGGGAATATTGAGCTTGATAATGACAAAAAAATTATTGTTGTGGAATAGAATTTCTTACTGGATTTATCAGCGATGTTATTTTTTTACCGTGTAAATCGGGAATATTTTACTTGCAAGAGACTTGGGGCTTGATAATGGCAAGCAAAATTATTGTTGATTTTTCAGCAATGTTACTTTTTACCGTGTAAATCGGGAATATTAGGGGCGAAATTAGAGTCGTTGTATTGGGCAGTTACATTTCGCTCCAATTGTGTAATAGTATATTATTAAACGAGTGAGAAGGTTGGCCATTGCAATGGCCAACTTGCTCACAAGTTTAATACCATACTTTTTCGCATTATATTAAATAATTACCTAAAGATTTGTCTGTTTATTTTAAATTATAACGAATAATTTTTCTATTTGGAAATTGCGACAGTTCGCTGACAAAAAACAAATAGTAACCATAGTAACAAGTAAACTGCTGAGAAAGTCAAATCGTCGTCATGTCATTGGCTGAAACCTGTTGGGCAATGAAACCGCTATCATTTGATTGGACGTCAGCTGTTGGGTAATGAAACCGCTATCATGTCATTGGCTGAAACCTGTTGGGCAATGAAATTGCTATCATTTGATTGGACGTCAGCTGTTGGGCAATGAAATTGCTATCATTTGATTGGTCGTCACCTGTGGAGAAAGTGGACAACTTTCTCAATCAAAAACGATTTAACAACGAAAAACAAATTTCCTTTCGTACGATTCCAACATCGGCACTCCCAGCAGTGCCCATATGGCGCCGGAACGTGACTCTGCGCCCCACTGCCGCCAACCTCTGCGGACGGGATTCTAAATATAACCTGCTGCATAATTTCGCATAAATTAATACATACTACGGCTTCCGCGTCGTTGTTTTTTATTGTTTTACGCGGACGGTTGCATACATTTGCAAGGCATTAGAGTTTATTTTCGGTGCATCTGCCTTGAATTATGCCGGTTGCATACGTACGTACGTGCCCATTGTGTTTTGCGATCGAGAAGTAGGTTAAAATCGCTACACCAGGATGCGTCGATTTGTAAAACAGTTGCGACACGTTTCGAAACCCGCCATATTGTAATTCCTGGCCTTAACATTATTAACACTTGAATCTCTCATCATTCATCTTCTTTTTGGATGCCCACAAATTAGAAATCGCTTAATTTGGTTGATACTGTATACGCCGTTTTTAGTTTTTTTTTTTTTCTAAAACGGAAGGAACGAATTGATGTAGAGCCTTCACAAAATCTGGTGTCACATTGCGTAGTGAATGTCTTAAATTACAAGAGAAGGGAATTCGAATTCTTTCAATAACATTTACACCATTTTCATTTTTTTTTTTTTCTAAAACAAGAAACTAATTGATGTAGAACCTAACCAAAATCTGGTGTCACGTTGTGTAGTGAATGTCTTAAATTACAAGAGAAGGAAATTCGAATTCTTCCAATAACATTTACACCATTTTTAGTTTTTTTTTTTTTTCTAAAACGTATGAAACGAATTGATGTAGAGCCTTCACAAAATCTGGTGTCACATTGCGTAGTGAATGTCTTAAATTACAAGAGAAGGGAATTCTAATTCTTTCAATAACATTTACACCATTTTCAGTTTTTTTTTCTGAAACAAGAAACGAATTGATGTAGAACCTAATCAAAATCTGGTGTCGCATTGCGTAGTGAACATCTGAAGTTTCTTTAAATAGCGTTGCATTTTCCACTAGCCCATCTAATTCTCCTGTGACATTTATGACATCTTAGCAGATTTACTAACTTCTTTGGAAAGTCGGCTATGGAATCATTAAACAATACGTACAGCTCGTAGATTTCATTTGGTTTCACACCTCTCGCCCACCAGCAAAGGACATTCCCCGGCCCATTATGTTGCGAGACTCAAGGATACCGTCTCGGGGAAACAGCTTGCGCCCGACGGAGACGGCATCGCTTTGTTTCGAAACGTCGCCGTTTTTCGTTCGTATTTTGTAAGCGTCGTCCTCGAATTTTCGGCGCGAACGCCGCCTTCACCTTTCGCATTATTCGTTTCGGCACATGAATCGCCTTCGCGACCTTGATCCCATTCGTTCGGGCGAGATCGGGTGATCCCTTGCACGTTGTGGTCCTTCGAACCGGATACGTAAACGCGGTTATTCAGTTTCACACGACATATTCGTATTTGCTTTTATTTATATAAGATAATGAGAATTTTTTTTAGGATAGGACCCACCCACCTCCCTTCGTGCAAATTTTACCTCAAACCACAAACCTTGTTTCGTAATTATTGTTACAATTCCGACACCACAATTTATTTAAAAAAATTATCCAATCAAACAGCGTCTTGTGGGTAAGGTTAAAGTGGATATTGGGGGTGGTGGGTGGGTCCTATCCCACAATTGGGGTGGTGGGTGGGCCCTATCCTACAATCCAACCTGTTGAACATCGTCCAGGGTTCTTGCAAATGAATTATTTTACAAAATTTAAAATCACAAATTCAATATTTCTGGATTATTTGGTTACTCCCCATCTGCGCAACCCTCGTTTATATTCAAGAAATTGGTGGGTAGGATAGAGCCCACCCACCACCCTTGGTGCAAATTTTAACTCAAACAACAAACGCTGTTTCGTAATTATTGTTCGAATTCCTACACCACAGAAAAAATTATTAAAAAAAAATCATCCAATCAAAACGCATTTTGTCGGTTAAGTTAAAGTGGATACAAGGGTGGTGGGTGGTCCTTATCCTACCATCCAATCAGTTGAACATCGCTCCGGGTTCTTGCAAATGAATTAATTTGCAAAATTCAAAATCACAAATACAAAATTTTTGGATTATCTGGTTACTCCCCATCTGCGCAACACTCGTTTATATTCAAGTAATTGGAGGGTAGGATAGGGCCCACCCACCACCCCTGGTGCAAATTTTAACACAAACTACAAACCCTGTTTCGTAATTATTTTTAGAATTCCGACAACACAGAAAAATTTATTTTAAAAAATCATCAAATCAAACAGCGTTTTGTGGGTAAGGTTAAAATGGATACGAGGGTGGTGGGTGGGCCCTATCCTATAATCCAATCAGTTGAAGGGTGGTGGGTGGGCCCTATCCTATAATCCAATCAGTTGAACATCGCCCCAGGTTTTTGCAAATGAATTATTTTGCAAAATTCAAAATTACAAATTTAAAATTTTGGATTTTGTGGTTACTTCCCATCTGCGCTACCTTCGTTTATATTCAAGTAATTGGAGGGTAGGAATTTTTTTTTTTTTGATATTTAGTTTGAGCTTATGCAGTTTATTCATACTTTCAGACAAACTTCGCATATGAGAAAAATTGACATTTTTTGTTTTTGACAACGCAGAATGACCTTTTTCCCTAAAACTAATAAGAAGATCATTCTGTGAAGTGAGCTTCGCCCATAAATTTTGAGTATGTTTTTTTTGATATTTTGTAATACTGTGAGATTTATTTTGTAATAAAAGACAAAGATAAAGTAAATTTATTTATACGGATGGCCATTAAATATAAACTTACAATAGATACAATCACTACATAATAAAATAAACGAGTGTTGCTAATTTAAGTGGACACACTGTATATATTTAAATTTTCGACCACACTTTTTCACAATTATTTTCGGCTGAAATCTCCTTTTCTTTTTATGCTATCAAAGGTGACTGGTAGATTGGCAATATGGCCAAAAAAATCTTTTTTGTTATTCACCAGATGTTTTCTTGTTTCTTTGCAGGAAGTAGCAGTAAAATTGGAAAACGTTCGAGCTAGACATCCACAACTATTATATGAAAGTAAATTATACAAGATTTTACATGGAGGCATAGGAATTCCACATATCAGGTATTTATCCATCTTTATCAAAGCCGTAACCAAAAAAAAAAATCGTTGCTGAATCAAAATCTAATCTAAAAAAAAAATTACCGATTGTGGAATTTTGATACGCGCATAGATTTTGACAATCTGGAGATGATACCTGAATATATTGTTGAAACATATTAAATCCGCTTCTTAAAAAAAAGCAGTTGCCAACCAGTGTTACCAGATTGTTTTTTATTTTTTATTTTAGCGGTAGAATTTAAGTGAAAGAGCGGTAGATGGCGCTAGAAACTATTATCGAAGCCCGGGTGGTAATAAAGCTTTAAAAACGCAGACACAAACGTATTGAATTTTTAAAGAAATGTAACTGCAAACTTAATTTAAGGAAAGTTAAGACAATGTGGAAATGGTGTCAACCTGAAAATATTGAATTCGCTTCTTAAAAAAAAAATGCAGTTGCCAACCCGTGTTACTGTTTTTATTTTAGCGGTAGAATTTAAGTGAAAAAGCGGTAGATGGCGCTAGCAACTATTATCAAAGCCCGAGTGGTAATGATGATTTAAAAGCGCGTACACAAAGCATATTGAATTCCCTTTTTTTTTAAGAAACGTAACTTCCTGCTTGTTTAAAGCAAACGTAAGGCAATCTGGAGATGATGATGGCAACCTGAAAATATTCTTAAAACATATTGAACTTTTTTTTAAGAAAAAAAAATGCAATTACCAACTAGTGTCAAAAACGTCCGACTTTGTGAAATAGTCTAAATTGTTTTAATCATTTAATTTGTATATTCAATATAATCTATTCATACTTATTATTTTGCACGGCAAATTATATTCGATAAAACACTTTTAACTTTGTTTTGTATAACTTATATATTTATTTTTGTGACTTAAGTTTCGGTAATACAATTACCATTTTCAAACAAGAAGTGTTTTATAATATTTAAAATGTATAACGAAGTAGAAGCCTCAAGCATAAACAATATTCGATAAACACGATGCCGAATATTAAACAACGCTTGTCGAGAATTTGATATAATTGATTGTAATATGTTATTGACAACGTCCGCAAAACTATTCTATATTTTTGTATGCGGGAAGTGCGTCCGCTTACCGAAGGTAATTTTTTTGCGTGCAGATTTCGGAATCTTATCGGGCGCACTGATAACGTTGCCCGTCCAGTCTGCACGTCGCCGTTGTAAATGAAGAACGTGTGCGGGTCGCGCTTGGTAATTTTCCGAAAAACCGTTTATTGACGGAAAAGCCACGTTCGCCTTTTCTTTTTTGTGAGTACGAGAACTGTTTATGAAACTCCCTCGGTGTGCAATGCTAGTGTTGTTGGTGTGGAATTTTCCGTTTCGTTCCATCTATCCCGAAGGAAGGGTGTCTTTACGGGATCTTCAGGGCATGAGGTACATCTGAAGGGGAATAAAGGTGATGATACAAATGTATACAGAAACTGGTACTTTGTACTTCAAATGTCGGTCTGCGTAAATGATTTTGTTTATTGTTTTTGTATTTATTTACCTAACCGAAAAATTACGTTATTTTACATGAAGACAAAATTTGCTTCTTATTTTTTTTTATATATTTGGAATTTCAAGGGAAATCTGAACTTTTCGCGTGGAAAATATCCAAGAAGTAAAGATGCCGCACTAAAATACGTTCAAATAGTGCGATTGTGACAGCTGTCAATTTTTATCTAACCTAGAAATAACGATTTTTATACATGAAAACAAAATTAGTTTCTCATTTTTACGCAATTTTAAAGGAAATCTGAGCTTCTCACGTAGAAAATGTTCAAATAGAAAAAGTGCGATACTAAAATACCTCTCTAATGGTGTGACAGCTGTCAATTTTTATCTTACCTGGAAATAACGATTTTTTTAAATTGTTTTTACGCAATTTTTAAGGAAATCTGAGCTTCTCACGTAGAAAATGTTCAAATAGAAAGGGTGCGTTACTAAAATACTTGTCTGATGATGTGATTTTGACAGCTGTCAATTTTTATCTAACCTGGAAATAACGATTTTTTTACATGTTTTTACGTAATTTTGAAGTAAACTTGAGCTTCTATTGCGTTTTTGGTATCTGCTTTCCCAATACAAAAAAAACGCCACATCGAGTTCCTAGAATTTTTATTTTGGGCATAAAATTAGTTGAGGTTTTAAATAGGTAAACAAGTACGCAATTTGTGCGTAGTAACAGTGGCGGCGGCCTGAATGAATACGTCAAAATCTTGAACGGCGCGCCCGACTAAAAATAACCAAATTTTCGAGTGCACCTCCAAAGGTTTTTCCAAATGCGCGCGCCAAGCTGCCAAATAATAAGAGGTGTGTGTGTGTGTGTGTGTGTGTACATGCAGTGGACTGATCAATCGGTTTCTAAATTTGGAGATAAATAATACAATAACACAACGTGTTATTTATATGGGGAGAAAATTCTTTGCACGGGTTTTTCGCGTTAAAAACTCATCGCCATTGGTAGTTCAACAATATTTGCGATGGTAGATGAAACTTTCGTCTTTTCGTTCTCTCTATCAAAAATTTGGTAAACTTGGGGATTTTGGATTTATGATAAATTCCGATTAAATGATTTCTTCGCAGAAATTTGTATACAGTGTGGTCAAAAAAAACAATAGAAAACGCCAAAAACGTTTGGAGAGGTCAAAAAGCATTTTAAATTTATTATCTTACGAAGTGATGAAATCATCCAACAGTCAAAAATGGAATATTTTTTCAGTCAACAGTGACATATTTTCCCTGTCAAAAGTGACACATTTTCCCTGTCAAAATGATGCATATTTACTGTCAAAAGTGACATATTTTACCTGTCAAAAATGGTATATTTTAACTGTCAAAAATGGTATATTTTAACTGTCAAAAATGATATATTTTAATTGTCAAAAGTTTCATATTTTACCTGTCAAAATGGTATATTTCAACTGTCAAAAGTGACATATTTTACCTGTCAAAACTGCTGTGTAGTAACTGTCAAAAGTAACATATTTTAACTGTCAAAAATGGTATTTATGATGGTATATTTGTATACGGTGTGGTCAAAAAAAAACACCAGAAAACGCCAAAAACGTTTGGAGAGGTCAAAAAGCATTTTAAATTTATTATCTTAGGAAGTGATGAAATCATCCAACAGTCAAAAATGGAATATTTTTTCAGTCAAAAGTGACATATTTTCCCTGTCAACGGTGACATATATTCCCTGTCAAAAGTGACACATTTCCCTGTCAAAAATGATGCATTTAACTGTCAAAACTGACATATTTTACCTGTCGAAAATGGTATTTTTTAACTGTTAAAAGTGACATATGTTAACTGTCAAAAATGGTATATTTTAACTGTTAAAAGTGACACATTTTCCGTGTCAAAAATTGTATATGTTGACCGTCAAAAGCGACACATTTTCCCTGTTAAAAATGATTCATTTTAACTGTCAAAAGTGACATATTTTACCTGTCAAAAATGGTATATTTCAACTGTCAAAAGTGACATATTTTACCTGTCAAAAATGCTGTCTATTAACTGTCAAAAGTGACATATTTTAACTGTCAAAATGATGCATTTTAACTGTCAAAAGTGACATTGTATATTTGTATATTTTGACCTGTCAAAAATTGTATATTTTGACCGTCAAAAGTGACACATTTTCCTTGTCAAAAATGATGCATTTTATCTGTCAAAAGTGACATATTTTACCTGTCAAAAATTGTATATTTTTAACCGTCAAAAGTGACACATTTTCCCTGTTAAAAATGATGCATTTTACCTGTCAAAAGTGACATATTTTACCTGTCAAAACGGTATATTTTAACTGTCAAAAGTGACATATTTTACCTGTCAAAATGGTATATTTCAACTGTCAAACGTTTGAAGAAGTCAAAAAGCATTTTAAATTTATTATCTTAGGAAGTGATCAAATCATCCAACTGTCAAAAATGGAATATTTTTTCAAAAGTGACATGTTTTCCCTGTCAACAGTGACATATTTTCCCTGTCAAAAGTGACAATTTTCCCTATCAAAAATGATGCATTTTAACTGTCAAAAGTGACATACTTTAACTGTCAAAAATGGTATATTTTAACTGTCAAAAGTGACATACTTTGACTTTCAAAAATGGTATATTTCAACTGTCAAAAGTGGCATATCTTACCTATCAAAAATGGTATATTTTAACTGTCAAAAGTGACATATTTGCCCTGTCAAAAATGGTTTATTTTAACCGTCAAACGAGACTTTTTTTACCTGTCAAAAATGATGCATATTAACTGTCAAAAGTGACATATTTTACCTGTCACAAATGGTATATTTCAACTGTCAAAAGTGACATATTTTACCAGACAAAAATTATGCATTTCAACTGTCAAGAGTGACATATTTTACTTGTCAAAAATGCTGTGTATTAACTTTCAAAAGTGACATATTTTACCTGTCAAAAATGGTATATTTTATCTGTCAAAAATGGTATATTTTAACTGTCAAAAGTGACATATTTTACTTGTCAAAATGGTATATTTCAACTGTCAAAAGTGACATATTTTACCAGTCAAAATGGTATATTTCAACTGTCAAAAATGCTGTGTATTAACTGTCAAAAGTGACATATTTTACCTGTCAAAAATGGTATATTTCAACTGTCAAAAGTGACATATTTTACCAGTCAAAATGGTATATTTCAACTGTCAAAAATGCTATGTATTAACTGTCAAAAGTGACATATTTTAACTGTCAAAAATGGTATATTTTAATTGTCAAGACTGACATATTTTCCCTGTCAAAAATGATGCATTAACTGTCAAAAGTGACATATTTTACCTGTCAAAAGTGACATATTTTACCTGTCAAAAATGGTATATTTTAACCGTCAAAAGTGACACATTTTCCCTGTCAAAAATGATGCATTTTAACTGTCAAAAGTGACATATTTTACCTGTCAAAAATGGTGTATTTTAACTGTCAAAAGTGACATATTTTACCTGTCAAAAATGGTATATTTCAACTGTCAAAAGTGACATATTTTACCCGTCAAAAATGGTATATTTTAACTGTCAAAAGTGACATATTTTACCTGTCAAAAATGGTATATTTCAACTGTCAAAAGTGACATATTTTACCCGTCAAAAATGGTATATTTTAACTGTCAAAAGTGACATATTTTAACTGTCAAAAATGGTATATTTTAACTGTTAAAAGTGACATATTTTACCCGTCAAAAATGGTATATTTTAACAGTCAAAAGTGACACATTTTCCCTGTCAAAAATGGTGCATTTTAACTGTCAAAAGTAACATATTTTACTCGTCAAAAATGGTATATTTTAACCGTCAAAAGTAACATATTTTACTCGTCAAAAATGGTATATTTTAACCGTCAAAAGTGACACATTTTCCCTGTCAAAAATGATGCATTTTAACTGTCAAAAATGACATATTTTACTTGTCAAAATGGTATATTTCAACTGTCAAAAAAAGTGACATATTTCACTTGTCAAAAATGCTGTGTATTAACTGTCAAAAGTGACATATTTTACCTGTCAAAAATGGTATATTTCAACTGTCAAAAGTGACATATTTTACCAGTCAAAATGGTATATTTCAACTGTCAAAAATGCTATGTATTAACTGTCAAAAGTGACATATTTTAACTGTCAAAAATGGTATATTTTAATTGTCAAGACTGACATATTTTCCCTGTCAAAAATGATGCATTAACTGTCAAAAGTGACATATTTTACCTGTCAAAAGTGACATATTTTACCTGTCAAAAATGGTATATTTTAACCGTCAAAAGTGACACATTTTCCCTGTCAAAAATGATGCATTTTAACTGTCAAAAGTGACATATTTTACCTGTCAAAAATGGTGTATTTTAACTGTCAAAAGTGACATATTTTACCTGTCAAAAATGGTATATTTCAACTGTCAAAAGTGACATATTTTACCCGTCAAAAATGGTATATTTTAACTGTCAAAAGTGACATATTTTACCTGTCAAAAATGGTATATTTCAACTGTCAAAAGTGACATATTTTACCCGTCAAAAATGGTATATTTTAACTGTCAAAAGTGACATATTTTAACTGTCAAAAATGGTATATTTTAACTGTTAAAAGTGACATATTTTACCCGTCAAAAATGGTATATTTTAACAGTCAAAAGTGACACATTTTCCCTGTCAAAAATGGTGCATTTTAACTGTCAAAAGTAACATATTTTACTCGTCAAAAATGGTATATTTTAACCGTCAAAAGTAACATATTTTACTCGTCAAAAATGGTATATTTTAACCGTCAAAAGTGACACATTTTCCCTGTCAAAAATGATGCATTTTAACTGTCAAAAATGACATATTTTACTTGTCAAAATGGTATATTTCAACTGTCAAAAAAAGTGACATATTTCACTTGTCAAAAATGCTGTCTATTAACTGTCAAAAGTGACATATTTTAACTGTCAAAAATGGTATATTTAAACTGTCAAAAGTGGCATATTTTACCTGTCAAAAATGTTGTGTATTAACTGTAAAAAGTGACATATTTTACCTGTCAAAAATGCTGTGTATTAACTGTCAAAAGTGACATATTTTACCTGTCAAAAATGTTGTGTATTAACTGTCAAAAGTGACATATTTTACCTGTCAAAAATGCTGTGTATTAACTGTCAAAAATGACATATTTTACCTGTCAAAAATGCTGTGTATTAACTGTCAAAAGTGACATATTTTACCTGTCAAAAATGCTGTGTATTAACTGTCAAAAGTGACATATGTTAACTGTCAAAAATGGTATATTTCAACTGTCAAAAGTGACATATTTTACCTGTCAAAAATGACAAATTTTACCTGTCAAAAATGGTGTGTATTAACTGTCAAAAGTGATATATTTTAACAGTTGAAAAAGGCATGCTTTAACAACATATTTTACCAAAAACCTTTTTAGCTTTAAACATTCTCCAAAATTGACCCGTTTTCAAGATTTTTTTCCAAAAACACAATCACCAACATAATTGTACATTTTGTCCAGGACTGCATCACCACTCTGCAAGCATGATGTCTGCAAGGAAACAAACTGTCAACATGGCGATCTTACTCTTAATTGGTTGCTATGCCTATGTTGCCAAGGTTATTTTAACCACGCAACAGAACTGAACGACATGTTTTCTATAATCCGCTCCGAGGTCAGAAATGAATTGCTTCATTTTTTAACTGCAAAAGTTTTTCTCAAATTTTGAGGTCTTCGAAAAATTTGAACAAATCCCGCTCTAAATTTAAAAACAGGTTCTCGAGTGTGCGGCCAACTTTTACGGTTATCCGAGATAGAAAGTACAAGTCTGTCAAGTCGGTGCTGGTTTTCAGAACAAATCCGAACATCGCCATCGATACCTGGATTGTGTTATTATTCATTAGCAAACAAATCCAACGGTCGTGCAAGTGTGCAATTTCATTCGCACCGGCGTCGTGGCGGGTTCGTTTCCACCCTCCCACGAGCGGCACACCGAGAAAACAGGTTTCTGCATCATGCAACGGCTACACTTCCTACCGAACGAGTTCTCTCTCGGCGGTTTTTGTCCTGCTCCAAAATAAAAACCCGTTCTCCCATTAATGATACACACCGCGGAGAGGGCATCAATCCTGCCCGTGCTTTATTGCTCGAGTAACGATCGTTTCGGAGGAGATAATCTCTGCCATTTTGTAATTTCGGATCGGAATCGGATTATACTATGGCGGGCCGATTGTTATTGTTACGTGATCCGTTTTAATTGGCACCCGACCGTGCGCGCACTTAGTGGCGCGGATTATTTTTATGTAATGACTTTCACCTTTTCGGGAGATTTCGAAATAGACCGCCGTTCGTTAGTTTCATGTTACATAAAGAATGTTCATTAGAAAAAAAAACCTCAAGGGTGCCATGATTTTTTATTTTTGAAAATCTAAGTTGGTAACACACATTGAGGTTATGTTACTTCCTACCGATGAATTAATTTGCTGTGATAAACGACGCAGAGAAGACGTAGGTTCACCTTCCAAAATTTCTTGGGCTGTGTTTATAGCATCCTAAGGTCTACCACTTCCCGGTTTACGGAGGATACTACCCGTTTCATGAAATAATACAACAGATCGTGATAAGGTATTTTTAAATTCATCATAAATAATGGGCACGTTAGGAAATTCTTCCTGAAACTCTGCTAAAGGTGCGTCGAATGAATACATCCAATTTCCGTCCACGGAAATAACTTTCAACTAGAAACGTTTTTGCTGGTTGCTGTAAACCATTGTGAGCACGGAATAATTGTGACTTCTGAAAAGATCTGACGTTTATATGTCAATTCCTAACAAGTGTGCCAACTTAAATTTTTAAGACGAAAAAGTCATGGCACACTTGAGGTTTTTTTTTAATGAACAAACAATGGCGCATTCGTTTGAAAAATAATAAAATCATTGGATTTGCATTCGATTCCTTTATTGGAGAAAGTGGCGAGGTTTAAATGCATGCGATTAATCACAACCCACGGGATAGCGGGTCCGTAGGATCGGTCAGGCGGCGAACACAGCTGTGCCAAAACAGATGGTCCTCTCGTTGCCCGTCTGCGGGATCAATTCAATAATTCGAGCCTTCAAGAAATTTCGTTGTAGCCCTTTCAAGCGTTTCCAGACTCTTCAAAAAAAAAGTTGGCGTAACGTCTTGATTGACGGCCAGAACGTGAAGAGAAAGAAAATATTCGCACGGCATCTCGGAACAACGGTGACAGCGACGATCGCCGCAGGACGGCCAAATGAGTGTAAACATAAACCTGTGTCGAATTGGTTTCGAATTTGCGACGATCGCAACAGGATTTGTATCGTATATTCATTAGAAAAAACCTCAAGTGTGCCATAACTTTTTCGTTTTAAAAATTTAAGTTGGCACAGATGTTAGGAATTGACATACAAAACGTCAGATCTTTCTAAAAGTCACAATTATTCCGTGGTCACAATGGTTTACAACAACCAGCAAAAAAAACGTTACTAGTTGAAAGTTATTTCCGAAATGGTCCGAAGAAATTGTGTGTATTCATTCGACGCACCTTTGGCAGAGTTTCAGGAAGAATTTTCTAACGTTCTCATTATTTATGATGAATTTAAAAATACCTTATCACGATCTGTTGTATTATTTCATGAAACGGGTAGTATTTTCCGTAAACCAGGAAATGGTAGACCAGTCAAACTAACTCAAGATGCTATGCACACAGCCCAAGAAATTTTTGAACATGAATCTACGATTTCCCGCGTCGTTTGTCACATCAAATGAATTTATCGATAGGAACATGCTGCAAGTAACATAACCTCAATATGTGTTACCAACTTAAATTTTTAAAAATAAAAAATCATGGCACACTTCAGGTTTTTTTTTCTAATGAACATACTTTATTTGTTACAGGATTATTTCGTGAAGAATCCAATAATTTTGGATTCATTTCCGACACGGACGTTTACGTAATATTATTTGTTATTTCGTGAGATCACAGCTACACGGGATGGGTGCGTCCATATGAGCTAAAAAAAAAAGGGAACAACAAAAACGAAAACTGCCAAATGTCAATTTAAATGTAGAGTTTTCAGTTATGAATATGGTACACATATTTGAACCAATGAAATACGTAGATTTCGTGTGGAACGAAATAATCTAAGCGATTGGATTCGCGTAGTCATTCGGTGGGTAATTTTATTCTTAACTTAGCGTTTGTGGCTTTGCGGTGATCGTAGTTTCCCGTATTACGGAACGGAAGTTGTTAAGAAAAAAAAAATGTGACATCTAACATTTAAATGTTGCTTTACGAGCCGTTTTTTATTTATTACGTAAACAACCAAATAACGTCCGCAGACCGTTAAGGGCGGCCGTTATAACTAGGTGACTAAAACGACGTAAATATAAACTTTATAAAGTCAGTGTCACTTACTGAGAAATTGTTTAATATCAAAGAGACGTTACAAAAACTATTACACGATACGCGTCCGTTAGCATAGCCTTTACGGCCTTGCCAGTTGTATTCTACCCGATCTAACTACTCCGCCTCACAAACCGTTTTACTGTATTTTTACAATTTCTTAATTCTGGTTAAAATGTTAAACTTATAAGTTTGCAAGTTTTTTTATCTAATATTATGCATTTTGTCATTTCGTGGGATCACAGCTACATGGGGGATGAATGCGTCCATATTATCTCAAATCGCCAAACAAACAAAGTGGACTACAAAAACGAAAACATGGGCAAATACCAATCAAAATCTAAAATAAAGTTAGTTTTCGGTTAAAAGTACACATGTCTGAACTAGAAACGGGCGAAATTATTATTTTCGTGATCTGCTTCACAAACTCCGACTCACAGCCGACCCCGATGTGAAATCTTGGAAGTAATTTTGTTTCCGAAAAAAAAGGTCAAAATTTTCCAATTTACCCCGAAAAGTGGAGAGAGAAAAAAATGCCCTCACTTCTAAACAATTTGTCATGACTCAAATAAAGCTGCACATTTCCACAAGAGTCACTACTCACGAGTTGCCCATCTTTAATTTGAAGCAATAAAATAAGTAACTTTCGCGTCGAACGAAATAATGTAAGCCATTCAAACACAAGTCATCCGGTTTGTAATTTAATTCTTAGCCGAAAATGAGGTGTTTGTGGCTTTGCGGTCATCGTAGTTTCCCGTATTATGTATGGAATGGAAATTGTTAAGAAAAAAATGCTTTACGAACCGTTTTTTGTTTTGTAAACAATCTCATAACGTCAGCAGTCCGTTAAGGGCGGCCGTTATAACTAAGCAACTATTAAGTTTATATTTACGTTGTTATAGTTGCTTAGTTATAGCGGCCGTCCTTTCTTAGTGACTGACTTTATTAAGTTTGTATTTACGTTGTTAAAGTCAGAAATTGTTATTTTTTTTTTAAATTCTTTTGAAGATCAAAGAGGCGTTAAAAAAACTGTTATACGTTACATGTCCATAAAGAGAGCCTTTACGGCCTTGCCGGTTTTATTGTACCCGGTCTACCGACTTTCCGGCTGCGGCCGTAAAGGCCATCCTAACGGACGCCTACTGTAAAATACTATAACGGTGCCAACTGAATGCCCGACTTCTAAAGTATTTATATACTTGTTTCTCATTTCTCTCTTAGTGAAACCTTACGTTAATATACCGGGTGCCGGATTTCGTAGGGACAACATGGGCAACTTCTGCATTTGAAGAGATAGAGAGATGGTCAAATTAGCGAAGAGGTGCAGGTTCGAGGGCTCATTAAGAATCCACCCCCCAAATCCCACTTGTCATGGCCTCCACAATAAAAAATAATAGAAAATCTGAAATTGAAGAAATTGGGAGATTTTGTTTTAATTTTTATTTTGAACAAGTGAGCCATGACAAGTGGGATTTGTGGGTGGATTCTCAATGAGCCCTCGAACCTGCACCTTTTTGCTAATTTGACCATCTCTCTATCTCTTCAAATGCAGAAGTTACCCATGTTGTCCCTACGAAATCCGGGCACCCTGTATATGTGGTAAGTAAAACACGTGTGTTGAGAATTTTCACAAATTTTTAATGTCGAAACACTGCGACATATGTTTCGCCGCACAGTGGCTTCCATCAGGCAGATGATTAATCTGATGACTGTGTAAAAATATTTTTTTTTTAAGAAACTGAACTGAAACTTACTGTTTGTTGGTAAACTTTTTTTTCAATATGTACGGGATGGGTTTTATCACCGATTGGCTTTTTTCCAAGAGAGGAACGGTGCTTATTTTGAACATATGATACATTAAATAAGTTAAAAAATAAACATAAACTCTTCTTAAATTGCTGGTAAAATAAAATTCGAAAAAAATGTTAAAACACAAATATTTTTCGTAGCAATTTTCATTTCGTTATTGACTTGGAGAGCAATGCTAATTTTAAGTATGCTCCCTCTTTATCCATCTCGTTGCTTTCTCGGTCTTTTTATTTTTCCTCTTTCTGTTTCTCTTTTCTCGCGTGTCTTTTCGTACTTCCTCTCGCTGTTTCTTTCTCTTTTTTTAGCTCTCTCGGTCCCTTTTCGTTTACTCTCTCTCTTTTCTGCGTTTTGTCCGACACCCTCTCTCTTTTTTTTTGCTTGTCTTTTCGTACTTCCTCTCGCTGTTTCTTTCTCTTCTTTTTTTAGCTCTCTCGGTCCCTATTCGTTTACTCTCTCTTTTTTCTGCGTGTTTTATCTGACACCCTCTGTCTCTTTTTTCTGCGTGTTTTGTCTGACACCCTCTGTCTCTCTTTTTTTGCTTGTCTTTTCGTACTTCCTCTCGCTGTTTCTTTCTCTTTTTTTCAGCTCTCTCGGCCCTTATTCGTTTACTCTCTCTCTCTTTTCTGCGTGTTTTATCTGACACCCTCTCTTTTCGCCGTCTCTATTTTCATTCCTTTTTCTATCTCCTCCTCGTCTCTATTTTCATTCCTTTTTCTATCTCCTCCTCGTCTCTATTCGTTTCCTCCCTCCTTTCCGTCTCCCCTTTATCTGATTCCCCATCTCTTCACTCTCTGACCGTCCCTTTTGTCTCCCTCTCGGTTTCTTTCTCGGTCTCTTTACGTGTCTTCATCCTATCTCTGCCTCTTTTTTGTTGTTATCTCGGTTTTTCTTTGTTTGCTCTCTCTCTCTCTCTTTCCTATTTTTACTTTCTCCGTTACGAAGTACGAGAAAGGTAGTGATCGTGAAAATTTTTTTTTTGCGGAAATATCCGTTTTGGGCTCCCTAGATGCCATTTCAACAATTTCCGGAAAAAAAAATTGTGTGTCTGTGCGCGCGCTGTATCTCAAAAACGAATAGAGCAATTGATATGAAACTTTTAACATACGTCTTATTTGATAATCCGAAGAATTGAAAAGCTTTTGGTAAAATTTCGTACACCGGAAGTGAGTGTTTACCTTAACTGTTTTTTTCCATTTTTTTTTAAATATGAAAAATATTACAAAAACATTGTGAGTGTTTACCTTAACTGTTTTTTTGTTTTTTTTTCCAATTTTTTTTAAATATGAAAAATATTACAAAAACATTTAAACAAACTTTGAAGACAACATAGAAATGAACATCTTTTGCTTGAAAATATTTTTCATAAAATCATTTTTATTCGAGAAAAAAATTTATTATTTTTTTTTATTTTTGGTTTATACTTATAAAACGATAATAGTTACAGCAAATTTATGTGAATAATAATTGTAGAGAATGCTAAAATGAACAACTTATAAAGAATAAGTTTTTTTCGAAATCCCTTTAATTTTTGAGTAAATTGAGTTTTTGTATTTTAAGTATAATTTTTCAATCTTATCATAATTTTGACAAATAAAATAGAAACTACCTTACTTATTGCAGAGAGTATTAAATAAATTCAAAAAAGCAGAGTTACGAACAGGTTGAATATTCATATATTCAGGCTATATTTCGTTTTTTTGAATTTACATAATTTTGACGTTTTAAGGGTAGGGTACCCATTAAATTAGTCTTTCAAGAAATCGAATATATTTTTGTAAATATAAACTATTTCAAACAGTTTATTTTTATAACATGTTACATATATATCTGTAAGTATTTCTATCTTTAAGTTTTGGTTTAATTTTTATTATTAAAAAAGTTAGCAATAGTTTACTTCGAACAGATAAACTGGAGAACCAATTAAGTATCAATAGTTAAATCTGACAGGAAGCTAACCAATACATTTATCTACGCAATGAAGTAATTTGAAGGTAAAATCATAATTAATAAAGAAACTATGAACAAATTAGGTGAAAAATGAATAATATTTGTCACCTAATTTGTTCATAGTTTCTTTATTAATATTGATTTTGCTTTCAAATTATTTCATTGCGTAGATATATGTATTGGTTAGCTTCCTGTCAGATTTAACTATTGATACTTAATTGGTTCTCCAGTTTATCTGTTTGAAGTGAAATGTTGCTAACTTTGTTAATAAAAAAAATTAAACCAAAACCTAAATACGACATACTTACAGATATTTATATAACATGATGTAAAAACAAAGTATTTGAAATAGTTTATATTTAAAAAAATTTATTAGATTTCTTGAGCGGCTAATTTAACGGGTACCCTACCTTTAAACGTCAGTTTCATCCGAGTTTACACAACGCTCGAATGTACATTTAAAACATGATTTGAATTGAAAATAAACCATGAAAGCGTAAATATAAATGATACCATGAAGTCGGAGAAAGTAACATGCTGGCCACATCACCATTTTTTTTAATCTGATTGACTCTCCGATTGTCTCTTTTTTTTTCCCGCTTTGCCTTTCTTTATCTAAACCCGCCTTTCTCTCGCTCTTCGCTCTTCCGTCAATTTTTCCTCTCTCTCTGTCTCTCTTTGCCCATTTCTGTTTACCTACCGTCTCTCTCACTGTCGATTTTCTTTTTCTCCCTGACCATCTCCCTCCTTTCTGTGACTCGACTCTTTCATTTCTTCTATCTTTTTCCTTTCTCTGGCCCTTTTAGAGTTCTCTCTTTTTCCTTTCTCTGGCTCTTTTAGTTTTCCTCTTTTTCTTGTATCTGCCTCTTTTTAGTTCTCACCCGTTTTCTTTTCTCTGGCACTTTTAGTTGTCTCCCTTTTTCTTTTCTGTGGCCCTTTTAGTTCTTTCTCTTTTTCTTTTCTTTGGCTCTTTCATTTCTTTTTCTCACTCTGCCTGTCTTTTTCCTTTCTCACTCGTTTTTTTTTTCTCGGTCTCTCTCTCGTTATTTTCCCTTTCTCACTCGTTTTCTTTTCTCGGTCTCTCTCTTTGGTTCTTTTCTCGGTCTCTTTCTCTCTCTCTCTCTCGTTCTTTTCTCGGTCTCACTCTCTCATTCTTTTCATGGTCTCACTCTCTCGTTCTTTTCTTTTTCTCACTCTATCCGTCTTTTTTCTTTCTCACTCGTTTTCGTTTTATCGTTCTCTCGCTCTGTCGGTCTTTTTCCTTGCTTACTCGTTTTCTTTAATCGTTCTCTCGCTCGTTCTTTTCTTTTTCTCACTCTCTCTGTCTTGTCTCTTTCTCGCTCGTTTTCTTTTCTCATTCTCTGTCTCTCTCTTTCTTTCTTTCTTTCTTTCTCACACGCTCTTAATATTTTAGTGGGTGAAGAATATACATTTTGCTCGCCAAGATTCAGCACGAACGTCAAAGAATAAGAATAATTGTGGCGGTGATTTCTTCGTTAATGAAAGTTTTTTTTTTTTGTTGCCAAAAATAAACAGGAAGTTTCCGTAAATAATAATTGCATGCAATCAATTCGATTCGAACGACTTCGGCCACGGCGAACCGAACCACCAATCATCATCTCGCGAGATGCCGTTACTCGCCGCGGCGGGAGAGCGAGGCCACAATTACGGAATAATTAATTGGCGTCTTCCTCGTTCTTCTCTTAATTCTCAACTTCCTAAAACTAGTTTCGGCCAGTGAGAGAATCCCTCTTTTTTTTTCCATTTTGTACGTCCTCTCGCATTAGCATCGATCGCTTCCTCCCCGATTATGATTAATGACGGTCTTCAAGTCTCCCTCCTCGTGCTCGTTAGCATTTCAAACGTGAAACCTGTTGGAAAGACAAAGAAAAAAACTGACAGCTTGATTTTAGTTATTTGTAATGTGCATTAGCTCTAATTATCTAATTCCGGTGAGATTTTACCGAATTAAAGTATGGTATTTGTAAAAGTTTGAGTTTGAGTTTTGCTGCAATGACACTTTTGTGTTTGGATGAGAGGTGGGCGAAATGCTTCCTTTTTTGTGAATGGACTCGTCTTGAAGTGACTCTTTTGATGCCTTTGAACAGTGGAAAAGTTTGCAATGTACCCGGAAAATTTGACCCATTTCAAAGACTTGACCTATTGAGTCGACTTGCTCATGAGTAGAGTCCGGATTTATATTTTTTTACATGTTTTATTTGCTCCTTCGTATTGAATTGGCGAATTGTATCTATACGTTTCTCTCTGATATAAATCAAAGTACCAAGTTTTATTTCGCATATAACTTAATATTTCGAGGTTTTGTCACATTAAATTTATTTGAGCATATATCCGCATATAACCACATATAAAGTCAATATTTCCATTAATTGTAATTAATTTTGTTGAAATTTATTTATAAATTTGCGAGCGTGGAAATCTTTTTATAATATCGTAGAAGATAAATTTAAGGGATTCCCCTTACTAGCGAACGTAACCTTGTGTTATGTAGATATGTATATTATATTATATTATTTATATAGAATACGGGGATTTCCCCATAAGCAAGTTAAGCTAGTAGATGATACTCGATGCAACCGTACCCGGCAATTGTGCTTGGCTGGATGCTGCGTTATTTTACGCCAATAATTTTGAAAAATTAGAAAATATTCTTTTTAATTTTAATGATGAAGAATTGGCACCACTTAAAAAATGTAAAGATTGAGACTGAGGAGGACATAATATATTTTAACATGAACTCTATATCATTTAACTTTACCTAAATAGAAAATCAAAACCAAATGTTGGTTCTACATTGTAATTCCAATAAATAAATTATCAATAGTTGCTATTTGTATTCTTTTTATTTTGCAACATTATTTTTAATTAAACCGCATATAAAATCCATATTTGAATCATTTTGTCGCATATATTGGCTAATTTTAAGCGCATATAAACAAATTATAATGCCTTTTTAGCGCATATAAAAAAATTATAACGTCTTTTTTTTAGCGCATATAAAAAAATTATAATGCCTTTTTTAGCGCATATAAATCCGGACTCTACTCATGAGTTACCCTCCTCTTGTTTGGATGTAGTTTTAAGTTTTGTTGTTCTTGTATTTATCGTCCTAGTAATTGGACCTTGGGTTTGTTAGGTTAAATAAATAAATAAATGAATATGCTTCGAGTTTGGGACAAATTCGTCACTATTGTGACAAAAATGAATGAGGCGAAGAACCTTCAAGAGTCTGATGCATCCCTGGAACTGAACGGTGCGATCAAAATTTCTGTGGAACTGTGTTTTATGGATCTTTTTGTAAGCACAATGAGGGGTGGCTCGTTCTATAGATATATATAGAGCCAAGGAGCCACGGCACTACCTGTAGTTTCAAGCTCAGCAAGAATTTTTAATTAATTCTTAAAACACTTTTTCGCCAGTTACTTTGGTCTAGGATTTTTTTTCAAAAAATAAGGGGGTGGGGATATATTGTATAAGTGGCTCTACCATCAACATGTTTCTCGAGCCGCCACTGAGCACATTAATATGTAGTGATGGGCAAGATAGAGTATCTCAAAAATCGATCAGTATCGAGCGGCTTGTGAAGATCGAGCAGCTTTGATCGATCAAAAGATCGAGCGGCGATGATCGATCAAAAGTCGAGCAGCGTTGATCAATCAAAAGATCGAGTACTCGATCTTTTTTGATCGATCTTACCCATCACTATTAATAAGTAATAAGCGCACAATAATCTTTTAGCAAAGCAAGCCGTGATGTTTGCTTATTATGTTTGAAGCGCCGTTAGTGGCTGAATGATTAGCGTCAAAGCCAAAAAAGAAATATTTGAAGCAGGAAATTTTGATATAGGGACGTAAGACTATGTTAACTTGAATATATCTCGGTCAAAAGTAGACATTAATTATTCATCATACGTGATGAACTGTAGACCGGTTTCACGCTCCTTATTGCTCATAAGTACAGTTGATGGGGAAAACGATTGGCTAGATACCTTAAGCGCCGACGCAAATTTCTTCAAAAATGGTTGTAGTGATTGTGTTTTTTGACTCTCCATTAGAGGCCGATGTGTATATTTTTTGTATTCTACGCCGCATCTATTTTGGGATTGGATGTTATAAATAGAGGAGATGTCCCCTACTTTCCAACCGTTTCACATTCGTTTTGTGTTGCCGGTATCGATTCTACGTGTCCGCGTGTCCGCGTAGGGCACCCAAGAATAGGGTACGGCTTTGCAGCACGAACGTTCCTCTTCTACTACTTCTTCTTCTTCTTCTTGGTTCTTGGCCTCGCGTGTGTGCGTTTCTGTTTGTATTCCTCCGGATTGTTTGGGGTCAGTAAACTTCGGTTCCGTCGTATCGTGTCGTGTCACCAAACCACCGAAACGTCGTCCCTTGAATCCTTAATGAGTCTTAAGGCCGTCCGCATCGAAACGCGCGCCTAATCTTCAGCCGTGATCGATTTTTTTGAAGCGATACGCTACTAATAAGGATTTAAGAAAGAAAAAAAAACGTATAAAATGCAAATCGGTAATGGCTTTCGTGAATGGTAATTAGTTGCCGGTATCGTTACTCACACGCCTACGGGAAATTTGAGTCACGGGAGTCGGGGAATTGAAGGAATTCCTTGGTTGAATGTAACGGAATTTTGAATAAAATTAAAAGCGCAAAAATGCTCCGAAATGATACACTTCGCCTAGTCTGACCTACATACACTGGATTTTGTATACACCTGATTTTACCATCAGTTGAAGTTTTTTCTAACTAAATTCAAAAAACGAAATATAGCCTGAATATATAAATATTCAACCTGTTCGTAACTCTGCAAGCAAAAAATTAAGTCTTACTAAGACTATAAACAAATAACTTATTGAAACAACTACTTCCCTGGCTAGTGCCACTCGGCACGGATATTGGATGATACAAAAGAAATTTGCGTTATTACTAGTACTAAGTACTTAGTGAAATAACATTGGTTTAAGATCCCTTATTTCTACCCACAGGACTAACTTGAAAAATAAAACTAAATTGAATTTGAAAACTTTAAATTATAAAACTGACCCTAAAATATGTAAAAATTAAGTAAATAGCCATCTGCAGACGCGTTTCGAGATTTATCTCTCATTCTAACTATTTTTATTCGGATTTTGGGAATCGCTTAAAATATCGTCGTAACATGACATGAATGATCTTGTCGACAATCTTGATCAACGGATCTTCTAGTCTTCCAAATCTACATTTAATTTGGGAAAAAAGAAAATTCTTCTTAACCTTATTTTGGGCAAAATAAAATCCCTGACTTCTTGTAAAAAAAAATACAATAAAATGAGAAATACGATACTTTTCGTCTTCTATAATTTAAAAGTCTCCAAGAGACTACAAATAAATTGTACTCTTAAATTCTAGAAGACGAAAAGTATCGTAATTCTCATTTTATTAAAAAATAATACATTTGACATATTTGGATGGAAAGTTCAATATTGCAACACGGCATGAATTGATGGTTGAATGGCGCCGGTGGAAAATACCCGAGGGAAATTATCGACCGCTCGGAAAATTCTGGCTAGAAAATATGATGGGTGAATCACGCGGCGACACTTATTCTCATTCGTCCACTTAAATTTCAGATAACCAAACATTACTAGATCCGCGTCCTTATCAAGAAACATTTTTTTTTTGTTTGATGACGTCCACAATCACGTTGCGGAATTCTAGAAATAAGTGACGGAGCACGTGGACGCGGAGTTTTTTTTTTTTCGTAACGTTTGCGTGATTGATACGTCTGGAAATACGGCGGCTAAAAATATATAACCGAAAACGAAAAAATGCGGAGGCGTACGTTACGTACGAACGTTGCATCTTGATTATTGATCTTTACAAGTGCGGGGGGGGGTGCAGTTTTGTGTTTACAGCTCCCCCACCCCCCCACAAACACACACACTTTGGTAAGTTTGCGTGTGTAATGGTTGTGAAACAGGTTGAGGTTGGGGGAAAGGGAGAGTGAAAATTGATTAGATTGTGCAGTCTGGGGTCTAAAACATTAACGACGCCATGTAGAGATCGGCAAAACGGTTCGCTATCGGGAACGGTTCTGAACCGGTTCGCTATCGGGAACGGTTCTGAACCGGTTCACTCACTGGCGTACCTCTTGGAACCGCATGAAATTTCCGCAGGTGCCGTTGGGGCGCTTCTGCAGGCAGGGGTACGCCTCTAGTTTTCACTCCTGAAGAAAGAGCAGAGCAACCGCGGTTCCTTTTGTGCGAACCGGTTCCTGAGCGCTCTTCTCTTAGAAGCGGTTCATTGAACCGGTTCCTGAACTGTCTGCCCATCATCTCTAGTCTGGGGTATTGTTTGCGCTAGCTAAAGCATCACCAACAGCGCCGCCGTATACAATGTGTAAAATAAATGGAACGGCTGAATATTTTATTTTTTTGTAATTGATTGACACCGGAGGCGTTTACTTCGTGATACATTTTAAATTATAAATAAACTACTTTCGCTGTTAATATCACACGATTTATTAATAGCGACTATAGTTTCGACCACGTACTGATCATTATTAAACTAAAAGTAATTTATACAAGTTTTTTTTTACGATTAAAAAATTTTTTTTTATATGGAAAAGTAGTGTTTTCCACTGTTTAGGGCAGTTCTTTTTTTGACGATTAAAAACCGTTTTTCTCAACGGTTAGCAGTTTTTCTATCGCATTTTTTTAAATCGGGAAAAATAGTGTTTTCCACTGTTTATCACACTTTTTTACGATTAAAAGCGGTTTATAACAGTTTTCCATCACAATTTTTTAAGCCGGGAAAAGCGGTGTTTTCGACAGTTTAGAACAGTTTTTTTTTATGATTTTTTCCAACGGTTAAAAACAGTGTTTTCATCATATTTTTTAAATCGAGAAAAGCAGTGTTTTGAACAGTTTAAAAGAGTTTTTTTTTTTGGTTGAAAATACTTTTTTCTTTAACGGTTAATAGCCGTTTTTTTTTTACTATTAAAAAACCGTTGAAAAATAACCAGTTATATAGTATAAACTAGTAGGTAAACTTTAAGTAAATTATATTTCCATAAACTATTGCAACTGATGCCTCTGACAAGACTTAAAATTATTATTATTTTCAACTCGGATTGCGAAAACTTATCACGTTCTATTATTATTTAAAAAAAAAAATGAAAACACGCGGAGTGGTTTACCCTTGTGAAAATCAAACAAATCCTTGAGTGATTTTTCGCAGTAGTAGTGTGTGGTAAACAGTTTAATGGAGAATTGGTCGTACTCGTACACACTAACGTGAGTGTAAGTAAATAAACGGCCACACACAAGGTTACTTGTCGGAGGAGGAGTTTATTCTTTACAGCGTTTAATAAATATGGTATCGCTCTCGTTCCGCTCGCAAAAGTTAAATTTATGGACTCGTTCTAAATGGTCCGCAAAGGCGTAACAGAGTACGCTAAAAATATTTCGGTAAGAGAGAGTTCTTGGTTTTGCCTGTCGGGAAAATTAAAAAAAAAGGCATCAATTTTATTTTTAAAAGCATTTTATACTAAATAATAATAACGTTATTTACAGACAATAGTATATTGTACAACGAGCATATAATGATGCAATATAGATAGGTATCTGCATTACCACCTCTGCTACCTCAGCCGTGCCATGAACCGTCACTGGTGGACCTGTTTCAACCATAACTTGGCGATACTCTTGCTGACCAAAGCTATTTAGTTCGGACTTGCGCTGACCATGAAAAACTAATAAACGAACAATTACGCCACGATCGAATGGTGATTGCGGTGGCGGGTGCTGCACCGTTACACCTTCAAGAATCTCGCGCGGGCATCTGGCCCGAAGAACGGCCGGCCTACCAGTTTTTGCGCTGCATCCTCACCTGGGGTACCGTTACCTAACTAACATTCGATCGATTTGAATTGCTTGTTTTTCGATCGGACGTAGTGTGTAACAACACACCGACAAATGTGTAAAGGTCGAGTATTATAAATAGACCGAGAGCCATTGAACACGTCCAGTTTTCGCGTTTTCCTTATCGATCGCGAGTTGATAGACTTGTTTGCGTGGAAACTGTCAATGAGGTCTAGTTTTTCTAAAAAAAATCGTTGAAGGAAACGTGAGCTCTCAATTCGTCGATAATATATTTCCAGGTCGATTTTTACGTTTGGAGACCTTGTTATGGCTAACGATTCGAATATGCTCGTTACCACGACGAAAGTGTGAGCAGTTGGGATGTTTCGTTTTAACACTACTATCCGTTCCAAAAAGGGAGTCTCCTGTGTTTCAGCAAGTATATTTCGAAAACTAGTGCACTCTAAATTTATATAAAATTTGTCACCATTCTTTGTAGTATTATCTACAATCTGCTATAGAATTAAGTGTTTACGTTTGTTATTTGTCGAGATAATACTGAAAAAGTGTAAAAAAGTACCCGAAATTAAGCAAATTTTAAGATGTATGAAATTCAACAGCTTGTAGAAAGTAAGCTACTGCTTATAAAAATCTGAAAAAATTACATGAGATCATTTGTACCTTTACCTATTATGTGGGGTAATGTGAATATTTTTTTTAAATAAGTTTTGTTGTAATTTGGTAAAATGCGGAGCATTGTTTTTTCAGTTATGAATGAATAAATGTATAAGCATTTTTAAATTTGGTATTTATGGTCTTAAGAAGCTCCCCATCAATAATAATTAATAAAAACTTTTTTTTTCAAATTTAAAAATCCAGGGCTGAAAGGTTTAAGAAACTATCCCTTCTATATTTATAGTAAATGCCAGGGGGTTGAATTGGGAAGCGGGCCATGTAAAATTTGAAATG
The DNA here is from genome assembly GCA_910593695.2 of Ocypus olens. NCBI lineage: Eukaryota > Metazoa > Arthropoda > Insecta > Coleoptera > Staphylinidae > Ocypus > Ocypus olens. The sequence goes on along the minus strand of OU343055.1, from coordinate 2,654,971 downwards.
TGCTAATATTGGCTCCCCTAATTATTTAACAGCATCGGACTTCTTACATTATTTTTAAAGCTTTTTAAACTGAGTATTCACCGAGATATTTGCAAAAAACTTTACTATTATTTTGAATTAAAAAACAAAGGTTTGCCATGAAATCATAATGGCCGACATATAATTTTGTTCGAAAAAGTGACGGTAGATGTCACATTACGATCAACAATCGGCCGTGTATTCTACACAAGAAAAAGTATTTATGATTATTAAATGCTACTATTTAAGAAGTGAACGTGATTTGGCTAGTGTTGAATTTCCGCAGAAGGCAACACCCATGGAAAGTACTATTCAATGAGTAATAAAAATAATGTAAGTAGACCGATATTATAAAATAGTTAAGGGGGCCAATTGTAACACATTTTAAATTGTACTTTTGCCGGAAATTGCCTTCCCCGGAAATTCACGTGTAGTTCTTAAATAGTACCTGAGTAAAACCATTTACTTATAAATACGTTTTCTTGTGTAGAATACACGGCCGATTGTTAATCGTAATGTGACATCTACCGTCACTTTTTAGAACAAAATTTAATATCGGCCATTACGATTTCATGGCAAACCTTTGTTTATAATTTAATATCCGCCATTATGATTTCATGGCAAGCCTTTGTTTTTAATTCAAAATAGTTGTAAAGTTTTTTGCAAATATCTCGGTGAATACTCTTCGGCAGAAACCATTGAGAAAGGCACTAAATTATTCAGCTTAAAAAGCTTTAAAAATAATGTAGGAAGACCGATGCTGTCAAATAGTTAGGAGAGCCGATATTAACACATTTCAAATTTTACATGTAAATCCCTGTGGCCCGCTTCGCAATTCAACACCCTGTACAGAGCCAAGGTGCCATTCTTAAAACCCTTTTTCGCCAGTTACTTTGGTCTAGGAAGATTAATCGTTCATTATTTCTTCAAAAAATAAGGGGGTGTGGAGGGGGTATATTGTATAAGTGGCTCTACCATCAACCAGGGTTCGGACGATATATATCATGGGATATATATCACGATATATATCGTGATATATATATATATTCGATGATATATATCATGGATATTTATGAAACACACAATACCAAAAAATTCCCCCGTTTTTCAAATTTTTCCAGTTGCAGCAATGTGAATAGTAAGCATGTGCTCTAATCAGGGGCGGCTCGTTATACAGAGCCAAGGAGTCATGGCACTACCTGTAGTTTCAAAATTTTTAAATTAATTCATAAAACACTTTTTCACCAGTTACTTTGGTCTAGGAAGATAAATCGTTCTTTCTTTCTTCAAAATATAAGGAGGGCGGGGCTCTATATTGTATAAGTGGTTTTACCATCTACATGTTCCACGAACCGCCACTGATTATAGCTGGTAACAATATGACAACCATCAAAAGTTGAAAAACAGAGAAAAAAATTGCAGTCTGCGCTTATAAAAATTGTAAAAAATTCATTCCGGCCAAAGTAACCTTCAAAATTCCAGAATGCATCCAGAATGAACCTAACTTCGATAATCCACTTCAATATTTGACACATCGTGGCTGAAAACAAAATGGCAACCATCAAAAGTTGAAAAACAGAGAAAAAAATTGCAGTCTGCGCTTATAAAAATTGTAAAAAATTCATTTCGGCCAAAGTAACCTTCAAAATTTCAGAATGCATCCAGAATGAACCTAACTTTGATAATCCACTTCAATATTTGACAGATCGTGGCTGAAAACAAAATGGCAACCATCAAAAGTTGAAAAACAGAGAAAAAATTGCAGTCTGCGCTTATAAAAATTGTAAAAAATTCATTTCGGTCAAAGTAACCTTCAAAATCTCAGAATGCATCCAGAATTAACCTAACTTTGATAATCCACTTCAATATTTGACAGATCGTGGCTGAAAACAAAATGGCAACCATCAAAAGTTGAAAAACAGAGAAAAAATTGCAGTCTGCGCTTATAAAAATTGTAAAAAATTCATTTCGGCCAAAGTAACCTTCAAAATTTCAAAATGCATCCAGAATGAACCTAACTTTGATAATCCACTTCAATATTTCACACATCGTGGCTGAAAACAAAATGGCATCCATCAAAAGTTGAAAAACAGAGAAAAAATTGCAGTCTGCGCTTATAAAAATTGTAAAAAATTCATTTCGGTCAAAGTAACCTTCAAAATTTCAAAATGCATCCAGAATGAACCTAACTTTGATAATCCACTTCAATATTTGACACATCGTGGCTGAAAACAAAATGGCATCCATCAAAAGTTGAAAAACAGAGAAAAAATTGCAGTCTGCGCTTATAAAAATTGTAAAAAATTCATTTCGGTCAAAGTAACCTTCAAAATCTCAGAATGCATCCAGAATGAACCTAACTTTGATAATCCACTTCAATATTTGACACATCGTGGCTGAAAACAAAATGGCATCCATCAAAAGTTGAAAAACAGAGAAAAAATTGCAGTCTGCGCTTATAAAAATTGTAAAAAATTCATTTCGGTCAAAGTAACCTTCAAAATTTCAGAATGCATCCAGAATGAACCTAACTTTGATAATCCACTTCAATATTTGACACATCGTGGCTGAAAACAAAATGGCAACCATCAAAAGTTGAAAAGCAGAAAAAAAAATTGCAGTCTGCGCTTATAAAAATTGTAAAAAATTCATTTCGGTCAAAGTAACCTTCAAAATCTCAGAATGCATCCAGAATGAACCTAACTTTGATAATCCACTTCAATATTTGACACATCGTGGCTGAAAACAAAATGGCATCCATCAAAAGTTGAAAAACAGAAAAAATTGCAGTCTGCGCTTATAAAAATTGTAAAAAATTCATTTCGGTCAAAGTAACCTTCAAAATCTCAGAATGCATCCAGAATGAACCTAACTTTGATAATCCACTTCAATATTTGACACATCGTGGCTGAAAACAAAATGGCATCCATCAAAAGTTGAAAAACAGAGAAAAAATTGCAGTCTGCGCTTATAAAAATTGTAAAAAATTCATTTCGGCCAAAGTAACATTCAAAATCTCAGAATGCATCCAGAATGAACCTAACTTTGATAATCCACTTCAATATTTGACACATCGTGGCTGAAAACAAAATGGCAACCATCAAAAGTTGAAAAACAGAGAAAAAATTGCAGTCTGCGCTTATAAAAATTGTAAAAAATTCATTTCGGTCAAAGTAACCTTCAAAATCTCAGAATGCATCCAGAATGAACCTAACTTTGATAATCCACTTCAATATTTGACACATCGTGGCTGAAAACAAAATGGCAACCATCAAAAGTTGAAAAACAGAGAAAAAATTGCAGTCTGCGCTTATAAAAATTGTAAAAAAATCATTTCGGTCAAAGTAACCTTCAAAATCTCAGAATGCATCCAGAATGAACCTAACTTTGATAATCCACTTCAATATTTGACACATCGTGGCTGAAAACAAAATGGCATCCATCAAAAGTTGAAAAACAGAGAAAAAATTGCAGTCTGCGCTTATAAAAATTGTAAAAAATTCATTTCGGTCAAAGTAACCTTCAAAATCTCAGAATGCATCCAGAATGAACCTAACTTTGATAATCCACTTCAATATTTGACACATCGTGGCTGAAAACAAAATGGCATCCATCAAAAGTTGAAAAACAGAGAAAAAATTGCAGTCTGCTCTTATAAAAATTGTAAAAAATTCATTTCGGTCAAAGTAACCTTCAAAATTCCAGAATGCATCCAGAATGAACCTAACTTTGATAATCCACTTCAATATTTGACCCATCGTGGCTGAAAACAAAATGGCATCCATCAAATTTGAAAAACAGAGAAAAAATTGCAGTCTGCGCTTATAAAAATTGTAAAAAATTCATTTCGGTCAAAGTAACCTTCAAAATCTCAGAATGCATCCAGAATGAACCTAACTTTGATAATCCACTTCAATATTTGACACATCGTGGCTGAAAACAAAATGGCAACCATCAAAAGTTGAAAAACAGAGAAAAAATTGCAGTCTGCGCTTATAAAAATTGTAAAAAAATCATTTCGGTCAAAGTAACCTTCAAAATCTCAGAATGCATCCAGAATGAACCTAACTTTGATAATCCACTTCAATATTTGACACATCGTGGCTGGAAACAAAATGGCATCCATCAAAAGTTGAAAAACAGAGAAAAAATTGCAGTCTGCGCTTATAAAAATTGTAAAAAATTCATTTCGGTCAAAGTAACCTTCAAAATCTCAGAATGCATCCAGAATGAACCTAACTTTGATAATCCACTTCAATATTTGACACATCGTGGCTGGAAACAAAATGGCATCCATCAAAAGTTGAAAAACAGAGAAAAAATTGCAGTCTGCGCTTATAAAAATTGTAAAAAATTCATTTCGGCCAAAGTAACCTTCAAAATTTCAAAATGCATCCAGAATGAACCTAACTTTGATAATCCACTTCAATATTTGACACATCGTGGCTGAAAACAAAATGGCATCCATCAAAAGTTGAAAAACAGAGAAAAAAAATTGCATTCTGCGCTTATAAAAATTGTAAAAAATTCATTTCGGTCAAAGTAACCTTCAAAATCTCAGAATGCATCCAGAATGAACCTAACTTTGATAATCCACTTCAATATTTGACACATCGTGGCTGGAAACAAAATGGCATCCATCAAAAGTTGAAAAACAGAGAAAAAAAATTGCATTCTGCGCTTATAAAAATTGTAAAAAATTCATTTCGGTCAAAGTAACCTTCAAAATCTCAGAATGCATCCAGAATGAACCTAACTTTGATAATCCACTTCAATATTTGACACATCGTGGCTGGAAACAAAATGGCATCCATCAAAAGTTGAAAAACAGAGAAAAAAAATTGCATTCTGCGCTTATAAAAATTGTAAAAAATTCATTTCGGTCAAAGTAACCTTCAAAATCTCAGAATGCATCCAGAATGAACCTAACTTTGATAATCCACTTCAATATTTGACACATCGTGGCTGGAAACAAAATGGCATCCATCAAAAGTTGAAAAACAGAGAAAAAATTGCAGTCTGCGCTTATAAAAATTGTAAAAAATTCATTTCGATCAAAGTAACCTTCAAAATCTCAGAATGCATCCAGAATGAACCTAACTTTGATAATCCACTTCAATATTTGACACATCGTGGCTGAAAACAAAATGGCAACCATCAAAAGTTGAAAAACAGAGAAAAAATTGCAGTCTGCGCTTATAAAAATTGTAAAAAATTCATTTCGGTCAAAGTAACCTTCAAAATCTCAGAATGCATCCAGAATGAACCTAACTTTGATAATCCACTTCAATATTTGACACATCGTGGCTGGAAACAAAATGGCATCCATCAAAAGTTGAAAAACAGAGAAAAAATTGCAGTCTGCGCTTATAAAAATTGTAAAAAATTCATTTCGATCAAAGTAACCTTCAAAATCTCAGAATGCATCCAGAATGAACCTAACTTTGATAATCCACTTCAATATTTGACACATCGTGGCTGGAAACAAAATGGCATCCATCAAAAGTTGAAAAACAGAGAAAAAATTGCAGTCTGCGCTTATAAAAATTGTAAAAAATTCATTTCGGCCAAAGTAACCTTCAAAATTTCAAAATGCATCCAGAATGAACCTAACTTTGATAATCCACTTCAATATTTGACACATCGTGGCTGAAAACAAAATGGCATCCATCAAAAGTTGAAAAACAGAGAAAAAAAATTGCATTCTGCGCTTATAAAAATTGTAAAAAATTCATTTCAAAAATAAATATCAAGAAGTTGATATATATCGGATATATTGATATTTATATAAATATCGGATATTTTCCGAACCCTGCCATCAACATGTTCCACGAGTCGCGCCACTGCATTAGACAAAAGTTTCGAACCATTTAGAAACGTGCGCGCGTGTACGTACGCCTTTATGCACTGTCGTCGGCGGGATATAACGGGATATCCAAATGAGTAATGGCCGGCCACCATTACTGTGTCAAAAATAACTACATACATGATGTCCATTTCCTTTTCGTTATGGCGGCGCGCTCGGTGTTCTTTGGATTCGTAATTTATAAGCGCTTGTCAACTGTATCGGCTTGTAATTGCCAACCGCCGTCCATTTCCTGGTGTGGCGACATCTCACGCATATTTTGAAATTGATTTGGAACATGGATGCATGTTCGCCACGTGCCCTACGGCTTTGTAAATGCACACAATGCAGAAATTGCAAGGTTCCTTCAAAGATGATGATGGTTAGGTAGTCAACACAGTCGGTACATCAAGGAGTCATTTCGAGATGTACAGGAGTTGATTACAGTCTAAACAATGGTGTGGCGGGATTTTGATCAAGACGAAAAGCACGAAAACGATCTGAAATTGAATTTTTCGCCTGCCTCTACCGAAACCATTCGGCCGTTAAAATCGGGCCGAAACTACGATATAGGGTATATAGGGCCGAAAAAATAATATGCATAATCTGGACAACCTTCCGCGGAATATGAGTAGGCCATGCAAAAATTTGACAGTGACAGTTCGATGGTGCGCGATGTAAAATTTCCTGAAACACTGTTTTTACTTAAAGCAGGCCAAAAAATATCGAGTGTAACTCATGCCAAAATGCTTTAGCAACCCTTCACTTTTAGCAACCCTCGCTCGTTCGTGTTGCTAAAGCCTATTTTCGGCCAGGGGCGGCTCGTTTTATATAAGGCCAAGGAGCCATGGCACTACCTGTAGTTTTAAGCTCGGCAAGAATTTTTAATTAGTTCTTAAAAATAATTTTTGTTTTCCGTGTGTATTGTTTGATGATGATGGCGAGGTTACGTGGTCGAAGAATGGTGTTACAGATTTAGTGCATGTCTGGGACAAAATGTAAACGCACGATAAATCGAATGTACTTCAGCTTGTTTGAAATTATGAACCTTTACTTTGCAACTCAAAATAACCTTCGACTATGAAGATTAATCGTTCTTTCTTTCTTCATATTAATTATAACAATAATATATTTATTGGTGCCATTAACTAAGGTTTTACACAGGTCAAGTTGAAAGTGGATGACGATACATCACAAATTGTAAAAGTGCCATCAACATGTTCCACGAGCCGCTACTGAGAGTCACACTAACCAAGTGAATTGTTTTATTTGAATTATTCAAAATGTATCTACTAAATCTAAATTTGTCGAATTTTTTTTTTCCATTTGAGTCTGGCATAAGAATCTTTGTCAAAAATTAGTTTTACTTTTTTAGATAATTAAAGCGAAAATTAAAAAAAATATTTTCCAAAAATTGGAAAATTATCTTGAACAATAGAGTGATTTTTGAGACCGTTTTCTTACTAGAATATCCTACATTTTTTTATTATCAAGCCTGTAGTTTCAAATTTTTTTTTTTTTGATCATTTGGCCTAAATATTCTTTATTTTGAACCAAATTTTTTATTTCATTGTTAAAATTTTCAACTATTTGGTCCGCATTTTTTTATTTTTTCCGACGAATTTTTGATACTTTTGGTCAAAATATTTTAACTTTTGGCCTAAATATCCTTTATTTTGACCTAAATTTGCGATTTCATTGTTTAAATTTTCCGCCAAATTTTTAATTTTTAGATTTTTCACCTGTATTTTCGATTCTTTTTGATCTGTTGACCTAAATATTCTTTATTTTGAAATAAATTTTCGATGTAATTGTTAAGATTTTCTTTTTTTTTTGGGGCCGTATTTTTGATTTTTCAGGCCGAATTTTTAATTGTAGTTCCAAATTTTTGATTTGATTTTGGTTCAAATATCTATAACCTGAATTATTCATTTATATGCGAGAATTTTTTTTAAATTTTTTCCGGTATTTTCGCGTTGTTGAAATTTTCGATTTTTTAATCTGCATTTATTATCTTTAGGCCCGAGTTTTCGATGTACTGTCTAAATTTTCGACTTTCTGGCTAACATTAGAGATTTTTATTATTCTTTTTAATCTTTTGACCTTAACTTTACAATTTTATTGTTAAAATTTTCGATTTTTTTTGGACTCCATTTTTGATTTTTTTTTGTTTAGTCTGCATTTATTATATTTAGACCCGAGTTTTCGATGTTTTTTCTAAATTTAGGACTTTTTGGCCAACATTGTGGATTCTTTTTAAATAATTTGCCCTATTTTTTTTATTATTCTGTTAAAATTTGTCTTTACAGCTGGTCCTGGCTGTCAAAATTGCTTTAGAGATAAAAAAGCTTCAATATTCTGGAAGGATAGTTGAAAAATCTACGGTGAAGACAAAATGGCGTCCATCGAAAGTCAAAATTTCGAATTGAAAATTGCATTAAATTATTTTCCAGCGGATAAAACATTATCTGTCATTACAGCTGGTTCTGGCTGTCAAAATTGCTTTAGAGATAAAAAGGCTTCAATATTCTGGAAAAATAGTTGAGAAATCTGCGGTGAAGACAAAATGGCGTCGATCGAACGTGAAAATTTCTAATTACAAATTGCACTAAATTTGTTTCCAGCTGGTAAAACAAATTATCTCTCATTACAGCTGGTCCTGGGGGTCAAAATTGCTTAAGAGATAAAAAAGCTTCAATATTCTGGAAGGATAGTAAGAAATCTGCGGTGAAGACAAAATGGCGTCGATCGAAAGTCAAATTTTCGAGTTGAAAATTGCACTAAATTAGTTTCCAGCTGATAAAAATCGTACTTGCCATTGCAGCTGGTCCTGGCTGTCAAAATTGCTTTAGAAATAAAAAGGCTTCAATATTCTGGAAGGATTTTTGAAAAATCTGCGGTGAAAACAAAATGGCGTTGATCGAAAGTCAAAATTTCGAATTGAAAATTGCACTAAATTAGTTTCCAGCTGATAAAAATTGGTGATTCTGGCTGTCAAAATTGCTTTAGAGATAAAAATGCTTCAATATTCTGGAAGGATTTGTGAAGAAAAATTGGCATCGATCGAAAGTCAAAATTTCTAATTACAAATTGCTCTAAATTAGTTTTCAGCTGGCTACATCATTTTTATTTTTAGGTCAGAATTTTAGATTTTCGGTTTCAATTTTTTATCGTATATTTTAGATTATTAGATATTTCGTGGTTTTCTTTTTTATTTTTTGCTATTATTTTCGAATTTCTGGTCAGAAACTTATTTTTTTTGCGGCTGAAAGTGGCAAATTATTTGGCTTTTACCTAAGTTTTTGATTTTTTGTCTGCGTTTTTTATTTTTACATCAGGATTCTTGATTCTTTGGCCCGTATTTTTTATTTTTCTTTATTTTGACCAAGGTATTCGATTGGTTTGTGGAAATTTTCGATTTTTTTGTCTGCAATTTTTATCTTTGCGCTCGTTTTCGATGCTTTGTTTAAATTTTCACCGTTTTAGGCTAAATTGTAGATTCTTTATTTTTTGGTCTAAATATTCTTTATTTTGACGAAAAAATTCGATTGGTTTGTAGAAATTTCGGATTTTTTGTCTGCATTTTGTATCTTTACGCCCGAGTTTTCGATCTTCACCTTGGCCTATATTTTGTATTTTCGATTATTTTTGTTTCAATTTTTGGGTTTTTTGGCCGAAATATTCTTTATTTCGACTTAAATTTTCGATTCGTTCGTTAAAAATTTTGATTTTTTGGTCTACCACTTTGATCTTTCGGTACAAATTTTAGATTTTTGGTCTTATTTTTTATTTTTGTCCCATTTTTTTAGATTTTCTTAACTTGAATTATTAATTTTATTTTTCGAATTTTTTTTTAATTTATGTTTTTTCTCGTTGGAACTTATTTTAAGCCAAAAAGAGTTATGTTTGAAGCTGAAAATGGCAAATTATTTTTCTTTTGCTTGTATTTTCAATTTTTTGGTCTGCATTTTTATTTTTAAACAAGGATTTTTGATTTTTTTTGGCCGATATTTTAGATCTGCGGATGTTTTGTTCCAAATTTTTAATATTTTGACTAAAATATTCGATTGGTCTATGAAGATAAAATAAGATAAATGGTGGAGAAAGGAGGAGAGGGTGGGGGGGGGTGTATATTGTATAAGTGGCTCTCTACCATCAACATGTTCCACGAGCCGCCACTGCAATATACTATTATACACCTCGCCCTGTCTGACCTAACGGTTCTGAAACCTACACTAAAGCAATAACGTATCACAAAACGAGAATATGCTAAAATCGATGAAGTACAAAACATACAAAAACAACTGTCCGCCGTCTAACTGTGTTTTTCGAAATTACCATACGAGCGCATGCACGTGTGGAAAAATGTTGCGAGCGCCTGCATAACCGCGTGCGTTAATTGGATTCATTGAAAATTAAAATGTATTCTTCCAATTAGCCAAGTGGGACAAGGTCGCCGTGATAAAACAGAGTGCGCGCGTCCGAAATCAAAATCGAATTTGATAACGCGAACACGTGATCTAATCGTACAATTCATGAATTTTCCCATTGATTACAGATGTTTAATCAAAGATATGAGTATTTTAATTCATAGCCGACAGGATTTTTTTTTGAAACACACGGTGAGGTGTAACGACTTTTTAGGTCGATAAAGAAAAGTGGTAAAATTTCCCAAAAAATAAAAAAATGGTGATGTGGCCATCATAGTACTTTCTCCGACTTTATATTTACGTTTTCATGGTTTATTTTCAATTGAAATCATATCTGTGCCACGAGAGTAAAAAGATTGGCTTATTTTTGGCCGAATTTTGATTACCAATATTTAATCAGAGACATAAGAAAATTTCAATTCATAGACCACTGTGTTTTTTTTAAACATACCGTAAACTTAATTTTTTAGGTCGATAAACAAAAAAATTGAAAAATTTTCAAAAAAGAAAAATATTGTTTATTGTATAGGAAGCTTCTACTTCATCATAAATGTTTTTATATAATCTATAAAACATTTTTTATAAACTTTGTTTCTCTTTCTCTTGATGAAATGTTTACTGTGACACTTATAAATTTTGCAAAAACTATTGAGGTTTCATTTGATTAATTTGTTCTTTTTTTCGTTGACTTTCAGATATTATGGCCAAGAAAAAGAACACAACGTCCTGGTCATGGACCTCCTGGGTCCCTCGCTCGAGGACCTCTTCAACTTCTGCTCCCGCCGCTTCACCATTAAGACTGTACTCATGCTGGCCGACCAGATGATCGGACGGATTGAGTTTGTGCACTGCAAATCTTTCATTCACCGCGACATCAAGCCAGACAACTTTCTCATGGGCATCGGCCGCCACTGTAACAAACTATTCCTAATCGATTTCGGCTTGGCGAAAAAGTTCAGAGATATGAGGACAAGGTAAAAAAAAAATCACACATTAAATTTTCGCACATTTTCAAAAATGAATGTGTTAAACATTTATCATATGGGTATTTTTTTCTTTTATTAGTGTTCAAAAATTTTCAAACATTCATAACTCACGGACAAATTGAGACATTTTCAAAACATTTTAATCAACAAAATAAAACATCTTGTGAAAATATTAAACATTTTGAGCAATTTTATCATGTAAGTATTATTTTTTTTTTTCATTTTTTTTTTTATTGAAGTTAAATTAAAACGTTAATTTTCGAAAAATTATGACTGGCAGAAAAATTAACACATTATAAAAAATTTTAATTGATTTTAAAAGTGGACATCTCGTGAATGTATTAAACATTTTTAACAATGTAATCGTATAAGCATTTTTTTATTGGAGCGTTCGAAAATTTTCAAAAATTCATAACTCACGGAAAAATTGACTCACTTACAAAATTTTTAATCAAAAGTAAAGGTTGATATCTCGTGAATATTTTAAGCAATTTTATAATATCAGTATTTATTTTTTCGATTTTTTCAAGTGTTCGAAAATTTTCAAAAATTCATAACTCGCGGAAAAATTGACTCACTTACAAAATTTTTAATCAAAATTAAAGGTTGATTGCTCGTGAATATCTTAAGCAATTTTATCATATCAGTATTTATTTTTTTCGATTTTTTCAAGTGTTCGAAAATTTTCAAAAATTCATAACTCACGGAAAAATTGACTCATTTACAAAAATTTTAATCAAAATTAAAGGTTCATATCTCGTGAATATTTTAAGCAATTTAATCACATCAGTATTAATTTTTTTCGATTTTTTTTTAAATTAAAATATTCGAAAATTTTCAAAAATTCATAACTCACGCGAACATTGTCACATTTTCAAAAATTTTGATTAATTTTAAAGGTTGATATCTCCTGAATATTTTAAGCAATTTTATCACATCAGTATTAATTTTTTTCGATTTTTTTTAATTAAAATGTTCGAAAATTTTCAAAAATTCATAACTCACGCGAACATTGTCGCATTTTCAAAAATTTTGATTAATTTTAATAGTTGATATCTCGTGAATATTTTAAGCAATTTTATCACACCAGTATTAATTTTTTTCGATTTTTTTTAATTAAAATATTCGAAAATTTTCAAAAATGCATAACTCACGCGAACATTGTCACATTTTCAAAAATTTTAATTAATTTTAAAGGTTGATATCTCGTGAATATTTTAAGCGATTTTATCATATCATTATGAATTTTTTTCAATTTTTTTTTTTAAATATAAAATATTCGAAAATTTTCAAAAATTCATAACTCACGCGAACATTGTCACATTTTCAAAAATTTTGATTAATTTTAAAGGTTGATATCTCGTGAATATTTTAAGCAATTTTATCATATCATTATGAATTTTTTTCAATTTTTTTTTAAAATAAAATATTCGAAAATTTTCAAAAATTCATAACTTGCGCGAACATTGTCACATTTTCAAAAATTTTGATTAATTTTAAAGGTTGATATCTCGTGAATATTTTAAGCGATTTTATCATATCATTATGAATTTTTTTCAATTTTTTTTTTAAATATAAAATATTCGAAAATTTTCAAAAATTCATAACTCACGCGAACATTGTCACATTTTCAAAAATTTTGATTAATTTTAAAGGTTGATATCTCGTGAATATTTTAAGCAATTTTATCATATCATTATGAATTTTTTTCAATTTTTTTTTAAATTAAAATATTCGAAAATTTTCAAAAATTCATAACTCACGCGAACATTGTCACATTTTCAAAAATTTTGATTAATTTTAAAGGTTGATATCTCCTGAATATTTTAAGCAATTTTATCACATCAGTATTAATTTTTTTCGATTTTTTTTTTTTTATTAAAATATTCGAAAATTTTCAAAAATTCATAACTCACGCGAACATTGTCACATTTTAAAAAATTTCGATTAATTTTAAAGGTTGATATCTCGTGAATATTTTAAGCGATTTTCTCGCATCAATATTAATTTTTTAAAATATAAAATGTTCGAAAATTTTAAAAAATTCATAACTCACGCGAACATTGTCACATTTTCAAAAATTTTGATTAATTTTAAAGGTTGATATCTCGTGAATATTTTAAGCAATTTTATCATACCAGGATTAATTTTTTCGATTTTTTTTTTTTATTAAAATGTTCGAAAATTTTCAAAAATTCATAACTCACGCGAACATTGTCACATTTTCAAAAATTTTGATTAACTTTAAAGGTTGATATCTCGTGAATATTTTAAGCAATTTTATCACATCAGTATTAATTTTTTTCGATTTTTTTTTTTTATTAAAATATTCGAAAATTTTCAAAAATTCATAACTCACGCGAACATGGTCACATTTTCAAAAATTTTGATTTATTTTAAAGGTTGATATCTCGTGAATATTTTAAGCAATTTTATCACATCAGTATTAATTTTTTTAGATTTTTTTTTTTAATTAAAATATTCGAAAATTTTCAAAAATTCATAACTCACACGAACATTGTCACATTTTCAAAAATTTCGATTAATTTTAAAGGTTGATATCTCGTGAATATTTTAAGCAATTTTATCACATCAGTATTAATTTTTTTCGATTTTTTTTTTAAATTAAAATTTTCAAAAATTCATAACTCACGCGAACATTGTCACATTTTTAAAAATTTTGATTAATTTTAAAGGTTGATATCTCGTGAATATTTTAAGCAATTTTATCACATCGGTATTAGTTTTTTCGATTTTTTTTTTTTAAATTAAAATATTCGAAAATTTTCAAAAATTCATAACTCACGCGAACATTGTCACATTTTTAAAAATTTTGATTAATTTTAAAGGTTGATATCTCGTGAATATTTTAAGCAATTTTATCACATCAGTATTAATTTTTTTCAATTTTTTTTTTTTAATTAAAACATTCGAAAATTTTCAAAAATTCATAATTCACGCGAACATTGTCACATTTTCAAAAATTTTGATTAATTTTAAAGGTTGATATCGCGTGAATATTTTAAGCAATTTTATGACATCAGTATTAATTTTTTTCGATTTTTTTTTTTTAATTAAAATGTTCGAAAATTTTCAAAAATTCATAACTCACGCGAACATTGTCACATTTTCAAAAATTTTGATTAATTTTAAAGGTTGATATCTCGTGAATATTTTAAGCAATTTTATCACATCAGTATTAATTTTTTCGATTTTTTTTTCAATTAAAATATTCGAAAATTTTCAAAAATTCATAACTCACGCGAACATTGTCACATTTTCAAAAATTTTGATTAATTTTAAAGGTTGATATCTCGTGAATATTTTAAGCAATTTTATCACATCAGTATTAATTTTTTTCGATTTTTTTTTAAATATAAAATATTCGAAAATTTTCAAAAATTCATAACTCACGCGAACATTGTCACATTTTCAAAAATTTTGATTAATTTTAAAGGTTGATATCTCGTGAATATTTTAAGCAATTTTATCACATCAGTATTAATTTTTTTCGATTTTTTTTTTAAATATAAAATATTCGAAAATTTTCAAAAATTCATAACTCGCGCGAACAATGTCACATTTTCAAAAATTTTGATTAATTTTAAAGGTTGATATCTCGTAAATATTTTAAGCAATTTTATCACATCAGTATTAATTTTTTTTTTAATTAAAATGTTCGAAAATTTTCAAAAATTCATAACTCACGCGAACATTGTCGCATTTTCAAAAATTTTGATTAATTTTAAAGGTTGATATCTTGTGAATATTTTAAGCAATTTTATCACTTCAGTATTAGTTTTTTTCGATTTTTTTTTTAAATATATAATGTTCGAAAATTTTCAAAAATTCATAACTCACGCGAACAATGTCACATTTTCAAAAATTTTGATTAATTTTAAAGGTTGATATCTCGTGAATATTTTAAGCAATTTTATCACATCAGTATTAATTTTTTTCGATTTTTTTTTTAATTAAAATATTCGAAAATTTTCAAAAATTCATAACTCGCGCGAACATTGTCACATTTTCAAAAATTTTGATTAATTTTAAAGGTTGATATCTCGTGAATATTTTAAGCAATTTTATCACATCAGTATTAATTTGTTTAGATTTCTTTTTAATTAAAATGTTCGAAAATTTTCAAAAAATCATAACTCACGCGAACATTGTCACATTTTCAAAAATTTTGATTAATTTTAAAGGTTGATATCTCGTGAATATTTTAAGCAATTTTATCACATCAGTATTAATTTTTTTCTTTTTTTTTAAATATAAAATATTCGAAAATTTTCAAAAATTCATAACTCACGCGAACATTGTCACATTTTCAAAAATTTTGATTAATTTTAAAGGTTGATATCTCGTGAATATTTTAAGCAATTTTATCACATCAGTATTAATTTTTTTCGATTTTTTTTTTAAATTAAAATATTCGAAAATTTTCAAAAATTCATAACTCACGCGAACATTGTCACATTTTCAAAAATTTTGATTAATTTTAAAGGTTGATATCTCGTGAATATTTTAAGCGATTTTCTCGCATCAGTATTCATTTTTTTAAATATAAAATGTTCGAAAATTTTAAAAAATTCATAACTCACGCGAACATAGTCACATTTACAAAAATTTTGATTAATTTTAAAGGTTGATATCTCGTGAATATTTTAAGCAATTTTATCACATCAGTATTAATTTTTTTCGATTTTTTTTTTTAATATAAAATGTTCGAAAATTTTCAAAAATTCATAACTCACGCGAACATTGTCACATTTTCAAAAATTTTGATTAATTTTAAAGGTTGATATCTCGTGAATATTTTAAGCAATTTTATCACATCAGTATTAATTTTTTTCGATTTTTTTTTTTAATTAAAATATTCGAAAATTTTCAAAAATTCATAACTCACGCGAACATTGTCGCATTTTCAAAAATTTTGATTAATTTTAAAGGTTGATATCTCGTGAATATTTTAAGCAATTTTATCACATCAGTATTAATTTTTTTCGATTTTTTTTTATTAAAATGTTCGAAAATTTTCAAAAATTCATAACTCACGCGAACATTGTCGCATTTTCAAAAATTTTGATTAATTTTAAAGGTTGATATCTCGTGAATATTTTAAGCAATTTTATCACATCAGTATTTTTTTAAAATCAATTTCAGAGGTAATAATTATGATGATAATATTAATATAATTAATGGTATGCGAGTATTTAACACTTTCGACGTTTTTAGATTGCACATATCGTACCGTGAGGACAAAAACCTGACGGGAACGGCGAGGTACGCTTCGATCAATGCGCATCTTGGCATAGAGCAGTCGCGCCGCGACGACATGGAAAGTTTGGGCTACGTGCTGATGTACTTCAACAGGGGCTGTCTGCCCTGGCAGGGTCTGAAGGCCGCGACAAAGAAACAAAAATACGAGAAAATTAGTGAGAAGAAAATGTCCACGCCCGTAGAAGTTCTATGCAAAGTATGTAAAGAATAATCATAGTAATCTTTATTTTTGCGAGTATTTCGGGGAATTTGTAATAATAATCAGGTTCCGATAGCCAGCCCTCTGGATGCGCGCCTCTTAACAATAGTCTTAATTTTTTTATGTATTTCAAGGAATTTAAAGAAAATTGTAGGCACGACGGATTCCTGGACGTTAATCTTTTTGTTTTATTATTTGTGTTTGGCAGACGTTCATAATTAGCAAAAACGGTGCGGTCTTGGAGTTTACGCAGCAACGCACTTGAGTAAGCCGCGATTGGTACTGGCGATACACCGAGCTTCAATCCGACGCAACTGGACTTACGATATCTTTTTGTTGCATTCATGTTGATAATTTTTTTTTCATTTTTCATTCCAACAGTAATATTCGGAGGGTTAACGGAGGTCGGATTTTTTTTTAGGGTTTCCCCGCTGAATTCGCGATGTACCTTAATTACTGTCGGGGGCTGCGCTTCGAGGAGGCGCCGGACTACATGTACCTGCGGCAGCTGTTCCGCATACTGTTCCGCACGCTGAACCACCAGTACGACTACACATTTGATTGGACCATGCTGAAACAGAAGCCGGCGGGCAACCCCGGCCTGGGCACATCGGCGCAGGCGCAAACCTCGCAGGCCATCGGGCAGCAACCTGGTTAGTACACTTCTCACAGCACGTTTTGTATCGATTTGTAACCGTAATCGGATACGAAATTACTGTCTCTCTCTCTCTCTCAAAAGAAAAAAAAAACTAATTGTGAGGCTGCGTCGCCGTCCCGGCGACCGGCTCTGTTTAGATTGTAAAGTTAATTTTAACCGTTGAAATAATCCTGTAACTTACGATTATTTTAACACATCCCATCCTCCGTGTGTGCGTGCGTGCGTGTGTGAGAAAGGAAGCCGCTGCTGCTTCGTAATAATGTCCCTTCCCCGTTTTCAGTAAGCAGAGATGTAGATAGGAAAATGAGTTCCGCTAAGGCCAACGCACACTCAAAAGCACATGTCTCCGCCACAGATGTTGCCAAACCCGTCAAGGGTCACTAATTACCCCTATGTTCCTTCCTGTGTTGTTTATATATACTTTACATTTGTGTAGTTAATTTGAATTTGTACACTCAAAATTGTGTCTGAATATAAATTATTTTGTTTTGAAAAAAAAAAATCAAAACGCCTCGTCTTTAATTATACCGTTTAGAAATACACACGCCGTCTATTAACACGCATTTTTGAAGGAGTATAAACATTGTGTATCACCGGTGAGAGGTCGCGTGGAAAATAAAAGCACTTTATCAGCAATTCATTAAATAGTGACAAGAGATGGCGTCGGAAGAACTGAACTGTACTATTGTTTTGTATCCACAAATGGTATTTCCACTAGCAATTAGTAATTGATTAAATAGTAACAAGAGATGGCGTTGAAGACCGACCTGAACTGTACTATTTTTAACATATTTGATCAAATGGTATTTCTACTAGCAATTAGTGATTAATTAAACGGTAACAAGAGATGGCGTTGAAGACCTGAACTCTACCATTTTTAACATATTTGATCAAACGGTATTTCCACAAGCGCGCGATTAAAAACTTGCCTTTTTTTCCACTCGACCGACCCCCGACGAATCCCAAACGAGGCAACATTACAATCCGAAACTCCCCGTCCCAATCCAACCCCGGCACTCGCTTCTTATCAATTTTTTTTTTCTTTCGTTCGTTCGACTCATCCACATCATTCTCTCGCACGTCGTTTAAAATCGCCGGCGATTCTAAACACGACACCTCTGTCCGCCCTTATTTTTGTTTTTTGTGTTTTTTATCACTAACATTGCGTTATTTCATTTTTTTTTAGGCAACCGCTAACAAACGAATTTAAAAAAAAAACCATACATCATTCAACTTTGGGATCCCACAACAACAACACAGTTGCGTATTTGTTGTCGTTGTGTGCGAGTGTGCGCGCGTGCATTCTATACACGGTACACGGCATTTTTTATAACAAATTAATAGTTATATATATTATATAATTGAACACGAATTACGATTATACATTTTCATTTGATTGTCGGAAGATACAAAAAAAATTGTTTTAAAATAATGAAATCTTGAATGATTGCGCATTGTGTGTGTGAGTGCAAGCAAGTCTGGCTGTTTATTATTTAAATAAAAAACAAAAAAACAAATTTAATAAAGCTTAAGTGTAAACGCCTCATTCGACACAATTGTATGAATGACCGCACTTTCTCACGCTGCGCATTGCAGGTTGCGTTTTCTTTCTGTTTTTTTTCGATTGAAAAAATAGGGTTATAGAGATTCCGTTAATTTACAAAAAAAAAAATAAACAATTACACGCAATGCTCAGCAGTGTAAACGAAAATGGAGCGCGAAAAATTTTACCATCGTCGTCATTCAACATTGATCGTATTAATTTTATATTCTTATGTTTATATAGTTTCGTAGTACATACATTTATTGTAAAATTGATAAAACAAATGTATAAAAAATTATTCTTCCTGTAGCTGAAAACTTAATTGTAAGGTACTGCCATGGGTGAGTTAAATTGAATTAATTGATCACGGAAAATTATTATTGAAGATAAGAGCGCGTGCGATAACTTTATTGTCAACTCGATGTCTATTGTACTACTGGCGAACTTTCATTTATTAATTCATCGTTATTGATTTATATATTTAAACATAAAAAAAAACCTATTTTTATTTGATTTTTTTTCTTTCTCTCAATTATATTAAGTAACATTATTATTAAAATAGTTTGCGGCGGCAAGCCCCTATTATTTAAGTTGTATAACAGTGTTCGACAATTGTAATGGAACTGTTACAGTTGAGGTATAAGAAAATAAAAATTAAAAACTTTACGATTTTATTGTTCCCCGTATTTTTTTACAGCTGTTCCATAATAAATATCTTGTGCACTCCAGCGGTGAGGTTAGGTTAGGATAGGCTTGCCAGACGTACCCCTTTTAGGGGTACAATACCCTTTTTCAAAAAATCCGAAAGGGGTACCAAAAATCCCCCATTCCATCAAAGCGAACAAGAAGCGCGTATATAAAAAAAACAATTTTTTAAACGCCCTACTACGATAAGTATGAAATTGAGGATTAAACAAGCTATGCGTGCCTTTAGGCTTTATGCGTCACGCGTTGCCCCGCTTCTGAGTAAAGTACTAAATTTAAAAATGAAACTCGCAGTTGAAAAACCGCCCTCGATGACCTCCAGCTAGCTCATAGAGTCGGGGTCGCCATGAAACGGCACAAGGACCACAGAAACAAGGATAGGGCACAGGTATAAAAAGTCTGATAAGCGCGATAACGATCGCGGAAAAATTCAAGTTCAAATATAAAAATATACAGGGTATTTTTTTTATCGTGGGCCATAGGATTTTATATGCTAAAAATTATACCTTGTATTAATGTATATTTTATCATAAAATTTTGAAGGAAATTATTTATTAATTAATTAATTTTTATTAATTTTTAGTAATATAAATCAATTATTTTTCTACATGATGCGCTAATCAGAATAATTTAAACATGTTTTATTCCATTAAAAAATGAAATTATTTAAAATAAATAACTGAGCAAACATAATCAAAGTACCTTGAATTTCTCAAATGTCAGATTGATTAGTGAATAAATTTCATTTTTTAATGGAATAAAACATGTTTAAGGTAAACTAATTAAGCGCATCATGTGGAAAAGTAACTGATTTATTACTAACTAAAATTTGCTTTAAAATTATGTTGAAATATGCGTTAAAACAAGGTATAATTTTTAACATGTAAAATCCTTTGGCCCACGATAAAAAAAACGTACTGTATACACGCGGGAACAAAAAAAAAAATTAAGAAATAACGTCACAAACAGAAAACAGTCACGAAAAGTAAATAGTCACCCACAATTCACTCGATGTTCTCTCAATCTCTTTTTATACAACCTCTTCGACTATTAAGTTCATATTTAAAACCCGCTTTTAAATCTAACAGCGATGAAACAATAACTACAATTGAACTAACAAGGACATTGATCAATAAACGTATAGGAGTTATTTGGGTTTAACACGTTGACTGCCAACTATGAGAATACTCGTAGTTGTTCAATACAGTTCCCAAGGCCGTGGCAGTCAACGTGTTAAAATAACTCCATAAGTAGATGTTAATTTCCCAACAACAACAAATCTTACTTTATTGTTTATTATTAAACCATTAATACCTCTGTAAATTACAATTTGAATCATTAAAATCAATTTAACCATTAAAAAATTGCTGCGGCAATATTTATTATTGCAGGATTTTTACAGCACTTTTATTTCAAAAGTTTAAAGGATTATATGTTTGGCGGTCATTTAATGCTTACATTAGCAAAATCATCCCTTAGAATTGCTATTTAGAAGCTTTAAACATTTTTCGTTCGAATTTCCGCGCCTCTTCGCCATCTATTAGACGGTGGCTGAACTGCTAAGTGAGGTTTTTGAACAGCGCCAAAATGCTCGAACTTTATACCTATTGTCAAAGTGTTAATATTTAGCAATGGGCTATGCATGAAACGGTAGACGATTTAATTCTGAATCGAATGGTATATAAAATAGCTGATGAAATTTAGCGGTTTTCCTGTAATTTGCGAATGAAAATTAAGCACGACACCCTTACCGACATTTACAGTTCACTGTAACGTAAAAATTCAATAAAGAAGAATTTGCTATACTCTTCAATCAAATACGGATTACAATACTTATTCCTAATTAATCATTCAACTATTTATATTGTTAATGCATTACAATAAGAGAAATATACGAGAAATCATAATCTAAGTAGAGGGCTCTACCTGTTATCGAGGGGATAAACTACTTAATAATTTGTGGATGTAATAATTGTTGTAATAATCAAAGAATATTTAAAAACTTGAAAAGAATGCTGTCTCATGATTAAATAAATTCACTTGTGGATATTTACGTCCTTAAATTGCAGAAACAATATTTTATAATATACGCGCCTAATCACAAGCAACCCGATATACGCATAACTCTAATTAATTTATTATTAAAAACTTCTAATTTTAAACGTAACAGGAACAAAACCATAAGTGCAATCCTGAGTAAAGCTTCAGAAATAGTGCGAATATTTAAGTATTTAAATTGCGGAAACAATGGTATTATATAAACGCCTACTTGTAGGCAACCCAATATAGCATTACTAATATTAATTTATTATTACACACTTCCGCTTTAAACATAATACGGGCACTAGTATGAGTGTAGTCCTTGGTAACGTTTTAAAAATATTACACTTATGGTTTTGTCCGTTACGTTTACAATTGGAAGTTTTAAATAATTATTAGTTACACGTGTATTGGGTTGCCAGGAAGTAGGCGTTTATATAATTAATTATTTCTGCAATTTGAATACTTAAATATTGCCACTATTTTTGAAGCTTTACTAAGGATTATACTAATGGTTTTGTCCCTCAACTACGATTCAAAAGCTTTTAAACATTTTACATTCGCATTTCCACGCTTTATCGCCATCTATTCGACGATGGCCGAACTACTAAGTGATGTTTTTGAACAGCGCCAAAATGCTCGAACTTTATCCTTATTATCAAAGTGTTAATATTCAGCAATGCGCTGTACACGACACGATACACTATTTAATTTCGAATCGAATGGTGTATAAAATAGCTAAGGCAATTCAGCGGTTTTCTTGTAATTTGCGAATGAAAATTAAGCACGACACACTTACCGACATTTACAGTTAACTGTAACTTAAAACCTAAATGCACAACAATTTGCTATATTCTTCAATGAAATACGGGTCCCAATACTTATTACTGATTGTTTAATTAACTTTTTATATTATTAATGCATTACAATAAGAAAAAATATATGAGGAATCCTAATCTTCATAGAGGGTACCCTCTGTTATCGTGGGGATAAACTACTTTTTCATTTGTGGATTTAATAATTGTTTCAATAATGAAAGAATATTTAAAAACTTAAGAAAACTGTTATAATAAAATAAATTTAATTGTAGATATTTTTGTATTTAAATTGCAGAAACAATACATTGTAATATATCCGCCTAATCACGGGCAACCCGATATACACATAACTACTATTAATTTATTATTAAAAACTTCTAATTTTAAACGTGACAGTGACAAAACCATAAGTGTAATCCTCAGTAAAGCTTCAAAAATAGTGCGAATATTTAAGTATTTAAATTGCAGAAATAATTATATTACATAAACGCCTACTTACAGACAATGCAATACACGCATACATAATATTAATTTATTACTAAAAACTTTCAATTTTAAACGTAACAGGGACAAAACCGTAAGTGTAATCCTTCACAAAGCTTAAAAAATTATGTGAATATTAAAGTATTTAAATTGCAGAAATAATTAAATTATATAAACGCCTACTTACAGGCAACCCAATATATGTGTAACTAATAATGATTTATTGTTTAAAACTTCCAATTTGAATCATAACAGAGACAAAACCATAATTGTAATATTTTGAAAGCCTTGCGTAGGATTACACTCATGCTTGTGTCCCTATTATGTTTAAAATTCTATGTTTTTAATAATAAATTAATATTAGTTATAGTATATTGGGTTGCCTGTAAGTAGGCGTTTATATAATACCATTGTTTCCGCAATTTAAATACTTCAATATTCGCACTATTTCTAAAGCTTTACTCAGGATTACACTTATGGTTTTATCCATGTTACGTATAAAATTAGAAGTTTTTAATAATAAATTAATTCCAGTTATGCGTATATCGGGTTGCTTGGGTTTAGGCGTGTATATTATAAAATATTGTTTCTGCAATTTAAGTACGTAAATATCAACAAGTGAATTTATTTAATCACGAGACAACATTCTTTTTAAGTTTTTAAATATTCTTTTATTATTACAACAATTATTACATCCACAAATTATTAAGTAGTTCATCCCCACGATAACAGGTAGAGCCCTCCACTTAGATTATGATTTCTCGTATATTTCTCTTATTATAATGCATTAACAATATAAATAGTTGAATGATTAATCAGGAATAAGTATTGTAACCCGTATTTGATTGAAGAATATAGCAATTTTTTCTTTATTGAATTTTTATGTTACAGTGAACTGTAAATGTCGGTAAGTGTGTCGTGCTTAATTTTAATTCGCAAATTACAGGAAAACCGCTAAATTTCCTCAGCTATTTTGTACACCATTCGATTCAGAATTAAATCGTCTACCGTGTTATGCACAGCCCATTGCTGAATATTAACACTTTGACAATAAGTATAAAGTTCGAGCATTTTGGCGCTGTTCAAAAACATCACTTAGCAGTTCAGCCACCGTCCAATAGATGGCGACAAGGCGCGGAAATCCGAACGAAAAATGTTTAAAAGCTTCTAAATAGCAATTGTAAGGGATGATTTTGATAATGTAAGCATTAAATGACTCCTAAACATATAATCCTTTAATCTTTTCAAATAAAGGTGCTGTAAAAATCCTGCAATAATAAATATTGCCGCAGCAATTTTTTAATGGTTAAATTGATTTTAATGATTCAAATTGTAATTTACAGAGGTATTAATGGTTTAATAATAAACAATAATAGTATATTGTACACCGAGCATATAATGATTTGCTCCACTCGCCTACGGCTCGTTCCGCATACCTCGTTCTCGTGATTAATAGCCATTTATGCGAGTTGTAATTTATTTATTTTATGGATTAACAGGAAGGGTGACGAGGTCACAGTAGGTAGGCCCAAACACACCTTAAAGCACGAAAAGTATATTTTTATAAATCATTTTCATCATCGGCCAGATCCAACTGCTTAAAATACCTAGACACGATACAAATGAACAGATTGAGCGGAGCGTACTGCTCCTCGGCGCAGTTCAAAGCCAAATCGCCCCGGATCACCGAACAGCTCCTGGCCAGCTCCCTCAGGCAGTGGCAGGCGTCGGGCGTTAGGGGAATCTCGAAAGTCGCCAGAATGCTGTAAATCCAGGCACCGAGCTCGTAGCTGACGGACCGTCCGGGCACGATATCGTGCAGGACGTCCATGACGTGCTGCAGCAGACGAATTTTGGCGCCCTGGCCCAGCTTCGCGACCACGGACAGTTTCGGCGTGGTGGTCTCCAGGGAGTCGTTCAGGACGGCGTCGTTGAAGTGGTCGTCGGTCGAGTCCTCGCCGATTATGGTCGATAGGTACTTGGTGAACTGGGTGAAGTCCGAGAGTCGTTCCTCCTGCCACTCGAGGGTCGGGACCATCGATTTCGGGGCTTTTTTACAGTCCTCCCTCTGTAAAAATATATTTAATTTAATTTCTTTATTAAACGGAAATCACCTTTTTAGAAGAAAATAAGAACTATAATCTAAAATAAACATGTTAACATTAGTATAAATGAAATTATAAATACACATTAAATATACAAAATAATGTTGAATCCTATTGAACTAATACAATTACATAATATTGCATAATACAGCCTCATGAAAATTTACAATCTTAAATTATATAAATGAAACAAAAAGTATTAATAACAGATAAGTAAATCTAAATCAAACTTACGTAAACTACGTTTGAATCTTAAATAAGAATAATCCAAAATCTGGAAATTAGAATTTGCATTTAAAATATTATTGTTTGTGAGTACATGGAAAAAAGGATATCCCCCTTCTGTAAAAATATATTGTTTGTGGGTACACAGAAAAAAGGTTACTAATATTTCACCAAATGAAGTTTTCTAAATCAAAACCTCATTTTTTTAGTAAATCCTCCATCTGTAATAATAAATTGTAGCCACAGACACAGAATAAGGGGTAGTAAATTAAACTATTACTAATATTTTACCAAACGAAGATTTTGTATAAATCAAGACCTCATTTTTTAATATTCAATCTCTGATACTCATTTTTCTAACAGTAAAAATGATAATTATTATGTTCCATTTTCACTTTGGGTCGAAAAAAAGATAAAAAAGGCTGAAAGACCTCTGGTCAATTGCCTGTTGAAATAATTTATAAAATTGTCTCAATAAATGTATTGACTCTCTTTAAAAAAAAAAAAAAACTTTCATTCATTAAATTGATTTTCGCATTAAATATGTTCCCGACGCCCTAAAGGATAACACAGGGTTTATTAGAAGAAGAGCGTCTTAAACCCAAAATTAATTCCTTTAGAAGAAGTAATAAATATGAAGCCAAAGATTATACATATCAGCAACTGCTGATAAAAGTTAGTGCGGCATTACTGGTTGCCATTGAGAAGCATTAACCTCTCTTTCTTTGCCTCGCCTGCAATTGTTCGTAAGCCGCCCCTGATCAAGATTTAATAATAAAAAAAACCTCAAACTTACCACTTTAACTGTGTACGTGGTTTTTTTCAGTTTGCTCTTGTCTATGTTAGCGACGACCAGTTTCTTGCAGCGTTTAGCCTCGTACATTACGTGCTGTATATATTCCTCGCCTTAGATAAAAGAAATAGACTTAAATTTCGATTCCTAATGTTTGTAATTATTAATTTATAAAAAGTTGGTTGCATTTTATTTATCAAGCAAATTTGAGGTTAGAAAAACAAATAACGAAGACCAACCATTCTGCGGTATTTTGTCGGGGTCAAAGTCGCTGGGCAGCTCGACGTCGAGGGCCTTCCTGAGCAGCCCCAGTTCCTCCTCGCTGTCGCTGAAAGAATCGTACATTTTTCCCGGAGAGAACGCAAAAAACCCGTTTGTTATGACGCGGACGTCAGTCGCTCGTCTCCGCAGTGGCCGCCGCTCTCGAAATGGAAGGAACCCTGAAGATAACCGTGAAATGGAGCGGCAAAGAGTACGAAATCGAAATAGACGAGAACAGCACCGTCGCGAACTTCAAATCGATGATCCACAAGGAGACGGGGGTCCGTCCGGACCGCCAGAAGCTCCTTAACCTCAAACTGAAAGGTAGTTTTTGTTTCCCCCCCGCAATTCGCAATATTTCACGTTAAATTATTTCAAGGAAAATCCCCGGACGACGAGTGCCGGATGGGGCACCTCAAGCTCAAGCAGGGCTTCAAGCTGATGATGATGGGGTCCCTCGAGGAGGACATAGCCGAGGTGACGGCCACCCCCACCGATCTCCCCGAGGTCGTCAACGATCTGGACATCGAGGACGAGGAGGTCGCCGTCGAGAATCAGGAGGTGTACCTGGCCAAGGTGCAGAAGCGCATCAAGGACTACGAGATCAAGATGCTGAGCTCGCCTAGGGATGAGAAGAAGCTGCTGGTGCTCGACATCGACTACACCCTGTTCGATCACAGGTCGACGGCCGAGCAGGGGGCCGAGCTGATGCGGCCCTACCTGCACGAGTTCCTCACCGCCGCCTACGAGGATTACGACATCGTCATATGGTCGGCGACCGGGATGAAGTGGATCGAGGAGAAGATGAAGCTGCTGGGGGTCTCCACGCATCCCGACTATAAGATCCTGTTTTATTTGGACTCGCTCGCTATGATTTCTGTACACACACCGAAATATGGGGTTGTTGATGTAAGTGCATTTTTCTTTCGTACGTGAAATCTGTACCAAAATTTCGTAAAAGTGTCTGGGTAAATAATTATTTAAACAAAAATGAAGAATATGTGTCATTCTTTTAAATTTAAATATTGTAAACAAAGCCCTGTAGAACATTTGTGGCCGAAAATATCGAACCTAAACTACGCCTAACGATGACTTTTGATTTTTTGAAAATTGACGAAATTTCGTAAAAGTGTCTGGGTAAATAATTATTTAAACAAAAATGAAGAATATGTGTCATTTTTTTAAACTTAAATATTGTAAACAAAGCCCTGTAGAACATTTGTGGCTGAAAATATCGAACCTAAACTACGCCTAACGATGACTTTTGATTTTTTGAAAATTGACGAAATTTCGTAAAAGTGTCTGGGTAAATGATTATTTAAACAAAAATGAAGAATATGTGTCATTTTTTTAAACTTAAATATTGTAAACAAAGCCCTGTAGAACATTTGGGGCCGAAAATATCGAACCTAAACTACGCCTAACGATGACTTTTGATTTTTTGAAAATTGACGAAATTTCGTAAAAGTGTCTGGGTAAATAATTATTTAAACAAAAATGAAGAATATGTGTCATTTTTTTAAACTTAAATATTGTAAACAAAGCCCTGTAGAACATTTGGGGCCGAAAATATCGAACCTAAACTACGCCTAACGATGACTTTTGATTTTTTGAAAATTGACGAAATTTCGTAAAAGTGTCTGGGTAAATGATTATTTAAACAAAAATGAAGAATATGTGTCATTTTTTTAAACTTAAATATTGTAAACAAAGCCCTGTAGAACATTTGGGGCCGAAAATATCGAACCTAAACTACGCCTAACGATGACTTTTGATTTTTTGAAAATTGACGAAATTTCGTAAAAGTGTCTGGGTAAATAATTATTTAAACAAAAATGAAGAATATGTGTCATTTTTTTAAACTTAAATATTGTAAACAAAGCCCTGTAGAACATTTGTGGCTGAAAATATCGATCCTAAACTACGCCTAACGATGACTTTTGATTTTTTGAAAATTGACGAAATTTCGTAAAAGTGTCTGGGTAAATAATTATTTAAACAAAAATGAAGAATATGTGTCATTTTTTTAAACTTAAATATTGTAAACAAAGCCCTATAGAACATTTGGGGCCGAAAATATCGAACCTAAACTACGCCTAACGATGACTTTTGATTTTTTGAAAATTGACGAAATTTCGTAAAAGTGTCTGGGTAAATAATTATTTAAACAAAAATGAAGAATATGTGTCATTTTTTTAAACTTAAATATTGTAAACAAAGCCCTATAGAACATTTGGGGCCGAAAATATCGATCCTAAACTACGCCTAACGATGACTTTTGATTTTTTGAAAATTGACGAAATTTCGTAAAAGTGTCTGGGTAAATAATTATTTAAACAAAAATGAAGAATATGTGTCATTTTTTTAAACTTAAATATTGTAAACAAAGCCCTGTAGAACATTTGTGGCTGAAAATATCGAACCTAAACTACGCCTAACGATGACTTTTGATTTTTTGAAAATTGACGAAATTTCGTAAAAGTGTCTGGGTAAATAATTATTTAAACAAAAATGAAGAATATGTGTCATTTTTTTAAACTTAAATATTGTAAACAAAGCCCTATAGAACATTTGGGGCCGAAAATATCGAACCTAAACTACGCCTAACGATGACTTTTGATTTTTTGAAAATTGACGAAATTTCGTAAAAGTGTCTGGGTAAATAATTATTTAAACAAAAATGAAGAATATGTGTCATTTTTTTAAACTTAAATATTGTAAACAAAGCCCTGTAGAACATTTGTGGCCGAAAATATCGAACCTAAACTACGCCCAACGATGACTTTTGATTTTTTGAAAATTGACGAAATTTCGTAAAAGTGTCTGGGTAAATAATTATTTAAACAAAAATGAAGAATATGTGTAATTTTTTTAAACTTAAATATTGTAAACAAAGCCCTGTAGAACATTTGTGGCCGAAAATATCGAACCTAAACTACGCCTAACGATGACTTTAGATTTTTTGAAAATAGACGAAATTTCATAAAAGTGTCTGGGTAAATAATTATTTGAATTTTAATCTATTTTCTGTAAATTAGGAGAGAATTTTGTAAATTTACCAAAGTCAAAAATGGTGGAGGCGCCGGATTCGTGGCTGAAATTTATGGCTAACTTCTAGTTGGTGAAATCTGTTAATATTATTACCTTGTGATTCGGGTGCCGCTTAAATTATATGTAATTTAGGGTGACCAAACTGGTCTTTTCCGTACGCAAGCCCAGATTCTACACTTTTACCCAAATCTGAGTTGAAGAAATGCCGCTGTTTTAAAACTTTATGAATAATCATAAAGTTTTAAAACAGCAAAATAATTTGGTAAACAAGACTTCTACATTATCTGTTGCCGTTGCCCTGTGAAGTTGGTAAAACTTTAGCAAACAGACTCGCCCCTGTTTTTTGCATTAACAATATCAGTTTCAATCAAACGTAGTAACTGCTCACTGATAGTCGACTACTTTTCCCTAAACAAGACCGTCTGCTAAACCTTAGGTGTAGTTTTTACTCACTTTTGTAGAAAGACAGAACCTCCCCCAAACAAATTTCCACTGTTTTTTCTGTTTAAATTGTTTATAAACAGTTGAATTATGTTTCCACTGTATTATTTTTAAATTGTTTACAAACAGTTGACTTTCTACTGTATTTTTTTTAAATTGTTTACAAACAGTTGACTTTTTACCGGTTTTTCTTTAATTGTTCATAAACATACGGATTTTGTCGTTACAGGTGAAACCGTTGGGCGTGATCTGGGGCAAATTCGAGCAGTACACCTGCATGAACACGATAATGTTCGACGACATCCGCAGAAATTTCATAATGAACCCGAAGAACGGGCTGAGGATAAGGCCGTTCAGGCAGGCCCACTTCAACCGGGACAAGGACCGCGAACTGCTCCACCTCTCCAAGTACCTGAAAGATCTGGCCCAGCACTGCAGCGACTTCACCAAGGTGAACCACCGCCACTGGGAGAAGTTCAAGCCCAAGCGGAGGGACGAGAGGAGACGCTGATTCCTCCGACGATGAACACGTAAATCTAATCGATAATTCTCTCTCTCGATTTTCAGTTTTCTTTTTTAAGTGGAAGACATTTTTTGTTTTTATTTTTAATAAACGAATTTTAAAAAGCAATTTTTCGCAATATCGCAAAAGCAATTGGTAAATGTTTAGCAGGTGCTATCTGCAATTGTAAATTTCTCCCGACCGCTAAACATTCCCCTAATCCATGAACACGTTCGCTGCCACCGCAATTGGGATTGCATTTACACGAGTGTAAAGTCGGACGCACTAGCGCGTCGGTGGCAGCGAACGTGTTAAACTAAATTGAAAAATGTACGTTTCGACATTTTCGATTGAATTTCCCTCTGCAGTTAAAAATTTCTCCCGTCCGCTAAACAATCCCCTAATACGTCCATCCATTAAACTGAATTGAAAAATGTACGTTTCTTTGCGGTTTTGACATTTTCGCTTGAATTGGAAAACTATATTTCTTGTAATCTATTGTTTATTGTAACCTATTCTACATCTGGTGTAGAATTCCCCCATTTATTAGATCTCTTTTAACCAGTGTGACAAGTATGCTCGTCATGAACAAATTGGCAATATTTTGTGTTACGTCGAGTATATCAAGGCGAAAGATTTACCTAGTAACACTTTTTAAATTGTAAAAATAATGAACTAAAGAAGTCAAGTAGTTGTTTCTTATTTAATGAGTAGGTACCTGTGACGGTTCACGGGGTTTTTTCTGGTACGGCCGAGGAACAAGAGGTGGTAATACAGATAGGTAGGGTCAGTTGCGGAGACGGCTGGCTGCGTGATCGTGATAAAAAATAATATTAGTTATAGTATATTGGGTTGCCTACAAGTAGGCGTTTATATAATACCATTGTTTCCGCAATTTAAATACTTAAATATTCCCACTATTTTTTAAGCTTCACTCAAGATTACACTTATAGTTTTGTCCCTGTTACGTATAAAATTAGAAGTTTTTAATAATAAATTAATTCGAGTTATGCGTATATCGGGTTGCTTGTGATTATGCGTGTATATTATAAAATATTGTTTCTGCAATTTAAGTACGTAAATATCCACAAGTGAATTTATTTAATCATGAGACAACATTCTTTTTAAGTTTTTAAATATTCTTTTATTATTACAACAATTATTGCATCCACAAATTATTAAGTAGTTTATCCCCACGATAACAGATAGAGCCCTCTACTTAGATTATGATTTCTCGTATATTTCTCTTATTGTAATGCATTAACAATATAAATAGTTGAATGATTAATCAGGAATAAGTATTGCAACCCGTATTTGATTGAAGAATATAGCAAATCCTCCTTTATTGAATTTTTATGTTACAGTGAACTGTAAATGTCGGTAAGTGTGTCGTGTTTAATTTTCATTCGCAAATTACAGGAAAACCGCTAAATTTCCTTAGCTATTTTATACACCATTCGATTCAGAATTAAATCGTCTACCGTTTCATGCGCAGCCCATTGATAAATATTAACACTTTGACAATAGGTATAAAGTTCGAGCATTTTGGCGCTGTTCAAAAACATCACTTAGCAGTTCAGCCACCGTCTAATAGATGGCGACAAGGCGCGGAAATCCGAACGAAAAATGTTTGAAAGCTTCTAAATAGCAATTCTAAGGGATGATTTTGATAATGTAAGCATTAAATGACCGCCAAACATATAATCCTTTAATCTTTTGAAATAAAAGTGCTGTAAAAATCCTGCAATAATAAATATTGCCGCAGCAATTTTTTAATGGTTAAATTGATTTTAATGATTCAAATTGTAATTTACAGAGGTATTAATGGTTTAATAATAAACAATAATAGTATATTGTACAACGAGTATATAATGATTTGCTCCACTCGCCTACGGCTCGTTCCGCAAACATCGTTCTCGTGATTAATAGCCATTATATGCGAGTTGCACACTATACACTTTCGGTTGATTTGTTTGATAAGGTAGGGTAGAAATGCCCTCTCAATGGATGTCTTTAGTTGAAATAACGTTGTATGTCTTGAAATGCAGTTTCGATGGATTTTTGTCGTGAGGTTGTATATCTTGAAATGCACTTTCTATGGATTTTGGTCGTGAGGTTGCATATCTTGAAATGCACTTTCAATGGATTTCTTTAGTTACTGCGAACACAACTAGGTGGCGGTACCTATACCGCGCGGAATATCAATTTATTATTTAATTAAGTAAATGTAAAATTATTCTGTTTTCTGTGCTAGTTTCGGGTTTACGTAAATAATGCAGTTCATAAAAAAACGTAGCCTAATTCATGAATTAAAATCTATGGAATCTTAAGCGAGAATAAATCGCTAGGAAAGCGAATCCACCTGTTCTTATCTCGTCTTATCGCGCACGATAATAATCAAGAGCCGCGTCGACAATTCCGGCTTGATTATTATGAGTTGAGCTGCGAAAAATACGGAAAAACAGGGGAAATCATAATGTCCTCGCAAAAGGATACATTGGTGGGCAAATATGTGACCATTTTCCTGGTCGTCTGCACATACTGGTGAGTGAACAATCGGGAAAGCACAATTTTGTTTATCTCGCAAGAAAATTATTCGATCGCACTTTATTTATCAATGCTTTTGTAATTTTACGATAATTTCGAATATTTGAATGCATGAATAACAAATTAATCCAGTACAGACCGAAGTAAACGCAACAACTTCAGGTCCAATATTTACGACGTTGCCGAATTTCTTGTCTCACTATTCCAACGTAAACGTAGTATTGAAATATAGGGGAATTACAAATATGTAAATCAGAACATTTATATAAAATTATGAATGAAATTAAAGAAACAATATATTAACAAGGGTAAGTTGTAATATTGTTTATGCTGGAGGCTTCTACTTCGTTATACATTTTAAATATTATAATAAAACACTTTCAACTTTGTTTTGTATAACTTAAATATTTATTTTTGTGACTTAAGTTTCGGTAAAAGTGTTTTATTATAAGGGGTTGCACAAACGATTTTTAATGAACTTACGATTTCATTTATCAGTTAGCGGTTGCAACGATTGGTGCCTTATGCTTAGTTCCCATTGTATTCAAACGAGTACAACAAACATCGCAGGCTTTAGTAACCATAAGTGGCAATGTTATTCACTTTAGAGAATGTTTCTGAGGCACAAACGCTTCAGTATTCATAGTAGAACA
This sequence comes from Ocypus olens, assembly GCA_910593695.2. NCBI lineage: Eukaryota > Metazoa > Arthropoda > Insecta > Coleoptera > Staphylinidae > Ocypus > Ocypus olens. Next base: position 2,621,385 of record OU343055.1, on the reverse strand, counting down.
GATATTCAGCAGTGATTGCTTTCCGTTTCACCAAATTTAGTTGAAAAAAATATCCGAGAATGTGAAATTTTTTTGAAAATAATTATGCCATGGGATAAAATGGGTAAAGATAAACTCCACCCCCGTTAGCCGGCTAGTGGCTTTATCTGCAGTAGCTTAATTTTATTTTGCATGTAAAAATTATCAACTGCTAAAATGAACCCATAAAACTACCAGTTATTTATCCGTGACGGCAGTTAATATTTATTTCATGCAAAATACTGTTAACAACTATTTTGTGCAAAATAAAATTAAGCTACTGCGTGTAATGCTAACCAGCTGGTTAAGGGTAGGTGAGTGGGTTTTTGCGTTCTATCCTGTATCATTGATTATTCAATAAATCTGCAACTGATTTTTTTTTTCTTTTAGGATAGTGTCAATTTTGATGGTTTTCCTGAATAAGGTCCTACTGAGCGACATCAAACTGGACGCGCCTATGTTCATAGCATTCTTTCAGACCGTAACCGTGACGGGCATCTGCATCGTCATGAAGCATTTCGGCTGGGTCTGCAATGGTTTCCAGTTTCCAGAATCGAAACCGTTCCACATTCAAACCATAAAAGATGTGCGTAATATTTTAAGCATGAATTCAAATAATAATAATGCTCACTGCTCCTCTAATCAATTGCCGTCATTAATTCCGTTCCCGAAACAAAAATTTTTATAGACAGTGTTCAGAATGAGCTCTTAAACTTGAAAAAATAATATTGTTTATGGAGGAGTCTTCTACTTTGTTATATATGTTGTAAATATAATAAAACACTTTTACTTTGTTGGTATAACACAAATTTTATTTTATCGTTGACTATAGTTTTGGCAACTCAACTTGCCATTAAACATAAAGTGTTTATGTTTTATTAAACATAAAATGTTTATGTTTTGTTCATGGCAAGTTGAGTTGCCGAAACTATAGTCAACGATAAAATAAAATTTGTGTTATACCAACAAAGTAAAAGTGTTTTATTATATGAAAAAATAAGAAAAATTCCTTGAAAAAAACAATTTTTTAATCGTTTAATGTTGACGGCGTTTACTTCGTGGTACATCTTGATTGTAGATTGGAATAAAACACTTTAACTTTTTTTTAAATATAGTGGTATAAAAAAGTTAAAGTGTTCCAATCTACAATTTTTTAATCGTTATTTAGGCATTTCCAGTCGATTTAAGCACTGTTTTCAATTAAAGAAAATCTGATAAAACATTTTATAGACAGTGTACAGAATGAGCTTTTGAATTTGAAAAAACAAGAAAACTTCCTTGAAGGAAAACATTTTTCAATCGTTATTAAGGTATTTCTAGTCGATTTAAGCACTATTTACAATTTAAAAAAGTTTTGTTTTTTGGACTTAGCGAAGAGAGGAGCATTATTGGCACCAAATCCAAGTTTAATTATTTTTAAATTTTACTCTCCAGGTGTTACCACTGACCATCATGTTCACCAGCATGATTGCGACGAATAACTTCTGCCTGAAGTCCGTCTCGGTCGCGTTTTACTACATCGTCAGGTCGCTGACGACGATTTTCAATGTCGTCTTCACGTATTTACTGTTGGGGGAGAAGACTTCGAAAAAGTGCCTGTTCTTCTGCGCCATGATCGTCTTCGGATTCTATCTGGGAGTGGATCAAGAAAACGTAGCCGGTAAATTTGATGAAGTTAAGAGCGTGGTAATCTGATTGTACTCCCAGGCTCGTTATCCCTCAGCGGGACGATTTTCGGGGTGCTCGGCTCCCTTTCGCTCTCCCTCTATTCGATCTTCACCAAACGCGTCCTTCCCAAAGTGAACAAAGAAATCTGGCTGCTGTCCTACTACAACAACATCTACGCGAGTTTCCTCTTCGTTCCGATCATCGTTATCAACGGGGAAGTGCAGGAGTTGGTACGGTACGGCGATTTCGCGAGTCCGGGTTTTTGGTTATTGATGATTGTCGGGGGAATTTGCGCCTTTTCCATCGGGTTCCTGACTTCGCTGCAAATCAAGGTGGGTATTTTTAGTCACATTGAAAATATGTAAATTTTTAACTTATCACACAATTTCCTTGGAATAAGCGATTAGATAAAGGAAAGATACAGTATTACGGTGACATCTATTGCACAAATTTCTCAGTAACAATGAAAGGGAATAGAAGTTGTGGTAACAAACGTAGTAAGTGTTTTATTTTGTGTTTCTATAATGAATTACCACGTAGTAATGGTCGCAACCATCACCATGAATAGAAGTTGCCTTAATGGTGTATCTATCCAGTCGGAATCATTAATGACCAAATTTAAATTATGGACACTACAATAAACATATGTACAGGACGGCAAATGTAAGTTGGCCAGACGCACAGAGAGCAAGCGAACGCTATCTCTCTACAGTCTCTGTAATAAGTAAACATATATTCTTCGCGTGCGTTATTCATTTACAACTCTAGCGGGTGCTCTCCTCCACATAATTAATGCACTGTCACTTTTGAAAATGAATGTACCAGGCTTGCGAACTCTTCACGAAATCTATCGAGAGCGCCCACAATTTTGCCACTGCGCAACGGCAAGTTACGTTTGCCGTCCTGTAGCTAAAGACTGCTAAAATTATGGTAAATTATAATACTATAACGTAAGAAGTATGGAATGGAATTGTATACGTAATGCTCTGTTAAATCAGCAAAGATGTATTATTTTTATTCAGGTAACCTCGGCGCTGACACATAACATTTCTGGTACTGCAAAAGCTTGTGCGCAGACTGTACTAGCCACATATTGGTACAACGAGATTAAATCGACTCTGTGGTGGACCTCGAATTTCATCGTGCTGATTGGTAGTGCTGGTTATGCGCGCGTCAAGCAGCTCAACATGGAAAAGAAGCATCAGGAAGAAAGTGCCGAGTACGTTAAAGTGTGATCTATCAATCTTGAAATTTAGTTTGTACATATTCACAACTATTTTGTTATTGCTTACGATTGATTTTACCAGTGTGTCAGTATTTAATTAGGTTTAGTGATGATTTTTTTTTGTAAAAATACAGAAATGTTTATGGTGCACGTCGTTTTTCTTTCTGGAATTGCATAACTGCGAGAATTTGCTTGGTATTATGGTATATTTTTCACTTACTTTCCAACAGACATGTTTTGTTTAAAAGCAATTCGGGGAAGTACTTGCAAACCAGTGACGGTTCGCGGGTTTTTTTCTGGTACGGCCGAGGCAACAAGGGGGGCAATACAGATAGGTAGGGTTACGCAGCCAGCCGTCTCTGCAACTGACCCTACCGATCTGTATTGCCACCTGTTACCTTGGCTGTACCGGAAAAAACCCTGCGAACCGTCACTGTTGCAAACGATTATTTTCATTTATAATTCAAGAATATTTGCGTATGAATTTTGTTTGGCTTAGGCTTAGGCTTTTAGCTGTTCAGCCACTAACGATATTTAAAAGAAAACATTACCACATAAAGAACCTAAGCGACCAATTCGTTGATGATAGGATACAAACAGGTATACCATGGTTAATGGGTTACATTACTGAGGTACGTACGTAAAGAAAGTATAGCAACTCTAAATTTTAATTTTAGACCTTATAAAAAAATTTACCAGGCAATTGTATATATCTAAATTATTTAAACTACCTAAGTAAATACTTGGCGTTAATTGGCTATTCCAATTTAAAATATTTAAGGTCGTTGTTTAACTTATCAATATTTACAAAATTTAGAGGACATTCAAGCTTGGATAGAATTAAAGTCTAGCGAGAATGAGTGGAACATTTTAACCAATCCTTACGGAATAACCAGTGGTGTATTGGAGGGGGAATATGGGGGAACGACGTTCCGGCACCTTTTTTCAGAAACAGAACGCATTTGTGTTTGTAATTATTTTGTATAGTAAGAATAGAAAAAAATAAAAAAGCTTACAAGTAAAACAATAGTTTGCTTAAAATAAGATGATCTCCGAAAAACTTTCAGCAAGCTGCTTGTGAAAAGTCGCGGACTATTTTTTTGTTCTCACCATGCGTTCCCTTACTTCTTATTTTACCAATACACCACTGGGAATAACCCATTCATACTAAATTCCTATATGTGGAAGGCTCATCTTTCAACAATATTTCCAGCGATTTCTTCTCTTCAACGCTGCGAAAACCGACCTTTTCATAGCAAGTCGAGCGAAAGTTCATCTCGTCGCGCGCCATCTTTCAACCAACGTAGCTACTAAAAAATCAAAACCAAATTAATTTTGAAATAAGATTTCCATCAATATTACATTAATGCCCACTTGCACCGCAGCTACTTAATCATGATTAAAAAGTTAATCAATGGTTAGCGGAGAATTGGCTTGCACCGCAACTTAATCATGATTAAAGTCCCCAAGAAACGTCAAATATTTAATCAGCCGATTTTGGCCGATTAACTCAAAAACTAATAACTTCACGACGAATATAGTCGTGAAGTTATTTACATTTGGCAGACGATTTTGAAATTAAAAACCTTTGTTTTGTATTTGTTATTAAAAACGATGGATTTGGGAATAGTTGAGCAGATTGATGAAATCGATGGCTTGGAGGTTAATGATTTTATTAATTTTGGTTTGTTTACCTCGTCCAATAATAAGAAATAATAATAATAGTATAAGTTAGTTAGCATTTAGTATTCATATTTACCGCGCATTTGTTTCCTGTGTTCTCAATAGAACAATGTAAAACAACCAAAAAAGAACTTAAAATCCCTAGAAAAACGTATGCTCTCTATAATAATACTCGGTGGTCGATAGATGCTTAATCAGCCGACGGTGCAACAGAAATACTCTGATTAAAGTTAATCATGATTAAAATTTAATCATGATTAAGTTCTGCGGTGCAAGTGGGCATAAGTATTTAATAAAACGATATAAACAAACGTTGCCCATTTCATGAAATCAATTCTATGGGTCATTGTTGATGGTTGATTGAACTATTACTATATTACAAATATGCGCGAAATGTTTTATAACGATAAGAAAAGCGAATTTTCCAGGTCTTATCTCGTCTTATCGCGCACGAAAATATTCAGCGGCCGCGTCGACAATTCCAGCTCGATTATTATGAATTGAGTTACGAAAAATACGGAAGAACAAGGGACATCATAATGTCCTCGCAAAATGAAACGTTGGTGAGCAAATATGTGACCATTTTCCTGGTCGTCAGCGGATACTGGTGAGTGAAAAATTGGGAAAATACAATTTTGAGGTTATGTTCATTTTACAAAAAAAATATTTATCAATGATTTTGTAATTTTATAATGAATGAATGCATACATTTCAATGCATGTAGGATGAATTCAACCTAAAATACTGACAAATTGTTAGGGAATACCACAAATTTACAAATAAAGATACATGAAAATAATTCGTCCATGCCCACTTGCACCGCAGAACTTAATCATGATTAAATTTTAATCATGATTAACTTTAATCAGAGTATTTCTGTTGCACCGTCGGCTGATTAAGCATCTACCGACCACGGAGTATTATTATAGAGAGCACACGTTTTTCTAGGGATTTTAAGTTCTTTTTTGGTTGTTTTACGTTGTTCCATTGAGAACACAGGAAACAAATGCGCGGTAAATATGAATACTAAATGCTAACTAACTTATACTATTATTATTATTTCTTATTATTGGACGAGGTAAACAAACCAAAATTAATAAAATCATTAACGTCCAAGCCATCGATTTCATCAATCTGCTCAACTATTCCCAAATCCGTCGTTTTTAATAACAAATACAAAACAAAGGTTTTTAATTTCAAAATCGTCTGCCAAATGTAAATAACTTCACGACTATATTCGTCGTGAAGTTATCAGTTTTTGAGTTAATCGGCAAAAATCGGCTGATTAAATATTTGACGTTTCTTGGGGACTTTAATCATGATTAAGTTGCGGTGCAAGCCAATTCTCCGCTAACCATTGATTACATTTTTAATCATGATTAAGTAGCTGCGGTGCAAGTGGGCACCAGTCTATTTATCAATGATTTTGTAATGAATGAATGCATACATTTTAATATATTTGGGACAAATTAAACCCAAAACACTGACAAATCGTTAGGGAATACCATAAATTTACAGATAAAGATAATGCCCGAGTGAAACTCCTTGTAGAACATCGCATATTTCAAAATTTAAGGGTTTATCATTTACCTGAATATAAAATCTTAAAATTATTTACATCCATAAAAGGTTGATACAATGTTTTGCCATTCCTGTACACTGTTATTTAAAATTATTATTTTATGTTCCTGTAAACGTGCATGAAAACAGTCACGGTTCGCGGGGTTTTTTCTGGTACGGCCGAGGAACAAGAGGTGTTAATACAGACAGGTGCGATCACGCAGCCAGCCGTCTCTGCAACTGACCTATATCTATATTACCACCTCTTATTCCTCGGCCGTACCAGAAAAAAACCCGCGAACCGTCACTGCATGAAAAGGTCTTCCAGTCTGTCTGTCAGATTGCGTCACATTCACTGCACTTTAATTCATACACTCCGCACTTTTTGGTCTTTTCCACAGGAGTTTTATTGTTAATTAGTGATTTTCCTAGGTTTGATTGGTTTGTACAAATGATTTAAATTCATTACTCTTTAGTTCAAGTGAGGTTGTGCGTCTTGATGCACTTTCAATGGAATCCTTTAGTTCAAGTGAGGTTGTACGTCTCGATGTACTTTCAATGGAATCCTTTAGTTCAAGTGAGGTTGTACGTCTTGATACATTCTCAATGGAATCCTTTAGTTCGAGTAAGGTTGTACGTCTTGATACACTCTCAATGGAATCCTTTAGTTCAAGTGAGGTTGTACGTCTCGATGCACTTTCAATGGAATCCTATAGTTCAAGTGAGGTTGTACGTCTCGATGCACTTTCAATGGAATCCTATAGTTCAAGTGAGGTTGTACGTCTCGATGCACTCTCAGTGGAATCCTTTAGTTCGAGTAAGGTTGTACGTCTTGATACACTCTCAATGGAATCCTTCAGTTCAAGTGAGGTTGTACGTCTCGATGCACTTTCAATGGAATCCTATAGTTCAAGTGAGGTTGTACGTCTCGATGCACTCTCAGTGGAATCCTTTAGATCTAGTGTGGTTGTACGTCTTGATGCACTTTCAATGGAATCCTTGAGCTCAAGTGAGGTTGTACGTCTTGCTCTTTTAATGGAATCCGTTACTTCAAGTGAGGTTGTTCATCTTGAAATTCACTTTCAATGGATTTTTCCAGTTACTGCGAACACAGCTAGGTGGCGGTACCTATACCGCGCGCAATATCAATTTATTATTTAATTTGTGCTAGTTGGTCGTAAATGTTGGACGTTGTTCTAAAGTTGGATGGCTAACCGGTATTGTTGTTATTGGTCTGATAATGAAGATATAAGCTTTGTTCCAACTGTGAAAGGACAATTCCAGCTTGGTTATATTATGGATTGAGTTAGTTAAAAATACGGAAGAACAAGGGAAATCATGATGTCCTCTCAAAAGGATACATTGGTGAGCAAATATGTGACCATTTTCCTGGTCGTCAGCGGATACTGGTGAGTGAAAAATCGGGAAAACTCTATTTTGAGGTTATGTTCATCTCACAAGAAAATAATTCGTTCAGACTATTTATCAATGATTTTGTGATGTTACAATGAATGAAAGCACACGTTTGAATGCCTGTACTACAAATTAAACCCGAAACACTGAAAAATCATTAGGGAATGCCACAAAATAATTTCCAACTTTGTGCAATAACTATAAGTGATACTCCTCCTCGTAAAATAATCACATATTTAAAAATTGAAAGGTTTAATTCATTTATAAACGTCCTGCTAGGTGTTCGAGTTGTGGTTTAGTGTCGATTTGTAAAAATGCTGCTTTGTGTAAGACGGATCGGTGATTGGGTTTTTGGGCTCTATCCAGGATGGTTAATCACTCAATAAATCTGCAACTGATCGGTGATTGGGTTTTTGAGCTCTATCCAGGATGGAATAATAGTATAGCCTACGGCTCGTGTTGCAAACTTCACCCTCGTGGCAATGACCAACTTTCTCACGAGTTTAATACTATACTTTTTCGCATCATATTTAATAATTACCTAAAGATTTTTCTGTTTATATTAAATTATAACGAATAATTTTTCTATTTGGAAATTGCGGCAGTTCGCTGACAAAAAACGAATCGTAACCATAGTAACAACTAAACTGTTGGGCAATGAAACCACTATCATTTGATTAGACGTCACTTGTGGAGAAAATGATTCGGAGGAATAATGGACAACTTTCTCAATCAAAAACGATTTAACAATGTTTATTTTATCTAATAAGATGCAAAAAAACACTTTTTATTTTTTTTGTCTTTGATTTATTTGTTTGACTGAAGTGTTATACAGAGTAAAAAGTGTTATATTCCATATAAAAGCATGTATAACGAAGTAAAAGCTTCTTGCATAACAATTACTATCCACGATGGTCAATTATTAAATAACTCTGCAACTGAATGTTTTTTTTCTCTTCTTTCAGGATAGTGTCAATCTTGATGGTTTTCGTGAACAAGGCTCTACTGAGCGACATTAAACTGGACGCGCCCATGTTCATAGCATTCTTTCAGACCGTAACCTCGGCGTGCATCTGCTTCATTATGAAGAATTTCGGCGGAGTCTGCAACGGTTTCCAGTTTCCGGAATCGAAACCGTTCCACATTCAAACCATAAAAGACGTGCGTAATATTTTAAGTATGAATTCAAACAATAACAATGCTTACTGCTCCCCAATCAATTGCCGTCATTAATTAAATTATTTCTCGTTTTTTGGCTTGAGGAGGAGAGGAGCATTATTGGCAGCAGCTTTTTTTAAATTGTGTTTTAAATTCACTTTTCAGGTGTTACCACTGACGATCATGTTCACCTGCATGATTGCCACAAATAATCTCTGCCTGAAGTACGTCTCGGTTGCATTTTATTATATTGGCAGGTCGCTTACGACGATTTTTAATGTCGTTTTCACGTATATACTGTTGGGGGAGAAGACTTCGAAAAATTGTATATTCTTTTGCGCCATGATCATCTTTGGATTCTACCTGGGAGTGGATCAAGAAAACATAGCCGGTAAATTATTTGCATGTGCCGACTGTTAGGTTATTATTCGCTTTAATTACAGGTTCGTTATCCGTCAGCGGGACGATATTCGGTGTGCTCGGCTCCCTTTCGCTCTCCCTCTATTCGATCTTCACCAAACGCGTCCTGCCCAAGGTGAACCAAGAAATCTGGTTGCTGTCTTACTACAACAATATCTACGCGAGTCTCCTCTTCATTCCGATCATCATTATGAACGGGGAAGTGCACGAATTGGTACATTACGCTGATTTAGCGAGCCCAACCTTTTGGTTAATAATGATTATCGGTGGAATTTGCGGGTTTTCTATTGGATTCTTAACTTCGTTACAAATCAAGGTGGGTATTTCTGTTCACGTTGAAAATATGCAAATTTTAAGGGTAATAATTGATCCACCTTTAACTTGCCAACCAGGCAACATCCTCAATGATGGTTGACTCGACCTCTATTAAATATTTCTAAACTCTTGAGAGGATAGAGAGAAATCACTCTCACGGACTGCCGAGTTGGCCATCACTAACTTACAGCAATTGATCATCTTTGTATTATTTTTATTCAGGTAACCTCGGCGCTGACTCACAACATTTCTGGCACTGCGAAAGCCTGCGCGCAGACAGTCCTGGCCACGTATTGGTACAACGAGATCAAATCAACCCTGTGGTGGACCTCGAATTTCATCGTGCTGATCGGTAGCGCCGGATACGCGCGAGTCAAGCAGCTCGACATGGAAAAGAAGCACCGAGAGAGTGCCGTGTACAATAAAGTTTGATCGATTTTAAAATCTCTGTACATATTCCAAACAATTTTTTTGTACACCGCAGGTGTTATCGCTTACAATTGATTTTACCAGTGTAACAGTATTTAATTAGGTTTAGTGATTTTTTTTTTTGTAAAAATAGAGCAATGTTCATTGCGCACATCGTTTTCCTTCTGGAATCCTATAATGGCGAGAGCTTGCTTGGAATATCCATCCGACCCGAATTATTGTAGTGAGCAAGGGGTTGCTCTTGAACTTTAACTCTAGATAATTATCCTATCCTACAATACAACCAATTTAACACAGTACAGTGTTGTTACAAATGAACTAATTTACATAAACGAATTTAATGTGGTAAAACGAATTCCTCATCACTGAGGAAAATTACTGACTTCTTTACGGTTGTGCACTATTGATAATGATGATTTCTAGCAAATGTAATAATATGTTTATTCATACTTATTACCCCAAAAATACCGGCCCCAAAAATATACCCACAAAATACTCGAATCTGGCAACACTGACTACACAAACGCATGCACGAAAATCACGCGTACAGTGCGCCATGTTGTCAAGTCTCTTAATTTGAATCGGCGTTTTCTCAGTACGGAATACTTTCAGTTTCATCAACGATTGGTGCTTATGCTTAGGTTATGGACCGATTAATAGTATAAGTATATTTTATTTTACGTTACAGCAATGTATTTATATATAAATACTATGTTATAGTGAGACCAGAAATCCGGCAACGTCGTAATTATTGGTTGCGTTTACCGGTTCGTTCATTGGTATCATAAACTACAAAATTACCCTTAATTTTTATAGATATGGCATAATTCAATTATAGACATGTCTTGCAAAATTGATTTATAATGTAATACTTAAAACTTACCCATTTACGGCAAATATTCTTTGAAAAATAGGCTAAATTAAAACTGAATGATAGAAAATAAACTTACCAGCTTTTTTATAAACAAAAAATTCGCCGCCAAGGAAACGAATAAAAGGGTACACTTCTTTTATTCATTCCCTTGGAAACGAATCGTCTATTTATAAAAAAGCTGGTAAGTTTTATTTTATTATTTGGTCTTATTAATTAATTTTCTAAAATATGAGCATTTCAGACGTAAATTTAATTTTACTAGCTCAGCTTAATGAGTAAACCAGCTTAATATAATATAACAGTTACAACTTTTCTCTCCATTAATTGTGTTTAAAACATGAATTCCTTTTTCAACTAAAACGAGTTTTAAACTCAAAAATAAATTTTTACGCAAAAATTGCTCTTGATCCAAACCAAAAATGCGATATTACTTATTACCTGGACCTATTAAATTACGATAATTAAAATTAAAGGTGCATTTAAGGCGTACCGTGTGCAGAGTATTGATTTTTAGGGTAGTTTATCGGAAGGTAAAAAATGAGGTTATGTTAAGATCGAAATGTAGGCAACTCAATATACCATAAAACAGTTAACTGCGCTTGTTAACTAACGTCCAACAATTAATGCACCGCTCCGTTGGAGTCACCATCGCGCATTGAACGTGCTTTAATCAATTTTCACCGGTGCAACGTGCATAATTGAAAAAAAATATCGATAATCCGTTGGTAGCTCTGTCATAATTTTGACACTGAGCCGCCGAAGACGTTATTTCGCACGCGAAACACCTACCATTAATCGCGTGCAGATTCGATCGCGAAACGAGTGCAAACCGCGTAGATGCGACGATAAACCGGCGTCCGAATCCCCTGGTATCCGAGCCCCCCGCGCGCTCCGCCACCCCGTAACGATGGACGACTCCGTGGAGCTCCGCATGAGCGTGAACGCTATAAGGCGCGTGGACCCCTACGTGAAAGACATCCTCGCCAAGTCCACGCACGTGGCCCTCTACAGGTTCAACCCGGCGTCCAACGAGTGGGAGAAGACCGACACGGAGGGAGCCCTGTTCCTGTACAGCCGGAACGGCGAACCCCTCCACAGCATAATGATCCTCAACAGGCTCAACACCGACAACCTGATCGAGCCGATCGTCAAGGAGTTCGAGTACCAGATGCAGGCCCCCTTCCTCCTCTACAGGAACCTGCGCAGCAAGATATTCGGCATATGGTTCTACAACAGGGAGGAGTGCGTCAACCTGACCCTGCTCCTCGAGACGGTGATGGACAACGTCAAGGAGAACAGCACGGACCAGGCGAAGAAGAAGGAGGGCGTGGACATCTTCAGGCTGCTTACGAGGGCCCAGGAGAACTTCAACAAGACGCCTGGGAAAAACGAGACGCCGCCCAAGTTCTCGACGCCGCGCGTCCCTGACGTCACCTCGCAGAGCGTCATGGACTTTTTCGCGAAGGCCGGCAGCAAGACGGTGGCGAAGCCGGTGCACACGCCCGAGGGCGGCGAGATCCAGTTCACGCTGCAGAGGCTGATGAGCAATCCGGCGCACAGCGTCGAGCACATAGAGAAGCAGCAGCGGTCGACGACGCCGCAGCAGGAGGTCGTGGTCAGGAAGAAGACGAGCACGGTCGCCGACAGGAGGAGCGTGCCGGTCAACTTCCAGAATTCGCTGAATATGGACGGTAAGGAGAAGGGAATTTGTTTATTAACCCACATTTGCCCGAGGTTTAAATTAAATGAAAATAAATGATACGATTCTCTAAATCAAGTAACTAAGATTTAAAAACAAAGAGAGGTTATTTTTCGATTTCTGTCAAATATCAATGAATAACCACTAAACGTACTTATTATAATAAAAAATGATAGATGGCGCTGACGATATTCTAGAAATGATATTAAGAGGAACTTTAAAGTGGTCGTCCTATATATAGAACTGTGGGCATATCTGGGTTATTTAAACAAGGGTTTAATGGATAGAGTGGACAAGAAATAAAACTTTTTTCACTGCCAGATGCATATTCAGTTTTATTTAATAGTGGCAGTAGTAATGGTGTTTGTAAGATAATTTCAAGATTCTTTCATTATACAAGACTTAACTGAACTTAATAATTACGGTGTGGAAGCGTGTCTGAGAAATAAAAGAAACGCAGAGGGCGCAAAGGCCAAGGCACTGAAATTTCTCTAATCACTGCATGCTATTTTCTTCACTAAAGTTTTCAAGTTTTGAGTTGCCATTTTGTTTACAGCCCATTTTTTTCAGAAATATTAAAATTGGGTTTTTTGACGGGTTTCAAAGTTTTGAAGCTATTTGTAGGAGGGATTAACTTAAAACAATTTTTCTAATCGCAGATTGCAGTTTTCTTCTCTGCAATTCAAGTTTTCAGTGTTGCCATTTTTTTTTCCTATTAAAAAATTGTTTGTTGGATTCAGTTCTCATTTAATGCATGGTAAAATTGTGAAACCAACCAAGTGCCCCATTTTAACAATCCTAGATATTAAAAAATTTGTGTTTTTATGATTTTATATAATATTTGGAAATGCATATTGCTTGCAATTGGAGTTTTTAAGCAACAATACATTATTTCAATCGCAGGTATAAATTTCATCCGAGGGAACTCCCCGCAACAAATCGTGAGCGGATCGCCCCTGGCCTCGTTCCTAGCCCAGCGCGAACAAACCGCATCCCCCCTCGCGCAGCTACTCGACACCCCGCAGAAACCGGCCCTCATGCCCCCCATGATGTTCGCGTCGTCCAGCAAGGAGAAACCCGAGGGCGAGGTGCTGGACAACAGGGCGGGAGGCGCCGCCGTCGAGCCCCTGACGCGGAACCAGATGCTCCAGGCGCTCACCTACCTCCTGAAGACGGACCCCGAGTTCGTCCAGAAGCTCCACGAGGCGTACGTGAAGTCGCTCTCCGAGATGGTCAACCACAACAATAGTTCATTAATTTAGGTTTAGTTTCGTTAATGACTTTTTAATCGATTTGTGTTAATTTTAATCGGAAGCGCGCTTCGAGTTTTTATTGATGACGAGGGACGAAATAAGATCCCGATGTATAAATGTTAACGATTGTGATAATACTGGAGGACTATTGATTTCGTTTATAATTTTTACTTTGTAATCCCTGTACTTAGGGTTTTAATGGACACCGCCGTCAGGAGAACGTGATACTGTGGAATTTTTAAAAATTAAGCCCAGCCTATATCTATATTATATAAATATATATATATATAAAAAAGGAAATTTATTTTAAGACGATTTTTCTCATGTAAATGTGTAGACTTTTAAGATTAATTCAATCGTTTGCGAATCGAACGTTTTCCTTCCCATTTTTTTTTTAATGTTATTGCGATATAGTGATGATTAAACTTGTAATCTGCATTACTGGGCATATTTTTTGTAATGTAGTGACTCGATATTTATGAGAATAAATGTAACGACTCTTTAAATTAATGAGGAAAGGATGTGTAATTACAATCAATAACATCATTAATTGTATATTTTCAATTACGAATTAATCAAATCACCATCGAGGCAGTAAAGCGTTTTCAAATAAATACATAAACTTAACGGTACGTACAAAACCGACAATTATAAAAATTACTTTGATCACGATCGAATATTGCCTGTAAGTACTGCCCCCGGCGCCTACCTAATAGTCTGGGACATGTGCAACGGCGTCAGCATCAGCTCGAAAGCGGCCCCCTTCAAATTGGCCCCGCGCAAGTTCGCCTCGTGCAAATCGCTACCGGACAAATCACAGTTTTCCAAATCGGCCCCTGCTAAAACAGCAGCGCGCAAATCGCAATTTTGCAAATTGGCATTCTTCAGCGCTGCAACGCGTAAATTAACCCCACCCATCTGCGAGCCTTCCAAATTGGCCCCCTTCAATATAACCCCCTCCATATTGGCCCTGCTCCCGGCCGGATCCTCGAAATTGCAATTCCTCAGCAGCGCGCTCTCGAAATTCGCGCAGAGACTCTTCACGCCCAGCAACTGCGCGTTATCCAAAATTGCGTTCGACAAATCCGCCCTCTCCAAGCAGCACCAGCTCATATTCGACCCGGTTAAATTGCAACCCCTCAAATTCGCATACTTGAAATTAATGTATCTCAAATCCAGCTTGCTCAAGTCGGCCCCCGATAGATTAATTCCTTGGAACCGCAGCTCCGCCGTATAAGGACTCTTGATCAACGCATTAACTATATCCCTGCGTGTCAACGGAAGATCATCGCGCTTCGTCTTCTGCACATTCAGCGTTTGCTCCAGCATCGGGATAATCGACTCGATCCCGAAAAACTTCGCCTCCTCCAAAATCCCGCCCGGGTTAACGTTAGCATCGTAGATTAATTGACCGTTCCTTAAATAATTAATAATGGGCTCGAAATACGTCGGACTCCTATCTATCAAGTAAGCGCCCTTCTCATCGATGTTACTCGGCGTGAAGTAATACCCCGTGTCGCTCTCGGCGAACATCCTCGCCAGCATACTGCTAGGTTCCGACGTTAGGGTCCCCTTCGTCGCCGTGAAGTACCTCCCGCCCACGTTCAGCGTGACCCAATCGGAGAACGCTTTGTTGGGATCCTTAGGCACAACCTCCACCGTATTGGGGTCTTTGAAATCTTCCCCCTCGGACACGTACAGGACATCGTTGTCCCTTATCACCTCCAGGTGCTCGATCTGGCCGCCGTTCGCGGTGAACAGCTTGCGCGCGCGTATATTGAAGCGCAAATATGCTTGGCTGAGGAGCTCGTCCAAGGTTTGTGGCACCAGGAAGGCCTGCAATTTTTTTTAATGGTTAATTGGCGTCGGGATGAGGGTGCTTCCTACCTTTCCGCCCGAATTTGCGCCGTTTTTGAATAGAGTCACGCGTTTGTCGAACATTGTTATAATCTTGTGGTAAAAAAACACCTATTTTTCCTGTGACGTTTGACAACTATTTTTAAATTGTTTATTGGATGGAATGCGGGGATTGCTCACTACAAAACGTTTAAGTTGGCTGCACTTATGCGAGACCGCGAGTAACACCTCTTGAAATGATTATCGATGGATTTTTGGTTGCTACGAATGAAACCTAGGGAGCGCCACTGAAAAAATCGAAAAATCAACTTATTGAATAATTAATATACCAGTGACGGTTCGCGGGGTTTTTTTCTGGTACGGCCGAGGAACAAGAGGTGGTAATACAGATAGGTGCGGTCACGCAGCCAGCCGTCTCTTGTTCCTCGGCGGTAAATAAATAAACTAGAACAATTCTTTTGGCTGATAAATATATTACATTCATATAGTCAGTGTGTCCTTCTCATGCTACACACCCCACTTGCTTCCATTTGAAGTCCTCCAAGTGTTTTAGCTAAATCTAATTATACATATACTGTTACACTGGTAAGCAAAACACCTGCAGTGTAAAGAAGGAATATGTACAATCGAAATTTCAAAATTAATCACACTTTATTGACCACAGCACTTTCTTCTTGATGCTTCTTTTCCATGTCGAGTTGCTTGACACGTGCGTAACCAGCGCTACCGATCAGCACGATGAAATTCGAGGTCCACCACAGAGTCGATTTAATCTCGTTGTACCAATACGTGGCGAGGACAGTCTGTGCACAAGCTTTTGCAGTACCGGAAATGTTATGCGTCAGCGCTGAGGTTACCTGAATAAAAATAATACAAATATGATCAATTGCTGCAAGTCAGTGAAGGCCAACTCGGCAGTCCGTGAGAGTGATATCTTTCTATCCTCTCGAGAGCTATTTGGTAGAAACCGAGTCAACCATCATTGAGGATGTTGCCTGGATCATTTTTCAGACCTTAGCAAATTGTGTGATAAGTTAAAAAAGTACCTTAATTTGCAGCGAAGTCAGGAATCCTATGGAAAAGGCGCAAATTCCTCCAGTAATCATTAATAACCAAAATGTCGGGTTCGTTAAATCACTGTAATGCACCAATTCGTGCACTTCCCCGTTGATAATGCTGATCGGAATGAAGAGGAGACTTGCGTAGATGTTGTTGTAGTAAGACAGCAGCCAGATTTCTTGATTCACCTTGGGCAAGACGCGTGTGGTGAAGATTGAGTAAAGGGAGAGCGAAAGGGAGCCGAGCACTCCGAATATCGTTCCGCTGATGGATAACGAACCTGGAAGAACAATCGAAGCGAAGAATAATCTACAAGTCGGCATATGCAAATAATTTACCGGCCATGTTCTCTTGATCCACTCCCAGATAGAATCCGAAGATAATCATGGCGCAGAAGAATAAACACTTTGTGGAAGTCTTCTCCCCCAACAGTACATACGCGAAAACAACATTAAAAATTGTCGTCAGCGATCTGACAATGTAATAAAACGCAAGGGAGACATGCTTCAGGCAGAGATTATTCGTCGCAATCATGCAGGTGAACATGATGGTCAGTGGTAACACCTGAAAAGTGAAATTTAAATACAATTTACGAAATTCAAGAAACCAAACTAATGCAGCAAGTATTGTTATTGTTTAAATTCATACTTAAAATATTACGCACATCTTTTATGGTTCGAAGGTGGAACGGCTTCGATTCCGGAAACTGAAAACCATTACAGACCCAGCCGAAATTCTTCATGATGAGGCAAATGCATGTCGAGGTTGCAGCCTGAAAGAATGCTATAAAAATGGGCGCGTCCAATTTGATATCGCTCAGTAGGACCTTATTCAGGAAAACCATCAAAATTGACACTATCCTAAAAGAAGAAAAATAACATCCAGTTGCAAATTTATTAAATAATTAAACTCTTGAATTGCTAAATATGTGTGAGTATCACTTATAGTTATTGCGAGAAATCAAACGTTTCTTTTGATTTGCAAATTTGTGATATTCTCTATGTTTCGGGTTTAATTTATTGTCCATACTTATGTATTGATATTTAAATCAAGATTTTTCACTCACCAGTATCCGCTGACGACCAGGAAAATTGTCGTATATTTGCTCATTAATGTATCATTTTGTGAGGACATTATGATTTCCCCCGTTTTTTCGTAACTCAATTCATAATATCAGGGTGAAATTGTCGACGCGGCTTTTGGATACGTAGCCTAATTCACGAATTAAAATCTGTGGATGCTTGTTCGTATCTAACATATTTGAAAGTAAATCGTGCACATAAATATGAATATTCGCGATAAGACGAGATAAGGCTTGGAAAATTCAAATTTCTTATGATTTATTTTCAAATATTCTAGATACGAATAAGCATCCATAGATTTTAATTCATGAATTAGGCTACGTTTGTATATTTAAACGTTAATAGATTAATTACATAATATTGGTGGAAATCCCTCGACTTTATAAATATGGACTGCCAACATCAACTTCAAGTGCATCTTGAAGTGACGGTGGCGCGGCATGTGCTTGAAGTATGTAACTAAACTAGTAGCCATTTTGTGTCTATGAAATAGTCATATTTTATAGACACAAAATGAGTTCGCGACTTGTGAAATTTATTAACACCCTTTGTTGACAAATTCAACCACCGGCGTGCTAGTAATACTCGTTGACCGATTTACGAGTAAGTTAATTTTCAACCAAAAACGCTGCCAACCTGATAAAAACAATATTGTTTAAAGAACAATAAATAAAACTATTATTATATCACCCTATTTTTTTACACCTTAAAATGATTTAATCGTATTTTTTGGATTGTAAGAACGATTGCTTTATAAATTGTAAAGATTTAGATTTTTTTATGGCTACGTTGGTAGAAAGATGGCGCACGACGAGAGGAACTTTCGCTCGACTTACTACGAAAAAGTCGGCTTTCGCAGCGTCGAAGAGAAGAAATCACTGGAAATTTTGTTGAAAGACAAGCCACTGGACAAGGCGAAGTTGAGGCAGTTTTGTTTGCGGTTCTCCGTGCCTTCCACATACAGGAATTTAGTATGGAAGCTTCTGCTCGGTAGGTTATTCCCTAATTGTAAACAAACAGCGTAGGCAATCCAATATACATACAGAAATATTTATCAATCATGTTTTATGCCCCCACAATTTTCAGATGTAATTCCCATATATTTGGATTGCCAGACATTCATAATGGACCAACGCAACCAGGAGTACAAGGAACTGTTGCGCGCCCTTCAAATAATGCGCAGCGTTGATTTCAACACCCCCAAACCCCAGATCTACTACGCAATCTGGCTGTTGCAGACCGGGAAGCTTCGAAACGATACAAATTTGGGGGTGGAAAATAGCTTCGTGCTGCTGGTGCAGTCGTTTCTCCAGTTTTTCGACGACGACACCGACGTCTACTGGCTCACGAAGTGCTTCTACGATCACATACGGCGCTTCGAGAGCGATTACGGGAAACTGGTCGAGTGCACCTGGTGCCTGCTGGAGAGGGAAGACCCGCAGCTGCACAAGCACTTTCAGAAGCACAGGATGATGAGCGTCCTGCCCCTGGAGAAGTGGTTCGACTGCTGCTTTTCGGGGCTTTTAAACGAGATGTCTCTTGGAAAGTAAGTCAAAATAATTTGAGGAGAAAACATGCCTTAAAACTTCGTTTCAGAATATGGGACAAGCTTTGTGGAGGCTCCTGTAAAATCCTCGTGTTTGTTGTTATAATTATGTTGACGAACCAACGCCACAGACTGATGAAGTGCGACAACATATATTCGATCATGGAGTGCTTGAAGAATGTGAGTTTAAAATGCAAAATCAGTTTTTAATAATATCCACTACCTATGCGAATTTTAGATACCAGAAGAAACTGCTGAAGTCATCGCAAATAAATCGATAGAAATGTGGCAGCAGCACGGCAGTCCTTTAACGGTGCACGATAAACCAAAGCCACAATGAACACCAGTGTGATACATATTGTATATAAAGAAAATAAGTTATACCTACAATACTTAAATTTTAATCAATGAATACAATTACCGTTACTATGTACTAGATAATTTGAAATGTATAAATCCTATTTATCCTACGTACTTTTTATTTGTTATAAATATTTTGTTAATTACAATTAAAGTTTTTTTTACCAACCAACTTTTGTTTTAATATACATGCACCATTCCGTACAGAAACGTCCAGCAGAGAATGTATGTAAAGAGTTGACCGAAGAAGCCATTGGTGAATAAAGCTCGCCTGGATATGAAGTACTTGTTAAATTGCGAGCCAGCTTTCATGTTGATCATGAACCAAAGCAGGAAAACGGTGCAGATGTAGAAAATTGCACCGTGTAATCCCGTCAATCCTAGCAAACCTAAAACATGTAAACTGATTGATGTTAGAGGTCTAAAAAATGGTATTTGTGTTAGTGAATTGAATTTTCTTATTGGAAGGTCGCTAGCCAAATTGGTTTCCACTTTCATATAATGTATTGTTTTATAAAATTAATGTACATTAATGTAAATTTTTGCCAAATAAATTTATGTATTAATGATGCTCTGTCTAACTGCCTTGTTTGCTGCCACCTACGAGAACACTCGTAGTTGTTTAATGGAGTTCGCAAGGCTGTGGCAGTCAACGTGTTAATAATGATACGTTCCAATTTTGTTTGTTTTCATAAAAAAGTTATGTTGCAAGACCCCATAGTTCACAGTCAATCGGTTTTGCATACGAACCAGCAGTACATCCTGATAACGCCGCCATCGAAGTCCTGCAATATTCAACAACAGTGGCATTGTTTCTGATTGCAGGCTCACTGTAAGCAACGGTGGAAATTTGCTTTTCGTTCTTTTTAGCAGACATAATTATGAATAATTGATTTGGTAAAGTTAACCAAAAACTGGAATGTAAACACTTCCTGTCAATTACCAGGCTCTCCAACCTGACAAGTGCATTCACCACGGAATAATTTTTACAGCACGTTTATTTGAAAAGAGGAAATGACTCTAAGCTGAGATTTAACGTTTCAATTATCAAAATCATCCCTTATAGCGCCTACAGACGATGTGGCGAATGATGGCCAACGTTGGCGTTCGTGCATTTGCCGCATCGTGTGTAGACTCCGCGAATCACGAATGTGCACACATGTTGGCGTTCGTGGACGTTCGCTTAGGAGGCGGTAAATCTTTCACGGATCAAAGGGGTAGACCAAGGGGTATTCCAGAGCATACGCCAGTATCAAATGTTGGACGCATCGTGTGTAGTATACATTCGTCAAAGAGTCTACGGTTTACAAATGTTGGCCCAAACCTACAAACATCACGAACGCCAACGTTGGCCGTCGTTCGCCGCATCGTCTGTAGGCGCCTTTAGAATTACGATTGAACTAAGGGATTCCATTAAAACTGCATCAAGACGTACAACCTAACTTGAACTCAAGAATTCCATTGAAAGTGCATCAAGACGCACAACCTCACTCGAACTAAAGGATACCATTGAAAGTACATCAAGACGTACAACCTAACTTGAACTAAAGGATACCATTGAAAGTACATCAAGACGTACAACCTCACTTGAACTCAGGGATTCCATTGAAAGTGCATCAAGAAGCACAACCTCACTCGAACTAAAAGATACCATTGAAAGTACATCAAGACGTACAACCTAACTTGAACTAAAGGATACCATTGAAAGTGCACCAAGACGTACAACCTCACTTGAACCAAAGGATTCCATTGAAAGTGTGACAAGACGTACAACCTCCCTTGAACTCAGGGATTCCATTGAATGTGCATCAAGAAGCACAACCTCACTCGAACTAAAGGATACCATTGAAAGTACATCAAGACGTACAACCTAACTTGAACTAAAGGATACCATTGAAAGTGCATCAAGACGCACAACCTCACTTGAACTCAAGCATACCATTGAAAGTGCATTAAGACGTACAATCTCACTTGAACTAAAGGATATAATAAACGCGGTGTGCTACTCAATGATCAAACCGATGTAAATAATTCAACCTATAAACTCTTGTAAAATCTTTTAAAACCGCTTAAATTGTAAATGTTTCCCAACCCGTCATACACCCTCTAACTTCCCCACCCCCTAACAATATAGTATTTAAGTCGCAATTGTAGTATTGTCTTACCATTGATCATCTGCCTGATGAAGCCACTGTATGGCGAAACATATGTCGCAGTGTTCGACATTAAAATTTGTGCAAATTCTCAAACACACGTGTTTTACTTACCACATAAAGGATTCCATTGAAAGTAATATTAGTCTAAAATAATTTCGATTTTTTGATTAATTTGTAAGGCTACTTGGAGCAAGGAGTCTGAGGATCAAGGCAGTAAAGGAAAACCAGTTTTCGTTATCCAGGATATGGATATATAAAAAATAATAACGATTTTTTTTACGTCGGCACACATTCATAAAGTTCCTGTTCTTCCTTTGAGGAATTCTTCTTATAAGAATTAAGTTCTTTTTTTTATTTAACACCCAGACGTTAAATAAATTGGTGACCCCGACGTAGACATCTCACAACGATCAGCCCTCGCACGGAGGACCACCCTATCGACGTCTCACAATGATCAGCTCTCGCACTGATCGTTGTGAGACATCGAGAGGGTGGTCCTCCGTGCGAGGGCTGATCACTTGGTAGTTTAGCCGTTTTATCCGACGGTCTATCAATGGTTTAGACGTGGTGGGAATTACAAAATTTATTTGAATTTTTAAAAGTTCCCAATACGAGATGAGTTGATCATTGGAATGTTTAATTAAAGGAAAACTGCGAACGTTACTTATTAGGTGTTTATTCAATCGAGATTTTTTGCTTGTTTTAATTATGTTACAGATGCTTTTTACAAAAAAACAATAAATATATTCATCAATTAATGGGTGGCAATTATACCATAGGGTAGGAGAAGGTAGTAATCGAAATATACATTGTTTAACTAATAAATAACAATGAAAGTAAAACATAAAATCAAAAAAAATTCGGCTTGAAGGTGCATTTTCTAAAAATTGAAGTATTTTTCAATTTTTTTAATATCTCTAGAAATATAAGTGCGCATTATAATCGATGTAATCCATATTACTTATTTTTCATTCCTCAAGAATTTTTGTAGATAAAGTAAACACTCTTTTTACACATCAATTATTTTAATATGATGCCAATGCAGTGTTACAATACTGCCGACATATAAGCGAGCCCCCTGGTTTAGCTAGCTCTAACCAAATTATTTATACAGTAATGACCTTCAAACAAACAAAAAATGATTGACTAAAAGTAGAGTCTGATGTTCAATTAATATAAACTACATAAATCACGATTCCATTCACTATTTAAATACATTCTTCTATCTCCGCGTCTTCGAAATCGAGGTTGAATGTGTCTTACCGCCGCTCAACACGATATAAGGACTCTGCATCTCCTTCTGTTTGGCCTGCAGCATGTTCAGCGTGCCCAGGGGCGTGTCCGTGGAGCTCATCTTCTTCATCAGACCCTCCTGCTGCGTTTTCTTTATCCTCTTCTCGATCTTATTCTTCCCCGGCCCCTTCCCGTGGAATTTATGGCTCAAGTACCTGAAGGCCTCCTTCGAGTTCAACACGTGACCCTCGTCGTCGATATACTCCAGTTTCACGTTGGGCTTGAACGTGTCCCTCTCTTTGAATTCGGTAACCGGGCCGGCGTAACGTTCGCGGCGACCGCCGCGCTCCGTTTCATCGCCGTAGTTCTTATCCTCGATGGAGTAATGCTTGGCTTGGAGGTAAGCCAGGCGGGTGTTGGAGGGCCGATTGGTTTCCTCCTTGTCCAGGTAACCCTTGCTCATGGCCAGTTTCAAGGCGGCGCCCACGCCCGAACCGACGTCGGGTTCCTCGTCCAGGATGGGGACCTCGGCGGGGATCAAGGCGTCGGGGGCTTGTTTGAGGTTGGGATCGACCGAATTCCACGAGCCGCCGGTGGGTTCTATTATTTGGCAGTCGTCGTCGTCCTCTTCGGGTTCGGCCTCCTTCTCGAAGTCCATCAGGTCTTCGGTTTCCTCGCGGTTTCCGGCTTTGCCGTACGTTGGAATGTCGCCTGGAAAATTGAGGGGTTAAATTCATATACAAAAACTCAATGAATAATAATCAGAAACTTACCCAACGTACGACAGAATTCTGCAGTTGCATTCAATATAATATTGCCTCCGTCCACGGGCTCCTCCTTAATTTCCGGTTTTATGTTGGCCACGACATCGTTCATGTAATTACTGGCGATGGCCTCTCGCTGCTTCAACTTTCTCGCCTTGTGGAGAGCGTGTTCCAGAGCGGAATCTTTTTCGTCCAGCTTTATATCGGACGTGTTAAACTCGACGGCTAAAAATTGATTCAGGTTTACATTTGCAAAATTACTAACGATATTAGTAAATAGAAAATTCTTACAAGGAATAATTTTAATGTTTCGTTATGTTAACCTTTTAATGACCAAATAGTTTTTTCTGGCATAGTAACTGAGCATTGCCGAACTTATCACTCCACAATCTTTCTATGAATAATATAAGAACTCAAAATAAGAAGAGCGAATAGAAAATCAGACTTGAAATTACACTAATTATTTATTTTGACTATAAAATTTATGATAAAATGTGGCTCATGGTCGTTAAAGAGTTAATAGAGATAATTTAATTTGAATTTATCTTACAATGAAAATTGTAAGATAAAATTTCAAGGCCGCAAAATATTATTATTATTACTCACAAGGAATATCATCAATGTCCATGTGATGCATCTCCTTCTTGGGTCGTCTCGTGCCGACGTCCTCGATGCCGGTGTTGTTGACGGCCTCCAGATCGTCGGCGCTGAAGATCTTTCCCTTGGCGCGCATCTTCCTCATCTTCTTTTTGGGCTTCTTGAACTTGGCCAGCTCCTGCTCGTTGTAATACTCGGAGGCGAGCGTCAGCGGCGTCGACTCCAGATACTCGACCCTCTTGTTGGCCAGTTTGTCCTTGATGTTCTGCAGGGCCGTCTGTTTGCGCTCGAACACGGCGTCCGATCCTATGTGAAAGCCGTCGCGTTTCTCGCCGTCGATCTCCTCGTCGTACTTATCGAGCAGCGTTTTGGGCTTGGGGTTGCCGAACTCGTCGAACTCCTCCACGTCGTACGGATTGTACTGGAGCTTCTTCTTTTTGTTCTCGTTACTCTAAAATGTTGATTTTTTTCAGACTTTGAACAGCCGTAGTGGCTGAACGAAGACTTCAATTTGGACGCGGTTTTCAAATCTGTGTTCCTTGTGTATCAATTAATGGGATTTAAATTTCATCCAGAAAAAATTGCAAAAAAGAGAACTTTATAGTTTCAAAATTATAATTTGATTAATTAGTAATACCATTGTATATACATATCTAGTAGTGCAACGCTTATGGGAGAAAACGAGGCAAGTATTGGAAGCCTGTGGACCCCTACTTTGGAAGCCTCCGTATGAGGCGCTCCCGCTGCGATATAAAATAGCAATTAAATTGATTTTACTATGCCCTCATAGATGGCTATGAAAATAATATGCCTACTGAGTTGCCTGAATTTAATAGGAAATTATTTGTTTTTGTGGAGAATGACTAATAACACGCGTCCTAATATACATTTTCGGTCGCACAGCGTTGAGAGATTTACTGTTGATAAATGCTCTGGGTTTGTTTATTTTTTTTTATACCTACTCGGTGTGTTTTACGATACTTTTTTATAATGTTTCCTGTTCCACTACACCCGCTGATCTTGATTATATTTTCGGATGCATGAATTCTTTCTAAATACAATTAAATGGACTATTTTTATTTAATATAAATGTTAAATCATGCCATAAATAAATGCACACTTTTTGGGGGTACATCAGGGATTTTAGCGAATTTTACATATATTATAAAGGCTATCAAGACATGGCTTTTGGTCTTTACTAGAGGCTTAGAAAATTATTATAACAATATAAACTTTCAGTACACTTATTTTGGACTCAAAAATATCGTAAACCGTTACGGATACGAAAAAGTTATTCTATACTTTTTTATGCTTGAATGTTTAAAGCTAAGAGTTAAAAAAAAATTCCAAAACAAAAAAAAAATATTTAGATAGTATTTAATGAATAAAATATATCTCAAAGAATAATCAATTACTCATATTTTAATTTTCTTAAAAATAATATATGTTTTGCCCTGATCCTTTCTTCTTTTTTCAAAAGATTTTTGAGATATGATTTTTTATAAAATATTTCAAAACAGAATAATTCATTTGTTTTATTATAAATTTTAAATAATAGCAAAAAAAAATAAAGAACGATTCCGGGCCGGGCCGGACCGGGCCAGGCCGAGCTTTGAATATTGACTAGCGGGCCGGGCCGACAAAACATTTTATTTCTTCGGGCCGGGCCAGGCCTTTGAATATTCACTGTCGGGCCGGGTCTTTAAAAGACGGCCTGTGCAGGGCTTTAGCCTATGCACTTTGAGAGCTATTCAAAAGCTGGTAGCAAAATTTGAAGAAAGTGGTGTAATGTACCCGATAATCTAATAATCACTATTATTATTATTATTATATATGTTAAATATTTTATATTATATTTTATATATTTAACATATATAATAATAATAATAATAGTGATTATTAGATTATCGGGTACATTACAGTGGTTCTGTTATGGATAAAAAGAAATCAGGAAGACCCCCTGTTACAACAGATGTTGTAGTTGCTAAAGTTTTATAAGAAACGCAAAATTTAGCAAATGAAAACAAATATGGAACATCTAGTGTCAATAAAATAGCAGGCCATTTGGAGATTCTTCAAAGGCAACTTAAAATGTATCCATAACTCTATTTCTTTCTTCACATATAGGCATTTTTAATTTTCAAATTTCTCAATGATTGATACAAATATCAGTATTTCAATACACAACTTACTTTTGAAAAACCCTATATAAAACGGAATTTAGCGAGTTGCAGGCTTATCGTTTTTAGAAAGGTACTCCGGCGATTCCGGTTATCATACAAAGTTGGTTAAATAGGGTAAATGTATGTATTATAACGCGGAATAATAATCAGTTGAAAATTTCTCAAAAGAAAGGAAATTTTCAATTTTTGTCATTATTTTCTCTGTACGAAGTACGGAAAGGTATTGTGATCGTGAAAATGTTTTCTTTTTTTATGTCCGTTTTGAGCTACGTTGAATGGTTGAATTTTTAAATTACATTGCATTATTACATATTGATGGAAACTGTTTAATTTATTAATTACAAAGTGAGAGTAGGTAAAATTTATGTACAATAAGTTTTTATATACAGTTTCAAAAATTAAAAACCATTTTTAGTCTAACTTTCAACGAAAATGTGCATTTTCGAGACCATTTTCCACACATTTCTGTTTGTTGGTCTGCCGGTATGTTGGTCCGGATACTTCTAAGAAACATGGTTCAAATTTTATTTAATTTTGGAAAAAAATGAAATAATTACAAATATTTGTAATATTTTGTTCATAATCATGAAACTACGAGAGTTACATGAAATTAGAATTATCACTATCTATAGATAATGTCAAAAATAATAATTTATAAAACATGTTATTTTTTAACTTGTCACTAGTTTTTGAGAAAAAGCGATAAATATGAAAAATATCATAAAAAGCATTTATATTATCAAAACTTCCAAATGTGGAAGTTGTATTCTTTAAAACTTTGAAATAATTGCTTATTTGTAATGTTTAGAACGGAAAACAAAATTTCATTGAAAGCTAATAACAGCAGGATCAGTTGTTCAATAGTTCCTTAAACCAAGTTTAACCGTAAACTCGGTATAAAGTTACTCATGTTTAAATGATAATCTTAACTTTACGTAGAACGGCAGTTAAAAACTTTTGATTATTGTATAAAGGGTATTTCAAATTCGAGCCTCGCCATGGGCATATCGCTTATTATAGAACAAAAGGGGTAAATAAAATATAATAATAGTAGGGTTTATGATGATATTTTCCCCATTTATTTTTTTCAAAAACTCGTAAGATTTCGAAATATTCTTATTCTAAATTGTTCATTTTGGTATTATTTAATAATTATTGACAAAAAACTTGAGACCTGCTGTGGCGTATCCTGAAAATGCCGTAGTTAATTTATATTTTTTTTTCATAAACCAAAAAGTTTACAAAAACTATTTATAATGAAAGATTTCAATTTTTTTTTTGTTACTTTCTGTATTTCTCAAAATGATTTTCTGGTATTTTTCATGCAGGGTGTAGAATTGGTTCACGCACCATAGCGATTTCCATGTTAAATTCTCAATGTTCAAATATTGGCTCCCCAAATGATTTTGGAACAAAAATCCGTTGAACATTTCGAAATTTGCGGACCATTCTGTTAACAGTAGTGTGGTTTACTGCACATGCACTATTAGCAGAATAGTTTGATATTACTATTAGGATATTTTCATTCAACAAATCCATAATATTTATTATGGATTTGTTGTTAATCATTATTAAAATACGCCTAAATTTCTGATTAAAACATTAACGTGACCGCTAACGTTCAACGGTTTATTGTTTCAGAAATTCCAGGGCGCCACCTATTTTTGCTAAAATAGTAGTTTTAATTTCCTCGATTTCCCCTTTCTATGGAAAGTAAAAAAACTAGTAAGAGAACGGTTGTGTAGAGTATTTTTTTCTCTACCTGAAACATATTTACGATTTTTCTCTAAAATCATTTGGGGAGCCAATATTTGAACATTAAGAATTTAACATGGAAATCCCTATGGTGCGTAAACCAATTCTACACCCTGAATATAAAAAAATATATATATACATATATACCTATATACTTCCGGTGAAATAAAATTTACCAAAATATATTCAGTTCAGCACCCAAACAATTTTTCTACGGATAACAAAGAGGAAATTTTTTATTTTTTTTTTAAATATTTTCACGATCACAATACTTTTGCGTACTTTACACGGAGAAAGTAAATATTGTTTTTTCTTTCCTCTAATTATTTCTATCTACATACATTTCAATATTGTAGTTTATCTGAGTGAAGAATATTTTCAATATTACTGAAGCAATCGTCTTTATGTTAAAATATATTATGCGGTGCGGTGTTTATTTATGTTCCTCGATTTTTGTTTACATTACAACGGAAGAGTTTCGGGACAGACGGCGGCCTTGAATTTCCTATACGGATCGAATAATTCAAAAATTCATTCTAAAACGAGTAATAATTTTCAAGTATGCAACACATATCACTTGAGTAGCGAGTTTTTCAATGTGTGAATGCTTACGCGCTCTCTTGGTGTATTCGGAAACCCAATTTTTAGCCACAAAAATTTACATTGCGTTGGCATACTAGATATATAAATACAATGGTAATACTTTCGCTGACTGTATTACTTTAACGTTGAGTGATTATCCTTACAGTATGATTACTAAAATTAAATTGAATTTACACCATAAGCTAATGCATGTCCGTGTCAGTTATATTACAAGCTTGACTTACCTTTTTATATCTTTCATCGTCCAGCATGTTGACGTTGACCAAAACATCGTCATCCTCGTCCAGCACTCCTTGGTCTTTAAGTGTCAAAACTACAGTTTTTCCCTCGCCGAAATTATCTACATCGTGGTCCACGCGCAAACCTTTCAGATGCTTGTCTGTATACTGTTTATGTGCCCTTTCCCTCTTCTCCTGCTCAATCACCACGCTGACACCGAATTGTTCATCAAGTTCTTCCAACATTTTCGCCTACAACAAACACAACACATATTTTATATAAATTTAAAATAATTAAATTGATTTTTCAATTTTCGTGAATAAATCTTGTTATTACTCAATTCAAATAAGTGACTAAAGTACTGCATTTAATCAGTAGATGATAAATGTTCAACTCTACTGTTCACATTTTATTCTCGCCACAGACATTTTTGTTGGTAGTAAAAAAGTTTCTAACAATTTGGTTGTCATTGCATTTTTTTTGTGTAGTAACATTTTTGTTGGTAGTAGAAAAGTTACTAATAATTTGGTTGTCATTACATTTTTTTGGTTATGTGTAGTGACATTTTTGTTGGTAGTAGAAAAGTTACTAACAATTTGGTTATGTCATTGCATTTTTTTGGTTATGTGTAGTAACATTTTTGTTGGTAGTAGAAAAGTTACTAACAATTTGGTTATGTCATTGCATTTTTTTGGTTGTGTAGTGACATTTTTGTTGATAGTAAAAAAGTTACTAACAATTTGACTGTCTGCATTTTTTTGATGTGTAGTACAATGTTGCATTTTATAACATCCCTCATTCATATGTAACAATATTGTTTGACAACATTTGAAACAATAGGTTAACAACATACTTCAAAAATACAACATGCCAATATACCGACAAAAAAACACCCCGACTGCGACGACAATAAA
This sequence comes from Ocypus olens, assembly GCA_910593695.2. Classification (NCBI taxonomy): domain Eukaryota; kingdom Metazoa; phylum Arthropoda; class Insecta; order Coleoptera; family Staphylinidae; genus Ocypus; species Ocypus olens. The sequence goes on along the minus strand of OU343055.1, from coordinate 2,591,342 downwards.
ATACAAACGGAGCGTACGAAACTAGAAATTAATAAACGCTCACCCTTTTCTCGGCCTCCTTCTTCGCGTCGACGACCTTCTTGTTCCTCTGCACCCACCTGGAGACGTCCTCCTCGCTGTCGCTCTCCCCCAGCAGCCGCACCTTGGACAGTTTGCTCTCGATCTGCCTCTTCTCCCTGTGCTCGGTCAGCCGGTTCTTGATCTTCTCCGAGGATTTCGCGGCCGCTATGTTGGAGGCGGGCTTGTGGTAGAACTCGCCGTAGTCGTCCTTCTTCTTGCCGTCCTCCTTCCTCGTTTCGGCGCCCATCTGCAGCGGCCTCAGCCCGAGCTTGGCGCGCAGCTTGTTCGTCTCGTCGATCGAGAGCGAGTCCTGGTGGTTCTGCGACTGGGACTGCTGCTCGTCGGGCGACCTCTCCCTCCCGTGCTGCTGCTGTTGGGGAGGCGGAGGAGTCGGACTCCTCTCCCTCTCCGGCGAAATCTCGACGACATCGGAATCTGCGTTTTAAAAGTCGATATTAATTCATCGGGTTTAGAGGTCGGCGATTTCCTGAAGTCTAATGGAGAAATTGTTAATACAAGGCTACTAAACGAAAATTAGCATGTTTTGATGTACTTACAAACATTACCTACTCCATTATTTAATTAATTAATTAATATTTTATATTAGATGAACAAATGCGTTGTCATATCAACGTAAACAAAAACAAATGCACCGAATCGTTAATTAAAATGTATTATCTATTCTTCCTTTACTTTAAGGTGCATAATCTTAGGACTGGTTACAATCAGACGATGCATGTATTATTTTTTGTTGCTTAACCTACTGATTCAGACTTAAGGTCTGGTTACAATCAGAAGATGTATGTCATATCAATGTAAAAAAACATCGATTATTACCTGCCGATTCGTACTCCTGGTGTCTGGGCCTCTCCCTCTTCCTGTCCTTGTGGTGGTGCTTCTTGTGCTTGTGCCTCTTCTCCCTGGGGGCCTCGTACTCCTCCGAGGGGCTCCTACTCCTGTGCCTGCGTTTCCTGTCTGTTTTCTCTTTATATTTCTTACTACTAGAACCCATTATTTGTTTAGTGCTATTGATTAGGACCTTAAATTTACCTTAAAGGCACAAACCGACCATTTGTTCAGTAAATATATCAACCCTCGAGCGCACGAACAACGTTTAGCGAACGAAACGCTCGTTTGACAGATCACGGAATGGCCAACTGATAAACGAAGCAAAATGAACTGCAATTTATCAAAATCGTTTAATTGTAATTAAATCATGGGAAATGCAACACAAATAAATTTATTTAAGCTGAATAAGTGTAAATAATTATTACAGATAAAAATCTTGTTTAATCTACAGCAGACTATTGTCATTATTGTGTATATTGGATTGCATACAATATAAAAAAATATAAGTTCTTTAATTGTAATTAATGCGTGGAAAATTAATACAGATTAATCGAATAACTGTTTAATTAATTATTATACATGAAAATCTAACAGTTTAATCTACAGCGAAACAATCATATTATTGTGTATATTGGGTTGCATACAATTTTTTTTTCGAACGGCCGTAGTGGCTAAACGAAAAATCCAAATCGAACGTGGTCTGCAAATCTGTACTCCTCATGTGTAAATTAGTCGGATTCGATTTTTAATTTTTGACGAAAACGTGAAATTCCATTGAAGGCCATTCCCCTTCTTACTTTTGCTCAAAAATTGGCTTTGAAATGATTTCCTAAAGAAACCACTGGTTTGATTCGGGGTTTCTATACATCACTGGAAAGATCCCCTTAAGACGCTTCAGAAAATGTACTTTCGCAAGAATAAATGTCAATTTGAAGCCCGTGACGCGTCAGCAAAGAAAACTCGAAAATGGAAAAAACCGAAAAAAATCAACTCTTTTAATAATCATAGTAGACCCTTATGTAATATCCCTTCAAGATCCCTCAGAAAATATACTTTCGCAAGAATTAATGTCAATTTGAAGCCTGTGACGCGTCAGCAAATAAATCTCGAAAATGGAAAAAATCAACTTTCTTAATAATCGTCGTAAACCTTTATGTAATACCTTTTTCTTCACCAGAAGAACGTTCATCAGAAGAACGATTAGCGTTAAAAAATTTCATCTGGGAAAAAATGCAAAAAAAGTCACCATGAACATGTTATTATACATTCATTTCATTATAAATTTAACAAACAAATATTTGCTTTATCACTTTAACAATACAGAATTAAAGTCTGAGTATACAATCACAAAAACATTATAAAATTGCAATGCGAGCGTTATCAGTTGCTCGTCGAGATAGCTTATCTATACGAAAAAGCTGCACTTTTCAATTGCGGAGATTAATTCGAGTGGTTTACAAACGCGCACAATGTAAAATGGCCCTCAACAAAATCACCAGCCTGTTCGGCAAGAGCAAAAAGAAGCAGGCGGAGCAGCCGGAGGAGCCCGAAGACGAACCCAAGCTGCTGGCGAGGAGGTACTCGTACTCGAAGAGCGGACGGATGAAGGCGAGGGAGTACACCAGAAAAACCGTCGGTGAGATAAGCCCGAACAACAGGAACGTTAGTGGTGAAAAAGTGGAGTTGAACAGTTTCGTTAAAAGAAGTGAGGAGGTTGACGGTAAGGGGCACACGAGGAAGGACTCGACGGACAGGAAAATCGATGATATAGTGAAGGAAATGCGGGATATTCGTTGATGATTATTTTAAATTTAAAATATAACATTTTTTATGTATATATATAAAATTTTGTTTGTTGTACGTACAATTACGACTAGAAATGAGGGATATTTGTTGGTGAAGAGATTATTTATTTAAAATATAACGTTTTGTATATATTATTATAAAATATTATTTGTTTTATGTACAATTATAGACTATTAATTTGTGTTTAAAATATAAGGTCTATTATTTGTTATATGTACAATTATGTATTAATTAATTGGTGGACGTTTCGACGTAGGAAACGTCCAGAAGGCAAAACGTCGACCGGCATATCGGGCAGCCGCACTTTTCCGAGAGCCAGCGGTCCACCCTCTCGGGGTCCTGTCTGTGCGCGAACCACCGGCCCATGCAGTCGACGCACCACATCGGCTTGCACCGGCACTCCTGGCACGGGTTCTGGGTGGTCACCTCGCACAGCTGGCGGATCTTAACGTTCGCCGCGCTTTGCATGCATCCGATGCACTGATCTAGTTCCTATAATTGTTGTTTTACTGAATTAATTCACTATGTAAAGTAAATAAATTTATATTTAGAATTAAAATTTTATTTTATAGCAGAACTGTAATTAAAATGCTGTTTTACTTGCTAAGGTTATTAGTAAACCATGATTTGATGATTTGGTAAAGATGTAAGTATTTTAGTTTGTTTAAATTGCCGTTGAACGATTATGTGTGTGTGTGTGTGTGTAGGTACAGTGAGATCAGAAAGTCGAAAATAGTTGGTAGCACATTTTCTGAAAATAGGGATAATAATTCACGTAATATTATGTTGGCTGTCTGGAATGCTCCAGTGCAGTGCATTTTGTTTATTTTGACATCTTGTTGTTTTTTGAGGTTACTTGTTTTAAAGGTAGTTTTTTTAACACGTTCGCTGCCACTACAATTTGGATTACATAGTATAAATTTGGAAACACTAGTGCATCGGTGGCAGCGAACGTGTTAAACAAGTAACGTCAACTAACTAACAAGAATTTTTGGATATTGACTGTCCAGCGAGTTCATTGCAAAGGTTTTATTTTATAAATCTATCAAAATTTCCCTTTTAACCGATACCCATTAGAATCCTTACCTCGTCACATTTATATCTGGGATTCCCGTCGATGGCCTCCTTGAAAGCGTCCACGAACTTATCCACCAGGTTTTTGTGAAATCTGACCTGCGGCAGGACCGTGATGACCCTCGATATCCTGTCCTGCAGGTCCCTGAAGTCGAGGGCGTTCAATCGGATCTTAAACGACGGACCCCTCGCCGATTGCACGTCGATGGTGATGAATTGCGTTTCGCCGGTGTTGAGATGCGAAAAGGGATGTGTGTCGCTCTGTTTCACCACAAAACTGGCGTCGCTCTGATGGACGATGGTCAGTCCCAGCGGATTAACTTTTATAACCCAGTTTTCCGTCGCCACCAGTTTGGTTATCGAATTCGTTTGTATACTTATCTTGTCTATACTGTAAAACACAATTTATACTAATTTTACGTATTGTTAAATAAAGATTATAAAAATTCTTTAAGAAATTACTCCGTAAACTCTACATTTATTATGACAGATGCCCTAAATTTTTAATCAAATTTTTATTTTTCCTACCTTCTAAATTCCAAATTTATACTCCTAGCAAGGGTTTGCCAGTTATCCTCGGCGTTGCAAAACCTCTTAATATTCAACACGATCGGATGACCCGTGGGGATTCTGTACATGTAAATTTGGCTGATTGCTAATATCGGCAGGATTATTGCGGACGTGACGAATACATTGCAGGCGAGATTATCCGAAACCCATAACGTTTTCAGCTGGAAAAAGGAAATGGATAAATAAAACCTGGACATCTTCGTTCCGTGCCTACCCCGTCTTCTTCCCCGATGAGCCGGATCAGAGCCACATAGCCCAGCGGTAATAAGGAGTAGACGAATAGGGTGAGCGAGGTCCTCTTGATGTGATACAGGACGAAGTCCTCGCTCTCGCTGCCCAGCACACTGGAGAAGACGTTCTGTATGGTCAGACCGGCTGAAACGAATTCGATGGATGGGTAGATGATGCAGACCACGAGGAGGAGGTAAATTAGGGAGAACAGTAGATCCGGCGACATTGTGTTATCTGGGATTACACATGGTTCAACAATGAATTAATCGTATTTTGGAAACCAAAGGAGAGTGATAGATGTGTTTAATTGTTGCCTCACAATATAGGAGCGCGCGAAATTCAAGTTGGTTAAATTTATTGTCAGTAGATGAAGAAATTAGAAAAGTAGAAATGAATAACAAATTTAAGTAAACACCAAATTAAAGGGTAAATAGCTCAGACAGATTAAAGACCGCTTTACAACAATCCGGGAATGGTAACGAGAACGGGAACCAAAAATTAAATCATATGATTCGCATGTTGACATACGCTAATAAAAAATTTCCGGTAATGAGAACGAAAAACTGGGTAAATATTTGCTCCCGTTCTCGTTACCGTTCCCGGATTGTCGTGGAGCGGCCTTAACACATTTTTAAAATCTGTGTTAATTTAGTATTTGTATAAATGTATTGTTTGAATACAGATCTTGTATATCTATAACAACTTTAAAGGACAAGCCTTGAGGCCTTTATCAGGCTACGTATTTGTAGTACTTAAATAGGGTTGGCTATCGTATCAGGTTACTCGATAATTAATGAAGGGTTTAAAAGCCATATTACGGTAATTAAAGATTAATTTGAAAGCCTTATCAGGTTGCGTTTTTGCCGTACCCAAACACGGTTATGAAGAATCACGGCAGTACCGTTGTACCCAAACATGGTTATGAAGAATTACGGCAGCCAATTTATTATATTGCCGTAGACGAACATGGTTATAAAGAATCTCGGCAGCCAATGTAATACGTTGACGTACCCGAACACGGTTATGAAGACTCACGGCAACTAATTTATTATATTGCCGTACACGAATATGGTTATGAAGTATCACGGCAGCCAATGTAATACGTTGATGTACCCGAACACGGTTATAAAGAATCACGGCAACCAATTTATTATATTGACGTACACGAATATGGTTATGAAGAATCACGGCAGCCAATGTAATACGTTGACATACCCAACACGGTTATGAAGAATCACGGGAGCCGTACCGGAACAGGGTTATGAAGAATTAAATAACTAAACGCAGTTATATTCCTCACTTCACTCGTTTATTTATAACATTAAATGTACATTTCGAACACGATGTGTTCATTTTCAATAGTTAACTGTTGAAAATGAACACATCGTGTTCGAAATGTACATTTAGTGTTATACATAAACGAGTGAAGTAAGGAATATAACTGCGTTTAATTATATAATTACGGAACTTCACATAACTCACAAATACATAATAATTATGAAGAATGATGTAGCTAATGTGTTGCCGTACCCGAACACGGTTATGAATATTCACGGCAGCCCACTGAAAATGTTGCAGTACCAACACACAGTTATGAAGAACAATCTTTGACTATACAGTCAAGTAGTAATTAATAATAATATTATATTAATAATATACTAATATATTAGAACAATGAGAATCAGGATAGCCAACTTAAAAAGAATACCATCCTTTCTGAAAATACACATCTACTCAGTGACTTTGGATCGAAGTGCCCCAACGCCGAACGTCAGCGCATCGCCCGTGGAAATGTCAAAAAGTGTCGAGACACAGACTTTTGATAACTAAACACCCGCAGCGCGTACACTGGCACCGTTTTCAGCGTCTCCGGTGTTGAAATTCTGGCGCGACGCCGCGTTCCGTGCGGATCAGGCGGCAGGCGTCGGCGGCGCGGCGCCCCGCTCTTAACTGCTCGGCGCCCGCAAAACGATGAGCGCGACGAATTAACAGTTATCCGAGTGTCGTCGGCGATGATGAGCTAAAATGGTGGTCTGAGTATGCTGGAGATCCTGCAGATGTTCTTATTCCTGTTCAAGTCCAAGTACAGGCGGAAATGCGGCCGCCGGCGCCCCCCGCTCGGGCACGAGGTCCTGCTCGGCTGCGCCTGCCTCCTCCTGCTGGCCCTCTCCTCCTCCTCCGGAGTGCAGTCCAAGTGCAGCGGCTCGGTCAGCTGCGGCGGCCACGGCTTCTGCCTGAACGAGACGTGCGTGTGCTACGACGGGTGGCAGGGGCCCCAGTGCCAGTTCTGCGGCGGCAAAGTCAGGTGAGCGCGGTCGATGTTACCGTGATGTTTTAACGAGTGAGAAAGTTGGCCATTGCCACGAGGGTGAAGTTTGCAACACGAGACGCCGACGAGTGTTGCAATGGCCAACTTGCTCACGAGTTTAATACCGTACTTTTTCGCATCGTATTAAATAATTACCTCGGCATCGTTTACGTTTCGTGAAATTGCGACACTCCGCTGGAGAAATTATGAAGTTTATGAATACATGTTTACACAAACAAATGATAACCATGGTAACAACTACACTGTTGAGAAAGTAAAATCGTCGACATTTCATTGGCTGAAATCTATTGGGTAATGAAACCGCTATCATTTTATTGGACGTCAGCGGTGGAGAAAATGATTCGGCCGAGTAATGGACAGCTTTCTCAATCAATTATTTAATAGGATGTGAAAAAATGTTATTAAACCATGATTTGGCAAAGATGTAAGTATTTTAGTTCGTTTAAATTGCTGTTGCAGTTTAAAAGTTTTGCAGCTGCTCCAAGTTTGTACTTTTTGAATTTCGATTCCAATGAAATGAGAGGACCGTTAAACGATTGCCATTCAAAATATGAACAATTGTTGCATGTATTTAGATAAATAATTTTTTGGTAATATTTCTTCTGTAGAATTGAAAAATCAGACAAGAAATACAAGAAAAGGCTTTTGCAGAATTATTTTTCGTTGGAGAACAGTGAACCGTTTTTTTTTTTACTTAAATTTAATTATATCCATAATTTTGTACGCAAATATAATATTTATATAGACTGAGTTAAAAAAGAAATAAAAGCTGTTAGTGTCCATCGCATGCACGCAAGACTTGTTTACCATTTGTTACATTTCACGACCGCATCAACGCATCTTATTTATTCCCATTGTGCACCGCAAAACGAGGTTATTGTGTTCAATATTAACGATGATCATGCTCGTGTGTTCCTTCACCTGTAACGTAATTTGTGGAAACAATAATGATAATATTAAAGTTGGAAACACCAAAGTGGCGGCATCTATTGCCTGAATGCTGCACTAAACCCAATCACCGACAGGTTCCGTTTCCCCATCCGTTTTATGAGACCTGAAATATCGAAACAGGTCCGTAGGTGTTCTGATGGCAGAAACAATATTTAATGTTTTGATGTAACTGTTTTTATTTAATAATTGTAAACCGAGAAAATGATAGAAATTTTTAATAATCTCAAAAATGAATTTATGAAAAATATTTTCAAACAAAAGATGTAGATTTCTTTGTTGTCTTCAATGTTTGTTTTTTTTTTTAAATAAAAATTAAACACCGAAATAAAATTTCGGAGCAACAAGGTTGTTTTTTTCTATTGGGAGAATTCCCTTCTTGATAACCATTTTTTAATATTTGCAGATTGGGCACGTCCAACGGGACGATACACGACGGCTACGGCAACTATTCCATAGGGGTGAAGTGCAGCTGGCTGATCGACGCCCCCAACTCCTCCATCACGATCCACCTGGAGGAGTTCGCGACGGAGTGCGGCTGGGACCACCTGTACATCTTCGACGGGGACAGCGTCAACTCGCCCCTGCTGGCCGTCTTCAGCGGGCTGATGTACAAGGACGGCTACAAGATAAGGCGGATACCGGAGGTCGTGGCGCGGTCGGGCGCCGCCCTCGTCCACTTCTTCTCCGACGACGCCTTCAACATGTCCGGCTTCAACATGACCTACCGCATAAACGCGTGCCCGTCCAACGTTTCCGGCATCGACTGCTCGGGCAACGGCGTCTGCATCGACGGGGAGTGCACTTGTAATGGTAAGTAAATTCTGAAGATAATGTGAATATTGTGATTATACTGTGAGATCGAAAATAGTTGGCAGCCCTTGAAACATAACCTAACTGACAGAAGTTCAGTGGTGTCACTAAGAAAGGAAATTTTGGCATGGAAAACCCTGAAATTTAACCCGTTCGCTGCCACCGACGCGCTAGTGCGTCCGACTTTATACTTGTGTATGTGCAATCCCAATTGCAGTGGCAGCGAACGTGTTAAATAAAACAAGCAGATTATAACCTTAAAAAATCACAAGATGTCAAAATTAACAAAATGTATACTGCACTGCATTGGAGATTTCCAGACAGCCAACATAATTTTAATTGAATTATTATAGGGATTTCTGATCTCGCTGTACATTGTAAATAAACAATAAATAAAATTTTTACCCAACAATAGGTCATTGGACCGGCGTCGCTTGCCACTTGGAAAAATGCCCCGGCAACTGCGGAGCCCACGAGGGCAGAGGAACCTGCGAGCCCGAAACCGGCTGCAGGTGCAACCGTGACTACCGCGGCGACGACTGCTCCCAGCCCGTCGTGAATGGCTACTGGGAGAGCGTCGGGCAGAGCAGCTTCGTGCCGCCCGGCTCGGCCTCCCACGGCGCCGCCGTCTGGAAGGACTCCCTCTACATCATCTCCGGGGAGAGCTACGGCATCGGCCAGATGCTGTACACGTACGACCTCAACGGGAACATCTGGGAGACGCCGCACATAAGCGAGGGCCCGTACATGAGGTACGCCCACTCGACGGTGCTCTACGGCGACAAGCTGTACCTGTACGGGGGGATCTGCGGCAACCGCGGGCCCACCTCGGAACTGTGGGCCTTCGACATCAACGCCAAATCGTGGGAGAACATCACGGTCAAGGCGGTGTCCTGCAACGGCAGTTATCTGCTGTGTGGGCCGCTCAAAAGCGCCGGACACACGGCCACCGTCGTCACGAACGTTAATAACAAGAAGGCCGATCGGATGGTTGTTATTTTTGGACATTCGCCTTTATTAGGTAAGTGCATATATCGAATTATTTGCGCATGATTTTAGTTGAATTCAATTTTTTCAAAGTGTCCGTAAGGTGGCGCCATCTTAAGTGAAATGATTAATACATTTCTCTTAAGGTGGCGCCATCTTAAGAGAAATGATTAATACATTTCTCTTAAGGTGGCGCCATCTTAAGAGAAATTATTAATACATTTTTCGTAAGATGGCGCCACCTTACGGACAATGACGACCTGGCTTTCTTTTTCTTTCTAATTTACCTAAACATCTTGATTTACGATTTTTATGTTTCTTGTAATAAAATTGAGCGAATCATTTAATTAGAATTCTATAGTTACAAAATGACTTTTAGGATATTTAAACACAGTTCAAGAGTATTATTTCGGAACGAGGGAGTGGAACATAGTGAGAACATCCGGATATCCAGTAAAAGGCGGATACGGTCACACGGCCGCCTGGGATTACTACACTTCTAAAATTTACGTTTACGGAGGTAGCCGTTTCACAAATAAATGTACCCAACAAACGTTTAAATATCACCATTTTTAGGAGTGGTATCGGAAAGCGAATCGGCGCAAATACTCAGCAAAAGTTTATACTCGTACGACCCGAACTCGAAGATTTGGACCCTACTGGCGGACGCGCCGAACGCCCGCTTCCTGCACACCGCCACCTTCGTCTCGCCCGCCCTGATGCTGGTCTTCGGGGGCAACACGCACAACGACACGTCGCACAGCGTCGGCGCCAAGTGCTACAGCGCCGACATGATGGCCTACGACGTGATCTGCGACACGTGGCAGGCCTTCCGGGCCCTCGACAGCGTCAAGTCGGACCTGGCCAGGTTCGGGCACTCGGCGTCCGTGTTCGAGGGCTCCCTGTACATCTACGGCGGCTTCAACGGGCAGATGCTGTCCGACATCCTGAAGTACACGCCGGGCACCTGCACCCACCTGAACGTGCCCAAGTCGTGCCTGAACACCCGTCCGGGTGTGAAGTGCGTGTGGGACCAGAAGAACGGCAAGTGCGTGAACATCAAGGACATACCGAAGACCCTGCTGAATTCCGACAGGCACGGGGACGGGGTGGTGCTGAAGTGCCCGGAGATGGGCAGGAACCAGATCACGCTGATGATGATCCAGAACAAGGAGAAGTGCTTGAAGATCGAGGACTGCGCGAGCTGCGTGCAGAACACGAGGAAATGTGTTTGGTGCGATTCTGGTAAGTGGCGCAATAGTGCTTTTACAGTGGTAATAAATATATCTCCTATAACACTGGTATTATATTTTCGGCTGTATGAACGATCTTCCAAACATAATTTGAGGTTAGGTTGTGCGATTGCATTACACATATTTTAATTGATGTTTACCCTGTCACAATGTTCATTAACAAATTCTTTACTATTTCAATGTATTTTTTACCTTAAATCCTCTTCTGAGGTTCCATTTATAATTGAAACAGTAACGATTCAAAAATGTATTCGGCGACTGACAGTGACAGATGACAGAACGTTTACACAGCTGAAAATATTAAAAAAAATCTGGCCTAAATAAATATTTTGGCATATTTAAATCATGTATCTGCATTGAATTTTTACAGGTTGTTCGTACGACAGCTGCACGGATGGTACGGAAACACCCAAGTCCACCCTCGAACAGTGCCCCTTCGATGCAAACTCCATGTGCAAGCAGCTGCACACGTGTAAAGCTTGCTCGTCGCAATCCACCTTCTGTAAGTTCATACAAATTTAATACAATAATAGTTTCTAAATCCATTTGATTTTGTACAGTTGCTGCGCGATTCAATACACTATACTCTGTTCACATTTTATTCTCGCCCCAGTAGGCTTTGTTAGGGTGACATTCTTGTTGGTAGTAAAAAGTTACTAACAATTTAGTTATGTCATTTTTTGGTTATGTGTAGTTTGACATTTTGTTGAAATTATAGGTTAATAATCATTACTATCAAAACACACATGCCAGTCAGGACAAAAAACACCCCAACTGCGGCGAGAATAATATTTTTGGTGTAACGTAAGCATTTCATTTAAAATTCACAATAATTTTTACTTTCTCCGTTACGAAGTACGAGAAAGTATTGTGATCGTGATTTTTCTTTTTAATTTTTTTTTTACGGAAATATCCGTTTTGGGGTCCCTAGATGCCATTTCAACAATTTCTGGAAAAATTTTTTTTGTGTATGTGTGTGTCTGCTGTGCGCACTGTATCCCAAAAACTAATAGAGCAATTGATATGAAACTTTGAACATACGTCTTATTTGATAATCCGAAGAACTGAAAAGCTTTTGGTAAAATTTCGTACATCGGAAGTGGGTGTTTACCTTAACTGTTTTTTGTTTTTTGCCAATATTTTCTCAAATATGAAAAATATCACAAGAATATTTAAACAAACATTGGAGACAACAAAGAAATGCGCATCTTTTGCTTGAAAATATTTTTCATAAAATCATTGCTATTCGAGAAAAAAAATTATTATTAATTTTTTAATTTTTGGTTTATAATTATGAAACGATAATAGTTACAACAAATTGATGTGAATAATAATTGTAGAGAATGCCAAAATGAACAACTTATAAAGAATAAGTTTTTTCGAAATCTCGCTAGTTTTTGAGTAAACCGAGTTTTTGAATGTGAAGTATAATTTTTCCATCTTCCATAATTTTGACGTTTTAAACGTCAGTTTCATCCGAGTTTGCGCAATGCTCGATGTACATTTAAAATATGATTTAAATTGAAAATAAACCATGAAAGCGTAAATATAAATGATGCCATCAAGTCGGAGAAAGTAATATGATGGCCACATCACCATTTTTTAATCTTTACAAAGGTTAATTAACCGTAATAGTGCCGAGCAGCGCCACCGCGTCGCTGCATACTCCTGTCAAAAGTTCCGCGAGCGCTATGGCGCATTTTATGTTTTTCCTAACAACATAAAATCATTTAAACTGCACATTTTTCTTTGGCAATTTACGGTATACCCATAAAAAAATTGTCGGCACTGAAACGGTTAAGCACATGGCATCCATGTGGAAAACATAACCTCGAATTTATTTCGAAGGCAAAAGTCAGAATTAGAACCAGAGTATCCAACATTATAAATAAATTACCAGATCTGGTTGGCCAATAAAAAAAAAGAGCAGCGTTTTCTAATTCAAATTTTATCTGCTGAAACGTTTTGGAAACTCAAAGAAATAATTAATTACAGGCAAATGGAAGTACGAAATAGAAAACGTAAGAAAATGCACGACGCACGTCAAAACCCACCCGAACAACACGCAGTCCCCGCACGAGGACGTCCCGGCGGAACAGGCGGAAATGCAGTGCCAGAGGGTCTGCGCGGAGTACGCCTCGTGCCAGAACTGCACGCAGGAGGAGTGCATCTGGTGCCAGAACGAGGGCCGGTGCGTCGACAAGAACGCCTACACGGCGAGCTTCCCGTACGGGCAGTGCCGCGAGTGGACGACGGTGAGCGCCAAGTGCCGGAGCAAGGGCAACGAGGAGAAGTCCCAGTGCAGCTTCTACTCCACGTGCGCGCAGTGCCGCGACGACCCGGCCTGCGGCTGGTGCGACGACGGCAGCCGCACCGGCCTCGGCAAGTGCATGCCCGGTGGCTACGCCGGCCCCACGCTGCACACGCAGTCCCTGCCGTCCAGCACCTGTCCGTCGGAGAGGTGGCACTTCACCACCTGCCCCCTGTGCCAGTGCAACGGGCACTCGAGCTGCGTCGCGAACACGAGCAAGTGCATGTCGTGCAGCGACCTGACGACGGGGCCGCGCTGCGAGCGGTGCAAGGACGGCTACTGGGGGTCGCCGGTCAACGGGGGCAGCTGCCAGCCGTGCGAGTGCAACGGGCACGCGACGCAGTGCCACCTGGACACCGGGAAGTGTTACTGCACGACGAAGGGGCTTGGCGGCGACCACTGCGAGAAGTGCGACGCTGCCAATCATTACCACGCCGATCCGATGAATAAAGGATCTTGTTATTGTAAGTATTATTTTTAACTTCCAGTTGGCTCGTAACCAGAGCATTACGTTATCTCAACTCTGTTTCATTTTTATTTTGATGGCCAATGTAAAAAGTCACTAAACTTGAAAAAATAGGTTATATTAAAAAAAAGAGGTTATGACAGTGTTGCCATCAAATTGAGTTTCTTCCAGCGTGTATTTTATACAATTTTTTTATTGAAGTTTTCATATTGTCATCAATGATTTTTGGCATTTTTTTAAATTAATTAAAAAACCAGCACACTTGAATGATTGAAGCAATAATTTAATACATGAAATAGGCAACGTTGTTAAAATACTGACATTTAATAATATTTTCATTGTCGGATCAGTTCCGTTGGTATTCATGTGTAAAAGTTTATAAATTGAAATCACAGCCTTCTTATACCCTAGGCACACGGAGGTAGTTAATGATCATTAGCCCTAATGATCATTAAGAAAATTGTCAATTTACAAATGTAGGTGACACACGGGATAAAGCACGCCTGCGCAGTATACGTACCTAAATACAGGTATTTATGTTTGGTTTTATATAAAAAAAATTCATAATCATTTAAAAGGTTGGATTTAATTGATGGGTTACATTGAACAACGCCCCCCAACACGTGCTGATTTTTATATCAACCAATTGTATTCGCCCAAATGTATGTGATTTCACAACAAAGAGTTATAAGGAAAGAAAAAGTGTAGGAAAACTACGAGGAACTCACGGATACAGAAACAGCAAAGAAAAAGTTTCCACGTTCATTTCTAAAAGTAAAGTAATATCAGCTGATCGCGAACTGTCATTCATGACAGCGATATTTTTCAAATGACTGGCGATGTTACACGATTACCGGCGATGACCTGTTTTAAACTTCGTCGCCGATTTTATGATCATAAGTTTATATGACGTTATTAATGATCATTAGTATTATGTTGATGTGACACACGGCGAAGTTAATGATCATTAGGACTTAGTGATCATTAAATAGCTCCGTGTGCCTAGGGTATTAGTTAAAAATAAAAATGGAACAGAGTGTACCAGGGGGTGTTCACTCCATAGGATTTTTTGGTACCATATCTCAGTACTACGATCAAACGTATGGTGGCGCTGTCTTCAGTTTTTAACCGTGCCTGCATTTTATGGTTTGCATATTGGCTACTACTTTCTGCAATAAGTAAGGTTGTTTCTATTCTATTTTATATATTGGCTTTGTTTTGTAAACATAACAACATAATTATTCAGTACACATGTTTCGTTCGTTCTACTATTCTGTGCAGTTTCGTGTTTAATTAAAGACAACATTGATTGATTTTTTAAAATTTATATAAATTCTCATATCAACTTATTGTAGGCACATTACTGTCACTCATAATGGAATTGTTGTTGTGTGCCTGGATGTGACGATAGGATGTTGTGGAGAAAGGACTTTTGCTTCAAGATAAAGAAAGATTTAAGTTATGGGTCACTAATATTTCAAATCCAAAGTTAAAATTAAAACGTCACAAAGACATTTATAGAACACGTCAAGTAGAATATTTTAATGTCGTTTATACTGAAAGCTTCTACTTCGTTATACATTTTATATAATCAATAAGATTAGTTGAGGTTTGAACATGGTTTCAATACAGTTTAAATAAAATATCTTTACTTTTTTTTATTTTCGTGACTATAGTTTGGGCAATTTTAACCTGCCTTTTTCGAAGAAATAGTAAATTAAAATTACAAAGGTGCCGAAACTATAGTCATGAAAATGAAAATGCAAATTTCAAACTTTTACAAAATAATAGTGTTATAAAAATATTTTAAAATTAGCGCCATTTTATCCCAACCAATAAAATCCACGATCAAATAGTAGGTGGCGCTAAATTTGGTACTAACACTTTTCCCCAATTCTATTGTTTGAGTTGGCAATCTTAATTATTCGTTTATGGAGTGTACCGTGAGATCAAAATGTTGAAAATAGTTGGCAGCACATTTGCTGAAAATCCCCACAATCATTCAAGCAATATCATATTAGGATTAATGAACAGGTACTTCCTGAATGCACACAATTTAACAAATCCTTAACATTTACAAATTTAACCTATAAATTAACATGTGCCAACCAACACTCCACAAATTTTATTAACTATGATGTGTAAGTAACATAATAAATACACATAAATAAACTAACATACATTTAACTCATTATTCGCAATAATAATTTTAATAATTTCACATAATAAATAGCAAAACATTTTACTTCATTTTCATAAATAAATTAACCTACAATAGATACTTATGCCCACTTGCACCGCAGCTACTTAATCATGATTAAAAAGTTAATCAATGGTTAGTGGAGAATTGGCATGCACCGCAACTTAATCATGATTAAAGTCCCCAAGAAACGTCAAATATTTAATCAGCCGATTTTGGCCGATTAACTCAAAAACGAATAACTTCACGACGAATATACTCGTGAAGTTAGTTACATTTGGCAGATGATTTTGAAATTAATAACCTTTGTTTTGTCTTTGTTATTAAAAACGATGGATTTGGGAATAGTTGAGCAGATTGATGAAATCGATGGCTTGGAGGTTAATGATTTTATTAATTTTGGTTTGTTTACCTCGTCCAATAATAAGAAATAATAATAATAGTATATTAGTTAGCATTTATTATTCATATTTACCGCGCATTTGTTTCCTCTGTTCTGAATAGAATAACCAAAAAAGAACTGAAAATCCCTAGAAAAACGTGTGCTCTCTATAATAATACTCCGTGGTCTATAGATGCTTAATCAGCCGACGGTGCAACGAAATACTCTGATTAAAGTTAATCATGATTAAAATTTAATCATGATTAAGTTCTGCGGTGCAAGTGGGCATTAGACTTAATAACCCTGTAACATTATTTTAATTAAGCATGGATATTTTTAAAAAATGTGAGAATTAATACTTATACTCTATAAAAAAAAAATAGTTTTAGTTATCTGCTAATGATGGTTTAATTCATAAACCGAAACTAGTTCAGACAATAAAAAATAAAATCGGCAGATATGAATACAAAACAAGTAACCTCAAAAAAGCACAAGATGTCAAAATAAATTGGAGAATTTCAGATAGCCAACATAATATTACTTGAATTTTTATCCCTATTTTTAGAAAATGCCAACTATTTTCGACTTTTTTATCTTACGATATTCTTTCCAAGCATTGTTTACAAGCATAAAAAATCTATTTCAGATGATCTCACAATAGATTACCAGTTCACGTTCAACTTATCGAAAAAAGAAGACCGACACTACACCCAGATAAACTTCCGCAACTCCCCGACGAAAGCGGACATCGACGCCGACTTCTCCATAACCTGCTCGGAGGTGGCGAAGATGAACATCACCATCAAACGGGCGAACTCGAAGGAGGAGAAACCGATATTCACCCGCTACAACTGCACCTCGTTCAGGTCTCGCTTCGCCAAGTCCGACTACAACTTCGGCATCGAGGACAACACCACCCTGACGACGTTCTACGTCTACGTCTACGACTTCCACCCCCCTCTGTGGATACAGATCTCCTTCTCGCAGTACCCGAAGCTCAACCTGCAGCAGTTCTTCATCACCTTCTCCACGTGAGTGTGTGCGCTTGTGGTTCTCGAGTGGCTTTAGTTCTTTCTCACGTTTGTGAAGAATGTATGATCTGTTCGTGTTCCTAAGGTGTTTCCTGATGCTGCTCCTGGTGGCGGCGATACTCTGGAAGATCAAGCAGAAGTACGACATGTACAGGAGGAGGCAACGGCTGTTCGTCGAGATGGAGCAGATGGCGTCGAGGCCGTTCTCGCAGGTGCTCGTCGAGATGGAGCTGAAGGAGCGGCTGGACTCGGACAACGCGATTGTCGCCGCCATGGACAGGGCGAAGAACAAGAGGGACGCCCCCAGCCCGATCGCTCTGGAGCCCTGCTGCGGGAACAGGGCCGCCGTGCTCAGTCTTTTGGTTCGATTACCCACAGGTAGCCGATTGTATTACTTATTATAAGGTGTGAGCCGCAGAATTTTGTTGCTGAGTTGGCCATGCCTGAATGAAAGAGGGAGAGAGAGAAACATAGCAATCATGTCTGAGATTAATTCATTTTTTAAATCTCATGACGTAATAATATGCGACATACCTCATTTATCTCACAGCCAACTCTGAAACATAATTTTGTGGCTCACACAATAGAAAGTAATAAAAAGAAGGAGATTCAGTATGTTTTAAGAATATTTTCATTTCCAGATTGTCTTACATTTCCTTTATTAAAATTTCTATAATCTAACAAAATTTTGTGGCTCACACGATATTATTAATTGAGCAAGCTTTAATGGTGGATTCCACAAAGGTGGTAATAAATATAACACCTGCATGAATTGACATAACACTAGTATTATATTTCCAGCTGTGTAAACGATCTTTCAAATAAATGATTTGAGGTTAGGTTCTGCGATTACATTACACGTATCTTAATGAGAGAGAGAGAGTCGATACATTTATTTATTGAGACACTTTTACAGGTCTTTCAACCTATTTTTAATTGATATTAACTCTTTTGCAATGTTTTTTTTAAACAAATTCTTATCTATTTCGATGTATTTTTACCTTAAATCCTCCTCCGTGGCTCCATTTCTAATTCAAACAACAATTAAAAAACGTATTCGGTGATTGACAGTGACAGACAATAAATACAGGCTTACGAAAAACCTGGCTTAAGTAAATGTTTGCGAGACAATTTTAATGTGAAGAAAATTCCAACCTTTTTCGTTTTTTAATTTCAGGCGGTGAACCGTACACGGTGCGAGGACAGTCTGCGGGCCTGGCGATAGCGAGCACCCTGGTCACGCTGGGCAACCCCCGCAAGACCAGCCTGGAGCAGGTGAAGGCGGAAGGTAAGGGGGCGAAGTCGCGGAAGTCGCAGTCGCAGCACCCCGACGCCGGGTGCCTCTAGTGAATCTCCCCTCGTCGTCCCGTTTTATACTCAGAATGCTTTAATGAAGGGGAACGTAAAAACAGCGCTCCCGTATTTAATTATTTTTTTTGTTCTTAGTAATTTATTAAGTAGACTTTTTTTTTCTCTCTCTCTCGAACGCGAAGAAGACGATATTACGACACTGTAACTGTTCACTCACCGTTTTTCGTGCGGCGAAAGGCCTATCGGCTGGAGATGATGGGGGGAGGGGAGGAGGAAATCGGTCGACTGAAACGCGGGCGGTGTGTTGATTATCTTTAAAGACTGTGCAATACGTTTTTATATATATTTTTATTGAAATATTCAAGTCCGGACGAGCTTAAAATGGATATTTCGAATTCAAACGGTTTTCTGAATTTTATATTGAGATGGCTCTCTCTGATAAATTTTTAACGAGAGATATTATACTCTGTTCACATTTTATTCTCGCCGCAGTAGGCTTTGTTAGGGTGACATTTTTGTTGGCAGTAAAAAAGTTGTCATTGCATTTTTTTGATTATGTGTAGTGACATTTTTGTTGGTAGTAAGAAAGTTATTAACAATTTGGTTATGTCATTGCATTTTTTTGTTTGTGTGTGGTGCAATGTTGTATTTTATAATATCCCTCATTCACGTGTAAAATTCTATTAAAATTATAGGTTAACAATCATTACCGTCAAAAATACAACATGCCAATATAAGGACATAAAAACACCCCGACTGCGGTGAGAATAAAGTTTGATTATGTGTAGTGATATTTTTGTTGGTAGTAAGAAAGTCATTAACAATTTGGTTATGTCATTGCATTTTTTTTGTTTGTGTGTGGTGCAATGTTGTGTTTTATAATATCCCACATTCACATGTACATTTTTTTTTTAAATTATAGGTTAACAATCATTACCGTCATAAATACAACATGCCAATATAAGGACAAAAAAACACCCCGACTGCGGTGAGAATAAAGTGTGAACAGAGTATACAATCAAATGATTTATTATTATCATATTAAATATTATAAATACCAAAGAGGATTAGTAGAGGAGAAACGGAATGAAAGTTAAAAAATTTCAGCCTAGCTTGTCATGTAAAAATTTGATTACTAGAGAAGAAAATGAAAATGAAAAAGATACATAAAAAAATTCAAAGGTGTGACAGTTGAAGCATTGTTTTCTCCATGAGTAAGGAGTGCTGCATGAACGGTTGTCGTGGAGATGCGTTAACCACGAAGTTTCACGAGCAGTCGCTTGTTTCAGCGCCATCTGGCGGCTCTGTATTTTATGCATTTAAACAGACTCTTTGAATTTACTTGCGTATAGTTTACTTCAATCGTGTTAACTTGGGTTTAATTACAAATTTTGTCTATTCATAGCACATACCGTGTCATCAGAAAGTCGAAAATTGTCGGCAGCACATTTTCTGAAAATAGCGATAATAATTCACGTAATATTATATTGGAATTGTCGGCAGCACATTTTCTGAAAATCCCTATAATCATTCAAGTAACATTATATCGGCGGCCTTGAATTCTCCAGTGCAGTGCATGCGCCTTTTGACATCTCGTGTTTTTTTTGAGGTTACTCGTCTTAATAATAGACAAAATGGGCGCCCCAACTTTGAGACTCGTGATTAAATGACGCACTTTGCTAACTTGTACTAAAACTGGTAACCTCAAAAAACCACAAGATGTCAAAATAAACTGGAGAATTCCAGACAGCCAACATAATATTGAATTCTCCAGTGCAGTGCATGTGCCTTTTGACATCTTGTGTTTTTTTGAGGTTACTCGACAAAATGGGCGCCCAACTTTGAGACTCGTGATTAATTGACGCACTTTGCTCACTTGTAGTAAAACCAGTAACCTCAAAAAACCTCAAGATGTCAAAATAAACTGGAGAATTCCAGGCAGCCAATATAATTTTACTCGAATTTTTATGGGGATTTTCATAAAATGTGCCGCCAACCATTTTCGACTTTCCGATCTCACCGTCATCATATTTTTAATTGTGTTTCAATTTCAATACTTGTTACACCGTGTACATACATTTTCGTTTAAATTTAAAAAACTTGATCTAGTCCAACGAAACCTGCGTTTCAGCGAACCGTTTTTCTCGACTGTTGAAAACAAATAAAAACGAAATGAAGCCAGATATGATGAAGGGGACCCGCATCCGTTCAAGTGTATTATTTTAGGAAATTTTTGTGATATATAATCCACCGAATGATGACGAAAGTAATAATAACGTAAAAAAAGTCAGCCAATAGTTTTTCATAAAGTTTTGCGTATTAGATCTTGTAGTGAAATATAGGCCTAAGAGACTGTACAAACACTCGCGTCGGATTGACGGGGAAGAGAAAATTTTCGGTGGTGAAAATCGGAAGTTTTGTAGATCGGAATTATTATCCTCGTTCAAAAAGATTTGACATGCATGGAAATGGGTTTATTGAACAAATCAAATACTACTTGAGGCGAATCATTTATTTTATTTTATTTTTTGTCGATTGAGTGTTTTATATCCATCTGCCATCTAGTCTTTACGGCAGGAACCACCGGACTTACTAATACCAGGAACTCGAATGCGCTGATGAGGGCTATAGTTTGAATAATGATTAATTCATTATTTTTGTTTAAACCAAATATGGATACAGTTCTACATGTATTTTAATTTCCTCTTCAAATTACATACAGAATATCCCCAGCGCCATCTATCATTTTTAATTCCAATAAGTACCTTCAGTGATTAATCACTGACATTTGACAGGAAGCGAAAAATAACCTAAATCTTAATTACCTGATTTAGTGAAACGTATCATTTACTTTCTTTTAAAATTTAAATCTCTGGCAAATAATAATATTTATTCTGTCTAAGAAAAATGCTACAAATTTTAAAGTCTACAGATTCATCTTAAATAAAACAAAAAACAAATAATTCTTCGACTGCAGAAGCTACTATCGCAGCTTGTACGCAAACCCTATTACATAAGAGTAACCCTATTTGCAATAACACCCAAAATAGACAGAATTTAAATACTGAAAAGTAAAACGAGATATACATGATATGAACAGAAATAAGAGATAAATTCACTCATAAAATAAATTTACATCAAACTCCATGAGCCAGTTTTTTACGGTTTATGTTGATTAGAAACTTCCGATTCAAACTACGTCGACAAATTTTCTCCCTCCACTCTAAAATCCCGACGTTTTCTCGTTTTTCTCATATATATATATTCTAGATAAATACTCTCTCTCTCTAAATCTCACTCTCTATATATATCTCTAACTACGGTGGTGTGTGTAGAGGGCGGGGCGCGTCCGCAATAAGCCTGCAGCAAAACAAAACGTAAAGAAAGAAAGTAGAAAAAAAAAAAAAAAAACAGCGAACAATAAATCCGCCCCGTTTTAAAAAACTCCTGTACATTAAAAATACGACACGTGTGACTGTGTGCGAGCGCCTGCGACAACTTGTAAATTTCGTGTGGATGTGCGATTTGGGAATAGCGTGTTTGCGGAACTGAACAAAGTATTTTTTTTATGATAACATAGTGAACGCGTAGTAAACTGAATGTCCTATACTCGTTTGTTATCTGAATATATCGACGGTCCTCCGCAGTACTGGCGTAAATCAAAATTTCATGTTTTTCAGTTTTATAGTGTTTACTTTTTATCACTAATTTATGTTTTTCAGTCTTGTTGCAAATAATGTTTACTTTTGTGCGTAACAACTATACATCACCGATTTAAAAAATACTCGATAGAGCGTGTTTTGCGTCATTTGATCAATATATAAAAATATGTATAAGTAACGGAGTTTTTAATCGTTCTCCTGAAAATTGTCAGATTTTGAATCGTGTCATCATTGCGGAGGACCATCGATATGTATATATTTATATATGATGGAAAAAATGTTTATATATATTAAGTATATATATGAATATTATTATTCATTAATTTTTATCGAGTAGATCTACCAAGTTGTGTATTTTATATCATTTTTTTTTAGGTTACGTTGTTTACAGTCTGTAAACGCTTGTCCTCATTGTGTTTATATATTTGAATATATATTATATACATGACGGGCGGTTGTTTGTTCTATTTGTTTTTTTTTTGTATCAATCATATTTTACTGCCATGTACCTTCTCGTTTTTTTTTTTATTAATGTAAATATATGATCATTTTTAGCAAGCCTGTCGTTATTTTTTTGCACCCGATTTATTCACGTTTGAAACAAATTGAATCAAGACGAAAAAAGTAGAATGTATGAATATTCAAGCAATTTATAAATAAATAAATTTAAGTCTTACCAAGCCTATCAACTAATAACTTATTGAATTTGTCTTGAAAAGTACTTTCTATGAATTTATTTTCCTGTGTAGAAAATCTACCCAAAATCGATTCTGAACCGAAAAATAAATTCCTAGAAAGTGCATTTTAAGACAAGTCAGCTCTTTTCGTTCCTAGTCTCATAATACAAATTGTGAAAAATTACGTATGCATTACATTGACTCTTAATAAATTCTTAAATAAGTATATGAATACTTTCTGCACTAATTGTATTACCTTTAGGTGAACACGTTCAGGAGTTATTTAGTTTAAAAAAATCTCCATAAGAAATTTAAAAATAAACAATAATTTTCGAACATCAACAAACCTTACTTGATTGTTTATTATTAAACGAATAATTCCCCATAAATTAACGTTTGAATCATTAAAGTGAATTCAACCATTAAATAATTGCGACGGCAGTATTTATTACTTCAGGATTTTCACAGCATGTTTATTTAAAAATATCAAATAATTATAAGTTATGTGATGATTTAACGTTCCAATTATCAAAATTGTCCCTCAGAATTACGATCTAAAAGCTTAAAAAAGCCAAATATATTAAATTCGTATTTTTGCGCGTTTTCGCCATCTACCGGACGATAGATGAACTGCTAAGTGCGTTTTTACGGCAGCGCCAAAATGCTCGAACTTTATACCTATAAATTAAGTGTTACAATTCAGCAATGCGCCACACATGAAAGGATAGACGATTTAATTCTAAATCGAATGATGTATAAAATAGCTGAGGAAATTTAGCGGTTTTCTTGTAATTTGGAAAATGAAAATTAAGCACGACCCCTTTACCGACAATTACAGTTCCCTGTAACTTAAACATTTAATCAAGAACAATTTTCAATATTGTTCAATCAAATACGGGTCTCAATACTTATTACTTATTAATTATGTAACTTTTGATTTTGTTAATGCCTCACTTCATGAGAAATCCTAATCTTCATATATAGGTTGCCCTCTGTTATTGTACGGATGAAATAGTGAATCATTTGTAGATTTAATATTTGTTTTAATGTTTTAAGAATATTTAAAAACTTAAGAAGAATCTTATCTTAGAATGGTAGAATGAGTTTACTTATAAATATTAAAATATTTAAATTAAAAAGCATTGGTATATAGACGTCTAATTTCAGGCAACCCAATATACGCAAAGGCTTTACAGTGAACTGAATTACCGGGTAAATTTTCGTTTGCAAATAACTGAAAAACCGTAAAGTTAGCGGGAATATTCTTCAATCAAATACGGGCCCCTATCCTTATTACTAATTAATCGCTCAGCTTCTTATTTTGTTAATGCATTACAATATGAGAAATACTAATCTCCATACCGGTGCACCCTCTGGTATCGTGGGGATAAACCACTAAACCATTATTGGATTTAATATTTGATTTAATAATAAAAGCCTGTTTAAAAACTTAAGAAGAATGTTATCTTAGAATGAATTTACGTGTAAAGAATAGATATTTAAATAATTAAACTGCAGAAACAATAGTTTAAAATAAACGCTGAAATACAGGCAACCCAATATACAGGTAACTGCAATTAATTTATTAATACTAAAAATTACCAATTTTAAAGGATTAAACTAAACTCAAAAATAAAATCTTAGGTGAGGGAATTATTAATACTTTATTTAACCCAATACTGGCATAATTGACACACCAACATCTATTATTCTTCAATTTTAATGACACCTTCAACTAAATAAATTTAAACTATAATTAAACGTTTTAATGATGATTGAAATCAACAAATCAATTAAAAATGTAAAACATTTATATAATTCTGGTCATTACTGTGCCATCTGTCGGACAAGGTGTAAACTATTAAGCCAAAAGCCTCGAACTATAGTCAAAATGTAAAAAATCCAGCAATGAGCTATACATCAAATAATAAAGCATATCATTCTGAATCGAATTATGTGTAAAATGGCTCGGGAAATTTTGCGGTTTTTCAGTTATTTGCAAACGAAAATTTACCCGGTAATTCAGTTCACTGTAAAGCTTACGCGTATATTGGGTTGCCTGAAATTAGACATTGTTTTTTAATTTAAATATTTGAATATTTACAAGTAAACTCATTCTACCATTCTAAGATAAGATTCTTCTTAAGTTTTTAAATATTCTTAAAACATTAAAACAAATATTAAATCTACAAATGATTGACTATTTCATCCGTTCAATAACAGAGGGCAACCTATATGAAGATTAGGATTTCTCGTGAAGTAAGGCATTAACAAAATCAAAAGTTAAATAATTAATAAGTAATAAGTATTGGGACCCGTATTTGATTGAACAATATTGAAAATTGTTCTTGATTAAATTTTTAAGTTACAGGAAACTGTAATTGTCGGTAAAGGGGTCGTGCTTAATTTTCATTCGCAAATTACAAGAAAACCGCTAAAATTCCTCAGCTATTTTATACATCATTCGATTTAGAATTAAATCGTCTATCCTTTCATGTATGGCGCATTGCTGAATTTTAACACTTAAATTATAGGTATAAAGTTCGAGCATTTTGGCGCTGCCGTAAAAACGCACCTAGCAGTTCATCTATCGTCCGGTAGATGGCGAAAATTATTTAATGGTTGAATTCACTTTAATGATTCAAACGTTAATTTATGGGGAACTATTCGTTTAATAATAAACAATCAAGTAAGGTTTGTTGATGTTCGAAAATTATTGTTTATTTTTAAATTTCTTATGGAGATTTTTTTAAACTAAATAACTCCTGAAAGTGTTCACCTAAAGGTAATACAATTAGTGCAGAAAGTATTCATATACTTATTTAAGAATTTATTAAGAGTCAATGTAATGCATACGTAATTTTTCACAATTTGTATTAGGAGACTAGGAACGAAAAGAGGTGACTTTCTAAGAATTTATTTTTTGGTTCAGAATGTCTACCCAATTTTGGGTAGATTTTCTACACAGGAAAATAAATTCATAGAAAGTACATTTCAAGACAAATTATCTCTTTTCGTTCCTAGTCTCCTGATACCTTTGACTATATACTTTTGGACTGCTAGCGCCACTTCATGTGTGTCTCCAAGCTAAGGTGGCGCGCCGGGACCCTAAATGGTTGCGGTATGTTACTAAATTATTGGTAGCTATTTTGTGTCTATGACATATTACTCTATGAGCTCGCATTGCATACTGTGATACCCTGCAATTTATTCACACCTTTGAAATTATCAAATATTCACACTATGTCAAAATATTGCTATGCGAAAGGCTGCAATACGTCCACGTATATATGCCAACGCGCTTATTATACTCGTCAGCTGATGTACACGTCAGTTGACTTTTGACTTATAACCTAAAATTCTGTATTAGATTTCCATCAAATCCGGAACTTCGCAAATTATGGGTTGATGCTTTGCTTGTAAAGAACAGGCAGGAAAGTGGACCTGAGTTGCCGAAATATGCTCGCATTTGCATTCTCCACGTTGCTGAAGAATACAGCGAGAAATATTTTTTTTGCTTTACGGTTTTTAAATTACGCTACATTTTCGGCTCCGGGGCGGGAGTTATATCGGGCTCCAGCTCGTGGACAACTATTGGAGCAGTGATCATATGAGAAATGGAGGGGGAATAGCAGTCCATTAGTATATAGTCAAAGCTTCAAACTGTTTATGTTAAAATGAAAAGGCTAGAAAACATGACAGCATTACAGTTTATAAATTAATTTACCACTTACACCCTAGACGCCGCCACCACCGACGTTTGCGATTTTATAGATGACTGACTTACCGATTTATTTTATAGTTAACTGACTTATCGAATTATTTTATAGTTTACTGTCTTACCAATTAATTTTATAGTTAACTGTCTTGCCGAATAATTTTATAGTTAACTGACTTACCGATCTACTTAATAGTTCAATGAGAATATCATAGGTGTCGCATCGGTGGTTCATCACGCCAACTATAGATGGCGGCGCGATTAGACTGTAGGAAATTTCTGCAATTATAATTTCGCTAAACTAACAGCGGATAGAACCAGATGCCGCGCCGACGTTTTATTTCGCTCGTGCCGGCGACGCGAAGAATGCGGTATTGATATCGTGGCGGTGGACCTCCCGGCTGGCGGTCGCGCGAACTCCTAAATTCCTTCCACATGTTCCGCCGTCGCACGGGCCAGCCAGCAGCGCTCTCTGGTCGGCCTGGTGCGTGCCGCCGCCGCCTATCGACTTTCTGTATGTTTTGCGACGTCCCGGCAGGCGCACGGCCCCACTCTCTGACCGCGGTCACTCGACACGAACGAACAATAAAAAAAAAATACGGCGACCGGCGTCTCCGTCGCGACGGCACCACCACCACCACCACCCGTCGTCGTCGTCCACGTGCCGAGACCGGCCGCGCATTTCGCCCGCGGCCCGTGCCGTGCTCTCCCCCGGATTCCGCTAACCTGTTGATATCTGATATATCATATCCTGTGGGGGGCGAGTATTAATTCCACCCCGGTTTGTGACCGCGAGCCGATCCCCGGCCCCGAGACACGCGCGGCGCCTACGTGTCGCCAGTGCCCCGATTCAGCCCCTCGTACATTCACTGGATTTAAAGGTAATGACAACTTTGAATGCAAATTGAAAAAAATAATAATAATAGCACATAACGTAACAATTGCAAAACTGAAAAAAAAAGTTATGGCAAATAATATAACAATTGCAAAAATGAAAAAAAAAATATGACAAATAATATAACAATTGCAAAAATGAAAAAATATATGGCAAATAATATAACAATTGCAAAAATAAAAAAAAATATGGCAAATAATATAACAATTGCAAAAATAAAAAAAAGATGGCAAATAATATAACAATTGCAAAAATGAAAAAAAAAAATTATGGCAAATAATATAACAATTGTAAAAATGAAAAAAAAATTATGGCAAATAATATAACAATTGCAAAAATAAAAAAAATATATTATAGCAAATAATATAACAATTGCAAAAATTAAAAAATACCAATATGATAAAAAACAGTAATTGCAAATACTTTAAAAAAAACAATAATTGCAATTTAAAAAAAACCAAATTTAATATTTAAATTATATATTTCAATCTGCAACAAGTTGAGGATTTCCATTTTGTCTTAGAATCATCCAAAACGCGAATAATTACAAATCTTTAAATTTGAATAACAAGAAAATATATATTCTTCAATTTTTCGGTCACTTTATTAAAACGTAAGGCAGCCACGGCGGCCACGATTAAAATGATTTGTCTGATTCACTGGAAAATATTTTGTTTAATGTAAAAATAAATGTATTTTAACGACGGATATATTTCTGTTTAAATTGTAAATTTTGAATAATAAGAAAATATTTATTTATCAAATTTTTCGATTACTTTATTGAAACGTAAGGCGGCCACGGTTAGTTACATAAAATTTATATTGATAATAATTGTAGACAATCCAAAAATGAACAACTTATAAAGTATAAGTTTTTTCGAAATCTCTTTAGTTTTTGAGTAAACCAACAGTTTTATTTATTTTTTTTATTTTTGGTTTATAATTACGAAACGATAATAGTTACATAAAATTTATATAAATAATAATTGTAGAGAATTCAAAAATGAACAACTTATAAGGAATAAGTTTTTTTCGAAATATGATTGGTTTTTGAGTAAACTGACAGTTTTATATTTTTCATTTTTGGTTTATAATTACGAAACGATAATAGTTACATAAAATTTAAATAAATAATAATTGTAGAGAATTCAAAAATGAACAACTTATAAGGAATAAGTTTTTTTCGAAATCTGATTGGTTTTTGAGTAAATTGACAGTTTTATTATTTTTCATTTTTGGTTTATAATTACGAAACGACAATAGTTACATGAAATGTATATGAATAATAATTGTAGAGAATTAAAAAATGAACAACTTATAAAGAATAAGTTTTTTCAAAAAAATTTTAGTTTTTGAGCAAACCGAGTTTTAATATTTTTTTTTTCATTTTTGGTTCATAATTACGAAACGCTAATAGTTACATAAAATTTATATGAATAATAATTGTAGAGAATCAAAAAATGAACAATTTATAAAGAATAAGTTTTTTTTGAAATCTGTTTAGTTTTTGAGTATTTATTTTTTTCATTTTTGGTTTATAATTACGAAACGATAATAGTTACATAAAATTTATATAAATAATAATTGTAGAGAATTCAAAAATGAACAACTTATAAGGAATAAGTTTTTTTCGAAATATGATTGGTTTTTGAGTAAACTGACAGTTTTATATTTTTCATTTTTGGTTTATAATTACGAAACGACAATAGTCACATAAAATTTATATGAATAATAATTGTAGAGAATTCAAAAATGAACAACCTATAAAGAATAAGTTTTTTTCAAAAAAATTTTAGTTTTTGAGCAAAGCGAGTTTTAATTTTTTTCTTTTCATTTTTGGTTTATAATTACGAAACGACAATAGTTACATAAAATTTATATGAATAATAATTGTAGAGAATTCAAAAATGAACAACCTATAAAGAATAAGTTTTTTTCAAAAAATTTTTAGTTTTTGAGCAAAGCGAGTTTTAATTTTTTTTTCATTTTTGGTTTATAATTACGAAACGACAATAGTTACATAAAATTTATATGAATAATAATTGTAGAGAATTCAAAAATGAACAACTTATAAGGAATAAGTTTTTTTCAAAAAAAATTTAGTTTTTGAGCAAAGCGAGTTTTAATATTTTTCTTTTCATTTTTGGTTTATAATTACGAAACGCTAATAGTTACATAAAATTTATATGAATAATAATTGTAGAGAATTCAAAAATGAACAACTTATAAAGAATAAGTTTTTTTCAAAAAAAATTTAGTTTTTGAGCAAACCTAGTTTTAATATTTTTTTTTATTTTTGGTTTATAATTACGAAACGACAATAGTTACATAAAATTTATATGAATAATAATTGTAGAGAATCCAAAAAAGAACAATTTATAAAGAATAAGTTTTTTTCGAAATCCCTTTAGTTTTTGAGTAAACTGACAGTTTTATTTTTTTTCATTTTTGGTTTATAATTACGAAACGCTAATAGTTACATAAAATTTATATGAATAATAATTATAGAGAATCAAAAAATGAATAATTTAAAAAGAATAATTTTTTTTGAAATTTGATTAGTTTTTTTAGTAAACCGAGTTTTAATTTTTTTTTTCATTTTCGGTTTATAATTACGAAACGATAATAGTTACACAAAATTTATATTAATAATAATTGTAAAGAATCCAAAAATGAGCAATTTATAAAGAATAAGGTTTTTTCGAAATCTGATAAGTTTTTGAGTAAACTGACAGTTTTAATATTTTTTGTTCCCTTTTGCTTTATAATTACAAAACGATAATAGTTACATAAAATTTATATTAATAATAATTGCAAAGAATCCAAAAATGAACATTTTATAAAGAATAAGTTTTTTTCGAAATCCTTTTACTTTTTGAGTAAAACCGACGGTAAAGATTTTTTAGAATTTTTCATCACTTTGACGTTTTAAACGTCAGTGTCATCCATGCGAAAGGTCCTGAGTAGAACACAGTAAAAAGGTAATCGGAATTAGTTTAATTTCCCTTTCAACATTCAGTTTACGGAAGTTTACACTTCGTCAAGTTCTTACGTAAAAAAAATTGCCCCATACGTAAATCGGATTATTTGTTATAAAGGGATTAGCGGCGCGCTTATTCGGCACATAAATGTCGAATGCATTAATTGGATCCGCGATATATTATTAGAAAATGGTGAATGCGCGTCGCCCGCCGCGATTCGTGTCAAGGGCGACTTTCCTTAAAAAAAAAACAGATGTACCAGCAAATCCAACGTGAGAAATACAAATTATCAAAAATACTTCAATTAGTGGAGATCTTTAATGAAATAATTAAATACGACAAAAACTGCAGTGTATTGGTGAGAGCTTGCAGGCAGAACGGTATTTGTATTACTGGCGTCCTTGGTCCTGTAACAAAAAAAATTAAAATAATAAAATTTAAGAATAGTGAACGGGAAATATCTCCGTTTCCGGAAGTCTTACACATTTTTTTTTTATAGACAAATAGTGTTCAGAATTAGTTCCTAGACTAGAAAAAAAAAATTAAGAATAAAAATTTAATCGGCATTTTGGCGTTTCTAGTCGATATGCGTCGTGGCATTGAATTTGAAGTATAATTTTTCCATCTTTCATAATTTTGACGTTTTAAACGTCAGTTTCATCCGCTCGATGTACATTTAAAATATGATTTCAATTGGAAATAAACCATGATAACGTAAATATAAATGGCTATGATACCATCAAGTCGGAGAAAGTAACATGATGGCCACATCACCATTTTTTAATATTTAATTTTGCAGAATTATGAACATGTATATTTCGATCAGTCGTAATATATTTTGCATTATTTTTTTTTTGCCTGCATAACGTATCAATAACATTTCTCGGTCAATTAGCGCGCAAAGGCCGGAAATTATAGGGCGCATTAGCCGGTGGTGCAATCGATGAAAGTGTTTTGCTGCTGCGTAATTATTTAGAGAGTTGCAAAATAATCGCTCGAAACTCGAATTAACTGAAACCTAAATGGCACCCGACAGCGAATCAGCTCTGTAATTTAGAAATTAGTATTAGAAAAAAAAGCTACATCGAGTCCCATTAACCGTCCAAAAGTGTTTATCGTTAACAATTATTATCAAGTGATAAAACGGCTCGATTTCAGACAGAAATGAGAAAGTATTTTTAGTGGATAACAATTGCGAAAGTAATATTTTAACGTCTCTTGGAAAACACGGCGGCGGATTTTGCGAGCAACTGCGAAAACTTGAATGTATATATCGCTTATCCCCGAAGCAGAAATAATGAACAATAATGTCAGAAAGGGGGGAAAATTGGAGCGAGTTTACTGTTAGATCGCGTCCTTTGGATCTAAACGGCCCACTTTTACCTGGCTCGTTTATTTTTTTTATTTTCACGCGTTAAATGATTCAAAACCGAGTACTTATTAGATTAGAAAGAGTGGGCGGTTTGTCACGGATCCGAAGAATAACCGAGCTGGTTTTCGATCTGCTGAAATCCAGTTAACGGTGCAAATTAAAACCGACCCACAAGGTTGCGGAAAATATACAAATGTACACATATAGTTGTTAATTATCGCCTTTATTGTGTGAATAAGAGGATTGCGAAATTAAAAGAGCGTCGAGTGTGTAATATGTATTCTCACTATTTTCATTTTTCTATTGTAAATTAATGCTATATTAATATTGTACGCTCAATTATTTTGGGGTCAAATTTTGATATAACAATTATTCGCACTAGTTTCACTTTTCTTTTAAAAATCGTTGCTGTATTAAAATTTATTTTATGGTAAAATAATTTCCATGGGACAGAGAATCACAATTATTTTGAATTAAAAACAACGGTTTGCCATGAAATCATAATGGCCGATATATAATTTTGTTCTAAAAAGTGACGGTAGATGTCACATTACGATTAATAATCGGCCGGGTTTTCTACATTTTATGATTAAAATGTTTTACTCAGGTACTGTACGTGAATTTCCGAAGGAGGCAATATCCAGCAAAAGTACAATTTATTGAATAATTACTACTTTACTTCCTAAATTTAAAATGTGTTACAATTGGCTCCCTTAATTACTATATAAAATCGGTCTACTTACATTATTTTTAATACTCATTGAATTGTACCTTCGCTGGGTATTTTCCTTCTCCGGAAATTCAACACTCACCTACATTTCTTAAATAGTACCCGAGTAAAACTATTTACTTATAAATACTTTTTTTGCAAATATCTCGGTAAATATTCTGCAGAAACCATTGAGTAATCTTCTACCGTAAACACCCCAATAATTCAATTTTTCTTAATCGGTTACTCTTATTCGCCGTCGAGAATAATATTCACAATAGTTAATGTCATCGCTTAATACCCGAGCTGGCGATCTGCTTGAATAATAGATGGCGCTGTAATTCCGCGCTCATTATTTACCGCCCCCGGGTTAAGGATTTCGGGGGTGGCGGGTGCGAGATTAATCGAGTTGAAGTGTCCGCGTATTAATCGGCCATCTGCTTCGATAACGACTCGAATTGCTCGTAAACTAATTTATTGTAAAACGTCGGCCGGTCCGTAATTTTTCCATTCGCCAATCAGCCGGGCGTCCCCTCAATAAATTCCCATTTTGCCGCAGAGATTATTGTATATCGTGAATTATTATTAACCGCGGATTACGTCCGAATTCCGGCCCCGCAATATCTACAAATTACGCGCGTTCCGTGTTCAACGCAGGTGATTAATTATTTAACCACGATAATTATTATTACACCTTTTTTTTATTTCAGGTGCGCTGGTTTGACGACATAAATTAACATATTTTGTGTACACCGAAAACTTGTTTTTTTCTATAAAAAAAGAAATGGTGTTAATTAAATTTTCATGGCAAATTAAAAAAAATCAGCAAGTAAGGAAACGCTCCAATTTTTAAGTTTATTTTGGTCCAAAAAATTGGTATTAATAAGATTTTCATGACAAATTATAAAAAAGTAATAAAATGCTCCAATTTTTAGACGTATTTTGGTCGAAAAAAAATTGGTATATGTAGACTTTCATGGCAAATTTAAGAAAGTAATAATCAAATGCTCCAATTTTTAGGTTTATTTTGCAAGAAGTAGTGTAATTTTTATTGGAATCGAATCTGTCATTTTCCAAAGTACAATGAAATAAAATCAAATTAAATTGCACCACCCGGTGCTTCGGCGATAATTAAAATTGATCCCTTAAAGTACAATTGTCGACTGCCGCAATCTCTCGGCCGCAGGAGGAATGAATTGATGAAGCGGAAAAACAGAAAGGCGGCCGCGGAAACAATAATCGGAAACAATGATCGCGCACCGTTCGCGAAGGAAACCGCCAAACCGGAAACGCCGGCCATTGTCGCCGCTCTGCTCTCCTGCTCCGGCGGCCGGAAGCGAGCGAAAGTGTAACAGATGTAGTTCTTAAAAAAAAATAACAAAACTTTAAAGTTCAATGCATCCGCAACTGGTTATACGGTCTCATACGCTTACTCGGATTCTGCTGAGAAAAAAAAGTTTTTTTTTGACAGGACTCGACGTTATTATTTTTATATAAATAAACTGTGATAATAATAATAATAATTTATTTGTGCTATAATATAAAGATTTACACAAGTCGAGAGGATACTTTTTTTATTTTTTGTAATATTATTTTTATTTTGTGATATTTTGAATAATTTTAACTTATGTAATGTTTTTAACTTTTAACTTTTGTAAAATTGACTTTTGTACACCTGCGAAGGTGGCTAACAACAATAAAGATTATTATTATTATTAAGAAAAAAAAAATTAAGTGAGCAAAAATGACCAAAATGTTTGTTTTATGCGTTTTGCTCATTTTTGCTTGTTTATTCGATATTTTTTAAGTGAACAAAAATGACCAAAATGTCCGTTTCATACATTTTGGTCAGTTTTGTCTGTTTATTCGATATTTTTTAAGTGAACAAAAATGACCAAAATGTTTGTTTCATAAATTTTGGCCATTTTTGCTTGTTTATTCGATATTTTTTAAGTGAACAAAAATGACCAAAATGTCCGTTTCATGCATTTTGGGCATTTTTGCTTGTTTATTCGATTTTTTTTAAGTGAGCAAAAATGACCAAAATGTCCGTTTCATACATTTGGGTCATTTTTGTTTGTTTATTCGATATTTTTACTTTCTCCGTTGCGAAGTACGAGTAAGTATTGTGATCGTGATTTTTTTTTCAAAATTTTTTTTACGGAAATATCCGTTTTGGGGTCCCTAGATGCCATTTCAACAATTTCTGGAAAAAAAATAATTGTGTCTGTGTCTGTCTGTGCGCACTGTATCTCAAAAACTAATAAAGCAATTGATATGAAACTTTGAACATCCGTCTTATTTGATAATCTGAAGAACTGAAAAGCTTTTGGTAAAATTTCGTACACCGGAAGTGGGCGTTTACCTTAACTGTTTTTTGTTTTTTTGCCAATATTTTTTTAAATATGAAAAATATCACAAAAACATTTAAACAAACTTTGAGGGCAACAAAGAAATGTACATCTTTTGCTTGAAAACATTTTTCATAAAATCATTTTTATTCGAGAAAAAAATTTATTATTATTTTTTTAATTTTTGGTTTATAATTATAAAACGATAATAGTTACAGCAAATTTATGTTAATAATAATTGTAAAGATTGCTAAAATGAACAACTTATAAAGAATAAGTTTTTTTCGAAATCCCTTTAGTTTTTGTGTACACTGAGTTTTTGAATTTGAAGTATAATTTTTCCATCTTTCATAATTTTGACGTTTTAAACGTCAGTTTCAACCGAGTTTATGCAACGCTCGAAGTACATTTAAAATATGATTTCAATTGAAAATAAACCATGAAAACGTAAATATAAATGTTACCATCAAGTCGGAGAAAGTAACATGATGGCCACATCACCATTTTTTAAGTGAACAGAAATGACCAAAATGTTTGTTTAATAAATTTGGGCCATTTTTGTTTGTTTATTCGATATTTTTTAAGTGAGCACAAATAACCAAATTGTCCGTTTCATACATTTTAGTAATTTTTCCTTATTTATTCGATATTTTTTACGCGAGCTTTGATCCAAAAGTTTTTGGACTTTCCAGAATAAGTACAAATTTTTGCTTGTTTATTCAATATGTTATTTTAAGTTTTGATTCAAAAAGTATTAAACTCGTGCAATTCATTATCTAAATACTCTTCAACTCGCAAGGAGGTGAAATACTCTCTGCGATCAATAAATTTGTTACCATTGTTTTGCAATGTTTAAGATTACATAGACACATAATACAATTTGTTGTACTTTACTAAACGCCACACAAAACAATACAATTACACCATGGGTGGAGATACTAATAAGGCATAATTAACCTGAATTGTTCACACTTTGCGTTAATTAAAACTTCTATTCAAGTCGTGCGACGGTAATCAGAAATACAAAAAAAACAAAAAAAAAACTGGGATTTGCATTCGACCTAACAACGATTGCATGTTTGGACGCATTTACATATTCTTTTTTTTTACGATTAACGAATTAGTTTCGTAACGTATACATTTGCATAAATTTACGATAAGTGTGTGCATTGTACTCCGACGAAAAAAAAAAAAGAAATTCTAGGCTTCGTTTAATTAAAATTTTCATTTATTTCACCATACATCACATTACTCTTATGATTAATTGTTTTAATGTGAGGATAGCTATGAAATAACAAGTGACAATTTTTGCTGTCAACTTATTTTGACAATTGTTGATTTAGTTACCATATGCAATTTCTGCAGAGGTTTGTAAGTGTAAAAAAAATGAGTGAGGTAAAGTTTGAACATTATAAAATTCTTAACAAAATAGGGCAATGGAGGTTAAAAGACCTCTGGAAACACCACTTCAAGACCCTTCCGAAAATGTACTTTCGAAGAAACAAATGTCAATTGTAAGCCCGTGACGCGTCAGCAAAGAAAACTCGAAAATGGAAAAAAATCGAAAAAATCAACTTTTTTAATAATCATCGTAGATCTTTATGTAATACTGTTTTTTTCATCAGAAGAACGAGCCAAGTCGATTGGCGTTAAAAAATTTCATCAAGAAAAATTTTCAAAAAAGTTAGCAAGTCGCCATGGAAAATTTTGAAAAAAAACGATTTTTCAGACTTTGAACAGCCGTAGCGGCTAAACGAAGAATCCAAATTGAACGCGGTTTTCAAATCCGTGCTCCTTGGGTGCTAATTAGTCGGATTCAATTAAAATTGGCGATTTTTAATTTTTGACGAAAACTTGAAAAACAGCACAAGGGTCCCCCCTTCTTACTTTTGCTCAAAAATTGCATTTGAAGTGATTTTCTGAAGAAACCACAGGTTCGATTCGGGGTTTCTATGCGTCACTGGAAAGATCACTTCAAGACCCTTCCAAAAATGTACTTTTGAAGAAACAAATGTGAATTTTAAGCCCGTGACGCGTCAGCAAAGAAAACTCGAAAATGAAAAAAATTGAAAAAGTCAACTTCTTTAATAATCATCGTAGACATTTATGTAATACCTTTTTTTTCATCAGAATAACGATGGAAAACGATTGGCGTTGAAAAATTTCATGTAGAAAAATTTACAAAAAAGTTAGCAAGTCACCATGAACTTTGTGGAAAAGAGTTTGAACGGCCGTAGCGGCTAAACGAGGAATCCAAATCGAACGCGGTTTTCAAATCTGAGCTCCTTGGGTGCTAATTAGTTGTATTCAATTAAAATTGGCGATTTGAAATTTTTGACGAAAACTTGAAAAACTGCAGAAGGGTCCCCCCTTCTTACTTTTGCTCAAAAATTGCATTTGAAATGATTTATTAAAGAAACCACTGGTTCGATTCGGGGTTTCTATACCTCACTGGAAAGATCACTTCAAGGCCCTTCCGAAAATGTACTGTCGAAGAAACAGATGTCAATTTTAAGCCCGTGACGCGTCAGCAAAGAAAACTCGAAAATGGAAAAAATCGAAAAAAACAATTTCTTTAATAATCACCGTAGACCTTTAAGTAATACCTTTTTTTTCATCAGAAGAACGAGATAAATCGATTGGCGTTAAAAAATTTCAACTGAGAAAAAATGCAAAAAAGTTAGTAAGTCACCATGAAAATTTTGAAAAAAATCGATTTTTTCGGACTTTGAACGGCCGTAGCGACTAAACGAAGAATCCAAATCGAACGCGGTTTTCAAATCCGTGCTCCTCGGGTGCAAATTAGTCGGACTCAATTAAAATTGGCGATTTGAAATTTTTGACGAAAACTTGAAAAACTGCACAAGGGTCCCCCCTTCTTACTTTTTCTCAAAAATTGGCTTTGAAATGATTTCCTGAAGAAACCACCGGTTCGATTCGGGGTTTCTATACGTGACTGGAAAGATCACTTCGAGGCCCTTCAGAAAATGTACTTTCGAAGAAACAAATGTCAATTTTAAGTCCGTGACGCGTCAGCAAAGAAAACTCGAAAATGGAAAAA
Organism: Ocypus olens; assembly: GCA_910593695.2. Classification (NCBI taxonomy): domain Eukaryota; kingdom Metazoa; phylum Arthropoda; class Insecta; order Coleoptera; family Staphylinidae; genus Ocypus; species Ocypus olens. The sequence goes on along the minus strand of OU343055.1, from coordinate 2,553,295 downwards.
ATCGAAAAAATCAACTTCTTTAGTAATTATCGTAGACCTTTATGTAATACCTTATTTTTCATCAGAAAAACGAGATAAAACGATTGGCGTTAAATAATTTTATGTAGAAAAAATTGCAAAAAAGTTGGCAAGTCACCATGAAAATTTTGAAAAAATCGATTTTTTCAGACTTTGATCGGCCGTAGCAGCTAAACGAAGAATCCAAATTGAACGCGGTTTTCAAATCCGTGCTCATTGGGTGTAAATTAGTCGAATTCAAAAAAAAATTGGCGATTTTTAATTTTTGACGAAAACTTGAAAACTACCCAAAGCTATTTTTTTGTCTGGTGTGAATCAATTTCTATTTGAATTTTAATAGTAGGCTGTTGTGCCGATAACATGTATCAATTTTATTTATAATATAAAATCATGCGGGCTGTTTTTATAAAAAAAAAATACTTTTCTTCCATGATAATTTAAATTTAAATAAGTTAAAAATATATAAATTTTCGACTACATATAAAAAATGTAAATCTGATATGAAATCACTCGTTCATCAATATAATTGAACCATATTGTTTGTTAATATGTAGGTAATCTTTATTTAGAATATTTAATAATAAGACAAATATCTTTTACATTCAAACATTTTATTATAACACAGTTATTAATTGGCTATCGACCAGAGGTCTTTCAGCCTAGAATATTTAATTTATGTTAAATTATTGTAAAAGGTGTTTAAATATAAACCTGCAAAAATCTGCAAATATCCCTTAACAACATTTCGAGATAATTCCATGAGAACAAAATTTATAATTATCTAAAGTTGCACTTTTTCTCGAGCGCTTAAAAAAATATAAAAACTGCCATACACGTGAGATTCTCTAATGCTACTCAAACAATACTTTACTTCACTTACTTTCGGTGAACTCTCCCTAGGGAGAAAAATGTTATTTTTCTCCTTACGGAGAGAAATGTTATTTCTCTGACGATTTCGACGGATGAGAAATTGACTTTCTCTCCCGTTTGTGAAAAAATAATTGTACCATCAAATCGGAGAAAATGACATGATGGCCACATCGCCATTCTTTTTTGTCCAGAATTTGTAATTTACATTATTTAGAATAGTACCTGTAGTAAATATATAATAGAACCATTACGTGGTTGCTTGGTTATTTTCATGATTTTTTTAAACTCCAGATATTTCTTTTCCCGCCAAAATTCCATATTTGAAAATACGCGTTTCGTCGAATTTTTTTTTTGGTGTGCGTTTAATAGCTTGAAGATGAAAATAATATTTATTTACGGCAATAGCATTTTGCACGATGTACCGTAGCGTTGAATTAAAAGTTTGAGAGAGAAATTAAATAGGTTTCTATACAAAAAAACGAAATGTAGCCTGAATATATGAATATTCAACCTGTTCGTTAATTTCTGCAACAAGTAAGATTATTCCCAATTTGTTTAAATAGGTTTCGTTTAAAAATAACAAGTACAGTGGTATTTACACACCTTGCAATATTTATCCAATGGATTATCACGCATTATGGCACGCATTTTTCGCCCAAGAAATTATCGTTGCCTCCATAACAACGAAAGCACACAAAATACACCAAGTTTTGATTTTTTACAAAGCGGGGAAAATCGACGCCATCGTACACCAATCCCTGTGCAAAAATGCACATTAAAAAAATGGTGTTACTTTCTCCGACTTGATGGTATCGTAGTCATTTATATTTACGCTTTCATGGTTTATTTTCATTTTAAATCATATTTTAAATGTACATCGAACTTTTTGTAGACTCGCATGAAACTGACGTTTAAAACGTCAAAATTATACTTCAAATTTAAAAACTGAGTTTACTCAAAAACTAAAGAGATTTCGAAAAAAACTTATTCTTTATAAATTGTTCATTTCGGCATTCTCTACAATTATTATTAGAATGAATTTGCTGTAACTATTATCGTTTTATAATTATAAACCAAAAATTAAAAAAAATGTGTCTGTGCGCGCTGTATCTCAAAAACTAATAGAGCAATTGATATGAAACTTTGAACACACGTCTTATTTGATAATCCGAAGAACTGAAAAGCTTTTGGTAAAATTTCGTACACGGGAAGTGGGTGTTTACCTTAACCGTTTTTTGTTTTTTTCCAATATCTTCTTGAATATGAAAAATATCACAAAAACATTTAAGCAAACATTGAAGACAACAAAGAAATGAACATCTTTTGCTGGAAAACATTTTTCATAAAATCATTATTATTCGAGAAAAAACATTATTTTCAATTTTTTAATTTTTGGTTTATAATTATGAAACGATAATAGTTACAGCAAATTTATGTTAATAATAATTGTAGAGAATGCCATAATAAACAACTTATAAAGAATAAGTTTTTTTCGAGATCTCTTTAGTTCTTGAGTAAACTCAGGTTTTAAATTTGCAGTATAATTTTTCCATCTTTCATAATTTTGACGTTTTAAACGTCACTTTCATCCACTCGATGTGCATTTAAAATACAATTTAAATTGAAAATAAACCACGAAAGTGTAAATATAAATGATACCATCAAGTCGGAGAAAGTAATATGATGCCCACATCACCATTTTTTAAGTATAATTTCCTAAAAGAATATCAGGAAAATAAACAAACTTCCATTCAATAAATGTACTAAAGACGAAAAATAGCCTGAAAATATATGGATATTCAACCCGTTCATATATTCAGGCAATTTTTCGTCTGCAATACATTTATTTAATGCATTTGCAACAAGTGAGGTTGTAAATAAATTAGAAACAACCTTACATGTTGCAGAAAGCATTAAATAAATTCAAAAAACGAAATGTAGCCTGAATAAATGAATATTCAACCTGTTCGTTAATCTGCAATACAAAATTAAGTCTTACTAAGACTATAAACAAATAACTTATTGAAACAACTACTGTCTCAAATTTATTCCATTTAGGGCCGCTTTTACAATCGTCGGATAAATGATGGTTAACTTATACCCTCTTTAACTAATCCCATCGTTTATCTCTCAGTTAACGCACGTTGCCTTTTACAAACGCTTAGATAGATTTTCTCCCGAAACGCCAACGTTGGCAGCATTGAGGATACATGCGGTTGCGTAGTTTATAGAATTGGCATTTTTCGTTTTGCTTGCGGAAAGGTTAGAAAGTTGTGTTTGTAATAATTGATGCGACCCTTGACCCCCTCGAGCTTCTTTTCAATATTCCACCTAGAAATATGCCAGAATGCATGTTTTTTATAAACTAGTTTATCGCCCTCTAACGGCCCCTGTATGTAATACCGATTGCAGATCGCTATAATGCCGGTATGGTGCGTGTGCTTGCTGTGCGCATTGCCCGAGATTTATCTGCTGCTCCAAGCTCCGGATAAGATAACTGCGAGTTATCTGCTTCTTAACCCTAACCTTGCTTTAACTAGGCATTGTAAAAGCGTATTTTCGCATTTAATCCGGAGATAGTGTTAACCTTAATTTAACCGACTATTGTAAAAGCGGCCCTAAGTGTTTCTCTTTTAGGTTTAATTAAAACACAGATAAATATCATCATAACTAAAAAAACAAAAACTCTGAAAACATTCTTAAAGCAAAAGAGAAAAAAAAAGATAGACCCGCACACCTGAATCCGGCTAATTTGCAAAGCCGGACTTTTTTATGCGCCAGCAGCGCGGATAATCCCCGCTGCTCTGTCCTGATTAAATTTACCGGGATAAATTAATTAAACGGGGAAACTCGCCGCGGGAAAGCGTCAATATTGGTTCTCGAATTCGGCCCTTCTGTCCGACGAGTTAATTTAAATGGATAGCACCGTTCACGTTCGAAAACGATGGATTGTCACACGAACGGAAAAAAATATAATTAAACGTTCAAACGATGGATTGTTCATTAAAAAATTATAATGAGAGAGAAAAGAAAAAGAAGGAAATTTCGTTGACATGCAAACACACATTCAGTTATTAGTTTTGCGGAATTCAAACCTGTTGCTGCCTATTGTAGTCCTCCCAATTCCCTTCTGTTAAGTTCATGTAACTAACAAACCGGTTGCTGTCTTTAATCCTTCTATTTATTCTGCTGCAAAGTTTATAGAAGTAAAACTTGTTGCTGTCTTCAATCCTTCTAATGTTTCTTCTACTCAGGGGCGGCTCGTTATATAGAGCCAAAGAGCCATGGCACTACCTGTAGACTCAAGCTCAGATTTGCAAATTATTGTTTTATCAAATTAAGTGTAGTTTTTGAAAATCCATCAATTATTTCGCGAGTTATGAATTTTTGAAAATTTTAGTTTTCGAATTGTGTTATACTCGAGCAAAAAATTTTAAAAAAATATAAAACGGGTCAACTAAATTCTACAAAAATTAAATAGGATTTGCAAATCATAGTTTTATCAAACTAAATGGAGTATTTGAAAATTCACCGATTATTTTGCGAGTTGTGAATTTTTGAAAATTTTAGTTTTCGAATTGTGTAATACTCGAGCAAAAAAATCAAAAAAAAATATAAAACGGGTCAACTAAATTCTACAAAAATTAAATTGGATTTGCAAATCATAGTTTTATCAAACTAAATGGAGTATTTGAAAATCCACCGATTATTTTGCGAGTTGTGAATTTTTGAAAATTTCAGTTTTCTAATTGTGTAATACTCGATCAAAAAATTTAAAAAAAATATAAAACGTGTCGACTAAATTCTACAAAAATTAAATTGTATTTGGAAATCATGGTTTTATCAAAGTAAATAGAGTTTTTCAAAATCCGCCAATTATTTCGCGAGTTGTGAATTTTTGAAAATTTTAATTTTCGCATTGTCTAATACTCGAGCAAAAAATTAAAAAAAAAAAAAATAAAACATGTAGACTAAATTCTACAAAAATTAAACTAGATTTACAATTCATCGTTTTATCAAATTAAGTGCAGTTTTTGAAAATCCATCCATTATTTCGCGAGTTATGGATTTTTGAAAATTTTAGTTTTCGAATTGTGTAATACTCGAACAAAAAATTAAAAAAAAAAATATAAAACGGGTCAACTAAATTGTACAAAAATTAAATTGGATTTGCAAATCATAGTTTTATCAAACTAAATGGAGTATTTGAAAATCCACCGATTATTTTGCGAGTTGTGAATTTTTGAAAATTTCAGTTTTCTAATTGTGTAATACTCGAGCAAAAAATTTAAAAAAAATATAAAACATGTAGACTAAATTCTACAAAAATTAAACTAGATTTGCAAATCATCGTTTTATCAAATTAAGTGCAGTTTTTGAAAATCCATCGATTATTTCGCGAGTTATGAATTTTTGAAAATTTTAGTTTTCGAATTGTGTAATACTCAAACAAAAAAAAAAATATAAAACGTGTCGACTAAATTCTACAAAAATTAAATTGGATTTGCAAATCAGTTTCATCAAACTAAATGGAGTATTTGAAAATCCACCGATTATTTCGCGAGTTGTGAATTTTTGAAAATTTTAATTTTCGAATTGTGTAATACTCGAGCAAAAAATAAAAAAAAAAATATAAAACATGTAGACTAAATTCTACAAAAATTAAAAAAATAATAATAATTTTTTTCTCTAATAGCAATGATTTTATGAAAAATATTTTCAAGCAAAATATGTTGATTTCTTTGTTGTCTTCAATGATTGTTTAAATGTTTTTGTGATATTTTTCACATTAAAGAAAATATTGGCAAAAAACAAAAAACAGTTAAGGTAAACACCCACTTCCGGTGTAGGAAATTTTACCAGATGCTTTTCAGGTCTTCGATTTATCAAATAAGACGTATATTCTTCAAAAGGGAAAAATAAATTAAATTCTTCAAAACGGCTAAATCATCCCGAAAAACAAATCTCGTGTTGTTTGCGCTTGGCGGTGATTTTTATTTTGGGAAAGTGTGGTCGGTAGAGCTTACATCACGAGACCTCCCATGTAAATACCTTATAAAACATTCCCCCATCAAAATTGCAAAAACCCAAAGCATCAGAGCGGGAAATTCAAATCTGGAGGAAATCAATGGCCACTGCGGAGCTTGGAAGTTCTACAGTGTTGCCGAAAGGGCATCCGACTTCAGAAAATTTCATACGGTTTCGTCCCAGAACGGCAACGCCATTGCGTCCAAATCAGAGGCGGGAAAATTTTAAAAATACCAAAATAGGCGCGAAATTCAAATCTGGGGAAATTAAATCGCGGCAGCGGAATTCGACGGTTTTGCCCGAGAATGGCAACGCTGTTGAACTTGAAGGCCAACCAGAGGCATCAAAATAGCCGCTCGCGGCAAATTCAAAATGTGTGTATTCCCGTCAAGACGGATCTGTACCTTGTTGTCATCGTGAAATATAACAACCGAATTTTCTTTCGCCTCCTCAGGACTTAACCCTTTGCACTCGACTTATTGTCGACACAATACGTGTTATCACTAATAAATACGAGTGCAAAGGGTTAAATATATTGTTCTGTTTAGATTGCGAAATATATGCGGCATAAAATATTCGCACGAATTATGCCACTTCGGTATTTCAATATTTAATTTTACATTTCCAAATGCGTCACGATTTTTGCCGTCGTCGCGCGTTATCGTTTGTTGAAATAATAATAATAAAAAAAACAAACGAATTCACTTATTTATATTTTCATTTCGAGGATAGTGCAGGGTGAATCCTTAACCGGGGCAACCCTTCCGGATGAAATTTTGCGAGGGCGAAACATGTGCGCGTTCCTTTCATGTGTGTATATCGACGACGGGGGAAATCCATAAAAGCTAGAAATGAAAATGCCCCCAGATGAAAAATCTATTACCCGCCTCAACCCAGAAATGAAAATGTCCCCAGACGAAAAATCCATTACCCGCCTCAACCGATTGAGTAATATAAACATACTAGTTTTTACTTTTTGGGGTCCCTAGATGCCATTTAAACAATTTCTGGAAAAAAAATTTTGTGCCTCTGCGCGTGTGTGTGTGTCAATTTTTTTTACGGAAATATCCGTTTTGGGGTCCCTAGATGCGATTTCAACAATTTCTGGAAAAAAAAATGTGTGTGTCTGTGTGTGTGTCTGCTGTGCGCGCTGTATCTCAAAAACTAATAGAGCAATTGATATGAAACTTTTAACATACGTCTTATTTGATAATCCGGAGAACTGAAAAGCTTTTGGTAAAATTTCGTACACCGGAAGTGGACGTTTATCTTAACTGTTTTTTGTTTTTTGCCAATATTTTCTTAAATATAAAAAATATCACTAAAACATTTAAACAAACTTCGAAGACAACAAAGAAATTAACATCTTTTGCTTGAAAACATTTTTCATAAAACCATTTTTATTCGAGAAAAAAATTTATTATTATTTTTTTAATTTTTGGTTTATAATTATAAAACGATAATAGTTACAGCAAATTTATGTTAATAATAACTATAGAGAATGCTAAAATGAACAACTTATAAAGAATAAGTTTTTTTCGAAATCCCTTTGGTTTTCGAGTAAACTGAGTTTTTGAATTTGAAGTATAATTTTTCGTCAGTTTCATCCGAGTTTACACAACGCTCGAAGTGCATTTAAAATATGATTTAAATTGAAAATAAACCATGAAAACGTAAATGTAAATGGCTATGATATCATCAAGTCGGCCACATCACCATTTTTTTTTATTGACCAACCAGATGTGATTTTTTTTATAATCTTGGATATTTGGTTGTAATTCTGACGTTTGAGGTTATGTTTTCTACATGGTCGCCGTGTGCTTAATTTACAGCTGCGGCTCGTGGATGTTCGAACGGAAGAAAGTTTGACCGAAACAGCAACGAAATATTTGCTTTCTGTATAAGAGTGCGGCAAGAGCGACATCTTTGTCTTTCCCACGAGCCGCCGCTGCTTAATTACCCTATCATAAAAAGGATTGTTTAGAATCACCACTTTTCTGTCAAATAATCAATCGCAACATGGCACCCAAATAATCAAAGAATCCCAAATCTGGTTGGCCAATAAAAAAAAAATCGAGTATACTTTCTCTTGGCGAATTGCGCAACATGCGATTGTTACGTTTTTTTTTTTTATTTTAATTTTTCTTCACGTGTGTGTGTGTGTGTACTTTTCTAAGCGCAACCCCCTCCGGCCTTTGCTCGGCGAAGTGTGTCAATGGCGGTGCCCTCGTCCTCAAAACGGCCAAGACGCCGCGAGAGAGAATCGGGGTAAGGTCGGTCGGCGGGCACTCGCACGATTTAAAATAGAATGGGAATGTAAACATTTTCGGTGTTTGTATCGTGTTTTCGGCGTTTTCTGGAAGATGGAGATCTTGGAATTCGCAATTGAAACAATGCGTTGAATATTACACGTCCTTGGGAAATGACGCAAGAGTCGGACCGATAAGGTATTCACGTCAAGTTTCGCGACTGTTAAATTTTGCAAAACGTATAAGCTCCCCCGGTTTCCTGGGGAGGAAGTTCATGAAACGAATAGAGGAGAGTACGGGTATTTTTGGAATGGTGCATGAAGCCCGCAGCTTTAATGTGGCCATCATGTTACTTTCTCCGACCTGATGGTATCATTTATATTAACGCTTTCATGGTTTATTTTCAATTTAAATCATATTTTAAATGTACATCGAGTGGATGTAACTGACGTTTAAAACGTCAAAATTATGAAAGATGGAAAAATTATACTTCATATTCAAAAACTCGGTTTAGTCAAAAACTAAAGAGATTTCGGCAAAAACTTATTCTTCATAAATTGTTCATTTTGGCATTCTCTACAATTATTATTAAAAATTTTTTTTGAAAAAAACAATACTTTCTCGTACTTTGTAACGGAGAAAGTAAAAATGGACTAGTTTCATATTAAATTTCAATTATTCGCGACTTGTGTTAAATTTTGCAAACCGTTTCCTGGAGGAAGTTCACGGGTATTTTGGGACACGTGGCGGGAATAGTTGCCTGAAATTTATGCGCGAAGCTTTCTTTCGCAACGTCGTCGCCACACCAAAAATGGACTAATTTCGTATTAAATTTCAATTTTGCGGAAGCCCGATATTATAATTTCATCCCGACCGGAAGCGCTACGGTTACGTTATTAACGGACCCCGCCTCGGGGACCGGTAATTAACCGCCCCTTCCCTCTGACCGCCCCGCGCGTAATTTATACGGGGGCATTATAATTGCCAGCGTATTCGCAACGGATCCTCTCCGGTTGCTTGATTTGTTGGAAGTTTAACCTTAAACTGTTCCCGCGTCCACGCACCAACCTCATTGTTATCTGTCAGACGCCAGGACTCGCCGATGTACGAGTCGTCTGGGTCAGTCACTTGTTGAAGGAAAAGGAAACGCGATTCTGTTCGTCTTTCGATAATCTAGGCAACGGCACTGTTCCGTGGAGATAACAGAGTCTATTCTTAACACTCCTTCTCCATGTGAACCTCGTTTTTTCATACCCCATAGACCACACATGCGCGAGTTTAGTGTGGATTTTTGGAAGAAGTGAGGAGATGATTGGTTCGAAAGAGACGCCGATAAAAATCATAAATTGAGTCGCCAGCCACATTTTGCTTTTTAATTGTGTATCGGGCCGAGAGTTCCGTCCGCAGGAGTACGGAACTTATACCGCGAGACCACGCCCCAGGATTTACAACCCGAGGGCCTACTTGGTACGTGGAACGGAGACGGCACAGGTTAGTGTGGGTTCCTTTTTATACCTCCCAATTGCAGCTGACCGTGAGTTTAGTCTCTGTTATAAAAGGCCGGAAACATTACCAACCCTCCTTTGAGGGATCGAAATCGACGAAGTTTCCGGATCAAAATCCCCTCCCTTCAGGCACTAACTTCAGTATTATCTGTCAGATGTCAGGCCTCACCGATATAACTGTGGGTTCGTTCGTGTTTCGATAATGCTCGTAGTCGGGCAGAGCACAATTGGTTAGCAAGATTAGAGTCTTGAGCCGGATTATTCAATATCATTAGAAATTAACCGACTAGGCCAGTACTGATCCGCGCTTGAAATTTTCAATAATTACAAAAATTCTTGTTGACGACACCAACGAGAAAAAAAGCCCAGCTAAAGCTGCAATACTTATTATTAACAAATCTCCTTCGAGACAAAAATACCTATCGTGAAGAGGGCTCAATTAGGATGGATCCTGGGGCCGCGGCGGCCCAGTAAGTAGAGCTCCTACAAAAATGGTCGTGCGGATACATGGATGTTCAGTGTATGTCCCTTTCATCATTATAAATGATTATTATACAAATTATCGGTTGTGGCGGAATGCCCTAGTTGGCTACGTCAATTCCCAAATCATCCTCAACGCTTCTTCAACCCGAATTCCTGTCAACCATCCTTCCTTTTTATATAAAAAAAGGATGGATCTTGAAGATCTGAAGGTAAAGTATGTTCATTAAAAAAAAACCTCAAGTGTGCCATGATTTTTTATTTAAAAAAATTTAAGTTGGTAACACATATTGAGGTTATGTTACTTGCGGCGTGTTCCTGCCGATAAATTAATTTGCTGTGATAAACGACGCGGAGAAGACGTAGGTTCACCTTCCAATATTCCTTGGGCTGTGTTAATAGCATCCTAAACACGTTTGACTGGTCTTCCACTTCCTGGTTTACGGGGAATACTACCCGTTTCATGAAATAAGACAACAGATCGTGATAAGGTATTTTTAAATTCATCATAAATAATGGGAACGTTAGGAAATTCTACCTGAAACTCTGCCAAAGGTGCGTCGAAAGAATACACCCAATGTCCGTCCACTTTAATCCCATTTCGGAAATAACTTTCAACTATAGACCTATTCATCAGTAAGGGCGGTTTAGGAACCAAGTTCGGAACATTAAAATAATATTGGTATCCTTTTCTACTACCTGATAACCGAGCGGATATTCCCAAGACGTACGATTTCGTCGTCGGCCGTATCTAGAAAACACACACGCGGCCTGCGTAGCTCGGTCTTAGACCGAGCGGTAGAAGGAGAAAGAAATAGTTTACGGCGTCTCTTACTTACCGGCGCGATTTAGCCTATGGTGGAAAATTGCAACGGGCACTACTTGATTCGGACGGACAAGACACCCCGACCGCCATCTCTGCTGAACAGCACTATAGAAACGTTTTCGCTGGTTGCTATAAACCATTGCGACCACGGAATAATTTTGACTTTTAGAACGATCTGACGTTTTATATGACAATTCCTAACAAGTGTGCCAACTTACATTTTTTAAATAAAAAATCATGGCACACTTGAGATTTTTTTTTTTAATGAATACGATAGTTCGTAATACCTTTCAGATCTTCAGGGTCCACCTTAATTGAGATTTCTGCAATTGCCTTATCCAAATTTTGGTATTCTATTGTATGTACGTAAAATTTTGTAAAAACTCTGTTTATGATTTTTTTTCCTTTATTATTATTATTATTATTTTCTACGACTGGCTTAATTTTTCCTTGCCGGTTCGCCGCCGCTGGTCTTCCTGATCGATCTCTGATACCGTCCGGAATTTATTTATTACATCGGACACGTCGAGTGGAAGTTCGACTCGAGAGAGCATTTCGACCTTTGCCGGACCGAGGAGAGAGGCCGCGGGCATCGATTCCGCCCTTTCCTTTCCTCCTTCGCCGCTGAGATCATCACCATTGAAATTATTTTATCGGAGAATGCGGTCTCGGCCGTCTCGAAATTTTTGTACGAGTCGAATCTTTCCGGGGAAAACGCGTAATATTCATTTTTTCGCGAACGGGAGAGAAAGTCAGTCGATTTCTCAGCCGTCGAAATCGTCAGAGAATAGTAGATTATACAGATCGAGTAAAGTACGGAGTTTACGAATTGACGTGTGATGAATGTGATGCAATATATATATATATATATATATATATATATATATATATATATATATATATATATATATATATATATAGGACAAACGGGTAGATCATTTGAAACAAGATTAAAAGAACATCGTAATGACATATTAAATAATAAACAAACTACTGGTTTTGCTAAACATTGTATCACATCCAATCACTTTTTCAGCCCAAACAATTCAGGTAATAAGGGATTAATACTCAATTATTGGGAAGGACTAGAAATTAGTAAAGCCCTAAAAGCCGGCAAACACGTGGTCAATGACAACGAGGAACTTTGGAATTTCCCGATATTAAATGCCCTTATTACCTGACCGACGGTCACCTAATGTATATATAATCCATAAAATTTCGTTTGTACATCATTCTTGAAAATGGCACCAAGCCGAAACTAGTTGATAATAAAACAATTTAATCGTGAAACAAGCCAAGTGAATTTTAATTTTTAAACCTATAAAGTACGTTTGGCACAGGTAAATTCCATGGGTGCGAGAGCGCTGGAAATAAGAGATACACGTTCTTTGAGTTGAAACGGGTACGAAGACGCGTTCTTAGGAGGGATTAGGCGGCTCCTTATTGTCCGTGCGCCTCGGGCACTGTTTCCCATCTAATCTAAGTATGAGTACGCGTCTTCGTACCCGTTTCCACTCAAAGAATGTGTATCTCTTATTTCCAGTGCTCTCGCACCCATGGAATTTGCCTGTGCCAAACGTACTTTACTCGATCTGTATATCAAGGGAGAAAAGTGCGTGCAAATTTGTATTCCGAGAGCGATACAACGCACCGAGAGAAAAATAGCATTCTCTCCCGAGATATGTATATACTATTTTTTTCACAAACGATATTTTAAGAGTAAAACGTTCGTCTCTAAAACCTAAAGTAGAAAGAAGTGCTGTCAGCTGGGATTTACATGTAAAATTTGAAATGTGTTAATATTGGCTCCCCTAATTATTTGACAGCATCGGTCTTCGTACACTATTTTTAAAGCTTTTTAAGCTGAATCATTCGGTACTATACTCGATGGTTTCTGCAGAGTATTTACCGAGATATTTGCAAAAAACTTAACTATTATTTTGAATTAAGAAAAAAGGTTTGCCATGAAATCATAATGGCCGACATTTCATTTTGTTCTAAAAAGTGACGGTAGATGTCACATTGCGATTTACAACCGGCTGTGTATTCTACACAAGAAAAAGTATTTATAAGTAAATGGTTTTACTCAGGTGCTATTTAAGAAGTGTAAGTGATTTGTTTGGTGTTGAATTTCCGAAGAAGGCAATGCCCAGCAGTGTCCGTTCGCGGGGTTTTTTTCTGGTACGGCCGAGGAACAAGAAGTTGCCACTAATGTATAAGAATATGTATTTTTACTTTGTATCATCCTTGTTATTTTTGACGCGTCTAAAAGTTTAGTTATTTCTTGTAACGGCTTCAATGACAATAAAGATTATTATTATTATTATTATATAGATAGGTAGGGTCAGTTGCAGAGGCGGGTGGCTGCGTGACCGCACCTATCTGTATTACCACCTCTTGTTCCTCGGCCGTACCTGAAAAAAACCCGCGAACCGACACTGATACCCAGCAATGAGAATTCAAAATAATGTAAGTAGACCGATATTATGAAATAATTAAGGGAGCCAATTGTAACACATTGTACTTTTGATGGGTATTGCCTTCTTCGGAAATTCACGTACAGTTCTTAAAAAGTACCTGAGTAAAATGTTTTAATCATAAATACTTTTTCTTATGTAAAATACACGGCCGATTGTAAATCGTAATGCGACAGCAAACGTCACTTTTTAGAACAAAATTTAATATCGGCCATTATGATTTCATGGCAAACCTTTCTTCTTAATTCAAAATAGTTGTAAAGTTTTTTGCAAATATCTCGGTAAATACTCTGCAGAAATTATTGAGTAAGTTACCAAATGATTCAGCTTAAAGAGCTTTAAAAATAATGTAAGAAGATCAATACTGGGATCGATAGGGGAGCCAATATTAACACATTTCAAATTTTATGTAAATCCCCGGGAGAGGATGCTATTTTTCGCTCGGTGCGTTGTATCCCTCGGGCTTTCGCCCTCGGGATACAAATTTGCACCTCAGGAAAAATCACGTACTTCTCTCCCTTGGTATATAATCTACTATTCTCTCCGTAGGGGGTGAAATGATCTCTTTCCCTACGGAGAGAAATGATTACTTTTCTCCCGTTTTCTTCCGTTATTTATTTTAACTGTGACGTCTGACAGAATTTTTTCTAACAAGGGGAGGATCAGATTTCGTCCATCTTTGGCACCCGTGTAGGTCATAATTAGGAGTGTAACAGGTGCAAGTAATAGGGCGCACTATTTAGCCGTTTTCGAGAAAAAATGTTTTTTTTAAATTTGTTATTCATTCGTATGTTTATATACCTATTGCGATAACAATCATATACCGACCTTTTGGCGCATCGATAAAACCTCCGATTCGTAGTCGAAGGTCGAAGGATCGAAGGGATGAATGAACCATTCATTTTCTTTTTATAGTTTTTATAAACCCATGTGTATTTAAATATCTTAATTTTAGAATCAATCAATGTTTTGAATAGTGCACCTGTTACACTCCTAGTCATGACTTACACGTGTGCCAAAGATGGATCAAATTGGTGTCACACATCTGATCCTCTCCTTGTAAGTTAGAACAGAGTATAGTTTACGATGCTCAAGAAAAGTGTCAAGTGGAAATTATACTTTATTGAACCGCGCGACAGCTCTACACTCTATCCACTATCATCTCTGCCACTTCCCAAGTTATTCAGTAACGCTTGTATCCATCACACTCGCGATTTTGATAAAGATCAAATGGTATATGTAACTTATGGTATGTGTATTGTTATTATTATTATTATTAAATTGGCCCTCCAGCCCTTTTGTAATTAACGTTGTTGGTCTTTATTACTAAGTTACAATAAATTTACCTTATAAATCAACAACTGGTTTAATAATTAATGGGCGTAAATACGAATGCTTATTGTTTAGTTGTCAGTGTATGACGATCCTAAGCTTGAGCATAGGCCCGTAGCTGAGCATGCTCCTGATGGTACCGTGTGTCAGGTAGAGGCAGTTGAGCCGCTGTGCAATTTCGCTGATGTTCTGGCTTTCGTGTATGCCGTTGATGCCGCAGAACGTCGTCATCGTCATGAGGTCGTGCTTCGAGGACAGCTCCAGGGTGCAGTTGTAGAACTCGTCGTTGTTCGTGAACAGCCAGTAGATGGCGTACGCGTGGTTCGTCCTGTCGTCGGGCGAACCGCTCACCATCACCCAGAACGTGTCGATCTCGACCCTTTTCTCCTTGGGCCGTCCCCCCGCGCCGCTCGCCTCGATCCTGTACAGCTGCAGTATGCCCAGGCACAGCGACTTCTCGTGCTGGATTATCGCCGGATTGAAGTCCAGCACCAGCTCGTGGCCCCTCTCGACGAAGTACCTCTGGAAGTCGCAGTGTTCGTACTTGAAGTGCGACTGGAACGAGGACACGGCGATGATCTTGTTGCAGGGATCGTGCGGACATTTCAGGGGCTTGCGGCTGTGCAGGGAGTTCGCGCTGCACTCTATGTTCAGCTTCGATTCCTTGTTCATCTTCTTCAGCCAAATCTTGCTGCTCTCCTCGGAGAGGCTCTGCACGTTCACCTCCTCGTCGCGAGTCTCGCTCTTCAGATTCGTCCTGCTCCCGACACCGACCACGCAGTTGTAGCTGTTCAGCGAGCGCAGTTTGTCCTTCGTGTTCTGATCGAAGAGCTGCTGGAGCTTCGAGGAGGACAGCTGGAACAGTTTTTCTACGGTGACGGACTCCTCCATGTTCTTGAATTTCGTGCTGGATGCATAGCATTGGTCCTTTCTGTACCTGCAGGGACGTCCGATCCCGGGCTTGATCTTCAGCTTCCGCAGGAAATCACTGGAGACGTCCACTCGGATGAATTTGTCCGACTCGCATTGGACGCAGATCGGTATACCTAGTTACGTGAATTAGTGGAGGTTGTTGTGTGTTTTTAGGAGAACGCGCCTTACCGTTGCCGACCAATTTCTGAAAACACGGGTAGCATATGGTGTGTCCTAGGTTGCACCTGTAGACTGGGGAGTTGTCCGGTGTATTTGAGCAGATGATACAAGTCATTAACGTCAACCAATGTTCCGAAGATGCCGATGAAGGGACTATCCGCATCGTTGCACGGTTCACGTCATCACTTTGTAATTATGCACTGAAATTTCGGGCCACAAACACCTCAGTGTTGCACGTCACATTACAAAAAAAAATTGACGTCGGCAAACTAGATCGGAATGTGGGGCTGTCAGGTTTTGATCGATTCGATCAATTAGAGAGCCGGGGGAGCCGTTTGAACGCCGGGCGCTCGATTATTTTTCAATTGGGAGGTAATTCATCGTCGTGCAGTGCGGATTTAAATAGAAATTCCAGTGCGGACGTGTTTGTTGAATTTTCGTGTGTAAACTCTGGCCGAGTAATTGAAACTTTTAAAATTTACACCGAAGCAAAAGTCGTAATTTATTTAATGCTTGTGGTTCATTTGATGACCTACCAGATCTAAAGAATCACTCTCCAGCTCCAATTCCCTTTGCTATTTTGATTCTTAAGAATGCACCTAAATTTTTATGAGAATTTTCCATGCTGCTGAGTTTAACGTTTGAATACTCTATAACACAGTCCCACAAAAAAAAAGTGTTTGGAGTTGTGGATCGGACATATGTATTGCGATGTATTTTTCGACGCTGAATCCGATCCCGAGCTCAAAAATGGCCCTTCGCGTCTGAAATTGCCAGAAATGGCCTCTGTATGGTCTGAAAGATGAATTTCGAGATGAGGCGAGGCCATTTTTGGCCCTGGAGCCAATTCCAGACGTGGAGGGCAATTTCTGAGCTCAGGATCGGATTCAGCGTCGAAAAATACATGGGAATACACACAAGTTTTTGTGGGGCTGTGTAATTTACAAATTCTTGAAAAAATACATGCCATAAACAACGTACCCCCGTGTTCATGAATACTTTAATTAAACATAAAGGATTTCTTTGTTTATGGTAAGGAATTGAAGAATACAAATAACGAAAACAAAATTATCAGTGACTAGTTATTATTATTTATATTTCTCTGCGGAAAACGGAGACAAGATCATCCGCTAAAGTTTTACCAACAGCACCTTTTCAGGGCAACTAGATAATGTGGAAAAACTTGTCCAGTTTTGCGGCAATATCGTAGGATATTTGTTTGAATTTTTTTTTGCAAATTTCAACACAATATTTTAATTCTACAAACCTAACACAACGAAGAATCGTCATAATCGCCAGCAGGAGGTTTTAATTCTATGAATTTAGTAGAAGAAAAATTAGAAGGATTAAAGATAGCAAGAGGTTTTTAGTTATATGAATTTGGTAGAAGAAAAATTGGAACTATTGAAGACAGCAACAGATTTTATTTCTATGAATTTGGAAGCAGGATAAATAGAAGGATTAAAGACGGCAACAGATTTTAGTTCTGTGAACAGCAGGATAAATGAAATGATTACAGACAGCAACCAGTTTTTAGTTATATGAATTGAGTAGAAGCAGTGGCGGCTCGTGGAACATGTCGATGGTAGAGCCACTTATACAATATACCTTCCTCCTTCTAAGAAAGAAAGAAAGAACGATTTATCTTCCTAGGCCAAAATAACTGGCGAAAGTGTTTTAGAAATTCTTGCTGAGCTTGAAACTACAGGTAGTACCATGGCTCCCTGGCACTATATAACGAGCTGTCCCTGCTTAATTTGATAAAACGATGATTTGCAAATCTAATGTAATTTTTGTAGAATTTAGTCGACACGTTTCATATTATTTTTTTACATTTTTGCTGGAGTATTACACAATTCGAAAACTGAAATATTCAAAAATTCACAACTCGCAAAATAATCGGTGAATTTTCAAATACTCCATTTAGTTTGATAAAACTATGATTTGCAAATCCAATTTAATTTTTGTACAATTTAGTCGACACGTTTTATATTTTTTTTTCTTCTATTTTTTGCTCGAATATTACACAATTCGAAAACTATAATTTTCAAAAATTCACAACTCGCGAAATAATTAGTGGATTTTCAAAAACTGCATTTAATTTGATAAAACAATGATTTCCAAATCTAGTTTAATTTTTGTAGAACTTAGTCTACATGTTTTATATTTTTTTTAAATTTTTTCCTCGAGTATTACACAATTCGAAAACTAAAATTTTCAAAAATTCATAACTCGCGAAATAATCAATGGATTTTCAAAAACTGCACTTAATTTGATAAAACGATGAATTGCAAATCTAGTTCAATTTTTGTAGAATTTAGTCTACATGTTTTATATTTTTTTTTTAATTTTTTGCTCGAGTATTACACAATTCGAAAATTAAAATTTTCAAAAATTCACAACTCGCGAAATAATTGGCGGATTTTGAAAAACTCTATTTACTTTGATAAAACCATGATTTCCAAATACAATTTAATTTTTGTAGAATTTAGTCGACAGGTTTTATATTTTTTTTTTAATTTTTTGCTCGAGTATTACACAATTCGAAAACTAAAATTTTCAAAAATTCATAACTCGCGAAATAATCGATGGATTTTCAAAAACTGCACTTAATTTGATAAAACGATGATTTGCAAATCTAGTTTAATTTTTGTAGAATTTAGTCTACATGTTTTATATTTTTTTTTAATTTTTTGCTCGAGTATTACACAATTCGAAAACTAAAATTTTCAAAAATTCACAACTCGCGAAATAATTGGCGGATTTTGAAAAACTCTATTTACTTTGATAAAACCATGATTTCCAAATACAATTTAATTTTTGTAGAATTTAGTCGACACGTTTTATATTTTTTTTTCTTCTATTTTTTGCTCGAATATTACACAATTCGAAAACTATAATTTTCAAAAATTCACAACTCGCGAAATAATTAGTGGATTTTCAAAAACTGCATTTAATTTGATAAAACAATGATTTGCAAATCTAGTTTAATTTTTGTAGAACTTAGTCTACATGTTTTATATTTTTTTTTTATTTTTTGCTCGAGTATTACACAATTCGAAAACTAAAATTTTCAAAAATTCACAACTCGCGAAATAATCGGTGGATTTTTAAATACTCCATTTAGTTTGATAAAACTATGATTTGCAAATCCAATTTAATTTTTGTAGAATTTAGTTGACCCGTTTTATATTTTTTTTTAAATTTTTTGTTCGAGTATTACACAATTCGAAAACTAAAATTTTCAAAAATTCATAACTCGCGAAATAATCGATGGATTTTCAAAAACTGCACTTAATTTGATAAAACGATGATTTGCAAATCTAGTTTAATTTTTGTAGAATTTAGTCTACATGTTTTATATTTTTTTTAAATTTTTTGCTCGAGTCTTACACAATTCAAAAACTAAAATTTTCAAAAATTCACAACTCGCAAAATAATCGGTGAATTTTCAAATACTCCATTTAGTTTGATAAAACTATGATTTGCAAATCCAATTTAATTTTTGTAGAATTTAGTTGACCCGTTTTATATTTTTTTTAAATTTTTTGCTCGAATATTACACAATTCGAAAACTAAAATTTTCAAAAATTCACAACTCGCGAAATAATCGGTGGATTTTTAAATACTCCATTTAGTTTGATAAAACTATGATTTGCAAATCCAATTTAATTTTTGTAGAATTTAGTTGACCCGTTTTATATTTTTTTTTAAATTTTTTGTTCGAGTATTACACAATTCGAAAACTAAAATTTTCAAAAATTCATAACTCGCGAAATAATCGCTGGATTATCAAAAACTGCACTTAATTTGATAAAACGATGATTTGCAAATCAAAACAATAATAGTTACAGCAAATTTATGTTAATAATAATTGTAGAGAATACCAAAATGAACAACTTATAAAGAATAAGGTTTTTCCGAAATCTCTTTAGTTTTTGAGAAAACCGAGTTTTTGGATTTGAAGTATAATTTTTCCATCTTTCATAATTTTGACGTTCTAAACGTCAGTTTCATCCGAGTTTACACAACGCTCAATGTACATTTAAAATATGATTTCAATTGAAAATAAACCATGATAACGTTAATATAAATGACTACCATCAAGTCGGAGAAAGTAACATGATGGCCACATCACCATTTTTTCTGTTTTGAAGAATTTAATTTATTTTTCGCATTTGAAGAATGTAATTACTTTTTCTGTTTTGAAGAATGTTCTCCCTTTTAAAGAATGTAGTTTTTTTCTCTTTTTTGGAGAATGTAGTTCTAACTTCGAGTTGTAAGGACTTGCCTCTAATTTGGGGCAATTTTAGAATTAGCCTGTAACTTCGGTAAACAAGTGTTTGCCTCGGAATGTTATGTTTCACCATCGTAAAAGTAATTTGGAAATGTGTGCTGTAAATCGAGCGCCGGCGACGACTCTCTTTTTTGGGTTAATTTTAAAATCGGCGCTGACTCAGTAAGTCGCATTTTTTGCCAAACGGCGAACTGCGTTGTAACGCCGGCACCGCCGCCGAGATAAATATTTAAATCTGTACGTGTATACCAGGAAACGTACTTGTAATCCAAGAGCTAGATATCGAATTTCTGGAAAGCGCAATGACGCGAGGAATTTATTCACCTGAACGGATGATAATAATAATGAGACATAATTTGATCAAAATAAAATCAAGAGCAGATTTTAAACTAATAAATAAACCATAAGAGAGATAAAGATTTGAAGATTCCTACGAATTATAATAATTGGATTGAGCCTGGCACAGATCTGACGAAGTTTGCGACGCAATTGGCAGCGTCCCAGACTGGCAATTCGGAGGTTGCGGGTTCGATCCCCGTCGGAAACATGTTACACTTTTAATCCAATAATAAACATTAATAAATTTAAAAAAAAAATTACCAATTTGTCCCTGTCAATTTGTATCTAACCTGGAAATCACGCTTTTTCTACATGAAAACAGGATTGCAATTTTAAGAGAAAACTTTTTACGTGATATTTTTTTCGGTCTGGTGTATCTCAAAATACGAAATTTTACCAAAAACTTTACAGTTCTTCTGATTGTCAAATGGAGATTAAGTTCAAAAGTTTCATAACACAATATTTTGTAATGAAACTTTTGAACTTAATCTCTATTTGACAATCAGAAGAACCGTAAAGCTTTTGGTAAAATTTCGTAGGAAATTTTTTGCTTTTTTCAACAATTGTATTTTGCCCGATTGTTTTATTTTAAGAAACTATTCTGTAATGAATTCAGGAGCGTAAGAAGTACGTTTACAAGAAAGAAAAAAAAAATACCGGCATTCGCCTTTTTCGTACAATTGGGCACGAATTCCTCGCCTCGCCTCGCCTCGCCTCCATTCTCTCTCGGAGCCGCGAGAGAAAGTACATCGAAAGTGCACACATGTGCATTCGAATCGAAGAAACTCGAGATATTCAACAACACAAAACAACAATGTATACAGTCAGTACAACCAAATCTGCATCCATCGTTAAACATTTCCAATTTTCATCAGATTACACCGCAATATTTTATAAAATCACAATTTCCATCAAATATGTGTAATTGGTGCATAAATACCAAATTGTAACCGGAAATTACTTTAGACATTATGAACAAATCAAATATACACATATCTACATTTACAGATACACATTATTGTGTCGACCAGATTCTGTAATTAATATTTTTTTTAATAACTTTTAATGTTTCAATTTTGATTATCTGATAGTTAAACTGTAACGTAAGTAGCAAAACACACGAAGTTATAACTTAAATTGAATAATACCAGAATCTGTAAGTTGAGTTGCCTAAAATTATATTACATAAAGCTGCAACTCGAGTTGCATAATACGCAAAGATGTAACTTCAGTTGCATAATACATCCAAATTGCAACCATTATTTATCTTTTATACATTATTGTATAAAATAGTACTGTAGTGTATCGAGGGCCGAAAATAGGCTTTAGCAACCCGCCGGTTTTAGTGAAGGGTTGCTAAAGCATTTCGGCATGAGTTACACTCGATATTTTTTCGCCTGCCTTAAGTAAAAACAGTGTTTCAGGAAATTTTATACCGCGCACCATTGAACCATCACTGTCAGATTTTTGCATGGCCTACTCATATTCCGAGGAGGGTTGTCTAGATTATGCATATTATTTTTTCGGCTCTAGATACCCTAAATCGTAGTTTCGGCCCGAATATATGGTTTCGGTAGAGGCAGGCGAAGAATAACATTATATTAAGATTATACTGCCATCTAGTCTTTCTGTACAGAAATGTAATATTAACACTATAATAAATTCAACGCACATAAAATTCGCAACTTGATAAGTATTTCTATACGTCATTCGAAAGATCTCATTAAGACGCTTCAGAAAAAGTACTCGCACACGAACAAATATCAAAATTAACCGCGTGAGGCGCTCGCAAAAAAAATTGAAAATGGAAAAAATCGTATGAACTTTTTTAATAACCAGCCCTGATCATCAAAGAGCACTTTTTCTTAATCAGAAGAACGAGACAAATCGATTGGAGTAATCAAATTTCACCTAGCTATTAAAATAAAAAAGTTGAAATTTTGAAAAACTACCGAAGGGGGGACCCTTCTCTCTTTTGCTAAAAAAATGCATTCTCAGCAAAATAATAAATTAGCAATGGGCGTATTGTGAAAAAAAAAAATTAAACAATTTAAATCCTTGTACAGAGTAAAATTAATTCGACGGACTGAATTTATAAAATGCCAAGACATTCAGTATACAATTACTCGTCGGTAGTTTTTTTTTTATTGAGGAAACTTCTCGTGTGCCACATATTGGATACGAATTCAGTGAGCGAAATTGGTTTCAATTGATTCGACTGATTGACTTAATTTGTTTGCAGCATTCGCGTTTCACCAAACAAGTCCTGCACACAGTTTTAATTAAAGACAAATTTGATTCATATATCAAAATAAAAGTATCATCCTATGATCCTAGATAATGATGTAAAAATCGAAACTAATCGGAATAAATAGTAAAAACATTGTGAAACCAACCAAGTGCCTCATTTCAACAACATTTAATAATTAAATCAAAATCGAGACGACTCAGGCATTTTAATTTTCGAAAAAACGCTATTTTCTTAATTGTTCATAATTCAAATAAGACATAATCCTTGAATTGCAGACATGTATTCTTATTATGTGTTTACTTTTGAGGAGTAAATCTTCACGACTCCCCATAAAAAAACGAGCAGATAATAAAATAATAAAGATACCGTGTTCTTGTAAAATGAGATTAGCGAAACAATGAAGTTGTATAATTAACAATCGTTGATTCATAACTGAGGAATGCCTTTTGCAATGTCGGTTATCACGCTTTATGATTGCAGAAAATGTTTTTTTTTATAATTATCAACATTATTTCGATTTAACATAGGCAACCCAATATACGTCACGAGTACTTTTAATATGCAATTAACGCACAAAATTTACAACCGAACGAGAATATTAAATTAGGAAACGAGAATTGAAATGATTAGTTTAGTTTAATTTTATTTTTACTTTTATCGTTATTTGTAATTTTCATAATAATTTCGACTTAACGTAGGCAACGCAACATACTTCACGAGTACTTTTAATATTTAATTAACGCACAAAATTTACAACCGAACGAGAATATTAAATTAGGAAACGAGAATTGAAATAATTCGTTTAGTTTAATTTGATTTTTACTTTCTCCGTTATTTGTAATTTTCATAATGATTTCGACTTAACATAGGCAACGCAACATATTTCACGAGTAATTTTAATATGTAATTAACGCACAAAATTTACAACCGAACAAAAATATTTAATTAGGAAACGAGAATTGAAATAATTAGTTTAGTTTAATTTTATTTTTACTTTCACCGTTATTTGTAATTTTCATAATAATTTCGACTTAACATAGGCAACGCAACATACTTCACGAGTACTTTTAATATTTAATTAACGCACAAAATTTACAACCGAACGAGAATATTTAATTAGGAAACGAGAATTGAAATAATTCGTTTAGTTTAATTTAATTTTTACTTTCTCCGTTATTTGTAATTTTCATAATGATTTCGACTTAACATAGGCAACGCAACATATTTCACGAGTACTTTTAATATGTAATTCAAGCACAAAATTTACAACCGTTCGAAAATATTTAATTAGGAAACGAGAATTGAAATAATTCGTTTAGTTTAATTTTATTTTTACTTTCTCCGTTATTTGTAATTTTCATAATCATTTCGACTTAACGAAGGCAACGCAACATACTTCACGAGTACTTTTAATATTTAATTTACACACAAGATTTACAACCGAATTACAGATTCGTGTATTATGCAATTCAAGTTACAATTTTGTGTTTTATGCAACTTACGCTACAGTATTTTTTATATATTCTACAAGTTGAGAATTTTCCAATAAAATTTAGAATTGCACAAAAGTTAGAGATGGTGCAATGCTAAACAAAGAATACACGTTAAAATGAGTTTACATTTTCAACAATTTTATTTTTATTTGTTTTTGATTGTTTGAAGTTTATGATTGTAACTTAAACACAACTCTCTGATCTTATAATAATAATAATTTTTTTCCCAGCAGAAAATTAATATTCATTGCAAGGAAAAACTAAATTTCAAAGTATAAAAAACTAAGAGCGTTTTTAAAACGTTATTCTGATACTTTCCGAAAAAAAAAGATCTGCAACTTAAGTTGCATAATACACGAAGGTGTAATTTGAGTTGCATAATATATAAATACTGTAGCGTAAGTTGCACCAAAACACGAAATTGTAACTTGAATTGCATACATACATGAATCTTTAAATTGAGGATTTCCCAAGGACAAAATAAAGAAAATATAGAATTGCATTAAAGTTGAGTGACTATTTTTATGATGGTGCAATCCCAGACAAAGAATACTGTATAAATAATAAATAAATAAATAATAATAAATAAAATATGTTTATATTTTTAATTAATTTTTACGCATTGCATTTTTTATTTGAAATTATTTTTATTTGAAATTACCAAAATTATGTTGTTGTAACTTAAACTTAACTGATGTTATAATAAGAATAAAAATAATTTATTTCCCAACAGAAAATTAATATCCATTTACAGAGAAATAATAAATTAGGATAAAGAAAATTTTGAGATGAGGTACTTATTGATTCCACCAGTGACGGTTCGCGGGTTTTTTTCTGGTACGGCCGAGGAACAAGAGGTGGTAATACAGATAGGTGCGGTCTCTGCAACTGACCCTACCTATCTGTATTACCACCCCTGCTTCCTCGGCCGTACCAGAAAAAAACCCGCGAACCGTCACTGTTTTACACTATTTAAACTTAACTCTATAATCTTATAAAATGATCTCAAAATTTTGAGATAAGGTACTTATCGATTTTACACTCTCCGATTTTATAAAATGATTTCAAAATGTCGAGATACTTAATTTTAATCCGGCATGCTTAGAGTTTTGTTCTACTCACCCGTTTTGTTGCACTTTTTTCGTTCCAGGTGCTGCCTTAAAGTGGGTACCAAGATAAGACACGGGGGCGTGATTGGCCTATGGGCCTCCCCGGCGATTGGGAAAAAGGCGGGGGCGAAGCTCGGGCCCCCGACCATGCGGCACACGGGGTTCGGGAAGCTCGGGGGGCTCATCAACAATGCTGTCGGCGGAAACAAGAGGACGCAAGCAGGTACCTAGAATTAAAAAAAACACATAAAACACCTTCACAACAAATCAATAATTTTCGTTTCTCAACTTCCACGTCAGTAAGGAATATTAAATTTTCTGGCGTAAAATATGTAATTGACGATACAATTTACGATTTTCAAGTTCCACATCCGTAATAAATATCAAATTTTCTGGCGTAAAATACGTAATTGATGATACAATTTACGTTTTTTTAAATTCCACGTCCGTAATCAATCATGAATTTTGTGGCGTAAAATACGTAACTCTCGCCATCAACAAAACACTGGTTGCAAAAATCAACAAACCGTCGACGCGCGATTAAATAAAACAAAGTTTGTTTATTTGAACGGCTTTCGTCAATGCCTGTGAAAACTAGTAATCTCAAGACGTTTATAAGGGTGCCAAATAGCGCGAAGAAGCTGCGTTCTGCGAGTGCTAACAGTTAAATCCGGCGGTAGTACTTCTGTCATCTTAACCGAACGGGGAGAAATGGTGAGAGCAGTGGTGAACATTAATTGTACGTATAACCTTTTTTAAAACACTATCGCATCGCCACAGATACTCCTATATTCCATACGAAATACTGAACGAAGAGATAAATCAAACTCACCGATATATTTGAAGCTTGCGTTAGGTTCTTCTCTCTCTGTATTTAATGGGTCTTCTTCTTTACATTATTTTTCCGGCTTCTGTCATCACGATTGAATTGTTGAGAACATACATTTAGTTTATGTGAATTGTAATAAGTTTGAATGACTGAATGACAGTAGAGCAGCGCCATCTGTACATCGGGGGTGTAAGTGCCACGGCACTTACACCTTTGATGCTATAATCTACGCGTTGCAGCATTTTATTTAATTAAATAAATCAATTTGAGAAATTCAGATTGATCATGTTTCGAGTAGTGGTTTTCGTAATGGTCGTGAATATTTTCGATTCTGCTCGAACGCGCTGCGATCGAGCGGAATTTCGCCGAACCAACATTCGCGACTGCGGCTCGGTTGATAACTGCGTTAAAAAAAAATGGCGCTCGGCCGGTAATTGTAATGACGTCACGCGACCACTTTACGCCAAACAGTCCTCGTGAGGCGGCCATTGGAACGAAAAACGGCGATTTAAATAGGCACGCGGCCCCCCGAAACCAGCTCGAAACGGACGGTCAGTAGTTGCGCAGCGCCGGCCGTGGTTTTCGAAAATCCCGCCCATGTGCCATCATGGCCGGTAAGTGGTCATCCATGACCCCGATGCTGTGATATGTGACTAGTTTTGTGCGCCGACCGATCACTCACGAAATTATGGAAGGTAAACGTGATTTTTCGCCCAGCGCGGGCTCCGCTTTGCGCGTCCGGCGGCCCGCCGCCGGGACGCACGGCCCGGCCCGGCGTCCGCCGCCGGAAAAAACAAAGTATGGATGGCTTGGGTAGTGGGCATTTATTTCCCCTGCCCCGGTGCGATCAACCCGACGCATTTCACTAACAACCCCACCGCGGGGCCAAGCGCAATCACACGACTTACCCCGTTCAAATATGAACGGTGCACCGAACCGATTAATGTCATCTTGATTAAACATCAAAGAGAAATGATAGTGAGGCATCTTATAGTCCACTATAAAATCCTGAGCCTGATTAGACTTTAGAATCTAATCAATATCAAACAGAATCTTATTTACACACGCAATTTTTTTCTATAGGCAATGGAGATATACAATGGTGCTTCTCACAGGTGAAAGGAACGTTGGATGACGACGTGACGGAAGCGGACATCATATCCTGCGTGGAGTTCAATCACGACGGCGAGCTCCTGGCGACCGGGGACAAGGGAGGACGCGTGGTGATCTTTCAGAGGGACCCCCTTTCGAAGGCGGCGTTGCCCCGGCGCGGGGAGTACAACGTCTACTCCACTTTCCAGTCGCACGAGCCCGAATTCGACTACCTCAAGAGCTTAGAGATAGAGGAGAAGATCAACAAGATCCGGTGGCTGAAGCGCAAGAACCAGTCGCACTTCCTCCTGTCCACGAACGATAAGACGATCAAGCTATGGAAGGTCTCCGAGCGGGACAAGAAGGTGGAGGGCTACAACACGCGATCGGAGAACGGCGGCCGCGTCGACCCCTCCAGCGTGCACTCCCTCAGGGTGCCCACCATAAAGCCCATGGAGCTCATGGTGGAGGCCTCCCCGCGCAGGATATTCGCCAACGCGCACACCTACCACATCAACTCCATATCGGTGAACTCGGACCAGGAGACGTATTTATCGGCGGACGATCTTAGGATTAACCTGTGGAATCTGGAGATCACCGATCAGAGCTTCAATATAGTCGACATCAAGCCGACTAACATGGAGGAGTTGACCGAAGTCATTACAGCAGCTGAGTTCCATCCGGTGGAGTGTAATCTGTTCGTTTATAGCAGCAGTAAAGGTACTATTAGGTTATGCGATATGAGGGCTTCGGCGCTCTGTGATCGGCACGCTAAGCTCTTCGAGGAGCCCGAGGACCCCACCAACAGGAGCTTCTTCTCGGAGATCATCTCTAGTATATCGGATGTTAAGTTATCTAATTCAGGACGTTATATGATTTCCAGGGATTATATGTCTGTTAAAGTGTGGGACTTGCATATGGAAACTAAACCTATTGAAACTTACTTGGTAAGTACATTATTTTTTTGTAAATGTAGTTATAAAAAAAAAATACTAAAACCAGAGAGTGAGCTTGGATTAGGTCTTAATTTACATTTTAGTTATTTAACCCAGATGTGCCTACAGTTCTTTGTTTTAAAATTATATCTTGAACATCATCAGTGCCATCTATCATTTTTTTATTCCAATAAGTATTTTCGGTGATTATTCATTGATATTTGATAGAAAGCAAAAAATAACCTTAAAATTGTATCTAGAATATCGTCAGCGCTATCATTTTTTATTCCAATAAGTATCTTCGGTGATTATTCATTGATATTTGACAGAAAGCAAAAAAATAACCTTAAAATTGTATCTAGAATATTGTCAGCGCCATCTATCATTTTTTATTCCAATAAGTACTTTCGGTGATTATTCATTGACATTTGACAGAAAGCAGTAAATAACCTCAAAATTATACCCAGAAATTGTCAGCGCCATAATTTTTTATTCCAATGAGGACGTTCAGTGATTGACATTTGACAGGAAGCGAAAAATAACCCGTTACCTGCGGAATTTAATTTTAAAGCTTGCAGAGTGCGAAATTAAAATCAAGCAATGACAAATGTACACGTCGAACGCAGGGCAAATGGTCCTATTATAAATTTTACGAAAAACGAGAGATTATATATTTGTTTGATAAAAAATTAACAATTCTAACTTATAATAAAACACTTTTACTTTGTTGGTATAACACAAATTTTATTTTATTGTTGACTATAGTTTCGGCAACTCAACTTGCCATTAACAAAATATAAAGTGACTTTATGTTTTGTTAATGGCAAGTTGAGTTGCCGAAACTATAGTCAACAATAAAATAAAATTTATGTTATACGAACAAAGTAAAAGTGTTTTATTATATTTACAACATGTATAACGAAGTATAAGCCTCCTCCATAAACAAAATTCTAACTTAATGTGTTAGTGTGTAAAAACGTCGAATGCACTTAACTGGTTAAAATTACATCTATACTATATCCATTTCCAAGTGGCAGCGCGTGTAAACACAATCACGTGAACGGCGAGAATGCTCAGGGTCGGACGCGCCGTACCCTAGCGCGCCCACTAGTAAATTTCATGTTACTGCCCAACACTTTTTAAACGCACGGCAATCGACGACGGGCCCAGAATACAGACTGAATCCGGGCATGAGCACGCACCACAGAACGACCAATCGCAAGCGTCTATTGAAGTACACACGTGGCTATCACGCAGCCAGGTTTTTTATTTCTACTGCCACTTGGAAATGGATAGAGTTTAGAGTATCATCAGCGCCATCTATCATTTTTTTTCCGGTGATCATTCATCGACATTTGACAGGAAGTGAAAAATAACCCCTCTGCGTTTTTAAATTACTTGATTTATAGAAACATCATTTACTTTCCTTTAATTGAAATTTTGGGCAAATGTGGGTTAACTTACATTTGTTCAAGATTTAAATTAAAGGAAAGTAAATTATATGGTTCTCTAAATTAACCCTTTGCACTTGAGCGGCGCTGCTGCCGCGTCCAGGCGGTTTGATGCGTCCACTCGAGCGGCGCTGCTACGGCGCGGCGCCCGGGATGTGTGCTACATCCTAACCTCACCTAACCCAACCCTACCTAATGATTTTAAAGTACCTGTAACTTGTTGCTGGTTCGCCTGAACGAAAAATTCCTCGAGTGCAAAAGGATTAAGTAATTAGGATTTTAAAAACAGAGTGAGGTTATTTTTTGCTTCCTGTCAAATCTCGATGAATAGTCACCGGAAATAAAATGATAGATGGCGCTGACGATATTCTACATACAGGGTGCCCCAGAAATCGACGTCAAGCCGAAATCTTTTAACAGACTAAGTCATGAGAGTTATCAGAAAAATATTTAAAAAAAATTTGGATTTTTTTTTATATTTTTCTGATAACCCTCATGACATGGTCTGTTAAAAGATTTCGGCTTGACGTCGACTTTTGGGACACCCTGTATAATTTTAAGGTTATTTTTCACTTCCCGTGAAATGTCAATCAATAATCACCGAATGTACTTATTGGAATAATAAAATGATAGATGGGGCTAATGATATTTTAGAGATAATATTAAGAGGACTTTAAAATAGTCATCCTACATATAGAATTGTTGGCATATCTGGCTTAATTAGGTTGTTGTAGGGTAATTGAAATCATAGCATAACAGAATGATTAAATATTTCATGTGATAGAAAATGCAAAAAAAAAAACTTATGTTTGTTAAAATAATGGGCGGCAAATTTTCTATTTTTTTTTAATGTTTAATGTTGGAGGTATTTAGTAACTTGAAACAAAAAAATAACGCTTATTGTTTTAAAATTACTACCAAATCACGTGATATATATTTATAGATATATACAGGGTGAGTTTTTTTTCGATGTTTAGCATGGGGATCTTGGAAACTATAAGAGATGAAAAAAAACTCGCCCTGTATATGTGTGTTTGTGTTTATTCCAAGTAATTTTATTTAAAACAAATTGAAATATTTCCTTCCTGTGTTTTTACGACTATTATCTGTAGATTACTACTTATTATGCTTGTGTTATGCAACGCATGATGTAAAGTTTTATAAACACTCCACCAAATTATTGTCTTGAACTTGACCCAGTGAGCTTCAAAAATAGCAGATAATGCTTTGAAATGGTAACAGCGTTGCGCACTGAAAAATATGAGATAATAGTTGTTTGTTATGCAGAAATTGGCTTTATATGAGTATCTACAAATCGGTGACGGTTCGCGGGGTTTTTTCTGGTACGGCTGAGGAACAAGAGTGATATACAGATAGGTAGGGTCAGTTACAGAGACCGCACCTATCTGTATTACCACCTCTTGTTCCTCGTCCGTACCAGAAAAAACCCCGCGAACCGTCACTGCTACAAATTTTATGAGAATGATTGTGTATTTTTCTACAGATGAAATCATATTATAGATTTTTTTTTGAATTTTCAGCTGGTACAAACAAATGCTAAATAGACGTGAAACAATTAAATTTTAGTAATTTCTAAAGACACATAGAGGTTAAAATAATCAAAAAAAAAAGTTGCTTGAATTTGATAATGATCCATTTCGAAAACAGTAAAAACACCGCATTCAAAACTATTTGAAGCGTTTTAACATATTACATTTTCATAAATTATGCGTAGAGGTAACAAGGCTATAAATAAATCCATGAAGGTTGTCCATAGTTTATAGTGTAAGCATCCCTGTGAAATGATATTGAGCATGCATACTTATAAACTGTGTAGTGGGTGGAGAAAAAGAATATTGGGTGGAATGTTTGTTAAGAATTAGTTATAAAAAAATACCAATTGTTATATACATGTAGCTATTATCACAATTATCCAAATATCATTTTATAATTCGTTTACCTGTGATATTTTTCAGTCATACTTAATTTGACTGTCATATTCTTATGTTTTATTTTCTCAATTTTAGGACCTTTAGCTTGTCAATGTGCCATAAACCAAAAAGATACGAAATAGATATTAATATCACCAAATCAAAGAGTCTGAATGTTTCAAAAATTCTTGAATAGTTTTGCCTTATTGGTGAATTTAATCATTCAGACTCTTTTGGTTTAGCAGTATTAGTGTCTATGCCATATTGTTATTCTTAACCCTTTCAGCCCTGGATTTTTAAATTTGAAAAAAAAAAAAAAGTTTGATAATTATTATTGATGGGGAGCCAATAAATACCAAATTTGAACTCATTTGCATAATTAGTATAGGAATTAATTAGTGAGGTTTTGTTGAAGTGACATCTAGTGATAAACAGCAAAAATATGGACTGTCGTAGTAAGTAGAGACATGTAAATGTTGCGGTGGCAATTGCCACCACCAAGGGTTAATTATATAAACTACCAACATGTTAAAAATAATAATTAAATAATGAAAAGATATAAAAAGTCTCATGTTGTTATTCTGTACAAAAATGTTAGCGTTAACAGTGATGTTATTTGCTAACATCGACAAATGTTATGATTCCGAATACAATGTCTGTCAACTAACATCGATGTATATTAATGTTTTTGATGTTAAACAACACTTGTCAAAATGGTCGAAGTTACGAGATTGTTAATGGTGATATATTTTGAGGTTTACTTATTTCTTAGTTGGTGTTTTTCATCAACAAAAAACTTAAATGGATAATATTATTTCAATATTTATATGCAGGCTTTACCAAACACTCATTTTACTTTTAAAAACATCATCAAAAACTTATTATTAATCATCTATTATAATACACATGAAGTTGGTCGCGTTGTAGACGTTGCACTGTTGCCAATTTGTTTATGAATACAGCGCTGTTCATTATCACATAACATTGCAATGTTAATAACAGTTGTCTAAGAATAACACTGTTAATTCCTTTTAATAGCTCATTTCCAAGCCCACTCTTGCCGCACCCTCGATCTTTCGATAGTTGTGAGATGAACTAATTTTGTAAAATATTTTATAGGTGCACGAATATTTAAGATCAAAACTATGCTCGCTGTACGAGAACGATTGCATCTTCGACAAGTTCGAGTGCTGCTGGAACGGCAACGATACGGCAATAATGACTGGTTCCTACAACAACTTCTTCAGGATGTTCGACAGGGCGACGAAGCGCGAGGTGACGCTGGAGGCGTCGCGCGACATCGCCAAGCCCAAGACGATCCTGAAGCCGCGTAAAGTGTGCGGCAGCGGGAAGAGGAAAAAGGATGAGATCAGTGTGGACAGTTTAGATTTCAATAAGAAAATATTGCACACGGCATGGCACCCGACTGAGAACATCATAGCCGTCGCGGCAACTAATAACTTATTCCTGTTCCAAGATAAGTTCTAGCGTAGTTACTCTCGTCTCATATTCAGTTTTAAACTAATTCTTACAAGTATTAGTTGCAGGTTGAAAACATATTTATCGGACAGACAATAAAAGTGGACTTATTTTGAATCATGCGGATTAATTGATTGAGGAGGAGAAAGAAACAAGTTTATCGTGTATTCTAATGTGTAATATGTCGTTCTATTTCCAAGCACACACACCCCTATGATGTACATAATAAGCAAAACGTGTATAATTAGTCATTTTTATTTTCTGTCTCGGCTATGTTTTTTATTCTGTGATATTTGATTTTGATAAATTTTATATTCTTATTGGATATAATTTTAGCGTAAATTTGATAAAGAACAGCCGTTTATTTATTTTTTTAACGATATTAAAAGAAACTATATATACATACATACAGCTTGTAGCTAAGATAAGAAATTTTTACACCACGTCAAGCTGTTCGTAGTACTCATGCATCATGAAATGTACAAATTGTAAATACAAGTTAGTAAATTTTGTAACGATTTATTTGTTTTATTTTTAAATCTTGTTATATATACGATGATGATAATCCACATGATTTTGATGTCTGTGCTCAGAATCTCACGCGCCTAGTACTGAATATGGGCGACTACTCTTATATAGTTCATTAAAGTAAAGAACGCGTCAGCCTTTCAAGTGCCATGTACGGTTTGTTGTATTGTACAGGTCCATCCTGAAATTACGAAGCTTGTGGCTTATATGTTTTTCATTTCATTTTTTTTTCCTTTTTACTTCACTCCGATTTTTCTTTTTTGTATAAATATGTAAACGAGAGAGAGAGAGAGAGGGGAGAGTATATAAAATCAAGTACGTACAGTAAGTTTCGGTAATAATTAAAGTAATACTTTAGGTTTATTGTATTAAAAATAGATAAATTATAATTTAGATATGTAAGTTTGGTTATTTTTTGAAATTGACACCAAATAAATAATGTTAGCTTACTTAGTTACTGATTATTATTCATTCGTTGTTATGCTGTTTTTTCTTTTTTGTAAACTCGTTGAATGATACATTCCTTTCGGTACACAAACAGTCTGTCTTCGTCTCTTTGTGTCGCACACACCGCCCGCCCTCCGACGATTTTTTGTTATTTCTTTTCTCCCTCATTTTTTGAAATAAAACTTTTAATTAATTTTTGCAATATACCCGTTGTTCATTTTTTATTTAACTTTCTTTTCTACTCTGTTGTCGCTCAATAACTCCCCCCCCCTACTTCCAAAGTTGCTTCATTAACATTTAACCCTTTGCACTCGTATTTATTAGTTACAACACGTATTTTGGCGACTATAAGTCGACATATGAGTGCAAAGGGTTAATCTAATACTAAACGTATAATTTAGTATTAGCAACAGTTATTTTTAGTTACTAGATACAAAAAGTTCAGAACTTTAGTAAATCTAGTTTGCACAAAATGTAGCCTGAATATACCTGTGAATATTCAACCTGTTTGTCTTATTAAGACTTGATTTTACAAAGTCACGAAAAAAAAATTCATAATGTGATATCTCAGCGAATATTAAAGTTACAAAGATAATAAAATAAAAACCAAAATGTCCGTTTTTTTCGGACTTGTTGCCATAAAATGCTGACATATAAATGGGCATTAACAATTTTCGCAAATCATGGAATAAAATTATTCTAAATCAATTAGCTTAGATAAAAAAAAATAAGGACAGTTGTATTAGCTACTCGTATTAACATCTGGAAAACATTCGTTGTTTTGTCAAGGAAATAATAATATTAAAAAATTTGTAACTTTCTTAAAAATTGGAGCATTTTCAAAAACCAAAGTGATTTGGAAATTATAATCCTTTCTTAATTGCTTTATAATGTTTTAAAAAATTGATCTCAACTGCAAATATTTTTTTTTATAATTTTCTACTTTCATGTGTCCCAAATCAAGGGAAAAAAATATTCAAAAATTTGTAACTTTATTAAAAATGGGTGCATTTTTAAAAACCAAAGTAATTTGGAAAGAATAATCTTTTCTTAATTGCTTTATAATCTTTTTTAAATTCTGTCTCATCTGCAAGTATTTTTTTTTTATAATTTTCCACTTTCATGTGTCCCACATCAAAGAAATCAAAATATTCAAAAATTTGTAACTTTCTTAAAAATTGGTGCATTTTCAAAAACCAACGTGATTTGGAAAGAATAATTCTTTTTTAATTGCTTTATAATCTTTTTTAAATTCTGTCTCATCTGCAAGTATTTTTTTTATAATTTTCCACTTTCACGTGTCACATCAAGGAAATAAAAATACTCAACAATTTGTAACTTTCTTAAATTTTGGCATATTTTCAAAAATACTGCAGGAGTTTAATACATCCGCATTTCGTTGGTAAACGAGTTCGATATATCCGCCATTTTTTGTTGCTGGTAAACTGTTCGATTAAATCAATAAGATACAGCATCAACAAGGATAACGGCAAAATGGAAATTTTGATATATCCTTTAATACTGTAAAACTTTACAAATAAATAACACATTACGAATGTATATACGTATAAAAAAAGTCATTAGAAAAAAGTTTGGACTAACGTTTTGATTGCTTACGTATCTAATACTTGTTCGATAAAGCTCGCCCGGCTCCGGGACGCTATCTACTGTCCTTTACGTCGATGTACTTCCTGAGATTCTTCGTGTAGACGCCGATGATGTGCCCGCAGTTGGTCTCCGTCGTGAGATCCAGGCTGGCCTCCAGCGGCTGATAGAAGTCTTCGTAGATGTCGCCGCCTAATTGAAACTGAAAATCCAATAAAAAAAAATTTATAATTTGAAAAATAACAGATTTTAACCTGTTAACTGAGCGAGATGTATAAATACGTCAAACGTAAACAATACCGGGTCCTTAAAATATATTTCATAGTCTTAATTTATTTTAAAGCATAAATAAAAAAAATAATAATAATATGAAATTACGTCCTCCTGGCGTGACGTATTGACACGTCCCGGTGAAAAAGTTCGCGCCCGTTATATGATGCGTAATTAAAAAGAGAATTCCCCGGTTAACAGGTTAACCATTAGTGGCCACACTTCACTCTTGTAACGTTACCCCACGCAAAAAAACGATCTTAAAATTTTTGACGTTGCAGAGAAAATTCCTTCATTAACACGTTTTATTACTATATTTGCAGTTTGGAATAAGCTATATGTTGATTTCAGTCTCAAAAAAATATATATGGGCAAATGTGTCTTATTTATATAAATGGCATCTTTTGAAAAAAATTTTAATGCAAAAAATAAAGGGCTAAAATTTTAGATTCTTGCAGAAAATATATTTAACATTCATGGAAAAATGATGCTGTAGATGTTTCTTTAAAAAGTATATTTCGCAAATTTAAGATAACAAAAATTTCCCCACGCTCAGAAAT
Source organism: Ocypus olens (assembly GCA_910593695.2). NCBI lineage: Eukaryota > Metazoa > Arthropoda > Insecta > Coleoptera > Staphylinidae > Ocypus > Ocypus olens. Next base: position 2,516,802 of record OU343055.1, on the reverse strand, counting down.
TTGTCACGTGTGATGCTGCCGAAGCTAAATTATTTCTAGTATGTATCGCATGAGAAAGTTACACTGATCTACTGTACGTAAACGCCACGATTAGTATCGTTTTCATAGATTTTGAATGTTTAAATTAGGATTACTGATAATAAAAATCATCTGACACGCAAACAAAAATTTCTAACCTCAAATTTTTGTTTGTGGTGTATTTACCTCTTCGAAGGACCTGTATATTGCCAAGAAAACCGGTTGTTTTTCCGAGTGGAAAAAGCCTCGGGATCCGTGAATAACAGCCACGCCGGACCGCTCCGCGCTCTTGCATACGCTCATGTACATACAGTGGTCCGGCCTGAAGTTGTAACGGCAGGAATAAATGTAGAGTTTATCTGCAACATAAGATAATCACTTCAGCTGTTACATTCTTGATGAAACTGTGTTTTGGGTTAATTTCATTACTATATTTCCCGGTGCATTCGATCATTGTTTGTTTGTGGTGACAGTCTACATTTGTTTGGGTTAGTATTATATTATCAGTTGTTTCGCTCATTGTTTGTGCGAGTCTGCGTTGTTTATTTACCTGGATGGAAGTGAAATATTATGTTAATGATGTCTTGATCGCCCCAGGTGATCTTCAACTTGTACCGCTTGTAAATTGGGATGACGTAGTCCACCCACTGGAATTCGCGCATCCTTGTTAAGTTCATAAGCATCACTCCCGAATTAACACCTGAAGAAAAACAAATGCACATTAATCTGAAGCTGATGAAAAGATTTTGGGAATCAAAATTGCTGTTAAAATTATGTTTTAATTATAATTATGCCTCTCCTTACCCAAAGGTCCATAATATGGGTGTCGTGCGAACCGGTTGTACCACCCAACGTTGGGGTCCTCGTGTTCCGGGGCCAGAGCGGCCATTTGACTAGAATTCATGTTATTAAAATGATCCCAAACATCCTCCACTGGTGTCAGGAAAAGAGTATCGGTATCCACGTATAGGATTGAATCGGTACTGCTTAAAACGCTCTGTAAAAAAAATTATTTGTTGCAGGAAACAAACGAATGTATTCGTTTTGACATTTGTCAAAATTTCTTTTAACTGATTGAAAGAAATAAAACAAAGCGGAATCCCATAATATCCATCCAAACTTCCCCTTTGTTCAAAGCAATTTAAAAAATGTTTAATAAAGACAAAATATAGCCTGAATATGTGAATATTTCGTCTTTATTCAATGCTTCTGCAATGACTTGTTGTCTCAAATTTATAAAATATGTGTTTCAATATTAATTGATTGGTGGTTGAGGCGTTAACTTCGTGATACATTTTGTAACTCTAAATAAAACAGTTTCTTTGTTAACATCACACTTTATTTTTTAGTGACTCGAGTTTGAAAACGATAAGCTTATGATCGAAACTCGAGTCTCTAAAAAATAAAGTGTGACATTAACAAAGAAACTGTTTTATTTAATGTTTCAATATTGTTTAAATTACTTTTGGTTTGATGGTCGCCACATGTTCGAAACAATGAGAGTGTATAAGAAGAAATACGTACCGGTAAAAATAATCTCTGCGATGCGCACGGCTTGAAAAGCTTCCTCCACTCCTGGGAGTTGTCCTTGGGGAACGTCAAAGGCATCACTTGGAAAGTAAAGGCAACGTTGGTAAAGTCCTGCCATTCGCTCAGCTGAAATCGGATTAAATCAAGCAGGCGATAAACAAAAGCGCAAACTCACCTTTTCCGCGAAGTTCTGAATCAAATCGTCCTCGGTTATCACAATAAAATGCAGCACAACCTTACTGAACATGATCGCCGACTTGAGCATCGTCAGGGTCTCGTGCAGGCGGTCCCCGCACGCCACGACGGCCACCGTGACGGTGTGTCTGGAAGAAAACACGGTACTCGTAGTTTTGTACTCTCGTTATTAATATTTTTAAATGATTAATATAACTATGAAAAGCCCAATTTTTATAAATAAGATGAAGTACTTTCGCTCTAAGGAAATAGTACTTAAACTTGTGCCCGAAGCACCTTCTAGACTACAAACTAATACCTGAACTTCTTCAATCTTTTCTATTTGTTTTGTAACTAAAATGACTGGAGTGACAGCTGTCTGAGATTCTTTAGAAAACAAAAACAAGTCATGGCCCACTAATTTTGATAAAGTCTGGCCGCGCTATGAAGGCATCTCAGGAGCTACCTGTAACCTTTTAAAAACCACTGTAGTATAAACAGAAGTGGATAGTGCACCAATAGCTAGAAAGTAAAGTGTAAACATCTGTGAATGTAAAGTAACAAAATATTCAATCACTTCTGATGAGGGCGGTCCTTCCGACCTTTTATTCACCTCAGACGCCTTCATAGAGCGGCGAGAGTATACCTTCAAATGCGACGCGGTGATAAACTTCAGCCTTCATTAGGCCTGGCGCGCACTGGCAACTTTTTAGTCACCGAAATCAAACACATTCAAGTTGTATTTACATTAAAGTTGGTTCGATTTAAAAATTTATTTAATTTCGGTGACTAAAAAGTTGCTTAGGAAAAGTTGCCAGTCTTAATGTGAAACATCCTCTATGAAAAAACTTTTCAAAAACGCAATTAGTTATTTTTAAAATCTACAAAGTATTTTGTTTTTCGAAGCAATATTAGAATTAGAATTTGTTTATTTCCATTAAGAATATTACATTCATGGAAGAGTCAGGTTAAGTATAATAATAATAATATGCATGTTGATTGTAATAAATGCAAGAGGCATCCTTATTAAACAATTAGTATCTTAATCTAGATCTTAAAACTAGATTAATATATAGAAAATAAATATATTAAATAATATATAAAATAATATTTCCAGATTGTACCGTTTTTTTTGTGTATATTATTATTATCACAAAACCAAGCTTTCGGAATGATCTATTTATAAAATGTTTATTGTTTATATATTTTTAAATAAAGTAGTTGATAATGTTTATTGTTTACGTTGCCATGACAACTGTACCACATCAGGATCTTAAACTACGGGCGCAGCTCAACACGGATAACTGCACGGTGGCTTCGTGCGACACTCACCCGTTGAGTTGTAACCTTTTCGTGGGGGCAACGGTGGTTAGGGGTTCGGGCCTGGAGGAGGGGAAGCTGTACCCGGACCAGTACAGGTAGAATATCGTCAGGGACACGGCGAGCAGGACGCACAGGCGGCCGTAGGAGAGGAGTCTCATTTTGCCGGGGAACTTGGGGGAGACATTGCACACAAAAATATCACAAGTGGCTAACACCTGACATGTTTACTCACTGAATGCGGGCAACACGATACACAAACTGGCCGGCGGCCAAGTAGTGGAGCCGTCAACCCGATTCTAGTCGCCAAGGGTGAGACATAGGTGGCGTCACTATCAAAGATGCTCGTCTTGAAAAGCTCGATGGATTTTTTAGTTAGTACGAACAAAACATAGACGGCGTCACTAGAGTAACTTTCAATATGACATAAGTTGTGTTTTTTGTGCGAATAATTTCGAATCTACCCAAGGGGTGAAGTAGTGGAGCCGTCAACCCAATCGGCACTATCGCCGATTCTAGTTACCACGGGTGGCGTCACTGTCAAACATGCTCGTCTTGAAAAGCTCGATGGGTTTTTTGGTTAGTACGAACAAAACATAGACGGCGCCACTGGAGTAACTTTCAATATGACATAAGTTGCGTTTTTTGTGCGAATAATTTCGAATTTAGCCAAGGGATGAAGTAGTGGAGCCGTCAACCCAATCGGCATTATCGCCGATTCTAGTTACCACGGGTGAAACACAGGTGGCGTCACTGTCAAACGTGCTCGTCTTGAAAAGCTCGATGGATTTTTTAGTTAGTACGAACAAAACATAGACTGCGCCACTAGGGGAACTTTCAATATGACATAAGTTGTGTTTTTTGTGCGAATAATTTCGAATTTAGCCAAGGGATGAGTGGAGCCGTCAACCCAATGGGCATTATCGCCGATTCTAGTTACCACGGGTGAAACACAGGTGGCGTCACTGTCAAACGTGCTCGTCTTGAAAAGCTCGATGGATTTTTTAGTTAGTACGAACAAAACATAGACGGCGCCACTAGGGGAACTTTCAATATGACATAAGTGGTGTTTTTTGTGCGATTAATTTCGAATTTAGCGAAGGGGTGTTTTTGGATTATAAAGCAGAATGTATTTTGGGTAAATTTGGAAAATTTCAAGCGTCTGGAAATTGTTTTTATATTTTTTTCAAAACGTTGCAAAATGAGTAACTTTTAAATATGACATAAGTTGTGTTTTTGTGCGATTACTTCCGAATTTAGCTAAGGGAAGTTTTTGGATTTTGGTTGGATTATAAAGTAGAATGTATTTTGAGTAAATTTGGAAAATTTCAAGCCTGTGGAAATTGTTTTTATATTTTTTTCAAAGCGTAGAAAAGTGAGTAACTTTCAATATGACATCCATCTGGTGTCCACGAATTTACCCTATTTGGAATATTAACACGTTCACTGCCACCGATGTGCGTGCGTCCGACTTTATATTTGCGTAAATGCAATCCCAACTGCGGTGGCAGCGAACGTGTTAACCAGGAACATAAGGTTGATGATTGTTTGAAAGAGTGAGAAACTGCAAATTAAGAAACAGCATTGGAGCCGTGTAGGCTTTACGACAGTAGCCATGGAAACGCACTTTATGGATCACAACAAACTGTCACAGAGACATGGAGGTCTCGAGCAAGACGGTGGACCTGTTAAAAAAATACGATGTCCATTTCGATGAATCCCTGTTCACAGAGGTGAGTAACAAAAGTTAAAATTAGTGAAGTGCACAATATTAAGCGATCTTACTTTACAGGGACACGCCTACCGCGAAACGGGTGTCGGTGATGAAGGAATATTATTAAAAGCCACAAAGTAAGTTATTAACGGTACTAAATTAATAATACCAAATAGATAATATAAATTTGTATGTAAGAAATCCATTTAATTGGTATGTGAATCAAGGATTATGGGTGAATTGCACTTTACGGTCAAACTCCCGATTTCGGAAATTTTTTGTTTAGGGACTCTATACGTGTTATTATTAAGGTACTTGCAAATTTTTTTGTGCGGAAACGTGTTTCAAGCCGAAAAATCCAATGTTTATTTCTTCCGTTGCGCATATATGTCAACATCTTCAGATATCGCAGTTAACAATACTCGTATATATAGAACACGGAATAGTCAGAATTATTACGGACCCTTATTTTTTAATAAATTACCCGCCTCAATTAAGTCAGAAGGTTTTTCAACATTTAAAATTAAATTAAAAACACTGTTATGTAGAAAGGCCTATTATAATTGGAAAGATTTCCTAGAAGATAATCTGTAACTATAAAATGTTTATATAATATATATATATATATATATATCTGTGTAATTTTTGACTTGTGTAATTCCAAAGTAGCACTAATAAAGTTATTATTATTATTATTATTAATGTCCACCATAAATTTAATTCTTTGACCGTAAAGTGCAATCACTCCAGGATTATTGTATGTGTTGTTTTTATTGGAATATAAACGCCTTTGTGTATTTTATCCTAGATTGATTTTAAACGATCAAATCGACCAAATCGTAAACACGACGCTGCGCGAACTCTACAAGCCCACAAACTCCCAAGAACACAGGCCCTGCAGGAGCACCGTGGACTCGAAAGCTTTGGAAATTTTAGGGACGGTGCCTCCGCCCAAAAATTCCCTCTGCATAGTCCAGACCGCGTTGGGTCGAAACGTGAAAAGAGAGCAGCAGCTGGCCACCAAATCCCTGCTGAAAAAAATCGATCTGATCAAGCAGAAACACGAACGGATCACCGCGGAGAAACGATTGCTCAGAAGGTACTTCAAAGCGTGGAAGGATAAGGTGCCGAGGAAAAGCTCCGGGGATGACAAGGTGGAACGGTTCCTTCAAAAACTCGAGATCAAACAGAGGGGTTTCGATTGTAAGCAAGAAAAAAATGCTACAAAAAGCAAAATTGCTACAAAAATCAAAAATACGGAAAAAAATGCTAAAAATACAGAAAGCACTACCAAAACAAATACGAAGAAACTTGTTAAAACAAGTGATAGCAGCAATATTAATAACACAGAGAACAAATGTTTAGAAAACCGTTACAAAGCGCAACAAGACATCATCTCGATGCAAAAATTAAAATTACTCGAACAAGAGCGCGTCATTGAAGAAATGAAGCACGGAAAGGTGTGCGAGGAATTGAACAAATCGATCAAAGAATCGCGTCTGGAACTGGGCGAAATCTTGCGGAAGTGTTCGATAAAAACGAAAATTAAAATCGGAGCACCCACCCAGCCCCCCGACGACGAGGTCGAAGAAATAATGCACGTCAGGGTGAACAAGGCTCCGAAGATCGTCCAACGGATGGAGATCCGGGCGCAGGAGCGCGCCGCCAAGCGGGCCCTGATCCAGCAGCGCAAGAGGACGATCGACGAGGAGAGGCAGAGACAGGCCGAGGAGATCGTGGAGAGCAAGAGGAAACAGGACGAGGAGGAGCGGAGGAGGAATCTGGAGGCGATAAAGGAGCGGCGCCGGAGGGAGCTGGAGGGGGAGAAGGCGAGGAGGGCCAACAAGGAGAAGTTCGCGGCGGATTGCGCGAAGGCCGAGGGCTTCTACAGGAGGAAATTGAAGAGGAGGGGACTGCGGGGCTTCAAGAGGATCCGGGAGCTCGGGGAGGAGAATCACTTCAAGGGGGAGATCTTCCGCGAGGTCAAGATGGAGAGGAAGTGCTTCGGATTGTGGTTGGTGTTTGTCAGGGAGAGGAAGGAGGAGAAGGCGCGGAAGCTGCGGAATTGGTACAGGAAACTTCTGCTCAGGAGATGTTTCGATGCGTTTGTTCAGGTTAGCGTTTTTTACTTTCTCCGTTACGAAGTACGAGAAAGTATTGTGATCGTGATTTTTTTTTCAAAATTTTTTTTTACGGAAATATCCGTTTTGGGGTCCCTAGATGCCATTTCAACAATTTCTGGAACAAAATGTTTGTGTCTGTGCGTGTCTGTATGTGTGTGTGTCTGCTGTGTGCGTCTGTGTCTGTATTTGTCTGTCTGTGTGCGCTGTATCTCAAAAACTAATAGAGCAATTGATATGAAACTTTGAACATACGTCTTATTTGATAATCTGAAGAACTGAAAACCTTTTGGTAAAATTTCGTACACCGGAAGTGGGTGTTTACCTTAACTGCTTTTTGTTTTTTGCCAATATTTTCTTAAATATGAAAAATATCACAAAAGCATTTAAACAAATATCGAAGACAACAAAGAAATGGACATCTTTTGCTTGAAAATATTTTTCATAAAATCATTGTTATTCGAGAAAAAAATGTATTCATTTTTTTTAATTTTTGGTTTATAATTATGAAACGATAATAGTTACAGCAAATTTACGTGAATAATAATTGTAGAGAATGCCAAAATGAACAACTTCTAAAGAATAAGTTTTTTTCGAAATCTCGTTAGTTTTTGAGTAAACCGAGTTTTCGAATTTGAGGTATAATTTTTCCATCTTTCATGATTTTGACGTTTAAAACGTCAGTGTCATCCTCTCGATGTACATTTAAAATATGATTTCAATTGAAAATAAACCCATGAAAACGGAAATATAAAGTCGGAGAAAGTAACATGACGGCCACATCACCATTTTTTTTTAAATAATTTGATACAGGGTATCCTAAATAAAGTGGGATTGCATGGGTACCTTTCGTATTCTGGTTAAATGGGCAATGTTGTGCAGTTTTGCATGCTCGTTCAGATTGTGTTGAGAATTTTTTTTAATTCCGAGCAGTTTAGAAATGATTTTAAAAAAACTGAAAAATCGCGATTTTCTAAAAAAAATCAAATATCTCAATAATTATTTAAGATGCAAAAAAAAGTTTAAAATGAAAGTTACTTGGTTTAATTGGGCAAACATAAAAATCAAGTCAAAATCAAATTCAAGATGGCGGTTTCCAAGATATTAACGCCAACTTTCTTAACACGTTGACTGCCACGGACTTGCGAAGTGTACCAAACAACCACGAGTATTCTCGTAGTTGGCAGTCAACGTGTTAATTCAAATGGCCGCCATATTTGATTTTTACACGCCCAAACAGACTTTTTTTTCTCTTTTCAACGATGTATACCGGGTGTCCCAAATCAAACCGGAAATGATCGGACACTACCTCGGAGAGTTCTCCCTCACGTACAAGCCCGTGAAGCACGGTAGGCCCGGTATCGGTGCCACGCACAGTTCTCGTTTCATTCCTCTCAAGTAAAATGTATTATTTATGATTTGTTAATTAATAAATTTATTTGGGGGACATACTGTTTGTTTGTACTAACATTACGTTCTTGAATATCTCGAAAAAAATGCATCTTAACAAAAATTGTGCCGAATCAAAACCTTCATAGTTTTGTGGGGGACATCGGATTCTGACAAAATGCCCCCCCCACACACCAAGGGGGGGCTGGAATGGGGGTCAACTTAAAGATCTTAAATGGGAACCCCTATTTTTTATTGCAGATTCGGAAAGAGCGTAAAAAAGTATGTTGGTTTTATTCGGAAACTTTTTTTGTACACCCAACAGGTGGCGCTGTAATCGTAAAAATATGAGTTTGCTAGAAAAAATTAACTAATTAATATTTTGTGAATAACTTGATAAAAAATTACGTTTGTTGTTTCAATAAATACATAAAATTGTAGAAATAATAATCCTCAACACTCAGGGGGTACAGAATAAAACACATTTTTTATAAACTGACTATGGATGAATCAATTTTATCAAAAATTAATATTTGACGTTTAGAGATTAATTTTATTTTGAATTACGTTTTTCAAAAAGTTTACTATGTTGCAAAAGTTTTCAAAGATCGGCTAAAATAAACAGTGAATGGGGAGTAAGAAAGTTTAAAAATGAAAATGTCGATTTTTCTATTTGTTTTCAAATGTTGAAAAATCGATTTTTTTAAAAGTCATATTTTTACGATTACAGCGCCACCTGTTGGGTGTACAAAAAAAGTTTCCGAATAAAACCAACATACTTTTTTACGCTCTTTCCGAATCTGCAATAAAAAATAGGGGTTCCCATTTAAGATTTTTAAGTTGACGCCCTTTCCAGCTCCCTCTTGGTATGTGGGGGGTCCATTTTGTCAGAATCCGATGTCCCCCCCAAAACTATGAAGGTTTTGATTCGGCACATTTTTTGTTAAGATGCATTTTTTTCGAGATATTCAAGAACGTAATGTTATTTGGGACACCCGGTATAACTTATAAGAAATATACTTATAATCGGTTTTTTTTATTGACCTACCAGATCTGGTGATTTTTCTATAATGTTGGATACTCGGGTTATAATTTTGACTTGTCTTTAAAATAAATTTGAGGTTATCTTTTCTGCATGGTTGCCATGTGCTTAAACACTTTGCGCCCAGGCCGCTTTGATTGGGTTATGTCATAATCTCAGATTTATTGAAAAATTACTTCTTACGAAATATTATTCCACTATGGCAAACTTACTCATTTGTGCAAAAAAAATATGAAAAAGTATTCCATAAATGGCGCTAAAGGGGTAAACATTTTATTTTGTAAAATATTTCTTTTCCTTTTTCGCTAGTCGCCACATGTGGCGACCTGGGCGTGAAGAGGTTAATTATAGCAATTATTATTATCATAAAGATTAAGTATTGGATATTACTGTCGGCATTTTATTACCACTTTTATTTATTTATTTATTTATTTACAAAACCCAACAGACTCAATGTCCATTGACAGGGTTACAAAATAAAGTACAACTACAAATCAAAACTACAAATTAATCACAGAATAATTAATAGTATTACAAAATAACAGCATAACTACCAATATACAATTACAAATTCTGTCAAATAATAAATCGATTGCAATGTCAATGTCATTACATGACAAACAGTAGGGACAACACCGAAATAATCACAGAACCTAAGAAAAATAAATCCCAAATCTGGTTGGCCAATAAAAAAAAAACCCGAGTATATGTGTTACATTTATTGCTCAGCAGGAAAAATTAAGGATTTTCCGTGTTGAAAATCGTATAATAAAATATCGTCTTTATAAATATGAAACCTCCGCAAAGTACATAATCATTGGAATTGTTGAAAATCAAACACGTTCAAGTCTAACACGTTAAAACGGCGAGACATGACTGTGGTGCCTCAAACAAAAACTATGAGGAAAATAATTTTTTTTAAACATTACGTTTTCTTTAAACATTTTCCAGAATCACAACTGTACGAAAAGGAATTACCAAGTCGCCATGGATTATTACGACTTTCGGTTGCAGTGCAGGACGTTCCAGGCGCTTCTAACTTACGTATGCAAAGAGAGGATGAGCCGTTACAAGCTCTACATAAAGGCCAACAAACATTATAATTAGTAAGTTTAATATTTTGATTAACTTATGCGGTCCACGAGGTTTCCATGCACCGGTATACCAGCGCCGGTTCGTAGACACACACAAAAATCTTGCGATCGATTCTAAGATTTATTAATTTTTGAATATTGACAGCGTTTACTTGGTGGTGCATTTTGACATTACAGTAGAGCGTCGATAATCCGGATTAATCATGACCGAACCCTGTCCGGTTTTTCGAAAAGAACCAAAAAAAGTCATTTGAGTTCATAACACAAAAAGAAAACTTGCCAATGTCCATTTGCACCGCACCCGGTTAACTCTTTAATCATTGATTATAAGTTAATCCGTTTGCACCGCCATTTAATCATTGATTAAAGTCGGGTTAAAGTCCCAATTTTTAACCGGCCGAGTTTGGGCAGTTAGGAAGCCGGTTGAGGAAATACACGTGTTAAAAATAAAGGAACATTAAGGTTTATTACATTGAGGACGACGTTAAGTGATACTTCTATAAAATCATTACAGAGATCAAATAGAATTGATTTTATTTATTCGAGCGCTAGATTTAAATGTCGGTATGCCAATCCAAGTGAATATGCGAATAAAAAGATTTGATTTATTAGATGAAGCGTGTTTAAGGAGAAGGTAAGGTATTAAGCAAACAATTCACATTAAATTTGTTGGAATAATTGAACATTTGAACATAAAATAATTTTTTTAAATAATAGGAAACTGTAAACAGCTGTTCATTTGGCATCTGAAGCAAAGGCGTCGATTTCAGTGGCACCCACCTCAGAAAATAAAATAACCCCACATATTGCCAACCGTATTTTTGCTCACAACCATTTAATCATCGGATAATAACCGATGGACGGTGCAAACGGAGCGGCATAACTTAATCATTGATTTTAACCGAGTGCGGTGCAAATGGGCATAAAACCGTTAATAATTCACTTTAGCGGTTAAATAATTGGAGCAGATAAATAAAACCATTGATTATTGTCTGTATGTATTCACTTCAATTTTTTTTTCACCGGAATTAAATCCAAATTTTCGACGTTTGGATTATCGACGCTCTAATGTATTTCAAAATTAAACACTTAAAACTCTTATTTCGTTACGATTTATTCTTTATTTTAGCCGAATTCTGGTTACTTACTTCTACCAATGGAAGAGCCTCAAGGCGGTGCTGATTTTGGAGAGGGCCAAGGAGGAAAAGAAGAAGAAGTGGAGGGAGAAGGTGCTGCAGATTCTGCCGGACTTCCGCCCGCCAATCTGCGAATTTTAACGAATAACTTTTATACCACTCTTTTTTTTAATAAACTAAATGTACAAACTTTACGACACCTGCCTTCTCATTTCATGGTGAAGTCCTCCTCGAAGTCGTACTTCTCCCCCTCTTTAATCGCGAAGCCGTCCAGTCCCTCCGCCAGCTGCCTCTCCGCCTTCTCCTTGCGGTTCGTTTGTTTCTTCGCCTTCTTGAACTGCGCCTTCTTCAGCTTGTTGAGTTTCTGGTTGCCCTCGAGCTCCATCTCCGGGTCGAGCCTCTTCAGCCGGGCTTCTTTCTTCGTCTGCGTTAGCGGTTTCTTCGCCGGTTTTATGTTTACGTTTTCCTTGATCTGAATAGAAAAAATAACGGAGAAAATTACAGATATTATTATACCGTGTGTTCGATAAAAAACGCCCAACGCCATAACTCTGTTATTTATTGACCGATTTGAATGAACTAAAAAATAAAGTCAATGGTGGTTTAAATACTAACAAATGATATCAATATTGATTTTTTCAAATTCAAATTCAAATTCTTTATTCGTAACTTCGCCACTGTTATGTGGATGTACATGTCAAATATATATTTAAAATAAAATACAGTTAATAGCTAACTATGTTACATTTTAAAATTGCAGAAATATAATGAGAACAATCAATAATTGATAAAATAGTAAATAAATAAAAGATATGACAAAATAGTTTTTTCAATAATAACTTCATTGTCAAATGATGGCCAACTTACAATTTTTAAATGGCAGCATATAATGTGATAATTTTTTTACATTCGACATTATTTTTCTGAATCCAATAATGCCCAATATGTTATTTTTCGTTCAATATTTTAGTCGAAAAAAATCCTCCATTTAAAATTTTATTTTTCAAAAATTATAATTAGCGTGCCTTGGAAAAAAATGACAAATTGGAAGGTTATGTCAAACATGAATAATAAGGACCCAATAAATAAGTACCCATGTTACAACCGAATGTAAAAATGGAATAAATAAGTAGTGCAAGTATTAATTCACTTGCGATTTAGATGTTCTGCGATTATTGTAAACACTAAGTAGAACGTCGAATTCTGCAAGTCCACGAAATTGTCGATCCACTCTCTTCGACTTTTTAAAGGCTCCATATATCGTCTCTCTGGAAACCGTAGATGATAAATTCGTGCCGCAGCTCTACGATTTCTATTACATAGATAATTTACCACATAATAATAGATGCGATAACAGAAAATCGATAATTACCGGGGTAGCTTGACATTACAACAATGTTTTGCATTGTCATAATCGATAATAGAAAAACGGTAATTAGGTGAGTAGCTTTCAAGGTTAGAAAAACATGATGTTCATGACGTTACGTCACTGTCATTAAGTTTCAATTTTTACAATTACTCTTGTAGCAAACCAAACTATTCAGCTTGTAATAAACCAAAACTTTTCCTGATCCTTATTATTATTTCATTCGATAAATTATCTACCCAAATATACCGCGAGCTTGGATGAATTATCAAAAACACATTTTTTTCGTACCTTTTACCTTTTAGTAATTCATCTCGACATAACATTTGTTGTCAACTGGTTATTAACCTCGAGCTGAAGCTCTCGGTTAATAACCAGACAACAAATGTTATTGTCTCGTTAAATTACTAGGTAACAAGGTACTCAAAAAACTATTTTTTGATAATTAACCTCGATCTAGGTATATTACTACCAAAAATAAATTTGTAACATGTCTGTTATTTCGCTATTGTTCATGATTATGTCTGAAACACGCACTAATAACAAATGGTTGACATTACTTATACAATAAACGACATTTGTCGATTCGAATTTTTTTTCAAGGCACACTACATTTATTACCGAAAAAATCATGTGAGCAAGATTTATTACTATCTTTTTCTGGCGTAAATATTAACTTAAAACCAACACAACGGGCGTAATTAGATTCAGAAAAACAATGTCTAATATTATAAAATCAGAAGAGTATATGCAGCCATTTAAAAATTAAACGTTGACTATTATTTGGCAATGAAGTTGATTTTGAAAAAATATATAATTACCGTCATTTTATAGTATTTAAACAGCCATTGGCTTTATTTTTTAGTTCGATCAAATCGGTCAACAAATAACAGAGTTATGGCGTTGGGCGTTTTTTATCGAACACACGGTATAGATCAGTGGTTCCCAAACTTTTTTATCCTACCGCCCCCTTTCCAGAAAAAATATTACTTAGCGCCCCCTAAGAATTTTTTTTTTTAATTTTAAAAGCAATTAATAGGATCACCAAGATTGACTATTTGTAATTGTTTTTTTTTTTGTTAATAAATTGGTTATCGCACTGAACCCACGTTTCACTAAATCTTCTCTTCTTTCTTTTATATTATCACTGCCCCCTTACAGTTTTTCATCGCCCCCAAATGCACCTGTGGCCATCAGCGCCCCCCTGAATCGCTGCAGCACCCACTAGAGGGCGGTGGCGCGCACTTTGGGAATCACTGGTATAGACGCTGGATCTTGTTTTATGAAAATTTAGACTATAATTTATTAGTCCAATATATTTAAACCACTCACCAAGTCATCCAGTTTATCTTCATCCATCTCAACGGACCCCAAACTCTCCATCAGAAACCCGTTCACCGTCGACGCCTTGTTCTCCTTCTCCAGCAGTCCCATCACCTCGGTTTCCATGCTCTCGAACTGCTCCAGGTCGAACTCCTTCACCGCATCGGTCACAATGGCCGAGCTGATGTGCGCACTCTCGGTCTCCTCGGGCGGCACGGTGTAATACTTGATCTTCCCGCTGTTCCAGTCCTCCAGCACGCCCCTGGCGGCGGACACCGTGTCGGGGATTCCCCCCTTCTTGAACCGGCCCGTTCGCGCCGCCTTCTTGGCGTAGAACTCGTCGGGGGTGGCGTACTCGGTGACGTCGTACATCTCCATCATCTGTTGCTTGGTGACGCGCTGCAAGATGGCGTTGGCGGGCGTGAAGGGATCGGCGAGGGAGGAGACGCGCACGGCGTTCCGCAAGGAGGCGCTGCTGTCGCTGCCGGCGGCGAAGACTATGCCGGGCGAGTCCAGGAGTTTGATTTTCGAGTCCAGTTGCACCTCCTGCATTGACCTGTACGAAATAATGGACGAGCGCGTAAAAATTGTATGTTTCAAAACAATTGATTAACAGCAGGGGGGGTTAATTGAATAGGGAGAATTGGAAACGCGACTTCCACGCCATCTCACAGTCATCTGGCCCAACTAACGCAATGCAACGCTGCCAAATCTATGTAGAAATCTTTGTAACCAAGCAATATGGTCATATTTTTGTTGGTTAAATTTATTTTAGGTATTTAAGAACATCCAAATATCTGGTAATATTCAAAGTCCACTAGTGTTAATTGTTTGTTGAAGTCTATTTGATAAATTTTAAAGCAAAATAGACTTTTGAATAATTTCACAAATGAGATATGACAACATCTATTTCCCATCAAATTTCCGGCCTTTTTATACATAACCTCATTAACGTCACGAGTTGAATTGCTATTCGGCCAGGTATTTATAATTCAAATTTAAGCTAATATTCTTAAACCTAAAAGAGTGTGCAATGGGTAAATTAAGTACTCTTAAGGCACCTTATTGCAGTAACGTTTATACCCACGATTCAAATATTAAAAATAAAGCTTTCTTTACATTTCCGAAATGTCCTAATCGCAGAGATGAATGGGTTAATTCCATTGAATGTATTACTCTACAAAAATTCCACTTTCAAAAGTTATGCACATTTGTGAGGACCACTTTTTAAGTATTTATTAATTCCTGTAGAAAATATTTAAATTGGAATGCAATTCCGACAATTTTTAATATACCTTCTTGTAGTTCTTCTTCCAGTACAGTTCCTGCAAAATCTTTTTTAAAACGGCCCCTTCAAGAATGTAGTTCACTACATGATTTAACATCTGCCCTAAAAAGAATTCGTTTGGAAAAAATTTCAAGCGAATCCCCTTCAACATCATTTAGAGCTTTACTTTTTGCGTTTGATTAAATCTAAGCTCTTTATAAAGCAAGTGTCTGCGATTTCCACTTTTATTTGGATGCGTCGCACTGATGAGAACCAAAAAGTTCGAAACACTTGCAAAAATGAATTGTAAAGTCGCAATTTTAAATTTCCCGCTGGCTCGATGTGTTTGGCCAGATGACTCGCAGACGGCGCTGATGGCGTTTCCAAAAGTTAACATTGAACTGTCCCTCTTTATCCTTAATGCTCTGTGATTAACAGTGACGGCTGGCGGGGTTTTTTTCTGGTACGGCCGAGGAACAAGAGGTGGTAATACAGATAGGTAGGGTCAGTTGCAGAGACGGCTGACTGCGTGACCACACTTATCTGTATGTCTAGCGTACTGCATTATATTGTTTTTAACTTGTTTTTGTTTGTTTGTAATTTTAATTTTTGTATTTTTATATTTTATTTTATATTTTGTTTTATATTTTATATTCGAATTAATACTTAAATGTACAGGGAGAATCCCGTAAATATATATTATTATTATTATTATTATCTGTATTACCACCTCTTGTTCCTCGGCCGTACCGTCACTGTTGATTAACCCTTAAGCCCAAAATACATGTCAGGCAACTGAATAACAACAAACGAGAGTTTTTATCTCAAATGTTACCCTCATTTTGCGCATGTTTCATCAAGCGTGTAGAATTGTGGCGTTGATTTTGTAACGTCAACGGTTATGTTGAATAAAAACTTTAACTATTAAATTATTATCTATCGAAAGACGGAGGTGTTTATTCAACTGGTTCGAATACAACGTTACATTTTAATAAAAATCCTAATATCAATAAATATTGTCTTTTCCATGACGACCCGTAGATCGTCGATTCCTCACTACTTCGTTTAATACAGGGTGTAGTGGAACAAAACGGAACATAGGATTTTCAATGTTAATTCCTTTATACTGGAATATTATCTTTCCTGATCATTTTAGAGGAAACATGTAAATAAATGTTTTGTAGAGTAAAAATTCCTGCATGCCGTCATGCTATTATTTATTTTTTCTACGACCGATATAAAAAGCAGGCGTTTGCGCTTGCGTTTGTCAATGCAAAGTAGACGTTTCCCGAGGAGCGAGCGACGAAGTTGCTATAGGCAACGCGCGGCAAAGTATTCATAACAACTGTCTAAACCTCACTTTGCACAATTTTTATTGACCCGTTACCATGGATATAACAGATTGAAAATAAGCACATGCCACAGTCATGTATTATTGCTTTTTATATTTAATTATATTTATGTTTCTTTTTCAAAGCGGTCGTAGAAAATTTTTTATGTATAGTGCGAGCGCAAAGCTCATTGCCGCTTTCGAGAGGTTTCCTCTCTCAAGCGGCAATGTATCACTTTGCGCTCTTACCGTACAAATAACTATTTTAACATTCATAAAAACCCTAAAAAATGATCATTTTCACGAAAGTAATGGTTGCCATGAAATTAAACAAAAACGGTGCGCTGTTGATTTGTTGGCTTCTGTCAAATTTATTGAATATTTCATAAGTTTTCTCATTAAAAATGCATTCTATTCAAGAAAAAGTGCAAATTGTGAAGTGGTGCTATGCTGGTAGCAATTTTCGTGAAGTGGGGGATATGTTTGCGGTCAACTATCCCGACGACCCTCCAATGCAACGATCCAAAGGTTGACTCATAAATTTGAAACGACTGGCTCAATATTACGGAATTCTAAGAGGACATCAAATGCAGAGCAGAACAGTTTACCAATAAATAAGAAGTTTATGGTCTTACCTTCTGTAGTAGAAGATCCAAACATAATTGGTGACAAGTCTGCAATTCACTGCACTACTGCCCAGAGGTATTTAAAGAAGCATCATTTTCACTCATACAAATACCAGTGCCACCAAGAAATATTACAACGTGATGACCCGCACTTCACGAAAACTGCTACTATACCTCATTTAATAACCAGGCGGGGACTAAATCAAATTATAGCCGCGAAAATACGTTGTTGTGATTGGCTAAACGGGCGCCGTTTTTACACAGGCTAAAATTGCGAAAACGGTAATGGCCGGTGTTATGATCAGCTGATCTATCACCGTTTACTTGTGTCACCCCGTTTTCACGTGTTTCGCGTCAGTTTTTCTGTTTTTAGCCAGTTATTCCTTCCGTTAATAGTGTAAGAATCGGTTCTTTTAAGTACTCATTCCGCGATCTCCGAGGAAATAGTTATTTCATTTTTAACTATGGTTATATACCCGGTACTAGTTCGGCGTGATTTTCGAGCCGCTGGATTCTTATGAGGGTCCCATACTTAATTTAATGAATATTTTAATATTATATACTAAATTATTGACTATATAATCAAGAAAGTTTGCCTAAAATTGATTTATGTATTGTTGTTATGGGTAAACGAATTTTAAATAATTTTAATTTTACCGCCAAAACATGTCTGGTTACTTTTCTGGTGACTTTCGCTGGTGTAAATGAGACTTTCGCCTTTAGTCCGCCTGGTTATTAAATGAGGTATAGCATAGCACCACTTCACAATTTGCACTTTTTCTTGAATAGAATACATTTTTAATGAAAAAACTTGTAAACAGTTATGAAGTGTTCGATGCATTTGACAGAAGCCAACAAATCAACAGTGCACCGTTTTTGTTTAATTTCATGGCAACCATTATTTTCGTGAAAATGATCATTTTTATTTTATCATTTTTTAGGGTTTTTGTGAATGCTAAAAAATAAATAATAGCATGACTGCATGCAGGAATTTTTACTCTACAAAACATTTATTTACATGTTTCCTCTAAAATGATCAGGAAAGATAATATTCCAGAATAAAGGAATTAACATTGAAAATCCCATGTTCTGTTTTGTTCCACTACACCCTGTATAACTGTTGACGTTACAATTTCATTAACAGCATATGTCAAAAATTGTTTGTGACATCTGGTATTTTGCAAGCTATCTGACGGTGGACGTAGTTTATTTAAAAACCACACACGTACAAAGTTACAACACTTTAAATTCTATTTATTTTGTTTATTGCAACATTGTTCACGTCAATTGCTTTTCTTTGTTTTTTTCTTAATACAAATAAATGGACTAAATGATTAGTCACTTAATATGATCAGTTATCTATGATAAGTAATCAAAATAATTGTGACTATATCCCGCTAAACGCTGCATGCCGAAATTCGAATGAATTAGAACCAATCAGATTCTATATAACTTCTGTTTTCAGGAAACATATCATGTAGAGTTCGAATGCGGCTTTGTGATTTGTTCTCTACTCGCATTATGTTGGTGATTGGTTTAAAGAAAAACAATGTTCAATGTCAAACGTCAGTTTGCGGGTAGAACGCTATTAAAATTAGTGAAAACTCCGCATTGGAAGTGTTTCTCTTGAAGTAATTCAAGAAAAAGGGAAAGAGGCCCAACCAAAAAGTTTGAGCGGAGTCACTAACATGACCTGTACGCGGGAAGTCATTTCTACAATATTGGAAAACAGGGCACATAACGTGCGAAACGCGAACGGTACGTACTGTAAAGAAAATGTAAACTCCATATGGAATACCAGTGCTAAGTTAGTGCAAGAGAAGTACGTCTCTGTTTTTCAAATTTTGTTTAAACCGTTTAAAAATGTAAAATTCAAACCGGCACTACACGTCCACGATGACAGTAAATGTCATTCTATTTTGTTGTAATATTTTTGTTGGGATATGGTCTGATAAATTGCTCTCGTGCATTGTAAATTATCGGTAACAAGTTTGTGCGATTTCGACAAACGAAGTCGTATTGTTTGGCAACAGTAAAAAAAAAAAAAAAAAAAATAAAAAAAAATAGAAGTAGCAACGGTTTTTCGATTTTCTCAAAACATCATTTTTGGACAAATGCTGTTTACGAAATGGTACAGCAGTGACGGCTCACGGGTTTTTTTTTGGTATGGCCTAGATAGCAGAGGTGGTAATACAGATCTCTGCAACCAACTGTACTGCTGCCTCGGCCGTACCGTCACTGTTGTATAGAGTTAACAGTAGTAACAATGAGATATAACAGTTTTAAATTGCACAAAACATTACACTGGGAATATTAAACATGCGAAGTAAGTTAAGTTTATTTTATAGTCTCAAATAAGCCAGAAAACAAGTGAAATATTTAATTATGAAATTCGTAGAAATCTTTAAAAGACATCATTATGAAATAATAATGCACGATTACAAACGATGTTCTAGAAAAGTTGTGCACTCACTTTGTAACGCCCGGTGTGGCCCCGACGTTGCACGCCCTCGACCTCTTCAGACTGTTGATCAGGGAGCTCTTGCCGACGTTCGGCAGACCGACCACGCCCACCCGTATCGAGGTCTTCATGCCCTTGTTTCGGCAGTAGTTCGCCAGCATGGACATGAGGAGCTCGGCCCCTATGCAGGAGGAGATCTGCGTGGCCTTCTCGTTCTTCATCTGCTTGAATTTCCTCTGGCCCAACCGCTTCGTTTGGCTCTGCGTGGAGGCCTTGAAGGCCACCGCGGGCGTTGTTTTCCTTAGGTATTTCAACCATTTGTCCAAATTTTCACGTGGTATAAGATCTGCAAATGCATTTATTCATTTAATTTACAATTTAAAAACATCTAAATAAAGTTAAACACGATGATGATGATAAATTATTTTTATATACTTTTTCTACTTTTTTTTTTCTCGTAATTAATATTTCGCTGAGGCCGTTTTTTTTTTGCCAGTCAGTATATCATTCACGATCAACTTGTAGTAAGCTTAGGGTGACATTTTTGTTGGCACTTTATTTAGTATATATATAGTTTTTTCGATGATTGATATCATCGTGAATAATTATATTATTTATATTCACATCACTTTTTAAATATATATTTATATATTTTTATTTTATAGATAATATGTGGACTGTTTACCCACGCACAATTACACTAGAGCACTTTTACTTTTTTAAGAAAGATAGAACGAATGTTGGCCCTCGGAGGCGGCAAGCCGTAGTTTCTCTAGCATCACTTCGATGGTCGAATACTCGGGAAGCTTGAGTTAGTTACGCACAGGGTTGCCATATCTGGCTGAGACCTTGTCAAGACACTCTGAGATGAAGGTGTGGAATTGTATTTAATATAATTATATTTTAATTAAGATCTAGAATGTGCTTGTATCATCAATGTAGGATACACAACATGCAACGCTATCTGTGAGTCAACCTTGTCGACATGATAAGTTGACATAATTAAAACTAACTGAGGCTGCGTTCACATGTTTAACAGATGGCGTAACGTCAGTACTTTAGCCAAGCTCGTAACAGTAATTTGCAAAATCGGGACAAAATTGGGTCTTGTCGGGATAAGAAGGTCCGTAACGGTGACGGTCCCGATATACAGGGTGCCCGTTTTTCGAGCGGCGCCATGGGGATTTCAGTTATCTCAAGAGATACTAGGTTGGTTAAATTAGGGCAAAGTATTTTTAAAATTTCGGCTTAAATGTAAAATTAAAACATAATGTGTGATATATCATCGTAAACAGAAAGAAATCTTGCATAAGAAAATGTAAAAATCCAATATGGCGGCCATAAGAAAAACAAAAGTTGTCTATTGTTTCTCCGCCATCTTGAAAGCTACAATAAATCTAATAACATATTTAGATCCTCCATTAAAAAGTGCTCTGATAATGTCTTAGTGCAAAATGCGTAATAGTAATAATTTTAGAATAAAAAATTAAAAATTAAAATTGAATTTTTTTATTTTTTCGCGATTTTTTTAAAACAAAAAAGGTAACTCAAATTTCTCAACAGATTATTAATCAACGTTATAATACACAACTTTGCCGTAATTTAACCAAAGATAACTGAAATCCCCATGGTGCCCCTCGAAAAACGGGCACCCTGTGTAGGGACGAATGGCAACCCTAGTTACATAGCAAATCATCTCGTTTTGAGGTTATAATTTGTGAATATATCAAATACATTTCGAGAAAATCTAATAAACAAACTTTTACATCAACAATAAATGGTGTATTCCCGATCAACTTTTAGTAATCTTTGAGTGACATTTTTGTTGGCACGAATTCGTTAAGCGGCAAGTCATCTTGTTTTGAGGTTATAATTTGTGAATACACAAAATTGTTTATTTTATACTAATTTAATTGATTATTTTGTCCTGTAATTGGAATTTGTATTCTGTTGGGCAAATAAATATTATTATTATTATAATTATTAAAATTCATTCCGTGAAAAATTCTTGTAAGCAAACAAAAAATGGTGAGTACTTCCGTTACCATCGAACGCCAGTGAGAAATAAAAAAAAAATATGTATCCGTGAAACCTCACCTGCTTTATTTAAGACTATCACCAATCTCTTATTGCCCGGAGATTCCGTGACGGCCTGCTCGACCTGAAGGCAGCGCGTCCCGAGCGGATCCCTGCAATCCACAACCTCAAGGACCACGTCGGCCGCCTCCACCACTTTCTTGAACTCCTTGTAGTAGGCCTTGAGCGAATTCTCCTGGTTCTTGTTCAGCGTGGAGAGCTGTTGTCCGGTCGGCGTGAGCGTGTCGTGTATTTTACCCCTAGCTTCAGCATTCGCGACCTGATAATAATAGAATAGAATTTAATTACGATTACAATATTCACATTACGGTATAATTACTAAAAATAAAATAAAATTTACACTATAAGTTTTCTAATTAACCCAGATATGACATTAAATTTAAAGAATCATAAATGATGTGTTTGCTAAATCAAGTAACGTAGAAATACATTGTTTTATTTTTATATAAAATATCAATTACCAAATGCATTTGTTCCGAGAGAAAGTGTAGATGGCGCTGGCAGTCTTCACGGACCCGAACGGCCACTTCTTCGTTGCGAAAAAGTGACCGCCCGGATGGGCTTCAAACCCACGACCACGAGGCCCGTGAGCAGGAGCTCTACTCACTAGGCCACCGCTGCCCCCTTTTAGATTAACGAAGTACATAAAATATCTTTAAAATATGACTTGTTATTTATATAATGAGTTGAATTCTCTTGCAAAATACCTGCCGTAGGATGAATACACCTTATAATTCTGTCTTTTATTTACCAACTCAAGTGTCGCTTTAAGAAACTCAACTTGTCTTACGGACTCGTTGAGTTTCTAAATCTTGAATTACATTATACTTTTTCCGTCTTTTTTCGTTAGATTTTGCTTCGAGACAATCTAGTATGAATGTAAAAATTCCATCCAATTTCCGTTCAAGTTTCTTGAATAGAAATATGCAGCCGGTCCTATTTTCCGTTCGATATTGGTACTGCCAACGACGAAAAAAAAACCAACAAGCATGAGTTGTTTGTGCAAGCAACATAACCTATATAACAGGTGACCGCGTTGATGTTTTCAATTTTATTCATTTTTACAATCTCAACTTTTAACTTCACTTGGACTTGGACACGCGAACACAAATACTTTTTATTTAGTAGGTTGGTAATTACATCGTCCGCCAGCGGCGCCCTCTATATCGAATGCAATGAACTATAAATCGAACGGAAATCGAAAGCAAAACTTGAACGAGTATCTAGACGGAAAAAGTATAATGTAATTCAAGCTTAAAAAACACAATTTTGTTATTAAATAAATCGACAGAATTATATAACACTCGTGGTATTACTACTAAAAAAATTTTACTCGTACTTGAAACACGACAGGTGCCGACATTAACAATAATTCATCGGATTGACCGCTTACCATATTCTCCAGTCCGCCGTTTACGACCGTCTTGGAGGCCTCGTCCTTCCTCTTCTGCTTCTCCAATTTAGCGAGCTCGCGCACCTTCTGTTTCTCCTCCTCCTTCTTCTTCTTCAGGGCCTCCACCTCCTTCAGTATGTCCTCCTTGAAGGGGCAAATGTTCGGCACCTGGATCACCTTGGGCTTCTTGCTCTTGGGGTTCTTCTTGGCGTCCTTGCGTAATTTCCTGTTGTGATCGCGCACCTTCTTCTCGATCTTGTACCGCAGACGCGCCGGCTGTCGCTTCGATTGTTTTTTCTCTGCGATAATAAATTACTCATGAGTTCGTTTATCGGGTGAAATACATTCGGTTAGAGAATCATGCTGCTAGTTCGAGGCAAGTTGAAAACTAATCACTACTACTTTTATGATTATGTTAAGTGTTTACAAGATGTGAGCCACATAATTTTGTTTAAGAGTTGGCCATGCCTGAGACAGAGAAACATAGCAGTCATGTCTGAGATTAATTCATTTTTTTAAATCTCATGACGTAATAATATGCGACATACCTCAATTATTTCACAGCCAACTCTGAAACAAAATTTTGTGGCTCACGATATTTTCTAGCAACTAATCACTACTACTGTGCATTTGTTTTGCGAGCTGTCGTTTCAATTGCTTCTTTTCTGCGATAATAAATTACCCGTGAGTAAATTTCACGTTGCTAGTTCGAAGCAAGTTGAAAACTAATCACTACCACTTTTGTGATTTAAGTGTTTATATTTTCTACACTTTGATCAATAGATCTTTGCGTGCTCGTCATAGATGGCCAAACCTAGTTTCGACAATATTTCCAATCGTTTACTCCCTCCGCAATAAGTTAAATAAGGCACAATAATGTATGTACGTATGTCATCCAAAGCAAGAACACTCCGTTTTCAGTAATGACACACACGCAAAGATCCTTTGATCAAAGTATAGCAACTAATCACTATTACTGTGCGTTTGTTTTGCGATTAGTTTAAGTGTTTACATTTTCTAGCCGTCAAATCGTATTAGCGGTTGAATGAAGAACAGAGGCGGCTTGTGAGAGAAAGATAATGCACCCCAAGCGGTTGTTATGGGTTCACGTTTACAAGTTCACGAACCGAGTGGTTAATGTTGTGAATCAATTTTAGGTTTAAGGCGCACCAACAGCTCAAAGGTTGTTCGCGGGGGTTAATGTTCATTGTAGAGAAAGGAGGATTAATAATACAATCCAGTTAAACACCAGAAAAATAACCTCAACGTTTGTGATTTTGTTTTGCGATTGTTACAATTTCACGTGTCGTTTCTTGCTAATTAATTGGAAAGTTGTCGGGTACTTACTTAGTTTTCCCATTTTGATTAAACTACGTCGCTCTGAATAAAATGGGGCGAGTTATTTTCGTCCTCATGTGGTGCACAGAATCGCGAGGTTAAGTGTGGTTATATTCATAGATAAAGAGATAGATAGACGAAAATTTCTCATGTTTTTGATAGCGGTAGCATGTGGCGCCTCCAGTGTCGGGATGCTTAAATGATATGGTAATTAAATAAATTTGAAGCATTAAATAAATGTTATAAAGACAAAAATTAGCCTCAATATATAATTATTCAACGAACAAGTGGAATCATTATATATTCAGATTATTTTTCGTCTTTATTACATTTATAATAATTAATTTGAAATTACGGTTACGAATGTCAGTCATAAAGGGCAGTTCATAATTGTTTATTAATGGTTTAAGGCGGCTTCACAACAACCCGGGAATGGTAACGAGAACGGGAACATAATTTTAATAATGTATAGATTAATTTACTATTTAGTATTATAAATCAATCAATTGATTGTTAAAAATAATTTGATATATGAATTAAAGTAGATTTGTACTTTACAACTGGTTTGTTGTTTATAAAAATCATTCTTGTGTTATAAAATTTAATTTAAATAGATAGATAGATAGATAGATAGATAGATAGATAAATAGATAGATAGATAGATAGATAGATATCAGTGACGGTTCGCGGGTTTTTTCTGGAACGGCCGAGGTAACAAGAGGTGGTAATACAGATAGGTAGGGTCAGTTGCAGAGACGGCTGGCTGCGTGACCGCACCTATCTGTATTACCACCTCTTGTTCCTCAGCCGTACCAGAAAAAACCCCGCGAACCGTCACTGATATCTATCTATCTATCTATCTATTTATTTATCTATCTATCTATCTATCTATTTAAATTAAATTTTATAACACAAGAATGATTTTTATAAACAACAAACCTCACTGATAGATACGTTTATTGGTGCAATTACATCGTTTACACAGGTCACTAAATCATAATAAATCTACATTTAATCTTAAATATAAATATATTAATGTATAGGTTAATTAATTATTTATTATTATAAATGAATCATTTGATTATTAAAAATAGTTTGATATCATAATATGAATTGAAGTAAATTGGGTTGCGTACAACATACTTTCTACTTTGCAATAAAAATCATTCTTGAATTAAAATGTAATTTCCATTTATTCTTAAACATAATTGTATTATTTTACAGATTATTTAATTATTCAGTATTATAAATAAATCATTTGATTGTTAAAAATAGTTTGATATATGAATTGAAGTAGCTTGGGTTGCCTGCAACACATTTTATAGGCAACCCAAACTACTTCAATTAATATTACAATATAAAACCATTTTTAATAATCAAACGATTGATTTATAACAACAAATAGTTAATCAAATCATAAATTAATAAGATTAAATGTGAATTAAATTTTATAATACAAGAATGATTTTTATAAACAACCAACCGGTCGTAAGGTTGGCAGCGCGCGGCGGCCATTATTGTCGTGTTGTTGTGAGCGTTAGCGCCGCTTCCTTGGAAAATTCGAGTTTTCAATTAGATTCTTCACGCTGAGGCGTCTTCCAGGCAGGCCCCACCATGGCTGAGTATCTGGCCGCCATTTTCGGCACGGAAAAGGACAAGTAAGTGCCCGCGTTTTCGCGCCCCTCGCGCACTTTGTGGTTATGTACGCCGAGGGACCGCGGCTTGTGCAGAAAAATGTTGTTTTCCACAAGCGTCTATTCATACGGATAAATTGAATTTTTGGCGATTTCCAAAATACGTTTCACTCTCGCCAGCAAAGGACGAGAAATCTGTTAATTTTTTCATAAATAAATACGACCGTTTGTTGAAACAATAATTGGAACCTTGGATTTCAATTGTCGCTTTAAAAAAGCTACGTCTAACGTGTAATTTTAATTCCCTTTTGCAGAGTCAACTGTTCGTTTTACTTTAAAATCGGAGCCTGCAGACACGGGGACAGGTGTTCCCGAATACACAACAAGCCGACGTTTTCTCAAACATGTTTGCTGCAGAATCTTTACGTGAATCCACAGAACTCGGCCAAGTCCGCCGATGGAAGTCATTGTAAGTATAACAAGCTTTAAATTAATTGAAGACGTACGTTGCTGCAAGAAGGGGTTGATACCTAGCTTTGTTGGTTTTGAGATATAAAGACGATGGGAACTTTTTGACCGGATCTTGTTTAAACTTGATTTTTAGATCAATGCGTTTGGAAAACATTGCTGTTTCACATGTTACATTTAACACTGCAATTGGGATTGCACATACGCGAGTATAAAGTAGGGCGCACTATCGCTACGGTGGCAGCGAACGTGTTAAGCATTAATATTTGGTTTTAGAAATATATTGATCATAAAGTCATGAAATGATTTAAAAAAAAAATCTTGCACCAAGGTCTTCAATTTGCTTACTACAAATGGCCTTCAGCTATTGTACGGCAAACCGAGTCTGGATCCTTGCGGAGAGACACAGTCGTCTCGTGGCGGGCATCGTTAGTTTTCGTTGAGCATTTAACGTGTACAGTCGAGGCAAAAATGGAGATTAAAAGCAACTTGACGGGTGTTAACGTATAAATGCATTTCTGAACTTATGACGGCACTGTGCTTGGGCGCTCGTGTATTCCTTTCCGCCCGTCGTGGGCTGCGCAAGATGCGTCCTCCGGGTTCAGACTCGATTGGTTTTCCTGTAGTTGGCGGCATGGTTTAGGTTCAAAAAGTGTTCGATTGCCAAACCCTTTGTTTGCCTTTTTTAAGTTAATTACTGCCACGGTTCAGGTCCAAAAACGTTGGATCAGTGTTGGATCAACGTTTTTGATTTTGATAAAATATTTTTTTTGTTTTCTAACAGCAATTGTAAAACTTATAATTTCAGTGGTGGCGAACGTATCCGACGAGGAGATGCAGGAGCACTACGACAACTTTTTTGAGGACGTCTTCGTGGAATGCGAGGATAAGTATGGGGAAATCGAGGAGATGAATGTTTGTGACAATCTTGGTGATCATTTGGTTGGAAACGTTTACATCAAAGTAAGTATCATGAATTATCTCATTGAAGAAATGGCCAAATAGTCCGGTAGTATTTTTTTCTGTTTAACACCTCTCTGCATTGTGCATGTTGAAAGAGTTGCTGAAAGACCTAGCCCTCCATTCACGCAACCTTTTTTTTTTGTTAAAGTTAAACTTGAGAAAACCTCACTTGTTGCAGATGCATTAGATAAATGTAATAGACTTTAGTACGTAATGTCTTGGTCATTAACTCATATTTGCCCAAGATTTAAATTAAAGGAAATCTTAATTAAATAATTAAGATTTAAAAACACAGAGAGGTTATGTTTCGTCTTCCTGTCAAATGTCAATGAATACTCATTGAACGTACTTTTTGGAATAAAAAAAGATAGATGGCGCTGACGATGTTCTAGATATAATTTTAAGAGGAACCTTAAAATAGTCGTCGTACATATAGAACTCTGGGCATATCTGGGTTAATAAGGTTGTATTTACCAGAGCATGTACTGCGGACTTATTTATCCGGCGTATTGTAGTTAACACGTTCGCTGCTACTGCAATTGGGATTGCACATACGCAAATATAAAATCGGGCGCACTAGCGCGTCGGTGGTTGCTTTAAAAAAGCTACATCTAACGTGTTAAAGCAAATATTCTTTTAAAGTCAATTTTTGATTGTTTGAATTTTTCCCCGTTTAGTTTCGGAGAGAGGAGGACGCGGAGAGGGCAGTGACAGACTTGAATAACCGGTGGTTCGGCGGCCGTCCAGTCTACGCCGAGCTGAGTCCTGTGACGGATTTTCGCGAGGCCTGCTGCCGCCAGTACGAGATGGGAGAGTGCACCCGCTCGGGATTCTGCAACTTCATGCACCTGAAACCCATCTCCAGGGAGCTGAGAAGGTACGAACCACACGAATACCATAAGATCAAAAAGTCAAAAAAGTCGGCGGCACATTTTTTTCATAAATCCTTAACCACCCCGCGCCCATGCTGCTTTGATTGGGTTATAGCATAATCCCAGGTTTATTGGAGAACTTTTTTGATGTTACGTTTTTCTACAAAATATTATTCTGCTGTCACAAACTTTCTCACTTATGCAAAAAATATGAAAAATTCTCCATAGATGGCGCTAAAGGGGTCAATTTTGTTTTGTAAAATATTTTTGTTTTCTTTTTTTTGACTTGTCACCACATGTGGTGACCTTGGCGTGAAAAGGTTAAACCATTAAACTTCCATGAATATGGGATCAAAAAGTAAAAAATAGTTGATAAAAAAAAACCATTAAACTTCTATGAATACGCCATAATCGAATAAGGTACGAACCAAATGTATACCGTGATGAAAAAGGAAAAAATAGTTGGCAGCTAAAAAAACATTAAAGTTCTATGAATACGCCATAATCAAATAAAGTACGAACCATATGTATACCGTGATGAAAAAGGAAAAAAATAGTCGGCAGCTAAAATCGAATTGAATTTCCCGTTGTACAGGTATCTGTATTCGCGGAGGAAGGCGAGCCGCAGGCGCTCGCGCTCTCGATCGCCGAGGAGGCGCTCCAGGTCCAGGGAGAGGAGGTCCAGGTCGCCGAGGCACAGGGCGGGTAGGAGCGGCCGGTATTAATTTAGGAACACGTATTATTTTAAAGCGGTAATGTCCCTCCTCGAAGTACACAAGTTCGAAATAATTTCGATTGATTTTTCAGAACACACACTTTTATAAGAATCAAATTTTCATACAGGTTTTGTTTAGACGAATCGGTTGAAAAAGCGAAAAAAAAAGGATACCAAATGAAACGTTTGGTAGGTTTTAACCGCAATTATTTTCATTTATAATTAAGTAAGAAACAAGTAGTTCGTGATGCAGTCTGAATAATTCGAAGAGTACAAGTAACTTTGTGTCTATTTCAAAACTGTAGTTTTGATAACGATTTTTGAAAATTTGTATCGGAGGATTAAATAGGTCGAAGTGAATTATCTTATGTTCGTAAAAAATGGTGTTAATTTCAATGTTATTACTTTAGCATAAAATAAATTGGAAGAAAACTGATCGGCTCTGGTTTTTACATTTTACGTGTGGACATTACTGCGTGTGAATGTCTGTCTATAATTTTACTGATACCATAGGGATTTATTACTGACGATTCTGTGTTTATGCGACCACAATTTTTATTTTTATTTTAGTGAACAGTCGGGTCGAGTTTATAAATCTATTTGAGCGTTTGCATTGCTTTTAAATAAAATAAAAACATTTTTCAGTCGTACCGATTATCTTTTATCTTTTATAAATGTTCCGAATTTAACCACCGGTTCCAATATCCCGGCATGAACCTCCCTGTATGCTTTTGCAACAAGTGAGGTTGTCTCAAATTTATTTATCGTTGAAATTTGAAACCTCGGTTAATCTCAGGTTAAAATATTCAAAAGCCGAAAGAATGTTGGGTTGAGCCTAGAAGCCAAGGCCATTAACTACGGAAGAAGAAGGGAATGACTAAAAGTCGAAAATAGTCGGAGAGAAAAATAATAATTACAGTGAAAGTGTTTTAATCAATCAATTATAAGAAATGTATGTATTATCAATATTTAAGTTTTCACAATGATAGAATGGTTTTTGATCAGTGACGGCTCGTGGGGTGACTCATGGTACGGCCGAGGTAGCAATACAGATAGGTAGGGTCGGTTGCAGATATCTGTATTACCTGGGCCATACCATGAGTGACCCTGCGAGCCGTCACTGTTTTTGATCCCATGTAACAAGTACATACAATGTAGGCACTAATGTATTGAACAATTTCTGGCCACCGATCTCTGCCGTGAATGAGGAACAATAAACAATAAATGATTGTTTTCCATCAATGACAACTGCAGACCAGTTTCTACTGGATGTGATCAGTTGATCAATGTATTCATGATGTCCAGAAACCGGTCTGCAGTTGTCATTGATGAGGAACAATAATTTATGCTTTTGCAATTTGCTTTTATTAATCGCCAGACAAACCTGTCGGTAGATATAAAATTTGGTGAAATTGCATGATTTTACCAAATTAAACGGAATTTTAAACGTAGTACTTATTTTATAAATGAATCTCATTTTATATTTAAATTGCAGTGATTTGTAATATCTACAGCGTAGTTACACCAAGCAGAACTACTAATATTACATAAATTAGATAAAGACGAAAGTAGCCTGAATATATGAATATTCAACTTGTTCGTAACTCTGCAAAATTAAATCTTATTAGGACTACTTTAACATTTTTTTTTTTTTTACAACAAATTCTCAAATTTATTAACTAATATTACAGTGACCTGTAATTTTGTGCAATGACCTGTAATTCCATGGTTGTAATTTAGCAATCTGTAATTACACGGTTGTAATGCAGCACTCAGCAAATTTATAGTTGTCATGCAGCAATCTGTAATTTACGGTGGCAATGCTGTAATCTGTAATTTTACTGTTGTAACACAGAGACCTGTAATTGCTCGGGTTTAAAGGGGCGACCTGTAATTGTACAGTTGTAATGCAGTGATCTGTAATCGTACAGTTTTAAAGCAGTAATCTGTAATTTACGGCTGTAATGCAGCGATTTGTAATTGTATGGTTTTAATGGAGTGATCTGTAACTTTACGGGTTTCACCGTGATGTGTAATTATTCAATTTTTGTTTTGCGGAAATATCCGTTTTGGGGATATTCGCTATTTACAAACTTAAGCGGCTGCAAAACGATTACAAAACAAACGTAAAATTTCATACAAATTTTTAGAACAGTTATTTGAATATTATACATGGTTTACCTTTTAATTGACAAATTTGTTATTTATAAAATTCTATGCTCGGAAAATTCGTTATTTATAAATTTCCCTGCCTGGATATTTTTTATTTATAAATTTCCAAGCCTGAAAAATTAGTTATTAAAAATATTTGCCTGGAAAATTCTTCATTTATACATTTCTATGACAAAAACATTCGTTATTTATAGATTTTTATAGTTCGAAAATTTGTGTTTTTATAATATTCTATGACTGGAAAATTTGTTATTTATAAATTTCCTTGCCTGGATATTTTTTATTTATAAATTTCCAAGCCTGAAAAATTAGTTATTAAAAATATTTACCTGGAAAATTCTTCATTTATACATTTCTATGACAAAAACATTCGTTATTTATAGATTTCTATAGTTCGAAAATTTGTTTTTTATAATAATCTATGCCTGGAAAATTCGTTATTTATAAATGTCCTTGCCTGGATATTTTTTATTTATAAATTTCCAAGCCTGAAAAATTAGTCATTAAAAATATTTGCCTGGAAAATTCGTTATTTATACATTTCTATGACAAAAACATTCGTTATTTATAGATTTCCATAGTTCGAAAATTGTTTTTTTTATAATATTCTATGCCTGGAAAATCCGTCATTCATAAGTTTCAATGCCTGGAAAATTCGCTATTTACAAACTTCAACGCCTGCAAAACGATTACAAAACAAACTTAAAATTTCATACAAAATTTTAGTCTTACAAATTTTTAGAACAGTTATTCGAATATTATAAATGGTTTAGCTTTTAATTAACAAATTTGTTATTTATAAAATTCGATGCCTTTTTTATTTATAAATTTACGGGCATGAAAAATTTGTTTAAAAAATATTTTCCTGGAAAATTCGTTATTTATACTTTTCTATGCCTGGAAAATTCGTTATTTAAAAATGTATATACCTCGAAAATTTTTTTAATAAAATTATAACCAATTAAGAATCAAATATTTCGCTGCTGCTTTAGTCAAATTTTCTACCGTAACCTATGACTTATATTTATATGCATTTATTGTTCTCGTTGCATGTATTCAACAAGTAAAACATGCATTTGCAAGAAGTTTCCTTATTTGACAAAAGTTTTCGAGTATTTTCAATGTTGGACATTACATATCTGATCCATTCGTTTGCTTTTAGCGAAACGCGATCTCTCCTTGTCCCCCCATCTCTCCCTCACGCACGGAAACATCATTTTGACGAATCGCTTTCGCACCACCCTCGCGCGCCCCTACGAAAACTAGGACCGACGTAAATAGATTTCGAGTTATAACCGGATCCGTCCGGAGATGACGGCTCGAATTTGTTAGGAGGAGAGCGAGGGTGCTGCAGCGGCAGCAGCAGCAGCCGGGGTTCCCCCCGTGTTCCCATGGGGGGATTCACCACCTGAGAGGAGGAATTTGAGTGGCTGGTTATTCCGGAGAATTAATGCCCCCGTGCTCGACGATGACGATGAGTTACCGCCCCCCTGAATAACTGAATAAAACACCTCACACGGAGAGATGAGCTACGCGCACAGTTATACACGGGGATTCCACACGAAATCACTGAGACCTTGGGGTCGATAATAAATTCAACCTCCAGTAAAGTTAAACACGAAGGCAGTTCATCAGCATTCATTAATAAGCAGCGACGGCTCGTTGATGCAGATCTGTATTGCCACCTCGGCCTAACCATGAGTCACCCCGAGAGCCGTCACTGTTAATAAGACAATTGATTAAATGAAGAACGAAGGCAAATGATGACAGACAAAAATTACTTTTTTCTTGATTTTAAAATAAGTACAGATCTTCAAAGTCTAACTGGCTATTGGGGAGGCGGCCTGCGCACTAAGAATCCAAGTGAGAGGAACATTCAATTGCCCGAATACAAACGAAGCCAACAATCGGATGGTTTATTATCAGTGTCAACAGATTATGATAATTTTTGCCATTGTCCCAAAACGAACGCACTCCGTAATATACCGATGGCCTTCTCCCACTTTACCACGGCGCAACTGGCCAATTTGAGATTGAACCATTATACATCTCAATTGCTTTCCAGTACTGAAAAAAAAAAACAATTTCGAGAGTCTCATATTTTGATTTCGAAAATTCACTCATCAATAGATTGCCATTGCCGTGGATGGTGGAAAAAAACAGCTATTAATTTAAACCTTTTTGTGAATGTGACATGTTTCGAATTGAAGTCTCTCGCAATTGAAACCGTATTTTCCCCAATTTTTTTTTTGCGCTCGGCGGGGTTGAATGGAATTAATTCGAATAAATCCGCGGGTAATGCGGCCGTGCCTCGGAAGTAAATTAGCCGAAAGGGAGTAATGAAAAAAATCACACTTAATTTCCCCCGGAATTTATTCTCCCCGGTTTTCTTATTTCCCGTTCCCCGTTTGTGTTTTTTTTCTGGTGTTCACTTGCTCCGCAACGGAAACGCACGTATCATTAAATTCCAATTTAACTTTCCAAATTTTTAAGCCCGGACAATTACTCACGATCGCAGAAACTGGAGGAGAGTGGAATTTTCAATTTTGGAATTTCGCGATTTTAAGGTGCAAACACAATATACCATTAAAGATAGTAATATGAAATAGAATGTTTACAATCTTCGCCTTATTATGGCATTTTCAAGAAAATTTAAAAAAAAATTAATTCATTACAAAAGTAAAACGGGTACAAACACCATCGGTCCATTTTGAAAAATAAGCACGTTATCGATGTCTGAAACATATTTTGATAATTTGTTTTAATTAAAAGGTAAACCATTTGTAATATTTAACCCTTTAACTACGGACAAAATTATACAAGATTGCAACGCCAACTTTTTTTCAAAATTTAACTTACTGAAATATTTTCTTAACCGCCATTTAGTCTTCATGTGGTTTAAATTTTGCAAATTTTTAAAATTTGTAATATTTTCTCTTTGAATTAAAACACTAAATTTTCTACTGACGACTGCTGAATACAAAAGCAGAATTACCAATTCGCTTATTGACGATTCCCGTTGTGAAAGGGTTAAACAACTGTTCTAAAAATTTGTGTGAAAAGTTCGTTTTGTAATCGTATCGCAGGCATTCAAGTTTGTAAGTAGCGAATTTTCCAGACATAGATACTTATAAATAACGAATTTTACAGGTATGGAATTTTATAAAAAAACAAATTTTCGAGGTATAGAAATCTATAAATAACGAATGTTCCTGTCATAGAAATGTATAAATTCAAATATTTTTAATATCAAATTTTCTAGGCTTGGAAATTTATACATAAAAAACATTCAACACATAGAAATTTAGAAATAACAAATTTTCAAGGCGCAGAAATTTATAGGTAACGAATTTTCGGGCCATAAATATTTATATATAACGAGTTTTTAGTGCAAAAAAATTTCTAAATCGCGAATTTATTAACGTACAAATTCTCTTCTCATTGCTATAAGTTCGTTTTGTACTCATTTTGCGGACATTAAAGTTTATAAACAACGTAGTTTTTAGGCGGAGAAACTTATAAATAATCAATTTTTCAGGCAGTGAAATTTGTCAATAACGAATTTTCCAGGCACAGAAATTTAGAAATAACAAATTTTCAAGGCACAGTAATTTATAACTAACGAATTTTCCAGGCGTAGAAATTTCTAAATAACGAATTTTCAATGCATGAAAATTTCTAAACAACGAATTTATTAACGTACAAATTCTTCTCGCTGCTTTAAGTTCGTTTTGTACTCGTTCCTGCAGACATTAAAGTTTATAAATAACGAATTTTCAGGCAGAGAAATTTATAAATAGGAAATTTTCAAGGCGCAGAAATTTATAAATAACGAATTTTCCAGGTGCAGAAATTTATAAATAACGAATTTTCCAGGCACAGAAATTTATAAATAACGAATTTTCAATGCATGAAAATTTCTAAACAACGAATTTATTAACGTACAAATTCTTCTCGCTGCTTTAAGTTCGTTTTGAACTCGTTCTTGCAGACATTAAAGTTTATAAATAACGAATTTTCCAAGCAGAGAAATTTATAAATAGCAAATTTTTAGGGCATAGAAATTTATACCTGACGAATTTTCCACGTGCAGAAATTTATAAATAACGAATTTTCAGGACATAGAAATTTATGAGTAACGAATTTTCCAGGTGCAGAAATTTATAAAAAACGAATTTTCCAGGCACAGAAATTTATAAATAACAAATTTTCAAGGCATAGAAATTTATAAATAACGAATTTTCCGGGCATAGAAATTTATAAACCGAAATTTTTCTAAGGCAGAGAAACTTATAAATAACGAATTCGCCAGGCGCAGAATTGTATAAATAACGAATTTTCCAGGATTAGAGATTTATAAATAGAAATTTTCTTGGGCACAGAAACTTATAAATAACGAATATTCTTGGCATATAAATTTCTAAACAACGAATTTATTAACATACAAATTCAAAGTTCATTTTGTACTCATTCTGCAGAGATTAAAGTTTATTATAAATAACGAATTTTGCATGCAAAGAAATTTATAAATGACGAATTTATTAAGCATATGTTAACATTTTGCTTGTAGACATTGAAGGGTGTAAATATCGAATTTTCTATGCGCAGAAATTTCTTAGCATAGAATTTCTCTTCTTGCTCATTTAAATTCATTTTATATTCGTTCTGCGAACAAACGAATAGATATAGAGACAGTGGCGGCTCGCGCGGTGACTCATGGTACAGCCGAGGTAGCACAGGTGGTAATACAGATCTCTGCAACCGGCCCTACCTATCTGTATTGCCACCTTTGCTACCTCAGCCACCCTCGAGCCGTGTGACTCATGAAGGGCTGAGGTAGTAGAGGTGGTAATACAGATCTCTGCAACAGACCCTGCCTGTCTGTATTACTACCTCTCCTACCTCGGCCATACCATGAGTCAACCCGCAAGCCGTCACTGGATAAGGTAAAAAATATTAAATTAGGCGCTCGATTGTTTTGATTATAACTTTTTGAACGAATCATATTTATCACATTTAGAAAATTCTTTTATTAATAGATTGCTACCGCTGATTTGATATAAATGAGGTAAAAAAATTAAACTTGATTTTCAACTGTTTCCAATGTTTTCCCAATAACTCTTGAAGGGAAGGAATAATTTTGAAAATTCTTCAACGACTGTTTTGTACTCGACGAATAAATGTAGATGAGGTGAAAAAAATAAATTCGCATTCGATTGTTTTGAGGTCAACTTTTGAAAGAATCATCAGATTAAAAAAAATCCTTCACTAACAGATTGCTACAGTCGAACTGATCTAAATGAGGCAAAACAATAAAACTTGATCTTCAATTGTTTCCAATGTTTTCCCAATAACTCTTGAAGGGCAGGAATAATTTTGAAAATTCTTCAAGGACACTGTTATACTCAACGAATAGATGCAGATAAGGTGAACAAAATAAATTCGCCATTCGATTGTTTTGAGGTCAACTTTCGAACGAATCATCAGATTCAAAAAATTCCTCCAGTAACAGATTGCTAAAATCGAACCGATCTAAATGGAGCAAAAAAATAAAACTCGATTTTCAATTGTTTTAATTGTTTTCCGAATAATTTTTGAATGGAAGGACTTATTTTGAAAATTCTTCAAGGATAGTGATGTACTCAACGAATAGTTGTAGATAATGTAAAAAAAATAAATTCGGCGTTCGATTGTTTTGAGGTCAACTTTCGAACGAATCATCAGATTTAGAAAATTCCTCCAGTAACAGATTGCTAAAGTCGAACTGATCTAAATGAGGCAAAAAATAAAAGTCGATTTTCAATTGTTTTCATTGTTTTCCGAATAATTCTTGAATGGGTGGACTTATTTTGAAAATTCTTCAAGGATAGTGATGTACTCAACGAATAGTTGTAGATAATGCAAAAAAAATAAATTCGGCGTTCGATCGTTTTTCGGTGTTTTGAGCGAATCATTAGATTTAGAAAATGCTTGCGTTAATAATAATGAAAATAAGACCAGAAAATAAAAATTGATTTTCAATTGTTTCTTGACTAAGTTTGAAAATTCTTAAAGGACAGAATTATAGTCAACGAATTCGATTGTTTTTCGGTATTTAGAAACTTCCCATTATCGAATTGATACTCGATGTTAAACCGTTCTAAAAAAAGTTGCTGAACCAGCGTTAACAATTACGGGCGATAACTCCCCGGCGTTGAAAAAAGCCTCGCTGCGGCTCTGCGGGACATTAGGGGTGGCTTATCTGTTGGGGCGGTCGACTAATGGCCCGGAAAGAGAACGTTATTTCTTCTTATTCCTCCCCCTTCCTGCGCTGCGAACGGACAGGTGCGATAAAAAATAACGCCGTCGTCGCCGACGCCGCAGAAGCTGCCGCCGCCACCGCCGCCACGGCACACCGGATTATCTTAACGAATTCCGATCGACTTCACGCCACACAGCCAACTGGAAACGCGAGTTGTATGCTGATTGTCGCGGTCATTTAATGTTTCCTCTTTAACAAACACACCCAACACGACAATAGTGGCTTCGCAAGTTTTTTCAGGTCGTTAAAACGCGAGCTTATACGTGTTGCGGGGGGTCTTAAAGGTAAAGTGAATAAAGAACAATCGCGTAGTGACGAGGTTCACACGTAGGCGCAATCCCGCACGCTTGGACTCGCGCGTTCCAATCTGGAGCGATTGAACGTGCGCGTGAATGCACATTCCAAAAATGCACACTTTTCGTTCCGCTCTGGGCGCGCTGTATTAGTTCCAGCGTTGGCTTCTTACGTGGCAGACCACAAATCCGCTGGTCTGGTGACCTGAAGAGAGTGGCGGGTTTAAAATGGATGCAAAGGGCACAGGGAAGAGAAGAAGGCCTACATCGAGAAGATTGAAAACGGCCAAGAAAAGGAGGAACTTCTTATCACGTCCTTGGAGCGAGAACGGAGGATAAAATTGTGTCCACTTTTGCTGGAACGCCACGTTGCTGTCCTGCGTTTTATAGTATCACCGAGCACTCGAGACGTGTGTGGGTAAAGCTTGCGAAAGTATTCGGAGAACGCGAGCCAATTGAATTTAACCCTTTGCACTCTTATTTATGTTTGAAAGCTCAATGGTAAAACATATTGTGGCGACTGTAAGGCGACATGCGAGTGCAAAGGGTTAAGACACGCCTCGAGTGCTTGGTATAACTCTACACACGCGGTGAGTGTACGTGTGAACGCATCATTCTCAACGAATTTTTAGCGACCTAACACTAATGGACGACAAACTGCGTTTAGAAACTGTAATTGCATTTGAATACGTACGGATTACCACGTCGCAACTTGATTCTTTTTTTCTGAAATTTAGAGAATGCGCAGCAATTACGGCCGGGCGGACGCATTTCCGTAAATCCGGTCCGGTTTAAAGCTCACTGCCTGGAAATGGATGCGATAGTTTGTTATCTGCGACAGCTGCCCTCCGTTCGTCCCGTTCTATCCCCGACATGTGGCCGCCGCTTGTTAATCTATTAACTGTCAAAAAGTTGGCGCCCCTGCCGGCAGGGGGCGGGGAGGCTGGACTCGCGCGCACGTAATCTCCGCGCCGGGGCGACTCGCACTCGGCCCCAATTAAAACAAATAAAGCCCCCCCTGGCTTTTCCACGTAAACAAACTCCCGAGCTTCAACGTGCGCGCACTTTTTTTTTTCTATTCAAACAAAATCCTCATCTGTGCAAACATTATATTTCAACGTAAACAATGGACTAGTGCGCTTTAGTTAGCTACACTTATCCGAGGAAAATACCTAATTTAAAATTAAATAGTTAACTGTGCTTATCCAAAGAAAATAACTAATTTAGAATAAAATAGTCAACTGCAATTATTCAAGGAGAATAACTAATTTATAATCAAATTGTAGTCTCTTAAAGACTCTTAAATTGCAGAAGACGAAAAGTATAGTAGTTCTCATTTTATAATAAAATAGTTAACTGCACTTCCAAGGGAAATAACTAATTTAGAATAAAAACAGTTCGGCGTGCGAAATGCGAGATGGCCAACTTGGAGATATTTTTATGCCTCAAATGAATTCGTACGGCGGCGTCACGTTACACGCATACAGAAGACAACCCCTCCTCCACTGTTATTTGTTGCATCGTATAGGGTTTTCACCCCTCGTGCACTCGAACGTGAAAAGGGGACGCCGGATAACAAAAGGAAACCCTCCCCGGGGCGAAGTTTCCTTCCTACGAAAACATACACTAGCACGCGCTGCTAAAACCTCATCAATTCGGCCCCCCAGGGGGGAGCGAGGGAAAATCAAATGACTACACATTTCATTTCGCTGGAGAACTTTTTGTACGCCCGCGCGCACAACACTTCTTTGGTAATTAATTTAGAATTCAAATCCGGTTGACACTGACACACACACGTTCGATTCCACTATTAGTAAATGAGTTCAGACACTTCCCCATTATCATTAACCGACTGAATTATGGAGCGCCCTTTGAATAAATCAACGCCAGAATTCATAATTCACCGTTTTAACTACTCCAACACCACCCTCGAGGTCAACTCTCTCTCTCTCGGTTAAATATCACTTCCGTCGATTAAATTTCTATTATTGCGCGAATCGAATCAGTTTCCGAGAGTTTCTAATGGGCTTAAACACTTAGCAATGGCCGATTTAAACCGGTGCACGTGAGCAGACGCGACATTCACGACCGCGTTAAAATTACGCATTTTTAGACACCCAACGCGGAAATTTTTAATAAAAGCCAATGATCGATAGTTAAGACAGAGACCCACTAACACATTCTTTAGTGTTTCAGCTAAAAAAATTTCAGCTATCTTCAATAGCAAAAAAATTAGTCAGTCACAGTGAACATTTTAGAAAATTTACAAAAATAATTGATTTTTCAGACTTTGATCGGCCGTAGCGGCCAAACGAAAACTCCAAATTGAACGCGGTTTGCAAATCTGAGCACCTCGTACGTCAATTAGTAGGATCCAATGAAAATTAGAGATTTTTAATTTTTGACGAAAACTTGAAAATCTACCCAAGGGTACCCCCTTCTAACTTTTTCTCAAAAATTGGCTTTGAAATAATTTCCTGAAGAAACCACTGGTTCGATTCCGGGTTTCTATACACCACTGGAAAGATCCGTTCAAGACGCCTCGGAAAATGTACTTTCGCAAGAACAAGTGTCAAATTAAGGGTCGTGACGCGTCAGCAAAGAAAACTCGAAAATGGAAAAAATCGAAAAAATCAACTTTTTTAATAATCATCGTAGACTATTGAAGTATACCTTTTTTTCATCAGAAAGAAGAGAGAAATTGATTGCCGTTAAAAAATTTCAGGTAACTTCAATAGCAAAAAAATCAGTCAGTCACAGTGCATGTTTTAGAAAATTTACAAAAATAATTGATTTTTCAGACTTTGATCGGCCGTAGCGGCCAAACGAAAACTCCAAATTGAACGCGGTTTGCAAATCTGAGCTCCCCGTACGTCAATTAGTCGGATTAGAGATTTTTAATTTTTAACGAAAACACGAAAAAAAGACATGAGTAAACCCCTTGGAAATTTGTTAAAAAATGCAACTTTCTTAAAAATCATCGTAGACTATTGAAGTATACCTTTTTTTCCATCAGAAAGACGAGAGAAATTGATTGCCGTTAAAAAATTTCAGCTATCTTTATTAGCAAAAAAATTAGTCAGTCACAGTGAACATTTTAGAAAATTTACAAAAATAATTGATTTTTCAGACTTTGATCGGCCGTAGCGGCTAAACGAAAACTCCAAATTGAACGCGGTTTGCAAATCTGAGCTCCTCGTACGTCAATTAGTAGGATCCAATTAAAATTAGAGATTTTTATTTTTTGACGAAAACTTGAAAATCTACCCAAGGGTACCCCCTTCTAACTTTTTCTCAAAAATTGGCTTTGGAATAATTTCCTGAAGAAACCACTGGTTCGATTCAGGGTTTCTACACACCACTGGAAAGATCCGTTCAAGACGCCTCGGAAAATGTACTTTCGCAAGAACAAATGTCAAATTGAGGCTCGTGACGCGTCAGCAAAGAAAACTCGAAAATGGAAAAAATCGAAAAAATCAACTTTCTTAATAATCATCGTAGACTATTGAAGTATACCTTTTTTTTCATCAGAAAGACGAGAGAAATTGGTTGCCGTTAAAAAATTTCAGCTAACCTTAATAGCAAAAAAATTAGTCAGTCACCATGAACATTTTAGAAAATTTACAAAAATAATTGATTTTTCAGACTTTGATCGACCGTTGCGGCTAAACGAAAACTCCAAATTGAACGCGGTTTGCAAATCTGAGCTCCTCGTACGTCAATTAGTAGGATCCAATTAAAATTAGAGATTTTTAATTTTTGACGAAAACTTGAAAATCTACGCAAGGGTACCCCCTTCTAACTTTTTCTCAAAAATTGGCTTTGGAATAATTTCCTGAAAAAACCACTGGTTCGATTCCGGGTTTCTACACACCACTGAAAAGATGCGTTCAAGACGCCTCGGAAAATGTACTTTCGCATGAACAAATGTCAAATTGAGGCCCGTGACGCGTCAGCAAAGAAAACTCGAAAATGGAAAAAATCGAAAAAATTAACTTTTTTAATAATCATCGTACACTATTGAAGTATACCTTTTTTTTTCATCAGAAAGATGAGAGAAATTCATTGCCGTTAAAAAATTTTAGGTAACTTCAATAGCAAAAAAATCAGTCAGTCACAGTGAATGTTTTAGAAAATTTACAAAAATAATTGATTTTTCAGACTTTGATCGGCCGTAGCGGCCAAACGAAAACTCCAAATTGAACGCGGTTTGCAAATCTGAGCTCCTCGTACGTCAATTAGTAGGATCCAATTAAAATTAGAGATTTTTATTTTTTGACGAAAACTTGAAAATCTACCCAAGGGTACCCCCTTCTAACTTTTTCTTAAAAATTGGCTTTGGAATAATTTCCTGAAGAAACCACTGGTTCGATTCCGGGTTTCTATACAACACTGGAAAGATCCGTTCAAGACGCCTCGGAAAATGTACTTTCGCAAGAACAAATGTCAAATTGAGGCCCGTGACGCGTCAGTAAAGAAAACTCAAAAATGGAAAAAATCGAAAAAATCAACTTTTTTAATAATCATCGTAGACTATTGAAGTATACCTTTTTTTCATCAGAAAGATGAGAAAAATTAATTGCCGTTAAAAAATTTCAGGTAACTTCAATAGCAAAAAATTTAGTCAGTCACCATGAACATTTTAGAAAATTTACAAAAATAATTGATTTTTCAGACTTTGATCGGCCGTTGCGGCTAAACGAAAACTCCAAATTGAACGCGGTTTGCAAATCTGAGCTCCTCGTACGTCAATTAGTCGGATTAGAGATTTTTAATTTTTGATGAAAATACGAAAAAAAGACATTCAATTAAAATTAGAGATTTTTATTTTTTGACGAAAACTTGAAAATCTACGCAACTAACTTCTAACTTTTTCTCAAAAATTGGCTTTGGAATAATTTCCTGAAGAAACCACTGGTTCGATTCCGGGTTTCTATACAACACTGGAAAGATCCGTTCAAGACGCCTCGGAAAATGTACTTTTGCAATCAAACTAATGTATTGTCTGGTGTGTGTCGGTTCGGAATAAATTGACTCACACTTGTTTTTCCCAACGTAACGAGTTTGTCGGAATAAGCGCGAAACGTGGGTTATATGTATTTAAGTTGGCATTATGCACATGCCCTACATTAAAATTTTGCATTTAAGACGTAACTTCGAGCCGTCTTCATTTTTTTTTCTTCAACACGATTCTGACACGAATTGAACACGCCGCGGAATGAGGTGTTGAAAGACAATAAAGCCCCGTAAATCACCGGCGAATTTCTGGCGCTGCTTCGCGTCGGAACGTATGTTTCCTTCTCGACAATGGTCTTCCGCAAGAGCGGATCCGGCTTCGGAGAGAACGCTTTTATTATATCACATTATAAGACAATATTTATATGATGGGCACGAGGGGCCCGGGGGGCGCTTAAAAGCGCAATAAAGGCGCCCCGCTTGCATCCGCGGCGGCAACCCTCGCGCTCGCACACTCTCCCTACGCAAATACTCCGCCCGGGATAAACACCCCCCCCCCTCCCACACCCCCCGTTTATGCAAGTTTTAATTTGTGTAAACACGCTAGCTAGAGAATCAGCAGGGCTTGTTTTTCCGCGGCCCGCTTTGATAACGACAGCGAGTATATGCTCGCATTTACATAAATACTCGAAGAAAAAAAAAACTCGCAAAGTTTTGATGAAGACGTTCGTTATTAATGCATTCAAAAAACAATTTCGAACTCGTGAAACTCTAATAATTTACAGATCGAGTCCTTAAAGTGGGACTTTTGTGTGCACTGGTGAAACGCTCCAAAAAACTCGCGCGCCGTTGCACTTTTTCCATTCTTTAATCAGCTCCGACGCGAAAACTTTACGGCCGCGCTTACCGGGGAAGGCCCGCCTTATTACAACCCCTGTGGGGTGCGGTGCGTGTGCAGGGGAAACTTTAAATGAAATCCCGCG
Source organism: Ocypus olens (assembly GCA_910593695.2). Classification (NCBI taxonomy): domain Eukaryota; kingdom Metazoa; phylum Arthropoda; class Insecta; order Coleoptera; family Staphylinidae; genus Ocypus; species Ocypus olens. The sequence continues at coordinate 2,472,707 of OU343055.1, read as the reverse complement.
TCTTGTTTTCTGTGAAACTACACGCCGTACAAACAGTAAAAGCAAATGAAACGGCGCGAAAAAAAAAGCGAATTTAAATTAACACCTCGCTCTCTTTACCTAATGAATTTTAATATATTTCCCAGTAGATTTACGTGAAATTTATATTCAAACAACACCAGTTATTGTAGTTTCAGAGTTTCAGAACTTTCTTTAACCCAGATATGCCCACAGTTATATTTGTAGGACAACTATAACTTAAAATTATATCTAGAATATCGTCAGCGCCATCTATCTTTTTTATTCCAAAAACACGTTCAATGAGTATTCATTGACATTTGACAGAAAGACGAAAAATAATATCTCTATGTTTTTAAATCTTAATTACTTAATTTACAGAAACATCTCATTTACTTTCCTTTAATTTAAATCTTGGGTAAATGTGGGTTAAAGATATTGTACATGAGTTAAACTCAAGTTACCAGCAAGGCAGACCCTTAGACACTTTAGGCGGCCAAATAGCAGAGGTACTCCTCAAGCTATATGTGTGTTGCGATCAAGAAATGGAAAAATTGCAAATCGACTATTTTCTCCGGTTCAATTTTAAGAGTCCAGAACTTTCTTCAAAAACATTGTACATGAGTTAAACTCAAGTCACCAGCAAGGCAGAACTTTAGACACTTTAGGAGGCCAAATTGCAAAGGTACTGCTTTAGATATATGTGCGTCGCGATCAAAAAATGGGAAAATTGTAAATCGACTATTTTCTCCGCTTCAATTTTAAGAGTCCAGAACTTTCTTCAAAAACATTGTACATGAGTTAAACTCAAGTTACCAGCAAGGCAGACCCTTAGACACTTTAGGAGGCCAAATTGCAGAGGTACTCCTCAAGCTATATGTGTGTTGCGATCAAGAAATGGAAAAATTGCAAATCGACTATTTTCTCCGGTTCAATTTTAAGAGTCCAGAACTTTCTTCAAAAACATTGTACATGAGTTAAACTCAAGTCACCAGCAAGGCAGAACTTTAGACACTTTAGGAGGCCAAATTGCAAAGGTACTGCTTTAGATATATGTGCGTCGCGATCAAAAAATGGGAAAATTGTAAATCGACTATTTTCTCCGCTTCAATTTTAAGAGTCCAGAACTTTCTTCAAATACATTGTACATGAGTTAAATTCAAGTTACCAGCAAGGCAGAACTTTAGACACTTTAGGAGGCCAAATTGCAAAGGTACTGCTTTAGATATATGTGCGTCGCGATCAAAAAATGGGAAAATTGTAAATCGACTATTTTCTCCGCTTCAATTTTAAGAGTCCAGAACTTTCTTCAAAGACATTGTACATGAGTTAAACTCAAGTCACCAGCAAGACAGATCCTTAGAAACTTTAGGAGGCCAAATTGCAGAGGTACTGCTTTAGCTATATGTGTGTCGCGATAAAAAAATGCGAAAATTGTAAATCGACTATTTTTTCCGCTTCAATTTTAAGAGTCCAGAACTTTCTTCAAAGACATTGTACATGAGTTAAACTCAAGTTACCAGCAAGGCAGACCCTTAGACACTTTAGCAAGCCAAATTGCAGAGGTACTGCTCTAGCTATATGTGTGTCGCGATCAAAAAATGGAAAAATTGTAAAGCGACTATTTTCTCCGGTTTAACTTTAAGAGTCCAGAACTTTCTTCAAAGACATTGTACATGAGTTAAACTCAAGTCACCAGCAAGACAGATCCTTAGAGACTTTAGGAGGCCAAATTGCAGAGGTACTGCTTTAGCTATATGTGTGTCGCGATCAAAAAATGCGAAAATTGTAAATCGACTATTTTCTCCGCTTCAATTTTAAGAGTCCAGAACTTTCTTCAAAGACATTGTACATGAGTTAAACTCAAGTCACCAGCAAGACAGATCCTTAGAAACTTTAGGAGGCCAAATTGCAGAGGTACTGCTTTAGCTATATGTGTGTCGCGATCAAAAAATGCGAAAATTGTAAATCGACTATTTTCTCCGCTTCAATTTTAAGAGTCCAGAACTTTCTTCAAAGAAATTGTACATGAGTGAAACTCAAGTTACCAGCAAGGCAGACCCTTAGACACTTCAGGAGGCCAAATTGCAGAGGTACTGCTTTAGCTATATGTGTATCGCGATAAAAAAATTGGGAAAATTGTAAATCGACTATTTTCTCCGGTTCAAGAGTCCAGAACTTTCTTCGAAGACATTGTACATGAGTTACCAGCAAGGCAGACCCTTAGACACTTTAGGAGGCCAAATTGCATAGGTACTGCTCTATCTATATGTGTGTCGCGATCAGAAAATGGAAAAATTGTAAATCGACTATTTTCTCCGCTTCAATTTTAAGAGTCCAGAACTTTCTTCAAAGAAATTGTACATGAGTGAAACTCAAGTTACCAGCAAGGCAGACCCTTAGACACTTCAGGAGGCCAAATTGCAGAGGTACTGCTTTAGCTATATGTGTATCGCGATAAAAAAATTGGGAAAATTGTAAATCGACTATTTTCTCCGGTTCAAGAGTCCAGAACTTTCTTCAAAAACATTGTACATGAGTTAAACTCAAGTTACCAGCAAGGCACACCCTTAGACACTTTAGGAGGCCAAATTGCATAGGTACTGCTCTATCTATATGTGTGTCGCGATCAAAAAATGCGAAAATTGTAAATCGACTATTTTCTCCGGTTCAATTTTAAGAGTCCAGAACTTTCTTCAAAAACATTGTACATGAGTTAAACTCAAGTCACCAGCAAGGCAGAACTTTAGACACTTTAGGAGGCCAAATTGCAAAGGTACTGCTTTAGATATATGTGCGTCGCGATCAAAAAATGGGAAAATTGTAAATCGACTATTTTCTCCGCTTCAATTTTAAGAGTCCAGAACTTTCTTCAAATACATTGTACATGAGTTAAATTCAAGTTACCAGCAAGGCAGAACTTTAGACACTTTAGGAGGCCAAATTGCAAAGGTACTGCTTTAGATATATGTGCGTCGCGATCAAAAAATGGGAAAATTGTAAATCGACTATTTTCTCCGCTTCAATTTTAAGAGTCCAGAACTTTCTTCAAAGACATTGTACATGAGTTAAACTCAAGTCACCAGCAAGACAGATCCTTAGAAACTTTAGGAGGCCAAATTGCAGAGGTACTGCTCTAGCTATATGTGTGTCGCGATCAAAAAATGCGAAAATTGTAAATCGACTATTTTCTCCGGTTCAATTTTAAGAGTCCAGAACTTTCTTCAAAAACATTGTACATGAGTTAAACTCAAGTCACCAGCAAGGCAGAACTTTAGACACTTTAGGAGGCCAAATTGCAAAGGTACTGCTTTAGATATATGTGCGTCGCGATCAAAAAATGGGAAAATTGTAAATCGACTATTTTCTCCGCTTCAATTTTAAGAGTCCAGAACTTTCTTCAAAAACATTGTACATGAGTTAAACTCAAGTCACCAGCAAGGCAGAACTTTAGACACTTTAGGAGGCCAAATTGCAAAGGTACTGCTTTAGATATATGTGCGTCGCGATCAAAAAATGGGAAAATTGTAAATCGACTATTTTCTCCGCTTCAATTTTAAGAGTCCAGAACTTTCTTCAAATACATTGTACATGAGTTAAATTCAAGTTACCAGCAAGGCAGAACTTTAGACACTTTAGGAGGCCAAATTGCAAAGGTACTGCTTTAGATATATGTGCGTCGCGATCAAAAAATGGGAAAATTGTAAATCGACTATTTTCTCCGCTTCAATTTTAAGAGTCCAGAACTTTCTTCAAAGACATTGTACATGAGTTAAACTCAAGTTACCAGCAAGGCAGACCCTTAGACACTTTAGCAAGCCAAATTGCAGAGGTACTGCTCTAGCTATATGTGTGTCGCGATCAAAAAATGGAAAAATTGTAAAGCGACTATTTTCTCCGGTTTAACTTTAAGAGTCCAGAACTTTCTTCAAAGACATTGTACATGAGTTAAACTCAAGTCACCAGCAAGACAGATCCTTAGAGACTTTAGGAGGCCAAATTGCAGAGGTACTGCTTTAGCTATATGTGTGTCGCGATCAAAAAATGCGAAAATTGTAAATCGACTATTTTCTCCGCTTCAATTTTAAGAGTCCAGAACTTTCTTCAAAGACATTGTACATGAGTTAAACTCAAGTCACCAGCAAGACAGATCCTTAGAAACTTTAGGAGGCCAAATTGCAGAGGTACTGCTTTAGCTATATGTGTGTCGCGATCAAAAAATGCGAAAATTGTAAATCGACTATTTTCTCCGCTTCAATTTTAAGAGTCCAGAACTTTCTTCAAAGAAATTGTACATGAGTGAAACTCAAGTTACCAGCAAGGCAGACCCTTAGACACTTTAGGAGGCCAAATTGCATAGGTACTGCTCTATCTATATGTGTGTCGCGATCAGAAAATGGAAAAATTGTAAATCGACTATTTTCTCCGCTTCAATTTTAAGAGTTTAGAACTTTCTACAAAGACATTGTACATGAGTTAAACTTAAGTTACCAGTAAGGCAGACCCTTAGACACTTTAGGGGGCCAAATTGCAGAGGTACTCCTCAAGCTATATGTGTGTTGCGATCAAGAAATGGAAAAATTGCAAATCGACTATTTTCTCCGGTTCAATTTTAAGAGTCCAGAACTTTCTTCAAAAACATTGTACATGAGTTAAACTCAAGTCACCAGCAAGACAGACCCTTAGACACTTTTGGAGGCTAAATTGCAGAGGTACTACTCTAGCTATATGTGCGTGGTGATTAAAAAATTAAAAAAATATAAATCGACTATTTTCTCCGGTTCAATTTTAAGAATCCAGAACTTTCTTCAAAGACATTGTACATGAGTTAAACTCAAGTTACCAGCAAGGCAGATCCTTAGACACTTTAGGAGGCCAAATTGCAGAGGTACTGCTCTAGCTATATGTGTGTCGCGATCAAAAAATGGAAAAATTGTAAATCGACTATTTTCTTCGGTTAAATTTTAAGAGTCCAGAACTTCCTTCAGAGACATTGTACATGAGTTAAACTCAAGTTACCAGCAAGGTGGACCGTTAGACACTTTAGGAGGCCAAATTGCATAGGTACTGCTTTAGCTATAAGTATGTCGCGATCAAAAAATGGGAAAATTGTAAATCGTCTATTTTCTCCGGTTCAACTTTAAGAGTCCAGAACTTTCTTCAAAGACATTGTACATGAGTTAAACTCAAGTTACCAGCAAGGTGGATGCTTATAGACCTCAGAAAACTAAATTTTAGAGGTACTGCTTTAGCTACATGTGCGTGGCGATTAAAAAATAAAAAATATATAAATCGACTATTTTCTCCGGTTCAATTTTAAGAGTCCAGAACTTTCTTCAAAGACATTGTACATGAGTTAAACTCAAGTCACCAGCAAGACAGATCCTTAGAGACTTTAGGAGGCCAAATTGCAGAAGTACTGCTTTAGCTATATGTGTGTCGCGATCAAAAAATGGAAAAATTGTAAATCGATTATTTTCTCCGCTTCAATTTTAAGAGTCCAGAACTTTCTTCAAAGACATTGTACATGAGTTAAACTCAAGTTACCAGCAAGGCAGACCCTTAGAGACTTTAGGAGGCCAAATTGCAGAGGTACTGCTTTAGCTATATGTGTGTCGCGATCAAAAAATGGAAAAATTGTAAATCGACTATTTTCTCCGCTTCAATTTTAAGAGTCCAGAACTTCCTTCAAAGACATTGTACATGAGTTAAACTCAAGTTACCGTCAAGGTGAATCTTTAGAGATCTCAGAAGACCAAATTGCAGAGGTAGTGCTATAGCTATATGAGCGTCGCGATAAAAAAAATGAAAAACATGTCAATCGATTATTTTCTCCTATTTAATTTTAAGAGTCCATAACCTTAGTTGAGCACATAATTTATGCGTTATCACCAAGATGGATACCTAAATACGTCAAATGATAAATTGCAACCGAATTACATCACTTACAGAACGTACGTAATCCTACGATGCTCCAGAGTGGAGACCATCTCGGGTAAGGTGATTCCACGGGGAGATTATACGCGGTCTGATTTTTCCTAAAAAAGTTCTAAACACACGTCCGCATGTTAAACATTCGAATAGTCAGTATAGAAAAAGTCCCGCGGACATCCAATAACCGTTTATCAACTATCCGATTTCTTCAAAGTTTTCCAATGTCAGTTGAGACTTCTAAGTGAGTGATATTGCCATAAAAGCTATATCCTGGATACTTATAGCAGTAGTGGTCTACACAAGCTTCCGATTTATTAAGGTACGTTTCATGGATGGCAGTTAATCAGGGCTACTAATACGCAGAAACAATTTTTTCGAATTTTCCAGCTGTTGGACATTCGCAAAAGCGCGTTTTTTTTTCTTTCAAACGGGAAACGCGGTCTCGTCCCTCAATAAAATTATTTAGGTGAACGATTAGATTCGCGAGCTTAACGTATCTCAGCCCTGATAATCCGAATAAAATGCGCAGCCCCCCCTTTTTATGACCGCGCTGAAATGTCTGGATGGGGGAATTGCAATATCTCGGCAAGGGAATGGAATATGCGGTTCTCTCGTTTATTTCAACGTCCGAGGAGTATACATTTCCATGGAATTGGACGAAACACATATTTCACGAGCGGTGATAAATTACCGCGGGCGTTCGGTCATTAGCTGGTAATTAAATATTCCGCGAATGCACGAAAATTCCGTCGGTAATACGGAATAATCGGAGGGTGCATTCAATCACTCCTATTATTGAGAGGGAGAGAGAGTGAGCGCTAGGGGAGAATCACGCCGGCCTTAAATATTCATAGTAGAAAGTACGGGAAAGTCGACTAGCGCAAATACGGATAATTGGAAAACAAACTTTCGGCCCGGAAAATCCGTAAACTCTCAAGTAATAATAAGTTTATTCGGAACTACTGGAGTGCGAACTAATTCCCCCACCCCCCGACCCCACCTTCCCTATCCAGCCTCCCTGGAAATAAACATTTTTTCAACCCTCCTCAGACAGATGTTAATTTATAAAGATTTATGCGACACGTTCGGATCGCGCGCGCCACGCGAAACAATGCTAATTATCCGAGGATTACATTAATTACTCGCCGAAGGGGTTAGAATTTTTTTTTCCTCCGTAAAAAATAAGTTGCTTTTGTTGGTGACGTTAATGTCCCATTTAATTCCGTAATTGTTTTCGTGCGGAATTAAGTAATTTTTTGTTTGTTATTCACAGTTACACCCAAGCGTTATACACCTTAACGTTTCCACCGAAAGTTATGCGGATCCCAACTTTCGCGGGTGGAGAGAAATGCGGGATTCGCGGTTGTTGATACTTCAAGTCAGTCTTGTGTTACATCCTGTTTAAAGAATTTATCTCTCGCAAATGCCTGTGGTGCGATATTTGAGGCTTCGTGCTAGAGCAGCGCTTAATTCCGGCTAATAAAACAGTAAGTTTCGTTGGAAATTGATTAAAATCATAATTCTATTACCGCGCACTGTATATACTACCGAGTTGCGCGGTCGTAAAACATACTCCGTACTCCCTGGCCGCGTATTTAGGGTATAAACTTGCGTTTAAAACTTTTCCCGAAAAAATCCGATTGCGGATAACCGTGCCGTGGAGTTGCCATAGCTGAAATATTTTAAACTTTCAAGCAACAACGGGTTATCACAGCAAAATGCAAATCGGGGTAATCGATAAAGAATTTAAAACTACACCAATGAAACCTTTTTTCCGTAAGCTTAGACCACAAACGGGGAACGTGGCTTGACTGCATACCTGCGTAAGGAATGCTAAGATTTTTTTTATTTTGAGAATGATGTTTGCCAGAACTGTGTGTTAAGGAGAAGTGAATAATTAGGAAAATTGACGTTGGCTAAACGGCTATTAGCCATCACCGATTGTTTATATATTTTTTTAAAGAAAAAAATTGTGCGATAAGTGGTGAATAATTAGGAAAATTGACATCGACTAAAGGGCTATTCTGACACCACCGATTGTTTGTAGGTTTTTTTTTTGAGAAGGTAGCTTGACGGAACTGTGCATGCATAATTAATTGACATTGATTAAGAGGCTATTCTGACACCACCAATTGTTTGTATTTTTGTTTTGTTGTTGAGAAGGTAGCTTGACGGAACTGTGCGGTGCGGAGGAGTAAATGATTAAGGAAATTGACGCCATTCCGCCACCACCAATAGTTTCTAATTGAATTAGCACAAGCAGTAAACATTCATGGATCGACAAATTTTCGCTAATAAAAGCTACCGCCGAGTATGGGGGCTCGAACCCAGCGTCTCGCCCTACACGCAGGTGCTAAACCGCACCGCCGCAGTGTGCCACAATATTCAAATTCATTGTTAGATATCGAATCCTGCCTTTACTATCCGAAGACGCCCCGTGGAGTTACTTTATCTGAAATAGTTTTCATTGTTGGGCATCGATGTTTCGTCACATCAACACCCAAAGTTACGCTATTCGATAGGGAACTGTAAACTACACCAACAAAGTCAATTTCGCGCAAGTTTAGACCTCTAATAAAGAGTGTGGCTTGACTGCATAACCTGAACGTGGAATATTTAAATTTCAATTCATAATAATTAGATAATTAAACACAGTTTACGCAACTTCACATAACTCACAAATACATAATAATCATAATAATTACGCACTGATTTGACAATTTATATTATTATATATTTAGATGATAACGTATGTTTGATTTTAATTTTTCTTATCCGAGAAAAGAATCGTATTACGAATTTCAGCAAATCTGATGACGAATGATGACTCGTAAGTGATCGCGAGACTATCATTATTAACTATTCGATTGCCTAGCGTAAGAATTTGTGTTTCAAATGTTTTACAATAAAATCCGAGTGCGAATAACCGCCTAATGTAGTTTGTCATATATAAAAAAAAAATATTTTCCACTCTAGCGCATCAACGAGTCATCACAATGACATATAAATGACGTAGATGGATGGGTAATTAAAAACTGTACCTATAAAAAAAATTCGCCCAAGTTTAGACTCCGCTCAGAGGTTGTGGCTTGGTATAATAACTCGCACATCAAACAAAATTAGTAACGAATCTGATTATTTTGCGAAATAATTTAAACCCATCGCAGCGCCGTATGGTTTTCAGAAGATTAACTAGAATGCCGCAGAAATAGAATAGATACGTACAGTAGCTTGCGTGTATATCCGGGTCCCGCATACACGAGAGCGATGTTATTTATCATTATTAACCATTCGACTGCCTAGTGTAAGCAATTGTGTTTGAAATGTTTCGCAATAAAATCCGAGTGCGAATAACCGCCCTAAGTAGTTTGTTTTGTACCTATAAAAATATTTTCCACTCTAGCGCATCAACGAGTCATCACACTGACATGCAAATGACGTAGATGGATGGGTAATTAAAAACTGTACCTATAAAAGAAAATTCGTCTAAGTTTAGACTCCGCTCAGAGGTTGTGGCTTGGTATAATAACCCGCACATGAAAGAAAATTAGTAACAAATCTGATTATTTTGCGAAATAATTTTGCGCCGTATGATTTTCAGAAGATTAACTAGAATGCCGCAGAATTAGAATAGATACGTACAGTAACTTGCGTGTATATCCGGGTCCCGCATACACGAGTGCGATATTATTTATCATTATTAACCATTCGACTGCCTAGTGTAAGCAATTGTGTTTCAAATGCTTCGCAATAAAATCCGAGCGCGAATAACCGCGCTAAGTAGTTTGTTTTATACCTATAAAAATATTTTCCACTCTAGCGCATCAACGAGTCATCACACTGACATGTAAATAACGTAGATGGATGGGTAATTAAAAACTGTACCTATAAAAAAAAATTCGCATAAGTTTAGACTCGGCTCAGAGGTTGTGGCTTGGTATAATAACCCGCACATGAAACAAAATTAGTAACAAATCTGATTATTTTGCGAAATAATTTTGCGCCGTATGATTTTCAGAAGATTAACTAGAATGCCGCAGAAATAGAATAGATACGTACAGTAGCTTGCGTGTATATCCGGGTCCCGCATATACGAGTGCGATATTATTTATCATTATTAACTATTCGACTGCCTAGTGTAAGGAATTGTGTTTAAAATGTTTCGCAATAAAATCCGAGCGCGAATAACCGCCCTAAGTAATTTGTTTTATACCTATAAAAATATTTTCCACTCTAGCGCATGAACGAGTTATCACAATGACATGTAAATGACGTAGATGGATGGGTAATTCAAAACTGTACCTATAAAAGAAAATCCGCCTAAGTTTAGGCTCCGCTCAGAGGTTGTGGCTTGGTATAATAACCCGCACATCAAACAAAATTATTAACGAATCTGATTATTTTGCGAAATAATTTAAACCCATCGCAGCGCCGTATGGTTTTCAGAAGATTAACTAGAATGCCGCAGAATTAGAATAGATACGTACAGTAGCTTGCGTGTATATCCGGGTCCCGCATATACGAGAGCGATGTTATTTATAATTATTAACTATTCGACTGCCTAGTGTAAGCAATTGTGTTTCAAATGTTTCGCAATAAAATCCGAATGCGAATAACCGGCCTAACTAGTTTGTTTTGTACCTATAAAAATATTTTCCACTCCAGCGCATCAACGAGTCATCACACTGACATGTAAATGACGTAGATAGATGGGTAATTAAAAACTGTACCTATAAAAGAAAATTCGCCTAAGTTTAGGCTCCGCTCAGAGGTTGAGGCTTGGTATAATAACCCTATCGCAGCGCCGTATGATTTTCAGAAGCTTAACTAGCATGCTGCAGAATTAAAATAGATGTGTGCGGACGCCTGCGTGTATATCCGGGTCCCGCATATAAGTGTGCATAATTATTCGTGAGATGGACAGTCCACATATAGGGTGCGAGTTTATTCAGGGGTTGACTGGGGGGCTTAATTGCTACGTAACTAATCCAATGCTAACGACGTCTACGGTAACAATTTGGCGCCCAATGTGGGGCATGAACGTTTAACTTAACCTGACCTTCGCCGATCCCTAAACATGCCCAGAGGACCTACGTAACCAATCCAATGCTAACGACGTTTACGGTAACAATTTGGAGCCCAACGTGGGGCATGAAGGTTTAGATTAACCCGACCTTCGCCGATCCCTAAACATGCCCAGAGGACCTACGTAACCAATCCAATGCTAACGACGTTTACGGTAACAATTTGGAGCCCAACGTGGGGCATGAAGGTTTAGCTTAACCTGACCTTCGCCGATCCCTAAACATGCCCAGAGGACCTACGTAACCAATCCAATGCTAACGACGTTTACGGTAACAATTTGGAGCCCAACGTGGGGCATGAAGGTTTAGCTTAACCTGACCTTCGCCGATCCCTAAACATGCCCAGAGGACCTACGTAACCAATCCAATGCCAACGACGTTTACGGTAACAATTTGGAGCCCAACGTGGGGCATGAAGGTTTAGCTTAACCTGACCTTCGCCGAACCTTAAACATGCCCAGAGGACTTACGTAACCAATCCAATGTTAACGACATTCACGGTAACAATTTGGAGCCCAACGTGGGGCATGAAGGTTTAGTTTAACCCGACCTTCGCCGATCCCTAAACATGCCCAGAGGACCTACGTAACCAATCCAATGCTAACGACGTTTACGGTAACAATTTGGAGCCCAACGTGGGGCATGAAGGTTTAGCTTAACCTGACCTTCGCCGATCCCGAAACATGCCCAGAGGACCTACGTAACCAATACAATGCTAACGACGTTTACGGTAACAATTTGGAGCCCAACGTGGGGCATGAAGGTTTAGATTAACCCGACCTTCGCCGATCCCTAAACATGCCCAGAGGACCTACGTAACCAATACAATGCTAACGACGTTCACGGTAACAATTTGGCGCCCAACGAAGGGCATTAAGGTTTAGCTTAACCCGACCTTCGCCAAATCCTAAACATGTGGCAACGTGGTCGACCCTACTGAGTCGGTAGCTGCCTGGAGTGTGACCAATAACCTGTTGATAGTTACCGTTCAAGAACTTTTCTGGAGAGTCCTCAATCCCTCAATTATCCAGGTCCAGTCCATCCGACGATAACATCTGCCTTTGCTATCAGACGAATTGGTAATATCAAGAGGCAGCAATTGGACGAATTAAATCTTGACTCTCCTTCGATGTGATTTCTCGTCACAAATAGGAGGAGCCGCGCCATTCAAAATAAAAATATTGCAATTTCTAACTTATCATTATTATCATTATCACCAAACGGGGATCATAATTTAAGTCCGGGTCGAGGGGTCGGTCCCTTTCTCGCGTGAAGGCAACAACACGGTTCGAGGGCAGCGCAAATAAGTTGAGACCGGCGGATTTGCATGGCGGAGAGTTTCGAGGATCGTTGAAAAATCGTGCGAGTGGAAATGTGGGGGGCAATCGCCTTAATTAACAGTTGCGTTCCATGCATACACTACCCGACCGAACAAACTAAACAAACTGCCGAGGGACAGGGATCGAATTCATTAACCCGCTCGGTTCCAATTTTTTTTCTACTACACGTTCACGTGACCGCCGTGTATTTATTAATCCCATTAATCGGGAAATCTCGCTTCGGCATTAAACGATTGTACAGCGCCATCGATCCGCGCGTGCGGCAAATGCAAAACACACACACACGTACATACACACACACAACCCCATCTTAGTTTCCAACTTCCGGCTTTATACAGTGATTGGGACTCGTAAGTTGTTTCGGTTTATTATAATAAGGTTCGATCCGGGACGGCCCGGGGATAACCCTCGACCTGATTAAGGTTCCCTTTAGCTCGGCAAACAAATAATTCAGATTTATAAACACTTTATTAATGGAGGATCCGCGGCGAGGCGGAGGCGAAGGCGAAACAGGGAAAAATGTTGAGCGAGCCCCCGCCGGGCCCGCATTGATTATGCAAATCCAATTAAATTACAAAGACCGTTTTCACATTTTTTTTTTATTACCCGAGGATGCGTCTTGCTTACGTTGCGCGTTAATTTAATTAAGTCCGAATCAGCACCCCGGCTTACCTTTGATGCCGGGTTAACATAATATTATTATCATTTGCGGTGTGTGCGTGTCGCTTTAGGGATAATTCCGACTCTAATTTTCGGACTTTATTATCATAATTGAAGCCGCGGGGCGGGGAAAATATTTCACCGTACATTCAAGTATATATTTGTTATTCGAAACAAAGCGTAATGCTGGAAGCCGTTGCTTTGTGACCATCTTGTATCAGGAAAATTCACTTTGACGACAAAGTGAGTTTGATTAATTATTAGTATTAGCGGTTTTGTTGATAATTAAAAAAAAAATGTAACTAAGAGGTCGAGCCAGCCATCGCAGGTGAATATCCATAACAACGTAACTCGGGTGCCTTGATAGGATTTTTTTCCCTCTAGCGATTGATGCCACTGCAGAGAACCCACGATTGCTGGTTCATGAATTAAATGCATTGCCCAACGTCATAAAACCCCTCTATTGAAATTTAAGTAGGTAACTGCGCAATCAGGCTAGCTAAAAAAGCTGTACGTAAAATTAGAATTTTTATATATTTTTTTTTGTAACTCAGCGGTTAGGCCAGCCTTTACAACAGCATTTTCTCGGCATCGGAATTTTACTAAATTTGAAGGCATTTGTTTTCCCTATCGATTAACACCGAATTCATTAATCTGCGAAGTTTCATTCGCCCTGTACGCCCGAAAATCTGAAAGATACGCGACCGCTGTATGTCAGTTATCTCTGGTCCGATTGAATCGGAAAAATTGTTCGGTTATATACACTTCATTGGCGTTCTGATACAAAGAAATCCTACCATCTCACACTGATTTACTCTAAAAAAAAAATCGCAACTGATTAATAAAAATTTCTTTAAGCTATTTTTAGAAGTGATATATTGATAATTAAAAACCCTTCTTGAAATTTAAATCAGACAAGTTGTACGCAAAATTATAATTTTGATTTTTTTTTCTAACTCGGCGGTCAGGCCAGCGTTTACAACTGTTTTTTCTCAGCGTTGGAGTTTTATGAAATTTGAAGGTATTTGTTTTCCCTATCGATTAACACCGAATTAATGAATCTACGACGTTTCGTTCGCCCTCTACCCCTAAAAATCTGAAAGATACGCGTTCGCTGTACATCAGTTATCTCTAGTCGGATTGAACCGGAAAAAATGTATGATTATATTCACTTAATTGGCGTTCTGATGCAAAAAAATGCTACCATCTCACGATGATCTACTAATAAAAAAATCGCAACTGATAAATGCATTTTTTTATTATTTCTATTTTTAGAAGTGATATATTGATTATTAAAAACCCCTCTCTTGAAATTTAAACCAGTCATGGCTCGCTAGACAAGTTGTACGCAAAATTAGAATTTTGATTTTTTTTTGTAACTCGGCGGTCAGGCCAGCGTTTACAGCTGCTTTTTCTCAGCGTTGGAGTTTTATGACATTTGAAGGTATTTGTTTTCCCTATCGATTAACACCAAATTAATGAATCTACGACGTTTCATTCGCCCTCTACCCCTAAAAATCTGAAAGATACGCGTTCGCTGTACATCAGTTACCTCTGGTCGAATTGAACCGGAAAAAAAATTACGGTTATGTACACTTCATTGGCGCTCTGATGCAAACAAATTCAACCATCTCGCGATGATTTACTCTAAAAAATATCGCAAGAACAAATTGTTCACAATTTAATTTTGACTCTATGTAGGTGCACCTTGTCTAGCGAGCCGTGACAGGTAGGGGTAAAGTTTTGTGCCGAGTGAGAAAGTATCCGCGATAACAAATCTCCGCATCAATGAATTGAATATAAATCATCACGATTCTGTAGATATTATGTTCACGCATAATTATGAGTTTCTGGCGATGGTCACTGCGTAATCAGTCACGGCTCGCTAAACAGGCTGTACCCATTTTCAACGCAAAATAAAAAATTTGATTTTTTTTTGTAGCTCTGCGGTCGAGCCAGCGTTTACAACTGTATTTTCTCAGCATTGAAATTTTAGGAATTTGGTGGCATTTGCTTTTCACTACCGATTAACACCGATTTTATTAATCTAGGAGGTTTCGTTCGTCCTGTACCCCCGAAAATCTAAAAGATACACGACTGCTGTATATCAGTTATCTCTATTCGGATTGAACAGAAAAAAAATTACGGTTATATACACTTCATTGGCGTTCTGATGCAAACAAATGCTACCAACTCACGAAGATTTACTTTAAAAAAATTCGCAAGAACAAATTATTCAGAATCTAATTTTAACTCTATGCTCGCGAGCCGTAGGTAGGGGTAAAATTTGTGCGGAGTAAGAAAGTTTTCGAAGAGAACGAGATAACAAATTGAATCGAATAAGAATCATCACTTGACGTGACGATTTTGTTGACATTATTTTCATGCATTATTATGAGTTTCTGGCGATGGGGCGATGGTCAAGTGCAAGCTGTATCGAGTTTCAACAGAAAATTATAATTTTTATTTTTTTTGTAGCTCTGCGGTCGAGCCAGCGTTTACATCTGTATTTTCTCAGCATTGGAGTTTTATGAAATTTGTTGGCATTTGTTTTTCCTATCGATTAATACCGAATCCACTAATCTACGACGTTTCGTTCGCCCTGTACGCCCAAAAATCTAAAAGATACGCGACCGTTTTATATCAGTTATCTCTGGTCGGATTGTACAGGACAAAATGTTACGGTTACATACACTTTATTGGTGTTCTAGTGCAAACAAATGCCACCAAATCACGATAATTTACTCTAAAAAAAATCGCAACAACAATTTGTTCAGAATTTAAATTTTAACTCTATGTAGGTGCACGTTGTCCCGCGAGCCGTGGCAGGTAGGAGTAAAATTTGCGCGGAGTGAGTATTCGAAGAGAGCGAGATGACAAATTGAATTGAATAGGAATCATCACTTCGTGGCGGTTTTGTTGACATTATTTTCACGCATTATTATGAGTTTATGGCGATGGTCTGTAAACTGTATCGAGTTTCAACGCAAAATTTTAATTTTAATTTTTTTTTGTAGCTTTGCGGTTGAGCCAGCGTTTACAACTGTATTTTCTCAGCATTGGAGTTTAATGAGATTTGGTGGCATTTGTTTTCTCTATCGATTAACACCGAATTCATTAATCTACGACGTTTCATTCGCCCTGTACGCCTGACAATCTAAATGACATGCCACCGCTCTATTCCTTATTGGTCCCTTAAGATAAGATAGAATGAAAAGTGTGTGAAATCTTTGCATAAAACGCTCTTAATAGACGGGGATATAGGTAGCGGTAGTTTCAACACAAAATTATAATTTTTTTTGTGGCTCTGAGGTCGAGCCAGCATTTACAACTGTATTTTTTCAGCATTGGAGTTAAAGGAAATTTGGTGGCATATGTTTTCCCTATCGATTAATACAGAATTCATTAATTTAGGACGTTTCTCTAGCCCTGTACGCCCAAAAATCTAAACGATATGCGACCGCTGCATTCCTTACTGGTCAGTTAAGATAAGATAGAATGAAAGCTGTGTTAAATATTTGCATAAAACGCTCTTAATAGAGGGGAATATAGGTGGCGGTAGTTTCAACATAAAATTATTTTTTGTTTTGTTGCTCTGCGGTCGAGCCAGCGCTTACAACTGTGTTTTCTCAGCATTGGAGTTTTATGAAATTTGATGGCATTTGTTTTCCCTATCGATTAATACCGAATCCAATAATCTACGACGTTTCGTTCGCCCTGTACGCCCAAAAATTTAAATTATATGCGACCGCTGTATTCCTTACTGGTCCTTTAAGATAAAATAGAATGAAAACGGTGTTAAATCTTTGAATGAAACGTTCTTAATAGATGGGAATATAGGTGGCGGTATGACCCAAATAATGTTGGGAAACAAAAATTTCCACGTCCGCGATTCAACATTTTCACTCCAATTACAGAAACACTGTCCCGGTTTTAAGGTCCATTATTCAAAACCCCTTTTCCGCCACGAGGCGTCTTTCAAACAGCCCCGAGCCGGATTTACACCCCCTTTCCCTCGAATGCGCCTCCCGCGCCTTTCCATGGTTACCTGATGACTCGAAATGGGGATTTAAGTGAATATAAAATTTTAATGCGGACTTCAACTATTTAGTTTGTGTGCTCTGATGTAAATTTTACAAATGATGATATTTAACTCGTTTTTTTTTTCTGGTATATTTGCAGACTGAGTCCCTATAGTTTTTACTGCGCGAGAAAAAGATCCTCCTTATTAAACAGTTTTTTCCTGCTTCGATTTTAATACACCCCAAAGCTAGCTCGGACCCTTTTCCACCCTCGACCTTTTGTACTGTCTGCCCCACGAGCGCAGCTCTCCCTATTCCCCTCGCACAGACGTATATATATATATTCCTGACATTTGTTTGGTTAGAGTTGGGAGGACGTCATCCTGTCAAACATTATCGGTTGAGCCGGAGTTTAATATGCTAATGTCGTTTCCCTCTCATCGTCCGTCACCCTCGCTCTCACGCAAAGAGGGCGTACGTACTCTGTATATCTCTGGATCACATAATAATCTTTGTGTGTGTTTGCGATAGCGCAGTTTATTGGGACGAGACTTATCTTATTAGTTTATTGCCGCCGATGCTGCATTCATCCGATTCCATCCCTTTATCGTAGGGGGCGGGGGGGGGGGAGAGGGTGAAATGGGCCGTTACACTAATCCGCGGATTAAACGCGCGTTTTCACGTTCTGAATTCAGCTCGCACATTAATTATTTAACCACTTGTATTGAGGGGTGTTTAATCCGTAAATGTTCAACACAAAAGATTATGTTGTATAATCTACAAATGCAATACGGCGGGTAATCGCGGATTATAAGGATGAACCCGTGTAGTGTTTGGAGTGGACATGTATTCCACTCACGGGGTATGTCAACAGTTGCAAGCTAAATTAACAGCTGCAATCTTAAATTTATGTAATTTTTGAAGGACCCAATCATTATGGCCACATCGGCACGACAAAGGAAACGGAGTCTAAGTGCCGTTTTATTTTTAGGGAGGACGGTTGATATGAATTTGTGTTAAGCTAACGCCTAACCGAGCAGGGCAGTCCACCACTACAGCTTTTGTTAATAATTGATATTTTAATGAGAACGGACAAACAAGGACTCGCAAGGGCTTCCTTTGTTGGAAAAATGACTCGTACCCGCATCAACGGACCCCAGACAGACAGAGCTTCCACTAGGTCAGTGTCTCAAACTTATCTAATTGCGACCCATTTGAACAAAGCGTATTATTCAGAGGACCACTAGCTCCTTTCATAACTCCCTTTTAAAGATAATGCGTGCTTTACACTCATTTTCAGTCTTCTATTAATTTCAGCCAATTCACGGCCTAACAGCAAATCCTCACACTTTGAGGAACGTCAAGCAAAGCGGACACTTGTCCGAAGCGGACGGACGGCACGCATCGGATAAAATTGCTTAACACAGTTGTAAACGAGTCAACGCACATTTATCGGTACGGCATGGAACGGACGACTCGTTTACAACTGTGTTAAGCAATTTTTTCCGATGCGTGTCGTCCGTCCGATTGCGACAAGTGTGCGCGTAGCTTTACACCGCGGTCCCTATTTTTTTTGTATACTTATCTCCGCATTGGGTGTTAAACTTTACTGTTGTTATTTTCATTCGATCCCCTCGTTCCAAAACAGTGGGTTACGGCAACAGCTAAAGGTGAGTTGTTGGTATTGGTATTGTCATTTCCCCCCCCTTTTTTTTCGGTCTTATTTTCGAACGTATGTACTCTCCGTATGCACGGCGCGGAACATCGCAAAAATAAAAATATCATCTTTTACGTTTAATATCAAAGGGAAAGAGGAGAACGTACCCCCCGGGGACGGGCCGCTTTTACGCTTTCAATTCTCTCACCGATACTCGAACATATTACATCAACATCCCTTTCGCGTATGTGTGCGAGTGTGTGCGCGCCTCCGAAGCCGCACGTTCTGTACACTTGTATTTAATTATCGATTTTCGGCCTCCCTTCCAATTTAATACCGAATTTTAATGCATTTCGAGAGGATCGATAATATTTAATTTGCCGTTTCAAAAATACGATCGGGATTTGCGTTAATCCGCGGGGATAAAGAGAATCATTTAATTTTCCCTAAAAAAATTACCTTTTTTTTTTTAAGATTCTCGTCCCTGTTCGTTTCTCAGACTTTTATTACGTTTGCA
This sequence comes from Ocypus olens, assembly GCA_910593695.2. Lineage (NCBI taxonomy): Eukaryota > Metazoa > Arthropoda > Insecta > Coleoptera > Staphylinidae > Ocypus > Ocypus olens. The sequence continues at coordinate 2,453,496 of OU343055.1, read as the reverse complement.
CAAACTGAGAAAACTGTCCTTGTTGTTTTATGTTTGGTGTACTTTTTAAAATATTTAACAGTCACGCATTTGTGTTAAAATTTTTTTTTTTTTAAATTAGCAGTCGAGCCAGTGATCGCGGCAATACTTACACAATAACACAATTTTATCTAATTGGTGTAATTTAATTTCACCTAACGAATGACGCCACTCCCATTGCTCTGAGAAAATCCGTTCGCCCACTATCAGTAAAAATATAAATAAAATTGGCAACACCGCTCACCGGTTATTTACGATCGAATTGATTCAAAAAAATGGAATATATGAGCAGATTCAGCTGGCATTACACCAACAGTTGCCATTAGTACACATCGATGACCTAATCATAATTATTCTCACAATCAAATTTAAATTTTCTCAATAAATGCCTTTGCGCGACTGAATTGAAACCAATTGGCTTACATTGTCCGCAAACGTCTTCGCGTTACTGACGTGACATAAATTGCTTTCATAATTTGATTTACAAATGTTATCCGGTTTTTTGAGTTTGATATTTTTGTTTTTAGAAATTAGCAGTCGAGCCAGTGATCGCGGCAATATTTACACAATAACATAATTTTATCTAATTGGTGTAATTTAATTTCACCTTACGAATGACGCCACTCCCATTACTCTGCGAAAATCCGTTCGCCCGCTATCAGTGAAAATATAAATAAAATTGGCAACACCGCTCACCGGTTATTTACGATCGAATTGATTCGAAAAAATTGAATACATAAGCAGATTCAGCTAGCATTATACCAACAGTTACCATTAGTACATATCGATGACTTAATTATAATTATTCTCACATTAAAATTTTAATTTTCTCAATAAATGCCTACGCGCGATTGAATTGAAACCAATTGGCTTACATTGTCCACAAACATCTCCGCGTTACTAACTTCAAATAAATTGCTTACATAATTTGATTAACAACTGTTGTCCGGTTTTTTTAGTTTGGTAATTTTTTTTTTAGAAATTAGCAGTTGAGCCAGTGGTCGTGGCAATACTTACACAATAACATAATTTTATCTAATTGGTGTAATTTAATTTTACCTAACGAATGACGCCACTCCCATTACTCTGCGAAAATCCGTTCGCCCGCTATCAGTGAAAACATAAATAAAATTGGCAACACCGCACACCGGTTATTTCCGATCGAATTAATTCAAAAAACTTGTCTATTTACCCATAGGTATAGACAAGTTTTTTAAATTAATTTGATCGGAAATAACCGGTGTGCGGTGTTGCCAATTCAGCTGATATTGTACTAACAGTTTCCATTAGTATATATCGATGACCTAAACATAATTATTCTCACATTCAGATGTGTTTTCTTAATAAATGCCTCCGCACGACTGACTTGAAACAAATTCCTTAATGGTCCGCATTAAAATTTGATTGAAAACTGTTTTTCGGGTTTTTGAGGTTGGTAATTTTTTTTTGTTAGAAATTAGCAGTCGAGCCAGTGATCATGTCTGTACTCGTCCAAGACCGCGATTTTGTTTTCTTCTAACAGTTAAGTTTTCTGAATCAAATGACACAAATTCTGTTGTTCTGTGGTGTTTCGTTCGTTTGTTACTATTTTTAAGAAAGTAGTCGAACCAGTGGCCAGGTCTGTACTCATCCGAGACCGTGATTTTGTTTTCTTGGAGCAGTTAAGTCTTCTGAATTAAATTACACCAATTCCGCTGTTCTGTGGTGTTTCGTTCGTTTCTTAATATTTTTAGGAAACTAGCAGTCGAGCCAGTGATCAGGTCTGTACTCATCCAAGACCGCGGTTTTGTTTTCTTGGAGCAGTTAAATTTTCTGAATCAAATGACACCAATTCCGCTGTTCTATGGTGTTTCGTTCATTCGTTAATATTTTTAGGCAACTAGCAGTCGAGCCAGTGATCAGGTCTGTACATATCCAAGGCCGCGATTTTGATTTCTTGGAGCAGTTAAGTCTTCTGAATAAAATGACACCAATTCTGAGATTCGGTGGTGTTTCGTTTGTTTGTTACGCATATAAATTAAAAAAAAATGGAAAGGCAACACCGTACACCAGTTACCTCCAGTCGAATTTATCCGGAAAAAGTTGTATAGATACAAGGATTCGACTACTAGACTGTTAGTTACATTCACGATTGCCTCATGATAACGCATTCATGACATTTATTTTATTTAAATTTTAATTCCCAGCATTTTTGTAACATATTCTTACGAAATAAATTGCGTACTTAAAACGCATTTCAATGAAAACAGTTTTTAATTTTATTAGCTATGACTTTTACCCATTGTTTTAAGCTTAGCACTATTTTTACGAAATTAGCGGTCGAGCCAGTGATCAGGCCTGTACATATCCAAGACCGCGATTTTGTTTTCTTAAAGCAGTTAAGTCTTCTGAATAAAATGACACCAATTCCGTTGTTCTGTGGTGTTTCGTTCGTTTGTTATTATTTTTAGGAAATTAGCAGTCGAGCCAGTGATCAGGTCTGTACTTAACCAAGACCACGATCTTGTTTTCTTGGAGCAGTTAAGTTTTCTGAATCAAATGACACAAATTCCGTTGTTCTGTGGTGTTTCGTTCATTTGTTAATATTTTTAGGAAACTAGTAGTCGAGCCAGTGATCAGGTCTGTACATATACAAGACTGCGATTTTGTTTTCTTTGAGCAGTTAAGTTTTCTGAATCAAATGATACAAATTCCGTTGTTCTGTGGTGTTTCGTTCGTTTGTTAATATTTTTAGGAAATTAGCAGTAGAGCCAGTGATCAGGTCAGTACAAATGCAAGACCGCGATTTTGTTTTCTTGAAGCAGTAAAGTCTTCTGAATAAAATGACACCAATTCCTCTGTTCTGTGGTGTTTCGTTCGTTTGTTAATATTTTTAGGGAACTAGCAGTCGAGCCACTGATTAGGCCTGTACATATCCAAGACTGCGATTTTGTTTTATTTGAACAGTAAAGCCTTCTGAATAGAATTACACCAATTATTTTGTTTTGTGGTGTTTCGTTCGTTTGTTACGCATAAAAATCTTTAAAAAATTGAAAACTCCGTACACCAGTTACCTTCAGTCGAATTTATCCGAAAAAAATTGTATGGCTACGAGCATTCGACTAGTAGACTATTAGTAACCTCCATTATTGCCTCGTGATCACTCAATCGTGACATTTCTCACATTACTGAAATAATATTTATTTACACACGACCGACTTGGTTTCACGGTTTGAATTTGTTGGCCAATTAAGTATAAATACTTCACTTTATGTAACCGCAGCATTGGAATTATATTATAATAAAACAATATCTAAGCAGGGTCTGGTGAGTGATTAGTTGGTGATTATCAGCGAATAGTTATATCGACAGTTATCTTATCTACTAACATCAAGGCACGTCATGCAAGTATGATGGGTCGCTATTACCAGTTCACGGGAAATTGGTATTGCCACTTTCAGTAATAACCCTAATGAGTCAATAACTGTTTAGTATTACCTGTCATAACAAATAACGATACCATCGCATGTATATTTAATGAGTGTTAAATTAAAATGGTAAACGACTTGATTACCTTACAGTGGCGGCTCGCGGGTGACTCATGGTATGGCCGAGGTGGCAGATAGGTAGAGTCGGATGCAGAGATCTGTATTACCATCTCTGCTACCTCGGCCGTATCATGACTCACTCCGCAAACCTTCACTGCCTTAGACTGCATTTGTTCTACGACGTGCCGTTTTGTGGTCATTCAACTTCTTGTTATTAAAACAATTATGCGCTTGTAAATAAATAACATTTAATAATCCTAGTTGTCCACACTCCACTCTAATCTAATCGTTTCAGCCCGGACTCAATTTTCATTTCATACCGTTTTTTTTTTCCTTTTTTATCCCAAGATTAATGCTCGACTTCAAGATCGCGTGCGGCGATTGCGGCGACGTGACGGATTTATAATAATTTATACGGGAACTGGCCATTTCGAGGGATTCCCGACGGTTTTTTTATCGCGGATCGCGAAATAATTCGGGTCACACGACCGTCCGAAATAATAATAATAAGAAAAGCGGGGAAGTTGTTAATTACGGCGGTGATTAATGGCCGAATCGATTGGGGAAATGGTGGGGGAAGAGGGAAGAGAAGACGGTGATAGTTATTAATCATACGTATATTGCAGACGCTTATAAAAATCGCGCTGTCGCCGTCAGGAAGCCGGGCCCGGAATCATCCATCTTTTCGACCCTTTTTCCACGCTTAAATAAATACGGAAACGACCTTTATTAAATCCCCCGGGCGTCCAGCCGGAGGAGTCGGTAAAAATAATGTACAAATCCCGCGGGGGATCAGCATTTTTCCGATTCGTCGTTAAAGATTCAGTTGTTTGTCGCTTGTCCGGGTTACGTTAATTTATTAAAAATAATAAAGCAAGGCGCGGAGGACGTGATTTGTTCGCGAGCGGTGGGGGGATACGTTCGAGGAGAGACACCTGTTGATGGGGGTAGGCACGAACACACGGCGGGCACAAGACGTGAATCGGTTATCGAGTGGATTTACGAGCCTTTTTTACTACCTCCTCCTACCCTTTTCAACCCCGGGAACAAGACGGAAAGGTATAAAGTTCGAGCAAATGTATTAATTCTCCACTCTCGGAACATCTGTACGATTTCGATTTATCCAATCAATTAAATTGATGATTATTATTTTAAATTCCGAGCGTGCGCGTTTTGTAACCCCGGCGACACTTGAAAAAAAAAATTATTCCGGGAACAGTAAGTCCCGTCCGGATCAAAAGGCAGTATCTCATCCGCCGCGGGGCCATTTTCGTTATTTACTAACGACATCCGGCTATTCCCCGGCGTCCCGAGATTAAATGCAGCATTGCATATTTTATTCAGCAACAGAGCGAACGGAACGAGGGGAAATAAATAAAAAGGCGAATATGCGCCGTTATCGGGGGGACGTAAATAACGTTTATTACGACCCTTCGTACCCGCCCCGTGCCCCCGGGCAGGTACGATGATATCGTATATACGGGATAAAGTCGATTTTTATGTCGATAATCCAATTTTCGCGAACATAAAAATTATTGTGCGAAAAGCGTAAAACGGGGACTTAGTAACCAACATGAATTATATATAAAGGAAAGCCATAACAAAGTGCTTCAAACGACACTCGATCGATCTTTCTTTTGCATCGAGTTGATCGCGTTAACGAAATAATTAACCGACTCCAACTAACCGGATTTTTAAACTAGTTTCATTCGTTAGGCGCGCGTGAACTTCCCTCCCTCGCGATCCAAACTTTGACTCGTTTCTTAAAGTTCATCGCTATCTGGAAATTAGCATAAATCCAGTACACCCGGCGACGCGACCCCCACCACCACCCCCGTAATAATTCGCCGGCAATTATCGCGACTGAACTTTAACAAACTGCCTTCCTCCCGCCGCGCCGCTGCCGCGCGTCCCCCGCAAACTCCCACTCCCACTCCGACCGTTCGGATTCTTATTAGTGCAAACGTTATTCCCGTGACCGCAAACTATCGAAACTCGAGCGTTTAAATATACTAAAGTGCACTTGCGGACCGGCGAGGGGCAACCGCGGGGGAGAACCGGACTCGAACTTTCCAAGTGCTTTATAAACTCAAAGCGCACCGTTTCTTCGCCATTACCTAGATTACATCGGAAGACATGTTTTATTAATAGTGGGTAAACCAATCAACGGTCTTCACAAAGACTTACAACCACAATTAAGGTGTAACTTCTGACTATTAAAAATAAATGAGAACGCGAGGAGTTTCTCCAAAAAGCGGCGCTTGCTTGACTAACTTACGCTACAAGCCGTGGGGCTAGTTCGACTTCACGTGTTTGGGCGAATCAGACGAACACAAAACCGTAGAGCAATGCAATTTACGGCATTCGATAGCAGAGTAAACACTCTATGAAATAAATGAAACACCGAAGCTAGGAGAGCACGGGCACGATCACTGGCTAGACCGCTGAGTCTTAACAAAAAAATGCCTAACTATAATCTCATGTATTCTGCAATGCTGAGCACGTATCCGTTGTCCATTCTACAATTCGAGCAACATTTCTCCAATTATATGATTTTATCACTATTGAAGACTCTTTAAAAAATGACTATTCTAGCATCGCGAGACAGTAACGGTGATTACTAGCAGTAAGCCAGTGTCCGTCATGTAATTGCAAAAGTTTTCCATGTTAAATCCGATCATAAATAACCCCTGTAAAGACATTATCATCTTTTTTACATTTTTGACCGAAACAAACGAACAGAATACCGCAGAGCAGTTAAATATGTGGCATTCGATAGCAAAACAAACGCTCTATGAAATAAACGAAACACCAAAGCTGGGAGAGCACGGGCACGATCACTGGCTAGACCGCTAAGTCTTAATAAAAAACTACCTAACTATAATCTCATGTATTCTGCAATGCTGAGCATTTATCCGTTTCCCATTCTACAATTCGAGCAACATTTCTCCAATTATATGATTTTATCACCATTGAAGACAGCAGCGGATGTTAGGCCCGTTACATAGTCACGCGGATGCACCGCACTCCGCGCGCGGGTACGATGCCATTGCTGTAATGGGAGTATACACAGTGAAGCGGTCGGCGGTCCCATTACAGCAATGGCAATCCTATCCGCACGCGGAGCGCGGTGCATCCACGTGACTACGTAACGGGCCTTACGCTTTAAAAAATATTTGCTTTAGCATCGCGAGAGAGTAACGGTGATTACTAGCAGTGAGCCAGTGGCTGTCATGTAATTGTAGAAGTTTTCCACATTAAATCCGATCATAAATAACCCCCTTAAAGATATTATCACAATTTTTTACATTTTTAACCGAAACAAACGAACATAATACCGCAGAGCAATGCAATTTATGGCGTTCGATAGCAAAACAAACGCTAAATGAAATAAACGAAACACCAAAGCTAGGAGAGCACGGACGCCATTACTGGCTAGACCGCTAAGTTTTAACAAAAAAACTGCTTAACCATAATCTTATGTATTTTGTAACCCTGAGTCATCTATTCTCCAATTTGAGCAACATTTACCACCATTGAAGACATACCAACGGATATTACGCTTTAAAAAAATTATTATTCTAGCATCACGAGACATACCAACGGATATTACGGTTAAGAAAAGATTATTCCAGCATCGCGAGACAGTAACGGTGATTACTAGTAGTAAGCCAGTGTATGTCAGATAATTGTAGAAGTTTTCCACATTAAATCCGATCATAAATAACCCCCTTTAAGACATTATCAGTATTTTTTACATTTTTGACCGAAACAAACAAACAGAATACCGCAGAGCAATACAATTTATGGCGTTCGATAACAAAATAAATACTCTATGAAATAAATGAAACACCGAGGCTAGGAGAACACAGACACGATCACTGGCTAGACCGCTAAGTTTCAACAATTTTTTTTTAAACTATAATCTTAAGTAATTTATAATGCTGAGCATATATCCGTTGTCCATTCTGCAATTCGAACAATATTTTCTCCAATTTTACGAATCTATCTCCATTATAGACACACCGACGGATATTACACTTTCAAAAAATAATTATTCTAGTATCGCGAGAGAGTAACTGTGACTACTAAGAGTAAGCCAGTGTCAATCATGTAAATACAGAAGTTGTCCTGGTTAAATCCGATCATAAATAAACCAACTAAAGACATTATAAGAATTTTTACATTTTTGATCGTAACAGACGAACAGATTACCGCAGAGCAATGCGATTTACGCCATTCGATTGCGAGACAAACGCTCTACGAAATAAACGAACCACTGAAGCTGGTAGAGCACGGACACGATCACTCGCTAGACCGCTAAGTTTTACCAGAAAACTGTTTAGCCACAATCTTGTGTATTTTGCGTTGCCGAGCGTTTATCCGCTGTTCATTCTCCAATTCGAGCAACATTTCTCCAGTTACATCATTTTATCACCATTGAAGACATACGGACGTAAATTACTCTTCCAAAAGACGACTATTATAGCAACGCGAGTCAGTAACGGTGACTTCTAAGAGTAAGCCAGTGTCAATAATGTACCTGTAGAAGTTTTTTGGGTTAAATCCGATCATAAATAATCCCCATAAAGGCATTATCAGATTTTTTACATTTTTCATCGAAACAGATGAACAGATTACCGCAGAGCAGTACGATTTACGCGATTCGATTGCGAGACAAACACTCTACGAAATAAACGAAACACTGAAGATGGGAGAGCACCGACACGATCACTCGCTAGACCGCTAAGTTTTACCAAAAAACTCTTTAGCTATAATCTTGGGTATTTTGCGTTCCTGAGCAATTATCCGGTGTTTATTCTCCAATTCGAGCAACATTTCTCCAGTTACATCATTTTATCACCGTTGAAGACACACCACCGCAAATTACGGTTCCAAAAGACAACTATTATAGCAACGCGAGTCAGTAACGGTGATAACTAGTAGTAAGCCAGTGTCTACCATGTAATTATAGAAGTTGTCCTGGTTAAATCCAATCATAAATAACCCCACTAAAGACATTAAAATAATTTTTACATTTTTGATCGTAACAGACGAACAGATTGCCGCAGAGCAACGCGATTTTCGCCATTCGATTGCGAAACAAATACTCTACGAAATAAACGAAACACTGAAACTGGGAGAGCACCGACACGATCACTCGCTAGACCGCTAAGTTTTACCAAAAAACTGTTTAGCCACAATCTTGTGTATTTTGCGTTGCCGAGCATTTATCCGGTGTTTATTTTTCAATTCGAGCAACATTTCTCTAGTTATACCCTTGAAGTCATACCAACGCAAATTACGCTTCCAAAAGACGACTATTATAGCATCGCCAGACAGTAACTGTGACTACTAAGAGTAAGCCAGTGCCAATCATGTAAATATAAAAGTTGTTCTGGTTAAATCCGATCATAAATAAACCCAGTAAAGACATTTTCAGAATTTTTACATTTTTGATCGAAACAGACGAACAGATTGGCGCAGAGTAACGCGATTTACGCCATTCGATTGGGAAACAAATACTCTACGAAATGAACGAAACACCGAAGCTGGGAGAGCACGGACACGATCACTCGCTAGACCGCTAAGTTTGGACAAAAAGCTGCTCAACTATAATCTCGTGTATTTTGCTATGCTGAGCATTTATCCGTTTGCCATTCTCCAATTTGAGCAACATTTCTCCAGTTATATGATTTTCGAGCGAATCCCGGAGATACACGAACTAGACGGAGGGTTAATTTCGGCTCGGAAAAAAATGTAACATATTCTATCTTTCGTCACTTGGGTGGATTGGTCATAATGATTTTCAATATTAGTTTTTTTTTGTTGTTTTGTTTTTGGCGTCGACTACCAGGTCATCTGCCACCACCGTTTATGTTAAATGGACTTATTGATCCTCCCTCTTTCTTCAGGGACTCAATTAGGACGCAAAATTGATTAATTTTTTTTAACATTGCAATAGTGGTAAACAGCAGATCCGTTCTAACCGGCGGCGGCTCGTGGAACATGTTGATGGTAGAGCCACTTATACAATATAAACATGTGTCTTTGTTAAATGATTCAAGTGTGAGGCGCGATTTTCATGATTAAAGTTCTCAACGGTTAAATTTCTTGCTTAGCTTGAAACTATGGCACCTTAGCTCTATATAACGAGCCGCCCATGGTTCCAACAACGTTGAAAGTGCAATCGTTCGGTGTACAACTTTCCCCCGTTGCCAATTTGCACCTAAATGCGGGGATAAATTCGATAAACCCGAATTTACGAGCAGATCTCGATAATGAAAATATGTAAATTCCGCAGCAGCGCGGTGTCGGGTGTATCGACTGTCCCTCGTCCGCATTAAACGTGAACCGCGTTTTTCCCGTCCCCCCCCCCTCCGGGGAATTCCCTCGTGGGCGCACCCCGCTTAATTAAATCGCGCGAGTTAAGTTCAACTTGGCAGCCGGAGTTACAGTTACACACTCACTTTGTTCGCGCTTAATTTATGCAAATGCAACGGTGTCCGCTTGAATTAGCAAAAAGGGCAGCACCCGTAAGCGGCGAACAGATTGTTAGAGGTAAAAAAAAAAACTAGCAGTAGTTAGGCCATCAAAGAGTTCGCTTCGGTGAAAGAGCGATATTGGAAAGGGGAAGGGGGATGCTAATCATGGATCAGATCCCGGTCATTATCATAATCAGAATTGTTGCATATATTTAAAATATAAATTTAATAACTAGCGCAGAGCTTCCATTGGATGATTAAATAAAAGCCCTGCTGGCGCTTAAACAGTAAACGCGGACGTTTCACTCTTTTTCCAATTCGATTGTCATGTTAATAGTGTTGTGCGAATTTGAATGAATTTTAGTTGGAATAGTTTTGGATATTTAAATAATCACTCGACGTGCATAGACAAAAGACCCTCGGACCGCCCGCCGGTTACGTTTAACAAGGGCCCGGCGCGTCCGTACACATGCACATACGCGGAGAGTGCCGCGTCTGCAAACATCCCTCTCTTAACGGCCGCAATAAATATCCATTTGCGACTAATAACCGCGGCGAGCGGAGGCTGCTGCTGCTGCTGCTACGCTGACAGGAGGGCGCAACACAAAGCGTACACCAGTCGAGGGGGATGCAAATTGAACGGGGGGTCGCAATCATTAAACGCACGTTCATCGAAATAATCACCGGACGGACGTATTTAAAATCGTCTACACATCAAATCCTCAACCTGCCTGTTTAATTCCGGACAGGGAGGGAATCGATTGATTGGCGAGTGCTGAATAAGCTAGAGATATGCGGCGGAAAAAAAATTGCGGACGATCCTGTTTTTTTAACGCGAGCTAATATAACATTAGTCCATGATAACAACGGAAATTATTCAACGAAAATATTGATTCATCGTAACGGTTCTTTATGCATAGATGGCGGCGCTGAATTATCAATTGACAATGTTTGTACAACTTAAGACAAATTTTGAAAAATGGGAGTAGATGTCTAATAATAAATATATTTTTTTCTGAGAAAAAAATCTTGCATAGTCCGCATATTCCACAAATTTTCACCCATAACTCATTAACGGATCGTCCTGGAGCCTCGGGACACACACTATTCGACGCAAAATTAAAAACCTTATCAAATCGCATCATCCATAATTCCCCAAACATAAACGTTTGATCTCTGGCTCGACTAATGAGCCGATGAAATTTACATTATACGCTATTCTTTTTATTTTCGCGTTTCTTTTCGATTTGACGTGCGATCCCCACCACGTTGACAAAAAAATTAAGATTTAGAATCCGCATATTCCAGTGATTTTCACCCATAACTCATTAACGGAACACACTGAAGCCTCGGGACACGCACCATTCGACGCAAAATTAAAAACCCTACCAAATCGCATCATCGGTAATTCTCCAAACATAAACGTTTGATCTCTGGCTCGACTAATGAGCCGAGGAAATTTTCATTATCGGCTATTATTTTTCGTTTCGCGTTCCCTTTCGATTTGACGTGCGACCCCCGCACCACGCTGACAAAAAAATGCAGATTTAATTCCGGCCGGGTCATTACTGGGCGGAAATTAGGCGGAATAACTGGCCCCGGAATGGCTCCCGTAACGCAATGCTAATTAGTAAACGGGAACGCGCCTAATTGCTACGGCTTTTACGGTATTAGTGCGGCCTATTGGCAGCCGATAAAACATGCACGTACACTACGTGATGTTTAGAAATAAATATTATCATTGCTCGCGTGTAAATATCTTAATCTGGAGCGAAATCTGATAAAAGTGTAATTTATACGCATATTTAGGGTATTGTATAATTCAGTGAGTTATTAATAAATAACAATTGGGGAGTAGGTAATTTGTTGTTCCAGACTTACCTTTTAATTTGATTCTTATTTCGGCGTCGCGAGATTGGAACGTTGACCACCGGTAGTAAGCCAGCCTCAGGTAGAAGTTTTTCCAGGTTTGATCCTACCATAAGCCTTGTCAGAGTTATCTCAACTGAATATTACCTGTAAAAAAATATTTGTTTTAGCATCGCGAGACAGTAACGGTGATTACTAGCAGAAAGCCATTCTCACTCATGTAATTGTGGAAGTTTTTCCAGGTTAAATACGATCGTGGATAAAAGCATTTTTGGAGCTTTTACGTTTTTTGTGCGAAACTGAATGTCGCAGAGCAATGCAATGTATAGCATTCGATTGCGAGACAATAATTCTATGAAATAAATGAAAAACCGAAGCTGGGAGAGCACGGACACAATTACTAGCTCGACCGCTAACCTTGAATAAATAGTCACATAACTATAATTTTGTGTTTTCTCTTAGTGCTGAGCATGTATTCGTAATTAATTTTTTAATTCCAGCAAAAATTCTCTAATTATATGGTTTTATCTTCATTAAAGCCATATCTACGGATAGAATTTTTTTCAAAATTTTAGAATCGCGAGACATCAACATTGGTTACCAGCAGAAAGCCAGTCTAAATCATGTAACTAAGGAAGTTTTTGCAGGACAAACCGATCATGCATAACTCCGGTAAATGAATTATCAGAACTTTTACATTTTTAACCGAAACAGATGAACGGAATGCCGCAGAGGAATCCAGTTTGCGGCACTAGATGGCGAGACACACCCTCTACAAAATAAACGAAACACCGAAGCTGGGAGAGCACGAACGCGATTGCCAGCTCGACCGATTAGCTTTGAAAAATTGTCGTTTAACTATAATTGTGTGTATTTTGTAATGCTAAACATCACAATTCTCCATTTAAATGATATTATCTCCATAGAAGCCATTTGAACAAATATTACCCTTTCAAAAAATGATTCTTTTAGAATCGGGAGACATTAACACTGGCTACCAGTAGAAAACCAGTCTGAAACATGTAACTATGAAAGTTTTTCTGGGTTAAATCGATCATGAATAACTCCGGTAGATGAATTATCAGAATTTTTACATTTTTGACCGAAACAAATGAACGGAATGCCGCAGAGGAATCCAGTTTGCGGCACTAGATGGCGAGACACAACCTCTATAAAATAAATGAAACACCGAAGCTGGGAGAGCACAAACGCGATTGCCAGCTCGACCGATTAGCTTTGAGAAATTGTCGTTTAACTATAATTGTGTATATTTTGTAATGCTAAGCATTACAATTCTCTATTTAAATGATATTATCTCCATAGAAGCCATTTGAACAAATATTACCCTTTCAAAAATTTATTCTTATAGAATGGCGAGACATTAACCGTTTTAGTGCCGACAATTTTTTTGTGGGTATACCGTAAATTGCCAAAGAAAAATGTGCAGTTTGAATGATTTTATGTTGGTGGGAAAAACATAAGAAACGCCATAGCGCTCGCGGCACTTTTGACAGGACTATGCAGCGACGCGGTGGCGCTGCTCGGCACTATAACGGTTAACATTGGCCACCAGTAGAAAACCAGTCTGAAACATGTAACCATGAAAGTTTTTCTGGGTTAAATCGATCATGAATAACACCGGTAAAAGAATTGTCAGATCTTTTACATTTTTGACCGAAACAGATGAACGGAATGCCGCAGAAGAATCAAGTTTGCGGCACTAGATGGCGGGACACACCCACTATAAAATAAACAAAACACCGAAGCTGGGAGAGCACGAACGCGATTGCCAGCTCGACCGATTAGCTTTAAGAAATTGTAGTTTAATTATAATTGTGTATATTTTGCAATGCTGAGCATTAAAACTGAAGCTGCATTTCTCAATTTGATTGAATTGATATTATCTCCACTGAAACCATTTCAACAAATATTACCCTTTTAAAAAATTTCTAGAATCGCGAGACGTTAACATTGGCTACCAGTAAAAATCCAGGCTCAGGCGTGTAATTACGAAAGTTTTTCCAAGTTAAATCGATCTTGAATAACACCGGTAAAATAATTGTCAGAACTTATACATTTTTGACCAAAACAGATGAACAGAAACCCGTAGAGAAATGCAGTTTGCGGCACTAGATGGCGACACAAAACCTCTATAAAATAAACGAAACACCGAAGCTGGGAGAGCACGGACGCGATTACTGGCTAGACCGCTTAGTTTGAAGAAATAGCCATCTAGCTAAAATCTGTGTGTTTTGTCCATTTTACAATTCGAGCATCAATTCTCCAGTTATATAATTTTATTTTCAATGACTTTCGAAAAATGTCGATTTAAATATCGCGAGATGGTAGTAAGTATGACTACTACTGCAAAGTTGGACCGAATCAAGTAATTGTAAAAGTTTTTTTTTTGTAAAATCCGATAATAAATAACCTCAGTAATAGCGTGTTTGTCTGGTTTAGATTTTGCGCCATAACAGGCAAACGGATGAACGCAGAGCAACTGAATTCTCTGTATTCGATGGAGAATCAAAAATCCTTTGAAGTAAACGAAGCGTTGAAATCGGGAGAGTGCGGACGCGGTCACTGGCTCGACTGCTTAGTTCAAGTATCACACACCTTATGGCGGAAAATATGACTGTCACTGCAAAGTCGGACTGAATCTTGTAAGTGCAAAAGTTTTGTTTTTTGTTAAATCCGATAGTAAATAACAATAGCGTTTTTGCCTGATTTAGATTTTCCGCCATAACAGACGAACGGAAGGACGCAGAACAACGGGATTCTCGGTATTTGATGGAGAATCAAAAACCCTATGAGGTAAACGAAGCGTTGAAATCGGGAGAGTGAGGACGCGGTCACTGGCTCGACTGCTTATTTCAAGAATCCCACACCCTATGACGGAAAATATGACTATCACTGCAAAGTCGGACTGAATCTTGTAAGTGCAAAAGTTTTTTTTTTGTTAAATCCGATAATAAATTACCTCGACAATAGCGTTTTTGCCTGGATTAGATTTTCCGCCATAACAGACGGACGGAAGAACGCAGAGCAACGGGATTCTCGGTATCCGATGGAGAATCAAAAATCCTTTGAAGTAAACGAAGCGTTGAAATCGGGAGAGTGCGGACGTAGTCACTGGCTCGACTGCTAAGCTCAAGAATCAAAAGCCCTATGGTAATGTAACTACCACTGCAAATTCGGACTGAATCATGTAGGTGTAAAAGGTTCTGTTGTTAAATTCGGTAATAAATAACCTCAGTAATTGCGTGTAAGCCTGGTTTAGATTTTACGCCATAACAGACGAACGGAAGGACACAGAGCAACCGAATTCTCGGTATTCGATGAAGAATCAAAAACCCTATGAGGTAAACGAAGCGTTGAAATCGGGAGAGTGCGGACGCGGTGACTGGCTCGACTGCTTAGTTCAAGAATCAAACACCATATGACGGAAAATATGCCTACCACTGCAAAGTCGGACTGAATCTTGTGAGTGTAAAAGTTTTTTTTTTTGTTAAATGCGATAATAAATTACCTCGGCAATAGCGTTTTTGCCTGGATTAGATTTTCCGCCATAACAGACGAACGGAAGAACGCAGAGCAACGGGATTCTCGGTATTCGATGGGCAATCAAAAGCCCTATGACGTAAACGAAACGTTGAAGTTGGGAGAGTGCGGACGCGGTCACTGGCTCGACTGCTAAGTTTAAGAATCAAAGACCCTATGATGGTAAATATGACTACCGCTGCAAAGTCGGACTGAATCATGCGAGTGTTAAAGTTTCTTTTGTTAAATCCAGTAATAAATAACCTCAGTAATAGCGTGTTTGCCTGGTTTAGAGTTTCCGCCATAACAGTCGAACGGAAGGACGCAGAGCAACCGAATTCCCGGTATTCGATGAAGAACCAAAAACCCTATGAGGTAAACGAAGCGTTGAAATCGGGAGAGAGAGGACGTGGTGACTGGCTCGACTGCTAAGTTCAAGAATCAAACACCATATGACGGAAAATATGCCTACCACTGCAAAGTCGGATTGAATCTTGTGAGTGTAAAAATTTCTTTTGTTAAATCTGATAATAAATATCCTCGGCAATCACGAAATGGCGCCAAATAACAGACGAACGGAAGAACGCAGAGCAACGGGATTCTCGGTATTCGATGGGAAATCAAAAACCCTATGACGTAAACGAAACGTTGAAGTTGGGAGATTTCGGGCGCGGTCACTCGCTCGACTGCTAAGTTTGATAAAATAGTCATTTAGTGTAAAATTCTCATAAAGATTAATTTGTGTTATGGTTTCAGTTATTTAGGTGCAATTATAGGGCTTGTGTCATGCGGCATCACGAAATGGTGCTAAATAAAAGACGAACGGAAGAACGCAAAGTAACGGAATTTTCGGTATTCGATGGAGAATCAAAAACCCTGTGAGGTAAACAAAACTTTGAGGTTGGGAGAGTGCGGACGCGGTCACTCGCTCGACTGCTAAGTTTGATAAAATAGTCATTTATTGTGAAACTCTCATATTTATAATCTATATTATAGTTTCAGTTATTAAAGTGCTGTTATACAGCTTGTGTCATGCGTCATCACGAAATGGTGCTAAATAACTGACGAACGGAAGAACGTAGAGTAATGGAATTCTCGGTATTCGATGATGAATCAAAAATCCTATGAAGTAAATTAAATGTTGAAGTTGGGAGAGTGCGGACACGGTCACTGGCTCGACTGCTAAGTTTGATAAAATAGTCATTTAGTGTAAAACTCTCGCAAAGCTTAATTTATATTATAGTTTCAGTTATTTAAGTGCTATTATACGGCTTGTGTCATGCGCCATCACGAAATGGTGCCAAATAAAAGACGAGCGGAAGAACGCAGAGTAACGGAATTTTCGGCATTCGATGGAGAATGAAAAACCATATGAGGTGAACAAAACTTGGAAGTTAGGAGAGTGCGTACGCGGTCACTGGCTCGACCGCTTAGTTTGATAAAATAGTCATTTAGTGCAAAACTCTCATAAAGATTAATTTATGTTGTAGTTTCGATTATTTAGGTGGTATCATACGGCTTGTGTCATGCGCCATCATGAAATGGCGCCAAATAACAGACGAACGGACCAATGCAGAGTAACGGAATTCTCGGTATTCGATGGAGAATAAAAAATTCTATAAGGGAAACGAAACGTTGGAGTTGGGAGAGTGCGGACGCGGTCACTGGCTCGACTGATAAGTTTGATAAAATAGTCATTTAGTGCAAAACTCTCTAAAGCTTAATTTATATTATAGTTTCGGTTATTTAGGTGCTATTATACGGCTTGAGTCATGCGCCATCACGAAATGGTGCCAAATAACAGAAGAACGGAAGAACGCAGAGTAACGGAATTTTCGGTATTCGATGGAGAATCAAAAATTCTATAAGGTAAACGAAACGTTGGAGTTGGAAGAGTATAGATGCGAACACTGGCTCGACTGCTAAGCTTGACAAAATATTTATTTAGTGTAAAACTCTCGTAAAGCTTAATTTACATTATGGTTTCAGTTATTTAGGTGCTATACGGCTTGTCTCATGCGCCATCACGAAATGGCGCCAAATAACAGACGAACGGAAGAACGCAGAGTAACGGAATTTTCGGTATTCGATGGAGAATAAAAAAACCTAGGAGCTAAAAGAAACATTGATGTTGGGAGAGTGTAAATGCGGACACTGGCTCGACTGCTAAGCTTGATAAAATATTCAATTAGTGTAAAAATGCTCGTAAAGCTGAATGGAGTGGCACGCCTGACGTGTGGAGTATCGGCGCATCACTCCGCACTCCATTCCGCACACCGTGTTAAGTTACTCAAGTGGAATCCCTTTAATTTTTTTATGCAAAGTCCACTTAAATTTACAGGACGAATTAAATAATGGCTTAGGCTCTGTTTCCGCTTAAATATCGATTGTGTGCACAGGATTAATTCTCAGTTTAATTACAAATCAGCCTCCCCTTTCTCCAGTTTAGCAACAAAGTATGCTCTGGGGCGTTGTCAAATTCAATTGTTCGAAAAATTCAAATTGCTTTCACGAGCATTGGGTGCATGTATACATCGCGGAAAATTAATACAACCCCATCCCCTCGGCGTCCTTTCTTAATTAATCCGTCACTCCTAATGGGCACGACATGAAAATTTAATTAGGGGCTGTTGAAAAGACATTTCGTCCCGTGGCGCACTTTGATACGCCACCTGATTCTATCAAAAACAAAAATTCACACGAATCTAACGACATCGGAAGTAAAATGTTAGACGTAATTTAAATAAAAGTCCCGTGTCTTGTAAATAAAAAGTAGCTGCTGTTTGAGAAATGGCGTCGGAGTAATAAAAGTAAGCGCATGATTTCAAGTTAGACTTTTGTAAGTGTCCCATATATTTGTGTAAAGGGACCGGAACATATGCACATGCACATTGCACATATGCACCTATAAATAAAGGGAATATTCCACTTTTGAAATTCGCCTCTGGTGCCCTTAGGACTCGTAGGCGCTTGGCTGCAACGCTGCAACTAAATTATTCCATAGAGCAGAGCGCGCACACCCAAGATTTACTATGGCAATTTTAATTCTTAAGAAAAATCAATTTATTAGACCCTCTTGCATATTCTTATTGAGGGATGATGCATTCCTCGGGGAGGGAGAAGCCGGGAAATTGCCATTCAATCCTCGCCGAGCATCAATCAAACATTAGAGGAACTTAGTTGCGGGAGGGGGAATTCATTCAGTGATCGATATGACGTTTTCTTTTCCATTGTGAGGGATGAGAATTACGGCAAATAACCGGGTTAAATAAATATAGAATGATTTATTATTCGTCTGGCGTGTTACGTGGACGACGAGGGCGTAAGGTTTGTCGTTCGTGCCGTATAGATAAAATATAAACCAGTTTACCCGATCCTAAACTCGCGGGAGTGGATTTTATTATTATATGTTTGCCTTCTTACTTCCGATCGCTATTTGATTATCGATTTAATCGCACCACCGCAGAACCTAAGGGACAAAAAATTGCGCCCGATTATCGAGACAAAAAAATGCGATCATTTATAACTTGAGGACTTTTAATCGGCGTGCACCGAACATCCCTGTCCGGGATAGAGGAGAGATGATGCACGACGGTAATTAAGGTCCAACTTTTTTTTTGTTGCCCTGCGGGCGGTTCCGCAATACAGGAAGCGAGTGGAAATATCGGAAGGGCGGGTAATAAATGGCGCAGTGCACGTTTTTGGCTCCATCTCGAGAGGCATTCCTCATCGGGACCGTAAAACCGCAGAACGCAAACCTCGTAATATCATCATTATACGGCAGCTAATAAAAGGGAAAACAAGCAGCGCGGCGCGGTCGTAAAATCAGGCGAAACACAAATCTCCACGTCGTAATTAAAGCCCACTAGAAACTGAAATCAAGTGATGGGATATTAAAATCGTGAAGGCATTTTATTATCCACTTCCACCCTGTATAACTTTTTTGCCCTTTTCGCGGGAACGGCGAATCAAACGTGAAATTAAAGACGCATTGTGTCTTTCAAAAATTATCGTCATCCGAATCGTTTAAATTCTGTTTGTAGGGTTAATAAAACGAAAGTAATGAAAAAAAATTTTTTTCGCGACAACTTTAGGGGTCCGCAATCTAGTTTTACTGTGCGTGATAGAACGACGGATTTCGCTGAAATGAATGCAGTGGACTTTATAGAAGCTACGGGTGAAAAAAAAACAACCGTACTTCGTTTCCAAGGCCAACTAGATTAAACAAAAATGCAATGTATTGAAATTTATTGCTCCACTTCCACCCTGTATAACTTTTGTGTCGTTTTCGCGGGAACGACCAATCGTACGTAAAATTAAAGACGCATTCTTGAAGATTGTGTCTTTAAAAAATTATCGTCATCCGAATCGTTTAAATTCTGTTTGTAGGGTTAATAAAACGAAAGTACTGCAAAAAAGTTTTTTTTCGCCACAACTTTAAGAGTCCACAATATAGTTTTATTGTGGGTGGTAGAACAATGGATTTCGCTTAAATTAATGCAGTAGGCGTGAAAAAAAATAACAACTGTACTCCGTTTTCAAGGCCAACCAGATTAAACAAAAAATGCGATGTATTGAAATATGTCGCCCCACTTCCACCCTGTATAACTTTTTTCTCTTTTTCGCGAGAACGACCAATCGAACGTGAAATTAAAGACGCATTCTTGAAGATTGTGTCTTTCAAAAATTATCATCATCCGGATCTTTTAAATTCTGTTTGTAGGGTTAATAAAACGAAAGTACTGTAAAATTAATTTTTTTTTCGAGACAACTTGAGGGTCCGCAATATAATTTTATTGTGCGTGATCGAACGACGGTTTTTGTTGGAATGGATGCAGTGGACTTTATAGAAGCTACGGGTGAAAAAAAATAACCACTGTACTCCGTTTCCAAGGCCAAGCAGATTAAGCAAATATGCGATGTATTAAAATTTTTTGCTCCACTTCCACCCTGTATAACTTGTTTGTCCTTTTCGCGAGAACGATAATTCAAACGTGAAATTAAAGACACGTTTTTAAAGATCGTATCTTTAAAAAAATATCGTCATCCGTACCGTTTAAATTCTGTTTGTGGGGTTAATCAAACGAAAGTAGTGTAAAAATTTTTTTTTGCAACTTTACGGGTCCGCGATATAGTTTTATTGTGGGTGGTAGAACGACGGATTTCGCTGAAATGATTGCAGTAGAGTTTGTAGAAGCTACTGCCGTAAAAAATATCAACACCTACAAGATCGCATACCTTTCAAACAAGTTCTAGCAATGTATAAAAAAATATTTCTCTTGGCCACGTAGGATTCCCCGTTAATAAATGATTATTATTATTATAAACTTGGGTATTTATTAAACTTCACCAACCGTATATCGACGTCGCGGTCCGTCAGACGAGACGCGAGAGATTCCGTTTATATTACCCCCACGGAACCAACAACTAAAGCCATTCATTCGCTCACACTCTCGTTCCAGTTTAAGCCGTTAGGTGACTATATTTAATTAAGGGAAGCGTTTATGCCTCCCCGTGCGTACATCACTCACCCCCCCCCCCTCCTCGGAAATTTTACAATGTGACGTAGGTCGTTTGCGGTCAGCAAACAACACGAATAAATCAACGGGTAAAACATCAGCAACTCGCACCCGAAACACAGAAACCGTCAATTCATCACTGAAGTCACTCAACGTAAAGTTTAGGGGTTAATTAAGGGAAGAATAATTCAACGACAGTTAGAAGGTGAATTAAATATATGATCTAGCATAAATTAAATCCTATTGTTCCTATTTTCTTCTGAAACAGTTTCTACAAGTCTTTCGGGTGTCGATTCTGCAATAAAACTATAAATCCATTCAATTGTATACCTCGCGATCGCTTGAAGATAATTGAACAATTCTTTCAGAATCAGATTCTATAAATCACGCAGATGTTGATTTTGCAATAAAACCATTTTTTGAATCAATTGTTTTTTGATATATTGGTCGATATCTCGTGATCACTTGAAGGTAACTGAAAAATTCCTTCTGAAACAGTTTCTACAAGCCTTTCAGATTTCGATTGAGCAATAAAACTTTTAATCCGTTCAACTGTTTTTTGACACATTGGTCGATATCTCGTGATCACTTGAAGGTAACTAAACAATTCTTTTAGAATTCAATTCTACATTCGCTTAGATGTTGATTTTGCAGTAAAACAATTTTTCGATTCAATTGTTTTTTTTTTTAATATCGATCTATATCGCGATCGTTTGAAGATAATTGATCAATTCTTCCAGATTGTTTTTCTACAGATCGCACAGGTGACTCTTCTGCAATAAAACTATCAATCGATTCAATTGTTTCTTGACATATTGATCGATATCTCGTGATTGCCTGAAGATAATGAAACAATTCTTTTGCAATTTGTTTCCACAGATCACTCAGATGACGATTCTACAACCTGACTTTGAATCGATTCAAATGTTTTTCTGCCATATACAAGGGGGGGCCCTAAAGTAACGGGAACCCAGAACGAGGTTGGTCTTCAATTGACATCTCTCCATACTTAAAACACGAAAAAAAAACGTTGGCAGTCAGCCATCTCACGTTTTCACCGAAACGAAAAAAGTTGTTTTGCTGAGAAAAATTCCACGGATGAACGGCTGCACTCACAGCGACCAGACTTCACACACTGACTTAGGGAGAAGAATCCCCCACTGGAGAATCCGATTCCTCACTCCGTCATGCCCCCACCATTCCCGTTAGTTCTGGGTCCCCCCTCGTAGGTCTATATCTCGTGATCGCTTGAAAATCTGAACAATTTTTGTTGTCAGTTTGCAACGCGGCGCAGTTCGTAAAAATGCGCAAGTGTGTACGATGCATTAGAAAAACTAAAATTTCAGAGGCGTCTGCATTAAAACTTAAAATCCTTACTTTACACCCGAACCAAGCTCGCTCAACACCTTTCGCCTTCGCCATTATCGTCCGATTTTCAATGGATTTTTTCATCGGACTCCCCCCGCCGGATCGAAACGTTATTTTATTTCCGTCCGTGCATTAGTTTTAGAGTGCAATTTGCATCTAAAACGCGACGAAGTGTTCTCGAATTCCCTTTTAGTACAAGGGGGGGGGGGGCATAATAAATCGCGACGGAATGAAGGTAATTAGCGGCCGGAGTCTCTTAATTAGAGAATCGGAATCTTGCGAAAGCTCGCGGTCGCCGGAAGCAGGAAACCGGAAACGGGAATATTGAATGCCGCGATTAAACTGTAATCCCGGGGCCGGACCGAACGGACCATTCCGCGGTCTCTCTCGTCCCTTCGCTTCATTAAACTTACTTACGCGGACGGACGGTCGACTATTAGAAAGTTTCAGAATGCGCTTAATTATATATCACTATTATTATTATTCTTCTACTGCGATCCTGGATGGGTCTTGGTCTGCCACACCGCAAGCCTTTATTCATCTCTGTTGTCTACAAGTCTCCTCCACTCTGTGACATTCTTCGCAGGTCCTGCATTACTTCGTCTTTTTCTTGATTTACAAAATGTTGATGGGGCGAAAAATGTTCCGCCCGGGCGGGGATACGATCCCGCATAATATTTTGAGTATCGAAGACGGACGCTCGGGCTCTGCCCACTGCATCATAAAGCTTCCAAAAAACATTTTTTTAAGATCGAAAATGGCTTATTTATACATAAAAAACAGATTTTCACCCATAACCTTTTAACGGATCGTGCCAGAGCCTGGGGACGCACACTATTCGACGCAAAATTAAAAACCCTATCGAACGGCTTCAACGGTAATTCTCCAAAACTAAACGTTCGATCTCTGGCTCGACTACTGAGCCGACGAAATTTTCATTACACGCTTTTACACCACCAAACTCCCAATTTTTAATAATTAAAAACAAAATGTTTCAATGGATTTATAAACGATCGAAAATTACTTACATAAATAACAGATTTTCACTCATAACTTATTAACGGATAGTGCTAGAGTTTCGGGACGGCCACTATTCGACGCAAAATTAAAAACCCTATCGAATGGCTTCAACGGTAATTCTCCAAAACTAAACGTTCGATCTCTGGCTCGACTAATGAGCCGACGAAATTTACATTATCCGCTTTTATTTTTCGTTTCGCGTTCCTTATCGATTTGACGTGCGTAGTTTTAACGCGACCTGACAAATCGGGTCATTACCGGGCGATAGAACAAATATACCGTGTTTGGCATCAAATTTTCTGACGACACAATGGTGTCTGTATTAATTTCATCAATTAGTTGTTGCAACCTTGTTTATAGTTTATGTTTACGATTAAAACAGTATTCGGTCAGTATTTCGAGATTGTATTCTTTCGCGAGATTTGATCTGAATTAGGAATTGCTGCGAGGGTGCGGAATAAAAGTGGCTCGGGATTTAAACAAAACGGCAGAGATAATTACGACGAGATAAGGTCCGGACCGAATGTAGCGCAACATTATCTCCCCCTTTTCCCCCGTTTTCGTTTCAATGTGTGTGTTGGCGAGGGGGGAAATATATCGATTTCCACGGTTTAATTAAATATTATTTTATTGTAAACGCGAAAGGCGGAGCAACACGAAAGCCAACACAAACAGCACTTTGGCTTTATTTACTATTTACATTTATTAAGCGCGGGGGGTGGGGGTGCTGAATTATTTATTCGGCCACCGCGGCGGCGGAGGCGGAGGCGGAGGCGGCGTTGGCGCATTTCTTATTAAATTAAAATCATTGAAAGGCGCCTGCACTTTTCATTCGTGCCCGAACGGCCGGGGGCTGAATGCACGTTTTGTTGGTGCAGTGAAAAGGGAGGGAATGGACCGTGTGGGAATCACGCGAAAAAGGGCCCCGCGATAACGCGCCCTCGTTAAGGGATTGTTTCCATTCGGAATTGATCGGCCTCGATCATGCAACCGCGTTGCGAATAAAGACATTTTAAAATTTCAATCGATACCGGAGCACACGATGTTTAAACCGGAAGTTGGTAACAACCTCAATATTTACTAAATTAATTCGGTTAGAATATCAGTCATCAGTTTTAAGGGAGTTTTATAGGGAGTCCAGTAACGGCTGGAGGTGGCAATACAGATGGGCATTGGTTATGCGGTCGAGCAAACTCACTGGTTCTTCAACGGATTTTTGTATAATTTCGAGAAACCGTTTGAAAGATATCTGACAATCTTTTGTTTGCATAAAAAATACTCGGTTATGCGGTCGAGCAAACTCGCTTGTTCTTCGACGGATTTTTGTACAATTTCGAGAAACCGTTTAAAAGATACCTGACAATCTTTTGCTTGCATAAAAAAACACTCGGTTATGCGGTCGAGCAAACTCGCAGTTTTTTGCACGAATTTTTGTATAATTTCGAGAAACCGTTTGAAAGATATCTGACAATCTTTTCTTTGCATAGAAAATATTCGGTTATGCGGTCGAGCAAACTCGCTTGTTTTTCAACGGATTTTTGTGAAATTTCAAGAAACCGTTCAAGAGATATCCGAGAATCATTTACAATTGATTTAATTGAAATCGTCTTAAAAAATCTGTTATGCGGCCTCGATAACTTATTGTTTGATGGACTTTTATAAAATTTTGTTTGGTATTTTAAGACATTTATTTGACTAGAATAATACAGACCATGCAAAAACAACATAAAAATCACATTAGTGCCACCAAAAAATTCTTTCGCGTGGCATAGATTGCCGGTCGCTGTGCTACATGATAAAATATTTGGAAAACATATGTAGCATAATATTTTCAAAGCTTATCGAGTTGAACTTCAAATATTTGTTTCCAAAGTTAGTTATTTTCAAGTGATCACGAGATATGGACCAATATGTCAAAAAACAATTGAACGGATTAAAAGTTTTATTGCTCAATCGAAATCTAAGGGGCCTGTAGAAACTGTTTTAGAAGGAATTTTTCAGTTACCTTCAAGTGATCACGAGATATCGACCAATGTGTCAAAAAACAATTGAACGGATTAAAAGTTTGATTGCTCAATCGAAACCTGAGAGGCTTGTAGAAACTGTTGCAGAAGGAATTTTTCAGTTACCTTCAAGTGATCACGCGATATCGACCAATGTGTCAAAAAAACAATTGAACGGATTAAAAGTTTTATTGCTCAATCGAAACCTGAGTGATCTGTGGAAGCTGTTTCAGGAGGAACAGTTCAGTTACCTTCAAGTGATCACGAGATATCTATCAATACGTCAAGAAACAATTGAAGCGAAAAATAGTTTTATTGCAAAATCAACGTCTGCGTGATTTATAGAATCGGATTCTGAAAGAATTGTTCAATTATCTTCAAGCGATCGCGAGGTATAGACCTATACGTCAAAAAAACAATTGAATGGATGTATAGTTTTATTGCAGAATCGACACCCGAGACGCGTGTAGACACTGTTTCAGAAAGATTTTTCAGTTACCTTCAAGTGATCACGAGATATCGACCAATATGTCAAAAACAATTGAACGGATTAAAAGTTTGATTGCTCAATCGAAACCTGAGAGGCTTGTAGAAATTGTTTCAGACAACAATTTTCAGTTACCTTCAAGTGATCACATGATATCGACCAATGTGTCAAAAAACAATTGAACAGATTAAAAGTTTGATTGCTCAATCGAAATCTGAGAGGCTTGTAGAAACTGTTTCAGAAGGAATTTTTCAGTTACCTTCAAGTGATCACGAGATATCGACCAATATGTCAAAAAACAATTGAACGGATTAAAAGTTTGATTGCTCAATCGAAATCGGAGAGGCTTGTAGAAACTGTTTTAGAAGACATTTTTTAGTTACCTTCAAGTGATCATGAGATATCGACCAATATGTCAAAAGACAATTGAACGGATTAAAAGTTTTATTGCAGAATAGAAACCTGAGCGATTTGTGGAAACTGTTTCAGAAGAAATTTTCAAGTTATCTTCAAGTGATCTCGAGATATCGACCTATATGCAAAAAACAATTGAATCGAAAAATAGTCTTATTGCAAAATCAACATCTGCGTGATTTATAGAATCGCATTCTGAAAGAATTGTTCAATTATCTTCAAGCGATCGCGAGATATAGACCTATACGTCAAAAAACAATTGAACGGATTAAAAGTTTTATTGCTCAATCAAAAACCTGAGTGAGCTGTGGAAACTAAATCAGAAGAAATTTTTCAGTTACCTTCAAGTGATCACGAGATATCGATCAATATGTCAAAAAACAATTGAAGCGAAAAATAGTTTTATTGCAAAATCAACATCTGCGTGATTTGTAGAATCCGATTTTGAAAGAATTGTTCAATTATCTTCAAGCGATCGCGAGATATAGACCTATACGCCAAAAAACAATTGAAGGGATGTATAGTTTTATTGCAGAATCGACACCTGAAAGGCTTGTAGAAACTGTTTCGGAAGATAATTTTCAGTTACTTTCAAGTGATCACGAGATATCGATCAATACGTCAAAAAACAATTGAAGCGAAAAATAGTTTTATTGCAAAATCAACATCTGCGTGATTTGTAGAATCGGATTCTGAAAGGATTGTTCAATTATCTTCAAGCGATCGCGAGATATAGACCAATCCGTCAAAAAACAATTGAATGGATGTATAGTTTTATTGCAGAATCGACACCCGAGAGGCGTGTAGACACGGTTTCAGAAAGATTTTTTCAGTTATCTTCAAGTGATCACGAGATATCAACCAATATGCCAAAAACAATTGAATGGATTAAAAGTTTTATTGCTCAGTCGAAATCTGAGAGGCTTGTAGAAACTGTTTCAGAAGAAATTTTCAAGTTATCTTCAAGTGATCACGAGATATCGACCAATGTGTCAAAAAACAATTGAACGGATTAAAAGTTTTATTGCTCAATCGAAACCTGAGTGATCTGTGGAAACTGTTTCAGGAGGAATAGTCCAGTTACCTTCAAGTGATCACGAGATATCGATCAATACGTCAAAAAACAATTGAAGCGAAAAATAGTTTTATTGCAAAATCAACATCTGCGTGATTTATAGAATCGCATTCTGAAAGAATTGTTAAATTATCTTCAAGCGATCGCGAGGTATAGACCTATACGTCAAAAAACAATTGAATGGATGTATAGTTTTATAGCAGAATCGACACCCGAGAGACTTGTAGAAACTGTTTCTGGAGGAATTTTTCAGTTACCTTCAAGTGATCACGAGATATCGATCAATACATCAAAAAACAATTGAAGCGAAAAATAGTTTTATTGCAAAATCAACATCTGCGTGATTTATAGAATCGGATTCTGAAAGAATTGTTCAATTATCATCAAGCGATCGCGTGGTATAGACCTATATGTCAAAAAACAATTGAACGGATTAAAAGTTTTATTGCTCAATCGAAATCTGAGAGGCTTATAGAAACTGTTTCAGAAGGAATTTTTCAGTTACCTTCAAGTGATCACGAGATATCGATCAATACGTCAAAAAACAATTGAAGCGAAAAATAGTTTTATTGCGAAATCAACATCAGCGTGATTTGCAGAATTGAATTTGGAAAGAATTATTCAATTATCTTTACGCGATCACGAGATACAGGCCAATATGTCAAAAAACAATTGAACGGATTAAAAGTTTTATTGCAGAATCGACAACCGAGTGACTTGTGGAATCTGTTTCTGAAAGAATTTTTTAAGTAACTTCAAGTGATCACAAGACAACGAACAATAATGTCAAAAAACATACGATTTTTTCTATCAACTTAAACCGTTCACACAATTTCTATTTATATATAAACAAAACAATTACTAGTAAGATATTTTTGTCTTTTTTTTTTATTGCCGTGGCGATCAGCCGTTCGGCCATTGACGAAATTCTAGGTATTTTGTTTAAACAACTTCGAAATGAAATTACCAAATGAATAGTGTATGTCTCGAGCGGATATTTCTCGGTCAGAAAAATGAGCAGGCAGGTGCTCGCGCTCTTACCCACTAGCAACAGGCAGACGCTTGCGCTCTTACCCACTACACCATCCGGCGCTCCTTTTTTGTTTCTAACCAAGATTCAAAAGAATTACTCCATATGGACCAAACAAAAAAAAAATAATAAGATACAAAATAATTACTCCAAATGGACCAAACAAAAAAAAAAGAATAAGATACAAAAGAATTACACCAAATGGACCAAACAAAAAAAAAGAATTACAAACAAGTCTAGTTTTTTTAATTATGAAAATTTAATCTAGTTACCCGTGAAATTGGCAATTTTCGTCCGTAACTTTCTTATTATAAGGAATAATTCGATCGTGTTTGGTATCTAAATTCGTGGAATTTTACGCACTTTACAAATCTTTCATTTATTTAACTCGCAAAACATCGCGTCGCGAGCTAGAGCGATAAAGAGCTCGTTAATTCGGAATGAAAGCTTGAAAAGGCCGCAATTACGGAATTTCAATGGAAACATGGAGTGCACGATCATCATCATCATCATCGTTTTAATGTAGCCGAAAAGGGGACCCGGCCTCACCCTCTCCTTTACGGTTGGCATCAATTAAAATTGAAAAATTAACGCGGCGGCCTCCCCTAATCCGGAGACGCCGGCCCTCCGCGTTCCCTCGGGACCGGGCGAAAGTGGAAAGGGCGGAAAGCTTAAATGCCTTAATTTTCCGAACCGGGAGACGAATGCAGATCACGTTTGACACGTCCCTGCAATTAACCAACGCCCCTCGATCCCCCCCCACATCAATCCACCTCCGATTAAACAGATATCACCGACTTTTACCCAACTTTCGACATCCAGAAAGGGATTTAATTCAGGCTGAAAGCAAAGGAAAGAGAGAGAGAGAGAGAGAGAGAGAGAGAGAGAGAGAGAAACTTAACTTTAGTTTAGTCGCGAAACTAGATTGAGATTTCGCAAAGGGTTAATGGAATCGTAATGTGAAATTTATAATTACATCATCCAAAAATTATTAAAAAAAGTAATTTTGAATCGATAATGCTTTCAGAACTGAAAGCACGGACGCGAACGAATACCAATTGTATTATTTATGTATTTATGCTTTCTCTCTTCCACACGCACGCTTTTCCATCTTTCTCTAGTGTAATTTATTTAGTGTTAAATTGAGATTATTCTAGTGAAAATTGTTTGTTTTAATGGGCACATTGTAAATCGATTTTAATCTAGTCGCCCGTAAAAATGGCTTTTTCGTTGTTTTCCATTATTATTTTTTCCCAATTCGGGATAATACGGTGTGATGAATAATTAATTTCGCATTGGCGTGATGTATGAATCGATAATTGCCCCTTTCTAGTGTTGCTCGCGCTATCTCTTCCTCTCGGAATAAATTACAGGAACTATAAATATTAATGCCGGGGGCGAATATCTATGATAAGGGCCGGGTGATTAATTGTGATTTTTGTTGCGAGGGCGCGAAACGATGATAACTTGTTACGATGACGTTAATTGCCGGCGTTTAAAAGTTGCGAGATTAAAAGGGAAGACGAGGGAGAGGAAGTGTTTTTTTTTCGCGTTCGTAAGTAACTGGAAATTTCATTAAAACAGTTACTTGGAAGAAAATTTTAATTTTCCAGATGCGTACAGAATTATAAGGTATACATATAAATATGTATGTTTCATTAGAATCATTAGCATACGAGCAACACACAGAATGTCTTGCACAAAGGGCGAAATTTACGCCGCCGTTAACATTTTTGCCGGCGACTAATCTTCGCGATGAGCGGCAGATGGCGTAAAATCAACAAGTACTACTTCCCGCACGACTTGATTAAAATTGGTCTTTGTAGTCTTTACCTCGAGTTTTCAATGTTTTTTTTCTGTGTTGTTGCGTTTCGCTTCGCTCGGAATTTCCCCCCTTTGTGTCTTGTACGTTAAGGGATATTCAAAAGGGCCTTCCTTACACACACATACACACACACACAGCACGGGAACTCTTCATGTTTATCAGCATTACCGACTGCTATTCTCTTAACTAGACCTACTTTTTGCACAAACAGGCCAGTTTGCATAATGGCGAAACCGCGATAAAGGAATCGTAACGTATTTGTTTTATCCGTGCTGAGAAAAAAAGTAAAGCCATTGTGTTACGAGAACAGTCAATAATTATAATCTTAGTTGACTTTGTAAGAGTTACATACATACATCTTTATTCAAACCAATTTTTTTTCTTACTTTTTTCCAACAATTGGCTTTGAAATGATTTCCTGAAGAAACCACTGGTTCGATTCCGGGTTTCTACACATCACCGTAAAGATCCCTTCAAGGCCCTTTAGAAAATGTACTTGCGCAACCACAAACGTCAATTTGAAGCCCGTGATGCGTCAGCAAAGAAAACTCGAAAATGAAAAAAATCGAAAAAATCAACTTTCTTAATAATCATCGTGGACCATTGAAGTATACTTCTTTTTCATCAGAAAGACGAGAGAAATTGATTGCCGTTAAAAAATTTCAGCTAACTTCAATAGCAAAAAAATTAGTCAGTCACAGTGAACATTTTAGAAAATTTACAAAAATAATTGATTTTTCAGATTTTGATCGGCCGTAGCGGCCAAACGAAAACTCCAAATTGAACGCGGTTTGCAAATCTGAGCTCCTCGTACGTCAATTAGTCGGATTCAATTAAAATTAGAGATTTTTAATTTTTGACGAAAACTTGAAAATCTACCCAAGGGTACCCCCTTCTAACTTTTTCTCAAAAATTGGCTTTGGAATAATTTCCTGATGAAACCACTGGTTCGATTTGGGGTTTCTTTACATCACTGGAAAGGTCCCTTCAAGACGCATCGGAAAATGTATTTTCCCAAAAACAAATGTCAATTTGAAGCCCGTGACGCGTCAGCAAAGAAAACTCGAAAATGGAAAAAATCGAAAAAATCAACTTTTTTAATAATCATCGTAGGCTATTGAAGTATACCTTCATTTTCATCAGAAAAACGAGAGAAATTGATTGCCGTTAAAAAATGTCAGCTATCTTCAATAGCAAAAAAATTAGTCAGTCACAGTGAACATTTTAGAAAATTTACAAAAATAATTGATTTTTCAGATTTTGATCGGCCGTAGCGGCCAAACGAAAACTCCAAATTGAACGCGGTTTGCAAATCTGAGCTCCTCGTACGTCAATTAGTCGGAATCAATTAAAATTGACGATTTTTAATTTTTGACGAAAACCTGAAAATCTACCGAAGGGTACCCCCTTCTAACTTTTTCTCAAAAATTGGCTTTGGAATAATTTCCTGAAGATACCACTGGTTCGATTCCGGGTTTCTATACACCACTGGAAATATCCCTTTAAGACGCCTCGGAAAATGTACTTTCCCAAAAACAAATGTTAATTTGAAGCCCGTGACGCGTCAGCAAAGAAAACTCGAAAATGGAAAAAATCGAAAAAATCAACTTTTTTAATAATCATCGTAGACTATTGAAGTATACCTTCTTTTTCATCAGAAAGACGAGAGAAATTGATTGGCGTTAAAAAATTTCAGCCATCTTCAATAGCAAAAAAATTAGTCAGTCACAGTGAACATTTTAGAAAATTTACAAAAATAATTGATTTTTCAGATTTTGATCGGCCGTAGTGGCCAAACGAAAACTCCAAATTGAACGCGGTTTGCAAATCTGAGCTCCTCGTACGTCAATTAGTCGGATTCAATTAAAATTAGAGATTTTTAATTTTTGACGAAAACTTGAAAATCTACCCAAGGGTACCCCCTTCTAACTTTTTCTCAAAAATTGGCTTTGGAATAATTTCCTGATGAAACCACTGGTTCTATTTGGGGTTTCTTTACATCACTGGAAAGGTCCCTTCAAGACGCATCGGAAAATGTATTTTCCCAAAAACAAACGTCAATTTGAAGCCCGTGACGCGTCAGCAAAGAAAACTCGAAAATGGAAAAAATCGAAAAAATCAACTTTTTTAATAATCATCGTAGACTATTGAAGTATACCTTCTTTTTCATCAGAAAGACGAGAGAAATTGATTGGCGTTAAAAAATTTCAGCCATCTTCAATAGCAAAAAAAATTAGTCAGTCACAGTGAACATTTTAGAAAATTTACAAAAATAATTGATTTTTCAGATTTTGATCGGCCGTAGTGGCCAAACGAAAACTCCAAATTGAACGCGGTTTGCAAATCTGAGCTCCTCGTACGTCAATTAGTCGGATTCAATTAAAATTAGAGATTTTTAATTTTTGACGAAAACTTGAAAATCTACCCAAGGGTACCCCCTTCTAACTTTTTCTCAAAAATTGGCTTTGGAATAATTTCCTGATGAAACCACTAGTTCGATTTGGGGTTTCTTTACATCACTGGAAAGGTCCCTTCAAGACGCATCGGAAAATGTATTTTCCCAAAAACAAATGTCAATTTGAAGCCCGTGACGCGTCAGCAAAGAAAACTCGAAAATGGAAAAAATCGAAAAAATCAACTTTTTTAATAATCATCGTAGGCTATTGAAGTATACCTTCTTTTTCATCAGAAAAACGAGAGAAATTGATTGGCGTTAAAAAATTTCAGCCATCTTCAACAGTAAAAAAATTAGTCAGTCACCATGAACATTTTAGAAAATTTAAGAAAATAATTGATTCTTCAGACTTTGAACGGCCGTAGCGGCTAAACGAAAACTCCAAATTGAACGCGGTTTGCAAATCTGAGCTCCGCATACGCCAATTAGTCGGATTAGAGATTTTTAATTTTTGATGAAAACACGAAAAAAAGACATGAGTAAACCCCTTGGAAATTTGTTAAAAAATGCAACTTTCTTAATAATCATCGTAGACTATTGAAGTATACCTTCTTTTTCATCAGAAAAACGAGAGAAATTAATTGTCGTTAAAAAATTTCAGCGATCTTCATTATCAAAAAAATTAGTCAGTCACCATGAACATTTTAGAAAATTTACAAAAATAATTGATTTTTCAGATTTTGATCGGCCGTAGCGGCCAAACGAAAACTCCAAATTGAACGCGGTTTGCAAATCTGAGCTCCTCGTACGTCAATACGTCGGAATTAATTAAAATTGACGGTTTTTAATTTTTGACGAAAACCTGAAAATCTACCCAAGGGTACCCCCTTCTAACTTTTTCTCAAAAATCGGCTTTGGAATAATTTCCTGAAGAAACCACTGGTTCGATTCCGGGTTTCTATACACCACCGGAAAGATCCCTTCAAGACGCCTCGGAAAATGTACTTTCGCAAAAACAAATGTCAAATTGAGGCCCGTGACGCGTCAGCAAAGAAAACTCGAAAACGGAAAAAATCGAAAAAATCAACTTTTTTAATAATTATCATAGACCATTGAAGTATACCTTCTTTTTCATCAGAAAAACGAGAGAAATTGATTGCCGTTAAAAAATTTCAGCTATCGTCAATAGCAAAAAAAATAGTCAGTCACCATGAGCATTTTGGAAAATTTAAAAAAATAATTGATTCTTCAGACTTTGAACGGCCGTAGCGGCCAAACGAAAACTCCAAATTGAACGCGGTTTGCAAATCTGAGCTCCTCGTACGTCAATACGTCGGAATTAATTAAAATTGACGGTTTTTAATTTTTGACGAAAACCTGAAAATCTACCCAAGGGTACCCCCTTCTAACTTTTTCTCAAAAATCGGCTTTGGAATAATTTCCTGAAGAAACCACTGGTTCGATTCCGGGTTTCTATACACCACTGGAAAGATCCCTTCAAGACGCCTCGGAAAATGTACTTTCGCAAGAACAAATGTCAAATTGAGGCCCGTGACGCGTCAGCAAAGAAAACTCGAAAATGGAAAAAATCGAAAAAATCAACTTTTTTAATAATCATCGTAGACTGTTGAAGTATACCTTTTTTTCATCAGAAAAACGAGAGAAATTGATTGCCGTTAAAAAATTTCAGCCATCTTCAATAGCAAAAAAAATAGTCAGTCACCATGAACATTTTAGAAAATTTAAAAAAATAATTGATTCTTCAGACTTTGAACGGCCGTAGCGGCCAAACGAAAACTCCAAATTGAACGCGGTTTGCAAATCTGAGCTCCTCGTACGTCAATTAGTCGGAATCAATTAAAATTGACGATTTTTAATTTTTGACGAAAACCTGAAAATCTACCCAAGGGTACCCCCTTGTAACTTTTTCTCAAAAATTGGCTTTGGAATAATTTCCTGAAGAAACCACTGGTTCGATTCCGGGTTTCTATACACCACTGGAAAGATCCCTTCAAGACGCCTCGGAAAATGTACTTTCGCAAGAACAAATGTCAAATTGAGGCCCGTGACGCGTCAGCAAAGAAAACTCGAAAATGGAAAAAATCGAAAAAATCAACTTTTTTAATAATCATCGTAGACTGTTGAAGTATACCTTTTTTTCATCAGAAAAACGAGAGAAATTGATTGCCGTTAAAAAATTTCAGCCATCTTCAATAGCAAAAAAAATAGTCAGTCACCATGAACATTTTAGAAAATTTAAAAAAATAATTGATTCTTCAGACTTTGAACGGCCGTAGCGGCCAAACGAAAACTCCAAATTGAACGCGGTTTTCAAATCTGAGCTCCTCGTACGTCAATTAGTCGGAATCAATTAAAATTGACGATTTTTAATTTTTGACGAAAACCTGAAAATCCACCCAAGGGTTCTAACTTTTTCTCAAAAATTGGCTTTGGAATAATTTCCTGAAGAAACCACTGGTTCGATTCCGGGTTTCTATACACCACCGGAAAGATCCCTTCAAGACGCCTCGGAAAATGTACTTTCGCAAAAACAAATGTCAAATTGAGGCCCGTGACGCGTCAGCAAAGAAAACTCGAAAATGGAAAAAATCGAAAAAATCAACTTTCTTAATAATCATCGTAGATCTTGAGGAAGGGCGGCCGTTGGTGTAGTGGGTACAGGCGAGCGCTTGTGCCGGTTGCACCGCGGCCGTGTGGGTTCGATTCCCAGCCGGGACGAAAGACTTTTCTGTCGAGAAGTATTCGTTCTGGTCCGTGGTTGTTTGTATACGTCTTTCATTATTCATTTGTTCATTTATTCATTTCATTTATAACTTAAACAAATATAATAGATGATGGCTAATGGTCATAGCACCAAAGCCAGGCAAAACGCCGAAAACAAAAAAAAAAAAAAAAAAAAAAAAAAAAAAAACAAAAAAAGATCTTGAGGAAATCAAAAAGTAAGCGCGCCGCGACCTTTTAACGTTAATTGCCGTGCACGATCGGCGGCGTCCGAGAGAGAGAGAGTGAGAGAGAGAGAAAGGTAGAGATAACGCCCCCAACTTGGAAACTGTCTGACTGTCATTTTTTTGTCTCGGTATATTTAATCATACCCACCTCTCCACCTCCGGCACCACCTCAGCCGGCAATTTCGCTAATGGACTTTCCACCATCCCTTTCCCCCGTTTCCATTTCTATCTTATTCCCCGCTTGTTTGTTTAATTGCGAATGCAGCTAATTACTAATCAGCGTCGCAAGTGTGTATAAATAAAGGGGCGGGCGGGGCGGGGGTGTTCGAGCCTAATTCAGTTACACCTGAACGTGCATATATATATATCGGGGAGACATCCGGGCTCTTCCGCTAATTGACATCCTAATTACCATTTAATGGCGCCCCGATTATTTATTTAAAGAGCGCGCGCGCCTACATCACGAGTCCCTTTCTTTGTTTCCCAACACACCTGTGTCCCTAAATCATCGATTCGTTCGATTTGAGGATAATTGGTAAATGTCAATGAGACAGAATTTGAAAGGTTACCGGGAACTAATTACAACTGTAAAAAAACGCAGGTTGTTAGTTAGAGCCGTCCCAAAATGTCGTGACACCTGGGGAGTAAAGTTTGCGCATTTTACTCGACGGGTGTCACGACATTTTGGGACGGCTCTAACTAGCAAGTAGGAGTTGAGCGGCAGATGGCGGTCTATACTTTTATTAAATTGCGATTTCCTTATTTTTAAAGGTAGAACACTCTTCTCGGTTGATTTTCGAAAATAAAACTGAAATCATCATCTCCTAAACATTCTGAATCCAATAAATAACGACTCGGACGCGCTCGTATCAGCATGAAGGAAATGTATTATTGTCCGACAGCGTTTTGGACGTTTAACGCCGAGCCCGAAAATCTTGGCCCCACATTCCCGACATACTCCGCTACGATATTACATTTTATTCGGACAACGGGTAGTAATTGAAAGGGCGCCAAATAACTACCCTCTTTCGCCCGGCAGACCCCGCCGAAATACCGGGGGGGGGGGGGTGACGATAAATAAATTAAGCCTGATCGTATCGGAAATTGGATAACAAAGAAAATATTATTACAAAATCTTAAACGCAATTAATTCGCTGAATCCGTTAGCGAAAAATGGTGATGTAGCCATCATGTTACTTTCTCCGACTTGATGGTATCACTTATATTTACGTGGTTTATTTTCAATTGAAATCATATTTTAAATGTACATCGAGCGTTGCATAAACTCGGATGAAACTGACGTTTAAAATTATGAAAGATGGAAAAATTATAACGCAAATTTAAAAGCTGAGTTTACTCAAAAACTATAAAAATTTCGGAAGAAACCTATTCTTTATAAGTTGTTCATTTTGGAATTCTCTACAATTATTATTAACATAAATTTACTGTAGCTATTATCGTTTTATAATTATAAACCAAAAATTTAAAAAAATGAATAAATTTTTTTCTCGAATAACAATGATTTTATGAAAAATATTTTCAAGCAAAAGATATTCATTTCTTTGTTGTATTTAATGTTTGTTTAAATGTTTTTGTGATATTTTTCATATTTAAGAAAATATTGGAAAAAAACAAAAAACAGTTCAGGTAAACACCTACTTCCGGTGTACGAAATTTTACCAAAAGCTTTTCTTTTCTTGGGATTATCAAATAAGACTTATGTTCAAAGTTTCATGTTAATTTATGCATCAGTTTTTTAGATAAAGCGACCACTCCATAATTATAACCTAAAAATGAAAAATAAATTAATACATTTTTTTCTCGAAAACCAATAATTACAAACAAAAGATGTTCATTTCTTTGTTGTCTTTAATTTTTATTTTAATGTTTTTGTGATATTTTTCATATTTAAAACAATATTGGAAAAAAACAAAAAACGGTGAAGGTAAACACCCACTTCCGGTGTACGAAATTTTATCAAAAGCTTTTCAGTTCATCGGATTGTCAAATAAGTTTTATGTTCAAAGTTTCGTATCAATTGCTCAATTAGTTTTTGAGATACAACGCGCATAGACACACACACACACACAGACACAAATTTTTTTTTTTCCAGAAATTGTTGAAATGGCATCTAGGGACCCCAAAACGGATAATTTAAAAATTTTGAAAAAAAAATCACGATCACAATACTTTCTCGTACTTCATAACGGAGAAAGTAAAAAAAAGTAGAAAAATAAACGAATGTCGAATATTTTTTGATCAGAATTCCAATTGCAATGATAAATAAATAATAAAGAAATAATAATAATAATAATAATAATAAGTTGGTGAACGAATTTTCCTAATCGAACGATCCGTTTACAAGCTATGCTCGAAAAATTGAAAAAACAATTGCCAGTCGAATCCGTATTTTCGATACAGTACTGAACACCTTGGCGAGAATCTGAAAGAATTTTTGAAATCCGTTCACTTTTTTGCAATTTATGAGCGAAAACAGGAAAAAAAAATTGCAATTCGAAAATGTTTTTTTACGAAATTTTATAAGTTATGTGGAAAAACAAAAACAAAACAATTGCTACTCAAAAATGTTTTTTTTTTACAATTTACGAGCGAAAACAGGAAAAAAAATTGCATTTTTTTTTACGAAATTTTAAAGATCCATGAAAGTCATCCGCTCACTTTTTATAGTCGCAGCTAAAAACAAAAAAAAACAATTACAACTCGAAATTGTTTCTTTTTCAAAATTTTTAAGATCTGTGAACGTGAAATAATTCTCTGATGCAATTTTAAAAATTCGCTCATCAGCTCAAAAAACTTGTTTGAATTTGTTGTTTTGTGATAATTTAAAAAAAGATTGATTGATAAGTAGAGATTAATGCAAGACGAAAATTTGTTGCGGGCAAATACAGGAAAAAACAATAGCAACTCGAAAATGTTTTTTTTTTACAAAATTTTAAAGATCTCGTGAAGTGCAACTTTTAATATTCGTTAATCAGTTTAAAATTACGCTCAAAAAACTTTTTTATAAGTTGCATCTAAAAACAGAAGAAACAATTGCTACTCGAAATTTTTTCTTTTTCAAAATTTTTAAGGAAATTTTTTCTTTTTCAAAATTTTTAAAATCTGTGAACGTGAAATCATTCTATGATGCAATTTTCAAAATTTGTTCATCGGCTAAAAAAACTTGTTTGAATTTGTTTTTTTTTTGTGATAATTTTAAAAATTTTGATAAGTAGAGGTTAATGCAAGACGAAAATTTGTTGCGGGCAAATACAGGAAAAAACAATTGCAACTCGAAAATGTTTTTTTTTACAAGATCTCTTGAACTGCAACTTTAAAAATTCGTTAATCAGTTTAAAATTACGTTCAAAAAACTTAAAAACAATCGCAAATCGAGTTAGTTTTTTTGTGATCATTTTAAAGATTTTGACAAGTAGATTAATACGAGTCGTTAATTTTTGGAAACCGCTTACTTTTTCGCAATTTATGAGCAAAAATAGAACAAAAATATATTGCAATTCGAAAATGTTTTTTTACGAAATTTCAAAGATCTATGAAAGTTATTCGCTCACTTTTTTATAATTGCGTCCAAAAACAGAAAAAACAATTGCAACTCGAAATTGTTCTTTTATAAAATTTTTGAAGTCTCTGAACGTGAAATAAATTGTCAATTTTCAAAATTAGTTCATTACTTCAAAGGTTACGCTCAAAAAACTTTTTTGAATTTGTTTTTTTTTGCTATAATTTTAAAGATTTTGGCGATTAGATGATATTTTTTTTAAATCCGCTCACTCAGCAGAAAAACAATTTCACCTCGAAAATGTTTTTTTTTTAAATAAAATTTTAAAGATCTCTAAAAGTGCAATTTTCAAAATTCGTTCATCAATTTATACTTTTTTTATAAGTTATGTGGAAAAACAAAAAAAAAACAATTACAACTCGAAATTGTTTCTTTTTCAAAAATTTTAAGATCTGTGAAAGTGAAATAATTCTGTGATGCAATTTTCAAAATTCGTTGATCATTTTCAAAATTT
This sequence comes from Ocypus olens, assembly GCA_910593695.2. Taxonomy (NCBI): domain Eukaryota; kingdom Metazoa; phylum Arthropoda; class Insecta; order Coleoptera; family Staphylinidae; genus Ocypus; species Ocypus olens. The sequence goes on along the minus strand of OU343055.1, from coordinate 2,413,918 downwards.
ACGATCAAAAAACTTAAAAAACAATCGCAAATCGAATAAGTTTTTTTATTCATTTGAAAGATTTTGATGAGTGGATTAAAGCAAGGCGAGAATTTTCAAAATCCGCTTACTTTTTCATACGCTGCGTGCAAAAACACAAAAAAAAACAAATGCACCTCGAACAAAATCTCTGATCTCTGAAATTATAATTTGGTGAAGCAATTTCTAAAATTCGTTCATCAGTTCAAAAGTTACGAAATTGTTTTTTGATGATGATTTTAAAGATTTTGATGAGTAGATTAATTCAAGGCGGGAATTTTTAAAATCCGTTCGGGCGTATCCAGCCGTCATCTGTTTTAAGTTCTAAATTTACCATAAAATATTGTAATGATTTTACAATCATTTTTTTAAACTCGAGCGTAAAAACGGATGTGTATTATCCGAATTCATTCTTTGTTTGCAGCCTTTTTAATAATCCCATCTAGTCGCCTTTGATTTTTCCAAATTATCCCCATAACTCGCTTATTTTTCAAGATAACCCCATCGTGTTACATATCAAAATTCATATTTTTGAATATGTATGCATTAGATCACCATCTGTTTCGAATGAAAAGTACGTGGAGTGAATATTATTATTGGTTTTCATTTTTCTGCGGGGAAATTAAGTAGAAGCGTTCGTGTCTCTCGGGGTGGAAATTCTACACTCGCCGTTTTTCCCCCCACACGACTCGTTCAATCAATATTCATAATAATGGAATGATCGGTTTAATAATGCAAGATAATGGGAGGGAGTTTAACATGTTTCTTTGAATTATTCATTTAATAATTCCGGATTAACAGTAATACGCGTTTATCTTTTGTTGTTTTAATGGATGATTATCGACGTGAGCTGCTATTTATCCACGAGTTTAGGAATTGGTTCGTTGTAATATCAGAAGGAAATGAATTATTTATGCAGCCCGAATAATTGGGCCACGAGATAAAAATATTAAAAGACGAAATTTTAATTAATCCTATTATATTTAAGTAATTACAACATAAAACGTCGCTAAAATATATACAGTAAATTTTTTTAATTACATTTCGTCTTTATTATTTTTTATTTAATGCTGAGATTGTCTCAAATTTATTTAGTAAGTGAAAAATTGCGAGAATAATTTTATATTTTGCGGATAATAACAAATAGATAAATAACATTGGTTAATTAAGTTCGGCTTTAATCGAATGGAAACAAATTAGATTTTATCAATTAAACCCGCGGGCCGCGCTCAAATTCACCAGGGACTATTATTAATGGTGATTAAAATTACTTTGTTAATACCGCAACCCCCTCGCGCCTCCCCCGGAATATTTCACATGGGGGGAATCATTTTTTAATACGGATTTATTACGCATATTCTCCTGACGCATTTCAAGCGTAAATTATTACTTACACACACATACATTTTCATTTAATTCAATTACCCCCAATGATTTCATTAATCCGCATTTTTTTAAATCCGTTTCTCTTCTTTTCTTTTATCATCATTTGCTTGTATGCATTAATAATAATAATAACTTTAAACGTTGTTAAAGAAAAACTGAAAAACAATTGAACTTCGAATTTAATATAGTTAATTCGTTGCCTGGTGGAAGAATTTTTCAAATTTGGCCATCCGTTTAAAAGTTATTTAAGAAAAACTGAAAAATAATCGAACGTAGAATTTTATTTTTACACACTATCCGCATTAATTCGATCTCAGGATTCGAATTGTGAAAGAATTTTTAAAATCGGACTATCCGTTTAAAAGTTATTTAAGAAAAACTGAAAAACAATCGAACGTCGAATTTTATTTTTTCACCCTATCCGCATTATTTCGATGCCAGGATTCGATTGGTGAAAGAATTTTCCAAATCTGATCATCTGTTTAAGAGTTATTAAAGAAAACCTCGAAAACAATCGAACGTCGAATTTTATTTTTCCACCCTATCCGCATAAATTCGATGCTAGAGTTCCATTGGTGGAAGAATTTTCAAAATCTGACGCCCCGTTCCAAAGTTATTAAAGAAAAACTGAAAAACAATCGAACGTTGAATTTGATTTTTCCACCCTATCCGCATTAATTCGCCGCTGGGATTTGACTGGAGGAAGAATTTTCAAAATCTGGTTATCCCTTCAAAAGTTATTAAAGAAAAACTAAAAAACAATCGAACGTCGAATTTATTTTTCCACCCTATTCGTATTAATTCGACGCTAGGATTTTATCGGTGGAAGAATTTTCGAAATCTGATCATCCGTTTAAAAGTTATTAAAGAAAAACTTAAAAACAATCGAACGTCGAATTTTATTTTTCCACCCAGCCCGCATTAATTCGATCTCAGGATTCGATCGGTGGAAGAAATTTTAAAATCTGGCCACCCATTTTAGAGTTATTAAAGAATAACTGAAAAACAATCGAACATCGAATTTTATTTTTCCATCCCATTCGCATTAATTCGATCTCAGGATTCGATCGGTGGAAGAAATTTTAAAATCTGGCCATCCGTTTTAGAGTTATTAAAGAAAAACTAAAAAACAATCGAACGCCGAAATTATTTTTCTACCTTATCCGCATTAATTCGACGCTAGGATTTCATCGATGGAAGAATTTTTAAAATCTGACTATTCGTTTAAAAGTTATTAGAGAAAAAATGAAAACCAATCGAGCGTCGAATTATATTTTTCCACCCTATCCGCATTATTTCGATGTCAGGATACGAATGGCGGAAGAATGTTTAAAATCTGACCATCCGTTTAAAAGTTATTAGAGAAAAATTGAAAAGCAATCGAGCGTCGAATTTTATTTTTCCACCATATCCGCATTATTTTGATGTCAGGATACGAATGGCGGAAGAATTTTTAAAATCTGACCATCCGTCAAAAAGTTATTAAAGAAAAACTAAAAAACAATTGAACGTCGAATTTTATTTCTCCACCCTATCCGCATTAATTCGATGTCAGGATTCGAATGGTGGAAGAATTTTTAAAATCTGACCATCCGTTTAAAAGTTATTAGAGAAAAATTGAAAAACAATCGAGCGTCGAATTTATTTTTCCACCTTATCCGCATTAATTCGTTGGTGGACGAATTTTCAAAACTTTCAATCCTTTCAAAAGTTATTAAATAAAAACTCAAAAACAATAGAACGTCGAATTTAATTTTTCCACCCTATCCGCATTATATCGATGTCAGGATACGAATGGTGGAAGAATTTTTAAAATCTGACCATCCGTTTAAAAGTTATAAGAGAAAAATTGAAAAACAATCGAACGCCGAATTTATTTTTTCACCTTATCCGCATTAATCCGACGCTAGGATTTATCGGTGGAAAAATTTCCGAAATCTGACCATCCGTTTAAACATTATTAAAGAAAAACTGTAAAACAATCGAAAGTTGAATTTTATTTTTCCACCCTATCCGCATTAATTCGATGCCAGCATTCGATTGGTGAAAGAATTTTCCAAATCTGATCCTCTGTTTAAGAGTTATTAAAGAAAACCTAGAAAACAATCGAACGTCGAATTTTATTTTTCCACCTTATCCACATTAATTTGACGCTAGGATTTTATCGGTGGAAGAATTTTCGAAATCTGACCATCCGTTTAAGAATTATTAAAGAAAAACTGAAAAACAATCGAACGCCGAATTTATTTTCCCACCTTATCGGCATTAATTCGATGCTAGGATTTTATCGGTGGAAGAATTTTCGAAATCTGATCATCCGTTTAAGAATTATTAAAGAAAACTGTGAAACAATCGAACGTCGAATTTTATTTTTCCACCCCATCCGCATTAATTCGATGCCAGGATTCGATTGGTAAAAGAATTTTCCAAATGTGATCATCTGTTTAAGAGTTATTAAAGAAAACCTGGAAAACAAACGAACGTCGAATTTTATTTTTCCACCCTATACGCATTAATTTGATCTCAGGATTCGATCGGTGGAAGAAATTTTAAAATCTGGCCATCCGTTTAAGAATTATTAAAGAAAAACTGTAAAACAATCAAACGCCGAATTTTATTTTTCGACCCCATCCGCATTAATTCGATGCTAGAATTCGATTGGTGAAAGAATTTTTCAAATCTGATCATCTGTTTAAGAGTTATTAAAGAAAAACTGTAAAACAGTCGAACGCCGAATGTTATTTTTCGACCCCGTCCGCATTAATTCGATGCCAGGATTCGATTGGTGAAAGAATTTTCCAAAACTGATAATCCGTTTAAAAGTTATTTAAAAAAAAGTGAAAAACAATCGAACGCCGAATTTATTTTTCCACCCTATCCGCATAAATTCGATGCTAGGCTTCCATTGGTGGAAGAATTTTCAAGATCTGACGCCCCGTTCCAAAGTTATTAAAGAAAAACTGAAAAACAATCGAACGCCGAATTTTATTTTTCGACCTCATCCGCATTAATTCGATGCTAGGATTCGATTGGTGAAAGAATTTTCCAAATCTGATCATCTGTTTAAGAGTTATTAAAGAAAAACTGTAAAACAATCGAATGCCGAATTTTATTTTTCGACCCTATCCGCATTATTTCGATGCCAGGATTCGATTGGTGAAAGAATTTTACAAATCTGATCATCCGTTTAAAAGTTATTTAAAAAAAAAATGAAAAACAATCGAACGCCGAATTTATTTTTCCACCCTATCCGCATAAATTCGATGCTAGGCTTCCATTGGTGGAAGAATTTTCAAGATCTGACGCCCCGTTCCAAAGTTATTAAAGAAAAACTGAAAAACAATCGAAGGCCGAATTTTATTTTTCGACCTCATCCGCATTAATTCGATGCTAGGATTCGATTGGTGAAAGAATTTTCCAAATCTGATCACCTGTTTAAGAGTTATTAAAGAAAAACTGAAAAACAATCGAAGGCCGAATTTTATTTTCGACCCTATCCGCATTAATTCGATGCCAGGATTCGATTGGTGAAAGAATTTTCCAAATCTGATCACCTGTTTAAGAGTTATTAAAGAAAAACTGAAAAACAATCGACCGTCGAATTTTATTTTTCGACCCTATCCGCATTAATTCGATGCCAGGATTCGATTGGTGGAAGAATTTTCAAAATCTGGTCATCCGTTTAACAGCTATTAATGAAAAGCTGTAAAAACTTATTCTCAATAATTCGATTGGTGGAGGAAATTTCATGAAAACATCGAAAGCTCGGAGGTGTGCGTATAACAAAATAACAACGGAACGTTTCGAAACTGCGAGGACTAAATCATGCGGCGATAAACAGTTGAACGAGCATACGTTACTCTCCTCGGCATCGACGAATAAAACATAAACAAACGCAAACTCGCGCATATTTGAATATTACACAACATGCGGTGTATTAAATTCGCATCGTCGAAGACGAGCGCACCCCGTTTAAATATTGAGCGCCGCGCAAAATAAACAAATGAAGACGTTAAACACGCGCCCCATATTTTTTTTTTATTTTCTTAATAATCGATAAGCGATATGCTTCCCCAAACACGCGTTAATCCGTCAACGCCACGGAACAACGCACGTGCGCGCGAAAAATTGCTGAAATTGGACGGAAAACAGGTGAGCCATCGCGAAAACATTAAACACCGCGCCGCGCCGCGCCACTTCATTTGTTTTAATAGTTTTCGTTGCGCAACTCGATAACGGGTTAACGAAAACAAAGTCTCGTGTTTTGAAGGAGCTCTAGATGCGGTTTATTAAATAACAGTTGATGAATTAAGGAGAGGCAGGGTTGAGAAAGTGAAGGGGGGGGGGTGTACAGAGATTAGTGCGTGGAAATTACGGCTTTTCCGGGATCAGCTCGAGGATGATATTAACGTTCTCCGGGAATTATTATGACCTTGCGAAAGGGAGAAGATTGCGCATAAATAAAACATTAATAACCCTCGAGGAGGCTAATTTGATTTAGGGCTCGTCCCTTATTGCCTTATTGTTGCCACCGCACACATCCAAGACGAGTGTAATTACGGTGATGCATTAAAAGCTTGAATTAAGCACGTAGAGGGATGGATGGAGGGAGGGAGGGAGCATTAAAATGTTAACTCAGATTCAGGCCAATAAATAAAGGATTCGTCAAGAGTGGCTTTGATGTTATACCAAAGCTCTGTCTCTCGCCGGCAATTGGAATCCGCGTCAATTATTCATGCGGTCATTGTTGGCGAGCTCATTGTGAACAGACACGGATTGACACTGAGCCTCCGTTCGGATATTTCCATCCATTCACCAGACCTCCCGACGTTTATTTAATATTCAGAGTCCTGTGATCGCGAATTCCGAGTTGTACATGTAGTTCGTTAATCTAGGAAGCTCGACGATTGAATAGCGAAAAAGCTCATATGCAGCGACCCATTCCCCCTTTATTTTTTAATTTGCTTTGTATGCTTATTAGGGTTTCAGTTTCATATTTTAATTGTACATCAAGCGAAACGGAAAATTTGTCTCTTTTTCAGAATTTGAACGGCCGTAGCGGCTAAACGAAAACTCCAAATTAAACACGGTTTGCAAATCTGAGCTCCTCGTACGTCAATTAGTCGGATTAGAGATTTTTAATTTTTGATGAAAACTTGAAAAAAGACACGAAATTTTGTTAAAAATGCAACTTTCTTAATAATCATCGTAGACTATTGAAGTATACCTTCTTTTTCATCAGAAAAACGAGAGAAATTGATTGCCGTTAAAAAATTTCAGCCATCTTCAATAGCAAAAAAATTAGTCAGTCACCATGAACATTTACGAAAATTAAAAAAAATAATTGATTTTTCAGACTTTGATCGGCCGTAGCGGCTAAACGAAAACTCCAAATTGAACGCGGTTTTCAATTCTGTAATCCTCGTATGCCAATTAGTCGGATTTGATTAAAATTGGCGATTTTTTATTTTTGACGAAAATCTGAAATTCTATCCAAGGGTCCCCCCTTCTTACTTTTTAGCAAAAATTGCACTAAAACTGATTTCCTGAAGAAACCACCGGTTCGATCCGGGATTTCTTTACGTCACTGGAAAGATCGCTTCAAGACGCTTCAGAAAATGTACTCTCGCAGGAACAAATGTCAATTTGAAGCCCGTGACACGTCAGCAAAAAAACCCGAAAATGAAAAAAATCGAAAAAATCAACTTTCTTAATAATCATCGTAGACCATTGAAGTATACCTTCTTTTTCATCAGAAAAACGAGATAAATTGATTGCCGTTAAATTTTTTTAGCTATCTTCAATAGCAAAAAAATTAGTCAGTCACCATGAACATTTTAGAAAATTTAAAAAAATAATTGATTTTTCAGACTTTGATCGGCCGTAGCGGCTAAACGAAAACTCCAAATTGAACGCGGTTTTCAATTCTGTGATCCTTGTGTGCCAATTAGTCGGATTTGATTAAAATTGGCGATTTTTTATTTTTGACGAAAACCTGAAATTCTATCCAAGGGTCCCCCCTTCTTACTTTTTAGCAAAAATTGCACTAAAAATGATTTCCTGAAGAAACCACTGGTTCGATCCGGGGTTTCCTTACGTCAATGGAAAGATCGCTTCAAGACGCTTCAGAAAATGTACTCTCGCAGGAGCAAATGTCAATTTTAAGCCCGTGATGCGTCAGCAAAGAAAACTCGAAAATGGAAAAAATCGTAAAAATCAACTGTTTTAATAATCATCGCAGACCATTGAAGTATACCTTCTTTTTCATCAGAAAAACGAGAGAAATTGATTGCCGTTAAAAAATTTCAGCTATCTTCAAGAGCAAAAAAAATAGTCAGTCACCATGAATATTTTAGAAAATTTAAAAAAATAATTGATTTTTCAGACTTTGATCGGCCGTAGCGGCTAAACGAAAACTCCAAATCGAACGCGGTTTTCAATTCTGTAATCCTCGTATGCCAATTAGTCGGATTTGATTAAAATTGGCGATTTTTTATTTTTGACGAAAACCTGAAATTTTATCTAAGGGTCCCCCCTTCTTACTTTTTAGCAAAAATTGCACTAAAAATGATTTCCTGAAGAAACCACTGGTTCGATCCTGGGTTTCTTTACGTCACTGGAAAGATCGCTTCAAGACGCTTCAGAAAATGTACTCTCGCAGCAACAAATGTCAATTTGAAGCCCGTGATGCGTCAGCAAAGAAAACTCGAAAATGGAAAAAATCGAAAACTTTCTTAATAACCATCGTAGACTATTGAAGTATACCTTCTTTTTCATCAGAAAAACGAGAGAAATTGATTGCCGTTAAAAAATTTCAGCTTACTTCAATAGCAAAAAAATTAGTCAGTCCACATGAACATTTTAGAAAATTTACAAAAATAATTTATTTTTCAGACTTTGATCGGCCGTAGCGACTAAACGAAAACTCCAAATTGAACGCGATTTTCAATTCTGTGATCCATGTGTGCAAATTAGTCGGATTTGATTAAAATTGGCGATTTTTTATTTTTGACGAAAACCTGATATTCTATCCAAGGGTCTTACTTTTTAACAAAAATTGCATTAAAAATGATTTCCTGAAGAAACCACTGGCTGGATCCGGGGTTTCTTGACGTCACTCGAAAGATCGCTTCAAGACGCTTCAGAAAATGTACTTTCGCAGAAACAAATGTCAATTTCAAGCCCGTGATGCGTCAGCAAAGAAAACTCGAAAATGGAAAAAATCGAAAAAATCAACTTTTTTTAATAATTATCGTAGACCATTGAAGTATACCTTCTTTTTCATCAGAAAAACGAGAGAAATCGATTGCCGTTAATAAATTTCAGCTATCTTCAATAGCAAAAAAATTAGTGAGTCACCATGAACATTTTAGAAAATTTAAAAAAATAATTGATTTTTCAGACTTTGATCGGCCGTAGAGGCTAAACGAAAACTCCAAATTGAACGCGGTTTTCAATTTTGTGATCCTTGTGTGCCAATTAGTCGGATTTGATTAAAATTGGCGATTTTTTATTTTTGACGAAAACCTGAAATTTTATCCAAGGGTCCCCCCTTCTTACTTTTGCTCAAAAATTGCATCAAAAATGATTTCCTGAAGAAACCACCGATTCGATACGGGGTTTCTTTACGTCACTGGAAAGATCGCTTCAAGACGCTTCAGAAAATGTACTTTCGCTAGAACAATTGTCAATTTGAAGCCCGTGACGCGTCAGCAAAGAAAACTCGAAAATAGAAAAAATCGAAAAAAATCAACTTTCTTAATAACCATCGTAGACCATTGAAGTATACTTTCTTTTTCATCAGAAAGACGAGAGAAATTGATTGCCGTTAAAAAATTTAAGCTATCTTCAATAGCAAAAAAATTAGTCAGTCACCATGAACATTTTAGAAAATTAAAAAAAATAATTGATTTTTCAGACTTTGATCGGCCGTAGCGGCTAAACGAAAACTCCAAATTGAACGCGGTTTTCAATTCTGTGATCCTCGTGTGCCAATTAGTCGGATTTGATTAAAATTGGCGATTTTTTATTTTTGACGAAAACCTGATATTCTATCCAAGGGTCCCCCCTTCTTACTTTTTAGCAAAAATTGCACTAAAAATGATTTCCTGAAGAAACCACAGGTTCGATCCGGTGTTTCTTTACGTCACTGGAAAGATCGCTGCAAGAGGCTTCAGAAAATGTACTCTCGCAGGAACAAATGTCAATTTGAAGCCCGTGACACGTCAGCAAAAAAAAACCGAAAATGGAAAAAAATCGAAAAAAACAACTTTCTTAATAATCATCGCAGACCATTGTAGTATACCTCTTTTTTCATCAAAAAGACGAGAGAAATTGATTGCCGTTAAAAAATTTCAGCTATCTTCATTATCAAAAAAATTAGTCAGTCACCATGAACATTTTAGAAAATTAAAAAAAAAATGATTTGTCAGACTTTGATCGGCCGTAGCGGCTAAACGAAAACTCCAAATTGAACGCGGTTTGCAAATATGAGCTCATCGTACGTCAATTAGTCGGAATCAATTAAAATTGACGATTTTTAATTTTTGACGAAAACCTGAAAATCCACCCAAGGGTCCCCCCTTCTTACTTTTTACCAAAAATTGCACTAAAAATGATTTCCTGAAGAAACCACCGGTTCGATCCGGGGTTTCTTTACGTCACTGGAAAGATCGCTTCAAGACGCTTCAGAAAATGTACTCTCGCAGGAACAAATGTCAATTTCAAGCCCGTGATGCGTCAGCAAAGAAAACTCGAAAATGAAAAAAATCGAAAAAATCAACTTTCTTAATAATCATCGCAGACCATTGAAGTATACCTTCTTTTTCATCAGAAAAACGAGAGAAATTGATTGCCGTTAAAAAATTTCAGCTAACTTCAATAGCAAAAAAATTAGTCAGTCACCATGAACATTTTAGAAAATTTACAAAAATAATTGATTTTTCAGACTTTGATCGGCCGTAGCAGCTAAACGAAAACTCCAAATTGAACGCGGTTTTCAATTCTGTGATCTTTGTGTGCCAGTTAGTCGGATTTGATTAAAATTGGTGATTTTTTATTTTTGACGAAAACCTGATATTCTATCCAAGGGTCCCCCCTTCTTACTTTTTAGCAAAAATTGCACTAAAAATGATTTCCTGACGAAACCACCGGTTCGATCCGGGGTTTCTTTACGTCACTGGAAAGATCGCTTCAAGACGCTTCAGAAAATGTACTCTCGCACGAACAAATGTCAATTTGAAGCCCGTGATGCGTTAGCAAAGAAAACTCGAAAATGAAAAAAAAACGAAAAAATCAACTTTCTTAATAATCATCGCAGACCATTGAAGTATACCTTCTTTTTCATCAGAAAAACGAGAGAAATTGATTGCCGTTAAAAAATTTCAGCTATCTTCAATAGCAAAAAAATTAGCCAGTCACCATGAACATTTTAGAAAATTTACAAAAATAATTTATTTTTCAGACTTTGATCGGCCGTAGCGACTAAACGAAAACTCCAAATTGAACGCGGTTTTCAATTATGTGATCGTCGTGTGCCAATTAGTCGGATTTGATTAAAATTGGCGTTTTTTTATTTTTGACGAAAACCCGAAATTCTATCCAAGGGTCCCCCCTTCTTACTTTTTAACAGAAATTGCATTAAAAATTATTTCCTGAAGAAACCACTGGTTCGATCCGCGGTTTCTTTACGTCACTGGAAAGATCGCTTCAAGACGCTTCAGAAAATATACTCTCGCACGAACAAATGTCAATTTGAAGCCCGTGATGCGTCAGTAAAGAAAACTCGAAAATGAAAAAAATCGAAAAAATCAACTTTCTTAATAATCATCGTACACCTTTATGTAATACCTTTTTTTTCATCAGAATAACGAGATAAAACGATTGGCGTTAAAAAATTTCATCTAGAAAAAATTGCAAAAAAGTTTTTTTTTTAATATTAGATTAATTTTGGATACTTTATAAAATTTTAAAATGATGTATGCGCTTGCATGGTTTACACTGTACGGCATTTTACGTCTCGCTTAATTTTAATTAATATTTTTAAACACGGCAACTAGTCGAAATTCTGTTTTCCCCGTACGCGTGGTTCGCTCGCGTTGCAGGTATCAAATTTCGTATTTTTTTTTTCACCCGGTTCATCCGATACGGTTGATTAGGTCGATCCCCCGAGGCCGAAGTTGTTTGTTTTACAGAATTAAGTACGCCGCAAAATTGAGCCGTTAAATTATTCAGGGCGGTAAGTCATCGGCTCATCATCATAATTCCGACGAGCCGAGACACCTGAGGGTTAACGCCGAAACTTTCTCGCACTGGATTTTATTTCTAAACAAACATTTTTCATACTTTACTGCCGTACAGACGCATATTGTGCCCGCGCGAATTTACGAGTTTGCCAACTTTACCCCTTTTTTTTTCACCCCCGGTTTGAAAAGCAAACGTTGGCACGTCGCAATGTAATTAATATATCGCGGCGGCGGCGGCGCTGCGAGAGAGAAAAAAAAGTGAAAAACAGGAACAAATTGAAGAGTGTTTACCCTCCCACCCATCCGGGGGGACCGTCGTCGTGGGGGGGGGGAGGTTATCAGCGGAGGGAATGGAGTCGTTATCGGGGGAGGTGATTGACTCGTTCGTAAATTATCGACCCGCGCTTTTAATACGACCTGATAAAGTCACAAACAGGAAGCCTACTTCCCGAATGCAATTTTAATATCTTACGAAATTACGTCGTTATCGAACTTACCGCTCTCCATTAATTTTATTAATAAAAAAAAAATACTTAAATTAATTGAGGTATCTTTAAAAGTATAAAATCGTCGAAAAAAATGTTTAAATTAATTAACCGAGTGAGAATTCGAAAGAAATTGATTGGCAATACTCCTTAAGGTGCCATTACACGACGCGTGGAGTGTCGCGCCGGCGAGTGAAACGCCGATGTGGCGAGTGGAGCGTGGAGTGACACACCGATGTGGATTGTGGAGTGTGGAGTGTGAGTTTGGAGTGTGGAGTTTGGAGTGTGGAGTGTGAAGTATAGAGTGTGGAGTGTGTAGTGTGGAGTTTGGAGTATGGAGTGTGGAGTGTGGAGTGTCGAGTGTGGAGTGTGGACTGTGGAGTGTGGAGTGTAGAGTGTGGAGTGTGGAGTGTGGAGTGTTGAGTGTTGAGTGTTGAGTGTGGAGTGTGGAGTGTTGAGTGTGGAGTGTGGAGTATGGAGTGCGGAGTGACACGCCGATGTGGCGTATGGAATGCGGAGCGACTCGCCGGTGTGACGTGTGGCGCGTCAATTCGCACGCTGTGCGTGTCACTCCACACGCCATGTAATACCGTTTTTCTTTCATTCCGTACGTGCAGAACAATCGAATTACGCCAATTATTCGCGAAAACCCCCCAAACAATTGCCCCACCGTTCACACACTCACTTAATTACCTCCAGCGTTTTTTAAGTCATCAACCTCGTTTCTCCACAATTGAACCTTTCAACACCGCCGAGTCGCGATCACGTGAAAACGAGTCACGAAATCAACGTATTGTCGCACAAAAAAAAAACAATAAAACAAAAACCGGACTCGCATTATCGTCCCGATTGATTTTCGCGCGCGGCGTTCCCGTTTTCTCCTTTTGTTTATTTGCGTCTTTATTAAAAATCGCGGACGTAATTGAAATTTGAGCGGGAAATAAAAGAGCGGCGGCGAATAAAAGTGGCAATCTAGAAATTTAATATATCTCTCATCTCGCCGCCCCGTCGCGGTCTTCTTATTTCTGGCGAATGGACGGTTTAATAAACAAGGGCCGGACAGGGGGCGCGCGCGTGCGAGAGAGACCGCTTTTTTAATCGAGTTACTTCCGGCCGCGGCCTCGGTCCCTAATAAGCGGAAAATTTGAATATTCAAATAAAATGGCGCCCTCTACATTTTGATTACCTCTAGCGGTTTTAATTAAACGTTACAAAATGAAAACAAACAAAAAAAAAACGGCGACTAATTGACACAGTTTTCGCTCGAACGAAATCAATTTCGTTATTTTCGAATAATTTTCTTTTATGACAAAAAAATAATTTCGTTTTCGAAATTTTTAGAATACGCATAACATAACAAAAATATAAAAAATGATCGAGTAATAATTTACAGGCATGTGTTAGCCAAACTAAAAACAAAAGTTATTATTTTTATTTTTCTATGTGTCAACGACACGAAACAAAACATATTCGGGTCACGGCCTTCTAGATGCTAGATTAATTTGTGAAAAATAAACAAAACTGTCATTTTTTATCAACTAATTAATTTCGTCATAAATCCGAAAATTAAAAAAAATATATACAGGGTGATCTATTTAAAATTTAAAAATGTGAACTGCAAATGCAAGATTTTAGATAAACTTATTTTAAAGAATAAAAACAAAATTTTAGGGGTGAGTCTTTTTTTGTAATATACAGGGTGATTTATTTAAAAATTTTAAATTTACATTACTCCCAGTGAAAATGCAAATGCAAGATTTTAGATAAACTTTACTAAATTTTAAATAATAAAAGCAAAATTTTAGGGGTGAGTCTCTTTTGTAATATACAGGGTGATTTATTTAAAAAAATTAAATTCAAATCACTTCCAGTGAAACTGCAAATGCAAGATTTTAGATAAACTTTACTAAATTTTAAATAATAAAAACAAAATTTTAGGGGTGAGTCTCTTTTGTAATATACGGGGTGATTTATTTAAAAAAATTAAATTTACATCACTCCCAGTGAAAATGCAAATGCAAGATTTTAGATAAACTTTACTAAATTTTAAATAATAAAAACGAAATTTTAGAGGTGAGTCTCTTTTGTAATATACAGGGTGATTTATTTAAAAAAAATTAAATTTACATCACTCCCAGTGAAAATGCAAATGCAAGATTTTAGATAAACTTTACTAAATTTTAAATAATAAAAACAAAAATTTAGGGGTGAGTCTCTTTTGTAATATACAGGGTGATTTATTTAAAAAAAAATTAAATTTACATCACTCCCAGTGAAAATGCAAATGCAAGATTTTAGATAAACTTTACTAAATTTTAAATAATAAAAACAAAATTTTAGGGGTGAGTCTCTTTTGTAATATACAGGGTGATTTATTTAAAAAAAATTAAATTTACATCACTCCCAGTGAAAATGCAAATGCAAGATTTTAGATAAACTTTACTAAATTTTAAATAATAAAAACAAAATTTTAGGGGTGAGTCTCTTTTGTAATATACGGGGTGATTTATTTAAAAAAATTAAATTTACATCACTTCCAGTGAAACTGCAAATGCAAGATTTTAGATAAACTGTACTAAATTTTAAATAATAAAAACAAAATTTTAGGGGTGAGTCTCTTTTGTAATATACAGGGTGATTTATTTAAAAAAAATTCAATTTACAACCCTTCCAGTGAAACTGCAAATGCAAGATTTTAAATAAACTTTCCTAAATTTTAAATAATAAAAACAAAATTTTAGGGGTGAGTCTCTTTTGTAATATACAGGGTGATCTATTTAAAAATTTTAAATTTACATCACTTCCAGTGAAACTGCAAATGCAAGATTTTAGATAAACTTTACCAAATTTTAAATAATAAAAACAAAACTGTAGGGGTGAGTCTCTTTTATAATATACAGGGTGATTTATTTAATTTTTTTAAATTTACTTCCACTGAAATCGCAGATGCAAGTGTTTGTTTTTGGTCACTGAACTCCACCAAATTTTAAATAATAGAAAAAAAAACTATAGGGGTGAGTCTCTTTCATAATATACAGGGTGATCTATTTAAATTTTTTTAATTTACTTCCACTGAAATCGCAGATGCAAGTGTTTGTTTTTGGTCACTGAACTCCACCAAATTTTAAATAATAGAAAAAAAAACTATAGGGGTGAGTCTCTTTCATAATATACAGGGTGATCTATTTAAATTTTTTAAATTTACTTCCACTGAAATCGCAGATGCAATTGTTCGTTTTTGGCCACTGAACTCCACCAAATTTTAAATAATAGAAAAAAAAACTGTAGGGGTGAGTCTCTTTCATAATATATAGGGTGATCTCTTTAAATTTTTTAAATTTACTTCCACTGAAATCGTAGATGCAAGTGTTTGTTTTTGGCCACTGATCTCCACCAAATTTTAAATAATAGAAAAAAAACTGTAGGGGTGAGTCTCTTTCATAATATACAGGGTGGTCTATTTAATTTTTTTAAATTTACTTCCACTGAAATCGCAGATGCAAGTATTTGTTTTTGGCCACTGAACTCCACCAAATTTTAAATAATAGAAAAACCGTAGGGGAGAGTCTCTTTTATAGTACACCCGGTATATGTACACAGAGAGAGAGAATTAATATTAAACGGTTCAATTATAGTCATATGATTAATTACAATCTGTGCTCAATTATATTCACTTTATTTAAACCGGCAACAGGTGATTGATGATCGAATTGATTGATTGATTCAGACTTTATAATTATTCTTTAAAATGCGTGTGCGGATAATAAATGTATTGAGGGACATTATAATCACCATTGTAGTAAAATATTGTGTTAAAATTTCCATCCCCTATGTTAAAAAATTCTTTCATATTCGAGTAAAAATGTTGATTTATCAATAAAACAGTTTTTGGATTCATTTGTTTCTTGACATATAGGTGGATATCTCTTGAACGATTGATGATAATTAAAAACTAACTTCAGATTCCTGAGTCTATAGAGATGATGATTACACAATAAAATAATTTTTGGTTTCTTCTGTTTTTTGGCATATAGGTGCATATCGCGTGAACGATTAGTGATATTTGAAAACTAACTTCAAATCCGGACTCTTGAGACCTTCAAGATGATGTTTATACAATAAAACAATTTTTGTATTCAGTTGTTTTTTGACATATAGGTGCATATCGCGTGAACGATTGGAATTGAATTGAAAACGAACTGCAAATCCGGACTCTTGAGACCTTCAAGATGTTGAATATACAATAAAACAATTTTGTATTCAGTTGTTTTTTGACATATAGGTGCATATCGCGTGAACGGTTGGTGATAATTGAAAACGAACTTCAAATTCGGATTCTTGAGACCTTCAAGATGATGATTATACAATAAAACAATTTTTGTATTCAGTTGTTTTTTGACATATAGGTGCATATCGCGTGAACCATTGGTGATAATTGAAAACGAACTTCAAATTCGGACTCTTGAGACCTTGAAGATAATGATTACACAATAAAATAATTTTTAGATTCTTTTGTTTTTGACATATAGGTGCACATCGCGTGAACGATTAGTGATAATTGAAAAATCACTTCAAATTTGAATTCTTGAGTCCATCAAGACGACGATTCGTCAATATAACACTTTTTGGATTTATTTGTTTTTGACATAAAGGTGGATATCTTGTGGACGATTGGTGATAATTGAAAACTAACTTCAAATTCGGACTCTTGAGACCTTCAAGATAATGATTACACAATAAAACAATTTTCAGATTCTTTTGTTTTTCTTACATATAGATGCGTATTACGTGAACTATTGGTGATATTGGTGATAATTGAAAACTGACTCCAAATTAAGATTATTGAGTCCTTCAAGATGATAAATCATTAATAAAACACTTTTTGGATTCACATATAGGTGAACGATTGATGATAATTGAAAACTAACCTCAAATTCGGATTCTTGAGACCTTAAAGATAATGATTACACAATAAAATAATTTTTAGATTTTTTTGTTTTTGACATATAGGTGCATATCGCGTGAACAATTAGTGATAATTGAAAACGAACTTCAAATTCGGACTCTTGAGACCTTTGAGATAATGATTACACAATAAAATAATTTTTAGATTCTTTTGTTTTTGACATATAGGTGCATATCGCGTGAACTATTGGTGATAATTGAAAACGAACTTCAAATTCGGACTCTTGAGACCTTCAAGATAATGATTATACAATAAAAATAATTTTTAGATTCTTTTGTTTTTTGACATATAGGTGCATATCGTATGAACCATTAGTGGTAATTGAAAAATTGCTTGAAATTTGGATTCCTGAGTCCGTCAAGATGATGGTTACACAATAAAACAATTTTTGGATTCTTTTGTTTTTGACATATAAGTGGATATCTAGCAAACTATTGGTGATAATTGAAAACTAATTTCAAATTCAGATTTTCTAGTCTATTGAGAAGATGATTACACAATAAAATCATTTTTGGATTCTTTTGTTTTTTGACATATAGGTGCATATCGCGTGAACGATTGGTGATAATTGAAAAATAACTTCAAATTCGGATTTTTAAGTCCACCAAGATGTTGGAATGTTATTTACTTAGTGCGGAGAAAGTAAAACAAAAACTGATAGGGTGATGATTCCGCACAAACTAGTTCAGTTTCACGTGTTGCGATGATTATACACACTTTCGACATTCAATTGTTTTTAAACCGAAACCTTCATAACTTGTAAAGGTGGTATTCTTATAAAATTTATCCAAATTTATTTTACTACAAGTTTTGTTCATTTTTTTTTTGGGGAACTCGCGCGATTAAGTTTACAGTCCATTATTTTCGGGAAGGAATCGCCTTAATTATTCACGTTCATTCGTTTTTCGTGTTTCGCGTGTTGGCCGCGAGTTATGGCATTTATCTGCCTCGCGAATGATAAAATGTGGAGGCGTCGGGGGCGCGCGAAAAAAAAAAAGAAAACTCGCGCTGCCTGAATTTATGGACACGTCCGGAGCGTAAGACGCAGAAATTATGTTGAATACGTAATGGAAAAACGAAAACGTTTCCTTTTTGTTTCTTCCACATACACACACACACATACACACGGGAGGAAACGTAACGTGTATGACCTAAAAACGTGTGCTGGCTGTGGAATTAGCTTCCACGGAATGAATTAAATAGTACACAAGTGAACAATAGGGCCCACCCACCTTAATATTATCCACAGACGCTCTTTCTTTGCGTTTTTAAATCTATTGAATCTCTCGTGATCCGACTAAGAAATTGGTCTCATCAAACAGTGTCTGTGTGTATAAAAATACGTGTTACGCTTTCTTGGTGCGAGTAGTGAAGAAATTTCATGAAAATTCAAATTAATTCACGAGTTACAGCGGATTAACCGAAAACAAGTGAACATCGCGCGCGTATATTTCGCCACAACTCGCTGATTTTTTATGATTTTTCCGCCGTTTTTTCGGTCGTTAGTATTTTCGATCTGGAAAACTCTAATTTACAAAAAAAAAAACGTACGTAATTAACCACGTCGACTGAGGGTAATGAATCGGCTAATTAGCGGACGCGCGTTTACTTTTTATCCCCAACACTCCCCAGCGGATTTCCACGCCGGAAATGCAATTTTCACGAGACGACGTTTCGGAAACCCTGAGCACGTCCGCACTTGCGCCCGACCTAATCGTATTTATACGCCCTCTCTCTCTCTCTCTCCACTCCAGAGTTGCACACGGTTACGTGCACACGTAATTATTTAACGGTTTCCGGTCCGGTTGTAAGGAATAGGGAAAAAAGTGACAGGCGACAAGTGTATAAACGCACGAGGGGGGAGATTATTCGTGACTTCCTCGAGAATATACCGCATAGGGGAGGAGGGTTTTATTTAATTTCGCGTTTCCTTTCGGTTCCCCTCCGATGCCCGCAAACCGTCTTTTTTTTGTTTGTTCAGTCGTTGAAACATTTTTTCACGCCCGACTGTTTCGAATCGCGGCGAGAAGAAAGAAATTTCAAAATCGGCCGCGCGATAACGAAGTTATCCGCGAAAAACGCGAAACAATCGAGCGGCGCTCGCACATTTTCATCGATGACTCGGATGTCTTTCGAGCGAACGACTCGGGGCTTTGCTGTGGGGAATTGTGGAAGTGTGCGGAATCGAGTTTGCTTGAAGAAATAATTAAATTTTACGTTTTAAGTGTGTTTTGGGTGAAATTAAATAGAGAAAGAATGGTTTTAAAATTAATGAAATCCATCGCAAATTATTGATTAAAAACTGGAAACAATTGACAATCGTGTACTTATTTTTGCAGTAGATAGTTTTAGCAGGTTTTGCGTCAGGAAGTCATCCCGGAAGTATCCCGGAAGTAATCCCAGAAGTATCCCGGAAGTAATCCCGGAAGTATCCCGGAAGTAATCCCGGAAGTATCCCGGAAGTAATCCCGGAGGTTGCGATTACGGTTACGGTTACTGCCACTGCCACTGCCACTGCCACTGTCACTGATGATGATTACATAATAAAACAATCTTTTGATACTTTTGTTTTTTGACATATAGGTGCATATCGCGCGAACGATTGGTGATTATTGAAAACCAACTTCAAATTCGGACTCTTGAGACCTTCAAGATGATGATTGTACAATAAAACAATTTTTTGATTCTTTTCTTTTTGACATATAGGTGCATATCGCATAAACCATTAGTGGTAATTAAAAAATTGCTTCAAATTTGGATTCCTGAGTCCGTTAAGATGATGATTACACCATAAAACAATTTTTGAATTCTTTTGTTTTTGACATACAAGTGGATATCTCGCGAACTATTGGTGATAATTGAAAACTAACTTCAAATTCGGATTTTCGAGTCTATTAAGAAGATGATTGGATGATAAAATCATTTTTTGATTCTTTTGTTTTTTGACATATAGCTGCACATCGCGTGAACGATTGGTGATAATTGTAAACTAACTTCAAATTCGGACTCTTGAAACCTTCAAGATGATGATTGTACAATAAAACAATTTTTCTATTCAGCTGTTTTTTGACATATAGGTGCGTATCGCATGAACCATTAGTGGTAATTAAAAAATTGCTTCAAATTTGGATTCCTGAGTCCGTTAAGATGATGATTACACTATAAAACAATTTTTGGATTCTTTTGTTTTTGACATATAAGTGGATATCTCGCGAACTATTGGTGATAATTGAGAACTAACTTCAAATTCGGATTTTCGAGTCATTTAAGAAGATGATTAGGTAATAAAATCATTTTTGGATTCTTTTGTTTTTAGACATATAGGTGTATATCGCGTGAACGATTAGTGATATTTGAAAACTAACTTCAAATTCGGACTCTTGAGACCTTCAAGATGATGATTGTACAATAAAACAATTTTTCTATTCAGCTGTTTTTTGACATATAGGTGCGTATCGCAATTACCACAATTAGTGGTAATTAAAAAATTGCTTCAAATTTGGATTTCTGAGTCCGTTAAGATGATGATTACACCATAAAACAATTTTTGGATTCTTTGGTTTTTGACATATAAGTGGATATCTCGCGAACTATTAGTGATAATTGAAAAATAACTTCAAATTCGGATTTTAGAGTCTATTAAGAGGATGATTAGATAATAAAATAATTTTTTGATTCTTTTGTTTTTTGACATATAGGTGCATATCGCGTGAACGATGGGTGATAATTGAAAACTAACTTCAAATTCGGACTCTTGAGACCTTCAGGATGATGATTGTACAATAAAACAATTTTTTGATTTTTTTGTTTTTGACATATAGGTGCATATCGCATGAATCATTAGTGGTAATTAAAAAATTGCTTCAAATTTAGATTCCTGAGTCCGTTAAGATGATGATTACACTATGAAACAATTTTTGGATTCTTTTGTTTTTGACATATAAGTGGATATCTCGCGAACTATTGGTGATAATTGAAAACTAACTTCATATTCGGATTTTCGAGTCTATTAAGAAGATGATTAGATAATAAAATCATTTTTGGATTCTTTTGTTTTTTGATATATAGGTGCATATCGCGTGAACGATGGATGATAATTGTAAACTAACTTCAAATTCGGACTCTTGAGACCTCCAAGATGATGATTGTACAATAAAACAACTTTTTGATTCTTTTGTTTTTGACATATAGGTGCATATCGCATGAACTGTTAGTGGTAATTAAAAAATTGCTTCAAATTTAGATTCCTGAGTCCGTTAAGATGATGATTACACCATAAAACAATTTTTGGATTATTTTGTTTTTGACATATAAGTGGATATCTCGCGAACTATTGGTGATAATTGAAAAATAACTTCAAATAATTCGGATTTTCGAGTCCATTAAGAAGATGATTAGATAATAAAATCATTTTTGGATTCTTTTGTTTTTTGACATATAGTTGCATATCGCGTGAACGATGGGTGATAATTGAAAACTAACTTCAAATTCGGACTCTTGAAACCTTCAAGATGATGATTGTACAATAAAACAATTTTTCTATTCAGCTGTTTTTTGACATATAGGTGCGTATCGCATGAACCATTGGTGGTAATTAAAAAATTGCTTCAAATTTGGATTCCTGAGTCCGTTAAGTTGATGATTACACTATAAAACAATTTTTGGATTCTTTTGTTTTTGACATATAAGTGGATATCTCGCGAACTATTGGTGATAATTGAAAACTAACTTTAAATTCGCATTTTCGAGTCTATTAAGAAGATGATCAAATAATAAAATCATTTTTGGATTCTTTTGTTTTTTGACATATTGGTGCATATCGCGTGAACGATGGGTGATAATTGAAAACCAACTTCAAATTCGCACTCTTGAAACCTTCAAGATGATGATTGTACAATAAAATAATTTTTCTATTCAGCTGTTTTTTGACATATAGGTGCGTATCGCATGAACCATTGGTGGTAATTAAAAAAATGCTTCAAATTTGGATTCCTGAGTCCGTTAAGATGATGATTACACTATAAAACAATTTTTGGATTCTTTTGTTTTTGACATATAAGTGGATATCTCGCGAACTATTGGTGATAATTGAAAACTAATTTCAAATTCGGATTTTAGAGTCTATTAAGAAGATGATTAGATAATAAAATCATTTTCGGATTCGTTTGTTTTTTGACATATAGGTGCATATCGCGTGAACGATTGGTGATAATTGAAAAATAACTTCAAATTCGGATTTTTAAGTCCACCAAGATGTTGATTAATATATAATGGGAGTTTCAATTCGACGTTTAGAAATAGATTTTACTTTACGGCGAAATAAACGGGCAGCAATCGGTGAATGGAAATTTAGCGGATGCGGACGAATCGAGTCGATGTAAAATGCAGATGCAGGGCGGGACGATCCGGATTGTAATCCCGCAAATAAAGTCGACGTTAATATTCGGATTAAATTGGGGGAGGGAGAGCCCGAGCCCCCCATTTCCCCCCATCAAAACGAAATGATACCGCCGACTCCGCAGAAACCGGAAATATGATGATGGCCCTTGCGAAAATACGACGACCCCTCTTTGTCCCGCCTTAAAGCATTACATAATTTACATTTTTACATTACAACTCGCCGCGCAAAAATCTCCGTCCATTCACGAGATCCGCGCGCGAGAAACTAAAAACAATCGAGCATCGATTCATTCCGGCCCTCTTGATAGCGAAAATATTTCGCGGATTACGTAAAAAAAAATTCATTCTCATCGGAAACGAGCGCGCCAATTCCGTATTGTATTGTGTCGGAATTCGGTAATGCGATTGAGAGATTTCAAAAGAAAATCAAAACACAATACTCGCATTTTCCAATCCGATTATGATTTTGATCACCAAAAAAAAAGGTTATTGTAATTTTTGTTTTGCAACGGAACGAAATAATAAAAGCTGAAACGGCAACCAAAAACGGCATTATACTATCGCGCTTGGTTTGCGCGCAATTCAATTTTAATTTTTTTTTGTATTGTGAAAACCGGTAAATCAAGTTGGCTGAAATTTTATATACTTAAGCTGTGCATAATAGGCCTCGTTATAGGCTAGTTGTATCGTATGCAACCGCATGATTGCATCTGTAGACCTGGCAACAGATATTTAAAAAAAGTGGACCGCTTCTCTTACGAGTAATTTTTTTTTTCTAAGCGCTATATCTTTTTTATTTTTCAAGATAACACCAACGTGTCGGGTATCAAACTTCATGATTTTTAATAAGGATTTCGAATACGTCGGCGAAGAAATATTTCCGCGGAATTCACTTTATTAAATTTATAAATTCTCCAGCATAACCCATTTTTAAATAAGCGATCTTTAGTTTTATAAAAACAGCCCTCCGCTGCACGTGTGATTTTAAAGCCGAATCGATTGGCAATTAGTTCGATTAGGTCGTTATTTTTTTGTGCGGAATTAGCGGGCGTGTTCGATTAACGGGGTGAGACTTAATTAAGGGAAAATTGAACGCTCGACAAACTCCTGAATATCGCAAAACCGAGAGAGGCGTCGGCCCTCTCTCTCTCTCTCACTCTCTCTGTACGACCGCGATCTGTCGAACTAATTAATATGTTGTTTTTTTTGTAATGTTTGTTTGCAGAATTAAACCGTAAACGTAATTTAGAAACAACGAAACGAAACAAAACGCGATCGCTGATCCGTAAAGTCGGATAGTGTTATTCAACTGCAATCGGAAACTTTATGGGCGCTTAAGGGCGGCCGTTAGCCGGCTTTAATGAGGACATTGTTGACTCATTTACGGAAATGTCACGCGCCCATAAAGGCCGCTTTATTGTGATGGAAACTGAGCCAGACGTCCTGAAATGATTATAAAAAAAAAAGAATTTTATTGACTGCATTTGGTTGAAATGGGAATTGTGTGCGGAGAAGGAATATAATTGCACGGGGAATCCCCGCCCACCTTCGTTATTATTAAAGCGCGGAAATTTTCTTCAATTGTTTAAAATAATAATCGCCACAACTCGTTTTTCGAAAATTTTCGATTTTCAAAAATCTTTACAAATAAACACTTGTCCTGTGAACTTTTCCGATTTTATCAATACTCATTAATTTGACATGATTATTTTCAAAAAAAAAATTTAATCACACTAAATTCTCACACATAAGTCAACTGTTTTCGACACGAACCATTAATGGTAATTAAAAAATTTCTTCAAATTTGGATTCCTGAGTCCGTTAAGATGATGATTACACTATAAAACAATTTTTGGATTCTTTTGTTTTTCACATACAAGTGGATTTCTCGCGAACTATTGGTGATAATTGAAAACTAACTTCAAATTCGGATTTTCGAGTCTATCAAGAAGATGATTAGACAATAAAATCATTTTTGGATTCTTTTGTTTTTTAACATATAGGTGCATATCGCGTGAACGATGGGTGATAATTGAAAACTAACTTCAAATTCGAACTCTTGCGACCTTCAGGATGATAATTGTACAATAAAACAATTTTTTGATTTTTTTGTTTTTGACATATAGGTGCATATCGCGTGAACCATTAGTGATAATTAAAAAAATTGCTTCAAATTTGGATTCCTGAGTCCGTTAAGATGATGATTACACTATAAAACAATTTTTGGATTCTTTTGTTTTTGACATATAAGTGGATATCTCGCGGACTATTGGTGATAATTGAAAACTAACTTCAAATTCGGATTTTCGAGTCTATTAAGAAGATGATTAGACAATAAAATCATTTTTGGTTTCTTTTGTTTTTTAACATATAGGTGCATATCGCGTGAACAATGGGTGATAATTGAAAACTAACTTCAAATTCGAACTCTTGCGACCTTCAGGATGATAATTGTACAATAAAACAATTTTTTGATTTTTTTGTTTTTGACATATAGGTGCATATCGCGTGAACCATTAGTGATAATTAAAAAAATTGCTTCAAATTTGGATTCCTGAGTCCGTTAAGATGATGATTACACTATAAAACAATTTTTGGATTCTTTTGTTTTTGACATATAAGTGGATATCTCGCGGACTATTGGTGATAATTGAAAACCAACTTCAAATTCGGATTTTAGAGTCTATTAAGAAGATAATTAGATAATAAAATCATTTTTGGTTTCTTTTGTTTTTTAACATATAGGTGCATATCGCGTGAACAATGGGTGATAATTGAAAACTAACTTCAAATTCAGACTCTTGAGACCTTCAGGATGATGATTGTATAATAAAACAATTTTTTGATTTTTTTGTTTTTGACATATAGGTGCATATCGCGTGAACCATTAGTGGTAATTAAAAAATTGCTTCAAATTTGGATTCCTGAGTCCGTTAAGATGATGATTACACTATAAAACAATTTTTTGATTCTTTTGTTTTTGACATATAAGTCAGAACTGTTGGTGATAATTGAAAACTAACTTCAAATTCGGATTTTCGAGTCTATTAAGAAGATTATTAGATAATAAAATCATTTTTGGTTTCTTTGGTTTTTTAACATATAAGTGCATATCGCGTGAACGATGGGTGATAATTGAAAACTAACTTCAAATTCGGACTCTTGAGACCTTCAGGATGATGATTGTACAATAAAACAATTTTTTGATTCTTTTGTTTTTGACATATAGGTGCATATCGCGTGAACCATTAGTGGTAATTAAAAAATTGCTTCAAATTTGGATTCCTGAATCCATTGAGATGATGATTACACTATAAAACAATTTTTGGATTCTTTTGTTTTCCACATACAAGTAGATTTCTCGCGAACTATTGGTGATAATTGAAAACTAACTTCAAATTCGGATTTTCGAGTCTATTAAGAAGATGATTAGACAATAAAATCATTTTTGGATTCACTTGTTTTTTGAGATATAGGTGCATATCGCGTGAACGATTGGTGATAATTGAAAAATAACTTCAAATTCGGATTTTGAAGTCCACCAACATCTTGATTCATCAATAACACTTATTTACTTAGTGCGGAGAAAGTAAAAAAAAAAACTGATGGGGTGATGATTTCGCACAAACTACGTGCTGCGATGATTGTACGCACGTTCGACATTCAATTGTTATTAAACCGAAACCTTGTAAAGGAGGCGGTATTCTTATAAAATTTATCCAAATTTATTTTGCTATAAGTTTTATTCATTTTTTGGGGAACTCACGCGAAGTTTAAGTTTTAAAATTAATGAAATCGATCGCAAATTATTGATTAAAAACTGGAAACGATTGACAATCGTGTACTTATTTTTGTAGTACCCGCCCACCTTCGTTATTATTAAAGCGCGGAAATTTTCTTCAATTGTTTAAAATTAAAATCGCCACAACTCGTTTTTCGAAAATTTTCGATTTTCAAAAATCCTTGTACTGTGAACTTGTAAAATTTCCGAATTTATCAATACTCATTAATTTGACATGAGTATTTAAAAAAAAAAAAATTAATCACACTAAATTCTCTAAATTTTAACATTAATAAATTTAAAAGACCCCAAATTTTGGCCCCCAAGTACAACTACAATAACTGATGTGACTGAAGGGGACCTGCCAAAGTAAAAAAAAAAATGGCCACTTATAAACCAATCAAGTAAGGATAGAAAAACGATTAGGGCGACATCTACCGGCGATATATTATGATTCAATAACGTTGTAACATTTTCGCCGATAGATGTCGCCCTAATAATTTTTCTACCCTAACGGTTACTTGATTGGTTTATAAGGGCATAGTCTCCACCGAAACGAAATTTTCTTTAATTGTTTAAAATTAAAATCGGCACAACTCGTTCGTTTGAAATGATAGCCCATCCGTGTTTGGTATCGAATTTCGCGATTTTAAAAACCTTTTCAACGCTTTTAAAATAATCCTTACGCCGCGCAACGTAATTTCTGTAGAACGCGATGTGACGCCATTATTCCGCGTCGAAATGCGCGTATGATAAATTTTTGATTGCTCTCCGCCTTTTTTACATGTAAATTCGGCCATAAATGTATCTGCATATTTCACGAGGGCGGCGGTAGAGAGGCTCCATTAAATCAAATCCTTTCATTTCGGGTGTCTGCGTTAACAAAAAAAAAAGACGCGACTCGCCCCGGGACCGAAAAAATTATTCCCCCCCCCCTCTCGGAGCCGCGCTGCAATTATTCGCAAATTTAATCATTGCAGCCGTTGAAAATTTGAAAAAAATCCAGAGGCTCGCCTCTGTGCGCATCCTAATTACCGCACCGCACTCGCTCAAAGGACGTCGTGATTATTAAAAAAAAAAAAAAACGGAATAAGAACGGGGTGTAATAAGCGAAAAAATACCTTTTAGCGGTGAAGCGGTATTTATGAAAGTTTCACGTGCTCCCACCCCGTTTCCGGTCGTCCATAAATACATCGCTCGGACACGCTAATCTCTCCCCTTATTTTTTTTCGCATGCCCCGTCCCAATATTATAAATATGCAAATCGCAAAACGAAATCGTAAATGAGCACTTAGCACGGATCCGCTGCGGGTCGCACAATGGCCTCCCCCGCTCCCGCTCCCGACGCCCTCTTCAGGAACGCAACAGATTGAACGAGGGGCGAGGGATTATCCTCCTCATCTGCCTTGCAAACATCGTAAACACGCGATTTTATTAGGCTCCGCATCGCGATCCGACATCCAGTGCGGAACTCCATTAGAGAATTGCCGCGGTTCTCAAAGCCTCCGCCGCCTCCGCCGCCGCCACCCCCACCCGACCCTAATTGAAGATGATGAGGCAAACGTCTATCCGGCGAGCGCGGCTTTCAGGAACTGAAAGAAATTCGCAAATCGGATTATGCGTTCGCGAATTATACACGGGAGAGACCAAAGAAATAAAGTTACAACTGGTAACGTTATACGTTACACGTGATACCATCATTCTAAAGCAATGATCGTATGTAACTAAAACCTGCTATAATCATGACAATTAAAACCCTGAAAACCGCGGTTCGTTATCATTATCCGTTTACGAGATACTGAAACCGCTAGTTGCAACCGGATGTATCCGGTTACAACAAAACATTACAATTCTTTCAAAATAACTACACAACTGCCTACGTGTTTTAATCCTGCACTTAATGGTGAAAACCGCGTTTCGATATCTTCATCCGTTTACGAGATATTGCATCCCCTAGTTGCAACCGGACATATCCGGTTTCGATAAAACATCAAAATTAATTACTAATTGCCTAGGTATTTCAATCCTGCACTTTATGGTGAAAACTGCGTTTCGATATTTTCATCCGTTTACGAGATAATGAATCCCCTAGTTGCAACCAGACGTATCCGGTTTCGATAAAACATCAAAATTACCTACAAATTGCCTAGGTATTTCAATTCTGCACTTTGTGGTAAAAACTGCGTTTCGATATCTTCATCCGTATACGAGATAATGAATCCGCTAGTTGCAACCGGACGTATCCGGTTTCGATAAAACATCAAAATTAACAACAGATTGCCTAGGTATTTCAATCCTGCACTTTATGGTAAAAACTGCGTTTCGATATTTTCATCCGTTTACGAGATAATGAATCCCCTAGTTGCAACCGGACGTATCCGGTTTTGATAAAACATTAAAATTAACTACAGACTGCCTAGGTATTTCAATCCTGCACTTAATGGTGAAAACTGCGTTTCGATATTTTCATCCGTTTACGAGATAATGAATCCCCTAGTTGCAACCGGACGTATCCGGTTTCGATAAAACATCAAAATTAACTACAGATTACCTAGGTATGTCAATCCTGCACTTTATGGTGAAAACAGCGCTTCGATATTTTCATCCGTTTACGAGGTAATGAATCCCCAAGTTGCAACCGGACGTATCCGGTTTCGATAAAACATCAAAATTAACTACAGATTGCCTAAGTATTTCAATCCTGCACTTTATGGTAAAAATTGCGTTTCGATATCTACATCCGTTTTCGAGATATTGAATCCCCTAGTTGCAACCGGACGTATCCGGTTTCGATAAAACATCAAAATTATTCGAAAATAACTGCAGGACTGCCTACAAGTTTTAATCATGCACTTGATGGCGAAAATCGCGCTTCGATAACTTCATCCTTTTACGAGATACTGAATCCACCGGTTGCAATCGGACATATCCGGTTCCGACAAGACATCATAATTACTCAAAAATAACGACTGCCTACGCGTTTTAATCCTACACGTAATAATGAAAACCGCGTAATGATATCTTCATTTGTTCATGAGATACTGAAACCGCTAGTTGCAACCGGATACATCCGGTTTAGATAAAACATGAAAATTACTCGAAAATAGCTGCAGAACTGCCTTCTCGCTATGGTCCTGCATTAATTAGCGAAATCCGCGATTTGAAACCTCATCCCGCTTACCAGTTATTCAATCCATCATTTGCGAATTAATATTCGATTGAATGTGTTGTATCAAAATTAACGAGAAATAAGCGACACTACTGATCACAAACGCATTTACGAAATATTGAGAGCACAATATAGCCAGTTCAACCCCCAATAATGAAATACTAAATTTGCTTTTTACGTAAAAAATTGTAGAGGCCGGAAACTATACGCGATATGTGCTGATAAAAAAAATAAGAAACCTATTAATTTGCCTCGAGTCTGTGAATTCAAACACAAAAAACCGTGGTTTTATATCTCCACCGGTTAACGAGATATTGAGACCGCTGACCGCTGGTTACAAACGGATACATCTAGTTGATCAAAAACATCGAAACAAATAAATTAAATAACCACGCCACTGACTACGTAGAGCGGTACAGAAGAGAAAGGTGAAAATGAGGTTTTTTGAAATTGCGTCCTGTTTACGACTCATTGGTGCATCCTGTTTAAAATATAATATTGGTAGAAAAAAAAATTAACTACTCCACTGGGCAGATATAGTAGTGCAGAACATAATACCGAAAACAGCGATTAAAAATTTAATTTCATTAACGAGATATCGAGACCGCTAGTTGCAACCGGAAACATCCGGTTTATTTAAAATAAGCAAATTTAAAAAAAACTTCTGCACCATTAATTCGAAATAGTATTGAAAAACTAACCACTCCACTGAGCACATATAATAGTGATAAATATAATGGCGAAAACCGCGATTCAAAATTTCATCTCATAAACGAGGTATCGAGTCCGCTAGTTGAAACCGGAAACATCCGGTTTATTTAAAATAAGAAAAATCTGAAAAATTACTGCACCACTAATTAAAAATAGTATTTTTAGACATGGTACTGAAAATTTCGTTTACAACCGGAAACATCCGGTTTATCCAAAATAAGAAAAATCTGAATAAAAACTGCACCACTAATTATAAATAGTATTTCTACATATAGTACTGAAGACTGCGTTTAAAAACGTCATTTCGTTGACAACCGGAAACATCCGGATTATCCAAAATGAGAAAATTTTTAAGAAAATTCTGCACCATTAATTAGAAATAGTATTCCTAGACATAGTAATGAAAATTGCCTTTAAAAACATCATTTCGTTTACAACCGGAAACATCCGGGTAATCCAAAATTATTATGATTTTTTTTAATTACTGCTCCATTAATTAGAAATAGTATTTCTACATACGGTAACGAAAACTGCGTTTGAAAACCTCAACTCGTTTACCGCGTGGCCAAACCTTGTAGTTGCAAATGGACATTTTGACCACATCGCATTTATGAAGATAAAGAAGTCGTGTTTGGTACCAAACTTCTTAGAATTTCGCACACTTTCATAAAATCTAAATGTTTTTTTTTGTTTCTTGGCTTTAATTATTTTTTTGAAATACGATTTTATGTTCTTATGCAGATTCTCATTTCTTTTTTGGGTTTTAAGTTTCAGTTTTTCAGTTGTAATTTTTTTTTGATAGACTTACCTTGTTGGTGTGTCGATGTTGCATATCAAATGTTTACGAGTTATTGATGCATCCTGTTTAAAATATAACATTGATAGGAAAAAACCAACTACTCCACTGGACACATATAGTAGTGCAGAACATAATCACGAAAACCGCGATTAAAAGTTTAATTTCATTAACGAGATATCGAGACCGATAGTTGCAACCGGAAACATCCAGTTTATTTAAAAAAAGCAAATTAAAAAAAATACTGCACCATTAATTAGAAATGATATTGAAAAACTAACCACTCCACTGAGCACATATAATAGTGATAAATATAATGGCGAAAACCGCGACTCAAAATTTCATCTCATAAACGAGGTATCGAGTCCGCTAGTTGAAACCGGAAACATCCGGTTTATTTAAAATAAGAAAAATCTGAAAAATTACTGCACCACTAATTAGAAATAGTATTTTTAGACATGGCAATGAACATTTCGTTTACAACCGGAAACATCCGGTTTATCCAAAATAAGAAAAATCTGAATAAAAACTGCACCACTAATTATAAATAGTATTTCTACATACAGTACTGAAAACTGCGTTTAAAAACGTCATTTCGTTTACAACCGGAAACATCCGGGTAATCCAAAACTTTTTTTTTTGAAAAATTACTGCACCATTAATTAGAAATAGTGTTTCTACATAAAGTAACGAAAACCGCGTTTAAAAACCTCAACTCGTTTACCGCGTGGCCAAACCTTGTAGCTGCAAATTGACACTTTAACTACATCGCATTTATGAAGATAAAGTGGTCGTGTTTGGTATCAAACTTCTTAGAATTTCGCACACTTTCATAAAATCGATATGATTTTTTTGTTTCTTGGCATTGAATATATATTTTTTTAAACGATTTTAAGTTATTACGCAGTGCCTCAACTCTTTTTAGGTTTTCGGTTTAAGTTTTTGAGTTGTAATTTTTTTTGGACTTACCTCGTTGTTGTGCCGATGTTGCATATCAATTTCTCAGCTTCCGAAAATCCCGGATCAGCACTGTAAATACAAAAAAAAAATTCCGTGATTCAACATATTTCTTGCAACTGATAGAATATAGATGTTGTGTATCATATTTGATAATATTTTTAGTTATTCTACTTGCATCTAGCCACTCATGATTTTCCACATTTTTAAATATATTTTTAGATATTCTACTTTCATCTAGCCACTCATGATTTTCCACATTTTTGAATATATTTTTAGATATTTTACTTTCATCCAGCCACTCATGATTTTCCACATTTTCGCCAATATTATTTTACAGTGACGGCTTGCAAGGTGACTCATGGTACGGCCGAGTTAGCAGAGGTGGTAATACAGATCTCTGCAACCGACCCTACCCACCTGTATCGGTACCTATGCTACCTCGGCCATTCCATGAGTCACCCCACGAGCCGTCACTGTTTACACCATGTTTGACGTGTTTGTACTCAAACTTTTGCTAATTTTCCGACTCGTGTAATTCCGGCCAAACGCGACAGCAGCATCGGCCGCAAGCTCTCGAAACGTAAAACTATATACAATTACATTTTTTCGTGAAACGCGACGAAGGATTAAAAAAATTCCTTCACGAATAAACGTGTTCTTTTTGTTTGCAGCGTGTGTATAACATATTGCGCCCGTTTTACTCGCACGTATTTACGTTTTTTTCTTTTTTTTTCGTTGTGCTCGTGTGGCAGTGAATTATTACATTTTGAAATGTGTCATGCGTCCGTCGTAAATTACCTTCCATAGAGGGCGCTCTCGAACGTTTACGCACGCGACGTCACAATGTTTCGATATTTTTGTTAAATAATACGTTAAAGGCGTACGGCAAACAAAACGCCATTCAAATGTTTCCCAAGTGACAGTTCAATTTGTTTCGCCCCCGCTCAGGCGTTTTTCCTTTTTTTTTGCCCGGCATTTCGAGCGTCCCGTACACCTGAATAATTCCCTCCCCCCACCCGAAAAAATAACAATAGACGCACGCGAAAAATAAATGAAGATAAACATAAAGTGGAGCGATGTTGTTTTTTTTATCGGTTCAATTAATTGGGTAATTAAATGTTTTAATCAAATCGAAACAAACGAAAAATCCACACCTACTTGATTGAAAATTTCCGCATCGGATAAAAAAAAATGACCGACGTAATCATCCCCCTCCAGCCCCATTTATGACCGCCATTAAAGCGTTTACGTTGATTCGGGCCGGACGTGAGTCCGCTTCAAATTAGACTGCGTCTGCTTTTTTTATTTCCGGCTCGGTTTTATCGCTCAAAGTGCGGACGCGACCTTTAAAAACCGTACAAACGATTCCGCCCAATCGATTAACTACGTAAAAGTGAAAGAAATTTCAAAATCCAACAACTTATCACTGAGTTACGGCCGGAAAACGTGAAAACAAATGACTGCGGATGCGCGTTTTCTCCCGTAACTCGGTTATTTTAAAAGCTGTTCGACCCAAATTTGGAATTTGCAATCCTTGGGTGTTAATGAATATGCATGTAAGGTGTGAGCCACGGAATTTTGTTTCTAAGTTGGCCATGCCTGAGAGAGGAAAACATAGCAGTCATGTCTGAGATTAATTCATTTTTTTAAATCTAATTAAATTCATGACGTAATAATATGCGACACACCTCATTTATCTCACAGCCAACTCTGAAACAAAATTTTGTGGCTCACACGATATAATGAGAATGATGGTTGCGACCGTTACTACGTGGTAAGGATAACGGCCGGCGAGAGGTATGTAAAAGTGAAAGAAATTTCGAAATCCAACAACTTATCACAGAGTTATGGGCGGAAAACGTGAAAACAATTGACTGCGGATGCACGTTTTCTCCCGTAACTCGGTTATTTTAAGAGCTGTTCGGCTGAAATTTGGAATTTGCAATCCTCGGGTGTTAATGAATATGCATGTAAGGTGTGAGCCACGGAAATTTGTTTCTAAGTTGGCCATGCCTGAGAGAGGAAAACATAGCAGTCATGTCTGAGATTAATTCATTTTTTTAAATCTAATTCAATTGAACTAATACCTCATTTATCTCAAAGCCAACTCTGAAACAAAATTTTGTGGCTCACACGATATAATGAAAATTATGGTTGCGACCGTTACTACGTGGTAAGGATAACGGCCGACGAGAGGTACGTAAAAGTGAAAGAAATTTCAAAATCCAACAACTTATCACCGAGTTATGGGCGGAAAACGTGAAAACAATTGACTGACGATGCACGTTTTCTCCCGTAACTCGGTTATTTTAAGAGCCGTTCGGCTCAAATTTGGAATTTGCAATTCTTGGGTGTCAACGAATGTGCATGTTTAATGAAAAGTATGGTTGCGACCGTTACTACGTGGTAATCCGTAATTAAACAGAATTTCAATTCGTTTACCTGCTTTATAAATGTTATAAAGATTACTTTACTTAATAGAAATGAAAATTTAAGTTGTTTTGTATTTTTCAAGGGCGCCCTGTTAATAAATATATCGTGTGAGCCACAAAATTTTGTTTCAGAGTTGGCTGTGAGATAAATAAGATATGTCGCATATTATTACATCATGAGACTTGAATTAGATTTAAAAAAATGAATTAATCTCACACATGACTGCTACGTTTCTCTCTCTCAAGCATGGCCAACTCAGAAACAAAATTCTGTAATTAATTATTATTATTATTGTATTTTTTCTGATAAATAATCAAAAATTTGAATGGAAAATAATTGAAAATTTTGTATGTAATTAAACTAGATTTCACTTCGTTTACCCGCAGAATATTAAAAAAATTGAATGTAAATTTTTTTTTTAAATAAATTCATTTATTTTAAATTATAAAATTTAATAGTAATAAAAAAACTAAATTATTTCCTGAAAAGATTTTTTATGTAAACCTCACGGTTCTAATTTTATGCAATTTCAAAATTTGAATCTAGCCACCCGTTATTAGTTACATTTCCCGGCGTAACTACTTTGTTTTCAAAGATAACACCGTCGTGTTTGGGCTCGTTTCACTCGTAATTTTATGCACATTCGAAAAATCGCACCGAACTAATTTCAGCCACGCGTTATTACAAAAGTTCCCGGCGCATCCACCATATACGCGCCGTTGGGAATTTACGGCAAACTTTCGCATTAAATATTCGCGTAATTCCCAGTAATCTCTTAACGAATTAACGGTTTTTTTTTGCATTTCCGCGCAATCCCTTCGACAATTTAGCATTCCTGCTCATAAACAATGCACGATTTCACGTCCGAACGTCCATTTTTTTCCCCGGGCAAATCCGCTGAAGGGATTAATACCAGTTTACCGATCGACACATTACTCATTCCCATATAATTTTTTTTTTTTTTTGATACTCAAACTTAATTTAATTTCATGAAGAATGGGAATATGCCGTTGTTTTTTTTATTTAAATTTAAGAGGGAAAAAACAAATTCTTTGTTGACGTATGCATTATTAAACGTCGCAGCTTAAACAAATCTTGTTTACGTTTTTGACGGAAAATAGCTCGTTCATTTTTACTTTCTCCGTTACGAAGTACGAGAAAGTATTGTGATCGTGATTTTTTTTTCAAAAATTTTTTTTACGGAAATATCTGTTTTGGAGTCCCTAGATGCCATTTCAACAATTTCTGGAAAAAAAAAATTTGTGTCTGTGTGTGTGTGTGTGTGTCTGTGTGTGTGTCTGTGTGTGTGTGTGTGTGTGTGTGTGTCTGTCTGTGTGCGCTGTATCTCAAAAACTAATAGAGCGATTAATATGAAACTTTGCACATACGTCTTATTTGATAATCTGAAGAACTGAAAAGCTTTTGGTAAAATTTCGTACACCGGAAGTGGGTGTTTACCTTAACTGTTTTTTGTTTTTTGCCAATATTTTCTTAAATATAAAAAATATCACAAAAACATTTTAACAAACATCGAAGACAACAAAGAAATGAACATCTTTTGTTTGAAAATATTTTTCATAAAATCATTGCTATTCGAGAAAAAAATTTATTATTTTTTTTTAATTTTTGGTTTATAATTATGAAACGATAATAGTTACAGCAAATTTATATGACTAATAATTGTAGACATTGCCAAAATTAACAACTTTAAAAGAATAAGTTTTTTTCGAAATCTCGTTATTTTTTGAGTAAACCGAGTTTTTGAATTTGATGTATATTTTTTCCATCTTTCATGATTTTGACGTTTTAAACGTCAGTTTCATCCGAGTTTACGCAACGCTCGATGTACATTTAAAATATGATTTCAATTGAAAATAAACCCATGAAAACGTAAATATAAAGTCGGAGAAAGTAACATGATGGCCACATCACCATTTTTTTTCTTTCGAAACCGATTACCGCATTTGTAATAATATTATTATAATTTGTAATTGGATTTTCGTGCGTCGCGCCGTCTAATTACACGGAAAACGCTGTATTTTTGTGACAAATGCGGCGGTTATTGTAATTAACTGTTATTATCTCATGAATATGTTAAAAGCCGTGCATTTTTTTTTCACTAATCACGACTAAAAACGAGTCGCTTGGGAGCGATTAATTAACCGGGAAACTCGGATATATCGAGGACGACACGCACACGAAAAGTCGATTTTCATTTTATATATTTTTTTTTTCGTTTCGAAAATCGTGCCGACGCTAATTACCGATATTATCGCGCGCGGAGGAAATTAGAAAAATAGAATAACAAATTCGGTATGTAAACACACCTTCTAATAATGTTTAACCTCGTTTTACCTCATAATGACTTTTGAACGATGTTTTTAAGGAAAATTAATTCTGCGTAAAATTTTACTTAAAAAAAAAATTGAAGGAAAATGAATCCAGTTGTCAAACGACTACAGTCATTCGGCGTATCTCCGTTGCCGGAAGTCTCACAATTATTTTATAAAATAGTGTTCATAATGACCTCATATTTGAAAAAAAAACAAATTTTTTTTTTTAAGAAAAATTTAGTTTAACCCTTTTTTAGGTGTTTTCAGTTGATTTAAGCGCTTACGACAAAAGTCATTTTATATATCTGCGTTCCCGCAAGTCCTACAAAAGAAATTTATAGACAAATAGTATTCAGAATGACCTCATACTTGAAAAAAAAAACAAAAAAAATTTTTTTTGAAGAAAAATTTAATTCAACCGCTTTTTAGGTGTTTCCAGTTGATTTAAGCGCTTACGACAAAAGTCATTTTATATATATATGCCTTCCTGCAAGTCCTACAAAAAAAATTTATAGACAAATAGTGTTCAGAATGACCTCATACTTGAAAAAAACAAAAAAAAAATTTTTAAAGAAAAATTTAATTTAACCGTTTTTTAGGTGTTTTCAGTTGATTTAAGCGCTTACGACAAAAGTCATTTTATATATCTGCCTTCCTGCAAGTCCTACAAAAAAAATTTATAGACAAATAGTGCTCAGAATAACCTCTTAGACTTGAACAAAAAAAAAAAATGTTTGAAATACTTTTTTTATCTTTATTTCGACGTTTTCAGGTCGATTAAAGCTAGAAAAATGAATCTGTTTGAGCCACTTCCATCATCAGATTTTCACCGCTATGATGTAAATCGACGCAGAATTATAATTTAATGAATTTCCCATTGTCCGCTGTTTATTTTAAATGCAATTCAATTTTCATTAACCTGCACACACGCGAAAATTATTTATTCATTCTAATCAACGTTGATTTTAGGAATTTCTAAACACACGAATCGAGTCGGCCGCGGTTTTGCAATTAACGCATAGCTTCGCCCTTCATCGTGATAAACCTGTGCGGTGTTTGGTCTTGAATTTCATGAAATTTCTCCGAGATTACGCCAATATGTTTACATTTTTAAAAATTTATTAAATTCCGGGAATTTCGAGTATTTTATTTCATTCCATTTTTTTTTCTGTTTCGCTAGAAATTTTCGTAACGGCCCCATAAAAATATGCCCCAGCGACGTATCCCGAATATATAAATATAAACGCACTTTTCGCGGGGCGGGGGGGAAATGTTGCGCGAGGAGACGACTTTATTCCGGTACATTTGTTTTTATACGCGCTCGAGATAATGCTAAAAAATGGCGGGGAATTCGTTACATAAATTTGCCTGAAAAGTACGCGAAATTTCACGTGGATCGGCAACGGGCGCGGAAGATTTATCGTGGAAAATCTACAAGTTATAGCGAAAACAAACGTTTCAAAGATTGCTACACAAAATAATCGAGATGGCTAATTCATTCGAAAATGCAATAAAACGATTGCCGGTTGAAACAAAACTAACACCAACAACAAATCTGCGAAATAAAAGAACAAAATGCATATTTAGTAGTATTTTTCAGAAAAATGTAAATGACGAATGAAGATTTGAAAGTAATCCCAAGACATGTATAAATTTTATTTTCAAAAAATATATATTCCACTGCAAAGCTTGTAAAATTTCACGTTATTTGATACCAAACATGATATACTTATCTTTAAAAATAAACGAGTTATGAAGAAAAATTTTTCATAGGCGACTAGATCGAGTTTTCGAAATGATATAAAATCGTAACTAGTTGAGGTAAATACATGCGGTTTTCACTAAATTATTTAAAATATGTTTTTTTATTGATTAAATAATTTATTGTAAAAAATGTAAATTGTTGAAATAATCCCAAAACATTTATAAATATTACTTTCAAAAAAATATATTCCATTAAAAAGTTTTTAAAATTTCACGTTATTAGTACCCAACATCGCATATTTATCTTTAAAAATAAACGAGTCATAGAGCAAAACAAAATTTTCATAGGCGACTAGATATAAAATCGTAACTAGTTGAGGTAAATACAGGCGGTTTTCACTAAATTATTAAAAATATGTTTTTCTATTAATTAAATAATTTATTGTAAAAGGTAATTAGTAGTATTTTTCATAAAAATGTAAATTGTTAAAACAATCCCGAAATATTTATAAATTTTATTTTCAAAAAAATATATTCGATTGCAAAGCTTGTAAAATTTCACGTAATTTGATACCCAACATGACATACTTATTTTTAAAAATAAACGAGTTATGGAGAAAACAAAATTTTCATGGACGACTAGATCGAATTTTCCAAATGATATAAAATCGTAACCAGTTGAGGTAAATATTTGCGGTTTTCACTAAATTATTTAAAATGTGTTTTTTTATTGATTAAATAATTTATTGTAAAAGATAAATAATAGCATTTTTCATAAAAATGTAAATTGTTAAAATAATTCCGAAACATTTACATATTTCGTTGTAAAGCTTGCAAAATGTCACGCTATTTTATACCCAGCATGACGTACTTATCTTTTAAAATAAACAAGTTATGGAGAAAACATAATTTTCATAGGCGACTAGATCGAATTTTCAAAATGATATAAAATCGTAACCAGTTGAGGTAAATACATGCGATTTTCACTAAATTATTCAAAATATTTTTCTCTACCACCAATTAAATAATTTATCGTATAACATTAACACATGATAAGACAATGAAAAAGTTAAACCTGTTTTATTTTTGTTCTCTAACGTAACGCCAATAGAATTTCACGTAATTTAATACCGGACATGACATATTTATCTTCAAAAATAAACGAGTAACGGAGAAAACAAAATTTTTATAGGCGACTAGATGCACTTTTTAAAATGCTATAAAATCGTAACCAGTTGAGGTAAAAACATGCGGATTTCACTAAATTATTTAAAATATGTTTCTCTATTAATTAAATAATTTATTGTAAAAGGTAATCAGTAGTATTTTTCATATTTCTGTCACTAATATCACAAACCATTTGGTTGAATTATATGCTTTTATTTTTTCTTTGACAAATTTCTTAATTATATATATATATATATATATATATATATATATGTATTGCATTTTACTGTACCCAGTATATCTTTAGGAAATAAATCATATCTTATCTTATCTTATCTTATAATCCCAAAAAGTTTATAAATTTTATTTTCATAAAAACATATTCCATTGTAAAGCCTGCAAAATTTCACATAATTTGATACCCAACATGACATACTTATTTTAAAAAATAAACGAATTATAGAGAAAACAAAATTTTCATAGGCGACTAGATGCAGTTTTTAAAATGATATAAAATCGTAACCAGTTGAGATAAATACACTCGGTTTTCACTAAATTATATAAAATCTGCTTTTCTACTAATTAAATAATTTATTGTAAAACATTAACACATGATGAGATAATGGAAAGTTATACCTGTTTCGTTTCTATTCTCTAACGTAAAGTCAATAAAATTTCATGTAATTTGATATGTAATATGCCATATTTATCTTCAAAAATAAACGAGTTATGGAGAAAACAAAATTTTCATAGGCGACTAGATGCAGTTTTTAAAATGCTATAAAAGCGTAACCAGTTGAGGTAAATGCATGCGGATTTCACTAAATTATTTAAAATATGTTTCTCTGTTAATTAAATAATTTATTGTGAAAGATAATCAGTAGTATTTTTCACAAAAATGTGAATTGTTAAAATAATCCCGAAAAGTTTATAAATTTTATTTTCATAAAAACAAATTCCATTGTAAAGCCTGTAAAATTTCAAATAATTTATTTGATACCCAACATGACATACTTATTTAAAAAAAATAAACGAGTTATGGAGAAAACAAAATTTTCATAGGCGACTAGATCGAGTTTTCAAAATTATACAAAATCGTAACCGATTGAGATAAATACAAGCGGTTTTCACTAAATTATATAAAATATGCTTTTCTACTAATTAAATAATTTATTGTAAAACATTAACACATGATGAGATAACGGAAAGTTACACCCGTTTCGTTTCTATTCTCTAACGTAAAGTCAATAAAATTTCATGCAATTTGATACTCAACATGACATATTTATCTTTAAAAACAAACGAGTTAAAGAGAAAACAAAATTTTCATAGGCGACTAGATGTAGTTTTTAAATTGGTATAAAATCGTTACCAGTTGAGGTAAATACATGCGGTTTTCACTAAATTATTTAAAATATTTTTTTCTACCAATTAAATAATTTATTGTAAAATATTAACACATGATGAGTTAACGAAGAGTTGAAATAAATCAACGCAGTTTTCACTAAAACTTTCACCATAAACCAAATCAAATTATATTCGATATTTGCGCCACACTCTTGATGGACACCAAATTTTAAATCAAATTAGTGTAACAATTCTTTTAAATAAAAGGTACCACCACGTGGTAATAAAGAGTAACAAGTGTTTTAACTGTTTAACTGGAATGCTCGTAAAATTTCATTAAAACAGGTTTCAAACACGAAACGTTTATCTTAAAAAATAAACGAGTTATGAGCAAAACCAATCAAAATAAATTGCTATTTTCATCAGAATCAAGTAATTCTAATCATGTTGAAATATTATTATTATTATTATTATTATTTAATCGAACACTAATTCATGTTAACTAAATATAAAATAATTTAATTTTAAATTTAATTTTTTATATCGACCATACCTCAGTTGTTATTGAAAATCGATTGTCCGACTTGGGTGGTTAATAATCGGAAATTTTGAAAAGAATTCAGTGCCGTTGTTAAAATTGTACAAAAGCGGTGTTGCCATGTTTTTTTTTGTTTTGATGGATTTTGGCGAGGTTGCCAAATTCTGAATTATTTTTGAAAAACATTTCTGAAATCGATTTTTATTTCGCTTATTATTTCTTTATAAGTTGAAGAATTGTGTTAATTTTTAATCGCGTATCCTTCATTTGTTATCCAAAATAGGTAAACCGAGTTGGGTGTCTAATAAAAGAAAATTTCACCTAGAATCCAGTGGTGGCGTTAAAATTATCGACTAGCGGCTGTACAGCGAGATACACATGCGACGTTGCCACATTTCTCGATTAGAACTTTTGCTGAATGAAAACAATGCACGAACGTTTGTATTGTTCACAATAATTTTCATTACGAAATCATTTTCCAGATTAATTATTTACAGCGCGCTGTTTATCCCGTTTACCGCGCGCCGTTTTCCATTAATCGAGTATTGTTTTTGAATCGTGCATATTTCATCAGTTTTCGGAAATAAACGTGGGGAATTTTCGAGTGCGACGTTGCCGCGATTCTTCTTGAAATAAAAATTGAACCGCGGCCATATTTCGAACACAGATTGGAAACCGATACGGATCTAGATGGCCGCGGCGTGTGTGGGCGGGCGAAACATCGGACTGATTAATGTTGAATAATTTAATTGAATTTATTATTTAAACTCGGGGCGCGCTTCCGACGACAGTTTTACACGGCCGGGGCTTTGACGGATGGCCGCCGTAAATTATTAAACAACGGTCGCGCGGATCTGTTTTATTTTTTTGAACATTTTTTTTTTTTTTGTTAAATATTTTTTAATATTCCGCGGAATTCCCGCTTGTATATTCGTTGCGTGCGTTTCCCCGGCAAAACATTTGAATGTCAAGCAGGCGACGGCTCGATTCGAGAATATCAATTCCCGTAAAATATGTGCGACGTTTCATAACCCCCCCGCCCCCAGCCCCCTCATCGTCGCTCGATTGTTTCCCTAGCAAATTGCCGTGAGCGCAACTTGCAAATGCTGTGGGAAAAACACGAGACGTCGCGATTAAATGAAGACAATTGAGAATAATTATCCTAATAAGGGGAATAAATAAAAAGACACCGGAAAGTTTTACGGGAAAAGGAAAACAATTGAAATCGCTTTGGTTTTAATTTTTTTTCCACCTCGGAGTTAACTTGAGCAACAAATTCGCGCGGATTTATCGCTTCATCCGCGCGGAAGTTCACCGAATTAAAAAATCGGGAAAAGTTTTACGCGCGCCCCGCGACGAGTTATTATCCCGTAAATTCACTGCGGGGCTTTTAAAATTGCGTAAGAAACAAGATTATCGTTGCAAATTCACCATTTTGCTATGGATTTATTAATTTTTATTATTTTCGTAATCTGCGGATTTTTTTATGGAATCACATACCAAACACGCTGTGATTATCTTACGATTAGACTCGGAAATGTGGCAACACCGCACTGCATATCTCGAACTGCGTGCTAGCTAGAGGGAATCTGCAAACGCAAACGGATTGTTTGCAAAATTTCCTGTTATAAGACACCCTACTCGGCATACCTAACTGCAATAGTAACCGAGATATGACCAAAAAATAAAAAAAATGTTTTAATAAATTTATTACCTCATGCATCCATCTAAGAAAAAATTATGAATTGCGATCACATCAAATAAATATTATACATGCGGTGATTATCACAATATTAAACTTAAAAAATGGCAACACCGCATTCGTATCTCGAAGTACGTAGGCTTTTCAGTAAATCTGCCAACGCCAACTGATTGTTAACAAAATTTCCTGTTATTAGAGCACCAACTCGGCATATCTATCTTCAATAACAACTGAATTATGACCAGTAAAAAAATAATATTAAAACCTTCATATCTCCTAAACGAGTAATTATTTTTTGAAAATTATTTCAAATTTCGAATATCAACATCAGAAACAATCGTTTAGAAAAAAAAACGCTTTCGTGGTACCTTTTTGTTTTTTTATTGTTTTGTCTAGAGCAATTAATAGTCGTGATTTTGCAAAAATTTCTTCGGTTTTATGTTCCGCGGTGGATCAAGAAACTTTTAAATAAAAAACGCACTTTCGACACGTCAATTACTCAAATTAGAAAAATGGCAACACCGCTTGCTATCTCGAAGCACATGGTTTTTTTAAGTAAATCCACAAATGCCAACTGATTGCTTACAAAATTTCCTATTATCAGAGCCCCGACTCGGCATACCTATTTACAATAACAACT
Organism: Ocypus olens; assembly: GCA_910593695.2. Lineage (NCBI taxonomy): Eukaryota > Metazoa > Arthropoda > Insecta > Coleoptera > Staphylinidae > Ocypus > Ocypus olens. The sequence continues at coordinate 2,370,138 of OU343055.1, read as the reverse complement.
GAATTATGACCACTAAAAAAATAATATTAAAACTTTCATATCTCCTGAAGGAGTAATTATTTTTTGAAAACTACTTCAAATTTCAAATCTCAACATCGGAAACAATCTTTAAATAATAAAAAAAAACATTTGCGAAAAATGTGCACACCATTCGGAACGGTGGAGGATATTAGCGGGTTCTAAGTCAGGAAGTGAAACCGGAAATACATTCCGGAAGCACATCCGGTTTACGTTTCCGGTTCTGTGGTTTCCTGTCAGGCATTGGAGGATATTCAGAGCGTTTTCAGCCAGAAAGTGAACCCGGAAGTACATCCCGGAAGCAGATCCGGTTTTCATTTTCGGTTTTGTGGTTTCCTGTCGGGCAGTGGAGGATATTTAGAGGGTTTTCAGCCAGAATGTGAACCCGGAAGCAGATCGGATTTTCATTTTTGGTTTTGTGGTTTCCTGTCGGGCAGTGGAGGATGTTTGGAGCGTTTTCAGCCAGAAAGTGAACCAGGAAGTACATCCCGGAAGCAGATCTGGTTTACGTTTCCGGTTTTGTGGTTTCCTGTCAGGCAGTGGAGGATATTTAGAGGGTTCTCAGCCAGAAAGTGAACCCGGAAGTACATCCCGGAAGCACGTCCGGTTTACGTTTCCGGTTTTGTGGTTTCCTGTCAGGTAGTGGAGGATATTTAGAGGGTTTACAGCCAGAAAGTGAACCCGGAAGTACATCCCGGAAGCAGATCCAGTTTTCATTTTCGCTTTTGTGGTTTCCTGTCAGGCAGTGGAGGATGTTTAGAGGGTTTTCAGCCAGAAAGTGAACTCGGAAGTACATCCCGGAAGCACATCCAGTTTACGTTTCCGGTTTTGAGGTTTCCTGTCAGGCAGTGGAGGATATTTAGAGGGTTTTCAGCCAGAGAGTGAACCCGGAAGTACATCCCGGAAGCACATCCGGTTTACGTTTCCAGTTTTGAGGTTTCCTGTCAGGCAGTGGAGGTTATTTAGAGGGTTTTCAGCCAAAAAGTGAACCCGGAATTACATTCCGGAAGCAGATCCGGTTTTCATTTTCTGTTTTGTGGTTTCCTGTCAGGCAGTGGAGGATATTTAGAGGGTTTTCAGCCAGAAAGTGATCCGGAAGTGAACCCGGAAGTACATCCCGGAAGCATTTTTTTGAAAACTACTTCAAATTTCAAATCTCAACATCGGAAACAATCGTTTAAAAAAAAAACATTGGCGATATCCTTTTCTTTTTATTGTTTCGTCTATGACGGCTAATCAAGTCGCGTTTTTGCAAAAATTCGTTCGGTTTTGAATTCCGCGATGAATCAGGAAACTTTTGTACAGAAAACCGCACTTTTGACATTCAATTGTTTTACCTTTAAACCCTCGCAATATCCAAACGGTTGAATATTTTCACAAAATTTTTCCACATTTGCGGTCTACATACCAACGGCAACATTTTCACGCTATAAAAACGCATATTGAAGGTGTCGATTTTTATAAAAAAAAAAAACAAAAAAAAAACAAATGACCGCTGACGTTAAGACGGTTGAATGTTACCCTCGTAACGTCTGAATTTGCACAAATTTGCAATAATATAATCACACAATACATATTTTCTTATGTATATAATTTGGAAACGGAGCACTCTCAAAAAATCTGTTTAGACGGGCAAAAAATTAAGATTACCAACGCGGATTTATGGGGCGGGGGCGTGCTGGAGCCGTCGCGGCGTCCGCCCCCGAGAGAGGAATATAATGTTTGTCGTCACGTCTTCGCCCCTCTGACTAATAATAAAGTTTTCCGTTTTCCGTTCATGCCATTTCGCCATTTCTCCACATTTCTGCCATATTCTCCATTCGCGTCTCATTTCCTTTCCATTTTCCATTTTCTCCGAGTCCGAGACACCCCGTGGATCATGATAAACCACTTACTATTCACACCCCCCCACCCCCACCCACACACGACGACCGAAAGCGCGAATCCCGCAGTTCGCACACGTATCTCGGTACAGCGAGAGAAAAGTACACCCCCCACCCCTCGAATCTAATTGATTAAAATCGTCTAGCCACCAGTGGAAATGTTAAAATTATATTTAGCGTGATAATGGATTAAAAAAAAAGTTATTTTTAACATTACACGGGGGTGAAATTTATTTTACTGTCCTTATTGTATGAGATACAGGACCGAAGAGCGAGTGTAGTTGTTAGATGCCATTTCCGAGATATTTAAACTTTAAATATCGTGAAGCTATTTTGAATTTCCCGCCCTGGAAAACACATCTGGATATTCAAATGACGTACAATTGGTACCATAACGTAACTTAGACTTTAGTTTAACGGTGCAGCCTTTCTGAAAACCGGAAACGTAAAGTAATTACAACTAAACGGAAGCTGAAATCTCTTTCCGGTTTTCCGCTTTCCGGTTTTGAGATATAATGTATTAAAATAGCTCGAATATAAAAAAACACTAAAACACGTAAAGTAGTTACAAGTAAACGGACGTTGAAATCTCTTCCCAGTTTTCAGGTTTTCCGGTTTTCCGGTTTTGAGATAAGAAATGTCTTAAAAATGTATTAGAATAACTTAAATATAATAAAACGTAAAATCACGTAAAGTGGTTACAAGTAAACGGAAGCTGAAATCTCCTTCCGGTTTTCCGTTTTCCGGTTTTGGGATAAGAAATGTGTTAAAAATGTACTAGAACAACTTAAATATAATAAAACGTAAAATCACGTAAAGTGGTTACAAGTAACCGGAAGCTGAAATGTCTTTCCGGTTTTCCGTTTTCTTGTTTTGAGATAAGAAATGTGTTAAAAATGTATTAGAATAACTTAAATATAATAAAACGTAGAATCACGTAAAGTAGTTACAAGTAAACGGAAGCTGAAATCTCCTTCCGGTTTTCCGTTTTCCAGTTTTGGGATAAGAAATGTGTTAAAAATGTATTAGAATAACTTAAATATAATAAAACGTAAAATCACGTAAAGTGGTTACAAGTAAACGCAAGCTGAAATCTCCTTCCGGTTTTCCCTTTTCCGGTTTTGAGATAAAAAAAATGTATTAAAATAGCGTGAATATAATAAAACATTAAATCACACCTAGACTAAAGCGCATTAAAATTTATCGTTCTGAAATTGTAATTCGGTTAAAATCGCAGCCATTAAACGTCAATCATAATTTTTCATTAAAAACATTTTACCGCGCCGCCATTTAAATCCGACGTAATAAACGTCCGCGTCCGACAAACAAAATCGAAACGCACTTGAAAACCTTTTGTCGGCAATTTCGACAACGACGACGCGAAACAATTATAAACAAAACGCAAGTTGATACGAAAACCGAACGAATGAGCGGCGGAAACAAAGGAGCGCTTCAAATAAAATCAATTCGAAATGTAACCGCCGCCGCCGCTTCCGGATTCGCCCGCCCTTCCATTAGATTTAATAGGCTGACGCCCCGGATTTCATAATTGCGCCGTTTTAAATACACCTCCCGTAAACTCGGGAGCGAGTTTACTTTCATTATTAAATTTATCCGCGCCGAGTGCCCGCCGCGATTCGGCAACAGCGCAATCCCATTAGCGTCCACTCGAAGGGAAATTAAATTTGGCGAAGTTTGACACCCGACACGGCCGGGTCATCTCGGAATTGGGGGGTTGTTTGAAATCAAAGGCGGCCAGATTAGAATTTAAATAACCGTTAAATATAAAAATATCGCGTTGTAAGGAAAAATGTGCACACCATTCGTAACGGTGGAAGATATTAGCGGACTCAAGGTCAAAAAGTGAAACCGGAAGTATATTCCGGAAGTACAACCGGTTTCCATTTCCAGTTGTGTGGTTTCCTGTCAGGCAGTGGAGGATATTTAGAGGGTTTTCACCAAAAAAGTGAACCCGGAAGTACATCCTGGGAGCAGATCCGGTTTTCATTTTCGGTTTTGTGGTCTCCTGTCAGGCAGTGGACGATATTTAGAGGGTTTTCAGCCAGAAAATAATCCGGAAGTGAACCCGGAAGTACATCCCGGGAGCAGATCCGGTTTTCATTTTCGTTTTTGTGGTTTCCTGTCAGGCAGTGGAGGATATTTAGAAGGTTTTCCGCCAGAAAGTGATCCGGAAGTACATCCCGGAAGCAGATCCAGTTTTCATTTTCGATTTTGTGATTTCCTGTCAGGCAGTGGACGATATTTAGAGGGATTTCAGCCAGAAAATAATCCGGAAGTGAACCCGGAAGTACATCCCGGGAGCAGATCCGGTTTTCATTTTCGATTTTGTGGTTTCCTGTCAGGCAGTGGACGAAATTTAGAGGGCTTTCAGCCAGAAAATAATCCGGAAGTGGACCCGGAAGTACATCCTGGAAGCAGATCCGGTTTTCGTTTTCTAATTTTCTGGTTTTCCGTCAGGCAGTGGATGATCCTATTAGCGTCCACTCGGAAATAAAATTCAACAAAGTTTGACTGACACCCGACACGACCGGGTCATCTCGGAATTAAGGGTGTTTGAGGGGAATTTGTTTGAAATCAAAGGCGGCTAGATTAGAACTTAAATAACCCTTAAACGTAAAAAAAATTTGCAAAATATTGAGCAACGCCTGAGTTAAAAGGAAAAATGCACACCATTCGTAGCGGTGGAGGATATTAGCGGGTTCTAAGTCAGGAAGTGAAACCGGAAGTATTTTCCGGAAGCACATCCGGTTTCCGTTTCCTGTCAGGCAGTGGATGATATTTAGAGGGTTTTCAGCCAGAAAGTGATCCGAAAGTGAACCCGGAAGTACATTCCGGAAGCATATCCGGTTCACGTTTGCGATTTTCTTTTTCTTCGTACCAATGTACAAACCTTCAACAACTTTTTTTGTGAAAATAATTTTTTCTTTGTTTCAAAATTATTTGTGATAATTTATTATTTTCCCTCCGTATAAACTCTGCAAATATTTCCGGTGCAGGGCCGTGATTTTTTTTTTTTAATATTCAACAATGCCCGAGTTATTAAGTAAAATATGAATGCGATTCGCAATTGTTTTGGATTATCCATTAATAATTCGCAAACGCGTTGAGATTTTTAAAAAATTTCCTCGCACTTTCAATGTGCCGAATAACTACGAAAAAATAATTGCAAAATACTCAACAATGGCTGAATTATATGAAAACATCTGCTCACGATTTGCGTTTGTTTTCGCTTTTGCAATTTACTTTTATTGCAAATTATTACTTTTGAATACTAATAAGAATAATAATTACAAGTGCAGAATCAAAGCGGAACATTTTTAACATTGAAAATTGGCAACGTCGCACATTTATCTCCAAACTTACAGTTGCTACGCTATTTTAACCGATATATTTGAAATCCGTGTGAAAAATCATGAAGTTAGAGTACAAACACGATGTATTTATGTTTATTATTAAAGACATTATTTCTAGTCACGGCCTTCTAGACCGAAATTTCTTAATTGCACAACTTGGCCGTTTTTGAAAATATTTCAATTCGTTTTTTTGCATTGTGTTATAATTTATGAGCACTTTTCATACATACGAGTTTTTCGGGAGAATTTGTTGAATCATTTTTCGAAGCAGTTGAAGTGAAAAATTATGGCAATTATTATTTTTATTGAAAATTATTATTGAATACTAATGATAATTCCAAGTACGGGGTTAAAACGGAAAAAATTTTAACATTGAAAATTGGCAACGTCGCACATGTTTCTCGGGAGCCACAGTTGCTGCGTTGTTTTAACCGATATATTTGAAATGCGTGTGAAAAATCATGAAGTTAGAGCACAAACACGGTATATTTATCTTTATTATTAAAGAAATTATTTTAAGTCACGGCCTTCTAGACCGAAATTTCTTAATTGCACAACTTGGCCGTTTTTGAAAATATTTGAATTCGTTTTTTTGCATTGTGTTATAATTTATGAGCACTTTTCATATGTACGAGTTTTCGGGAGAATTGAATCATTTTTCGAAACAGCTGAAGTCAAAAACTATGGCAATTTTTATTTTTATTGAAAATTATTATTGAATACTAATGATAATTCCAAGTACGGGGTTAAATCGAAAAAAAAATTATCATTGAAAATTGGAAACGCCGCACATGTTTCTCGGAAGCCACAGTTGCTGCGTTGTTTTAACCGATATATTTGAAATGCATGTGAAAAATCATGAAGTTAGAGTACAAACACGGTATATTTATCTTTATTATTAAAGACATTATTTCAAGTCACGGCCATCTAGACGGAAATTTCTTAACTGCACAACTTGGTCGTTTTTGAAAATATTTCAATTCGTCTTTTTGCATTGTTTTATAATTTATGAGCACTTTTCATACACACGAGTTTTCGGGAGAATTGAATCATTTTTCCAAACAGCTAAAGTCAAAAATTATGGCAAAATTTTATTTTACTTGAAAATTATTATTGAATACTAACGATAATTCCAAGTACGGGGTTAAAACGGAAAAATTTTTAACATTGAAAATTGGCAACGTCGCACATGTTTCTCGGAAGCCACAGTTGCTATGTTCTTTTAATCGATACATTTGAAATCAGTGTGAAAAATCATGAAGTTAGAGTACAAACACGATATGTTTATCTTTATTATTAAAGAAATTATTTCAAGTCAAGGCCTTCTAGACGGAAATTTCTTAACAGCACAACTCGGCCGTTTTTGCAAATATTTCAATTCGGTTTTTTGTATTGTGTTATTTTTCATACATAGAAGTTTTTTAAAAGATTTTTTTATAAATCTCTTAAAATTTGAAAAATTATTACTCTTGAATATTAATGATGATTTCAAGTACAGAATTAAACCGGTAATTTTTTAACATTTGAAATTATTTCCGACGAAAAAATAATTGAAAAATACTGAATAATGGTAGAATGTTGCATTTGTTTTGGCTAATACATGAATAACCCGCGGACGCTTGAAGATATAAAAAAAAAAAATTCCTTTCACCGAAGTCTCTCGAGCGCATTTTTAACGGAAACAATCGAGTCGGAAAACAATGGACGTCCAGGGACCGAGTCCTCGCATCGCTGAAAAGTTTCAGATTTAGTGTGTAGTGGGGTCAACGCGTGAAGGGTATTAAAACGGGCCGGGCCGCAAGTAACAACAATTTTCTTAACCATCTCCGGCGACCCTTTTAGAATCCGTCCCCGAGGTGCGATTCGTCCGCGAAGCAAAAGAGGGCGCGCGCGCGCGCAAGCAAAAAACGTAAGAAAAACGAGGGAAAAACGAGAGCGCGACGGAGTGGAATATAAAACAAACAAAAAAAAACAAACGAGTAATGACGGTGATTACGCGCGAATGAGTTATAAATGAAGTCATTTCGCATTCCGTATGCGCGCTAATAAATTACTAAAAAAAAAAAAGAAACAAAACACGATCGATGACATTTTTTTTGTTTGTTTGGCTTTCACCGTTCGTGCCTCCACGTCGGTAAACAAAATAACACGCAGCGAATTAAATTATTAATAATGCAATTAATTATAGAACAAAAGCGAAAATTATACAGGAATATTTGATGGAATTCGATGCGATGGGTAATAAACTGAAAGAATTTTTCGAATCCATCCACGCGTTCGGTGGTTAGGGGTGGAAATGCGAAAAACAAATGAGTGGCGATCGCGTTTTTTCAATTTTACGAGCTTACTGCTGTGTTTATTTGAATTTTTCTTTCACTTTCCGGTGTTTGATGTTAACCTGCATCTATTGACAGCTCGTGCGAGGTGGTGTCAGCAGTGGCGGCTCGTGGGTTTCCGTAGGGAGGGCAAAGACGGAGATGTTGCTCGTGCCGCACTGCTTACTCTTATAGAGGAAGCAAATATTTCGTTGCAGTTGCGGTCAAATTTTCTTCCGTTGTTCCACGAGTCGCCGCTGGTGGTGTGTTTAGGCGTATCAGCGTTTGACGCGCAAACACACCATCCGAACGATTTAAATTTCGACACTTGATTTTAATCGTAAAAAATAGTTATAATGTATCTGCTTAATATCATAAAGTAAAATTTTGAAATTAACGTCTTTTTTATGGAAAACAGTTGAATACAAAATTTCCAATCAGGTATAACTCGTTTGTTTTTGTAGATAGAGTACTCGTGTTTGGTATCAAAATTCATGGAATTTTGTCTAGTTTTACGAAATGATGATGAATACGTTGAAATTATAAAATAGTTTTTGACATTCTTCTATTGACAATGAAAACTTTTCTATTGTGGATTCCATAATTCATTATTTCGAAAAATTTAGGATTAAATGTTGCGCAATATTTGTGGTTACAAATGTATTCGTGGAAGGGGTTGCGAGTTGAGCAAGCAAACTTTCTTCCATTTCATCAAATGGAATATTTAAGCAGCGCCGCCTCTGCATTATATAAAAGTGAAAACCGCCCCGAGACATAATTACTTTTCCACCTAATTACAGATTTTTTGTCTCCTCTCTCTTCTCACTTCTCGTTTTAACCGTCAAACTTAAAGTGGAAAACAAACGGTAAATCATTAAAAAAATAGTACGACAAGAACGGAACGGTGTTTTCGACAGTTGGATATAAATTTTCGAGTGAACCGCGCACCTAACCTCAAAACCGCAAACTTTTCCATTAAGATCAATTTGCGGAGCTTAATGCATCCATAAATTGGATACAGAGTGTTGCACTCAAACGGCTTAATCTTGTTTAATAGCGCATTTATCGGAGGTTGAGCGACGCTAATGTTTAATAAAACAAAAATTATTATTACAAAACAAAAAGAAAATTCGTTGCACACTTGGTAAAACATTTTAAGTAATAAAACTTGATTGTATTACGTATTGAAACAAAATTATTGCTTATTTTAATTTCGATCTAGTGTGCCATGAAATAACATTTCCCGTGTTTGTACTCGAATTTTGCGAAATTTCCCGTGGAATCGGATCCATCGATCCGGGAGACAACGGCGACCCAATTAGCGATTTACGTTCGATTAATAATTAATTGACGAGGCGATTCTTGGTATTCGAGCCGCGGACTCTCCCCCCGCCCCCCTAATTCGACTAACAGCGAGTTGTACGCAACCGAGATCCGTGAATATTGCAGGCGGACTGCAACCTCCTAATGGACAACCCGTCTGAATATTGCAGGGTAAGTTGAGCCCGACGCGACCCGTTCATTATTCAGCGGCGAACGGGTCGAAATTTGCAGAAAAAAAAAACAATCGAAAAAATAGCCCACGCTGACGTTTAATCAATGTCAAGCGTCCTTCTCGGTGATTGCATTTAAAAATCAACTTTAATCCAATTATTTACAGAGTGCGCTCACGTCAATAAAAAAAAAATAATTGCCATTAGGTCCAATCAGCACACAATGTACACTCCATATATTTTTTTTTCGTCTGGCCTGCACACGCATATTGATTCCATTCGCGTGAAACTTATAATCAACTCCGCTCACACTATCCGCGTGAAATACCCCGCAGTTTAAGTCCAAACACGACGTGATTATCTCTAAAAATGAAAAAGTTACACGCGAAACTGCACGACTAGATAAAAACAACAAAACTGTCTAGACGGCGCAATTTAAACGACTATTACGTAATTTTAACATTAAAACATAATAAGAACGCTAATTTTTCTAACATTCAAAATTGGCAACGTCGCACGCATATCTCGGAACTTACAAGTGAAGAATTTTTATTCTTTTACAAATGATTACCCTTACATAATAATAATTCTAAGTAAATAATTAAATCGGTAAATTTTCTAACAATCAAAATTGGCAACGTCGCACACATATCTCGGAAATTACAAGTGCTACACTATTCTAATCAATAAATTTGAAATCCGCGCGAAAAATCATGAAGTTAGAGTACAAACACGATACATTTATCTTTACTATTAAAGAAATTATTTTAAAGTCAAGGCCTTCTAGTCCGAAATTTCTTAATTGCACAACTTGGCGGTTTTTGCAAATATTTCAATTTGGTTTTCTGCAACGTATTACAATTTATGAGTACTCTTTATACACAAAAATTTTTCGCGAGAGAATTTTAATCATTTTACGAAAAAAAATTGAGAATTTTTATTTATATTGCCTTCAATACTTTTAAATACTAATAATAATTCTAAGTAGGTAATTAAAACGGTGACTTTTTAATATTCAAAATTGGCAATTTTTATTTCTATTGCCTTGAATATTCTTGAATTCTACTAATAATTCTAAATAGGTAACCAAAACGGTAACTTTTTAACATTAAAAATTGGCAACGTCGCACACATATCTCGGAACTGACAGCTGCTACACTATTTTAACCAAAATATTTTAAATCTGTGCGAAAAATCATAAAGTGAGAGTACAAACACGATACATTTATCTTTACAACTAACGAAATTATTTTAAAGTCAAGGCCTTCTAGTCCGAAATTTCTTAATTGCACAACTCGGCCGTTTTTGCAAATATTTCAATTTGGTTTTCTGCACCGTATTATAATTTATGAGTACTTTTTATGCACAAAAAATTTTCGAGAGAATTTTAATAATTTTTCGAAAAAAATTTGAGAATTTTTATTTCTACTGCCTTCAAAACTTTTAATTACTAATTATAATTCTAAGTAGGTAACTAAAACGGTAACTTTTTAACATTCAAAATTGGCAACGTCGCACACATATCTCGGAACTGACAGCTGCTACACTATTTTAACCAAAATATTTTAAATCTGTGCAAAAAATCATGTAGTTAGAGTACAAACACGATACATTTATCTTTGCTATTAAAGAAATTATTTTAAAGCCAAGGCCTTCTAGTCCGAAATTTCTTAATTGCACAACTCGGCCGTTTTTGCAAATATTTCAATTTGGTTTTCTGCAACGTATTATAATTTGTGAGTACTTTTTAGACACACAAATTTTTCGAGAGAATTTTAATAATTTTTCGAAAAAATTTTGAGAATTTTTGTTTCTATTGCATATCATTACTCCCGAATACTAATAATAATTCTAAGTAGGTAATTAAAACGGTAACTTTTTAACCTTCAAAATTGGCAACGTCGCACACATATCTCGGAACTGACAGCTGCTACATTATTTTAACGAAAATATTTTAAATCTGTGCGAAAAATCATGAAGTCAAAGTACAAACTCGACACATTTACCCTCAGTAGTGTAGAAGTTACCCCAAATCAAGGCCTTCTTGACCAAATTTTCTAAATTACTCAACTCTGCTGTTTTTGTAAATAGTTCAATTTTTTTTTTTTTATTTATTACATTTAATAAGTCTTTAAAGGCGTACAAGTCTTTTATAGTAAAACAAAATATATATTTTTTCTGTTTTTGTAGATATTTCAGTTTTGTTTTTTTTTATTTATTACTTTAAAGTCTTTTACAGTAAAACAAAAAATATATTTTTTTAAATTTAAGAATACGCCTTCATGCTGGGAATCTAACTTTAAGAAATTTGGAGTTGTACTTAAATTATATTAAAAAAGTACGTGTTTCGATATACAAGAGGCGCGATGTTGCCAATTTTTATTTTTGTTTGTTTGTTTTTAACGTCGACTACGACGTCATCTGCCGCCACCGTTTATGTTCGAAATTTTGATATATTTTTAATTTTTTTAATTGTGTTACCCTGCTCAAATTGGGACACCCTGTAGATGAACACGTTTGTCATAATTAACAACTGTATCATGTTGGGTGTCTAACTACAGTGAATTTCATGGAGGTACGGAATCTGAAATTACCTTTTAGAAAAGTTACGCGTGTATCGAGTTGCGTGTGCAACGTTGCCATTTTTAATTCTCTAGTTCCTGATTTAATCGACTGTATTTTTTTAAGTAACGAGATTTTTGTAATGTTTTGCGTTAATTTTTCGCCATTTCAACTCTTCACAAAATTAATTCATTTGTTATCTGCCCCCCACCATTACTCCCTTGTTTTTAAAGATAGCCATGGCATGATTGGTAGCTAATCAGATGGATTTTAACGTAGATTCCGAATTAACAAACAAAACGTATGTAAATCTGAAACTTTTTGTGCGACGTTGCCAATTTTGGATTTCTCAAAATCAGTTTTGTGGGCGTATTGAATCCGAAATGTTGTCATTAACGAGTCTTAAAAGATTTGATTCAATTAATTCATGTATTTACTCAACAAACGCAATCTATTCCATCACTTCCATTACTCGCTTGTTTTCAGAGATAGCTGAGGCTTGTTGGGTATCTAATCAAATGAATTTTAATGTAGATTCCGAATTCATAAACAAAACGCACGTAAACCTTAAAATATTTGTGCGACGTTGCCAATTTTGGATTTTTCAAAATCAGTTTTTTAGGCGCATTGAATTCAAAATGTTGCCATTAACACGTCTAAAGATTTTACTCCATTTTTTAAATTTATTATCTCAATAAACGCAATTAGTCTATACCATCACTTCCATTATTCGCTTGTTTCTAGAGATAGCAATGGCATGCTGGGTATCTAATCAGATGGATTTTAACGTAGATTCCGAATTAATAAAAAAAAACGTATAAAAACCTTAAAATATTTGTGCGACGTTGCCAATTTTGGATTTTTAAAAATCAGTTTTTTAGGTGTATTGAATTCAAAATGTTGCCTTTAACATGTCTAAAAATATTTTACTCCATTTTTTAAATTTATTAACTCAATAAACGCAATTAGTCTATACCATCACTTCCATTATTCGCTTGTTTCTAGAGATAGCAATGGCATGTTGGGTATCTAATCAGATAGATTTTAACGTAAATTCCGAATTAATAAAAAAAATGTATAAAAACCTTAAAATATTTGTGCGACGTTGCCAATTTTGGATTTTTCAAAATCAGTTTTTTGGGCTTATTGAATATAAAATATTGTCATTAACGTGTTTAAAAATATTTAACGCCATTTTTTTTATTAATTTACTGAACAAACGCAATTAATCTATTCCATCACTCGTTTGTTCACGGAGGAAACCATAGCATGTTGGGTGTCTAATTACGTGGATTTTAACGTAGATTGCATATATGTGAACGTAATATTTATGTAAGGTGCGTGTTGCGATATATCAACGCGACGTTGCCGTGTTGACTCGTTAAAAATTAAAATTCCAATCGGTGCGTGATTGGCGTGTGCGCGGCTCGATCGCTTTAATTACTCAATAAGTGAAAACCGAAGTTAATCACATTATCGCGGCTCACTTTTAAATCGATGGCCAATTTTCGCCTCTTTGCTCTAATCGCGGGGATTAAAGCGCAAAGAAAATTCGTGGGGTTCGAACGGGGGGGGGGGGGGGGGGGCGGAGGCGGCGTTTTTCGAAACTTTTCAATTAAAAGTTGCGCCGATGGCCGCGTCAGATATTCGGCCGCTCGGGCGCAAATTAGACAGGATTTTTCCGTGGAAATATGATTAAAACTTGTTTAAAAACGAAAAGAACAAAAATCGGGAATTTCTTTTAAAAAGAAGCTCGCGTTCCACCTACAGGAAAGGGGGGCTATGTAAATACGGTCGCGAAATGCAAATCCGGCGCTAAGCGGACGCACTCGAGCGTCGCCAGTTTTAATTACCGAGCGACACCGAAAATTAATGCCGATTTAAAAAACGATCCGCACACGAGTTTCGCGATTTAATCGTTTTCCGCCGGATTAGAGCGCCCACTTGCCGAAAACTGGCAACGCCGCGCCATCTATCGTCGACATGATAATACCTAGAGCTACGTAATTAACGTATTTGTAAAGTTTATGAAAATACAAGCTCTACGAGTACCAACACGAAATATTTATTTTTAAAAACAAGCGAGATACTGAGGATTAAATTGTTAAAAAAAAAAATTGTTTTTTTTCTAAAACATAAATCGAGATTGTGAAAATGAATCGGTTGTATGAAAAAAGTATTTAAATATCTCGCACGGTTTTGCGTTTACGGGATTTCAAAAAATAGCCAAAAATTATTTTTTGTGCGTCGATAACTCGGCTATTTTTTAAGATAAACCAGTCGTGTTTGTACTCGTACTTCATGAAATTTTCCGGACATCATTTTAGTCGTTTCCGTTCTTAAATACGTGCCGTCAGTGCCGAGAAAAGCGATGTTGCCAAAATTTCGCTAAAATGATTCATCTGCAAACAATGAATATAAATAAAATATTTAAATATCTCGTACGGTTTTAAGTTTACGAGATTTCCAAAAATATCCAAAATTAATTTTTGTACGTCCATAACTCAATTGTTTTATAAAATTATTTTTTTTGTGCGTCGATAACTCAGTTGTTTTTTAAGATAAACCCGTCGTGTTTGTACTCGTTTTTCATGAAATTTTCCGGATATCATTTTAGTCGTTTCCGCTTTGCCGAGAAAAGCGACGTTGCCAATATTTCACCGAAGTGATTCAACTGCGATGAATTAGAGACGCCCGTCACGATTCCTTTTCAATAATTCGCTTGTCCGGAGACGTCTCTATATCTATCAGCAGTGTGCGCCCGTTCATTTGTTTTCGAGCGTTTGTGCGCCGCCATAAAATCCGCCACACGTCCCCTTTTATCGTCTTTCCGGGACGCGGCAGTCCGGGAACGTGCACTCGAAATCAAAATCGAAAACATAGGAAAAGAAAGAAAGAGAGAGAGAGAGAAGGAAATTTATCGGCGCGTCTCGTTCCCGGCCATAAAATCGCTCTCGCCCCGAAACCATATTGTTATTTACATGACAACCCCCTAAACACTTGTACAAGTTGCACACGGGTTTACTTTACGACGCGACAAAGCTCGCGCAAACTTGTAATCGTAAAACGCGAAACGTAAAATGCATATTAAATGCAGCCAATCTTCATGTTTGCATGATAATGTAATAATCTTATTCGTGCGCCGCATTATTCTTAAATTGAAAGTCGTCTGTGGGGTGGAAATACATCAGGTTGAAAAGTTACGCTCGAAAAATAAGTTGCTTTTGCAATAACAGCAAGTATTGCGCAATCGTTCGTTAGAAATGGAGGAAAAAACAAATGAACATCGAATGCGTTTTTATGATCGTTCTAATCGTAATGACGAGATTTGCAAGATGGTGAAAAAAATTTTGAAATCGATTGATCGATTCCGAAGTTATGCCCAAAAAACGAAAAAACAATTGCGACCCGATTTTTCTTTTTCTCCGCGGCGTTAAAGATCTTTGCGCGTAGTTTAACAACATGAAAGAATTTTTGAAATCGAATGATCGATTCCGAAGTTATGCCAAAAAAAACGGAAAAACAATTGCGACCCGGTTTTTCCTTTTCTTCGCGGCGTTAAAGATCTTTGCGCGTAGTTTAACAACATGAAAGAATTTTTAAAATCGAATGATCGATTCCGAAGTTATGCCCAAAAAACTAAAAAACAATTGCGACCCGATTTTTTTTTCTCCGCGGCGTTAAAGATCTTAGCGCGTAGTTTAACAACATGAAAGAATTTTTGAAATCGAATGATCGATTCCGAAGTTATGCCCAAAAAACGGAAAAACAATTGCGACCTGATTTTTCTTTTCTCCGCGGCGTTAAAGATCTTTGCGCGTAGTTTAACAACGTGAAAGAATTTTTGAAATCGAATGATCGGTTCCGAAGTTATGCCCAAAAAACGGAAAAACAATTGCGATCCGATTTTTTTGTTTCTCCGCGGCGTTAAAGATCTTTGCGCGTAGTTTAACAACGTGAAAGAATTTTTGAAATCGAATGATCGATTCCGAAGTTATTCCCAAAAAACGGAAAAACAATTGCGACCCGATTTTTTTGTTTCTCCGCGGCGTTAAAGATCTTTGCGCGTAGTTTAACAACATGAAAGAATTTTTAAAATTGAATGATCGATTCCGAAGTTATGCCCAAAAAACGGAAAAACAATTGCGACCCGATTTTTTGTTTCTCCGCGGCGTTAAAGATCTTAGCGCGTAGTTTAACAACATAAAAGAATTTTTGAAATCGAATGATCGATTCCGAAGTTATGCCCAAAAAACGGAAAAACAATTGCGACCCGATTTTTTTTTCTCCGCGGCGCTAAAGATCTTAGCGCGTAGTTTAACAACATGAAAGAATTTTCGAAATTCCTTCACTCCTTCGCGAATTACGGCCGGAAATGCGCGATTTTCGCGGTAATTCACCTACGTGAACGACATCGAATATTCCGATGTAGCGCGCGCAATTTTCAAGACGGACCCGTCGTGTTGGTGCTCTAATTTCGTGAAATTTCACGCCCGACGCGTTTCCGGTCGCGAAAATGCAATAGGAGAGGCGGCGAGAGAGCGAGACGCCACTTTATACGGGGACGCATCATCGCGCCGGATCGGGAATTATGAGCGACGACGCGACGGGCGTCCGTGAGTGATTACGGCGTCGAATTTGTCCCGACGATCATAAATCAATCGCCGCCACCCCCGCATCCACTTGTTGAACCGGCACAGGGACGAAGAAAAGGAGAGAAAAAAAAACGAGGTAAACTCGGTCGGCTTAATTTATTCCCCGATTTCCATCCGATCCACCTGTATGTGTGTGTGTGTGGGAAAGTTTGTCGTCGGGCAACAAGTAAATTAAGTCCGCACAAACATAGGAAATAGACATGCGACGCGGTTCACCGCCCGTGCATGTAATTGCGCCCCCTTTTAATTGCATCCTTGAAAATCGTGAAGATCCGATCCGGCTGCGTGCATGCGACGCTAATTGATTTAATAAAACGAATTGTCACTAAAGCACGACGCAAATCAAACGTTCAAATAAATATAATGCTTCGTACACACTTGCGCCGAAAGCCGCACGGTGTGTACGATGCACAATACTACCAACCAAATATTGGTAAAAGGATTTGTTTTGTTTATATTAGTAAATTTCCTGTATTTTCGGTGTTTAATAACGAGTTTGTATCGCCAGAAAAAATTATCGTAGAGTTTCATTTTTAATTCCGCGATGAAAATGTGCACTTACATTAACTTAACCAGTACCATTGCAAACTGCTTAAAATTTCATGAAATTCGAGTACAAACACGACTGCGTTATCTACGAAAATAAGCGAGTTATGAATAAAAACATTTTTTTCTAGGTTAGAAATGTACACTTACATTAATTTAACCAGAACCATTGGAAAGTGTTTCAAATTTTATGAAATTCGAGTACAAACACGACTGAGTTATCTACGAAAATAAGCGAGTTATGAGGAAAAACATTTTTTTCTAGGTTAGAAATTACATTAATTTAACCAGTACCATTGGAAAGTGTTTCAAATTTTATGAAATTCGAGTACAGACACGACTGGGTTATCTTCGAAAATAAGCGAGTTATGAGGAAAACAAAATTTTCACGGCCGACTAAGATGAAATTTTTTAATCCTTCAAAATTCACACGAATTTATAAAAAAAAACATATTTAGTCGTATAATAAGTTAAAGAACAAACATATTCTGTCATTTAACGAAGTTTAAAAAAATTATTTATGACATCCCGGTATAATTTTTTCTACGCTGGAAATGTACACTTACATTAATTTAACCGGTACCATTGGAAAGCGTTTCAAATTTTATGAAATTCGAGTACAAACACGACTGGGATGTCTTAAAGAATAAGCGAGTTATCAGGAAAACAAAATTTTCACAGCCGACTAAGATAAATTTTTTTAATCCTTTACACGAATTTATAAAAGAAAACATATTTAGTCGTATAATGAAGGTAAAGAAAAAACAAATTCTGTCGTTTAACGAAGTTTAAAAAAAATGATTTATGACATCCCGGTATAATATGTCAACAGAATTTATTGACACATTTATAATCCCCGAAGAATTTCACGATATTTGATACCCAACACGGCCGATACATCTGCCCCAATAAAAGCGCCATAAAGGGATTTCGGAAAATTCCAGAGGTGACCGGATGCATTTTTCAAAACGTCGTGAAACGGAAACGGCGCGGGTTAACTCGATTCCGCGTCCGTCGGCACACGTGCCGGTTGATTGTGTTTCGCCCGTGCAAAGTTTCCCGGCGGAAATTAATTAGGGCGGACTGAAAAAACACGAAAACGAAAAAAAAAAAACCACTCCGCGTATCGGATTTAATTGGGGTCGGGTCCCGCGAGGAGGAGGCGACGTGCCCCCAAACAAACGCGGTCCCGATCACGAGTTTGTGAAAATTTTGAGGAAACAAGAGAGGACGACGAAAACGGAAGAAGTTAAAAGTTGGAGGGGGGTGGGGGTGGGAACGTGCGGACGGCGGACCGCGGGGACCGGACAAACAAACAAAAGTCGGGACGTGATCCGTTCGGGGGAATTTGTCAAGAGTTGAATAATTTCATTTGCACCTCTTTCGGCGAGTTTGCGGGAGGGCGGGAAACTTAAATTTTTAAAATCCAAGTTGCCAACTTTAAAAATAAAGTAAAAATAACTTGTTTTACAACGCGTTTTCCTTTACTGCCTTTAAAGACTCATCGGCGTGGTTCGAATTATCTTAAAAACCCGTTCGATTTTCAATTGTTTTTCTAGTTGTCTTACCATAAGATCGACGGAATTTTAACAAATCAATTGTTTTATTAGTAGAGCGAGAAAAAGTGCATCATTAACACTAACGAGCTAACGAGCAACCATCGCTTTGCAGACAAAAAGACACAAAAACTGCCAAAAAAGTAAAATCAAGTCAAACGACGCGTAATGAACTGTCAAAACTGGTCAAATAGCCCAAAATTGACAGTCAAAATACATAAAAAAACATTTGTCAAAATACATAAAATTAACTCTGGTCAAATAGCCCAAAATTGACAGTCAAAATACATAAAAATTTTTTTGTCAAAATACATAAAATTAATTATCTATGGACATAAAATCAACTGTCAAATTACCTGTCACAAATCATGAGATCAACTGTCAAATATCCTAAAATCTTGCATTACGTATTTGCCAATATCTGGCGTAATTATCAGATGTACTGTACGGTTAGTTTGCAAAGTGGTTTCGAAAAAAAAAGTGTTATTCGAATGCAGGTCTCGTATATCTAGTAAAAACAAATGACCGTCGTTTAAAGTGGAGCTCATTTCGCGCCCGGACGGAAAAAAAACGGGTCGTTAAGAAATGCACGTTACGTATTTTCAGTCGCGAATCGCGTTAATTCAGTTTTAATTACTCCGCACTCGTAGAAATTGCCGTTTAATAACGGCCGCGGAACAATGGAAATTAACAAAAGAACACTTGGAAGGATGAGAGAAAGTCGCGGCGACTAATTAAAACGCTCCGGCTTAAATGTCGAAATGGATTGGAGAAAATTCGGCGGTTTCCGGGTGAAATATGAACGAGTTATGATGCAAAATTGCCGGCGATTTTCATTTGTTTCGCGGTTTTTGCTTCATGGAACGAGAACGGCCGGACAGATTCTGAAAATTCCAACGGAATTTTCTCGCAATATCAAATATATTTTCAGGATGACGTAATGAAACAAATGCGAAAATAAGAATTTTCCAAGCTGTTGCTGTCAATCTATAAACCCAAAATGCGTTCATTTATCTATCCTTGAAGCAGCGTCGCCTTTCAACGACAACGAGCCGCCACTGGTGTATTTCATTATCATACACCCGACTATCCCGCGGTATTTTAAAAGGGCCGAATCCCTGTGGGCCCCAAACGTCATTTCCTGTCGCACAAAAGGGCTTTATTTTCATCTAAATTGCCTTCAGATACGCCACAATGAGAGTCGAGAGGGAAATCATTTATTAATGGACGCGCTTCCATACGCCCGCGATTTTAATGTCACCCGAGGGCAGAGCGCCGTTTTCTAGGTTATGTCGTGCCTCATACATAAAACAATCGACGGCCAGTGTCTCGGGGAAACTCGCTCGCGAAAACCCGGACGAAATTCCATTAAAAATAAGCGAGTTATGCAAGAAACTTTACGGGCGGCAGTCGCTTGTTTCCGCTATTTTCGCTATAATTCGCCCACCGATCGGCCGATTTTCGTTATTTTTCCTTGGAATATTAACTAAATAAAGATGGAATTAGTAGGTAGCGTTTGTTTTTTTTTTTCATCAAGATTACTTTTCGGCGAAATTCGTTAAAAACGTTTTTTTCAAACCCCAAGCAGGTAGTAAATAGTTACGAGAAGAAAATGTTTAAATCGGAATGTAAATATCTCTAACGGTTTGCATTCTATTCAACTTTAAAAAATTGCCAAAATTTTTTTTGTGCTTCCATACCTCGCTTATTTTTTAAAATAAATCCACCGTGTTTGTACTCTAATTTCATGAAATCTTCCGTAGAATGATCGTAAATTGTCAGAAACCAAATTACGCTTACCAACTTCGAATTTGAAAATGACAGTTTAGTGATGTTATTCGTAATTAAATTTCCAGTACGATAAAAACAAACTGGTTATTTTTTCAATCGATAATTTTCAAACAGAATTTAAATATTCCAAGCAATGGGTGTTATATTCGACTTTCAAAATTACCAAAAAAAAAAATTTGTTCGCCCATAACTCGTTTATTTTTCGAAAAAAATCCACCGTGTTTGTACTCTAATTTCATGAAATCTTCCATAGAATGATCTTAAATTGTCAGAAACCGAATTACGGTTACCAACTTCGAATTTGAAAATGACAGTTTAGTGATGTTATCCGTAATTAAATTTCCAGTACGATAAAAACAAACTGGTTACTTTTTCAATCGATAATTTTCAAACAGAATTTAAATATTCCAAGCAATGGGTGTTATATTCGACTTTCAAAATTACCAAAAAAAAAATTTGTTCGCCGATTACTCGTTTATTTTTCGAAAAAAGTCCACCGTGTTTGTACTCTAATTTCATGAAATCTTCCACAGAATAATCTTAAATTGTCAGAAACCAAATTACGCTTACCAACTTCGAATCTGAAAATGACAGTTTAGTGATGTTATTCGTGATTAAATTTCCAGTACGATAAAAACAAACTGGTTACTTTCTCAATCGATAATTTTCAAACAGAATTTAAATATTCCAAGCAATGGGTGTTATATTCGACTTTCAAAATTACAAAAAAAAAAATTTGTTCGCCCATCACTCGTTTATTTTTCGAAAAAAGTCCACCGTGTTTGTACTCTAATTTCATGAAATCTTCCGTAGAATAATCTTAAATTGTCAGAAACCGAATTACGCTTGCCAACTTCGAATTTGAAAATTACAGTTTAGTGATGTTATTCGTAATTAAATTTCCAGTACGATAAAAACAAACTGGTTATTTTTTCAATCGATAATTTTCAAACAGAATTTAAATATTCCAAGCAATGGGTGTTATATTCGACTTTCAAAATTACCAAAAAAAAATTTTGTTCGCCCATAACTCGTTTATTTTTTGAAAAAAGTCCACCGTGTTTGTACTCTAATTTCATGAAATCTTCCATAGAATAATCTTAAATTGTCAGAAACCGAATTACGGTTACCAACTTCGAATTTGAAAATGACAGTTTAGTGATGTTATTCGTAATTTAATTATCAGTACGATAAAAACAAACTGGTTACTTTTTCAATCGATAATTTTTAAACAGAATTTAAATATTCCAAGCAATGGGTGTTATATTCGACTTTCAAAAGTACCAAAAAAAAAAATTTGTTCGCCCATAACTCGTTTATTTTTCGAAAAAAGTCCACCGTGTTTGTACTCTAATTTCATGAAATCTTCCATAGAATAATCTTAAATTGTCAGAAACCAAATTACGCTTACCAACTTCGAATTTGAAAATTACAGTTTAGTGATGTTATTCGTAATTAAATTTCCAGTACGATAAAAACAAACTGGTTATTTTTTCAATCGATAATTTTTAAACAGAATTTAAATATTCCAAGCAATGGGTGTTATATTCGACTTTCAAAATTACCAAAAAAAAAATTTGTTCGCCCATCACTCGTTTATTTTTCGAAAAAAGTCCACCGTGTTTGTACTCTAATTTCATGAAATCTTCCGAAGAATGATCGTAAACTGTCAAAAACCAAATTACGCTTACCAACTTCGAATTTGAAAATGACAGTTTAGTGATGTTATTCGTGATTAAATTTCCAGTACGATAAAAACAAACTGGTTACTTTTTCAATCGATAATTTTCAAACAGAATTTAAATATTCCAAGCAATGGGTGTTGTATTCGACTTTCAAAATTACAAAAAAAAAATTTGTTCGCCCATAACTCGTTTATTTGTCCAAAAAAGTTCACTGTGTTTGTACTCTAATTTCATGAAATCTTCCATAGAATAATCTTAAATTGTCAGAAACCGAATTACGGTTACCAACTTCGAATTTGAAAATGACAGTTTAGTGATGTTATTCGTAATTAAATTTCCAGTACGATAAAAACAAACTGGTTATTTTTTCAATCGATAATTTTCAAACAGAATTTAAATATTTCAAGCAATGGGTGTTATATTCGACTTTCAAAATTACCAAAAAAAATTTTTGTTCGCCCTTCACTCGTTTATTTTTCGAAAAAAGTCCACCGTGTTTGTACTCTAATTTCATGAAATCTTGCGTAGAATGATCGTAAACTGTCAAAAACCAAATTACGCTTACCAACTTCGAATTTAAAAAGGACAGTTTAGTGATGTTATTCGTAATTAAATTTCCAGTACGATAAAAACAAACTGGTTATTTTTTCAATCGATAATTTTCAAACAGAATTTAAATATTCCAAGCAATGGGTGTTATATTCGACTTTCAAAATTACCAAAAAAAAAATTTGTTCGCCCATAACTCGTTTATTTGTCGAAAAAAGTCCACCGTGTTTGTACTCTAATTTCATGAAATCTTCCATAGAATAATCTTAAATTGTCAGAAACCGAATTACGCTTACCAACTTCGAATTTGAAAATGACAGTTTAGTGATGTTATTCGTAATTAAATTTCCAGTACGATAAAAACAAACTGGTTACTTTTTCAATCGATAATTTTCAAACAGAATTTAAATATTCCAAGCAATGGGTGTTATATTCGACTTTCAAAATTACAAAAAAAAAATTTTGTTCGCCCATAACTCGTTTATTTTTCGAAAAAAGTCCACCGTGTTTGTACTCTAATTTCATGAAATCTTCCATAGAATAATCTTAAATTGTCAGAAACTAAATTACGCTTACCAACTTCGAATCTGAAAATGACAGTTTAGTGATGTTATTCGTGATTAAATTTCCAGTACGATAAAAACAAACTGGTTACTTTCTCAATCGATAATTTTCAAACAGAATTTAAATATTCCAAGCAATGGGTGTTATATTCGACTTTCAAAATTACAAAAAAAAAATTTGTTCGCCCATCACTCGTTTATTTTTCGAAAAAAGTCCACCATGTTTGTACTCTAATTTCATGAAATCTTCCGTAGAATAATCTTAAATTGTCAGAAACCGAATTACGCTTGCCAACTTCGAATTTGAAAATAACAGTTTAGTGATGTTATTCGTAATTAAATTTCCAGTACGATAAAAACAAACTGGTTATTTTTTCAATCGATAATTTTCAAACAGAATTTAAATATTCCAAGCAATGGGTGTTATATTCGACTTTCAAAATTACCAAAAAAAATTTTTTGTTCGCCCATAACTCGTTTATTTTTCGAAAAAAGTCCACCGTGTTTGTACTCTAATTTCATGAAATCTTCCATAGAATAATCTTAAATTGTCAGAAACCGAATTGCGTGTACCAATTTCGAATTTGAAAATTACAATTTAGATGCATTAATCGTGAATATAATTCGGAGCGCGTTCTGTAAATTACGCTTAAATGGGTGAAAACGGGCAGCGGAGCGCGGAAACAATTGCAACTCGGCGGATTAACAATTGAAATTTTAATTCCGCTAATTCGGGCCCGCAAGGAAATAAAGCCGGAGAGCGAGAGGGCGCGCGCGTTGCACCCGATTTGACGTTCAATTTTCGAAACGGTCGATTAATTCAATTAAGCGGACTCGACCCGACCCACCCCACCCCCGTCCAAACTCTTTCATTTGTTTATTTCGTTTTATAATGTTATCCTCCACGCACGGAAAAACAAAAAAAAACAAATCCCGTTCGATTTTATTGCGCACCTGCGTTCGTTTGTTTTTCGCGTAAATTAAAACGCGCGCGCGTTATCCTCGTCGATCTGGTTTTTTTTTTTTTTTTTTTCGTAATTCCCGTTCATACGGGAAAATGCACACCGCCAGGTCCGAGAAGGGGGAGGGAGGGATTACGAAGGGAAGGTTTTAATTTGCTTACGAGGCGGACGGAACGGGATTTGATTTTCTCAAATGGATTCGCGTGAAATAAAGAAGAAAAAAAAAACTGGAAAAGCCGAACTGGAGTTTTTTTTTTCAGTTAGAACGTCATTTGAAAAAGGAATTAATTAAAAAAATTCTATGTTCATTTAAACCTTATTTATCACAATATTGTTTAAAACTCTTCACTCGTTCAAGAAATACATAAAAACAAAGGAAGATCGAAACTGTAATTTTCGCCTGAAACTAAAACATAGTATGAAAGAATTTTGAAAGATGGCCTCGTATTCGGAATGTTAACCCTTGGCCGCCATATTTGCGACATTATAAATTAAGTTCCCGGCGCATCCACCAAAACAGCAATTCGCGCTAACTATGGCATGTCGGGTATCGCAGAAAATGGAATTTTATTCCCTACGCAATTTTGTGATGAGATTAGGTGGTTATGTATGCATATAGTGGAGATATTTAAATTTTAAGGTTTGATACGTTTGGATTTTTACTTTCTTCGTTACGAAGTACGAGAAAGTATTGTGATCGTGATTTTTTTTCAAAAATTTTTTTTACGGAAATATTCGTTTTGGGGTCCCTAGATGCCATTTCAACAATTTCTGGATTTTTTTTTGTGCCTGTGTGTGTGTGTGTGTGTGTGTGTCTGTCTGTGTGCGCTGTATGTCAAAAACTAATAGAGCAATTGATATGAAACTTTGAACATCCGTCTTATTTCATAATCTGAAGAACTGAAAAGCTTTTGATAAAATTTCGTACACCGGAAGTGGGCGTTTACCTTAACTGTTTTTTGTTTTTTGCAAATATTTTCTTGAATATAAAAAATATCACAAGAACATTTAAACAAACATCGAAGACAATAAAGAAATGAACATCTTTTGCTTGAAAATATTTTTCATAAAATTATTGCTATTCGAGAAAAAAAAAATTATTTTTTTTTTAATTTTTGGTTTATAATTATGAAACGATAATAGTTACAGCAAATTTATTTGAATAATAATTGTAGAGAATGCCAAAATGAACAACTTCTAAAGAATAAGTTTTTTTCGAAATCTCGTTAGTTTTTGAGTAAACCGAGTTTTTGAATTTGAAGTATAATTCTTCCATCTTTCATGATTTTGACGTTTTAAACGTCAGTTTCATCCCCTCGATGTACATTTAAAATATGATTTCAATTGAAAATAAACCCATGAAAACGTAAATATAAAGTCGGAGAAAGTAACATGATGGCCACATCACCATTTTTTACTTTCACCGTTACGAAATACTAGAAAGTATTGTGATCGTGATTTTTTTTTCAAAAAATTTTTTTACGGAAATATCCGTTTTGGGGTCCCTAGATGCCATTTCAACAATTTCTGGAAAAAAAAAATTTGTGTCTGTGTGTGTGTCTGTGTGTGTGTGTGTCTGTCTGTGCGCGCTGTATCTCAAAAACTAATAGAGCAATTGATATGAAACTTTGAACATCCGTCTTATTTCATAATCTGAAGAACTGGAAAGCTTTTGGTAAAATTTCGTACACCGGAAGTGGGCGTTTACCTTAACTGTTTTTTGTTTTTTGCCAATATTTTCTTGAATATAAAAAATATCACAAGGACATTTAAACAAACATCGAAGACAATAAAGAAATGAACATCTTTTGCTTGAAAATATTTTTCATAAAATTATTGCTATTCGAGAAAAAAAATATATATATTTTTTTTATTTTTGGTTTATAATTATGAAACGATTATAGTTACAGCAAATTTATGTGAATAATAATTGTAGAGAATGCCAAAATGAACAACTTCTAAAGAATAAGTTTTTTTCGAAATCTCTTTAGTTTTTGAGTAAACCGAGTTTTTGAATTTGAAGTATAATTCTTCTATCTTTCATAATTTTGACGTTTAAACGTCACTTTCATCCCCTCGATGTACATTTAAAATATGATTTCAATTGAAAATAAACCCATAAAAAGTCGGAGAAAGTAATATGATGGCCACATCACCATTTTTTTGATATAAGTTAAATCGGGAAAGTGTTACAGTTGATTTTTGAAGTTGTATCACGACAGAATTGTTAGATATAATTATTTAGGAAATCGATAAAAAATTAATAAACCTCATTTTTCGCAGAATAAAAAGGGTGCAACATTAAACATTGCGATGATTGAATTTTAAGAATACTGTAAACACGGA
This sequence comes from Ocypus olens, assembly GCA_910593695.2. Classification (NCBI taxonomy): domain Eukaryota; kingdom Metazoa; phylum Arthropoda; class Insecta; order Coleoptera; family Staphylinidae; genus Ocypus; species Ocypus olens. The sequence continues at coordinate 2,343,840 of OU343055.1, read as the reverse complement.
TTAATTATGAATTCGTGGCTGATTTATAAACGTTGTTTGGTTAGGACAATTTTTAATAACATCGAGCGAGTTCAAATTTTGAAAATTCGCGATTTTTTTATGTGATTGAGCTTGTAGTAGTGCAAGGGGTTTATTATTAAACTCGAGTTTTTATTTTCAACTTCGTTATTTCCGCAGCGATTCCGTCGAATTTTGCGCAATCCATCAACAGGTCCGACATTGTAGCCAGCCGGAACAGCGTATATTCATCCGTCCAAAGCTCACTTGGATAATTAAGATAGCGCGCTGGTGGAACGTGCCCGTGATAATAACATTTTTGTTACGAGCGCACTAAACTTTTAAGATTATTTAATAATAAAAGCACACAGAGAGAGAGATGAAAAAAACAACAACCGCGCAATTTATTACACGAGCGTGTCGTAAATGCAGAAACAAAACGGCAACAAACCAAAAGTTGAAATTGGGAAGTCGTAAACTGTGGCGGTTTGAAAAATTTTAATAATTCAATGAAACGAGGTATTTGTTTCAATGATGAAAACGGTCATGCATTTTTGATACACCGTAAAAACAATTGAAGAGTTTTTTTTCATATTACGTAGTAGTTTGTTCGCGTGTATAATTGTAAAAAATGCACTTAAACCCGTTTTATTCCAAACCCTTCAATTGCCGCATCCTCAGGTGGAAACAAAACGAAAATGGAAAAACAGAAAACGCATTCGGGTTATTATTCAATGCATTTATCATTTCCCATTCAAACAATCGCTATAACTTCGATGGAAACAAAACACAGCGCCAACTAGATCTTGAAATCTACACCCAAAAATGCATGTAACTGTACGAATACTACCGAAATAAATTATTTTTTATAATAAAACACGATTTTTATAAATCATTATTTACATTTAATCGAATAAAACCGATTTTAATTTAAAATAATTATTCGTTCATATTACGACCACCGCGAATTAAAACAGAATTAAACATTAATAATCATTTTGTTGATTGGAATAAAACACTTTAACTTTTTTATACCACTATATTTATAGTGGTGTAAAAAAGTTAAAGTGTTTTATTCCAATCTACAATCAAAATGTACCACGAAGTAAACGCCGCCAACATTAAACAATTATTTTGTTATTTCCCGACTCGTTTGTTATAGTAATTATAATACTCACTTACCCCGCGTTAATATCCAGTTATCGCTGGATAAGTTCTTCTATTGTTGTCCATCAATCCCTTGTTTGTTGTAATGACGCCGCCTCCCTTTCACTTGATTACGCCATTGTTGCACTTTCCACAACACGGCGCCGGTCGAGCTTTACTCGCATCTTCCGGAATTATCAAACATCCCGTCGCGTCCGGTCCACACAAACACCAAAAACAAACGTCACTTCGATTTGGAAACACTTTGCGCGATCTTCTTCACAACTTGGGAACGATTTGCACTGTTATTAGTTTAATTTACCCGGAGATGTTGCGACGCACTGCTTCCGAAGACGATTTGCGGCACGTGACTGATTTCGACCAGACGATGCGTACAATCGATCGCTTTTTCTCAATTGTTTTTCCCGCGGCGACCTGTTGCCAAACTTCCAGTGTCAATAATTTATACCGGTGTTTTTAATTTTAATGATTTGTATGTTAAAATGTAAATAATTTATTTTATTTTAAAAACTACCAAGAAATATTTATGGTGGGTAAAGTGAAATTGTTAAAATCGAAGAAACGCAGGAAAAATATGCAGCGTGCTTAGAAAATTCAGAAAACATACCGGTTTAAAAATACAGAAAAAATATACAGGATGTTTAGAAAATTCCAAAAACTTGCCAATTCGTAGATGGATAATTAGTTTAATATAATTCATTTGTTTTCTCAATTAGAATCGCTTCTTAAGAAAGTTATGATTTTTCAAAATTAAAGATGCAAAAAAACAAAAATTCGGGTGAGGTTTAAAAATATTTTAAAAATATACAGGATGTTTAGAAAATTCCAAAAACTTGCCAATTCGTAGATGGATAATTAATTTAATATAATTCATTTGTTTTCTCAATTAGAATCGCTTTTTAAGAAAGTTATGATTTTTCAAAATTAAAGATGGAAGAAAACAAAAATTCGGGTGAGGTTTAAAAATATAGAAAAAATATACGGGATGTTCAAAAAATTCCAAAAACTTACCAATTAATAGATGGATCATTGATTTAACATAATTCATTTGTTTTCTCAATGTGAATCGATTTTTAAGAAAGTTATGATTTTTCAAAATTAAAGATACAAGAAAACAAAAACTTGGGTGAAGTTTAAAAATACAGAAAAAATATACAGCATGTTCAGAAAATTCCAAAAACTTGCCAATTCTTAGATGGATCATTGATTTAACACAATTCATTTATTTACTCAATTAGAATCGCTTTTTAAGAAAGTTGTGATTTTTTAAAATTAAAGGTCCAAGAAAACAAAAATTCGGGTGAAGTTTAAAAATATAGAAAAATTATACAGGATGTTCAGAAAATTCCGAAAACTTGCCAATTCATAGATGGATCATTAATTTAACATAATTCACTTGTTTTTTCAATTAAAATCGCTTTTTAAGAAAGTTATGATTTTTTTAAATTAAAGGTCCAAGAAAACAAAAATTCGGGCGAGCTTTAAAAATATAGAAAAAATATACAGGGTGTTCAGAAAATTCCAAAAACTAGCCAATTCATAGATGGATCATTGATTTAACATAATTCAGTTGTTTATTCAATTAGAATCGCTTTTTTATAAAGTTATGATTTTTCAAAATTAAAGATCCACGAAAACAAAAACTTGGGCGAAGTTTAAAAATACAGAAAAAATATACAGGATGTTCAGAAAATTCTAAAAACTTGCTAATTCATAGATGGATTATTTATTTAACACAATTCAGTTGTTTTCTCAATTAGAATTGCTTTTTAAGAAAGTTGTGATTTTTCAAAATTAAAGGTCCAAGAAAAAAAAATCAGGTAAGGTTTAAAAATATATAAAAAATATACAGCATGTTCAGAAAATTCCAAAAACTTGCCAATTCACAGATGGATCATTGATTTAATATAATATACTTGTTTTCTCAATTAGAATAGCTTTTTAAGAAAGTTATGAATTTTAAAAATTAAAGGTTCAAGAAAACAAAAATTCGGGTGAGCTTTAAAAATATAGAAAAAATATACAGGGTGTTCTGAAAATTCCAAAAACTAGCCATTTCACAGATGGATCATTGATTTAACATAATTCATTTGTTTTCTCAATTAGAATTGCTTTTTAAGAAAGTTATGAATTTTCAAAATTAAAGGTCCAAGAAAACAAAAATTCGGGTGAGGTTTAAAAATATATAAAAAATATACAGAGTGTCCAGAAAGTTTCAAAAACTTGCCAATTTACAGATGCATCATTGATTTAATATAATTCATTTGTTTTTTAATTTAAGAAAGTTGTGATTTTTCAAAATTAATGATCCAAGACAACAAACACTTGGATGAGGCTTAAAAATATAAAAAAAAATATACAGGATGTTCATAAAATTCCAAAAACTTGCCAATTTACAGATGGACTATTGATTTAACATATTTTATTTGTTTTCTCAATTTAAGAAAGTTATGATTTTTCAAAATTAAAGATCCAAGAAAACAAAAACTTGTGCGAGATTTAAAAATATAGAAAAAATATACAGGATGCTCAGAAAATTCCAACAACTTCCCAATTTACATATACACCATTAATTTAACGAAATTCATCTGTTTTTTCAATTAGAATCGCTTTTTAAGAAAGTTATGAAATTTTCAAAATTAAAGGTCCAAGAAAACAAAAATTGGGGTGAGCTTTAAAAATATAGAAAAAATATACAGGGTGTTCAGAAAATTCCAAAAACTTCCCAATTTACATATACATCATTAATTTAACGAAATTCATCTGTTTTTTCAATTAGAATCGCTTTTTAAGAAAGTTATGAAATTTTCAAAATTAAAAGTCCAAGAAAACAAAAATTCGGGAGAGGTTTAAAAACATAGAAAAAATATACAGGATGCTCAGAAAATTCCAAAAACTTCCCAATTTACATATACATCATTAATTTAACGAAATTCATCTGTTTTTTCAATTATAATCGCTTTTTAAGAAAGTTATGAAATTTTCAAAATTAAAGGTCCAAGAAAACAAAAATTAGGGAGAGGTTTAAAAATATAGAAAAAATATACAGGATGCTCAGAAAATTCCAAAATTTTCCCAATTTACATATACATCATTAATTTAACGAAATTCATCTGTTTTTTCAATTAGAATCGCTTTTTAAGAAAGTTATGAAATTTTCAAAATTAAAGGTCCAAGAAAACAAAAATTGGGGTGAGCTTTAAAAATATAGAAAAAATATACGGGGTGTTCAGAAAATTTCAAAAACTAGCCATTTCACAGATGGATCATTGATTTAACATAATTCACTTGTTTTCTCAATTTAAATCGCTTTTTAAGAAAGCTATGATTTTTCAAAATTAAAAATCCAAGAAAACAAAAATTCGGGTGAGGTTTAAAAATATAGAAAACATATACAGGATGCTCAGAAAATTCCAAAAACTTGCCAATTCATAGATGGATCATTGATTTAGCATAATTCACTTGTTTTCTCAATTTAAATCGCTTTTTAAGAAAGCTATGATTTTTCAAAATTAAAAATCCAAAAAAACAAAAATTCGGGTGAGGTTTAAAAATATAAAAAACATATACAGGATGCTCAGAAAATTCCAAAAACTTGCCAATTCATAGATGGATCATTGATTTAGCATAATTCATTTGTTTTCTCAATTAGAATTGCTTTTTAAGAAAGTTATGAATTTTCAAAATTAAAGGTCCAAGAAAACAAAAATTCGGGAGAGGTTTAAAAATATAGAAAAAATATACAGGATGTTCAGAAAGTTCCAAAAACTTGCCAATTCATAGATGCATCATTGATTTAACATAATTCATTTGTTTTTTCAATTTGAGTCGCTTTTTAAGAAAGTTATGATTTTTCAAAATTAAAAACTCAAGTAAACTTGGGCGAGGTTTAAAAATTTAGAAAAAATATACAGGGTGTTTAGAAAATTTTAAAAACTTGCCAATTCACAGATGGATCATTGATTTAACATAATTCATTTGTTTTATCAATTTAAATCGCTTTTTAAGAAAGTTGTGATTTTTCAAAATTAAAGCTCCAAGAAAACAAAAATTCGGGTGAGGTTTTAAAATATAGAAAAATTATACAGCATGTTCAGAAAATTCCAAAAACTTGCCAATTCTTAGATGGATAATTAATTTAACATAATTCATTTGTTTTCTCAATTAGAATTGCTTTTTAAGAAAGTTATGAATTTTTAAAATTAAAGGTCCAAGAAAACAAAAATTCGGGTGAGCTTTAAAAATATATAAAAAATATACAGGGTGTTCGGAAAATTCCAGAAACTTTCCAATTTATAGATGTATGATTGATTTAACACAATTCATTTATATTTTCAATTTGAATCACTTTTTAAGAAAGTTGCGACTTTTTTAAATTTATGATGTGAACATATGAAAATTAAGTTTCAAATTTTTGATTTAAAAAAAATGCTGAAGTTTGAACGCGTTTTTTGATTATGACGACTTCTGTGTTTACTTCTAGATAATTTAGTGCGATTTAAATGTATATTAATAAAATATTCACGTCGAGTCAATTAGATTTCCAAAAATCTGAAATTTTTGATTTTAGTGCATTCAACAATGTTTTGTTGTATATCTCTGAAACGGTCGGAGATTCCTTCGCCTCCCCCCCCCCCCCTGCAACGTGGGGTCGGTCCAGTAACGAGCCCATAAATCAGTCGGAATATTTGCAGCCGGGCAAAAGGTACAAAAAAAAAATCGAGGGCAACACGCGAAACAAAAACCACCATTAGCGTAATGCGCGTCCATCAATCCTTCTTAATTTCCATTTGATTGCCTCCGACCGTATGCGCGCGTATGCATTTTTATTATTTCCCGGGGTTCGATATTTTCGCCTACGTACGGACTTGAATTAGAAAAAAAACAAAAAAAAAGGGACGAGAAAGAGAGAAACGGAAACACGTATCGTGCCGAGATTTATAAGGGCGCGACACGTCACACGGTCTGACGTTAATATCGTGCGCTCATATCTCCATCTCCATTTGTTCCCGACGCTCGTTCCCTATTTACGCGGTCCTAACCTAAAATTACCACTCGGGGCCGAATAGAAAAAAAAAAAAACGTCTACCCTTTCACCGCGTTGATGTCCACACGGTCCATACGGTAGCTTTTGTGCAAAAAATGAGGGTGCTGGGTCCAAACGTGGGCAATAAAAACATCATCAACCCCATTATCATGTCAAAGGGGACGAAAAATAAAATAAATAAATTTTTGACGAATACTTGAAAAACTGTTATTGCTTAAGAAACCACTGGTTTGATCGGGGGTTTCTTTACGTCACTGGAAAAATCGCTTCAAGACGCTTCATAAAATGTACTCTCGCAGGAACAAATGTCAATTTGAAGCCAGTGACGCGTCAACAAAGAAAACTCGAAAATGGAAAAAATCGAAAAAATCAACTTTCTTAATAATCATCGTAGACCTTTATGTAATACCTTTTTTTTCATCGGAAGAACGAGATAAAACGATTGGCGTTAAAATATTTGATCTAGAAAAAATTGCAAAAAAGTTAGCAAGTCGCCATGAACTTTTGGAGAAATTTTGAAAAAAGTCGATTTTTTCAAACTTTAAACGGCTGTAGCGGCCGAACGAAGAATCCAGTTTGAACGCGGTTTTCAATTCTGTGATCCTTGTGTGCCAATTAGTCGGATTTGATTAAAATTCGCGTTTTTTTATTTTTGACGAAAACCCGAAATTCTATCCAAGGGTCCCTTCTTACTTTTTCCAAAAAATTGCACTAAAAATGATTTCCTGAAGAAACCACTGGTTCGATCCGGGGTTTCTTTACGTCACTGAAAAGATCGCTTCAAGACGCTTCAGAAAATGTACTTGCGCGGGAACAAATGTCAATTTTAAACCTGTGACGCGGTCGCAAAGAACTCGAAAACGGAAAAAATCGAAAAAATCAACTTTTTTAATAATCATCGTAGATCTTAATGTAATACCTTTTTTTTCATCAGAAAATTTCAGCTGAATCGATTGGTATTAAAAATTTTCAGCTATCCCAAATAGCAAAAAAGTTATCAAATTTTCAGGCATCGAACGCGGTTTGCAGAAATATTTTTTTCCGGTTTGCGTTACGCGTACCTTTACGCGCAACAATGAAATTCCTTCGGTAATTGCACCAATTAAACTTAAATGCGCGCGGCAAAGACCGGGCGGACAACTATGCGAGACAAATTTGCGGATTGCGAAATTCGGGAAATTCCCCGTTCCATTGTTGTTGCAGAGTCACATCTGCGGCGCACGTAGAGAACGCCCGCGTTGTGCATTTGTTTAATAGACGGCGCCTGGATGCTAATAACATAAACTTAGTCTGTGTCGTTGTGCTAGTTGTAAATTGAAATACACAAGCGCATTTCACTCCATTATGTTTAATTGTTATTTTCAGACGTGCCCCCCGGGAGGCGAACAATACTACACATTCCCACTTGCTAATTTTTTTCCGCATCGCGCGCTAATTTCAGTTGTTCCACGCGTTGTTTTATTTTTTTAATAATTTAAAACTGCGCACTTTTTGAATTATGCATTTAAAAATGTTTTTTTTTTTAACAGCACTTTGTACTTTAATTACGTGTAATTCACCCGGGATTATTACAGCGGTTAATAAAACAATCCATCAGTTACCTAGTTCGAGGATTCATTAAATTTAGAAACAAATTTCTGCTGTAAAAAAAAAAATTAAATCGTGTCTACCATGACTTATTTTTTGTTCGCAAAGATAAGCAAGTCATGGTAAACTCAAATCACATTGAATTTCGTAGCGATTTTTGTAGCATGTCAAATTGTAAAATTTTAAATACCAACTAATTAATTCTTAAATATACAGGGTGAATCCCATGAAATATATTATTATTATTAAAAATACCAAAATAAACTAGATTCAGCGCTTGGTACAATAGTGAAATCCCCGAGACGTTATCTATAATCGTTTACGAGTTACGACGTTTTCAAAAATCTCCAAAAATAAGCAAAAATTGGAATCATTGGTTTATTATTAGAGATAAGATTATCGTGTTTGTGCTCAAATTTCATTAAATTTCATACAGAGTCACGATCATTAAAAATTTTCACTGCAAGATCAACACCGTTCGAGATATTAATGCGGTGTTGCCAATTTTGAAAAGCCATTTTTAAATTTTCTAATGGAATGTAATAACTGTACACCAAAAATTACGAACCGATATGACATAATCGATAATCTTATCAAAGGATATTTCGTTGAAGTGCAGTGTTGCCATTTTTAATTTTCTTGAATGTGTTCAGCATCAAACGAGGAAATAAAAGTAAGTCGGATGCCTGATATGAGAGTACAATTTTCAAATCGTTATCTCGAACAATTTGCAAGTTATTGGGTTTCCAAAAATCACCAAAAAAATTGAATAACTCGTTTGTTATTAGAGATAAGTTAACCGTGTTTGGGCTCAAATTTCATTAAATGTTTCACAGATTAACGATAATCGAAAATTTTCGGTATAGCACTAACAGCATTCGAGATATAAACGCGGTGTTGCCAATTTTGAAAAGCCATTTTTTAATTTTCCAATGGAATGTAATAACTGTACAGCAAAAATTACGAACCGATATGACATAACCTCATCAAAGGATATTTCGTTGAAGTGCAGTGTTGCCATTTTTAATTTTCTTGAATATGTTTAGTATCAAACGAGGAAATAAAAGTAAATTGTATGCTTGATATCGCAGTGAAATTTGTAAATCGTTATCTCAAACAATTTACAAGTTATGACGTTTCAAAAAAACATCAAAAAAATTGAATAACTCGTTTATTATTAGAGATAAATCTACCGTGTTTGGGCTCAAATTTTATTAAATTTCACACAGATTAACGATCATTGAAAATTTTTACTCCAACACCAACAGTGTTCGAGATATTAATGCGGTGTTGCCAATTTTGAAAAGCTATTTTTTAATTTTCCAATGGAATGTAATAACTGTACAGCAAAAATTACGAACCGATATGACATAACATAATCAACGGATATTTCGAAGGATATTTCGTTGAAGTGCAGTGTTGCCATTTTCAATTTTCTTGAATATGTTTAGTATCAAACGAGGAAATAAAAGTAAATTGTATGTTTGATATCGCAGTGAAATTTGTAAATCGTTATCTCAAACAATTTACAAGTTATGACGTTTCAAAAAACATCAAAAAAATTGAATAACTCTCGTTTATTATTAGAGATAAATCTACCGTGTTTGGGCTCAAATTTTATTAAATTTCACACAGATTAACGATCATTGAAAATTTTTACTCCAGCACCAACAGTGTTCAAGATATTAATGCGGTGTTGCCAATTTTGAAAAGCTATTTTTTAATTTTCCAATGGAATGTAATAACTGTACACCAAAAATTACGAACAGATATGACATAATCTCATCAAAGGTTATTTCGTTGAAGGCAGTGTTGCCGTTTTCAATTTTCTTGAATATGTTTAGTCGAATGTGTACGGCATTCGAGATATTAATGCAATGTTGCCAATTTTGAAAAGCCATTTTTAAATTTTTAAATGGAATGTAATAACTGTACACCAAAAAATACGAATCGGTATGACATAATTTCAGCAAAGGATATTTTGTTGAAGTGCAGTGTTGCCATTTTCAATTTTCTTGAATGTGTTTAGTATCAAACGAGGAAATGAAAGTAAGTTGGATGCCTGATATGAGAGTGAAATTTTCAAATCGTTATCTCAAACAATTTCCAAGTTATTGGGTTTCCAAAAATCACCAAAAAAATTGAATAACTCGTTTATTTTTAGAGATAAGTTAGCCGTGTTTGGACTCAAATATCATTAAATGTTACACAGATTAACGATAATCGAAAATTTTCACTATAGTACCAACAGCATTCGAGATATTATTGCGGTGTTGCCAATTTTAAAAAGCTATTTTTTAATTTTCCAATTAAATGTAATAACTGTACACCAAAAAATACGGACCGATATGACATAATTTCTTCAAGTGATTTCGTTGACGTGCAGTGTTGCCATTTTTAATTTTCTTGAATGTGTTTAGTATCAAACGAGGAAATAAAAGTGAGTTGGATGCCTGATATCGCAGTGAAATTTCCAAATCATTGTCTCAAACACTTTGCAAGTTATGGGGTTTCCAAAAATCACCAAAAAAATTGAATAACTCGTTTATTATTGGAGATAAGTGTTTCGTGTTTGGGCTCAAATTTTATTAATTGGTATACAGATTAACGATCATTAAAAATTTTCACTCCAGCACTGACAGCGTTCGAGATATGAATGCGGTGTTGCCGATTTTGAAAAGCCATTTTTTAATTTTCCAAAGGAATGTAAGAATTGTACACCAAAAAATACGAACCAATTTCGAAAATCTATTTCTGAATTTTCCAATCGAATGTAATAATTGTGCACCAAAAAGTCCGAACCAATGTGACATAATTTCATCAAAGGTTAATTTGTTGACGTGCATTGTTGCCATTTTTAATTTTCTAGAATGTGTTTTGTATCAAATGAGGAAATAAAAGTAAGTTGGATGCTTGATATTATAGTGACATTTTCAATTCGTTATCTCAAATAATTAACAAGTTATGAGGTTTCCAAAAATCACCGAAAAAGTTGAATAACTCGTTTATTGTAGAAGATAAATCTACCGTGTTTGTGCTCAAATTTCATAAAATTCCATACAGATTAACAATCATTAAACATTTTCACTCCAGCATTAACAGTGTTGTAGATAATAATGCGGTGTTGCCAATTTTGAAAAGATATTTTTAGTTTACCAATGGAGTGTAATAATTGTATACCAAAAAGTACGAACCAATGTGACATAATCTCATCAAAGGTTATTTCGTTCAAGTGCAGTGTTGCCATTTTAATGCAATTTTTTAATTTTTTTTGGAATGTAATAACTGTATATTAAATATTACGAACCAATTTGACATAATCTCAACAAAGGTTAATTCGTTGACGTGCAGTGTTGCCATTTTTAATTTTCTTGAATGTGTTTTGTATCAAATGAGGAAATAAAAGTAAATTGGATGCTTGATATTATAGTGAAATTTTCAATTCGTTATCTAAAACAATTGATAAGTTATGAGGTTTCGAAAAATCAGAAAAAAAGTTGAATAACTCGTTTATTATTAGAGATAAGTCTACCGTGTTTGGGCTCAAATTTCATTAAATTTCACACAGATTAATGACCAAAGAAAATTTTCACTGTAGCAATAACAGCATTCGAGATATTAATGCGGTGTTGCCAATTTTGAAAAAAATATTTTTATTTCCCAACGCAATCAAATAAATCTACACTAATAAGTACAAACGGTTACTTGAATTATTCGTAATTATATTGACTGTACGTGTTACAGTTTGGACTCTATGAGGTTTTCAAAATATTCCAAAATTCGCGTCAAACTCGTTTGTTTTCAAAGATAGACACGTCGTGTTTGGGCTCGTACGTCTTGTAATTTCGTATACAATCCGAATTCCGAGTTTACGAAAAAAAAAATCGTTAATCCTGCGTGATTCGAAATTGTTTTGGTGCCGTCGCATTAAATTTGAATATTTCATCTGGAGCTCGTACACGCAGCTGTAGTACATATTTTTTGCGGCATGAATTTAAAATCTTATAAATGTATTTTATATGAATACCGTATGAGACTGACAGCTGGGATGATTTACGTTTCGGATTTTCTCCGCAGATTTTCTCGTCTTTTCCCCCTCTCGATTGTTGATAAATAAAGGGGGCGGGGGGTTGGGGGGTTGTAATTAAAGGAAAACACGTTCCGTTTCTTAACATCCTTTCGGAGCGTAATTGGTGGCGAATATCCGCCTCCTATGGTATGCAAAACTTGGGGGGTATAGATTTTTAATTTGCCTGCGGGGGGGGTGGCCTAATCCCCGCGGGCGGATGATTGCGGCTACAGTTTTCAATTTAAGTTTTCGGCCCGGGATTGATTCCGTAGACGGGGGTTTAATTTATGGCGGGGTGGGCCCGTTCTAATAGCTCGGAACATCGCAATCCGAACGACCGGAGGAAACAATCGACGATCGATCACCGGAAATTTCCGGTAATTTATGGGAGGGTAGGCCGAGGATTTAACAAAACCAGCGTGCGGATTGAATTAATCAAGATGCAATGATTTATTACGGAAAATATATTTAAAAAAATTCCAAACTAGAATTTATTTTTTTTTTGAGAAACGAGGGTCGATTAGTCGTCGGTGTTTTTGCGTCGTCGTTTTCGGTAGCTAATTAACGTAGGCTTCCGACTCGATTTCCCTTCAAATTTTTTAAAAGCCCTTTTTTCCCTCCCCGTCCCCGTCCCACGTCCCAGTTTAATCAAACTTTTTAATGCGCCCCGCGGAAGCGTAAATTGCGTTCAGAGCCTCTCTCTCGAAATCCGATTGTCAGTCAATTGTTTTGGGGGGAGAGGGGCGGGGGGGCAAACGCGGGGGAAATCCACTCGAAAGCGATTGTTTCGGTCGAAGTGTAAATGATTAAGCGTGCAAACCGATAAGCGATTATCTTCGCTGAAAACGAACCGAGAGTTCCACGTTTGCATGCGACGATTCAAGTGGTTAAAACAGTGATTTCAAACTGTTTCTCTTTGTGGTGATTTGAAACATTTCGATCGGCAGAATAATTTTCGTAATCGGCTCATCCGTTCGCAAGTTATCCCCGAATTACAGTTTTTCAATGAACACAAAATTTTCAGAAGCTCGGCAACGTCGCATTTTCCACCCAGACACAAAATTTCCGTCACCTGAATGAAGTTTCCGTCAAGTTTTATCCGGTGCAAGAAAAAAAATCGTTAAAATGTTCTTGGTTGCGGCGTAAATACGATAATGTCAAAAATGACATTATCGCGACATTTCGGAAACGGTCGCAAATAAATTCGCCATTTTCTCAGGATCGATTCCAGCACAGATTTCCCACAAAACAACACCGTTTATATGTCGGCGAAATGCGTTATTTAAAACCCAATGAAGTATAAAATTTGGAAATATTTAAAAGCTCGACAACGTCGCATTTTCCATCTAGTTACAACATTTTCGTCATCTGAATGAAATTTCAGTCGAGTTTTATCCGACGCAAGAAAAAAATGTTAAAATGCTCTTAATTGCGCCGTAAATACGATAATGTCAAAAATGACATTATCGCGATATCTTGGAAACGGTCGTAAATAAATTCGTCATTTCCTCAGGATCGATTCTAGCACAGATTTCCCACAAAACAACACCGTTTATAGGTCGGCGTAATGTGTTATTTCAAACCAAATGAAGTATAAAATTTGGAAATATTTAGAAGCTCGGCAACGTCGCATTTTCCACCTAGTCACAAAATTTTCGTAATCCGAATGAAATTTCAGTCGAGTTTTACCCGATGCAAGAAAAAAATTTGTTAAAATGTTCTTAATTGCGGCGTAAATACGATAATGTCAAAAATGACATTATCGCGATATCTCGGAAACGGTCGCAAATAAATTCGCCATTTTCTCAGGATCGATTCCAGCACAGATTTCCCACAAAACAACACCGTTTATATGTCGGCGTAATGCGTTATTTCAAACCTAATCAAGTATAAAATTTGGAAATATGTAAAAGCTCGACAACGTCGCATTTTCCATCTAGTTACAAAATTTTCGTCATCTGAATGAAATTTCAGTCAAGTTTTATCCAGTGCAAGAAAAAACAATGTTAAAATGTTCTTGATTGCGCCGTAAATACGATAATGTAAAAAATGACATTATCACGATATCTCGGAAACGGTCGTAAATAAATTCGTCATTTTCTCAGGAACGATTCTAGCACAGATTTCGGACAAAACATGACCGTTTATACGTCGACGTGATGCGTTATTTCGAAACAAATGAAATCAAAATTACAACCTTTCTGTTTTCATTTACCTGATCTGTATAAATTCCCCTTTTATTAGAAACGCAACATGAAATATTTTAACAGAAAATTTATAGAAGCTCGGCAACGCTGTCGAGCTATCTCATTCATAGGTTCCGTTTGCGGATTCTAAACGGGCGGAAAATTTCATTAAATTAGACATCCAACACCATGGGCCTATCTTCAAAAATGGGAAAGTTAGGGGAAAACAAAAGAAAATTATTCAAAAATTCTGAAACGTTTCATTAATTGTAGATACAGTCAAGTTTTTTTACGGTGCAAGAAGAAAATACGGGCGGAAAATTTCATAAAATTAGATACCCAACACCATGGGCCTATCTTCAAAAATGGAAAGTTAGGGGAAAACAAAAGAAAATTATTCAAAAATTCTGAAACGTTCCATAAATTATAGATACAGTCAAGTTTTTTACAGTGTAAGAGGAAAATACGTTAAAATGTTATCGGTTACGGTTTTTTTTCCAATAATGTCAAAAATGACATTATTGACATTTTCGGAAATAAATCCTAAAAAATTTAAAAATTAATCTTTTTTTATTTTTCTGGGGAGATATGCAAGTTACAATATTGTCATTCTCGCAATCTACATAAATTTTCCTTTTATTAGATACTCAACATGTTTCAATTTTTTGCGGCGTAAATACGATAATGTCAAAAATGACATTATCGCGATATCTCGGAAACGGTCGCAAATAAATTCCTCATTTTCTCAGGATTCGATTCTAGCACCGATTTCCCACAAAACCACACCGCTTTTATATGTAGGCGTAATGCGGTATTCAGAAACAAATGAAGTATAAAATTTGGAAATATTTAGAAGCTCGGCAACGTCGCATTTTCCACCTAGGCACAAAATTTTCGTAATCCGAATGAAATTTCAGTCGAGTTTTATCCGGTGCAAGAAAAAAAATTGTTAAAATGTTCTTGGTTGCGGCGTAAATACGATAATGTCAAAAATGACATTATCGCGATATCTCAAAAATGGTCGCAAATAAATTCGTCATTTTCTCGGAAGCGATTCTAGCACAGATTTCCCACAAAACAACTGCGTCCATATGTCGGCGTAATGCATTATTTCAAACCAAATGAAGTATACAATTTGGAAATATTTAGAAGCTCGGCAACGTCGCATTTTCCACCTAGGCACACAATTTTCGTAATCCGAATGAAATTTCAGTCAAGTTTTATCCAGTACAAGAAAAAAAATTGTTAAAATGTTCTTGGTTGCGGCGTAAATACGATAATGTCAAAAATGACATTATCGCGATATCACGGAAACGATCGCAAATAAATTCGTCATTTTCTCATGATCGATTCTAGCACAGATTTCGCACAAAACGGCACCGTCCATATGTCGACGTGATGCGTTATTTCGGAACAAATGAAGCATAAAATTTGGAAATATTTAGAAGCTCAGCAGCGCCGCATTTTCCACCTTGACACAAAATTTTCGTAATCCGAATGAAATTTCAGTCGAGTTTTACCCGATGCAAGAAAAAAATTTGGTAAAATGTTCTTGGTTGCGGCGTAAATACGATAATGTCAAAAATGACATTATCGCGATATTTCGGAAACGGTCGCAAATAAATTCGTCATTTTCTCATGATCGATTCTAGCACAGATTTCGCACAAAACGGCACCGTTCATATCTCGACGTGATGCGTTATTTCGAAACAAATGAAGGATAAAATTAGAATATTTTTGTTTTCATTTTCGTACTTTGTATCCCCTTGTATTAAATAGCTCGAACGCGTTTTCTGTGTTCGTTTGAAATATTTCGACGAGTAAGGTAATCTGGTGAAGTTATTTTTGTAATTTGTCATTTTTTTTTTAATTTTTGAAAAATCAAGTTTCTTGTTTTTAAAGCTAGGATATCCGTGTTTGGGCTCTACTGAAAGGAAATTTTGCGTAGATTCCGTTTTTCGAATCGGAATTGACGTGCGAGTTTGCGTTGCGGCCGAAAATTAACGACCGCGGGTCGTCGTGCGGTCGTTTTGAGTTGCTGATCCAATTATGGGGGGGATTGCGGATTGCGGCGCGTGTTAATCGAAAATTGGGCGAATGCAGATGCGATCGGTTTTGGTTTTAAGGGCGCGGTGGAGGCAGGTGGTGCAGCCAAGGACTCGGTCTCGACAGATGGTCGTGTGTGCATCTCCTGCATTTCATTAAATCTCTTGGCGCCGAGGGGGCGGAGGTGCGGGGGGCGGGTGGAAGACCGGTTCGGGTAATGTGTTTGGGTGCTGGTCGGCTGCACGCGGGATATGATGGATGCTGCGGCGGAGCGCGTGGCCAGATTACCATCTCGAGCACGGCTCGCTCCGACTACTGAAACTTCATTTCTGTCTGTCGGAGAATTCAATTCCACTTTTTCACATCTCACTCTCCCCTTCGACAAAAGATTATATTAAAAAGGGTATTAGTGTCACTCACTTTCAGAGTAAACACACGCGCCGGGATTATTTTTAAACATTACAGAGTGAGAATCAAATAATCCCTAAAACAGCAGAAAATACGAGTTGGCATTGAAATCTCTTGACAGTAACTATCAGTTTGAATCAATTTTAAAAATTCGTTCATCTTGTACAAGGTTTATATTTAAGCGAAAAATTTTGTGCTTTCTTTTGTTTTTCTCCTTTTTTTTAATCCAATCAATTATAACGGAATTTCGTCATAATTTTTGAACGGGTGAGGCGATTTCAAAAATTCTCGCGATGTATTAACATACCAGTCAAAACGTTTGCATATATCGCAAAAACAAACGTTTTTCAATTGTTTCCATATTTGTGAGCACATGGTGCTCACATCTCGTTTCTAGGCATCAAATCTTATAATTGAATTAAAATTTCTTAAATATAATACGCTGTTATGTTTGTACATCAATATCTATCGATAACTCGTTTGTGTTTCCATTTGAGTATCACTGGTTTCGCTCGGATCGGCTGATGGGCTCGGCACACACACGTTTACACACATACTGCCAAACAGTTCCCAATTTGAATATATATTGAAATTCAAGCGCCGACAATAGACGTAATGGCGGTCGGATGTATCCGATCCCCTTCTAAATGAAATGCGACCGGTAATGGGGTTCCGTTTAGGGTTTTAGGGCTCCTCCGGCCGAGGGTGCCACAATCAACGTCATTCATCACGCGGGTAATTCGATAACGCGCCTTGGACTCTCTCGCTTTGAAGATGAAATGACTCTCCGCCCGGGGACGGAATTCGGAAAGAAGGCCCGAGGGCTAATTGTTAATTATGGATATCGCAATTTGTACATATACCGGCGGTGGGGAGGAGCGGGCCTTCCTCCCGGGAGCGATAACTCAAAAAGGAGGAGCACTCAATAACAACAGCGAGGACGTAAATAATATGTATCAAGCCCTATCACCATTTATATCAGTAATGAGACGTATATCAGTAACCTGTTCTTTTGTAAACATGTCGCAATCGCAATCCTCGTTTAATGCCACGAAATTCGACACCAAACACGCACGTAACGCAAAAATGACAATTGATACGTTCGCGCAAACACTCAAACAGAAAAAAAAACAAATGAAAAATAGTTTGTTTCATTATCTAATGTGCACTGGGACAAACTGCAGAATTAGAATGTGAAGAAATATTTCAATTATTTTCAGTTGTTCACGAGATATGCACCTATATGCAAAAAAACAATTGAAATGGAAAACGGTTTTATTGCATAATCGTCATCGTGATGAATTCCAGAGTCTGAATATGAACAAATTTTTCAGTTATCTTCAACCGTTCACGAGATATGCACCTATATGCAAAAAACAATTGAAATGGAAAACGGTTTTATTGCATAAACGTCATCGTAGTGAATTGCAGAGTCTGAATATGAATTAATTTTTCAATTATCTTCAACCGTTCACGAGATATGCACCTTTATGCAAAAAAACAATTGATATGGAAAACGGATTTATTGCATAATCGTCATCGTGATGAATTGTAGAGTTTGAATATGGACGAATTTTTCAGTTATCTTTAACCCTTCACGAGATATGCACCTATATGCAAAAAAACAATTGAATTGGAAAACTGTTTTATTGCATAATCATCATCATGATGAATCAAAGAGTCTGAATATGAACGAATTTTTCAGTTATCTTCAACTGTTCACGAGATATGCACCTATATGCAAAAAACAATTGAAATCGAGAACGGTTTTATTGCATAATCGTCATCGCGATGAATTCTAGAGTCTGAATATGAACCATTTTTTTAGTTATCTTCAACCGTTCACGAGATATGCACCTATATGCAAAAAAACAATTGAAATTGAAAACGGTGTTATTGCATAATCGTCATCGCGATGAATTGCAGAGTCTGAATATGAACGAATTTTTCAGTTATCTTCAACCGTTCACGAGATATGCACCTATATGCAAAAAACAATTGAAATGGAAAACGGTTTTATTGCATAAACGTCATCGTAGTGAATTGCAGAGTCTGAATATGAATTAATTTTTCAATTATCTTCAACCGTTCACGAGATATGCACCTATATGCAAAAAAACAATTGATATGGAAAACGGATTTATTGCATAATCGTCATCGTGATGAATTGTAGAGTTTGAATATGGACGAATTTTTCAGTTATCTTTAACCCTTCACGAGATATGCACCTATATGCAAAAAAACAATTGAATTGGAAAACTGTTTTATTGCATAATCATCATCATGATGAATCAAAGAGTCTGAATATGAACGAATTTTTCAGTTATCTTCAACTGTTCACGAGATATGCACCTATATGCAAAAAACAATTGAAATCGAGAACGGTTTTATTGCATAATCGTCATCGCGATGAATTCTAGAGTCTGAATATGAACCATTTTTTTAGTTATCTTCAACCGTTCACGAGATATGCACCTATATGCAAAAAAACAATTGAAATTGAAAACGGTGTTATTGCATAATCGTCATCGCGATGAATTGCAGAGTCTGAATATGAACGAATTTTTCAGTTATCTTCAACAGTTCACGAGATATGCACCTATATGCAAAAAAACAATTGAAATGGAAACCGGTTTTATTGCATAATCGTCATCGTAATGAATTCTAGAGTTTGAATATGAAAGACTTTTTCAATAATCTTCAACCGTTCACGAGATATGCAACTATATGCAAAAAACAATTGAAATGGAAAACGGTTTTATTGCATAATCGTTATCGTGATGAATTGTAGAGTCTGAAAATGGACGCATTTTTTAATTATCTTCAACCTTTCACGAGATATGCACCTATATGCAAAAAACAATTGAAATCGAAAACGGTTTTATTGCGCAATCGTCATCGTGATGAATTGTAGAGTCTGAAAATGAACGAATTTTTCAGTTATCTTCAACCGTTCACGAGATATGCACCTATATGCAAAAAAACAATTGAAATGGAAAACGGTTTTATTGCATAATCGTCATCATGATCAATTGTAGAGTCTGAATATCTAGAGTTTTTGCAAAATGAACTTGTTCCAGCGCTTTTTTTCCTAACAAAAATGATCTTGACCTTCCATACATACAATATGGTTTCAGCAAGACGGCGCAACCACGCACTATGCGCGTTTTTTTTTGACAATTGCATTACGAATAGGTGGATTGGCAGGCGATGACCGATAGAATAGCCCACGAAAGCCTGGAAAATATTCAAAATATTAAAGAAGAATTTCTACATGTTCGAAAACAAAAACAAAAAACAAAAAACGCGCATAGTGGGGGCATGCGCCGTCTTGCTGAAACCATATTGTATTATATGAAAGCTCAAGATCAATATCGTTTGGAAAAATTGCTACAAGCGCTGGAATAAGGTCATTTTGAAAAAATTCTAAATATCGGGTTCTCACCTTCAATTGTCATTTTCTCGAAAAATTTCTTATGCAAGATGGCAACATTTTTATACTTCCAGTTCGACAATGAAAAAATCTCTCAAAATCAGGAATAAAAATAGGGGGTTGCCATTTAAAAACAAAATGGATGACGTCATTACTTAAAAACAAATTATTTTATGCGCGCACTGTAATGAAAAATATAATTAAAATGGAAAACAGTTTTATTGCATTATCGTCATCATGATGAATTGTAGAGTCTGAATATGAACGAATTTGTCAATTATCTTCAACCGTTCACAAGATATGCACCTTTATGCAAAAAACAATTGAATTCAAAAACGGTTTTATTGCATAATCGTCATTGCGATAAATTGTAGGGTCTGAATGTGAACGAATTCTCCAATTATCTTCAATCGTTCGCGAGATATATATTAATATGAAAAAAACAATTGGAATAAAAAAACGGTTTTATTGCATAATCGCCATCGTGATGAATTTTAGAGTGTGAATATGAACAAATTTTTCAATTATCTTCAATCGTTCACGAGATATGCACCTATATGCAAAAAAACAATTGAAGTTACAAACAGTTTTATTGCATAATCGTCATCGCGATGAATTGTAGAGTCTGAATATGAAAGAATTTTTCAATTGCCTTCAACCGTTCGCGAGATATGCATCTATATGCTAAAAAACAATTGAAGTGGAAAACAGTTTTATTGCATAATCGTCATCGTGATGAATTGCAGAGTCTGAATATAAATGAATTTTTCAGTTATCTTCAACAGTTCACGAGATATACACCTATATGCAAAAAAAACAATTGAAATGAAAAACGGTTTTATTGCATAAACGTCATCGTGATGAATTTTAGAGTCTGAATATGAACGAATTTTTCAATTATCTTCAATCGTTCACGAGATATGCACCTATATGCAAAAAAACAATTGCAGTTACAAACAGTTTTATTGCATAATCGTCATCGCGATGAATTGTAGAGTCTGAATATGAACGAATTTTTCAATTATCTTCAATCGTTCACGAGATATGCACCTATATGTAAAAAAACAATTGAAATGGAAAACGGTTTTATTGCATAATCGTCATCGTGGTGAACTGCAGAGGCTGATTATGAACGAATTTTTCAGTTATCTTCAACTGTTCACGAGATATGCACCTATATGCAAAAAAACAATTGAAATGGAAAACGGTTTTATTGCACAATCGTTATCGTGATGAATTGTAGAGTCTGAATACGAACGATTTTTTCAGTTATCTTCAACCCTTCACGAGATATGAACCTATATGCAAAAAACAATTGAAATTGAAAACGATTTTATTACATAATCGTCATCGTGGTGAATTGTAGAGGCTGATTATGAACGAATTTTTCAATTATCTTCGACCCACGTATCATAAACAAATTGTTTTATTACTCGCTTCGATGATGTTTTCATAACGAAAACCTGACAGATACGACCACTACCAACACTGAATATAAAATTATTAATTTGGCATTTGTTAGTGCGGACCGAAAACAGATGGCAACTGTTTTCCGTTTTTGTTCTCGGCGTACAGTAAACGGTTCGGAAGTTTTTAATTAAAATTTCGATAACAGTCGCGGCGCTGCCGGTGTTTAAGCCGCGCACTCTGATGATGGACAAATAAACGGTTTGAGCTAATTGGGTCGGCCCGAGGCGTTTTTGATTTTTCACCCGGACCACTCGATAATTGCGACGATTCGAGTTTGGTGGATCCGGTAATGACAGATGAACGCCCACTAGTTTTTCTGCGGTGTAATTTTGTCTTTTAATTTGTTTTTGAATTTTATGATTGAATTGATTTTCATAAATATTGGAGTTGGAAAAAGAACAGGAAGTTATACAATGTGGCAATTTTAAATTGGTTAATTATACACGTTCCGTGATTATATCAGGGCGACCCGATGGACGTTTCAGTGATTGGCGCGTGCGGCAGATGTTTTTCAGGGTTTTGTATTCTCCATTTTTGGTCTGGGCCGGTCGCTGTTTATTTTTCCGAGGAGATAAAAATCGGCAGGTGCGGCCGCGGCCAGAGATTCGTCGGTGCCCAATCTGTTGCCTGGCCCGGGGCCGCCAGGTGCTGGCCTTTTCGATCGGACTCCACTGTCCACTTTCTCGGTTCTCTTTTTTTCCACCTCATTATCCGCCATAAACGTGCCTTTCAAAATTTCACACACACACACACACACATACACAATGTGTGCACACCCGAATACATTCGTTTCGAATTTATTTTGTGTTTTTCGAATTTTCCAGTCGGCCGAATTTGTTATTCGAAACGACCCGCGGGGGACAGGTAATAATAATACAACGATTCGTGTCAATATTACAATTTTACATTTACGCGCACTCGAATCCGCATTTGTGTGTGTCCCAAAATGTAAACAATTTCCTTTGTGTTGACTTGGTAAATACACAAGATTCGAACGGTTCGGTTCGTTTCAGTGTAAGCAACGCATCAGCGAAAACGCGATGTTGATTTCTCGAAAAACAACGTAGTTATAGTATAATTAGTGTTTGCGTAATAAGTTATCCGCAAACAGTTGAACTACGAATTTCAGTTCTTCACATTGCCCACACGAAAAACAATCGAACGTCGAAATTCATTTTTTCGTGCCATCTATATCTATTTGACGAAAGAAAGACTTTGGAAGAAGAATTTTCAAAATCTGCTCACGCGTTCAAAAGTTATTCCCAAAAAACCGAAAAACAATCGAACGTCGAATTTCATTTTTTCATGCCATCTATATCTATTTGATGAGTAGAAGACGTTGCCAGAAGAATTTTCAAAATCTGCCCACGCGTTCAAAAGTTATTCCCAAAAAACCGAAAAACAATCGAACGTCGAAAATCATTTTTTCCCGCCATCTATATCTATTTGATGAGTAGAAGAAGTTGCCAGAAGAATTTTCAAAATCTGCCCACGCGTTCAAAAGTTATTCCCAAAAAAGCGAAAAACAATCGAACGTCGAATTTCATTTTTTCGTGCCATCTATATCTATTTGATGAGTAGAAGACGTTGCCAGAAGAAATTTAAAAATCTGCTCACGCGTTCAAAAGTTATTCCCAAGAAACCCAAAAACAATCGAAAAACGAATTTTGTTTTTTATGCCAAATACATCTTCTTGATGAATTAAAGACTTTGCAAGGAGAATTTTCACAATCTGCCCACGCGTTCAAAAGTTATTCCCAAAAAACCGAAAAACAATCGAACGTCGAATTTTCTTTTTTCATGCCATCTATATCAATTTGATGAGTAGAAGACGTTGCGAGAAGAATTTTCAAAATCTGTTCACGCGTTCAAAAGTTATTCCCAAGAAACCTAAAAACAATCGAAAGACGAATTTTGTTTTTTATGCCAAATACATCTTCTTGATTAATTAAAGACTTTCCAAGAAGAATTTTCAAAATCTACCCACGTGTTCAAAAGTTATTCCCAAAAAACCGAAAAACAATCGAACGTCGAATTTTATTTTTTCGTGCCATCTATATCTATTTGATGAGTAGAAGACGTTGCCAGAAGAATTTTCAAAATCTGCCCACGCGTTCAAAAGTTATTCCCAAAAAAACGAAAAACAGTCGAGCGTCGAATTTCATTTTTTCATGCCATCTATATCTATTTGATGAGTAGAAGACGTTGCCAGAAGAATTTTTAAAATCTGCCCACGTGTTCAAAAGTTATTCCCAAAAAACCGAAAAACAATCGAACGTCGAATTTCATTTTTTCATGCCATCTATATCGATTTGATGAGTAGAAGACGTTGCCAGAAGAATTTTCAAAATCTGCTCACCCGTTCAAAAATTATTCGCAAAAAAACCCAAAAACCATCGAATTTCATTTTTTCACGCCATCTGCATCCATTTGATGAATAAAAGACTTTAGTTTATTTAGCAGGAGACCATGTCGAATAAGTAAATGCTTGAGGGCATAAAGTATTAAGTTGAATTTATTCCTTTGACCCCTCCAACACTTTGGGGAATAGTTGTTAAAAATTTCAGGGCTCGCCCTAATTATTATTTATACCGAATGTGTGTATATGGGATGGTAAATAATTACTCCATTTGTTTTGACGGGCGCCTCGAGCCCTTTATGCTAATGAAAAACGGTCCAATTATCACGCACACACAGCAATAGCAACAAATAAACACCCAAATTGATCCGTTTTCGTTTCACTGTAACAACAAACGCGAATTATCCAAACTCACGCGCGCACACACACACACACACACATGCACACACTTGTTTCTCTCAATTGTTTCGAATCGCATTAGCGCCGCCGTACACTGCCGTTATTCAATTGTTTGCATGTGGGCAACGCGTTTCGATTCAGTTGAGTCTCGTTAGCGGCAATTAATTGATTAAAGCGATTTGTTTAATTTTATTACGTACGTATGCATACGCATATAACAGACACTGATTAAATTCAATAGACACCCCCACCTTGTCAGTGGTGCGCGGTTTACATGATTAATTAATTTTATTTACCGTTTACTAAACAAATGGGAAACGCGAACTGAAATCGATACCCGATTCGACAGACTGTGAACAAAACGCAATGTATTTATTTACATTTTTATTCATTTAGAACATCTACACTTTGATCGCAGCGATAGGCGGAGGAGCGAACTTTGATTCGCATTTATTTTAATACAAGACGATTTTAATTTACGATCACACCTGCATTCGATAGCTGGACACCAGTAGTCTTTACTTACCAAATTTTTCCAATTTATCTCCAATAGTTTCCGAGATATTCACATAATGTCATTTTTGACATTATCGCAATTACGGGAAAACGACAAGGAACATTTAAATTTTTCTTGCGGAATATCATTGCCACACTTAAATACTATAAGTGTAGCTTGCATTTGTTTTTGTTATCAATTGTTTTCTCAGAGTAATCACGCTTACAAAATTATGCTAAAATGTCAATGGTGCTTTTTTATTTGTTTTACGTTACTACAATAATTTTAGGTTATGATTAATATCAATATTGTTAGTTAACATTTCTTGCGATAATTTTGACAGTTGACATCATTTCGGAAAGGCGACAATAACCATTTAGAATTTCTTACTAATGACTTTTTTGAGTTTTTGAGACAATGCCTAATCGCTTATCAAACTGGCGTGCAATTTTTTTGACACAGTATAACTTCGGCCATATTATTTCATCACCATAATTAATCAACCGTTTTAGATAAAACCGGCGAAATATTATTTATTCCCAATTATAGATAAACAAATGCAACTAAATGCACGTTTTGACATGTTTGCGCGAGGGTTTATCGGCGGTGCCAACTGTTTACGTCCGACTCCGCTATAATTAATCATCGTAAATTCAATTAATTCGCGTAATTGCCTACTCCGCCGCGTGATAAAAACTTTGATTCGCATTTATTTTAACACAAGATGATTTCAAGTCACCATCACATCTGCATTCGATAGCTGGACACCAGTAGTCTTTACTCTCCAAATTTTTCCAATTTATCTCCAATAGTTTCCGAGATATTCACATAATGTCATTTTTGACATTATCCCATTTACGGGGAAACGATACGGAAAAGGTAACATTTTTTTGCGGAATATCATTGCCGCACTGCAATACTATAAGTGTGCCAACTGTTTAAATCCGACTCTAACTATCCGCTAAAAACTTTGATTCGCATTTATTTTAACACAAGATGATTTTAACTCACCATCACATCTGCATTCGATAGCTGGACACCAGTAGTCTTTACTCCCCAAATTTTTCCAATTTATCTCCACTAGTTTCCGAGATATTCACATAATGTCATTTTTGACATTATCGCATTTACGGGGAAACGATACGAAAAAGGTAACATTTTTTTGCGGAATATCATTGCCGCACTGAAATACTATAAGTGTGCCAACTGTTTAAATCCGACTCTGCTAAAATTATTCATCGCGAATGAAATCTACTCCACCGAATGCTGAAAACTTTGATTCGCATTTATTTCAACACAAGACGATTTTAGTTTACGATCACATCTGCATTCGATGGCTGGACACCAATAGTCTCAACGTTCCAAATATTTCCGATTTATCTCCAATAGTTTTCGAGATATTCACATAATGTCATTTTTGACATTATCGCAATTACGGGAAAACGACAGGGAAAATTTAAATTTTTCTTGCGGAATATCATCGCCACACTTGAATACTATAAGCGTAGCTTGCATTTGTTTTAGTTGTCAATTATTTTCGTAGAGTTATCGCGCTTACAAAATTATGCTAAAATGTCAATGGTACTTTATTATGTGTTTTACATTACTGAAATAAGGTTTTCATTTTTGATTGTAGCAGTTAATTGTTTTCCGGGAATCACATTGTTTACACACGCAGATGGGGGTGAACTCGGATTGATGTCTTCCATAAAAGCGTTTGTCGTTCAACATGGAAATTGCTGCGGGATGGAAGGAAGGAGAGTCCATAAAATTTTACAACCCCAAAATCTCGATTCGCGATACGGCTTTTCAATCATGCGAAATTTATTATTAACGTCGCAATAAATGCGGCTCGCTCGCGTGCCCCCGACCCGTTTCACAACAATTTATATTATTTACGACATCGCAGTCGCACAAAAAAAACCGGGGAAAAATGTATCCGGGGCGAATTTAACTAATGCCACTTATCTATCCCCCTAGCGGAGATACGCCGGCAAAAAGAACCGACGAGAAATCACTAAAAATAAACGTTTTATTGGAGAAAACATTCTTTTGTTTCGAGTTTTTGTCAATTTGCGGCGAAACGCGTCGCCGCGCAATTAAAAAATTCCTTCAATTCTCCTTTTGTTTCACTTCGAGATTGAAATTTTCGATTTAGACCGTTAATTCCGAGAGCTTCGTTTGTTTTTAGGGGTGTCTGGGCGGGTGAACGTAATCCGACGCTCATGTGCGTGTAATTGCGAGCTCCGATCTTGTTTACATTCTCTTTCCGTCCTCCTTGCAGACGCTTTGAGGAAATTTACGGCGCGCTTTTCCGCCCGACGCTCTGCACTTATCAGTTTTATGCTCTTCATCCACAACCCAAAAAAGAACTTGTTTCACTTTTGCGTGCACAATTTATAACTGCCGAAACTTTTTTTATTAACTTACAAAAAAAAAAGTTTCAATTTATTACCCCTTAACGCGTTCATCGACTTGTGAAAATATTTTCAAAAACGTTAACGCCCTTTCGAGCCATCAAAAAACAATTGAATATCTCGTGTGTTTGTTTGCTGATAATTCCCTGTGTAGAATATAAATCATTCCAGCCCAACATTATTTTTTAAATATTTAAAAATTTAATACTGCATTTGTTTCGAAATAACGGATCGCGCCGACATGTAAACAGTGCTGTTTTGTGCGAAATCTGTGCTAGAATAGATCCTGAGAAAATGACAAATTTATTTGCGATCGCTCTTGAGATATCGCCATAATGTCATTTTTGACATTATCGTATTTACGCCGCAACCAAGAACATTTAAACAATTTTTTTTCTTGCACTGTAAAAAACTTGACTCAAACCTCATTCAGATTACGAAAATTTTGTGTTTAGGTGGAAAATGCGACGTTGCCGAACTTCTAAAACTTTTCTGTTTCAAATATTCCTTGTTGGGTGTCTAATAAAAGGGAATTTTATACAGATTATGAAAATGAAAACAAAAATATTATAACTTGCACATGTCTCCAGAAAAATAAAAATAAAACATTTTCTAAATTTCCTTCCTTTCTATTTTAGGTACTACATATGGCGTGTTGGGTGTTAAATAACGCGGAATTTCGCCACCAGTCCAGCTGTACAAACAAAACATTCGAATCAATTACGTGCGCCGATATATTTTGGAAAAGGTGCATTTGTAATAATATTTGTTGTAATTGTGAATTGTTTTCTAACCGTTGGAGGGCCATTTAGCTGTTTGTTAACAATACCACCGCTGCGTTTGCGATTTTCCGCAGAAAAATAATAGATGCACGCGCGCAAATAAATTAACTGTAACCGCGGGGCCAATTGCAAAACCAATTGCATTAACAATAACAACGACTGGCGTAATCGATGTAAATACATTTAATTCCGATCGGACAGGAAGCGCGTGCGTTTACCTTTTGTTTCCTGGCGGGAAACCTCTTAATCAACAATGGCCCCTTTCTTGCTGCGGACAAATCGCGGCGGCCGTGATTACTTTTTCCCCTCAGCTTTTTCCCCAATTACGTATGGATTTCGCGTTAGCTTTCCGAGCCCCCTATCAATCACCCGTCGGCACGTTGTCGGAACGTGGAAAGTGCGCGTCGCGTCATTACTGGGGTGGCGCTGTTAATTTCGGTTTAATCCGCGCCGATTAGCTCAATCGCGCCTCAAATGACATATTTACACCGAGTACGAGTGATTAATCGACGCGACGCGAGCGCGCGATACGCGTAATTGCCGCGCCGGAAGGGAAAAACTCAGATTAGCGAATTTACACCTGTGAAATATGGCAACGCTGTCGGGCTATCTCGGACTGCACGCGAAATTCATAAATTTCGTTCACGGATTATGAACGGGCGGAAAATTTCATGAAATTAAACACCCAACACCAAGGGCTTATCTTCAAAAATGGGAAAGTTAGGGGAAAACAAAAGAAAATTATTCAAAAATTCTGAAACGTTCCATTAATTATAGATACAATCAAGTTTCTTTTAAGGCGCAAGAAGAAAATAAGCTAAAATGTTATCGGTTACGGTTTATTTCCGATAATGTCAAAAATGACATTATTAACATTATCGTAAATAAACTGTAAAAAAATTAAAAATACGTTTTATTTTTATTTTTGTGGAGATAAGTGCAAGATACAATATATCTGTTATCATTCTCGCAATCTGTATAAAATTCCCTTTTATTAGATACCCAACATGGAATATTTTAAAAAGAAGCTCCGCAACCTCGCATTTTCCACCTTGATACAAAATTTTCGTAAACTGAATGAAATTTCAGTCTAGTTTAATACAGTGCAAGAAAAAAAATTGTTAAAATGTTCTTAGTTGCGGCGTAAATACGATAATGTCAAAAATGACATTATCGCGATATCTCAAAAACGGTCGCAAATAAATTCGTCATTTTCTCAGGATCGATTCTAGCACAGATTTCCTACCAAACAACACCGTTTTTATATATCGGCGTAATGCGTTATTCAGAAACAAACGAAGTATAAAATTTGGAAATATTTAGAAGCTCGGCAACGTCGCATTTTCCACATAGACACAAAATTTTCGTTGTCGGAATGAAATTTCAGTCAGGTTTATCCAGTGTAAGAAAAAAAAACAGTGAAATTGTTCTTGGTTGCGGCGTAAATACGATAATGTCAAAAATGACATTATCGCGATTTCTCGGAAACGGTTGTAAATATATCCGCGATTTTATCATGATCCATTCTTGCACGAATTCCCCACAATGTGGCGTTAGTCGCATATCCCCACAATACGTTATTTCGAAACAAATGAAGAGTGACGTATCGAATTTTAAAAATAATTAATTATAAAGTTCGTTTCCAGTATATTTTAATGGAAAGGTTATTTTTAACAGTTGAAGCGGAATAGTTTTATAAATGGTTTTCAGTAATTAGACACCCAACATGGCATATGTATAATAAGGCATAAACAAAAATGGCGCGTGATTCATCTCGACACGCGTACAAGGTTATACAATTTTCGATTTAATTTTTGTAATGTCTAAACATTTTATTGAAACCATCACATATGTATTTTAAAAACTATACAGAAATATGGCAACAGCGCAAGGTACGAAATTATCGTTTTCATTTTCGACGTCTGTGTAAAATTTCCTGTAATTAGACACCCAACGTGGCATATGTTAAAAATTATAGATGTTCGGCAACGCTTTATATTAAAACAAACTCAACATGACATCATTTTTTTAAATTTAAAACATAACAACAACACAATTTACGCTTATAAAGTTTACAATCAACAAATGCAGTCAAGTTTTACACATTGCAAGAAAAAAAATCGCAAAAATGTAATAGGTTTAGATGTAATTTCGATAATGTCAAAAATGACATTATTTCAATATCTTGAAAACGGCGGCAGATAAATCAGCGATTTTCACAGGATCGATCCTAACACAAATTAGGCGTATGTTAATCAAAAAAATTATAGAAGTTCGGCAACGTGTTATACTAAAACACACTCAACATGACAACTTTTTTTTTTAATTTAAAGCATGACTCCATCGAAATTTATGCTAATAAAGTTTACAATTCATAGATTCAGTCAAGTTTTACACGTTGCAAGAAAAAAAATGGCGAAAACGTAATCGGTTTAGGTGTAATTTCGATAATGTCAAAAATGACATTATCTCAATATCTCGGAAACGGCGGCAGATAAATCCGCGATTTTCACGGGATCGATCCTAACACGGATTCTCCACAAAACGGTGTGTTATAGACTAAAACAAACGAAGAGCAAAGTTTCGGATTTGAGACATAATTAATTATAAATTTCGTTTTCAGTATTTCGGTGGGTTTTTAATGGAATGTCATTTTTGACAGTTGAAGTGGAATTGTTTCATGGAGTTTCGGGTAAGTGTATTAACGTGACGGAAACAGCTGAAGGACGCCTAGTGAAATTAATCATAATTAAGCGGGAAGGCGAACGTTTAAAAGTGAATTATGCAAAAGCGGACGAGAATCGGATATATTAACATCTTTTGTTTGTCCGATGTATGCCGAAACAATAGTGGATGGTTCAGGGGTTAGGGCACTCTTTCATATTGGCAATTGAGGCGCGCGGAATGAATATTATTCCTTCCATTATGAAATTGGACCGAAAAAAAAATGTAGTCGTGTACACGTCGGAGGGTGCACGCACGCTGCGAAACAACTGCAAATATCAAACCCTCATGCCGTACGCCCAGTGCAAACAAAAGACTGCTACCCCAAATCCGTCCGCGGCGTTTCATTTCCCTTGCTTATTGTATTGATTAAATCTTATTTGAAGAAATTTCGATGTTACTTTATTGGTTTGCGAGATATTCACGAAATGTCAAAAATGACATTATCGCGATTATGGGAAAACTAGTGGAGGAAATGAGAATTAAATATTATTTAAAGAAATTTCGATGTAACTTTATTGGTTTGCGAGATATTCACGTAATGTCAAAAATGACATTATCGCGATTATGGGAAAACTAGTGGTGAAAATAAAAATTTTCTTGCGGAATATTATTGGTGCATTCAAAACCTTTAAATGTGGGCACTGTTTGCTTTCCTTCATCAAAAACAAATGAGCTACGTTCAAAGTTAAAATTTAAAATAACTTCAAACGCATTATTTGGTGAAAATAATGTTATTATTCTGATTGGTTTATTGCGACGTGTCAAGTAATGTATTTATTTTGATTTTTCAGAAACTTGGCAACACTGTAATCGTATAGTAGCCCACGTAACTTATTCAGTAAACATTTCGCCCGTTTCTGATGCATTGGATAATTACGCTATCGCCTACCTATCTACATTGCTACCTCTGTTACCTCGGCCGTACCATGAGTACCCCGCGAGCCGTCACTGCTTTAGATGGCCTTGGAAATTTGACCTTTTCGAAAATGATTTTTTTGTCTTGTATCCTAGGTATGCCTTGTTGGGTATCAAATTTCATGGAATTTTAAAAGCTGTAGGAATACGTGCGTAAAATTTTTGAAAAACAAATTTGACCTTTTCGAAAATGATTCTTTTATCTTGCATCCTAGGTATACCTTGTTGGGTATCAAATTTCATGAAATTTTAAAAGCTGCAAGAATACGTGCGTAAAATTTTTGAAAAATAAAATCAAAATTTTCAATTTTCAAATTTGTAAACAGATTTTAAATACTTGAATTGCTTCGGATTTAAGACTCAATCGCGTCCTCCTTGAAATGATACTTTTTCCTTAATATCTCGCTTGTTTTTCACGCAGAATATATCGTGTTTGGTATTGAATTTCGTGAAATCTCATCAGCTGCAAGTCGAAATTATCATAACCTCAATTTTTTTTGTTGGATCGACGTGAAGTTTGAAGCATTAAAATTCATCATATCGAAAGCGATTAATCGGCGATGTCTCGCCCGGGGGGAAATTATTTATTTTCAGCGAAAAACGAAATTGCCGCGCTCTAATATTGATGGGAATTACGCTCGGGGGTGTAAACTTTAACGGCGGATGGGAAAAGCGAAGAACACTGCAGCTCTCGGTAATTGCGGAAACCAAACATCGCGCAATGATCGATACTACAATCCGGCGGCGAAAGAATTTCGCCGGTATCTGGTCGGCTTTGGGAGATATCGACGATAAAGTGAGAACAAATGAATGTCGAGTTGTGATTTTACGATGTACTTCGGAAAAAAAGCAATATTCGCTCATACTTGCTCTTAGAAAAAGAAAACAAGCGCTTAATGCTTCGTTCGAAGTTGTTCGCGCCAAAAGTTTTTGTGCCAAAATCGCGGCGCGGTTCGTTTCGTGAAAATGCGCAGGTGTGTACGATGCATAATATTCATTTATTTTCGATTTTTTTGATGATAATTTGGTAGGCATGGTCACTTTATATTAAAAATTAGGTGAAAATGGACAACTTTTGTGTTACAAGGTGAAATTGGCGATATGACGTTCAAATGTTTTTGTTTGTTTTGTGATAATTTTATCAATAATTATAAGGTACAGCCATTAAGGTTAAGTTAGTGAAAAAACTATGCGAAAATCTTTTAAAGCGAATGAGTTATAACCAAAAATAGCAATCGATCTTCACTTGTTTTTCAGTTTTTTGTTAATATCTCGGTAGCGTATTGAGATAATTGAGATTTTTCTTGTGATTCGCAATCTTAACATAACCAGTGACTCGTTTGAGTAATTTAGATCTGATTGTGTGGGCACGTGCGCTATTCCACCCATCAGTGACGGCTCGTGGGGTGACTCATGGTACGGCCGAGGTAGCATATGGTAGAATATGGTAATACATATGGGTAGGGTCGGTTACAGAGATCTGTATTACCACCTCTGCTACCTCGGCCGTACCATGAGTCACTCCGCGAGCCATTATCTCCATAAACATATTACCAACTCATTATTAGGGTGGCGAGGCGTTGCTAATGGTAATTTCATTTATGAAAAAAAATATTTCAACGCGTTACCGAGATATCGATAAAAAAACATAAAAACAAATGAATGTCGATCGCGGTTTTACCATGTTATTTGATGGCTTTGTTTAATTAAATTACCTGCCTTAACCATTCCAGTTGATCTGTATAAATGAAATGGGAAATATGTTTGTCGGATACATGCATTTGTTTGTGCACGCATCACAGCAAAACCACTGAATCGATGGGACTGATTTTTTTTATGATTATTCTATACACCATGACTGTCATTAAGGGCTACACGCGGATTCCTAACGCCATCTATTTATATATAAAAAAATTAATATAAATGTACATAACGTGTACGCGTTTGAACGCCACGCGACAGTAGTGACATAACGAGAAATTTACAACAGTGGACAGTATAAAATGCAATATACTGGGTGTTCCAAACTGTGCAGGGTAGTAATGGTAATATTTTTATTATTAATAGTAGAGAGTTCATTAACAAAGGCAAAGTTTTGCAATTGTGTAGTTTCAAATTTTTCAAACTCTTCAAATAAATATAAAAACAGTTGCAACAAATTCAAAACTTTCCAAAGGTACTCAAAATTTATTGGGCTTCAAGATTCTACAAAAATCAGAACACGCCTTAACGCCAGATTTTGAAATAATCACACTTGAACAGGTGTACTTTCAAATTTGAAGTTCGAAATTTTTCAAACTCTTTACATAAATATAAAAACAGTTGCAACAAACTTCAAACTTTCCAAACGTACTCAAAATTTATTGTGCTTCAAGATTCTACAAAAATCGGAACATGCCTTAACGCTAGATTTTGAAATAATCACACTTGAAGAGGTGTACTTTCAAATTTGAAGTTCGAAATTTTTCAAACTCCTCAAATAAATATAAAAACAGTTGCAACAAGTTCAAAACTTTTCAAAAGTACTCAAAATTGATTATGCTTCAAGATTCTACCAAAATCAGAATATGCCTTAACGCTGGGTTTTGAAATAATCACACTTGAACAAATGTATTTTCAAATTTGAAGTTCGAAATTTTTCAAACTCATCAAATAAATATAAAAACAATTGCAACAAATTCAAAACTTTCCAAAGGTACTCAAAATTTATCGTGCTTCAAGATTCTACAAAAATCAGAATATGCCTTAACGCTGGATTTTGAAATAATCACACTTGAACAGGTGTACTTTCAAATTTTAAGTTTGAAATTTTTCAAACTCCTCAAATAAATATAAAAACAATTGCAACAAATTCAAAACTTTCCAAAGGTACTCAAAATTTATCGTGCTTCAAGATTCTAAAAAAATCAGAATATGCCTTAACGCTGGATTTTGAAATAATCACACTTGAAGAGGTGTACTTTCAAATTTGAAGTTCGAAATTTTTCAAACTCCTCAAATAAATATAAAAACAGTTGCAACAAATTCAAAACTTTCCAAAGGTACTCAAGATTTATCGTGCTTCATGATTATATAAAATCAGATTAGTTTATGATGGAATTATCACCAAGGAACAAAAAAAAGCAAAAGAACTTCCATCACCAATTTTACCTCTTATAACATTCTCACATATTTTTTAAATCGCAAAACAAATGAATATCGATCACCAATTTAACTTTACGTGTATAACATGTGTACGCATTTTTAAAACTAAATTATGATAAAATTTCAACGGTCGTAGTTCATTCGACAGTAATTCGGAAACGCGTCGACGCGGTTTGACGTAATTTTTTCGACGGCTCGTTCGTAACGACGATTTCCGGTAATGGCGGAATTATCGCGATAATTTGAAACAATGGACAATCGATGTCGTCAATACCCATTTGAAAAAAAATTACTCGCATCGAGTAGTTCAAAATTGCATTAGAAACAAAATTTCATTTGGTATTAATTTATTATCACCAACAAATAAGCAAAATTATCACGTAGTTAGAAAATACATTTTATTTATTATTAACTCATTATTACCATCAATTAAGGGATTTTCGTTTCGATTACCAGTGGAATATAAATATTCCAAACACTGGAATTGGTAGAAACAATAAAGTGGCGGCATCTATTGCCTGCATTTTGTACTAAACTCAATAGATTACTATTGGAATATAAATATTCCAAACACCGTTAAAGTTAGAAATGCGGAAGTGGCGTCATCTATTGCCTGAATGTTGTACTAAACCCAATCTATTGAGTTTCAGGCAATAGATGCCGCCACTTTGTTGTTTGTACCTTTAACGGTGTTTGGAATATTTATATTCCAAACACTAATTTCCGTTTCCCGATCAGAAACCAATTGCGCTGATGAGACCTGAAAGGTCGAAACCTGTCTGTAGGTAGTTAAAATTTTATTTATTTTGTTTTGTTTTTTTTTAAATCATTTCTGGCACAGTTTCCAAATTATTTATTACTAATTTATTATTATCATCAAGTTAGGGATTTTGATTTATTATGCTTTTATTATTTTTGTTTAATCATTTCTTGCACGCTTTCTAAATTATAGCATTTGTTACACTGCAAAGGAACTGTTGGTGAAAAAACGGTTTTACTAGCTCAAAAAGCAAGCGAATTATTACCGAAAACGCGCCGTCGACGTTCATTTGTTTTTAGATTTTCACAAATAACTCATGAACGTTTTGTTATTTCTGAATACTTCTTTCGCAATTAGGACCCGATGACCAACGCGACTCTACATATATTTGGCCGGGGATCAAAACTACACGAGTCTTGAGTCATTTGCTGTTTTCGGAAAAAAAAAATTTAATTGAAAATTTTTGTAATTTCACCAGTTGTGGCTGAAAATCGGAAAAACAATTGCAACTCAAAATCGTCTTTTTGTGGCAACAAACATCTTAACGCGTGGATTAATATTGAAAAAAAAATTAAATTTAAAATGTTTATAATTCAGCAGTTGTAGCTTAAAATCGAAAAAAAAACAATTGCAACTCAAAATTATTTCTTTGTGAAAACAAACATTTTGACGAATGGATAAAAAAAATTAAATTTAAAATTTTTGAAATTGGCCCATCCGTTCACCAGTTGTGATTAAAAATCGGAAAAACAATTGCAACTCAAAATCGACTTTTTGCGACAACAAACATATTGACGCGTGGATTAATATCGAAAACAAAAATTAAATTTACAATTTTTGTAATTGGCCCATCCGTTCACCAGTTGTGGCTAAAAATCGGAAAAACAAATGCAACTCAAAATCGTTTTTTTGCGACTCCATGAAGCATTTTGACGCATGGATTAATATGGTGAAAGAATTTTTGCAATTGGCCCATCCGCTCACGTGTTATGGCCAAAAAATTAGAAAAACAAATGCAACTCAAAATCGTTTTTTTGCGACTCCGTGAAGCATTTTGACGCATGGATTATTTTGGTGAAAGAATTTTTGCAATTGGCCCATCCGCTGACGCGTTGTGGCCTAAAAACAAGAAAAACAATTGAAACTTGAGTGCATTTCGTGAAAATTTAAAATATTACGATTAATAGAATAAAGTGGTTAAACGACATTTTTAATTCGAATATTATTTTTTTGTAATTGCAACGGTTTTGATTTTATGGAATTTTTAAATTTCGATCAAGCCGCCCATGAAAATTTACATTTTCGCCCATAACTCCGTTAATTTGAAAGATAGAGTAGCCGTGTTGGGTATCAAATTTCATGATTTTTTGCGAGCATCACGAAAATGCACGTGAATTTTACGATTTTATTTTCTGTAACCTTGATTATGTTAATTTTTTATAAAACTCGACATAAAAATTAGTTAATCGGACTGAAATTGAATGAAATTGACGTTAAATTATTCAAACACTTGAAAACTTATTTCTTGCGATTGTAATAATATATGGGACAAAACGGCAGCGCTCATAATCACGAAACAAAGTCTCCACTCGGGACTCGCCCGACCGGAAAACTAACAGTTGAAGCGTGAAAATGGTCGCGGAATTAAATTCCATTGTTTACAATCGCCACCGAAACAAAGGCGTCGGCAATTACGATGTTTTGACGCGGGGCCCCCATATTAAAAACTATAAATTTTAGGGCTTA
Source organism: Ocypus olens (assembly GCA_910593695.2). Taxonomy (NCBI): domain Eukaryota; kingdom Metazoa; phylum Arthropoda; class Insecta; order Coleoptera; family Staphylinidae; genus Ocypus; species Ocypus olens. The sequence goes on along the minus strand of OU343055.1, from coordinate 2,306,685 downwards.
TTGTCGGGCGCCGCCGACGACTTTTCGGCCCTCGCCGACAATGGAAACGCGTGCACCGCCGTAAATGACGGAATGATACATTACCGCCCCCGGTTGCATCCCCCGAGGATACTAAATATCACTCACCCCAAACAATGGCCGATCGCAAAAAGGTTATCAGACTGACACGGTTTGCAATGAGTCGCAGGAAGAAACAAAAAAGTGTATCAAGACCTAATCTGTACTGTAAATAACGCGACTGCCATCCAAATGCGACCTAACCTATACCGTAAATAACGCGGTAGTATGTTTTTTTTCCAGTTCTGTTAGAGTTGTTAGTTCGTTTTTTTTTTTAATTGGATTGCGCGTAACAAAAATAAAACAACTCCAACTGTTTCACTCGACCCGATTGAGATTAATTCAGTTTGCGAAAACAATTTCCATAAATTGTTCCTTAAAACGGTCCGAACAAATCAAGTGCGCGTGCAAGGGGTTGGGGGAGGGGGGGGGGGGGGGGGGAAAGAACGCGAAACGGGCGACCGAAAGGGGAGGAAGGAGAGAAGAAAGGACGACGCTTCACGGTTTTTCCGGACGTCTGGAGCCCAATAAAGGAACGCGCGCGTCCCTCCGAGGGGAAAACTCTTTGATTAATAGTACCATTTTCCCTGACTGCACACAAAAAAAAAAGAAAAACGTATTGAATCATATATACAACGGCCCGCCCGCGCGCGGTTATGACAAGACGCGAGGTTCGACTCCGGGGCGGGATGTGCTCCTGCTTTTGTTTCGCCGCTGTTAAACTCCCCAATTCGCTTTTGTTATCCATCGACATTATGTTTGATTCACCTCGTCGCATCGATCCGCCACACACACACACACTCCATTCAACCCCCGCTTGTTACCTCACTTCCAATAACAATTGAACACATCAATTCACCCCATCATTTATTTTCATTCCCCCGAATGTGTACCCGATCCGGCGATGAATAAAAATGTATTTTATAACGCGAACAGAGTGTAATATAAATATTTCATTGTTCTCATCGCATTAAGGTATAAAAAATTTTAGAAAAAAAAAAACAACTCGAGCGTTACTTATAATTATAGGCATCACGCATAGATTCCCGGTGAAATTTCCTTTAATTTGAGAAAAAAAAAAATCGAAATATCAATAATGACATTTTGTTAAAAAAAAAATTATGAAAAATATAATTTTTACCTCAATATTGTAAAAGTACACAAAATTCCATAAAGTTTGATACCAAACACGAATACTTTATCTCTATAAATGGGATGTACTCAAGGTGTCAATTTACAATCAGTGGCTTCGATATCTGGAAAACAAAACGAGGTTTCGATACGCAGTTTTCGCTATAACATGCAGAAATACAGTATGCAATAAGTGCTGTAGTTGTTTTTATCCAATTCCAACATTTTGAAAATACCGGATGTTTCCGGTCGCAACTAGCGGTCTTGATATTTCGTAAATGGGTTGCAGTTTCGAAACGCGGTTTTCACTATTGCATTCAGCAACACTAAACGCAATGAGTAATAATAGTTTTTGGTACACTATTCAGTTTTGTGATGAGTAATCAGTTGCGTAGTTTTTTGTTTTGTTTCTAATTTTGATAATTTGGACAAATATAATTTCTTAACGGTTTCAAATAAGTATTATAGTTATTTTACAATTAATTACGGCATTTTCAACAAACCGGATGTTTCCGGTTGCAAGCAGCAGTCTCGATATCTCGTAAACGGGATGCAGTTTCGAAACACGGTTTTCACTATTGCATTCAGCAACACTAAACGGATTCAGTGATAAAAGTTTCCATTATCCTATTCAGTACTGTGGTATGTAATCAGTTGTGTAGTTTTTTGTTTCGTTTTTAATTTTGATCATTTGTTAATTTTATAAAAGTACATGTACTCAAAGTGTCAATTTGCAATCAGTGGCTTCGATATTTGGAAAACAAAACGAGATTTCGAGACGCAGTTTTCGCTATAACATGCAGAAATACGGTATATAATAAGTGATGTAGTTGTTTTCATCCAATTACAACATTTTGACAATACCGGATGTTTCTGGTCGCAACCAGCGGTCTCGATATCTCGTAAACGAGACGCAGTTTCGAAACGCGGTTTTCACTATTGCATTCAGCAACACGAAACGGATTCAGTGATAAAAGTTTCCATTATCCTATTCAGTAGTGTGATGTGTAATCAGTGATGTAGTTTTTTGTTTCGTTTTTAATTTTGATTATTTTTTAATATCATAAAAGTACACAAAATTCCATAAAGTTTGATACCAAACACGAATACTTTATCTTTATAAATGGGATGTACTCAAAGTGTGAATTTGCAATCAGTGGCTTCCATATCAGGAAAACAAAACGAGGTTTCGAGATGCAGTTTTCGCTATAACATGCAGAAATACGGTATATAATAAGTGATGTAGTTGTTTCTATCCAATTCCAACATTTTGAAAATACCGGATGTTTCCGGTAGCAACCAGCGGTCTCGATATCTCGTAAACAGGATGCAGTTCCGAAACGCGGTTTTCACTATTGCATTCAGCAACACGAAACGGATTCAGTGATAAAAGTTTCCATTATTCTATTTAGTACTGTGATGTGGAATCAGTGATGTAGTTTTTTGTTTCGTTTTTAATTTTGATTATTTTTTAATATCATAAAAGTACACAAAATTCCATAAAGTTTGATACCAAACACGAATACTTTATCTCTATAAATCGGATGTACTCAAAGTGTCAATTTGCAATCAGTGGCTTCGATATCTGGAAAACAAAACGAGATTTCGAGACGCAGTTTTCGCTATAACATGCAGAAATACGGTATATAATAAGTGCTGTAGTTGTTTATCCAATTCCAATATTTTGAAAATACCGGATGTTTCCGGTTGCAACTAGCGGTCTCAATATCTCGTAAACGAGACGCTGTTTTGAAACGCGGTTTTCACTATTGCATTCAGCAACACGAAACGCATTCAGTCGTAAAAGTTTCCATTATCCTATCAAGTACTGTGGTGTGTAATTAGCGATGAAGTTTTTTGTTTCGTTTTTAATTTTGATTATTTGTTAATATTACAAAAGTACGCAATATTCCATAAAGTTTGATACCAAACACGAATACTTTATCTCTATAAATCGGATGTACTCAAAGTGTCAATTTGCAATTAGTGGCTTCGATATCGGGAAAACAAAACGAGGTTTCGAGACGCAGTTTTCGCTATAACATGCAGAAATACGGTATACAATAAGTGATGCAGTTGTTTTTATCCAATTCCAACATTTGGAAAATACCGGATATTTCCGGTTGCAACCAGCGGTCTCGATATCTCGTAAACGGGACGCTGTTTCAAAACGCGGTTTTCACTATTGTATTTAGCAACACGAAACGCATTTAGTGATAAAAGTTTCCACTATTCTATTTAGTACTGTGATGTGTAATCAGTGATGTAGTTTTTTGTTTCGTTTTTAATATTTATTATTTGTTAATATCATAAAAGTACACAAAATTCCATAAAGATTGATACCAAACACGAATACTTTATCTCTATAAATGGGATGTACTCAAAGTGTCAATTTGCAACCAGTGGCTTCGATATCTGGAAAACAAAACGAAGTTTCGAGGCGCAGTTTTCGCTATAACATGCTGAAATACGGTATATAATAAGTGATGTAGTTGCTTTTATCCAATTCCGATATTTTGAAAATGCCGGATGTTTCCGGTTGCAACCAGCGGTTTCGATATCTCGTAAACGGGACGCTGTTTCGAAACGCGGTTTTCACTATTGAATTCAGCAACATGAAACGCATTCAGTGAAAAAAAGTTTCCATTATCCTATTCAGTACTGTGGTGTGTAATCTGTGATGTAGTTTTTTGTTTCGTTTTTAATTTTGATTATTTGTTAATATCATAAAAGTACACAAAATTTCATAAAGTTTGATACCAAACACGAATACTTTATCTCTATAAATGAGATATACTCAAAGTGTCACAACCAGTGGCTTCGATATCGGGAAAAGAAGGAAGTTTCAAGACGCAGTTTTCGCTATAACATGCAAAAAAAGGTATATAATAAGTGATATAGTTGTTTTTATCCAATTACAACATTTTGAAAATACCGGATGTTTCCGGTTGCAACTAGCGGTCTCGATATCTCGTAAACGGGATGAAGTTTCGTAACGCGGTTTTCACAATTGCATTCAGCATCACGAAACGCAACGAGTAATAAAAGTTTTCGCTACACTATTCAGTTTTGTGATGAGTAATCACTGGTCTAGTTTTTTGTTTCGTTTTTAATTTTGACAAACAGAACTTTTTAACGATTTAAAATAAGTAATGTAGTTATTTTACAATTAATTACGGCATTTTCAACAAACCGGATGTTTCCGGTTGCAACTAGCGGTCTCGATATCTCGTAAACGGGATGCAGTTTCTGAACGCGGTTTTCGCTATTGCATTCAGCAACACGAAACGCAATGAGTAATAAAAGTTTTCACTATTTTATTCACTTTTGTGATGAGTAATCAGTGGTGCAGTTTTTTGTTTCGTTTTTAATTTTGATAATTTTGACAAATAGAAGTTTTTAACGGTTTAAAATACGTAATGTAGTTATTTTATAATTAATTACGGCATTTTCAACAAACCGGATGTTTCCGGTTGCAACTAGCGGTCTCGATATCTCGTAAACGGGATGCAGTTTCTGAACGCGGTTTTCGCTACTGCATTCAGCAACACGAAACGCAATGAGTAATAAAAGTTTTCACTATTTTATTCAGTTTTGTGATGAGTAATCAGTGGTGCAGTTTTTTGTTTCGTTTTTAATTTTGATAATTTTCACAAATAGAAGTTTTTAACGGTTTAAAATTACGTAATGTAGTTATTTTATAATTAATTACGGCATTTTCAACAAACCGGATGTTTCCGGTTGCAACTAGCGGTCTCATTATCTCGTAAACCAGGCGCAGTTTCGAAACACGGTTTTCACAATTACATTCAGCAACACGAAACGCAACGAGTAATTAAAGTTTTCACTACACTATTCAGTTTTGTGATGAGTAATCACTGGGCTAGTTTTTTATTTTGTTTTAAATTTTGATAATCTGGACATATACAACTTTTTCACAGTTTAAAATAAGCAATGTAGTTATTTTACAATAAATTATAGCATTTTCAACAAACCGGATGTTTCCGGTTACAACCAGCGGTCTCGATATCTCGTAAGCGGGACGCAGTTTCGAAACGCGGTTTTCACGATTGCATTCAGCAACACGAAACGTAATTGATGATGTAGTTGTTTACCATCTTGAGGATGTATTTTTTTTATTTTCCGCGTTTAAATCGTTCAATTTTGAGTTATCGAGCCGATTTTTTCACCACGCACGCAGGTAAGTGCAGGAATATTGCAGGTGAATTGGAGCGGGAACATGAAAGGACCACTTAAAAGTTTTTGAATGATTCATGTAATTATTTTACGGCGGTCTTATTTTAGCGTGTTCTGGAGTTGAATTGGAAGTTGCGCGGCGCGGGGCGCGGGGCGGGGGGAGGCTGGCGGCGTACGTGAAGTCCCGGGGCCAATTCCCCGCATAAAATATACAGGGTGGGGCCTTTTTGCGGCCGCACACATCCGTGAGCGAGCGAGCTCCAGAAGTTCCCTTTCTTCCTTAAATTAAACTATATTTATTATACTCGACTGAACTTTGCCCGCGTTATTAAGTTTGCCGTTCTCTCCGTCTAAGCGGGGTTATTCTCGCGCGCGCACACACACACACACTTTGTCGGTTGATAATGTCGGGGGTTCGAAGTTTAAAAGGTATCCGTGGAAAATATTGAAAAATCTGTTTAGATTGTATTTGATTTTTGAATTCTAATGTATTCGTCCTTGAAAATAAACTTTCAAGGACGAAAAACATTTAATACAATTTAAAACTGTAACGTTTTGACATGACAATTAAGTTTAGTTTGTTTGTTAGACTTAGAGATTATGAGAAACTAGAGAAGAATCAGCAAACAGAATCAAAATAACTCACACGGTTCGTGTTTTATGCAATTTCAACGAATCGATCTAGCCGCCCATGAAAATTAACATTTTCGGAAATAACTCGTTTGTCTTGTGCAGTAGATATACCGTGTTGGGTATCATATTTCATGGAATTTTACGAACAACCGAGTTCCGTTAAGAGACGTACCTAGTGCACGCTCCTTTGTTTCCTACGTAATAATTGAGAAAATCTCCGGAAGCCATTCACATACGCACACACGCGCTCCCCATTTAATTCGTCGCGTGTCTATCCCAACTTTGAATTTTCCCAGTTCCATTTTAATTTCCGCCTCGTCCGGAAGTAATAAACGTCCCCCCCCCTCCCCACGCACGCCGGGATCCGGGGATCCGCATCGATGAGGGAAAATAAGGCACGATTTGCATGGATGGGAGACAAAATTCCAGTATCTGCTCAAGACATCTAAACGTCCGACGTTATCCCCCCCGCACCTGAATTCCCCCTCCCCCACCCTCGCTTCATCCTCTCTTTCTCGCCCGTGATTGTGTCTTGCGTGCGTGGGCGAGTAGTTTCAATTCGAATAACTTCTGCCGGCGGAATTATAGACAGCGAAGGGCGGCCATATACGTCGGAGAAAATTGCATTCGCAAGGAATAAGTCCCCTGCAGCTTCTCCGGACGAGTTTAAAAATAACGAAATTTACACTTTTCCTCCGACTGTTTCAATCTCGAGCACAACTGCCGCTCGTTCAATTCACTAAACAACCGCCGCGGTGTAATTTCGTGCAAATCTGTCGTAAATTCGGAGCCGGTTACTTTTACGGTAACGTAATCTGCGTTACATTTCGGGAAACTGGAATTTTAAGAAATGTATGATGTAATTAAAAGCTTGCGGATTTATAATCTGAAAAGACGGCTTTAATATCTTCAAAAATAACCAAGTTATGGCGACACAAACTCATCGACGTTCACTTGTTTCGACGTTTTTCTAAGATATCTCGTGAACGGTTGTTGATGTCGCGCTAATTCTTTCTGAAGTTCATGGTGCTGCCATTTTGGTTGCAAGCAAGGTGTGTCAATTGTTTTTTGATATGTCAAAAATATGTTATTTCTAAGTAAATTTGGAAATTTTGAAGCAAATTCCGCGGGCGATAATTTTTTTAGAATTTTTTTAATCAGGTGGTGCACATTTCAATCACTCAAATTCGAGTTCACAGTGCTGCCATTTTGTTTACAAGCAAGGTGCGTCAATTGTTTTTTGATATGTCACAAATATATTATTTCTAAGCAAATTTGGTAATTTTGAAGCAAATTCCGCGGGCAATAATTTTTTTAGAATTTTTTTTAATCAGGTGGTGCACATTTCACTCACTCAAATTCGAGTTCACAGTGCTGCCATTTTGTTTACAAGGAAGGTGCGTCAATTGTTTTTTGATATGTCAAAAATATGTTATTTCTAAGCAAATTTGGAAATATTGAAGCAAATTCCATGGGCGATACTTTTTTTAGAATTTTTTTAATCAGGTGGTGCACATTTCAATCACTCAAATTCGAGTTCACAGTGCCGCCATTTTGTTTACAAGCAAGGTGCGTCAATTGTTTTTTGATATGTCAAAAATATGTTATTTCTAAGCAAATTTGGTAATTTTGAAGCAAATTCGGCGGGCGATAATTTTTTTAGAATTTGTTTAATCAGGTGGTTCACATTTCAATCACTCAAATTCGAGTTCACAGTGCTGCCATTTTGTTTACAAGCAAGGTGCATCAATTGTTTTTTGATATGTCAAAAATATATTATTTCTAAGCAAATTTGGAAATATTGAAGCAAATTCCATGGGCGATACTTTTTTTAGAATTTTTTTAATCAGGTGGTGCACATTTCAATCACTCAAATTCGAGTTCACAGTGCTGCCATTTTGTTTACAAGCAAGGTGCGTCAATTGTTTTTTGATATGTCAAAAATAGGTTATTCCTGAGCACATTTGGTAATTTTGAAGCAAATTCCGCGGGCGATAATTTTTTCAGAATTTTTTTAATCAGGTAGTGCACATTTCACTCACTCAAATTCGAGTTCATGGTGCCGCCATTTTGTTTACAAGCAAGGTGCGTCAATTGTTTTTTGATATGTCAAAAATATGTTATTTCTAAGCAAATTTGGTAATTTTCAAGCAAATTCCGCGGGCGATAATTTTTTTACAATTTTTTTAATCAGGTGGTGCACATTTCACTCAGTCAAATTCGAGTTCAGAGTGCTGCCATTTTGTTTACAAGCAAGGTGCGTCAATTGTTTTTTGATATGTCAAAAATATGTTATTCCTGAGCACATATGGTAATTTTGAAGCAAATTCCGCGGGCGATAATTTCTTCAGAATTTTTTTAATCAGGTGGTGCACATTTCACTCACTCAAATTCGAGTTCACAGATCTGCCATTTTGTTTACAAGCAAGGTGCGTCAATTGTTTTTTGATATGTCAAAAATATGTTATTTCTTAGCAAATTTGGAAATTTTGAAGCAAATTTCGCGGGCGATAATTTTTTTAGAATTATTTTAATCAGTTGGTGCACATTTCAATCACTCAAATTCGAGTTCACAGTGCTGCTATTTTGTTTACAAGCAAGGTGCGTTAATTATCGTATTTTTTGAAATCACATGTTATAACTAAAGCCCTGTAGATTCATAATCCGAAAAGACGACTTTAATATCTTCAAAAATAACCGAGTTACGGCGACACAAACCCATTGGCGTTCACTTGTTTCGACGTTTTTTCAAGATATCTCGCAAACGGCGCCAGATAACGCGACGATTCTTTCGCCGGTGTATTCCGGCGCGTGATTAGCATCCGTTCGTGCTTGCACAATGAGCACGGGACCGAATTAGCCATTCCGGAACGGCTCCGGAGGGATTCCGGATGGCAATAATAGGTAATAATCGGGCGGTATTAAAGTCGATAATCCACCTATCAACCATTTCAGCGCTGAATGCAGTGCACATTACGAATCGGCGGGCGTACGCAATTAAATCTGTAATAACTGTTGTGCCCGTGCTTTAGGGGATGTGCGTGTGTATCTATTGTTTGTCGTCATGTGCTATATATGCTTTACGTGTGTTTGTGTGTGCGCCGCACGATTCGATTCAATGCGTTATTTGTTTAATTTCTTTTATGGCGATGGATGAAACGAATAATAAAATTTTTCAATATGTACACTGTTGTTTAACCTTAAAATATGTCCACGTACAGATGTGTGAATTTTGTTGCTAAACAAATCTCAATTTGAAATTAATTTCTATCACAAAAATAGCAAAAGTTATGCGAGAAAACGTGATCGCGATGCTCACTTGTTTTCATGTTTATGGTCATATCACGAGAATGCGTCGAGATATTTGGATATTTCCTTCGAGAATTTAATGAGCAATCCAACCGCCCAATCTCTAACAGAAAAATAATTTTCGTGTAAAATTTTAGAAAAAAAAGTTGTCAATTTTTCAAGCATTTACGGTACCTATTGATGTATAAAATCATAAACTGAAAGAATTTTCGAAATCCGTCGCCTGAAGAGCGAGCTACACCACCGAAAGCTCAAAACAGTCGAACATCGCGCAACGTTTTCGCCCGTATCTCGTTTGCTTTTCGGCCAATTTCGCCCATATTTGAGGTACACGTTGCTTACGGTATGCTACACGCAGTAATTTTAGTTTAAAAAAAAATCAATTTTTTCAAATATTTATGGTACCCATTGATATATAAAATCATAAACTGAAAGAATTTTTAAAATCCATCACCTGCATAACGAGCTACACCGCCAAAACCTCAAAACAGTCGAACATCGCGCAACGTTTTCGCCCGTATCTCGCTCGTTTTTCGGCCAATTTCGCCCATATTTGAGGTACACATCGCTTACGGTATTCTCTACACGCGATTATAATTTTTTTTTATTGAATTAATAATGAACCGATTTTAAATCGATACGTTTTGATTCGAGGTGTAAACAATGCAACACAAATCCACTGGCGAATTTATGTCAGCTCGGACAAAAGCACAGCACTCGCGATCGATCATTCCGGCATATCCCCACCAATCGAATCACGTGCTTAACAATAAAAAAAAGACACGATCCTACGAGTATATATCTCTTGAAATAATGAGCATCCATCCATCTACGGAATCGATGTGCCGTGATCGCACTCGATAACGCGATGATATTGCACTCCGACTTTTCATTTCACGCACAAATATCTAATCAAATCACCCTCTGGAAGAGGGGGAGCTTAGGAACGATGGGAATTTCTCTTTCTCTTTTTAATATCAGAAATTACCCTTGCGTGAATCTCAAAAAAGTCTCTGATTATAATGTGAAAGAATTTCGGTAAAATTTCGACGCGTTCGCGAGATGCGGCGGGAAAATTGAAAACAAGTGAAGATCGGCGCCACAAATCCTCGAATATCTCGCGTGTTTTTGAAGTTAGGAATTTCGTTGTTTCGTTAATGTATTCGTTAAGGATTTTAGCACACTATCAAGAAATGTTTTTGTGAAAAATAACGAAATGTCATTGTTTAGGGCTGAAACAAAATATGAATTCAATAAAGTCGAAAATTTGAAAGTGAGAGTTTCTTAAGTTTAATTATTTTAAATGTAAATTTTTGTTCAAAAGTCGAAAATTTTAAAGTGAGTTTCTCAAGTTTAATTATTTGGAATGTAAATTATTGTTCAAAACTCGAAATTATCAAATCTAGTAACTTAAAAGCGGTTCAACTTTTGAGGTTATAATTATGATGTTCTTATAACTCGTGAAAATTCACGAAATTTGACACCCAACATGACATATGTATCTTAAAAACGAAGCGAGTTATTTGAAAAAATGTAAAAATCCAAAGACGACTAGATCGAATTTTTAAAATCACACAAAACCCAAACCGTTCAATATTTTTTCGATCCGTTTGCGGATTCGGGTTGAATACCTCCCAAACATCAATCTCTTGACCTTAAACATTAACTTGATGTATCCGTATACTTGTATCGCGTTGACAACGCACATTATCTTCGGTTGTTTTTTGCACTCGGTGTAAATTGTGGGCGATAAAAATACATTTAGGCCGACGATAATCCCGCTCTTTCTCCTCTCCATCTCTCCGTCCATTTTCCTAATGATAATGACTCGGAAAGGAACGCGAAAAAGTCGGCAGCGCCCTCTGTGGACCGGCCGGGACTAATGTGCGCGTCATTACCTTTTTGCGGGATATAATTCCCATCAGACATTAGGGAGGATCGGGACGGGAGGAGTGCATTACATGATTTATCCCCCTTTCGGTGTCCGTCCGACCGTTGATAAGCCCTGATGGGGACATTTTTACGCGTCAACTGTTTGTAATCCGACAGGATTTCACAATGTCGCTACTCGCACTAGATAACAACGTGCCGTACCAAGTTGAGAACAGTTATCTCGATCAGAAACGAAAATTCATGTTAGAAATAAACACCATTTAACGCATTGACAGTCATTTGTTTTTCAGTTTTTCGCCGATAACCTTGGAACTGATCGAGCTAGCGACTTAATTTTTCCACCATCGCGACCTTGGCGACTTTTACAACGGAAAAAATCACGATCACAATACTTTCTCGTACTTCGTAACGGAGAAAGTAAAAACTATTTTTTATTCGTCACGCAGTTTTTGCCAAAGAAGCGTCGTTCGAAGACTCGTTCGTAATTTCGGACGTGCCAAAGAAAGGGAAGCATTTCTGGGGCGCAATCGAGTACTAAACGGCGAATCTATTACCAAACTTTCGCACAACTTTTCCCCGATATCCGGTTCCCCTTTCGCCCGCCCTTTCAGAAAATCGAGCAATCGACGATCGACGTCGTCACGTGATAACACGGGGATAACAATCAATTATTCATTAACGTCGTAAGTAAAATATTGCCCTTCCCGATCCATAATTGTGTTTATCCGCGCTGTAAGGCAATTGTTTTTTTTTTGTTCGTTTTGTATTTGTTTTCGTACGAGATCGTCGTGTGCGCTGTTTATTCATGCCCGACGAGAGGGTCCATATTTGTTTTAACAATAACCGAACGGGACCGGTCGTTTATTCGATTGTTTTCATGCCGTGTTGTTTTGTTTCTTATTTCGTTATCGTTAACGTGCGGTGATTGTTTTCCGCGCATGATTTTCAAAATAAGTACAGATGTATATTAAAGCCATTTTATACCGCTACCATTTCCACTTTAATTTGTTTAATTATCTCCTGTAGTTTTCGAGTAATAAACATAATGTCATTTTTGACATTATCACTGTAGCGGATGCACCAGTACTAATTTTGAATTTTTTTCTTCGCATCATGATCGCGATATGAATTACAAGTACAATATTCTAGGTGATTTTTTTTTTTAATATAAACATCATTTGTAATTAGTTCAAAAAATAATTTTCAAGATAAGTAAAAAAGTATAGTTTATAATTTGTGAATTCTGTAATCCTTAGAAGGATATTGAAGCCCCTTTACACCGCTACCATTTCCACTTTCAATTTCCGATTTATCTCCATTAGTTTTCGAGTAATTTACCAAATGTTATTTTTGACATTATGGCTGTAGCGGATGCACCAACACGAATTTTGTAATTTTTTCTTCGCCTCTGGATAGCGATATGAATTCTAAGTATATTCTAGGTGATCCATTTTTTTGTAATATATTATCATTTATTATTAGTCGGCACTTAAAAAAAAAAATTCAAGGTAAGTAAACAAATATGGTTTACAATTTGTTAATTCTGAAGAATATTAAAGCCCTTTTATACCGCTACCACTTCCACTTTAAATTTTTGATTTATCTCTAGTAAGTTTCGAGTAATTTACATAATGTTACTTTTGACATTATCGCTGTAGCGGATGCACCAGTACGAATTTTGTAATTTTTTCTTCGCCTCTGGATCGCGATATGAATTCTAAATATGTTCTAGGTGAACAATTTTTTTGTTATATATAAACATCATTTATTATTAGTCGGCACTTTAAAAAAAAATAATTTTCAAAGAAAGTAAACAAATATGGTTTACAATTTGTTAATTCTGAAATCTTTAGAAGAATATTAAAGCCCTTTTATACCGCTACCACTTCCACTTTAAATTTTTTATTTATCTCCAGTAGTTTTCGAGTAATTTACATAATGTCACTTTTGACATTATCGCTGTAGCGGATGCACCAGTACGAATTTTGTAATTTTTTCTTCGCCTCTGGATAGCGATATGAATTCTAAGTATATTCTAGGTGATCATTTTTTTGTTATATATAAACATAATTTATTATTAGTCGGCACTTTTTAAAAATAAATTTTCAAGATAATTAAAAAAATATGGTTTACAATTTGTTAATTCTGAAATCCTTAAAATAATATTAAAGCCCTTTTACACCGCTACCATTTCCACTTTAAATTTTCGATTTATCTCTAGTAGTTTCCGAGTTTTCTACAAAATGGCATTTTTGACATTATCGCTGTGGCGGAAACCCCAGTGCGAATTATGTCATTTTTTCTTCGCCTCTGGATCACTATATGAATTCTAAATATATTCTAGTTGATCAATTTTGTTTGTAATATAAATATCATTTGTTATTAGTTCAAAAATGAATGATCAAGTTAAGTAAAAAAATATCATTTATAACATCGTTCGTGTTCTCCATTCTAAAATCTTTCGAAGAATATTAACGTCCTTTTATACCGCAATAATTTCCGATTACAATTTTCGATTTATCTCCCGTAGTTTTCGAGTAATTTACAAAATGTCATTTTTGACATTATCGCTGTAGCGGATTCCCCAATGCGAACTTTGTAGTTTGTTTTTCTCTGGATCGCGATATCAATTAATTCTGAGTATATTCCAGGTGATCAATTTTTTTTATATAAACGTCATTTATTATTCCTTCAAAAATGGATTTTCAAGGTAAGTAAAAAAATATAATTTACAACATTGCTTATGTTGTCAATTCTGGAATCTTTTAAAGAATAATAACGCCCTTTTATACCGCTGCCATTTCCACTTTCAAATTTTGCTTTATCTCCAGTAGTTTTCGAGTAATTTACAAAATGCCATTTTTGACATTATCGCTGCGGCGGATACACTAGTGCGAATTTTATAATTTTTTCTTCGCCTCATGATTACGATATGAATTCTAATTATATTCTAGCGAGACGATCCATTTTTTGAATATATAAACATCATTTGTTATTAGTCGGCACTTTTAAAAAATCAATTTTCAAGATAATTAAAAAAATATGGTTTACAATTTTTTAATTCTGAAATCCTTAGAAGGATATTAAAGCCCTTTTACACCGCCACCATTTCCACTTTCAATTTTCGATTTATCTCCAATAGTTTTCGAGTAATTTACATAATGCCATTTTTGACATTATCGCTGCAGCGGATGCACCAGTGCGAATTTTGTAATTTTTTCTTCTCGTCTGGATCGCGATTTGATTTATAAGTATATTCAGATGATCTTTTTTTTATGTAAACATCATTTGTTGTTATTAATCGACACTTAAAAAAAAAGTTTTTGAATATAAAAAATTAAAAAGGACAATTTCGAAGCGATTAATTTTTATCCACCCAAACGAGTTAAACGGGGGCAGTTATGAAGGGTTTTTGATGCGGAAAACAGTGGCGCACGTTTCACGTTAACGGCTCTCCCGCACATACAGGGCGGGAACGATTATGGAAATTGGCAGTTCGTTCTCTTTCCTCTGAGCCGGCGATTATTATAATTAACCCGATACACAATCATTACACATAGTTGCTTCCATAATTTCATTAGGCGCCCCTAAACCACCCAACAAATTTCATTAACGCGCCGCCCCCCTATCCCGGACCATCAAAACCCGTAACGACGGTCGGTTTTATGAATTTTAACCTTTCCGGCAAACGCTAATCGGAGGTATTTATAAAAAACGCCATTGCTGACGTTGGCTGGAATAATGCCACACAAGGTAGCGAAGAAATCGAGCGGTTATCTGGAAAAATAAGGGAGTTATTGAAGAAAAACTGATTCGAGGTTCATTTGTTTACGGTTATTTTGGGAATATCTCTGGAACGAGTGGGAATTTTTCAAAAATTCTTTCTCCAATGCAACGCGTGACCACATCTGGTGTTATTTTTAAATAGAAAATTAAAAATTTAAAAATTTAAAAATTTAAAAATTCAAAAATTCAAAAATCAAAAAACAAAAAAACTAGAGAATTCGATTCAATGGATGTTACAACTGATTTGAAGAGAAAATCATCAAAAATACGCATTTTATTAAGAAAAACATGCTTTCGACATTCATTTTTTTTTCAGTTTTTTCACGATATCTTTATAACGGATGGGTTTTTTAACGAAATTATTTCACTTACACCTAACAATTGCTAGTTGGCAACTTTAACTTTGACACTAGAGACGAAATAACGCGCATTCGCTCGTTAGTTGACATTTAAAGAGTTTTATCTCACCTACTTATTTACGAGAGGTGTATAAACATGCACAAGCTACTGCACACACACACACTAGGCAGAAAGGGAATTAAAGCGTAATTGCGCATTATACCAAGCTCAAACGTACACAAGGTAATTGCAGTTTCTCGTGTATCATTCTAATGCACCTACACTGGCTGGGGCGGGGGCGCGCGGGGGGCGGGGTCCCGCCTCGAAATTAACTTTTCCTGGGATCCGGAGATTATTAGCAAGCAAGCAGCTCGGGAGAGCGGTGACCCGTGTAACAATGCACACTCTCTGTCTTCGTTAAGAGAACGAAATCCATTCGGATCTGAATAATTAATGCCGTCCACTCGGCACGGCCGCAAACACCCATTTGTTTGTGTTTGAAACAAACACAGCTCTACACGAATTCAACTTCATCAAAACCGATTTTCACAAATTTCACGAAAATCCCAAAGCGTTATCGAGATATCTTCGAGAAACCGAAAACAATTGAACGTCAAACGCACGTTTATTGATGATATTCAACATAAAAACCGATTGGTGAAGGAATTTCGTGAAAATCCCAACGCGTTATCGAGATATATTCGAAAAACTGAAAACAATTGAACGTCGAACGCACGTTTATTGATGATATGCGACATTAAAACCGATTGGTGAAGGATTTTCGCGAAAATCACAACGCGTTATCGAGATATCTTCGAAAAACTGAAAACAATTGAACGTCGAACATGTGTTTATTGATGATATTCAACATTAAAACCGATTGGTGAAGGATTTTCGCGAAAATCACAACGCGTTACCGAGATATCTTCGAAAAACCGAAAACAATTGAACGTCGAATGGACGTTTTTTAATATAACTCGCTTGATTTTGAAGATTTTTTCTTCAAACTTTCGGTACAATGATTTTTAAAGATCACCGAATCAAAGTGTATTAAAATAATTCAAAAAATAAATAAACATTCGAATAATCTAGTGGTTCAAAATTTGCGTGAAATATTTACAAATGAGCGTTTGGTTTTTAAAGTCCCATTGCAATTGTTCGCAAAATAACTTTTAATCGATCAACAATCACCATTCCGAAAAACATGCGCTGTTGCCAAAGTTCAAAATTGGTTACAACTCATCTTAAATAAGTTAACGTAGTGCGGGGTCACATTCTGATCGATAATCCGTCGAAATGTTTACAATATTTCTTTTACAACCGCTGTTGCGTTGCATTTAAAAATGCGGTGTTGCCAAAATTTTGTTTATTTCGCAACATGGGTGTGTAATAACTTAAAATTTCATCACGATTCTAGATTCGCAGTTTATTTTACGACACCTGTGATTATTATGTATGAAAAAAAATGCGGGCGCGGTGTTGCCAAACTTGTTTATTTACAATTATTACATAAAAATTTTCAGAAATTGCCATTTTATTAGCGTGTTGATACTCGCGTTACTCGATACTTCTCCAATGGCAACGGATCGAGTTGGCGAGCGCTGCGCATTGTTCCCTCCTTTGTTTCCCTTTTTGCATTTTTTTTTTGCTATCCCGTGTGTGCGGATGTGCATGTTTGATTTGTTAACGTTTGCGTGTGCCAATTCGATCCGCAAACAGACGGCGGCCATCGATCGGCGGCGCACCGCAAATTCTGATGCCCGCTCATATTGATGATGCACGGCACACGTGATGTTGATACGCGATCATTGGCTTAATCACACCGTTTATTATCAGATACGCACGATCCGCGGTGAAAATGCGATCGGGCCCCGTTGGAATTTCCGAAATCGGACGACGCGTTCTCGAGTTACGGACGAAAACGCCGAAACAGGTGACGATCGATGGGGGTTTTTCGGCCGTAACTCGAGTTTCGATGGAGATTTTTCGGAAATTCTTTCGGGGCTGTGTAACCAACGGCCCTCTCGATTACGCAGGTTGAAATTTGTGTATGAAAGCGCTGAAACAAGTGACGATCGGTGAGGTTTTTCAGCGATAACTCGAGTTTTAATTGAGATTTTTCGGAAATTCTTTCAGGACTGTGTAACCAACGCCTCTCTTGATTACGCAGGTTGAAATTTGTGTATGAAATCGCTGAAACAAATGACGATCGGTGGGATTTTTCAGTGATAACTCGAGTTTTAATTGAGATTTTCCGGAAATTCTTTCAGGGTTGTATAACCAACGATCATCTCGATTTCGCAAGTTGAAATTTGTGTATGAAAACGCTGAAACAAGTGACGATCGGTGAGGTTTTTCAGCGATAACTCGAGTTTTGATGGAGATTTTTCGGAAATTCTTTCAGGATTGTGTAACCAACGCCTCTCTCGATTACGCAGGTTGAAATTTGTGTATGAAATCGCTGAAACAAATGACGATCGGTGGGATTTTTCAGTGATAACTCGAGTTTTAATTGAGATTTTCCGGAAATTCTTTCAGGGTTGTATAATCAACGATCATCTCGATTTCGCAGGTTGAAATTTGTGTATGAAAACGCTGAAACAAGTGACGATCGGTGAGGTTTTTCAGTGATAACTCGAGTTTTGATGGAGATTTTTCGGAAATTCTTTCAGGACTGTATAACCAACGCCTCTCTCGATTACGCAGGTTGAGATTTGTGTATGAAAACGCTGAAACAAGTAACGATCGGTGGGGTTTTTCAGCAATAACTCAATTAATTGAGATGTTGCGGAAATTCTTTCAGGACTGTGTAAACAACGGCCTTTTCGATTATGCAGGTTAAAATTCGTGCTGAAACAATTAACGATCGGTGGGGGTTTTTCAGCGATAACTCGAGTTTTAATTGAGATTTATCAGAAATTCTCTTTTAACTGCGTAATCAACGGCCTTCTCGATTATGCAGGTTAAAATTTCGTCGGAGGCAATAAAAAAAATTGAATAACGACTTCCCGAAGCGCGCGCGCCCGTGCCGTTAATTTCCTTTCCGGGGACATCCTGTTGCCGTTCATTGTTGATTTCTTGTCATCCTGTATTCATTACGTAAAATTAAAAAAAAAATGGCGGCCGATCTCTAGAAATTTCAAACTTTAAACTTTCACCGAGAGCCAACAAACTTATGGCGTCTTTTGTTTACGATTAATCGAGGTGAAAATTTCACTTAATCGAGAGATGAAGCCGAAACGTACGCCATCGTGAATATAAATAAAATGTAATACAGGTGGCGCTGCCGCGGCGGCAAAACGGCCCCCCCGCGTGCCCTCAGGAACTACACCCGACGAATTCCAACCGACCCCGACATCAATTACGCACGATCATCCGTCTCGGCCGGGATGAATTATTTACGCGGCATCATCACCCCAGGATTTTCCCTCCGGCAGTAGCAGCACGGAATCTGCATCCGAATCGCCGGATTCCGCAGGAACTTGATTTTTTACGGCCCGTCGCGCACCCCAACGACCTCCTAAATAATGCACGAAGGGCCAGATCAATCACCGCAGCCCGGATCCGTAGGAATTTCGCGGATGCGGCGCCCCGTTCACGAGTTATCGCCGAAAATCCGGAAACAACTGAACGTCGATATCGCGTCTTCGGCGATAACTCTTTTATTTTAGGACATATTCGAACGGTTTCTTCGCGATGATGAAAGTAACGCAAAGTGGAACTATAAACAAACTGAAAATTTTACGACGGGTTTTTCCGCCATTTTGTATCCGTTATTTGAATTTTACGACAGTGCACTGTTGTAAAAAAAATTGTCCGGCATTTTGGATCGGAGATTTTGGATCCGCTATTTTGGATCCGCCATTTTGGATCCGCCATTTTGGATCCGCCATTTTGATTTTTAAATTTGTTTTAATCAAATTAATAATCAGATCTTGAAAACCCTTTTGAACCAATTTTTATTTTAATCCAAACCTTTTTCTATTTTTATCAGCGTTTTTAGAAAATGGGCCATTGCGCATGCAACAAATGTAACAAAATTTTCATCATCAAAAAGGTATGCAAGTGTTGTAAGAAATGTGCTTCTATAGCAAACTGTTCATCGAAAAAATTACTCGTCATCTATGCGGAATGATTTTTGGAATTATATTCCGAAAGCAATCCATTAATGCCACATTCGGTTTTGAAAATATGGCCAAAAAAATCGAGAAACAATTGAAGTCTAGAACATTAATTGTGTTTCACTCAGCCATTTATCAAGATGGAAACTTAATTTCTTCATCAAAAGATTCTATACCAAGACCTGCAAAAAATAAATGAAAATCGTAAATATAAAACTTAAATTTTTCGGCACCAATTCATTTGAAATAACCTTTGGACTCATATTCTGAAATAATTTCATCGATACCACGTTTCGTTCCAAAAATATGACCGAAAAACTGGAAAACAATTGAGGTCCACAATGTTTACCCTGTATATCTCGCTTATTATTCAAGTTATCAATCTGATTTCTTCACTAAAACACTCTTTGTGTTCATCCCAATCAATTTCTTCGGGAAATACTGAAAATTGCAGTTATCAAAATCTCAAATTTATCATCAAAAAGTGGTCATAATAACCTTTAGACTCACATTTTGAAGGAATTTCATCGATACCACGTTTCGTTCCAAACATATGACCGAAAAACTGGAAAACAATTGAGGTCTAGAGTGTTTACCCTGTATATCTCGCTTATTATTCAAGTTATCAATCTGATTTCTTCACTAAAACACTCTTAGTATTCACCCCAATTAATTTCTTCGGGAAATACTAAAAATTGCAGTTATCAAAATCTCAAATTCATCATCAAAAAGTGGTCATAATAGCCTTCGGAGCCATATTCTGAAGGAATTTCATGGATGCCACGTTCCGTCCCAAAAAAATTGACAAAACTGGAGAATAATTGAGGTCTGGAGCAGTGGTCGGCAACCCAAAATGCATTGGCGTGCCACAAAACAGGTAATTCAAAGTACCGGACACTAAAATAAATCTAGAAAATCTACTATACACGATTTAAATCAACTACAAATGATTTGCGACTGTATCACAAACATTTATCTAAAGTTTTATAAAAATCCGTTGAGAAACAAGGGAATTATAGCGACCGCATAACCGAACATTTTTAGACGATTTTGATGAAACTTAGTACAAACAAATTATGGTTCTTATAAGGACATTTACCTAAAATTTTACAACAATCCGTTGAAAAACAAGCGAGTTATCGCGACCGCATAACCGCATTTTTTAGACGATTTTGATGAAACCTAGTACAAACGATTTATGGTTCGTACATAGACATTTACCTAAGATTTTACAAAAATCTGTTGAAAAACAAGCGAGTTATCGCAACCGCATAACCGAACATTTTTAGACGATTTTGATGAAACCTAGTAGAAACGATTTATGGTTCCTACATGGACATTTATTTAAAATTTTACAACAATCCGTTGAAAAATAAGCGAGTTATCGCGACCGCATAACCGAATA
The DNA here is from genome assembly GCA_910593695.2 of Ocypus olens. NCBI lineage: Eukaryota > Metazoa > Arthropoda > Insecta > Coleoptera > Staphylinidae > Ocypus > Ocypus olens. Next base: position 2,285,814 of record OU343055.1, on the reverse strand, counting down.
TTTTTAGACTATTTTGATAAAACTTAGTACAAACGATTTATGGTTCCTACATGGACATTTACCTAAAATTTTACAAAATTCTGTTAAAAAACAAGCGAATTATCGCGACCGCATAACCGAACATTTTTAGACGATTTTGATGAAACCTAGTAGAAACGATTTATGGTTCCTACCTGGACATTTACCTAAAATTTTACAACAATCCGTTGAAAAACAAGCGAGTTATCGCGACCGCATAACCGAATATTTTTAGACGATTTTGATAAAACTTAGTACAAACGATTTATGGTTCCTACATGGACATTTACTTAAAATTTTACAAAATTCCGTTGAAAAACAAACGAATTATCGCGACCGCGTAACCGAATATTTTTAGGCGATTTTGATGAAACCTAGTAGAAACGATTTATGGTTCCTACATGAACATTCACCTAAAATTTTATAACAATCCGTCGTAAAACTAGTTATTTATCGCGACCACATAACCAATGATGATTTAATGAAATAAGGTGCAAATAATTTAATCTTATGTTTACCTAAAATTTGACAAAAATCCATACAAAAACTAGCGTGTTATTTTAATGCGATTTTCCTGAAAAGAATTGCAATTTATTCGTTAAAATTGACTAAAAGTAGTCGGTTATGCGGTCGAGCTAACTCGCTTGTTTTTTGACGGATTTTTGTAAAATTTCAACAAACCGTTCGGGAGATATCTGTCGATCTTTTGTTTGCATAAAAAAATACTCGGGGTTATGCGGTCGAGCAAACTCGCTTGTTTTTCAACGGATTTTTGTAGGATTTCAAGAAACCGTTTAATAGATATCCGAGAATCATTTGCAATTTATTCATTAAAATTGACTAAATAAAGTCGGTTGGTGGTCGAGCCAACTCGCTTGTTTTTCTACGGATTTTTGTAAAATTTCAAGAAACCGTTCGGGAGATATCTGACAATCTTTTGGTTGCATAAAAAATACTTTATTAGGTCATGCGGTCGAGCAAACTCGCTTGTTTTTCGGCGGATTTTTGTAAAATTTCAAGAAACTATTTAATAGATATCCGAGAATCATTTGCAATTGATTTGATTGAAATCATCTTAAAAAAATCGGTTGTGTGGCCTTGATAACTTGCTTGTTGTTTGATGGACTGTTGATTCGTATTTTAAGACCTATTTGTTTGACTAGAATAATACAGGCTATGTATATAAAAATGATCTCTTGAAAGTTTTTTTATCGATATCTTATTGGGTTCCAAAAATACGACCCAACCAATAAGAAACGTTTGAAGTCTAAAACTTGTTTTTTCACTAAATCACGCATTTTTGCAAGGATGTGTGAAGTGTTTTTCGTTATAACGCCTTTATTAATAAACGGAGAACGCGTGCGATGTTTGTCATTGAATTTCGCATGGAAATTTGGCGCCCAACCGTGAGCAAATTTCGCGATTAATATTTTCCTTCGAAAGAAAACGGAATTTTCCGCTTCCGATGATGTCGAGGAGTCCCGGGATTGAAATTACGATTTGAATATCTCATTCCGTGCTCGAGTGGGCGACGGAAAACGCGAAAACAAATGAAAGGGGCTCCCCGCGTTTTCCCCCGACGACGACGATTCTTTTTGCGGACCGTGTGTTGCGTTCGGGTCGGGTGGCGCGTGCGGCCGCGATCGCATGATGGATTGATTATTGGATCATTGCGGGCTACCTAGCGTGGAGAGGTCGTTCGGGTCAACCGAGCCCGGGATTAGATTAATCATCGGAGGGCCCTTGTCCTGCGCCACGGGACCGAAAAATTCGATTCAAGTACAACATACGGTGTGTGTGTGTGCGTACGCGCCAAATACGGGAGATTAGGTAATTTTGCTCCTTCTGCGGTAAACTGGTTTGGATGCGAAGAAAGCCTTTTCCTTCCTACTCTCCGTTCCGAGCGTCGAGGGTCAATGGCAGACCCCAAGGCGAGGCCCGCGACCAACAAACGACGTTGAACTCGACTAAAAACCACGAGGAGGAACTCGTTTCGCTCTCCTCTCGCTCCACTCTGCGACCACAACAACTCACCTATGCTGCTGAGAGACTAGTTTTTCCCGGTTCACAGAAAACGCTCGATTAACGGAAACGCGGCAACAGCGCTGTCGCACGTCAATTAAAATCGCGAATTCGCGACGAGCGCGAAATTTCATGAAATTTGAGCCCAAACACGGCCATGTTACCATGAAAAACAAGCGAGTTGGGTTTAAATCCAAAGGCATCTAGATGCAATCTTTAACGTTACATATTATACATATATTGCATATATTTAATAGATACCGAAAAATTTAATTCAGCAATTAGTAACTGCGTTAAATCTAGATGACGAATTGTATTTTGTTTAATTGTGTATCTACAAACAATAATCTATATTTTTTGTGCAAGCATCACAGAAAATCCAGTAAAAACAAATGGTAAAATTTCCCACAATTATTCTAGGCACTATGGGTCTCATTATAAGCTAAGAAAATGTATTCATATTCAAAGCGTATATAGTGTAAACCAGTGATTTTCTCACTTAACGTAAACATGGCAACAGCGCTGTGTCACATTAATGTGAATCCCAAATTCTCAACGAGCGTGAAATTCATTAAATTTAAGCCCAAAGACGGCTAGGTTATCATAAAAAACAAACGAGCTGCGTTCAAAAGAAAACACTCAATTAACGGAAACATGGCAACAGCGCTGTTTCCCATTAGTTTAAACCCCAAATTCGTAACTAGCGTGTAATTTCATGAAATTTTTGTCCAAAGACGGCTAGGTTATCATGAAAAACAAACGAGCTGGGTTCAAAAAAAAAACACTCAATTAACGGAAACATGGCAACAGCGCTGTTTCGCATTAATTTAAATCCCAAATTCGCAACGAGCGTGTAATTTCATGAAATTATAGCCCAAACACGGCTATGTTACCATGAAAAACAAGCGAGTTGGGTGCAAACTCAAAGGCATCTAGATTAAATTTTCAACAACAAACACACAAATAATTACTTCACATGCTTTTTCCCGTCATTAAGAACCGTCATGAATTTTTTCAAATTTTTTAGAGACCCCACATTGTTTGCATGCATTTTTTCCAGAGTCATACTATGAAAAAAATGACGAAAATCATGATATGGTCAAAACATTATTTTTTTTGGAAAAATAATTACTTTACACGCTTTTTCTCGTCATTAAGAACAGTCATGAATTTTTTCAAATTTTTCCGAAACCCAACATTTTTTGCACGCATTTTTTCTCTGAGTAATACTATGAAAAAAATGGCGAAAATCATCAAATGACCAAAAATTTTTTTTAAAGAAAAATAATTACTTTACACGCTTTTTTCAGTCATTAAGAACCTTCATGAATTTTCTCAAATTTTTCCAAGACCCAACATAGTTTGCAAGCATTTTTTCCTGAGTAATACTATAGAAAAAATGGCAAAAATTATCAAATGACCAAACAAATTTTTTTTTGAAAAAATTATTACTTTACACGCTTTTTCCCGTCATTTAGAACCGTCATGAATTTTTTCAAATTTTTCCGAGACCCAACAATTTTTGCATGCATTTTTTTCGTGAGTAATACTATGGAAAAAATGGCGAAAATCATCAAATGACCAAAAAAATTATTTTAAGAAAAATAATTACTCTACACACTTTTTTTCGTCATTAAGAACCGTCATGAATTTTCTCAAATTTTTCCGAGACCTAACATTGTTTGCATGCATTTTTTTCCCGAGTAATACTATGGAAAAAACTCATCAAATAACCAAATAATTTTTTTTCGAAAAAAAAAATTACTTTACACGCTTTTTCCAGTCATTAAGAACCGTCAGAATTATTTTGCCAAAGACCCAACTTTGCTTGCATGCATTTTTTCCTGAGTAATACCATAGAAAAAATGGCGAAAATCATCAAATGAACAAAAATTTTTTTTTCGAAAAAATAATTACTTTACAAGCTTTCTTCCGTCATTTTGAACCGTCATGAATTTTTTCAAATTTTTCCGAGACCCAATATTGCTTGCATGCATTTTTTCCGGAGTCATACTATGAAAAAAATGACGAAAATCATGAAATGACCAATTTTTTTTAATAATCACTTTACACGCCTTTTCCAGTCATTAAGAACCGTCATGAATTTTTTCAAATTTTTCAGAGACCCAACATTGTTTGCATGCATTTTTTCCTGAGTAATACTATGGAAAAAATCATCAAATGACCAAACAAATTTTTTTTTCGAAAAAATAATTACTTTACACGCTTTTTCCCGTCATTTAGAATCGTCATGAATTTTTTTTAATTTTTCCGAGACCCAACATTGTTTGCATGCATTTTTTCCTGAGTAATACTATGGAAAAAATCATCAAATGACCAAACAAATTTGTTTTTCGAAAAAATAATTACTTTACACGCTTTTTCCCGTCATTTAGAATCGTCATGAATTTTTTTTAATTTTTCCGAGACCCAACATTGTTTGCATGCATTTTTTCCTGAGTAATACTATGGAAAAAATCATCAAATGACCAAACAAATTTTTATTTTTGAAAAAAATAATTACTTTACATGCTTTTTTCCGTCATTAAGAACCGTAATGAATTTTTTTCAAATTTTTCCGAGACGCAACATTGTTTGCATGCATTTTTTTCCTGAGTAATACTATGAAAAAAATCATCAAATGACTAAACAAATTATTTTTTCGAAAAAATAATTACTTTACACGCTTTTTCCCGTCATTAAGAACCGTCATGAATTTTTTCAAATTTTTCCGAGCCCAACATTGTTTGCATGCATTGTTTTCCTGAGTAATACTATGGAAAAATTCATCAAATGACCAAACAAATTTTTTTTTCGAAAAAATAATTACTTTACACGCTTTTTCCCGTCATTTAGAACCGTCATGAATTTTTTCAAATTTTTCCGAGACCCAACATTGTTTGCATGCATTTTTTTCCTGAGTAATACTATGGAAAAAATCATCAAATGACCAAACAAATTTTTTTTTCGAAAAAATAATGACTTTACACGCTTTTTTCCGTCATTAAGAACGGTCATGAATTTTTTCAAATTTTTCCGAGACCCAACATTGTTTGCATGCATTTTTTCCTGAGTAATACTATGGAAAAAAACATCAAATGACCAAACAAATTTTTTTTTCGAAAAAATAATGACTTTACACGCTTTTTTCCGTCATTAAGAACGGTCATGAATTTTTTCAAATTTTTCCGAGACCCAACATAGTTTGCATGCATTTTTTCCTGAGTAATACTATGGAAAAAAATGGCAAAAATCATCAAATGTACAAAAAATTTTTTTTCGAAAAAATAATTACTTTACACGCTTTTTTCCGTCATTAAGAACCGTCATGAATTTTTTCAAATTTTGTGCATGCATTTTTTCCTGAGTAATACTATATAAAATTTTTTCAAAGCTCATATAAGTGATTTATTGGTAAGAATAAATGTTAAGAGCGTATTTTTTAAGGATTTATTGAAAAATAAGTGTAAAGAGCGTATTTTTAAAAAATGATAAGAAAACAAATTCGAATCGAAAATGGTTACTTGTTCCTCCAACTCCGTTAATTTTAACAATAGACCAGCCGTGTTTGGTATCAAACTTCAAGTTCTTCGACGGTGATTGCGAATATTCGGTCGTTTTTGGCAATTTCGTACCGTCGCGCATAACTAAAAGGAGGCATGCGAACGCCGCCGCCGCGCCGTGCATTCCTCGGGTTGTTTTGTGGACGTAATTAATTAATTTCGGGTTGTCGGGATGCGGAATTCGGGACGGGAAAAAGTAGGTGTTTAGGTGGAAAACGGGGTGAGCCGTTTAATTATTATTTCAAGAGGACGAACGGAGATGGGCAAACAAGGGGGATAATGTACATTGTGTTAAATTACGAGGCAAAAGGGGTGGAAACGGTGGAGCGGAACGGAGGGCGCCCGCTGCAATTCCTTGCGTTGTCTACGATCAATTTTGCTAACTGTCCTGAAGTGCAATTTATCCTCGCGCCCCTCAGACATGTACTACCAACTAACAATAATAACAGTTTCCATTCCGTGGAGAGAGAGAGTGAGCGAGAGAGAGAGAGCGCGAGCGCGAGGGAGGGAAAGTAGGCCGCGTAATGTCATAATACACTTATCGCATGTGTAGGAGCAGTTTTTTCCCCTTAAATATTAATCTAGCGATTTATGCGCGCGGGATTAAGCCAGGTGAGCGTCGCGACGTCCCTTTTCCGCAATCACACGCCCCATTTGCATAACTCTCTTAATTTACGCCCGCCGTGTCGACTTATTCCCTTTAAGCCCGGACTTTATTATTATTAATATTGTTACGTACTGCGGCCTCGTATTAACTTCACCTCCGCGACAACTTAATTATTCATCCCCCCCGCCGTACGGTGTTCGATGCCGGCGGAAAACTATCCGATAAATTTGTCCCCGGTGCCCGATATACCGCCTTCAATTAATAATAATCATTTTTGCGGGGTGTTTACGGCCGAGCCCTTGCATTTTACAGCGACGTGTCGATAACGTGTTCGCTTAATGGATTTCACAGCTCCTTATACACGAAATTGCACTGCACTTACCCGGCCTCGCATAATAAAACCATAGCGAGTTTCGTATTCCTCGTGAAAAAATATAAAATACGATACCAAACACGACTACTTTAGCTTTAAAAATAACCATTTTCATTAACTAATACACAAAAAATTAGAATCGTAATAAAAAAACCCGAGAATTCTCGTCGACGGCGCATATTTATATAAACGAGAATTCTTGTCGGCAGCCATATTTTATATAGACGAGAATTCTCGTCGGTAGACATATTTTATATAGACGAGAATTCTCGTCGGCAGACATATTTTATATAGACGAGAATTCTCGTTGGTCGTAGGCAATTGAAATTTATGCAATCGAGAGTTCTCGTTACTCTTCAGCAACTGTTTATATGAATTCCTCGTCGCCAACGCATATTTTAAAAGAGACGAGAATTTCCTATTCAATAGAAACGAGAATTTTCGACGACAACGTATATTTTTTATAACCGAGGATTCAAGTTTCTCGCAGATAATGGCGAAAATTCTTGTTTCTCTTCAGCAACTGATGTTTATTTTAATTTCTCGTTGCCAACGCATATTTTAATAGAGACGAGAATTCCCTATTTTACAGAAACGAGAATTTTCGTCGGCAACGTATATTTTATATAACCGAGAATTCAGGTTTCTCGTAGGCAATGCATATATTTTGATTGAAACGAATTACCTATTTTATAGTTTATGTAAACGAGAATTCTCGGCCCTCTTCAGCAACTGTTATTTATATTCATTTCTCGTCGGCAATGCTTATTTTAATACAGACGAGAATTCCCTATTTTACAGAAACGAGAATTTTCGTCGGCAACGTATATTTTATATAACCGAGAATTCAGGTTTCTCGTAGGCAATGCATTTATTTTGATTGAAACGCATTTTACAGAAACGAGAATTTTTGTTTCTCGTAGGCAATTGAAATTAATGTAAACGAGAATCGTCGGTTCTGTTCAGCAACTGATATTTAACTTAATTTCTCGTCGGCAACGCGTATTTTAATAGAGACAAGAATTCCCTATTTTACAGAAACGAGAATTTTCGCCGACAACGTATATTTTATATAACCGAGAATTCAGGTTCCTCGCAGATAATGGCTATTTACGTAAACGAAAATTCTTTTTTTCTCTTCAGCAATTGATGTTTGTTTTAATTTCTCGTCGGCAAAGCATATTTTATTAGAGACGCGAATTCCCTACATAGAAACGAGAATTCTTGTTTCTCGTAGGCAATTGAAATTTATGCAATCGAGAGTACTCGTTACTCTTCAGCAACTGTTTATTTAAAATTTCTCGCCGGCAACGCATATTTTCATAGAGACGAGATTTCCCTATTCTATAGAAACGAGAATTTTCGTCGGCAACGTATATTTTTTATAAGCGAGAATTTAGGTTTCTCGCAGATAATGGCAAAAATTCTTGTTTCTCTTCAGCAACTGTTGTTTATTTTAATTTCTCGTTGCCAACGCATATTTTAATAGAGACGAGATATTTTACAGAAACGAGAATTTTCGTTGGCAACGTATATTTTATATAACCGAGAATGCCGGTTTCTCATCAGCAATGCATATATTTTGATTGAAACGAATTTTATAGAAACGAGAATTTTTGTTTCTCGTAGGCAATTGAAATTTATGTAAACGAGAATCGTCGGTTCTCTTCAACAACTGATATTTATATTAATTTCTCGTCGGCAACGCGTATTTTAATAGAGACGAGAATTCCGTATTCTATAGAAACGAGAATTTTCGCCGACAACGTATATTTTATATAACCGAGAATTCAGGTTTCTCGCAGATAATGGCTATTTAAGTAAACGAAAATTTTTCTTTCTCTTCAGCAATTGATATTTGTTTTAATTTCTCGTCGGCAAAGCATGTTTTATTAGAGACGCAAATTCCCTATATAGAAACGAGAATTCTCGTTTCTCGTAGGCAATTGAAATTTATGCAATCGAGAGTTCTCGTTACTCTTCAGCAAGTGTTTATTTGAATTCCTCGTCGGCAACGCATATTTTAATAGAGACGAGAATTCCCTATTCTATAGAAACGAGAATTTTCGTCGGCAATGTATATTTTATATAACTGGGAATTCAGATTTCTCGCAGATAATGGCGAAAATTCTTGTTTCTCCTCAGCAACAGTTGTTTATTTTAATTTCTCGTCGCCAAGGCGTATTTTAATAGAGACGAGAATTCCCTATTTTACAGAAACGAGAATTTTCGTCGGCAACGTATATTTTATATAACCGAGAATTCAGGTTTCTCGCAGATAATGGCGAAAATTCTTGTTTCTCTTCAGCAACTGATGCTTTTTTCAATTTCTCGTCGGCAAAGCATATTTTATTAAAAAAGCAAATTCTCTATTCTATAGAAACGAGAATTCTTGTTTCTTGTTTGTTTTATATAACCGGGAATTCAGGTTTCTCGCAGATAATGGCAAAATTTTTTATTTCTCTTCAGCAACTGATGTTTATTTAATTTCTCGTCGCCAACGCATATTTCAATAGAGACAAGAATACCCTATTTTATAAAAACGAGAGTTTTCGTCGGCAACGTATTTTTTATATAACCGAGAATTCCGGTCTCTCGTAGGCAATGCATATATTTTGATTAAAACAAATTTTATAAAAACGAGAATTTTTGTTTCTCGTAGGCAATTGAAATTTATGTAAACGAGAATCGTCGGTTCTCTTCAGCAACTGTTATTTATATTCATTTCTCGTCGGCAACGCATATTTTAATAGAGACGAGAATTACCTATTTTATAGAAACGAGAATTTTTGTCGGCAACATATATTTTATTAGAGACGAGAATTACCTATTTTATAGAAACGAGAATGTCCGCGACAACGTTTTTTTTATAGAACCAAGAATTCAGGTTTCTTCCGATAATGGCTATTTACGTAAACGAAAATTCTTGTTTCTCTTCAAGCTCTTGATGCTTGTTTTAATTTCTCGTCGGCAAAATATATTTTATTAGAGACGCGAATTCCCTATATAGAAACGAGAATTCTTGTTTCTCGTCGGCAATTGAAATTTATGTAAGCGAGAATTCTCGGCCATCTTCAGCAACTGTTATTTATATTACTTTCTCGTCGGCAATACGTATTTTAAAACAGACGAGATTTCCCTATTCTACCGAAACGAGAATTTTCGTCGGCAACGTATATTTTATATAACCGAGAATTCAGGTTTCTCGCAGATAATGGGGAAAATTCTTTTTTCTCTTTGGCAACTGATGTATATTTTAATTTCTCATCGACAACGCATATTTAATGATAATATATTTTGATTGAAACGAATCACCTATTTTATAGAAACGAGAACCCTCGTTTCTCGTAGGCAATTGAAATTTATGTAAACGAGAATTGTCGTTTCTCTTCAGTAACTGATATTTATTTTAATTTCTCGTCGGTAACGCGTATTTTAACAGCGACGAGTTTTCCTTTTCTACAGAAACGAGAATTCTCGCCGACAACGTGTATTTTTTATACAACCGAGAATTCAGGTTTCTCGCATATAATGGGGAAAATTTCTGTTTATCTTCAGCAACTGACGTTTATTTCAATTTCTCGACGGCAATGCACATATTTTGAATGAAACGAATTGTCTATTTTATAAAAACGAGAATTCTTGTTTCTCCAAGGCAATTGAAATTTATGCAAACGAGAATTGTGGGTTCTCTTCAGCAACTGATATTTATATTCATTTCTCGTCGGCAACGCGTTTTTTAATAGAGACGAGAATTACCTGTTCTATACAAACGAGAATCTTCGTCGACAGTGTTAATTTTATATAACCGAAAATTCAGGTTTCTCGCAGATAATGGGGCAATTCTTGTTTATTTTCAGTAACTGATGTTTATTTTATTTTTTCGTTGGCAATGCATATTTTGATTGAAACGAATTACCTATTTTATAGAAACGAGAATTTTCGTCGACATCGCATATTTATATAAACGATAATTCTGGTTGGCATCGCATATTTTATATAAACGAGAATTCTTGTTTCTCGTAGGCAATTGAAATTTTATATAAACGAGAATTCTTGTTTCTCGTAGGCAATTGAAATTTTATATAAACGAGAACTCTTGTTTCTCGTAGGCAATGGAAATTTATGTAAACGAGAATTCTCGTATCTCTTCACCAACTGGTATTTATTATTAATATCTCGTCGCCGACGCGTATTTTAAAACATCTAATATTGTGGGATACCTTCTTTCCACGCAAAATCAAAGAATGCCTTGAAACGTCGGGTCGTTACATTAAAAAAAAACACATTTGGTCCCCTTTTCAAAATCACATTCCAGTCCGATCCGTTTCCAATTTGGTGCACCCAGCAACGAGGTCTCGGATTACGCCCGAAAATACCTCGAAGTCGTTTCGGTTTTATTGTATTGGCAGCAGTGCGCAAGGTGGGCCTGCTCCGGTTACCGAGAAACGGTCACCACCTGACGCCTGGTCAGGTAGGAAAAAAAAGAATAATTTCGGTCCTAAACAAATTTCGTGTATACCTGCGTTTCGGCTAGAAATTTCGATCGCCGATTGTTCTCCATCGAAACAATTGAAACACCTCTCCGGAGGGGCATTGTTATCCAATACAATGCCTGTGCGTTACCTGACACATTTAAACATTACATCGAAATTGTAAATCTTTTAGTGTACCTGTTGATTTTGTTTTTTTTTGCTCAAAATCAACCCTCGAATGTCTTCTCGTTGCCTACGCATATTTTAATGGAGACGAGAATTCCATATTTTATAGAAACGAGAATTCTCGTCGACATCGCATATTTATATAAACGATCATTCTGGTCGGTATTGCATATTTTATGTTAACTAGAATTTTTATTTCTCGTTGGCAATTAAAATTTATGTAAACGAGAATTCTCGTCGACATCGCAAATATATATAAACGATAATTCTAGTCAGCATTGCATGTTCTATATAAACGAGAATTCTTGTTTCTCGTAGGAAATTGAAATTTATGTAAACGAGAATTCTCGTTTTTCTGCAGCAGGCTGGTATTTATATTAATTTCTCATCACCTACGCATATTTTAATGAAGACAACATCCAATATTGTTGGAGCAGAATCACAGAATGCCGTCGTGACATAAAACAAACACACAAACGAACGTGTTGATTTTGTTTTTTGCTCAAAATATAAAAGACGCCCATTTACCCTCAACTGTCCAAATATCGTAAATTGATTTAATGACAAACGGCAGATGAAAATAATTGGATTCTCTGGGGGTCACGTGTAGAAAATTGAGGTTAAAATCGATTTCGAAAAGGGCCCGCCATTTTCTGGAAAACCGAAAATTAATTAGTTCCCGGTATGGGATGATGGGCTTCGGAGTCGTTAGTTTAATCCGTTCCGCCGAGCATCACAAATCGCTTCTTAATTTCGCCACTTAAACTCCATTCCAAACAAATGACTCAATTACAAGCCTCTGTTGCCATGACGACCGATCTGGAAATAACCATTACGCGGATCTTTTCTTTTTTTTTGAGCACGCTCAAAAGGGCGCGTTTCCTTTTATATTAATTCGAACAAAACCATTAGCGTATATTTTTCAATTAATCCCCTTTTGTTTCATAAAAACAAAACGAGCATGTTTAATTTTTTTTTAATTCGCTCTTATAATTTAATTCACACGCATTAGTGAAATAAAATATTATAAGAATAAATAATAAAATAAAGTTGTTGCGTTCAACTTTTTTGAAACAATAGAGGTCGCTTTTTGTTTGATTAAAATTATATCTATTATGCACATGTTTTTAATTATGCAATTAAACATACATTTGTTTAATTATCCTTTTTTTCATATTATTAAAACAAAAGAGGTGCGCGCCTCGGTTAAATGAACGGCGATCCGGGACCGATTTATATTTAAAACCAAATTAGTTTCGGGTCCGTCCGTCCCTTTTCGGAGGGGTGTGACCCCAATTTATATTTTAAATTGGGATTTTTCTAGACGATAATTAAAGAAGAAAAAAAAACAAGAGAATGCGCCGGGGCCCACCTGGATGCAACGCCTACACCACGAGCACGCCTCCAGCCGAATGATTAATTTCGTTTCGGCTTCAGTAAACTTTAAGCATTTAACACCGTTGTCCATTGTTGCCGTCGTTGTTACCAGCATTATGTTTCTAAGGTTTCGTGAAATCAATATTCAGGGTGTTTCATAGACTTGAGGAGGAAGAGACGAGCGAATTTTCGAAATTTCTTCAATTGTTCGAAAGTTATAGCAAAGAAACTGAAAAACAATTGCGACTCAAATTCGATTTTTTCGGTGTAATCAAAAGAGCTTGAAGAGTAGAGCAAAATTGTGGACAAATTTTCGAATTTTCTTGAATTGTTCAAAAGTTACAGCAAAAAAACTGAAAAACAATTGCGACTCAAATTCGATTTTTCACAGTAATCAAAAGAGTTTGAAGAGTAGAGTAAAATTGTGGACGAATTTTCGAAATTTCTTTAACTGTTCGAAGGTTATGGCTGAAAAACTGAAAAACAATTGCGACTCAAATACGATTTTTTTGCTGTAATCAAAAGAGCTCGAAGAGTAGAGTAAAATTGTGGACGAATTTTCGAAATTTCTTTAATTGTTCGAAAGTTATGGCTGAAAAACAGAAAAACAATTGAGACTCAAATTTGCTTTTTTAGTTGCAGTCGAAAGAGTTTGAACAGTGGAGTAAAACTGTGGACGAATTTTCGAATTTTCTTTAATTGTTCGAAAGTTATGGCTGAAAAACTGAAAATCAATTGCGACTCAAATTCGTTTTTTTTGCTGTAATCAAAAGAGCTCGAAGAGTACAATAAAATTGTGAACGAATTTTCGAAATTTCTTTCATTGTTCGAAAGTTATGGCTGAAAAACAGAAAAACAATCGAGACACAAATTTGCTTTTTTAGTTGCAATCGAAAGAGTTTGAACAGTGGAGTAAAACTGTGGACGCATTTTCGAATTTTTTTTAATTGTTCAAAAGTTACAGCAAAAAAACTGAAAAACAATTGAGACTCGAGTTCGATTTTTTTGCTATAATCAAAAGAGCTCGAAGAGTAGAGTAAAATTGTGGACGAATTTTCGAAATGTCTTTCATTGTTCGAAAGTTATGGCTGAAAAACAGAAAAACAATTGAGACTCAAATTTGCTTTTTTAGTTGCAATCGAAAGAGTTTGAACAGTGGAGTAAAACTGTGGACGAATTTTCGAATTTTCTTAAATTGTTCAAAAGTTACAGCAAAAAAAACTGAAAAATAATTGAGACTCGAATTCGATTTTTTGCTGTAATCAAAAGAGCCCGAAGAGTGGAGTAAAATTGTGGACGAATTTTCGAAATTTCTTTAATTGTTCGAAAGTTATGGCTGAAAAACTGAAAAACAATTGAGACTCGAATTCAATTTTTTTGCAGTAATCAAAAGAGCTTGAAGAGTAGAGTAAAATTGTGGACGAATTTTTGAAATTTCTTTAATTGTTCGAAAGTTATGGCTGAAAAACTGAAAAACAATTGCGACTCGAATTCGATTTTTTTGCTGTAATCAAAAGAGCTCGAAGAGTAGAGTAAAATTGTGGACGAATTTTTGAAATTTCTTTAATTGTTCGAAAGTTATGGCTGAAAAACTGAAAAACAATTGCGACTCAATTTCGATTTTTTCGCTGTAATCAAAAGAGTTTGAAGTGTAGAGTAACATTGTGGACGAATTTTCGATTTTTTTTTCATTATAGCAAAAAAACTAAAAAAAAAAACAATTGCGAAATTTTTCGAATGAAAAATTCAGTTCGACCCCTAACTACCCCCATAACAGCAGCGACATTCGGTCGACGCCGTCGGGCTGGAAGAGGGGAGGAAGCGTGCCGCCGCATCTGCACCCCTCGTACACTCAAAGCCGGCCGGATTCGCACGAGACGCTATAATAACATGGAGCACACACTACGGAAAAAAAACAAAGACCGAGGGTGGCTGAATCACATACCAATAAAGCCGGGCGGAAACAATGACGAAAGGGGAGGAGAGAGAGAAACGAATCTGGTGTTATTGCAATCATCCCGAAAACACCGCGATAACGTCCGTCCGCTCCCCCGGAGTGATTATCCCGAAAATCGACTCACCATCTCGAATAATAAACCGGCGACGCGACGGGGTGAAACGTATAGCCCCGATACTCAACTGTTTCGCGTTTCTTCCTCATACATCGGGAACGCGCGGACGGACTTTCAAAGTTCTTTCGGGAAAGTTTTGGAGAATGTTAAATCTGCTATTGAATGAAATAAGAGTCTATAAAAAAAAAAATAAACGCCAGCTTATTTAACACGTGTTGAAAAAACCCAGTCGCTTTTTCGCCTAATGTTAATTGTAATTGTGAAATAAAATCAGGCATTACTTGGAAATAGTGTTTTTTTTTATATTCTTGCATATTTTTTGATGAGACACGCCTTGCATGTCTCATGACCTGAATGTCATTTGTAATCAAACTAAATTTGCGACTAAATTTGTGAATGCATTTTCCTTAGTTATACGTTTTGTAATACATCTACGATTTTAAAGCAACGTTTCTGTACTTATCTCTTTTTTTTTGTGGAAATAGTTTGATTGATAAAGATACAATATAATAATTCACTCATTTATTTTCGGAATATTAACGCTGAAATACCAACACGTATGTCGGCACACGCGGCTCCCGTGCCTCGCGACCTATACCCATGGAAATCTGAGACACGCCTTACGTGTCTCATGGAGATGAACGGGTTAAATTCCCCTTTAAATTCCACGAGAAACACGACCATCTAACGATGATAAACAAAAGAGTTACTGGAACGGAAATCAAAAATCCGAGGCAACTAGATGGAATTTTGGGAAAATTATTACTCAAAAACGGTGATCGATATCCAATTGCGGTTTTCTTAGGAGTATTTTATTAGTTATGCAGATAACGATTACGAAATGACAAGTTGACATTTTAAAATAACATGAAAAAAAATTAAAAAATATGAATCAAAACCAAAAATTAATCCTTAATTTGCATTCCCTATTAAATTTTAAGATATTTGAGTACAAACACGGCCACCTTACGACGATAAATAAAATAGTTATTAGAGAAAAAACAAAAGTCAAAGGCGACTAGATGAAGTTTAAAAGAACTAGAAATTTTTGTTTGTACTCAAATTTCAAGAAATTTGAGTACAAACACGGCCGCCTTACGACGACAAATAAAATAGTTATTAGGGGAAAAACAAAAGTCAAAGGCGACTAGATGGATGGAAAATTATGGTTTTCGCTACAAAATACGATAAATAGTTTCAAAAATAATTGAATAACTTTCGTCCTCTATACATCATCCATTCTTTCTCTCCATTATTTTGGAAGAACGGAGCGCACGAAGGGACGTTTTGTGTCATAGCCGGACCATTAATCAAGCGAGCGATAGCGATACAATGTTGTCAACTATTCATTTCCGTTCGATACGGATCTGCCAATAAATCTTCCGGAAATAATTTACGCCGAAATAATTTTTTTTTGCGCGTCTCTTGGCCCCCATTCGATTCGGGCCACGAAAACGGACCGCGTAACTCGAAAAATTCGGGAGTTGTGCGAGCGATGATCAATTGTTTTCGATTTCTGTAATTTTCTTCAATTATCTTTTAATTTACTCTAATATCTTGAGATATAATTGACTTACCCAAAAAAAAAAATTTCAAATCCACATTTCTTAGCAGTCGGAGCCAGTGACGGCTCGCTGGGCGATTCATGGTACGGCCGAGGTAACAGAGGTGGTAATACAGATTTCTGCAACCGGTACGGCCGAGGTAGCAGAGGTGGTAATACATATTTCTGCAACCGATTAGTATTACCACCCCTACTACCTCGGCCGTACCATGAGCCACTTCGCGAGCCGTCACTGGCTCCGACTGTTAAGAAATGTGAATTTGAATTTTTTTTTGTGTGTAAGTCAATTATATCTCAAGATATTAGAGTAAATTAAGACAATTGAACGCGTATAATCGCCGTTTTTTGATGTTTCAATTTTTTTTAATCTTTCTTAAAAGCGTTTTTTTCTTACACCGCTGCGGAATATTGAAGCGTTGCAAAAACCGAAAACCGGAATGCAATATCTTCAAAATTGAGCGAGTTACGATGAAAACTCTCTTATCGACAGTCAATTGTTTCAGCATTTTCCTCGATATCACGGGAACGAGTAAGGATATTCGAAAAATTCCCTCGGATTACGAGTGTAATTAGAGTCGCGCGCGCGATTTTCGTTTTCTTTTCACTAATTAATGTCAACGCGCCGTAAAACGGGGAGAAAGTGACGTTCCGACTTCTCTCGATTTCTGGGTTTCTAATCGCCTCTCTCCTTCCGAGTTTAATTAAGGGGGGTTGGAGGAGGACGGTATAGATGAATCGCGCTGACTAGACGCGCGTAATTGGTGATCCGTTTTAATTAAAACCGCGCCGCTTTTCGACTGTTATTAGAGGGATTAGGATGTCTGGTTCGGGGGATTGGGTTGTGCGTACGAGCGGGTGCGGTTCGAAGGACCAATTTATTTATGTGTTAGCGTGTGAGCCGTACACACAAAATGAAACGATTATTTATAAACTATAATAACGTAGTTATGAGGGAAATGTCGGTGACGGCTCGTGGGGTGACTTATGGTACGGCCGAGGCAGCAGAGGTGGGAATTCAGTCTGAAACCTAACTATCTCTGCTACCTCTGCCGTACCATGAGTTACCCTGACGTAGTTATTGGGCAAAATGTCAGTGACGGCTCGTGGGGTGACTCATGGTACGGCCGAGGCAGCAGAGGTGGTAATACAGTCTGAAACCATATCTGCTACCTCGGCCGTACCATGAGTCACCCCGCGAGCCGTAATTTTTAATCCTCCTTTTATATTGTCTCACAGACGTGAAGGATGTGCAAAATCGAATTGGGGACATTTTCCAAAAATTTTGGCTCCAAAAAAAAGTTGAGCAAAAAAACAAGCTTGACACAATGTAGCTCGATACGAGGGCCGCCAGAGATTTTGGATAAGTATATATACAGGATGTGTATATATACAGGATGTGTAATCAAAAGTTAAAAAATTAATATACATGGTGTTTCATAAAAAATAATAAAAATTATAGAGGATATGTTATCAAAAATTTATAATTCAATATAGAGGGTGTTTCATCGAAACTATTAAAAATTATACAGGATGAGCCATCAATAATTTAAAATTAAATATACAGGGTGTTTCATCAAAAACATTAAAAATTATACGGAGTGTGTCCTCGAAAATATACAGGATGTTTCATCAAAAATATTACATTTTTTTCCAAGCGGAGTTTAGTGGGTCTGATGTTCACCCACTAAACTCCCGAAAAAAAAAACATTCTGTATATTTTACTTTAAATTTTCGAGGACGCATCCCGTAGAAAAAAAAATAGACGATAGTTTAATGTGTGTTTAATGTTCATTTGTTTTTCGGTTATAACTGGAATTTCATTTTACACGAGAAACATATTTCCGAAGCTTTAAACAACGGCATAATCAATTTAAATAATATTCGTTTATCATGATATCAACAAATTGCTTTTTTTTTCATTTGTACGATTTTCAATTTTCACGCGGCCGATTTTGTTTTCGTGCCAATATTAATTCGTGAATGTATTCTTGAAACGCCGCGGGACCCAATTTCGAAAACGGCATTGAAATATCCCGATTCGCGTGCGAGCCATTACCGAAATTGCGAAAACAAACGCGCATCGGTCGCGTTTTTCGCGTGTAACTCGCCCGGATTTTAATATTTTCGCACCGTTCTTTTACGGCGGGGTTAATTATACGTCTAGCCATTTGTGGTCCTTCAAACCGGACGTAGTTCGCAGCTTCAAATGCGGAAAAATCGTTAATTTGAGGTGTGAACGACATTAAGTACACATGGAGATTTTTTCCGGCGTCTGTCTACCTCTGTTCCTTCGAACCGGAAGTTGTTTACAGCTTCAAACGCAAAAAAAAAATGTTAATTTGAGGTATGATTGACATTAAGTACAAATGGGGATTATCATTCGATTTTTTCCGGCGTCTATCAACTTGTGGTCCTTCGATCCGGAAGTAATTTACAGCTTTAAACAAAAAAAAGTGTTAATTTGAGGTATGATCGACATTAAGTACACATGGAGATTAGCGTTCAATTTTTTTCCGGCTTCTGTCTAATTCTGGTCCTTCGAACCGGACGTTGTTGACAGCTTCAAACTCGAAAAAAACGTTAATTTGAGGTATGATTAACATTAAGTACACATGGGGATTATCATTAGATTTTTCCGGCGTTTATCAACTTTTGGTCCTTCGAACCGGAAGTAATTTACAGCTTTAAACGAAAAAAAACAGTTAATTTGAGGTATGATCGACATTAAGTACACATTGAGATTAGCGTTCAATTTTTTTCCGGCTTCTGTCTAATTCTAGTTCTTCGAACCGGACGTTGTTGACAGCTTCAAACGCGAAAAAATGTTAATTTGAGGTATGATTGACATTAAGTACACATGGGGATTATCATTAGATTTTTTTCCGGCGTCTATCAACTTTTGGTCCTTCGAACCGGAAGTAATTTACAGCTTCAAACGAAAAAAAACCGTTAATTTGAGGTGTGATCGATATTAAGTACAAATGGGGATTATGATTCGATTTTTTTCCGGCATCTATCAACTTTTGGTTCTTCAAACCGGAAGTAATTTACAGACTCAAACGGAAAAAAAAACCGTTAATTTGAGGTGTGATCGACATTAAGTACAAATGGGGATTATCATCCGATTTTTTTCCGGCGTCTATCAACTTGTGGCCCTTCGAACCGGAAGTAATTTACAGCTTTAAACGGAAAAAACCGTTATTTTAAGGTATGATCGACATTAAGTACACATGAAGATTAGCGTTCATTTTTTTCCGGCTTCTGTCTAATTCTGGTCCTTCGAACCGGACGTTGTTGACAGCTTCAAACGCGAAAAAAAACGTTAATTTGAGGTATGATTGACATTAAGTACAAATGGGGATTATCATTCGATTTTTTTCCGGCGTCTATCAAATTGTGGTCCTTCGAACCGGAAGTAATTTACAGCTTTAAACGGAAAAAAACATTAATTTGAGGTGTGATCGATATTAAATACATATAAGGTTTAGCATTCAATTTTCTTCCGACGTCACAGGGTTAATTACGCGTCTGACTACTTGTGGTCCTTCGAACCGGAAGTTATTTCCAGCGTCAAACGAAAAAAAAATCGTTAATTTGAGGTGTGATCGACGTGAAGTACACTTGGGGATTAGCATTCAATTTTCTCCACACATTTCTCGTTAGTAATTTTTCAACCCCCTATTTACCCTTTATCGCGGTTATTCCGGTTACGATATTGGCGACCAGCTGCGGCCGCTTATCTCATCCGCGCACGCCCTCGTTCCGCTCAATCCGCTAGATGGAGCACATACATACATTCTCCCATGATTGAAGTGCGCAAACAAAAATTGTACGAGCGGACGTGTTTTGTTTTTCTCGTTTCTCCGAATGCTGCGTGTGCTGCGGGTGGTGTTTCGAGTGGGAGCGGAAACGCGGCCCTCTGAGTTACGACTTCTGGACATGTGGGCCCGTGTAACGTTACACTCTGCAATCGGATGCCCGCCGAAGGGCAGATTCCGGTCGATCATCACGGGACGGCGTGCAGACGCCGAAAAGGCCGTAATGGGAAACAGATGAGCGCGTTGACGCATCGGAACGAGACGGATATCTTTAAAAACAAGGGAGTTACAGCTGAAAACGTGTCGGCGATGTTCATTTGTTTCACGTGTCCCGCAAATAACTCGGTTAATACTGAACACATTTTAACCGTTTCTCCGGATTTTTTTTAGGAGTCATTCGTAGACGATTTTAAAACGTTTTAAAAAGGAAATAGCAAATTAAGTTATACCGGGTGTAACTGAATTCTGTTAGACCCCAAATAGCATTTTCTTGTATATGAAATTTACTACGGTGTGTCAACAAGTAGAATCTTAATAAAAAATCCACACTTCCGGTCTAACCGGAAGTTACCTTAACTTGTCTATTTCAAATGGAACACCCTGTATATTCCTACATAATGTAATTCGTCTCTAAATTCTGAGTTTAGACATGTATCACAAGTGATCTTTTGGATGTTAGTTTTTTATTTAAATTTGTTTTTTGTTTAAATTTAATTTAAATTTAAACAAAAAACTAGGAATCAAAAGATCACGTATGAAACATCTTTAAACTTAGAATTTAGAGACGAGATAAATTATGTAAAAATATACAGGATGTTCCATTTGAAATACAAAAGTTAGGGTAACTTCCGGTTAAACCGGAAGTGTGGAATTTTTATTAAAATTTCACTTTATTCACTAAAAAGACTATACTTACTTTCATAAAAAATATTGATAGGCCCCAAATATAATATTTTTGATTGGAATGTTTATTTTGCGATTTATCGATCAAAAACGAAAAAAAAATCGATTTTTAAATGTACTCCGATGAAGCTGAAATTCACATGTTATGTTCTGAATTGGACTCGGAACGCAAATATGCATTTTTTTGTTTGACAAGTATGTTTTTAGTCCGTAGTGCATTAACCGAAAACAAAAGCAAATCGCTTTCAAATTATTTTAATGTGTTTTGCTACTTTTTAAAAGGAGAACATTTATCTTAAAAAAAATATATACATCTTTAATAATAAAGTGTTACGAGCTGTTGCTGATGACAAGTTGAGGTTAGGTACCTTAACGTTGAGGTTCAACCTCAACGTTGAGGTTCAACAGTAACAGCTCGTAACACTTTATTAATTTATTGCCGTTGAAAAGTTGAGGTTTGGTTGATTTAACCTAACCTCAAAGTTAGGTTAGGTTAACTTACCTAACCTCAACTCTCAACAAAGTTAGGTAAGTTAACCTTACCTCAAAGATGAGGTTAGGTAAGTTAACCTAACCTAAGTTGAGGTTAGGTTAGTTAACCTTACTTTGTATCCACAAAAAAAAGTTGAGGTCAAGTTAACTTACTTTACCTCAACTTTGTTGAAAGTTGAGATTAGGTAAGTTAACCTAACCTCAACTTTTCAATAGCAAAAAATTAATAAAGGTACTTTCATCAAAGTTGAGGTTTTATCCAAACCTCAACTTTGCAATTAGGTAAGTTACCTTAACCTCAACTTTGAGGTTCAACCTCAACGTTGAGATTCAACCTCAACGTTGAGGTTGAACAGTAACAGCTCGTAACACTTAATTAATTTATTGCTGTTAAAAAGTTGAGGTTTGGTTGATTTAACCTAACCTCAAAGTTAGGTTAGGTTAACTTACCTAACCTCAACACTCAACAAAGTTGGGTAAGTTAACCTTACCTCAAAGTTGAGATTAGGTAAGTTAACCTAACCTAAGTTGAGGTTAGGTTAGTTAACCTTACTTTTTGTCCACAAAAAAAAAGTTGAGGTCAAGTTAACTTACCTTACCTTAACTTTGTTGAAAGTTGAGATTAGGTAAGTTAATCTAACCTCAACTTTTCAATAGCAAAAAAATAATAAAGTTACTTTCAGCAAAGTTGAGGTTTTATCCAAACCTCGACTTTGCAATTAGGTAAGTTACCTTAACCTCAACTTTTCAATAGCAAAAAAATAATAAAGATACTTTCAGCAAAGTTGAGTTTAGGTAAGTTAATCTAACCTCAACTTTTCAACTTTTTGAAAGTTGCGTCAATTTGGCCGAACTTCTTGTTTTACTTGATAACATATCCGTGTTTGGGCTCAAAATTTTTGGATTTTTCTCTAGATTCCAAAAATGTGGCTCCCATATTTATACAATGAATACATTCCGTGAAATGAATTGTAGTGTCCACAAAAAAAAAAGTTGAGGTCAAGTTAACTTACCTTACCTCAACTTGGTTGAAAGTTGAGATTAGGTACCTTAACCTCAACTTTGCAGTTAGGTAAGTAACCTTAACCTCAGCTTTGAGGTTAGGTAAGTTAACCTAACCTCAGCTTGTCAACGGCAATACATTAATAAAGTTACTTTCAACAAAGTTAAGTTTAGGTAAGTTAACCTAACCTCAACTTCTCAACTTTTTGAAAGTTGCGTCAATTTGGCCGAATTTCTTGTTTTACTCGATAACATATCCCTGTTTGGGCTCAAAGTTTTTGGATTTTTCTCTAGATTACAAATATGTGGCTGCCATATCTTTACAATGAATACATTCCGTGAAATGAATTGTAGTGTCCACAAAAAAAAAAAGTTGAGGTCAAGTTTACTTACTTTGCCTCAACTTTGTTGGAAGTTTTTTCATGATGCAACATTCGTGTTTGTATTTAAATTTCTTGAAATTTAACGAGAATTGCAATGGCGGCTTTAATTTTTCTGTAAACTTACAGTGGCGTGCCCATTTTTTTTTCTACAGGATTGGTTTGTTTGTGCTCGCATTTTCTTTACGTAGACGAGCGATAAATAAAAATGTAGCTGACGGTGCGTTCCGGCGTGTGTGCCTCTCTCTTGTGGGGCCGTTTAATCCCGGAACGGGTCCCTTCGAGCAATTGTTTACCGCCCCGTTTATCGTTCCTCGGGAATTTGTGGCTAAACGGATAAAAAAAAAAAAGTTATCGTCCGTCGCGATTACTCACTCACCTCATCAGCATCGATCGGCCGTTTTTGCAACTTTTTCCCCGTTTAAAACAAAAGAGGGTGGTGGTCGATTCGACCTCTTATCGGGTTTTCCGCCCGCCCGAGACACGGAACGGGCCGCTACCTTTGTTGGCCGTTATGGGGCGATTGTGTGTGTGTGTTGTTTTTTTTTTTTTAATATTGTCGTCGATAAATCGCCGCCGATAAATCATCACGGAAACCTTAACGACCTTATTTAAAAAAAAAACGACTCAACTCAACTCCGGGGGAAATGATTAAACGCTAGAAAACCGCCGGCGCGGTGGGAAAACGTTGAAAAACGGGCGAGTTATACCCGAAAAACACCGGCGAGACTCAATTGTTTTTAGGTTAATCGGCGATGGAGGGCTTATCAATCGGCAGATTTTCAACAAACTGAGGATTTATGTGTGCGCGGGTAATTCCGGGAAATTTACGGGAAGAAAAATGTGAAAACTATAATAGGACAAAAGCTATCGGTCTGATAAAAAAAATTCAAAATGTAATGTAATAAATTTAACATACACTAGCAGGTATTGGGGGCAGCTAGCTGTTATTGGGAGAGAGAGATTGCAGACAAGAGACTGTTCACAATAACAGCTAACTGTTCCCCAACGAAAAAAATTGGAAACCGGATGTATTTCCGGGATGTACTTCCGAGGTTTACTTCCGGGATCACTTGCTCGCTTAGAACCGGCTAAAATGCTTCAAACCGGATGTACTTTCAGGCTGTACTGTCGGATGTACTTCCGAGATGTACTTCCGGGATCACTTCCTCGCTTAGCACAGGCCAAAATGCTTGAAATCGGATGTACTTTCGAGGTCACTTTGAAAATCGATGTACTTCCGGGATGTACTTTTGGATGTACTTACGAGGTGTACTTCCGGGATCACTTGCTCTCTTAGAACCTGCTAAAATGCTTCAAACCGGATGTACTTCCGAGATGTACTTCCGGGATCACTTCCTAGCATAGGCCAAAATGCTTGAAACCGGATGTACTTTCAAGGTGACTTTCGGCATCACTTTGAAAATCGGATGTACTCCCGAGACGTACTTCCGGGATCACTTCTTCGCTTGTAACCGGCTAAAATGTTTGAAACCGGATGTACTTCCGGGGTTACATCCGGGATGACTTCCTGGCTTAGAGCCGGAAACAGGAAACAATCAAGATAATGTCAAGCAAAGTATGCTTTAACTTTTTACATTTTCGCCAATAACTCTTTCGTTTTTCATAATAACCATCTCGCGTTTGTACTTAATTTAACACACACATAACATTTTTACGCATAACTCTTTTGTTTTTCGAGATAACCATGCCGTGTTTGTGCTCGAATTTCATGAAATTTTGCGCTGAATCCGGAAATTTTATCCGGAATTCATTTGATTAAATATTGGAAACATGTTGAAACCGATTTTAAAACGTAAGCGTTTTGCATGAATGGAGTTAATATTTAACGAGCGACTCGACTGAATCGAATTGAATGTTACCGAAAATAGACAGCACAAATGTAAGTATTATCGATTAGAGCTGCAATTAACTTAATGAGCTCAGAATTCGAAAGGAATTACGTACTTAAAACTGCATTAACATTGTACGAGCTGATTCAGTCGAAAATTTTACGAGAGACGAGAAAACGTGCGAGTGAATTAAACCCATATATTTTTTTCTTCCGATTTTACTGCCCCGGGGGGCACAAAGAAATTCATTTATCGGAGTCGGACCCTCGTAAATTTAATGAGCCGATGGCGCTGTAAAAAAATCCGAACGATCCGCTGCGTGAAAATATATATATATATATTCTCGGGGATTGGATTAATAGATCATAATCCTTATCGGTGAATAGGGGTTGAAAAAGAGAGGACGTTAAAGAGTTGTTTATTTTCACACAGACACACACTTCCATCAACTGTGGAGTTATCCGAGTCGGGGGGCGAAAGGTGCGCACTTAATCCCGCCGCGTTTCTTCACTTCTTTATTTTCAACACTTCACACTTCAATTCCGCTTGACCTCTGCCCGTTCTCTTTCGATAATAAATGTTTTCAAGTCCGCCTTAATAAATCATAACCGAAGAAGTGAAGTGAATTCAAATTTACTTGCTTATTTGTATAGACAACATAGTGATATTTTCACGTCATCGCGTGAGGAATAAAATTGGCTTTTATGCAACACGAAACACGACTGGTCTAGTTAAAATTTTACAAGAGTTGTGGCGTTTTGAAAATTTTCGAACGAAAAAAAAAATGTTCCGGTCAAAACCGGAATAAGTACATCGTCGCGTAGGCCAGGCAATTTACTAAACAAATCTGCTTAATTGAGAGTCTTACTACAAACAATTTGGAAAAACAATTGAAAAAGCTAGATTTTTTCAAGCTAAGTAGGGCGTATTATACGATTCTGAGGCAGGAAGTGATTCCGGAAGTACATCTCTAAAGTACATCCTGAAAGTACCTCCCGGAAGTACATCCCGGAAGTACATCTTGGAAGTACATCACGGAAGTACATCGCAAAAGTACATCTTGGAAATACATCCCGGAAGATAATCCCGAAGGTACATCTTGAAAGTACATCACGGAAGTACGTCCCGGAAGTACATCTTGGAAGTACATCACGGAAGTACATCGCAAAAGTACATCTTGGAAGTACATCACGGAAGTACATCCCGGAAGTAAATCTTGGAAGTACATCACGGAAGTACATCGCAAATGTACATATTGGAAGTACATCACGGAAGTACATCCCGGAAGTACATCTTGGAAGTACATCACGGAAGTACATCGCAAAAGTACATCTTGGAAGTACATCACGGAAGTACATCGCAAAAGTACATCTTGGAAGTACATCACGGAAGTACATCGCAAAAGTACATCTTGGAAGTACATCACGGAAGTACATCCCGGAAGTAAATCTTGGAAGTACATCACGGAAGTACATCGCAAAAGTACATCTTGGAAGTACATCCCGGAAGTAAATCTTGGAAGTACATCACGGAAGTACATCGCAAAAGTACATCTTGGAAGTACATCACGGAAGTACATCGCAAAAGTACATCTTGGAAGTACATCACGGAAGTACATCGCAAAAGTACATCTTGGAAGTACATCACGGAAGTACATCCCGGAAGTAAATCTTGGAAGTACATCACGGAAGTACATCGCAAATGTACATATTGGAAGTACATCACGGAAGTACATCCCGGAAGTACATCGCAAAAGTACATCTTGGAAGTACATCACGGAAGTACATCGCAAAAGTACATCTTGGAAGTACATCACGGAAGTACATCGCAAAAGTACATCTTGGAAGTACATCACGGAAGTACATCCCGGAAGTAAATCTTGGAAGTACATCACGGAAGTACATCGCAAAAGTACATCTTGGAAGTACATCACGGAAGTACATCCCGGAAGTAAATCTTGGAAGTACATCACGGAAGTACATCGCAAAAGTACATCTTGGAAGTACATCACGGAAGTACATCGCAAAAGTACATCTTGGAAGTACATCACGGAAGTACATCGCAAAAGTACATCTTGGAAGTACATCACGGAAGTACATCCCGGAAGTAAATCTTGGAAGTACATCACGGAAGTACATCGCAAATGTACATCTTGGAAGTACATCACGGAAGTACATCCCGGAAGTAAATCTTGGAAGTACATCACGGAAGTACATCGCAAATGTACATATTGGAAGTACATCACGGAAGTACATCCCGGAAGTACATCTTGGAAGTACATCACGGAAGTACATCGCAAAAGTACATCTTGGAAGTACATCACGGAAGTACATCCCGGAAGTAAATCTTGGAAGTACATCACGGAAGTACATCGCAAAAGTACATCTTGGAAGTACATCACGGAAGTACATCCCGGAAGTAAATCTTGGAAGTACATCACGGAAGTACATCGCAAAAGTACATCTTGGAAGTACATCACGGAAGTACATCGCAAAAGTACATCTTGGAAGTACATCACGGAAGTACATCGCAAAAGTACATCTTGGAAGTACATCACGGAAGTACATCCCGGAAGTAAATCTTGGAAGTACATCACGGAAGTACATCGCAAAAGTACATCTTGGAAGTACATCACGGAAGTACATCGCAAAAGTACATCTTGGAAGTACATCACGGAAGTACATCGCAAAAGTACATCTTGGAAGTACATCACGGAAGTACATCGCAAAAGTACATCTTGGAAGTTCATCACGGAAGTACATCCCAGAA
The DNA here is from genome assembly GCA_910593695.2 of Ocypus olens. Taxonomy (NCBI): domain Eukaryota; kingdom Metazoa; phylum Arthropoda; class Insecta; order Coleoptera; family Staphylinidae; genus Ocypus; species Ocypus olens. The sequence goes on along the minus strand of OU343055.1, from coordinate 2,258,340 downwards.
GTAAATCTTGGAAGTACATCACGGAAGTACATCGCAAAAGTACATATTGGAAGTACATCACGGAAGTACATCCCGGAAGTACATCTTGGAAGTACATCATGGAAGTACATCGCAAAAGTACATCTTCGAAGTACATCACGGAAGTACATCCCGGAAGTAAATCTTGGAAGTACATCACGGAAGTACATCGCAAAAGTACATCTTGGAAGTACATCCTGGAAGATAATCCCGAAGGTACATCTTGTAAATACATCCCGGAAGTACATCTTGGAAGTACTTCACGGAGGTACATCGCAAAAGTACATCTTGGAAGTACATCCCGGAAGATAATTCCGGAAGTACATCCTGGAAGAAAATCCCGGAAGTACATCTTGGAAGTACATCCCGGAAGATATTCCCGGAGGTACATCTTGGAAGTACATCCCGGAAGTACATCTTGGAAGTACTTCACGGAGGTACATCGCAAAAGTACATCCTGGAAGAAAATCCCGGAAGTACATCTTGGAAGATATTCCCGGAGGTACATCTTGGAAGTACATCCCGGAAGATAATCCCGAAGGTACATCTTGGAAATACATCCCGGAAGTACATCTTGGAAGTACTTCACGGAGGTACATCGCAAAAGTACATCTTGGAAGTACATCCCGGAAGATAATACCAGAGGTACATCTTAGAAGTACATCCCGGAAGTACATCACGGAAGTACATCGCAAAAGTACATCTTGGCAGTACATCCCGGAAGATAATTCCGGAAGTACATCCTGGAAGAAAATCCCGGAAGTACATCCCGGAAGATATTCCCGGAGGTACATCTTGGAAGTACATCCCGGAAGATAATCCCGAAGGTACATCTTGGAAATACATCCCGGAAGTACATCTTGGAAATACTTCACGGAGGTACATCGCAAAAGTACATCTTGGAAGTACATCGCGTTCACTGCCCGATTCAACTCTTCAAAATCTATCCAAAAATGGCAAAACAAACTTTTCGCTTTTCAATTGTTTTTTACTTTTTTCGTTATAACTCTCGAACAAAAGTGCTAATGTCAATTTTTTTTTTCAGCACCGCGTTGTACCCTTCGAAAGCTTTGAAATGATGCGAGGTACGACTTTTACTTTCAATTGTTTTTCTATTAATCCGGGCGTAAATCACGAAGGAATGAGCGGATTTCAAAACTTCTTTCAGATTGCGGATGTACTCGTCAATAAGTTTAAGATAGTGGTAAAAAAACGGATTCGAGTAGCAATTGTTTTTTCGTTTTTCGGGCATAATTTGATAACGGATAGTGTTTTTTGGAAAATTCTTCCACTGCCGGATTTAGTTCTTCAAAATCTATCCAGAAATCGCAAAAACAGCTTTTTGATTTTCAATTGTTTTTCACTTTTTTTTCGTTATAACTCTCGAATAAAAGTACCAATGTTAGATAATTCCGGAAGATAATCCCGGAGGTACATCTTAGAAGTACATCCCGGAAGTACATCACGGAAATACATCGCAAAAGTACATCTTGGAAGTACATCCCGGAAGTACATCTTGGAAGTACATCACGGAAGTACATCCCAAAAGAGTGCATCCCAAAAATACATCCCGGAAGTACATCCTGAGAGTACATCGCAAAAGTATTTCCCGGAAGTCCATCCGGTTTCCAGTTTTTTACGTTGGGGAACATGCAGTCGGTTTTGGGCGACATACAGCTGCTATTGGGAGAAAGGTAGCAGACAAAAGACTGTCCCCAATAACAGCGACCTGTTCCCAACGAACAAAATTGGAAACCGGATGTACCTCCGGGGTAACTTCCGGGATCACTTCCTGGCTTAGAGCCGGAAACAGGATATAATCATGATAATCTCAAACGTATGCTAAAAAAATATAAAAATCCGTTAAAAAACAGTAGAGTTATTCGACGTTCACTTGTTTCTGCGTTTTTTTTTTCGGATAACCCGCGAACGCGCAATGGGAATTTGAAAATTGTTTCGGTTGTGCGTTCCGGTTGCGATTCTCCGGCGGAAGGAATTTAATTTAACGCCTCCAGAATTTCGCTTTTAATAAAGTAAAGTTTTACGGGGCCCTTCATCAAGGGTCATACGGAATGTTTATCAGCCCTCTCGCAGCTTTTTTTTTAAATAATTTAGAACTACGTTCTGTGTATGTACGAGTGATCGATTCCGCACGAAAAAACATCCGAATGACGACAATAAAAGCCAACAGGTTTTTGTGTGCGGTGTGCGGGCGGTGCGTGGGAATTCCTTCGAAGCGAAAAGTTTGCGCCTTTGTTGGCAGCGCGCGTTTAGGGCCCCCATTGTTTGGAAATGGACGCGTTCGGGTGGAAGGTATTTGTTTAAATTAGTTTTCCCAGGGGCGGCGGCGGTGGGAACCTCCATTAGCATATTTATTCCACTCTTCCGCACCGACCGCACACACCCTGTATAAAACATTTTACAACCCCACCGATCCGGCGTCTCGACACTTTCATCGAAGAAATCCGAAAATCCGACGTTCCGTTCGCGAGTTATAAGCGAAAAACTAAAAAAAACTATCGACTCACGACGACGCTATTACTCGCGAATTAATTGATGGAAATACCAAAATTGCACGGGCAATTTTTTATGTCTATACTCAACAAAACCATGTTTTACTGTTGACAAGTTGAGGTTAGGTTAACTTACCTAACCTCAACGTAATGTAGTTATAGCGTCCAAACCATAAGCGGTCTTTACAGAAACGTTTTGTGTTAGTTAAGGTTCCAGCTGGATACAATTTTAATTATTACAATTAGGTTCGACAATTTCGAATAAAATGCATCACCCTGTATCACAGAATGCATTGATGGGAGTTACATTTTTGAAATCTGCAGAAAAAAACAAAAATTTTGAGCCCAAACATGGATATGCTACCACGTAAAACAAAAAATTCGGCCAAATTGATGCAGTAAAAGAAGCATAGGTGACTTGATGCAACTTTTAATAATCGATTGCGAACGCACCGTTAGAGATATTACGTTCGGGTTTTCACAGAAATGCCAAATTTTTACCAACTCATGCAACCCATTAAATAAACTTAGCAATAAACAAATTATTTCAATTAACGTTCCCCGTCGTTATAACGACATTTCATTGTTTCTGTCAACATTGCGCTCGCACGCTAACGCGGCGCGGCGAATAAAATAAATAATATCGAAACAATTGCCGGACGCAAATGCGACGAAACAAAAGTCAATTTGGGCGCACTTGTTTTCCCCCCACCCGCGCGCCCCTGCCGATCGGACCGGCCCATTAAAATACGTTTAAATAAATTAAAGCCCAAATGCGATTTCGGTGCAATCGCAAATACACGAAACCGGTTAATAATTGATACACAACTAAAAGAAACTTTACGGACGAGTTTCCGGAAACAATTGAGCGCCGGCGATTAAGTTCTTCGCGTCGCCGGGCGCGGCGCTCATCGCGCGGAAAACGATCGAGAAATCGGCGAGTTTTTGTTTGTCTAATCAAACCAATGATTCGAGATGCGATAAAACAAAACAAACAAGACAACAAGAAGGGAATTGTAATTTAAAAATTACCACGAAAATCATTCAACTCGTTTGTTTTTCGTATATTTTTTTTTGTCATAGCTCGTGAATTAAGTCGCGAATTAAAAAAAAAATCTTACGGATTGAGAATGCACTTATCAACAAGTTTAATTCAGTAGCAAAAAACGGATTCGAGTTGCAGTTGTTTTTTCGTTTTTTGAGCATAACTTGAGAACGAATCGCAATATTTGAAAAAATCGTTCAGCATCAGATTCAGCTCTTCAAAATGTATCCAGAAATCGCAAAAACAGCTTTTTGATTTTCAATTGTTTTTCACTTTTTTCGTTATAACTCTCGAATAAAAGTAGTAATGTTAGATTTGCTTTCACCACCGCGTTGTACCCTTCGAAAGTTTTGAAATTATGCGAGATGCGACTTCTACTTTCAATTGTTTTTCTATTAAATCGGGCGTAATTCTATAAGGAATGCTCGGATTTAAAAATTTCTTTCAGATTGTGAATGTACTCATCTATAAGTTTAAGATAGTGGTAAAAAAACGGATTCGAGTAGCAATTGTTTTTTCGTTTTTCGGGCATAATTTGATAACGGATAGTGGTTTTTGAAAAATTCTTCCACTGCCGGATTTAGTTCTTCAAAATCTATCCAGAAATCGCAAAAACAGCTTTTTGATTTTCAATTGTTTTTCACTTTTTTCGTTATAACTCTCGAATAAAAGTACTAATGTTAGATTTTCTTTCACCGCTGCGTTGTATCCTACGAAAGTTTTGAAATTATGCAAGATGCGACTTCTTCTTTCAATTGTTTTTCTATTAATACGGGCATAAATCGATAAGGAATGCTCGGATTTAAAAACTTCTTTCAGATTGTGAATGTACTCATCTATAAGTTTAAGATAGTGGTAAGAAACGGATTCGAGTAGCAATTGTTTTTTCGTTTTTTCGGGCATAATTTGATAACGGATAGTGGTTTTTGAAAAATCCTTCCACTGCCGGATTTAGTTCCTCAAAATCTATCCAGAAATCGCAAAAACGGCTTTTTGATTTTCAATTGTTTTTCACTTTTCTCGTCGTAGCTCCCGAACAAAAGTGCCAATATTGGATATTCTTTCGCTACCGTAACGTGTGCTTCAGGAGCTTTAAAATTGCGCGAGATGCGGTTTTCACTTTCAATTGTTTCTCTGTTTATTCGGCCGTAACTCGTGAAAGGGTGAGCGGATTGCAAAAATTCTTCCGGATTGTCGGTTTTCCCTTCGAAACGTTTAAAATGTAGTGAAAAAACGTATTCGAGTAACAACAGTTTTTTTTTTAATTTTTCAAGCATAACGCTTATTAGATGATTGTTGTAAAAAAACCTTTTTCTGAAGGGACCCAATTCTTCAAGTGTTTCTTTTGTCTGTTGAAGGGTCAACATTTTAAAGTTGATCGTTTTTCTTTTTGAGATCTCCAAGAGTTACCTTCTGATGATGAAGTCATAGCGACGAAACCACTTTTTTCGATGGGACCCAAGTGTTCAACTGTTTTTTTTTTGTTTCTTTTGTCTGTTGAAGGCTTAATATTTTGAAGTTGATCGTTTTTTGTGATCTCCAAGATCTTCTGATGATGAAGTCATAGCGACGAAAAAAAGTTTTTCTCATGGGACCCAAGTGTTCAACTGTTTGTTTTTGTTTCTTTTGTCAGTAGAAGGCTTAACATGCTTGAAGTTGTTCGTTTTCGAATGTTACCTTCTGACGATGAAGTCATAGCAACGAAGTGTTAGTTGGTCCTCGTGCCGCACGTCCATCTCGAGATCTCCCGCGCGCGTTAACCGCTTGTTTCGTCCACAGCTACCGCACAGCCTCTCCTTAAAGCCCACCCTGCCCCTCGCGGCCCCGCCGCACCCCTCTTACCTGGCCTCCACTGGTATTATGTGTATACCTGTTTTAATTCAACCGGCGCGACGGTTGCTGCTTGTTGATCCCGTCTCCGGGCGTCTCTATCTTCCCCACGTATGCCACCGTAAGACTGTCTTTTGTTTCTCGGGACAAGAGAGGAGCGCGAGAGCGGGGCGATCGCAGCGCCCCCCGAGACACGCTCCGCCGTTCATTCCGCAACGGACCGTCGACGAGTGCGCACACGCTCCACGTTTCCGTCAACGGTGCGACCGACACGTTACTCGTTTGTTTTCCAATGCCGCCCCGAGTGCAATCCACGATTACGGACGCAAAAAAGTGAACCAGTGAAGAACGGTGTTCTTGGATTATCTCCATGTGTTTAGTGTGTGGTTGTTAATAATTAGTGTTTTGTTTAAATTTTTTGTTTTTTTTTCTGTGTGGACTGAGAGGAGATTGTTTGCCAATGATGATGATGATGATATAGAACTTAACGCTGGGGTGCGTGCGTGTGTAACGAGCAGAGGAAACGCGTGCGTGTGTAGTTCAGTGCAGACGTTTTTCTTTTGTTTTTTTTTTGGATTTCACGAGAGGACTACGAGGCGGCAGCATGGGATTTCCAACGAGAATTTGCCTCTTGTTCCTGTGCCTAACAAGTAAGTTTGAGTTTATTCGCCGGCGGATGCTGATGTGTTTCAAAATTTTTGCCGTCACGAAATATTTTGTAGAATCCAAAGATAAAAAACCGCATTCAAATATCTCAAAAAATGGCCAACTTATGCCGAGACACAAAGACAAAGACATTATTTGATTAAATAGCATCAAATAACGTGCATTTTCCAAAATCGCACTCTCTGTTCGTAATCTATAAGACGAAACAAATGAAATAATTGAGCATCGTCAAAAAAATTTCCTCGTAACTCGGCCATTTTTCAAGGTACGTGCGCCAAAATTGTTTCGTTATTGAAATATTAACTTGATAGACCTTGGAATCAGAATCTGAAAGAATTTTTCAATTATCTCCAACGGTTACCGAGATATGTGCTTATATGCCAAAAAGACAATTAAAAAAAAAAACATTGTTTTATTATCGGATAATTATCTCGCTGGATCGTATAATCAGAATTTGAAAGAATTCTTCAATTATCTCCAACGGTTACCGAGATATGTGCTTATATGCTAAAAAGACAATTGAAAAAAACATTGTTTTATTATCGGATAATTATCTCGCTGGATCGTATAATCAGAATTTGAAAGAATTTTTCAATTATCTCCAACGGTTACCGAGATATGTGCTTATATGCTAAAAAGACAACTGAAAAAAACATTGTTTTATTATCGGATAATTATCTCGCTGGATCGTATAATCAGAATTTGAAAGAATTTTACAATTATCTTCAACGGTTACCGAGATATCTACCTATATGCTAAAAAGACAATTGAAGAAAAAAATGTTTTATTAACTTTTATTATTAAAATAGCCTCAAATACAAGTCAAAGGCATCTCAACGAGCAGAAGGTATAGTGGCTCGCCAAACCCTGATCGTGTTATCAGAATAACCGGCAAAAAAGGTTTGTTCACACTGCGGTGGCTCGGCCTTGCTGGTCTGGGACACAACTTCCGGTCTTATTATCCGACAATTATCTCGCGGGACCGTCGAATCAGAATTTAAAAGAATTTTTCAATTATCTCCAACGGTTAACGAGATATGTAGTTATATGCCAAAAAGACAATTGAAAAAAAAAGTTTTTTTATTTTCGGATTATTTTCTCGCTGGACCGTAGAATCCAAATTTGAAAGAATTTTTCAATTATCTCTAACGGTTACCGAGATATCCACATATATGCTAAAAAGACAGTTGAAAAAGAAATTGTTTTATTGCCGGATAATTATCTCACTGGACCGTAGAATCAGAACTTGAAAGAATTTTTCAATTATCTTCAATGGTTCATGAGATATCTACCTATATGCCAAAAAACAATTGAGAAAGAAATTGTTTTATTATGGGATTATTATTTCGCGAGATCCTAGAATCAGAATATGAAAGAATTTTTTATTTATCTTTAACGGTTAACGAAATATCTACCTATAAGCCAAAAAACAATTGAAAAAGAACTTGTTGTATTATTGGATGATTGGACAGCTGAATCGTAGAATCAGAATCTGAAAGAATTTTTCAATTATCTCCAACGGTTAACGAGTTATCTACCTATATTCCAAAAAAAAAACAATTGAAAATATTTTGTTTTATTATTGCATTACTATCACGCTGGGCCCTAGAATCAGAATCTGAAAGAATTTTTCATTTATCTCCAACGGTTAACGAGATATCCACCTATATGCCAAAAAAACAATTGAGGCACATTTTGTTTCATTATCGAATTATTATCTCACGGGACCCTCGAATCATAATCTGAAAGAATTTTTCAATTATCTCCAACGGTTCATGAGATATCTACCTATATGCCAAAAAACAATTGAAAAAGAAATTGTTTTATTGTCGGATAATTATCTTACTGGACCGTAGAATCAGAATTTGAAAGAATTTTTCAATTATCTTCAATAATTCATGAGATATCTACCTATATGCCAAAAAAATAATTGAGAATGAAATTGTTTTATTATCGGATTATTATCTCGCGAGATCCTAGAATCAGAATCTGAAAGAATTTTTCAATTATCTCCAACGGTTCATGAGATATCTACCTATATGCCAAAAAAACAATTGAGAGAGAAATCGTTTTATTATCGGATTATTATCTCGTGGGATCCTAGAATCAGAATCTGAAAGAATTTTTCAATTATCTCCAACGGTTCATGAGATATCTACCTATATGCAAAAAAAACAATTGAGAAAAAAATTGTTTTATTATTGGATTATTATCTCGCGAGATCCTAGAATCAGAATCTGAAAGAATTTTTCATTTATCTTCAACTGTTAACGAGATATCTACCTATAGGCCAAAAAAACAATTGAAAAATATATTGTTTTATTATTGCATTATTATCACGCAGGGCCCTAGAATCAGAATCTGAAAGAATTTTTCATTTATCTTCAACGGTTAACGAGATATCCACCTATATGCCAAAAAAACAATTGAGGCAAATTTTGTTTTATTATCGAATTATTATCTCACGGGACCCTCGAATCAGAATCTGAAAGAATTTTTCAATTATCTCCAACGGTTAACGAGATATCTACCTATATGCCAAAAAAACAATTGAACATATTTTGTTTTATTATTGCATTACTATCACGCTAGGCCCTAGAATCAGAATCTGAAAGAATTTTTCATTTATCTCCAACGGTTAACGAGATATCCACCTATATGCAAAACAAACAATTGAGGCAAATTTTGTTTTATTATCTTATTATTACCTCACTTGACCCTCGAATCATAATCTGAAAGAATTTTTCAATTATCTCCAACGGTTAACGAGATATCCACCTATATGTCAAAAAGACAATTTCTTTTTAAATAAATGAATCGCGCGTTTTGATTAAATCGATGTATCTGAAACCAAAGAGGATGCAATTGGCGACGTTAAATTGAAAACGGGACAGAAACATATTAAACAATTAACGAGTTATTAAAGAAAAACCGTTGGCGATGTTCAATTGTTTCAACATTTCTGTCGATAACTCGGTAACGGTGGAACGGATTTTAGAAATTCTTTCACCGGAAGATTCGCACGATCTCTCCCGTATTTATGGGTACTAAAATTAAAGTTTTTTTTTTTTAACAATTAACATTTAATGTTCGTTTATATATGTTTGTTTCGTTTTCTAAAAAAAAAATGCCTAAAGCCATTGTGATACAATTAAATTATATACAGACGTAAAGCGAGCAATGAATACATTTAAATGCATGCTCGGAATGCGTTACGCGTTTGTTTCCTCGAAGGTTTCAGAGTGTGAAGAAAAAAAAAACAAAAGTAAAAGGATTTGGCATTGAAACGGCGCCACTAGACTGCTTTCCAAAACGTGCGCTTTTCTTTGTTTCAGACTACATAATAACCTTTCGTAAAACAAATCAACTAAATTTTTGGATTTAAAGAAACAACAATTTGGATGCATTTTTTTAACAGTGTCGCAAGGTATGGCCTGTATTAAAAAAAAATAATTTTAAAAACTTCAACCAAATTGTTAAGCACGAAGGCTGAAAACAAAACTATTTTGTTTGAATATTAAATTTTTATACTGCTGAATTAAAATTTAAATTATCTCGTAATAGATAATCATTTTTAATTAATAAATAAAATAATAACAATTGCGAATCGATCGTTAATTACAAAATATACACCTACATGTACATTAAATAAAATTGTTTATTATCTTTATATAAACCTCCCACTTTTAAATTACAAAAACACCGCGGTGCCGTTTACGAGCAAAACGAAAAAAAAAACAATTGAGCTCAGTTTACGGGGGTTTCCCCTCGTAACGGGGCCGTTTTTCGAGATTTTCGCGTGCGGCCGCTGCGCCACGGCCCTAATCGTTTTTGATTAAAATTTTTAGGTTTTTCATAGCCAAGGGTCGAGTTGTTATTTGGGCGGGCTTAAAAATTAGATTTTTTTACGCGCGCCCGTAAATCCGGCGTTGCGGTGGAAACAAACGTAAAACGAGTTTACGGATCTAAAGAATTAACTTGTCGGCGTGAAATATTTGCAAGAGAAAATATTTAGTTTACTTTATTACAAAGAAACGACAATTTTATGGGGAATCAAAATCTGGATAATTTTTTCAATCATCTTCAACCGTTTACGAGATATTAACCTATATGCAAAAAAACAATTGAAATCGCAATTTTTATTATTACTGGATTATCATCAGAATGATCTGGGGAATCAAAATCTGGATAAATTTTTAAATTATCTTCTACCGCTCACGAGATATTTACCTATATGCGAAAAACAATTGAAACCGCAATTTTTTTTATTACTAGATTGTCTTCAAGATGAACTCAATCATCAGAATCTGAACATTTTTTTAAATTATCTTCTACCGCTCACGAGATATTCACCTATATGCGAAAAACAATTGAAACCGCAATTTTTATTATTACTGGATTGCCTTCAAGATGAGCTCAAGAATCAGAATCTGAACATTTTTGTAAATTATCTTCTACCGCTCACGAGATATTCACCTATATGCGAAAAACAATTGAAACTGCAATTTTTTTATTGCTGGATTATCTTCAGTACGGACTGGGCAATTACAATCTGGATAGTTTTTTCAATTATCTTCAACCGTTTACGAGATATTTACCTATATACGAAAAACAATTGAAACCGCAATTTTTTTATTACTGGATTATCTCCAAGAGGAACTCGAGAATCAGACTCTGAACATTTTTTTTAAATTATCTTCTACCGCTCACCTATATGCGAAAAACAATTGAAACCGCAATTTTTTTTATTGCTGGATTATCTTCAAGATGAACTCAAGAATCAGAATCTGTTTTTTTTTTAAATTATCTTCTACCGCTCACGAGATTTTGACCTATATGCGAAAAACAATTGAAACCACAATTTTTATTATTGCTGGATTATCTTCAGTATGGACTAGGCAATTACAATCTGGATAGTTTTTCAATTATCTTCAACCGTTTACGAGATATTCACTTTTATGCGAAAAAACAATTGAAACCGCATTTTTTTTATTGCTGGATTATCTTCAAGATGAGCTCAAGAATCAGAATCTGAACAATTTTTTAAATTATCTTCTACCGCTCACGAGATATTCACCTATATGCGAAAAACAATTGAAACCGCAATTTTTATTATTACTGGATTATCTCCAAGAGGAACTCAAGAATCAGAATGTGAACATTTTTTTTAATTATCTTCTACCGCTCACGAGATATTCACCTATATGCTAAAAACAATTGAAACCGCAATTTTTATTATTACTGGATCGTCTTCAAGATGAGCTCAAGAATCAGAATCTGAACAATTTTTTTAATTATCTTCTACCGCTCACGAGATATTCACCTATATGCGAAAAACAATTGAAACCGCAATTTTTTTTATTGCTGGGTTATCTTCAGTATGGACTGGGCAATTACAATCTGAACAGTTTTTTCAATTATCTTAAACCGTTTACGAGATATTCACCTATATGCGAAAAACAATTGAAACCGCAATTTTTTTTTATTGCTGGATTATCTTCAAGATGAACTCAGGAATCAGAATCTGAACAATTTTTTTAATTATCTTCTACCGCTCACGAGATATTCACCTATATGCGAAAAACAATTGAAACCACAATTTTTTTTATTACTGGATCATCATCAGAATGATCTGAGGAATCAAAATCTGGATAAATTTTTAAATTATCTTCTACCGCTCACGAGATATTCACCTATATGCAAAAAACAATTGAAACCACATTTTTTTTTATTACTGGATCATCATCAGAATGATCTGGGGAATCAAAATCTGGATAAATTTTTAAATTATCTTCTACCGCTCATGAGATATTCACCTATATGCGAAAAACAATTGAAACCGCAATTTTTTTTATTGCTGGGTAATCTTCAAGATGAACTCAAGAATCAGAATCTGAACAATTTTTTTAATTATCTTCTACCGCTCACGAGATATTCACCTATATGCGAAAAACAATTGAAACCGCAATTTTTTTTATTGCTGGATTATCTTCAGTATGGACTGGGCAATTACAATCTGGATAGCTTTTTCAATTATCTTCAACCGTTTACGAAATATTCACCTATATGCGAAAAACAATTAGAATAGAGTGGAATTTATTTCGAGAACAGATACATATGTGCATATACTCATTGATTTGTTTTTCTTATTTATAACACATGCTTGTTTCTCAAGCTAGATACGTCGTGTTTGGAGACACTTCACAACCAGAAATGTAAAGGAACATTTGATTTGGAGGATTAGCACTTTTTCTAAAACCAAACCCAGTTATGCAATAATCGATTTCCCGGTGTTTTAACGCTGACGAATTTGACATTTCAAAAGCGGTTCGGATTACCGAGAATCGCGGTAGCGGCGGAGGTAGGTGAAACTGCCAATCGAGAAGAGATTGGTAACAGTTTAGAAATTCAGTTCATCGGAACGACAGGAAATGACGCGTTTTACATTCAACCGGAGAGCGCGCATCGTTTTCCTTCTGCAGCACGCCGGTAAAACCGTGGCAACATCTGCAGGCCATTTAATAATAAATCTGTATTCGAGAATTATTTAAATAAAAGCGGTCGACATTCCTCCGCATCTGATTAATCGGACCGGTTTCGCGCGAAATGGCAAGGCCAAGCGAGAAACACACACACAGTTTGCTCTATTATAATTCATCATTAATTGTTAACAGTAAAAAAAACAGACAAAAATGTGAGTTGATTAAAAAAAAATTACATTCAAATCTACAATCTTAATATTTTTTTTTAGCTCCGAAAACCGAAAACGCTTTCTCTGAATAATAAATCTCTACTATACCCGGCCAACTCCACTCCGTTACAATTCAACATCAATTTACCTAACAAACAGCAAGAATTCCGGGTAAAGAGGGCGAACAAAACGCGCGGAGAAAAGCGGCCGGATTAATTGGGCCGGAAAATGATAATGGATAATGGCCTGCTCGATTATCCACGGAGGAAAAAGAAATAACAATAACAAGGGACGATTTTTCTGCCGCTTCTTCTTCTTGCCCCTTCTTTTTATTTCGTCCGGTTAGTTTCGAAACGGTCGATGATTTATTTCTGTTAAACGGGCGGGGGCGCCCACTTACGGCCCGGAAAAAGTTCTTCGGGATTAAAACGCCCCCATTTTTTTCCTCGGATGACCGTCCTCACAATTGGTTCCCTTTTATTTTTTTCTATATACATCCAAGGTAAGGCCGGGGAAGGAATAATAAGCCTACTTCGTGCTAACGAAGTCCATTCTGGAAATAACTGTAGGTCCGTGTGAGATAAAAAAAAAGAAACACAAACCACGATTGAATAGATGAGATGGACACTTCCATTACAAGTTCAAATAAAACAAATGTTTATGTGTTTCATCTCCGTCATGTCATATTGTGCTCTATGTACGCGGCCTAATAAATGGAGCAGCCGCAGACCGCCCAATTAATTTCAAATCGATACATTTCAGTGACGGCTCATGGGATGACTCATGGTACGGCCGAGGTAGCAGAGGTGGCAATACAGATCGTGATGAGGTGTAGAATCTGAATTTGGAAGATTTTTAAAATTACCTCTACTCTTCCGAGAGATATCCATCAATATGCAAAAAAACAATTGAACGGAAATTTTTATTTTTGCTGAATTACGGTCGTGGCGAGGTGTAGAATCTGAATTTGGAAGTATTTTTAAATTATCTTTACTCTTCCGAGAGATATCCATCAATATGCAACAAAACAATTGAACGGAAATTTGGATTTTTGCTGAATTACGGTCGTGGTGAGGCGTAGAATCTGATTTTGCAAGTATTTTTAAATTATCTTTACCCTTTCGTGAGATATCCATCAATATGCCACAAAACAATTGAACGGAAATTTTTATTTTTGCTGAATTACGGTCGTGGCGAGGTGTAGAATCTGAATTTGGAAGTATTTTTTAATTATCTTTACCCTTTCGCGAGATATCCATCAATATGCAACAAAACAATTGAACGGAAATTTTTATTTTTGCTGAATTGCCGTCGTGGTGAGGTGTAGAATCTGAATTTGAAAGATTTTTTAAATTATCTTTACCCTTTCGTGAGATATCCATCAATATGCAACAAAACAATTGAACGGAAATTTTTATTTTTGTTGAATTACCATCGTGGTGAGGTGTAGAATCTGATTTTGGAAGATTTTTAAAATTATCTTTACTCTTCCGAGAGATATCCATCAATATGCAACAAAACAATTGAACGGAAATTTTTATTTTTGCTGAATTACGGTCGCGGTGCGGTGTAAAATCTGAATTTGGAAGTATTTTTAAATTACCTTTACCCTTTCGTGAGATATCCATCAATATGCAACAAAACGATTGAACGGAAATTTTTATTTTTGCTGAATTACCATCGTGGTGAGGTGTAGAATCTGATTTTGGAAGATTTTTAAAATTATCTTTACTCTTCAGAGAGATATTCATCAATATGCAACAAAACAATTGAACGGAAATTTTTATTTTTGCTGAATTGTGATCGTGGTGAGGTGTAGAATTTGAATTTGGAAGATTTTTAAAATTATCTTTACTCTTCCGAGAGATATCCATCAATATGCAACAAAACAATTGAACGGAATTTTTTATTTTCGCTGAATTACGGTCGTGGTGAGGCGTAGAATCTGATTTTGGAAGTATTTTTAAATTATCTTTACTCTTTCGCGAGATATCCATCAATATGTAACGAAACAATTGAATGAACATTTTGTTTTATCATCCAATCTTCACCGCGATGAGCCGCAGAATAAGAATTAAAAAGAATTTTTAATTACCTTCGCTCGTTCGCGAGATATTCAGCTATATGCCCCCAAAACATATCAATTTTTCGTGAAATACGATCTCGATGACGTGTAGAATCTAAATTTAAAGTAGTTTTTTTAGTTATTTCCGTCTGTAACGAAACAATTGCACGAACATTTCGTTTATTCCTGAATTCCGATTTTGATAAGTTTTAGAATTTAAATGTAAAAGGATTCTTCAATTATATTCACCAGTCCGCGAGATATTCGCCTTTATGTAATAAAATAATTGAACGAAAATTTCGTTTTATTTACAAACCTTTACCGCAATGAGCCGCAGAATAAGAATTACTGAGAATTTTTCAATTATCTTCGTCCGTTCACGAGATATCCAACTATATGCAGTAAAACAATTGAACGTAAATTTAATTTTTTTCTTAAATAAGGTCTTGATGTGATGTAGAATCGGATTCTGAAGTAATTGTTCAATTATCTTCATCCGTTAACGAGATATCCAACTATATGCTACAAAACAATTGAACGTAAATTCCATTTTTTTCTGAAATATGGTCTTGATGAGATGTAGAATCGGATTTTAAACTAACATCTACGGCCCGAAGGACTAGCTACCTGTAAGCCCTCCATCTGGAGATGTGTCACGTCATCTAAGTACCGTCATAAAATATGTGTTCCACGTTGGGCGCATGTGACACAAGGACACAATTTCTTTTCCAGAAATCTTTGAAATCTCTTCTCAGGACTTCAAAACAGATATTTTCATTTAAAAAAAGATCACGATCACAATAGATTTTGTTGGGCGCCAATTTTTTTTAAACAAGGCCAAATTTTTTCTTTCGGAAATTGTTAAAATCTCTTCTGCGGACCTGAAAACGGATATTTTCGTCGAAAAAATTCACGATCACAAAATATGTGCTTCACGTTAGGCGCCAATTTTGTGACACAAGGGCAGACTTTTTTCAGAAGTCGTAGAAATCTCATCTAAGGACCTCAAAATGGATATTTCCGTTGAAAAAAATTGACGATCACAATACTTGTAGAGCGTCAGAAATTTTTGCCCCACGTTGGGAGCCAATTTTCTTGAACAAGGGCATAATTTGTTACCCATAAATCGTTGAAATCGCTTCTAAGAACCTAAAAAAGGATATTTCCGTTAAAAAAAAATTTGTGGCGTCAAAAAATTTCCCCCTCGTTGGGCGCTAATTTTATGACGCGACGGCACAATTTGTTTTCCCAGAAATCGTCGAACTCGCTTCAAAGGACCTCAAAACGGATATTTTCATCGCTTCTAAGAACCTCAAAACGGATATTTCCGTTAAAAAAATCACTGTAACAATATTTGTGGCGTCAAAAAAATTTTCCCCACGTTAGGCGCCAATTTTATGGCGCGACGGCACAATTTGTTTTCCCAGAAATCGTTGAAATCGCTTCAAAGGACCTCAAAACGGATATTTTCATTTAAAAAGGTCATGATCACAGTACTTGTAGCGTTACAAAGTTTTGTCCCACGTTGGGCGCCAATTTTTTGGCACAAAGGCAGATTTTTTCTTCCAGAAATTGTTACAATCGCTTCTACGGACTTTAAAACAGATATTTCCGTTGAAAAAAAATTACTCACAATTTTTGTGGCATTACAAAAAAATTCCTCACGTTGGGCGCCAACACTGCGGCACAATTTGTTTCCCAGAAATCGTTGAAATCGCTTCTAAGGACCTCAAAATGGATAATTCCGTGAAAAAAAATTCACGGAAACGAGATTTTGCCCCGCGTTGGGCGTTGGGCGCCAAATGACACGAGGGCACATCTTTTTACAGAAATCGTTGAAATCATCTCTACGGAATTCAAACGGATATTATCGAGATATTTAATTTCAAAAATTTAATCCAGTTAACTTTGATTATTCGAATTTCTCTCGCTGCAGTGGTGTGTCATATCTTAATAGAAACTTTATAACTCCATAGTAACTATCGTTTCTCCGCCAGCGAACGTAATGTGATGTCAAACCGGTCCGTAGTTTTCGTTCGAGGGGGGAAACAATAATTATTTTTCAATAACTAATTTTTAAAGGTAACCGACTTGACAAGACATTTTTGCGAGGGAAAATAAATCCGTAGCACACTCGAGCAACAATTGAAGATTGATTTTATTCTGAAAATTGACTTCTTTCGATTATTTGATTCGATCGTTTTTATTTGGCAATTTACACGAACGTTCCAAGTGTTTCTTTGTTTGGGGAAAATCTGCACGTATGATGATGGACGTGTGCGCGTCGAGCTTTCGTTTTTTTTTTTTTTTATTCGAGGCGATAATCCCCTCAAGGAATTGTCTGTTTTGAAAGGTCGCGGGGGCGGCTGGCATTGGGTTAATGAACGATTCCCAGTGCGTGCGCCCTTTGAAGGAACGACATCAAAAGACGCCCTTTGACTCCCTCTCCGTCCCAAATGGAAAAATTGTAAATAAAGAACGACCTGACGCAATTAGTCCCCATCCATCCCCCCCGGCTGTACCATCCCCGATAATTGATATCACAGGCGAGATGAAACGAAAGAGATAGAGAGAGAGAGAGCGCGCAGAGCAGAAGCTGCTTATTTACTTTTTCCTTATTTTTAATGGAAGCAACGAGGACTCGTTCGACGTAGGTTGACTTCTTCGTGAAACGCGGGAGGGGAAGGGGGGCCGCGGACCGGTCCGGATGCTGAAGGAGGTTATGGCACACTCTGGGGTCACGTAGCGGCGTCTGCGGCCGCGGGGCTTTTCCACTGCGAGCGGGTTTTTAAAGAGAAATCGACCTTTTTCGATTCCCAGAAAAAAAAAAATTATTCATCGCGATTAAATTGGAAAAAAATATACGCGCCCCCGTGTGGAATAATATTGCGAACGGATTTTCAAAATCCGCCCCGAACAAAAGAGAGAAAAATTGCCTCTCGATGCGTAAAAAATATATTCGAAATCCGCTTAACTGTGCGTAAATGTGGAAAAACAATTGGAACTCGAAATTCATTGAACATTGTGATGAATAATTTTGTTTAATCGTTCATGGCGGTTTTTTTTTATTAGATTGGTAAACTAGAAATTGTATGTATTTAAAAAAAAGCTTGAAGGGATAGTGAAAGAATTTTTCGAATCCGTTCATTCAAGCAAGAGTTGGGTATACGTGAAAATCACAAAAAAAAACAATTGAAAATCGGTTTTCCTTTTTTTTAGAAATTCAATGGATTGTAAAAAGCTTGAAGAGATAGTGAAAGAATTTTTTGAATCCGTTCATTCATGCAAGAATTAGGTATACGTGAAAATCACAAAAAAAAACAATTGAAAATAGGTTTTCCTTTTTTTAGAAATTCAATGTATTTTGAAAAGCTTGAAAGGATAGTGAAAGGATTTTTAAAATCCGTTCATTCATGCAAGAGTTGGGTATACGTGAAAATCAAAAAAAAAAAAATTGAAAATAGGTTTTCCTTTTTTTTAGAAATTCAATGGATTGTAAAAAGCTTGAAGAGATGGTGAAAGAATTTTTTGAATCCGTTCATTCATGCAAGAGTTGGGTATACGTGAAAATCACAAAAAAAACTATTGAAAATCGGTTTTCCTTTTTTTAGAAATTCAATGTATTGTAAAAAGCTTGAAGAGATAGTGAAAGAATTTTTCGAATCCGTTCATTCATGCAAGAGTTATACATGGAAATCACAAAAAAACAATTGAAAATCGGTTTTCCTTTTTTTAGAAATTCAATGTATTTTGAAAAGCTTGAAAGGATAGTGAAAGAATTTTTAAAATCCGTTCATTCATGCAAGAGTTAGGTATACGTGAAAATCACAAAAAAAAACAATTGAAAATAGGTTTTCCTTTTTTTTTAGAAATTCATTGTATTTTGAAAAGCTCGATGGGATAGTGAAAGAATTTTTCGAATCAGTTCATCCGTTCAAGAGTTATATATAAAAATCTGAAAACAATTGAAAACCGAATGCCTTTGTTTTTTTTTACATTTTTAGTACTTTTTGCAACCATTAATAACGAGCGTAAAACAAAAATCTACTGGAAATCTAAAGTCATGTCTGCGCACGCGTAAAGTACTGATTGTCACGTTGACATATGTCAGATGTTAATATTCAAACATCCGCCTATTCATTACAAAACAATCGAGAAAAAAGTGATAACAATTGAACATCGACACACCAATTTTTCGCGCATTTTTCACCGTTACGTTATATTCGTCGCGTTACGTACTCGAAACAGAGAAAAAAAAAACATGGCGTCACGCACGGTTCGAGTGTTAATAAAACAGTTGAGGTATGCTGGAGCGAACGATTAAAATTAAATATGCGATAATTACCTAGTGCGAAAATATCGTTAGAAACGTATGGGAAATTATAACCGTATCAAACCGAATGCCAGTTTACACGTTACGAGCGCAAAAACGACAATTCGCACACGGTTAAGCGTGCGAAAAATTAAGGTTATGTAATAAAAATATTTGAACGTGAAATAACTCGAACGGTAGTAATCGGATTTTTATCAAAATTTCAAGATGCATAAATAAAGCGCTTTTGTTTCTTGTGATTTTTTTCCGTTCGCAGATGTTTTTGCTCTTGACAGTGGGATGGTGTAGTTTAATTATGTATCGTGTTAAGGGGTTGTATTTTACACAGGGAACGAGGGGGTGTAAATCAGTTTGGAAATCAGGGGTTGGGTGATTAAAGGCGTGCGCGGGCTTTGATTCAAGGCACGCTTGATTAGATCGAGGAAAGAGGCTTACAAACGTTGTGGAGGAGGGGAATTTTTTCGAATCGAGACTGAGCCTACTGTTGGATACAAATATTGAATTTAGACGATAAATAACTATTATTGTTAAATAAATAAATAAAGAATGACTCATGTAACAACTGAAAAACCGCGTAATAAAATACACAAACGATCGGGAAAGAACTGAAAGAATACAAACAAGTTCTATTTTTAAAAGTGGAGACATCTACAGACTGATAAAGTAACGAGTAATTAGTTATTTCAATTGTTTTTTTTCTCTTACACCCGGATATCTGCGAAGGAACAAAGATAATTGAAAAATACACACTAATCCTAATTATGCGGCTCATCGCGGTGAAGATTGGATGATAAAACAAAGTAATCGTTCAATTGTTTTATGACATATAGATAGATATCTCACGAACGGGTAAATATAATTATAAATATTTTCCAAATTCAGAGTCTACTCTTCACCACGACAGTAATTCAGCAAAAACAAACATTTCCGTTCAATTGTTTTGGAGCATATAGTTGCATATCTCGTGAGGGGATGAAGATAATTGAATAATAACTTTAGAATCATATTCTACATCTCGCCAAGAACATATTTCAGAAGAAAAATAAATTTACGTTCAATTGTTTTGCTGCATATAGCTGGATATTTCGCAAATAGATGAAGATAATTAAACAATTACTTCAAAATCCGATTCTGCATCTCATCAAGACCATATTTCAGAAAAAAATTGGAATTTAAGTTCAATTGTTTTGTAGCATATAGTTGGATAGCTCGTGAATTGATGAAGATAATTGAACAATTACCTTAACCGTTTTAGCCGACAATTTTTTTTGTGGGTATACCGTAAATTGCCAAAGAAAAATGTGCAGTTTTAATGATTATATGTTGTTAGGAAAAACATAAGAAGCGCCATAGCGCTCGCGGCACTTTTGACAGAAGTATGCAGCGACGCGGTGGCGCTGCTCGGCACTATAACGGTTAAATATTCTAAACTTCTCGAAATGGAACCTGACGACGTCATTTATTAAACTTGCGGGAAGATGGATGCAAGAAAACCCCTTGTGCGAGAAAATTGGCGCCCAACGTGGGGCAAAGTATTGTGATCGTGATCCTTTTCTTCAACGGAAATATTCATTTTGAGGTCAATAGACGCGATTTCTACGATTTCTGAAAAAAACATCTGCCCTTGTGTCACAAAATTGGCGCCCAACGTGAAGCATCATTCAAGCACTTCATTTTTACCACTTCACTGGTCCACATTTAATCTTGAATCCGTAGAAAAAAATTGAAAAATTCTTTGTCAACTTCTAATCGCTGGAGAGGCTCGAACAATTACTACTTTATTAATATTTCAATTGTTTTGTTTTTTTTTTTGCTCTTGGCTCTTAATCCATTGAACAAATTTGAAATTCTTCCTCCATCTCACCAGTCGTTTAAAAATCTTTGAAATCATAGCAAAACATGTATTCGAACTTCAATTGTTTTATTTTTGAGCGTAGCTTTTTATCCGTTGGACAGATTTTAAAAATTCTTTCTCTATTACAGTAATCGATCGAAAAACCTTTGAAATATTAGCAAAACACGCATTCGAAGTTCAATTGTTTTTTTAGTTTTGAGCGTAGCTTTTCATCCATTGGACAAATTTTGAAAATTCCTTCACTAATCGATCAAAAATCTTCGAAATTGTAGCAAAACACACATTCGAACTTCAATTGTTTCATTTTTATTTTTGAGCGTAGCTCTTTATCCGCTGGACAGATTTGAAAAATTCTTTCTCTATTACAGTAATCGATCAAAAATCTTTGAAATCTTACCAAAACACGAATTCGAAGTTCAATTGTTTTTTTTTTTAGTTTTGAGCGTAGCTTTTCATCCATTGGACAAATTTTAAAAAATCCTTCACTAATCGATCAAAAATCTTTGAAATCTCAGCAAAACATGCATTCGAACTTCAATTGTTTCAACTTTATTTTTGAGCGTAGCTTTTTATCCGTTGGACAAATTTTAAAAATTCTTTCTCTATCATACTAATCGATCAAAAATCTTCGAAATTATAGCAAAACACACATTAGAACTTCAATTGTTTCATTTTTATTTTTGAACGTAGCTCTTTATCCGTTGGACAAATTTTAAAAATTCTTTCTCCATCATATTAATTGATCAAAAATCTTCGAAATTATAGCAAAACACACATTCGAACTTCAATTGTTTAATTTTTATTTTTGAGCGTAGCTCTTTATCCGTTGGACAAATTTAAAAAATTCTTTCTCCATTATACTAGTTGATCAAAAATCTTCGAGATTTTAGCAAAACACATTAGAACTTCAATTGTTTCATTCTTATTTTTGAGCGTAGCTCTTTATCCGTTGGACAAATTTTAAAAATTCGCACTAGTCGCTTACAAATCTTTGAAATCATAGCAAAATATGCATTCGGACTTCAATTGTTTTACTTTTATTCTTGATCGTACCTCTTTATCCGTTGGACAAATTTCAAAAATTCTTTTTCCATCATACTAGTCGATCAAAAATCTTTAAAATCTTAGGAAAACATACATTCGAATTTCATTTTTTTTTCTATTATTAAGCGTAGCTCTTAAACCGCTGAACAAATTATAAAACTTCTTTCACCATCTTGCTAGATTTCTTAAAATCTTTAATGTTTCAATCGAGTTGCAATTGTAACAAAAAATAACTTTCGTGACTCTCAATTGTTTTTCATATTTTCCAGGATATCTTTAAAACCGATCAGCGGATTTTGGAAGCTTATTCAAGCAATCTATCGAATTATCGAGTTACAATCGGAAACAAAAGAGCATCGATTTCACCCGTTCCGCCGATTTTGGCCCCCCCGCCGGTATAAAGTGGCCCTTTCAATTCGACGAGCGAATTAATGCGCATAATACGTCGGGTCGTGAATTCGTTATTGTGTTAATTGTGCGTCCAATTAACCGCCGTCCGTTCGTAACGGTTTTAATGCGCTTTTATCCCGTCGGCCAATCGTCGCGCGATCCCATCGCCATGGCGCTCTCTCGCAGTCAATTCACGAATCCCGTAATTTCATTGGCCGGCAATCAAACGTACGCGGGGATAATCGCGGTGTAATTCAAACGATAAACAAATAAACAGATAATTGTTTGCGTGGTGCACATGACATACGTCAATTGTTTTACGAACGTTATTTAAACGGATATACCTGAGAAATAATGAATGAATGAATTTTGGGTTTAAGGCGCATCGACATCCAGCCTGAGAAATAAACAATCAACGGACGAATGTTGTTTGTTTCAGGGTTATACAGCAAAAATAATCGAAATAGTCATTAATCTAGTAACGATTGTTTTTATATTTGCGCTAATTAAAGAAAAGTTCAGCGAATGGCAAACTTTTCGGAGTTATCGAGTAAAATACGAATTCTAGTTTAATTGTTTTAAACTTTTTCGTGTACAACTTAAGAACGCGTGGAGCTTTTTAAACAATTCTTGCGCAGTTTGTGTCTACATCGGTGAGTTATGAACGTGGGTTGGTTAAAAATAGTACAGGTGTGTTCAGTCACCGTTTTAGTTCAATATTGTAACGTAGTGCCAAGATATCTCCAATGCGGTTGATGTAAATTTATTTCTGTCAAATGGAATCGATTATATGTGAAGATTAGAAATGATTATTGCTGTGATTTTTTTCTAGCTGGTTGCATAAGTGGGGAATTTAATTTTGAAATTTTATTGTTGAAGATTTACAAAATTTGAATACAATACGATAATATAAGTGTTATTTTAAATACAACCGTGTAATTATATTGAGTATTTATTGCAAACTAATTACCACACTTCCGGTTTCCGTTGATAGATGACTTGCAAGTATCTCAAAAATATCAAATAAGTCATGATATTGAGTATTTATTGAAAATTAATTACCACACTTCCGGTTTTCGTTGATAGATGACTTGCAAGTATCTCAAAACAATCGAATAAGTCATGATATTGAGTATTTATTGCAAATTAATTACCACACTTCCGGTTTCAGTTGATAGATGACTTGCAAATATTCCGGTTTCCGTTGATAGATGGCTTACAAATATCTTATAAGTCATAATATCCAGTTTGCGCTATTCGGAATTTTGAAATAGGTGCTCGTTATTTGCCGAAAGCCGAAGAATATTTGTTTTCAACGTTTAAGCAATCAAATTTACCCTGAAGATTATTATTATAATGGCTATTCAAAGGCTCAAAACAATCACTTTAGTCGTAATGTACAGTTAATGAAAGAATCGCTCGGAAATTTGCAGAAACGCCGGAGATATTCATGAAAATATGAATCGCAGCTCAATTGTTTCTCACGTTCCTGTTGATAAACGGCGAACGGACGGACGGATTTTTAAAATTCTTTCTGCGTCGCCTGCGGAGTCCCACGCTCTGTTTAAAATTCAATTAGCGCTTCGAATGCGCCTCTCCGCATCCCGTATTTACTATTCCACTCGAATCCTGCGGTCGCGTTAAACGAATTATCTGACCGGGCGCGATGTTAACATGCGATAAATGGGTTAACAATGGGAGAAGATTTATTTTAAAGCCGGGAAAAAGATCCATCCTAATGATGGCTGCAGTTTGAAATTGCCGCAAAAACAAAATATGTTGGGCGGTGAAACATTTGCAGTCGTGCGAAAACAAAACATGGCCGAGCGGTAAAAAAAATTTGGAATCGGCGCGCGTACGCTTTTCCGTCTGATAGGAAAATGAATTAGCGCCGACGCCATCTATCATCGCGACGTCAGCGCGCTTATCGCACCCCGCGCACCCCCCTTTCCCCGAAACTACGCGGCTGTCGGGGTGAACGCGACATTAATTTCCACGTCGGGATTTTTGCCGCCGCCGCAACCCCGACGACATACGGCCACGCTCTCGCACCCTCCCCATTTTTAACGGCCGGAATCACGCGCAGGTGGCCGCGCGGCACTTTTTTCCAGATGTCGGGCCGTGAAAGAATTTCGAAAATCCGGCCAGAAATAATCGAATTATGGCTGAAATTAAATATCTCGATAATATCCGTTTGAACTGCGTAGATATTTCAACGATTTATGTGCCATCGTGTCACTAAATTGGCGCCCAACGCGGGGCAAAATTTTGTGACGCTACAAATGTGGCGGTGACATTAATTTCCACGTCGGGATTTTTGCCGCCGCCGCAACCCGGACGACATATGGCCTCGCTCTCGCACCCTCCCCATTTTTAACGGCGGGAATCACGCGCAGGTGGCCGTGCGGCACTTTTCCAGATGTCGGGCCGTGAAAGAATTTCGAAAATCCGGCCAGAAATAACCGAATTATGGTCGAAATAGTGAAAACAGTTGAGCGTCGAATTTACGTTTCTTTCGATAACTCGCTTGTTTATTAATATTTCCGCCTGAAAATTTCACGCCAACGTTGTTTATAACACTCATCATCGAATTTACGCGTTGTTTGTAAAATTTGAATGGTGCCAAAATCGAGTGAGGGCTCGCGGGTTGACACCGGGGTAGCAATACAGATAGGTAGGGTCCGTTGTAGAGTGTCCGCACCTATCTGTATTACCACCTAGGCTGTCACCCCGCAAGCCGTCACTGTAGTCAATCCCCAAAAATTTTCCTTTTCACTTTAAGGGTCCTTAAAGTCTTGTAATCGTATGCTAGACACGTTAAACACGTTTCTGTCACCTCTGCTACCTTGGCCGTACCATGAGTCACCCCGCGAGCCGTCACTGCCTAACACATAGTTCGAAAATTTAGATTTAGCACTCAAACGATTACAATCAATTCGTTGAAATTTCGTCCGAATACGTCCGTTATGGTCACACACCGGGCGTACACGACCGCCGTGGTCGTTGAAGTGTTTAAATTTACCTTTTCTCGAACCTAATATGACGAAAAAATAAATGAAAGTGTCAAGGTCGACGTGAAAAAGTGTGTTGCACTTGTAGCGGCGATTCATTTCCCTTTTAAAGTATGTTAGACATGTTTCTGTCACCTCTGCTACCTTGGCCGTACCATGAGTCACCCCGCGAGCCGTTACTGCCTAACACATGCCGTCACCGCCAAAGACATAGTTCCGTTGGAACTGTCCAACGGAAAATTTACAATTAGCATTCAAACGATTACAGTCAATTCGTTGAAATTTCGGCCGAATACGTCCGTTATGGTCACACTCCGGGCGTATACGGCCGCCGTGGTCGTTAGAGTCTTTAAATGTACCTTTTTTCGAACCTAATATGATGACAAAATAAATGAAAGTGTCAAGGTCGGCGTGAAAAAATGTGTTGCACTTGTAGCAACGATTAATTTCCCTTTTAAAGTATGTTAGACACGTTAAACACATTTCTGTCAACTCTGCTACCTTGGTCGTACCATGAGTCACCCCGCGAGCCGTCACCGCCAAAGACATAGTTCCGTTGGAACTGTCCAACGGAAAATTTACAATTAGCATTCAAACGATAACAGTCAATTCGTTGAAATTTCGGCCGAATACGTCCGTTATGGTCACACACCGGGCGTACACGACCGCCGTGGTCGTTGGAGTGTTTAAATGTACCTTTTTTCGAACCTAAGATGACGAAAAAATAACTTAAAGTATCAAGGTCGGCGTGAAACAATGTGTTGCACTTGCAGCGACGATTAATTTCCCTTTTAAAGTATGTTAGACACGTTTCTGTCACCTCTGCTACCTTGGCTGTACCATGAGTCACCCCGCGAGCCGTCACTGCCAAAAACGTAGTTCTGTTGGAGCTGTCCAACGGAAAATTTACGATTAGCACTCTTACGATTACAATCAATTCGTTGAAATTTCGGCCGAATACGTCCGTTATTGTCACACTCCGGGCGTATATGGCCGCCGTGGTCGTTAGAGTGTTCAAATTTACCTTTTTTCGAACCCAATACGACGAAAAAATAAACGAAAGTGTCGAGGTCTGCGTGAAAAAGAGTGTTGCACTTGTAGCGATGATTCATTTCCCTTTTAAAGTATGTTAGACACGTTAAGCACGTTTCTGTCACCTCTGCTACCTCGGCCGTACCATGAGTCACCCCGCGAGCCGTCACTGCCAAAAACATAACTCCGAGCTGTCAAACGAAAAATTTAGATTTAGCACTCTAATTCGTTGAAATTTCGGTCGAATACGTCCGTTACGGTCACACACCGGGCGTACACGACCACCGTGGTCGTCCGAGTGTTTAAATTTACCTTTTTTCGAACCCAATACGACGAAAAAATAAACGAAAGTGTCAAGGTCGGCGTGAAAAAGTGTGTTGCACTTGTAGCGACGATTAATTTCCCTTTTCCGCGTTCCGCGGTCATTATTTCCGCCGCCCGCTGCGTTCCCCACGGGGCGGGCGTCGGGGTTGACGAAGGGAGATTAATTCTTGCGGTCGCGTGGGGGTGAATTTATGGCGCGCTGGATATTTGTTTTCTTTTTTTTTTACCGACGAAAATGACCGTTAGAATTCGGCCGCACCTGCGCCGCCGGAAGTGACAGACGTTGAGCAATTTGCAAAACGTTAGACTCACCAATCAATACACATTTCATCAAATGATTCGTTTTTCTTTTGTTTACGGTTAGAGCTGGCGAATGATAAAATTTACAGAATTCGGTGGATGTTCGGCGAGGAGGCTACGAAAGAAAATTTGACCAATACAGCTTCCTCCAAAAGTAGTGCAGCATAAGCCTCCTCTATGAAGATCCACGAGCCGCCGCTGCATCAAACACAGATGAGCGAGAAAGTTCCAAAAAAGAAAATTTTTACGGCAGGACTTTCACGTCACGGCTAATGATCGCAAATGTTTAACTATTTCAGTTGATTAGAATTTAAAGCCGCATAACCGAAATATTGTTAGGGTTGAAAATGATTCCTATCCGAATGTTGGTTTTCCCATTACGCCCGGTTAAATCGCAAACCCCTCGTATAAATCCTCTCGTCGCGGAATGCTCCTGCGGTGGCGTAACACCGAAAGCCTAACCTCCCTTCATACGGATGTTCAATTCCGACCCAGCAATCCTCGTAATAATTTCGCACGGCCGAAACAAAACAAAGAAAACCGGTTAAGTTTCACCGTGAACTTTACAAGGGGCCGCCGATAAAGTTTCCGCCTTCGAGTGCATAATTCACCACTTATCGTCTTATTGTGGGTATTATTAATGCATTCGACGAGAGAAACGAGAGCGGGCGGATCCGGGACCAGGATTGTAATTCTATGAGGCTTTATTCGCGGGAGTCTTTTGTCGGGGGAGAGTTTGCCTTACCCGAACGATTTTTTTTCCGTCTCGGGCACACCGGAGGGTTAAAAGTTTAAATCCATCGCCATCGACTTTGATTTGATTCCTGTTTGAGGTGCGTGCGCGGAATACGGGATGAACTTTGCGCCTTTTCCGGTTCTCGCGCTAATCAAGTGGGCCTCGGCGATGGCTTTCGTCCGCGCGCGCGCCTTAATGGGCCGTGAAAGGTTCGCCGATTAACATTTCTGCGGGTTGTAAATGTCACGAATCGCCCACCCATTGTACGTCTCACGGCTTTCCACCCAAAACCAATTATTACCGCTGCCTACCGCGACTTGTTTCTCCCGGGCACGGACTCAATTACCCGGGCGAAAAAAAAATGCACCGCGACCGACAATCGGCACGTATTAAACCCATTACGGTGCGCGCTGTTATTAAAACGCGCGGTCGGAAAATGAAAACACACAGTGTCTGAATCTCGCTTTGTAAACTTACGCCTAAAACCAGATGAATTCGCGCTTTATAATTACGCGAAAAACGTGAAAACGATGCAAAATTTTGCAATAACACACTACTATGTAATCCTATAAGTACGCGTTAACGTGCGAAATTTTTCGGATCTTTATTTACACCCGGGAGTGTTTGCGAAAAGTCGGGAAACTTTAACACCCTGTATAGAACAAAATGGACGCGGCAAAATCACCCCGTGTTTAAATTTAGATACACGCATCCTCCCTCTGTAATTTCCACTTGAGTGCATATTCCGCGCGATACTGAGACCGGTTTTACAGACCCTCAAACTCATTCGCGATTATTTTTGTATACGTAAAAACCGCGCAAGTTTCAACCCCCGCTGCCGAATTATCATCCGTGCTATCAAGCTGATTTTTTACTGGATGACAATATAAAAATGCAGAAATAATTTCTCGTTAACCACACCAGCCTACTTAGTTTGTGGACATTTTACAAACCCTCGCTTTCGAGTGGAAAATTTTGCGAAAAATCCGCTAACTTTAACACCCTGTATATATCTAAACTGTCACGCCAAAATGATGCCGTGTTTAAATTTAGAAACACGCACCCTCCCTCTGTAATTTCTACTTGAGTCCATATTCCACGCGATACCGAGACCGGTTTTACGGACCCTCAAACTCATTCGCAATTTTCGTATACGTAAAAACCGCGCAAGTTTCAACCCCCGCTGCCGAATCATCATCCGTGCGATCAAGCTGATTTTTTTACAGGATTACAATATAAACATGCAGAAATAGTTTCCCGTTAACTACACCAGCCTACTTAGTTTGTGGATATTTTACAAACCCTCGCTTTCGAGTGGAAAATTTTCCGAAAAATCCGCTAACTTTAACACCCTGTATAAAACAAAATGGACTCGGCAAAATCATCCCGTGTTTAAATTTAGAAACACGCACCCTCCCTCTACAATTTCTACTTGAGTCCATATTTCACGCGATACCGAGACCGGTTTTACAGACCCTCAAACTCATTCGCGATTTTCGTTTACGTAAAAACCGCGCAAGTTTCAACCCCCGCAACCGAATTATCATCCGTACGATCAAGCTGATTTTTTACAGGATGAAAATATAGACATGCAGAAATAGTTTCCCGTTAACCGCACCAGCCTGCTTCGTTTGTGTAAAATTCACAGACCTTAACTTTCGAGTGGAAAATATTGCGAAAAATCCGCTAACTTTAACACCCTGTATAAATCAAAACGTTAACGCCAAAATCATGCCGTGTTTAAATTTAGAAACACGCACCCTCCTTTTATAATTTCTACTTGAGTGCATATTCCTCGCGGTACTGAGACCGGTTTTACAGACCCTCCAACTCATTCGCGATTTTCGTATACGTAAAAACCGCGCAAGTTTCAACCCCCGCAACCGAATTATCATCCGTACGATCAAGCTGATTTTTTAAAGAATGAAAATATAAACATGCAGAAATAATTTCTCGTTAACCACACCTGTCTACTTAGTTTGTGTGAAATTTTCCGAATTCTTACTTACACCGGGAATGTTTGCGAAAAGTCGGGAAACTTTAACACCCTGTATAAAGCCAAATGGACGCGGCAAAATCATCCCGTGTTTAAATTTAGAAACACGCACCCTCCCTCTGTAATTTCTACTTGAGTGCATACTCCACGCGATACTGAGACCGGTTTTACAGACCCTCAAACTCATTCGCGATTTTTGTATACGTAAAAACCGCGCAAGTTTCAAGCCCCGCTGCCGAATTATCATCCGTACAATCAAGCCGATTTTTTACAGGATGAAAATATAAACATGCAGAAATAGTTTCCCGTTAACTACACCAGCCTACTTAGTTTGTGGACATTTTACAAACCCTCGCTTTCGAGTGGAAAATTTTGCGAAAAATCTTTAACTTTAACACCCTGTATAAATCAAAATGGTAACGCCAAAATCATGCCGTGTTTAAATTTGGAAACACACTACAATTTCTACTTAAGTCCATATTCCACGCGATACCGAGACCGGTTTTACAGACCCTCAAACTCATTCGCGATTTTCGTATACGTAAAAACCGCGCAAGTTTCAAACCCCGCTGCCGAATTATCATCCGTACGATCAAGCTGATTTTTTACAGGATGACAATATAAACATGCAGAAATAGTTTCCCGTTAACCACACCAGCCTACCTCGTTTGTGTAAAATTTGCAGACCTTAACTTTCGAGTGGAAAATTTTGCGGAAATGCGGAAACACCCTGTATAAAACAAAATGGCAACGCCAAAATCATCCCGTGTTCAAATACCTACGTTTAGCGTTACTTACATTACATATTTGTAATTTCAGGCGTTTTTAACAAAATTTTAAAAAACCGAACAACTAGCGGTCTCGATCACGTTTGAATTATAAATGCCAGTGGCTTGCGCTTTGGGTTAAATGATAGATTTTTAAATTCCCTTTAAAAAGCAGCAAACCGCATGTTTCTACGACCATCCGGTTCCGTTTTATAACAGAAAACGTCGTAGCTATGGCAACCCCGCTGTACCCAAACCATTTAACCGATCGACTTGCAAAAATTTCTGTATGCAACCATAAGTCACTCCAAAGTGGACGTGATAAACATTTTTACCATTTACCATATATATGTCGCATTATTCGGGCAACGCGTGAGTTACATATAACTCCTTATTTAGTTCTGAAGGCCCGTTTTATACGAGAAAATTACGTGAGATATGAGGATACGCCCATACCACCCAACCAAAATTTGTTTGTGTAAAATTTTCCGCATCGTTATTTACACCGAGAACTTTTGCAAAAAGTCGGGAAACTTTAACACCCTGTATAAACCAAAATGTTAACGCCAAAATCATCCCGTGTACAAATTTGGATACCCACACTCACCTTTATCATTTCTTCTTGAATCCATATTCCACGCGATACTGAGACCGGTTTTGCAGACCCTCAAACTCATTTACGATTTTCGTGTACATAAAAAACCGCGCAAGTTTCAACCCCCGCAGTCGAATTATCATCTGTGCGATCAAGGTGATATTTTGCAGCATGAAAATATAAACATGCAGAAATAATTTCCCGCTAACCACACCAGCCTACTTAGTCTGTGGACATTTCACAAACCCTCGCGTTCGAGTGGAAAATTTTGCAAAAATACGCCGTACGCAACAAACCTGTATGTAAACTTCCTTTATATCAGCATTAACAAAAAAAAAAAAAAAAAAAAACACGCGCAATTGTTTTTTAATGTTGCAAGTTTGAAAACTCAATTCCTTACGTTAATTCCAGTTGGGTACGTACGTAACGGCGTATTCGAAATTGCGAAATTTTTCGTCCGATAAACGCGCGCGGCTTTAAACGTTCTCGCGACATAAAAACTGTGCACCCGATCGTGATGAAATTCGGTAGCACGAAAGTACACATACGGGGACATATTTTTTCATTTACAGAAACAGCGTGTGTCGAATGTAAAAGAAATTCCGGAGCCTCGCTGAAGCCGGGGAAATTCCGGGAAAAAACCCCACTCGTGCTAATGGCTCGCGTAAAACAAACGCGGATCGCGCGCGAGTGTCCAATTTTTCCCGAACCGAATACTTCGAATGTTCGCGGCTAATTTCCAGCAGTTCTATTACGGAATGTAAGCGTACGTGTGATCGATTCTAGCAACTGCAGTCCAATGTTTTATGAACCTATTTTCGCACTCGCGAGTACTAAAAAAACAAAGGATACACGTAACGTGTTGCTTCTGCTGTTTTTCGTTTCGAGAACACAATGTTTCCCGCCGTAACAAATGACGCCTCGCGAGTCTATTTTTGTGGATAACGCGGTTATTTTTGAAACTACTTGGGGTGTGCGTTTCTCGTGTAGACAGTGAACCAGTGACGGGGGTCATAGAAATATGCGGTTTGTGGCGTTTAAAAGGGAACTTAAAAATCTAACATTTAACTCG
Source organism: Ocypus olens (assembly GCA_910593695.2). NCBI lineage: Eukaryota > Metazoa > Arthropoda > Insecta > Coleoptera > Staphylinidae > Ocypus > Ocypus olens. The sequence goes on along the minus strand of OU343055.1, from coordinate 2,226,057 downwards.
AAGCGCAAGCCGCTGGTACCTGTAATTCGAACTAGTTGTCACCGGCTCGCGGGGTGACTCATGGTACGGCCGAGCTAGCAGAAGTGGGTCGGTTGCAGAGACCGCACCTATCTGTATTGCCACCTCTGCTACCTCGGCCGTACCATGTGTCACACCGCGAACTAGTGGTCTCGACCACATTTGAATTATGCGCTTCGGGTTAAATGATAGATTTTTAAGTTCCCTTTCAAGCGCAGCAAACCGCATGTTTCTAGGACCATCCGGTTCCATTTTATAGCGGAAAACGTCATAGATATGGCAACGCCGCTATACCCAAACGATTTAACCGATTGACTTCTGTATGAAACTTTAAGTCACTCCAAAGTGGACACGATCAACAGTTTTGCCATTCATGTTAATTACAACTCAAATTTTCTATATTGCAAATATGAATATCATCGAAATAATAATATTTGCAATACTTCCAGATGTTTTTCCCAAAAGTTTGAAAACCCGAACAACTAGCGGTCTCGACCACGTTCGAATCATAAATAACAGCGGCTTGCGTTTTCAGTTAAATGATAGATTTTTAAATTCCCTTTCAAACACAGCAAACCGCGTGTTGCTACGACCATCCGATTCCGTTTTATAACAGAAAACGTCATAGATATGGCAACACCGCTGTACCCAAACCATTTGACCGATTGACTTGCAAAAACTTCTGTACGAAACTTTAATTCACTCCAACGTGGACGTGATAAATAGTTTTATTGTTTATACATCTCTGTCATTAATTTTAACTTGAATGTTTTAAATTTCAAATCTGAAAATTTAAATAAATCAAGACATGATAACGCCATTGGTATCCAAAAATAATATTTGCAACACTTTCAGGCGTTTTTCCCAAAAGTTTAAAAAAGTGAACAACTAGCGGTCTCGATAACGTTCGAATTATAAGTACTAGCAGTTTGCGTTTTAAGTTAAATGATAGATTTTTAAATTCCCTTTCAAACGCAGCAAACCGCATGTTGCTACGACCATCCGATTTCGTTTTATAACACAAAACGTCATAGATATGGCAACTCCGCTGTACCCAAACCATTTGACCGATTGACTTGCAAAAACTTCTGTATGAAACCTTAAGTCACACCAAAGTGGACGTGATAAATAGTTTTGTCGTTTATACATATGTCATTAATTTTAACTCAAATATTTTAAATTTGAAATCGGAAAATTTAAATAAATCAAGACATGGTAAAGCCATTGGTATCCTAAAATAATATTTGCAACACTTTCAGGCGTTTTTCCCAAAAGTTTAAAAAAATGAACAACTAGCGGTCTCGGTAACGTTCGAATTATAAGTACCAGCAGTTTGCGTTTCGAGTTAAATGATAGATTTTTAAGTACCCTTTCAAACGCAGCAAACCGCTTGTCGCTACGACCATCCAATTCCTTTTTATAACAGAAAACGTCATAGATATGGCAACTCCGCTGTGCCCAAACCATTTGACCGATTGACTTGCGGAAACTTTTATTTGAAACCTTAAGTCATTTCAACGTGGACGCGATAGATAGTTTTGCCGTTTATACATATCTGTGCAGTGAACAATGAATATAAATTTTTCACAAAAAAAAAATTATATTGCCGTTGGGTGTACGCCTTTCCATACGGTAATTGGATGAGAATTATACTAATGCAGCTCATTAAATCGCCGAGCAGTTGTTCGGCTTGTGTATTCCCAGCGACTCTTTCCTCGGATGTTAAAATGCCGACGTTAATATTGGATTAGATGGTGCATACGAGGCTGAGCCGAAGCCGTACGACGAACGGCATGGCCTGGTATCGCTAAATCCGCAATAACACGGAATGAAACCGATTCTGTGTGCTGTTTTTTTTCTTTCTTTCGTGCCGCCCGAACGGGAACGGGAATTATTCATGAGGGCGGATGAATCATTTGTTCCGGGCGGCAATAATTCAACTAGACGGCTATGATCCAGAACCGACTTTTGTCGTCGTTGTCGTCGGATTTTTTAAAGTCGCACGCACACAATGGTCGCGGTGATGGCTCTTTTGTCCGCGCCGCCGAACGGAAAAAGGCCGACGTTAAACTTCATCGGGTGATTTAAACGCGCGAAACAAAAAGCGTTATTGTAAACTGTACGCGAATCAACAAGCGGTTAACAAAATTCGCAATTTTAAAAACGTAATCTAGTCTGCCGTGGAATTTTTTTCATGCTAGATTCGTCATGTTATTTAATTATCTGAAATCTTACACGCTTCGCGATTACGATTTTTTTATCGACTCCCATTCCCGGTAGAGAAGATATTAAAAAAATTGTATAATAAAAACACCACTGCACACATTTTTGTTTGTTTTGCAAACGCAGAAGGTGCTTAATACGTCCACGTGAATTGCGGTGGCGTAGCGCAATCACAACTGAGTTTTTGGATCCCAACACGAACTTTCTGTGCTGCAAAAAAAACACTGATCCAATGACGACTCGCGGAGTGACTCATGGTAAGGTTGAGGTAGCGGAGGTGGTAATACAGATCTCTGCAACCCACCCTACCAATCCTACCCTACGGCCGAGGTGGTAATACAGATAGGTAGGGTCGGTAGGAGAGGTGGTAATACAGATCTCTGCAACTCACCCTACCAATCCTACCCTATGGCCGAGGTGGTAATAAAGATAGGTAGGATCGGTAGCAGAGGTGGTAATACAGATCTCTGCAACTCACCCTACCAATCCTACGGCCGAGGTGGTAATACAGATAGGTATGGTCGGTAGCAGAGGTGGTAATACAGATCTCTGCAACCCACCTTACCAATCCTACCCTACGGCCGAGGTGGTAATACAGATAGGTAGGGTCGGTAGCAGAGGTGGTAATACAGATCTCTGCAACTCACCCTACCAATCCTACGGCCGAGGTGGTAATACAGATAGATAGTGTCGGTAGCAGAGGTGGTAATACAGATCTCTGCAACCCACCCAACCAATCCTACCCTACGGCCGAGGTGGTAATACAAATAGGTAGGGTCGGTTGCAGAGATCTGTATTACCACCTCTGCTACCTCAGTCGTGGCAATACAGATAGGTAGGGTCGGCTGCAGAGATCTGTATTACCATCTCTGCTACCTCAGCTGTACCATGTGTCATCTGCACTGATCCCTTTGTTTCCTGAATCCAACTATCCATTCCCTGCAGATACAGTGGCGTCCCATCATCGTGTTAAGTTTTACGGACCCTAATTTCCGCTAGAGAAACGATTCTCCAACGGATGACTTCAAAGGAATCATCATTTAATGTGGCAGAGTACGTAAAAAAATACATGCACTAACGATGCTGTTGACGTTACAGAAGAAAATGTTAGCATTCCGCTGGTTTTCCCATTAAAATGGAAGCATCGGCACGCTTTTTGATTACCTTTTATTTTCCGCTGTTTGCGCCATCGGATTTTCCCTTTTGCACTAATTCCGACTTTTGTTTTTGTTGCAGGTAAGCATCGGATTCCGGTCTGATAATGAGGAGTCACGTAAGCCGCGGGGAGTAATCCTGTGGGGCGATTAAAAAGGCATGTGCGCGGCGGTTTTTGTGGGTGGGTCATTACGTGGGGGGCGGTGTTTTTATAGTTTTAAGCCCGAGCCCGGTCCCCCCGTAATTGCCGCACATTACGCGCTCAACCCTTTAATACTCGTTTTCCCATCCGGCTCGAAAATCCGAGCTCGCTCGAAATTAGAGGTCCTTTCTTTCGCGGACGGAGCCCTTCGTGTAGCTGATTAGCGGAGTAATGACATCCTCGAATTTAAATTTTAAATTTTCCCGTGGAACGTCACGTAGACGGGATTCAATTTTTTTGCAAGTAAGAAAAATAAGAGAGCGGAAGATCGGAATATGGAAATCGCGATCTGATTCCGATGCCCCCGGGGGGGGGGGGGGCCTGCCGCAGAATCTCGTTACGCGCCCACACCCCACCCCCACAACGAAAAAGACAATTTAAGTTTTATTGAATACTTCCGATTTTTCTGTTTTTATTTTTTTTTCTGGGTCAAGAATTTTCGTGCCCGCGACCGGTTTCGTTTCCCTCCTCCTCCTCTCGTTTGGGCGTGGTGCTTCGGAGAGCACGAAGAGAATGTTGACCGGAATGAAACGAGAACCTCTCTCGCGGGCGCAAAAGAAAAATTAAGTGCAAGTTTCACTCGCACCGCGATTTCTAGATCACGCCGCCGCCGTCCCGTTCCCTGTCGCGTTACGTTACCGTCGGGTTTTGCAACCGGCTGCTGCAGCTGCCGCACGTTCCCCTCCGGCGGTCGCCCGACTGAATACTCGAACGGATCACATACGGATTTTCGTTTAATCGAAGGAGCGAAATTTTAAAAATTTGCGACAACTAGTGAACTAGCCCGCGCCTCAACTTTAACTTGCAGCGAATTGCGCCCGTGCACATAAAACTGGCTTTGAAATTTTCTTTCGAGCGCAAAAGACCGCATTGTTGTACGAACACTCATTTCAGTTTTATTAAAGAAATCGTTAAAATAATTTTTTTTTTGCAAAACTTAGCTTTGATTGTAAGTCGCAGCCTTAACTAGTAAGATTAATTACAGTTTTAACACGTTGTATGAGTTAATCGTTTAATCAAAGCTGGCAGCACCGTCCGAGTGTAATTTTAAAAATCTTTGACAACTAGTGAACTAGCCAGCGCTCCAACTATAACATGCAGGGGATTGCGCCCGCACACATGTAATTGGTTTTTAAATTTTCTTTCGAGCGCAAAAGACCGCATTGTTGTACGACCATTCATTTCAGTTTTATCAAAGAAATCGTTAAAATATGCGCCCAAGCTATTCATCCGATTTTTTTTTGCAAAGCTTAACTCTGATTGTAAGTCGCACCCTTAACTAGTAAGATTAATTACAGTTTTAACACGTTGTATGAGTTAATAGTTTAATCAAAGCTGGCAGCAGCGTTCGAGCGAAATTTTGAAAATCTTTGACAACTAGTGAACTAGCCAGCGCTCCAACTGCAACATGCAGCGGATTGCGCCCGCACACATGTAATTGGTTTTTAAATTTACTTTCGAGCGCAAAAGATCGCATCGTTGTACGACCACTCATTTCAGTTTTATCAAAGAAATTATTAAAATATGTGCCTAAGCTGTTCATCCGATTTTTTTTGTATTTTTTAAGCCCCGGGGTCCCTATTTTACAACGTGGCAGTTAATATCGCCTTTACACATACGGATTTTCGTTTGATCAAAGCTGGCGGCAGCGTCCGAGCGAAATTTAAAAAAATTTTGACAACTAGTTAACTAGCCCGCGCTCCAACTATAACTTGCAGAGGATTGCGCCCTTACACATATGATTGGTTTTTTAATTTTCTTTCGAGCGCAAAAGACCGCATCGTCATACGACCGCTCATTCCCGTTTTATTAACTAAAACGTTGAAGATGTGGCAATATGTGGCTAAGCTGTCCACCTGAATTATTTTACAAAACTTAGCTTTGATTTTAAGTACTAGCGTATCGCATACTCTATCGCATGAGTTATATATAACTCCATATTTAGTTCCCTGTTTTTTTTTTCCAACGTGACAGTTAACGTGTTAATATCGCATTTACAATTACAAATAATTAACAACTAGCGGTCTAGCCTGCGTTTGAACTAAAAGTGTCAGAGGATTTCGTTTAGAGTCAAATAGTAGGTTTTCAAATTTGCTTTCCAACGCGGAAAACCGCATCGTTCCACGACCACTCGTTCCCGTTTTATACGCGAAAATCGGAAGGATACGCGGACTTCGTTGTGCTCACACCATCCAACCATAATATTTAGAAGGTTTGTAACGATTCCAGGGTCCTATTTTTTTCAACGTGTTAATATCGCATTTACAATCATTCTGCAGGCATTAAAAATAATTAATAACTAGCGGTCTAGCCTGCGTTTAAACTAAAAGTGTGGGAGGAATACGATCCGAGTCAAATAATAGGTTTTCAAATTTGCTTTCCAACGCGGAAAGCCGCATCGTTCCACGACCACTCGTTCCCGTTTTATACGCGAAAATCGGAAAGATACGCGGACTCCGTTGTGCCCATACCATCCAACCAAAATTTTCAGAGCAAGTTTTGTACCAATTCTCTGGTAAAACCTACTTGGATAGTACACCTAATTCATGTCCAACGTCATTTTGGCGCACTCCGTACATCGTAAATGAATTTTTACTTTTGACCAAAGATCCGTAAACCGCAAGTTCCCCTTACGTTTAGCGCGAATTGCATTATATATTTGCAATTCCGGTCGTAGATATCGAAATATAATATTTGCAACACTTTTTCCCCAAAAAAATATTAAACTGAACAACTAGCGGTCTCGACCACGTTCGACTTATAAATATCAGCGGCTCGCGCTTTGATTATATGATAGATTTTTAAGTTCCCTTTCAAACGCAGTAAACCGCATGTTTCTACGACCACCCGATCTCGCTTTACAGCAGAAAACGTCGTAGCTATGGCAGCTCCGCTGTACCCAAACTACTTGACCGATTGACTTGCAAAAACTTCTGTATGAAACCTTAAGTCACTCCAAAGTGGACGTGATAAATCGTTAATACATATCTGTCATTAATTTTAACTCAAATGTTCTAAATTGCAAATCCGAAAATTTTAAATAAATCAAGACATGGCAACGCCAAAACGCCATAGATATCGAAATATAATATTTGCAACACTTTCAGGCGTTTTTCCCAAAAAAAAAAAATGATAAACCGAATAACTAGCGGTTAGCAGTCTCGCCCACGTTCGACTTATAAATACCAGCGGCTCGCGCTTTGATTAAATAATAGATTTTTAAATTCCCTTTCAAACGCAGTCAACCGGATGTTTCTATGGCCACCGGCTCTCGCTTTATAGCAGAAAACGTCGTAGCTATGGCAACCCCGCTGTACTCAAACCACTTGACCGATTGACTTGCAAAAACTTCTGTATGAAACCTTAAGTCACTCCAAAGTGGACGTGATAAATCGTTAATACATATCTGTCATTAATTTTAACTCAAATGTTCTAAATTGCAAATCCGAAAATTTTAAATAAATCAAGACATGGCAACTCCAAAACGCCATAGATATCGAAATATAATCTTTGCAACACTTTCAGGTGTTTTTCCCAAAAAAATGATAAACCGAACAACTAACGGTTAGCGGTTAGCCGTCTCGACCACGTTCGACTTATAAATACCAGCGGCTCGCGCTTTGATTAAATGGTAGATTTTTAAGTTCCCTTTCTAATGCAGCAAACTGCATGTTTCCACGACTACCCGCTCTCGCTTTATAGCAGAAAACGTCGTGGCTATGGCAACTCCGCTGTACTCAAACCACTTGGCCGATTGACTTGCAAAAACTTTTGTATGAAACCCTAAGTCACTCCAAAGTGGACGTGATGAACATTTTTGCCGTTCGTACATATCCGTCATTAAATTCAACTCAAATGTTTTAAATTGCCAATCCGAAAATTTTGAATAAATCAAGACATGGCAACGCCAGAATGCTATTCATAAAATTTTACACTTACCTACCAGTCTGCGACTTCTTGTTCAACTTGTCATCGCTGAATAAAAAGAGTGCACTCAGCGGTCTCCGCCACGGCCGTTCCCGATTAGCAATCTGGTCGAAATTTTTTCTGTCCGGTGGAGATTTTCAAGACGGTACCTTTGTAGCCTCTTTGGGGGCTGCCCAAAGTGCCGAATGCCCAAAGTGCCGAATCGATATTTTACTCAAAGTGCCGAATTTCACACCACCCACCATGGCCAAAGTGCCGAACGACGCCAAGCGACGTCGCATTGTTCGTATGCAAGGCGTCGGAGCCGAATTCGAATCAGCACTTTGGTCATTAGAATTCATTTTTTTTAATGAAAAAAAAACGAATTGTATTTTTGTTTTAAACGTTTTTAAACGTATTATAACATGAATATTCGGCATTTTGGGCCTTGCCCGCAGGTGCGTGTGAGGACCAAAGTACCGAATCGGCATGCATTCGGCAGTTTGGGCCTTACTGAGAGGTCGACGCGAGGACAATGTGCCGAATGTCCAAACTGCCGATTCGCGTTCGGCTGCGACGCCTTGTCTATGAACGATGCGACGTCGCTTGGCATCATTCGGCAGTTTGGCCATGGTGGGTGGTGTGAAATTTGGCACTTTGAGCAAAATATCGATTCGGCACTTTGGACATTCGGCACTTTGTCCCGGACCCTGTAAATCACAGACAGAAAATAGGTGAGATACCCCATTGGCGAACATCGATCTTGTTCAAATAAATGGTGTTGTTTCCCTAGATTTTTATCAACAAATTGAGTACGTACTTAAAATGTATGCCGCCAGTAAATAAACAATTGAATCAAAATATATTTTTGAGCATTTTACAGTGAGGGTTTGGGAGAGGATTATTTCGGTGAATTAAATTTTCTTTTTAGTCGGGAATTGAGATGCATAAACTCATGAGTTGGTCGACTCAAAGAGTGAGTCGCGTTGACTGTGGAAATTTGAAGCTCGCCCTGGGCCCTAATTCTACTTCCGGTGCTTTTTGTCATCGGTGGTTTTTCTCACCATTTGCGTTCTCGGCCGAGTACCGTATTCTATTGGAGCTATGCGGATTAGCCTTAGAACAGACGCGTGGTCCGATTTGTTTGAGAAAACTTTTATCCGGTGCAGATTTCATCGACGCGTTTGAAGAAATCATTGGAGCTATGCGGATTAGCCTTAGAACAGACGCGTGGTCCGATTTGTCTGAAAAAACTTTTACCGGTGCAGATTTCAATGACGCTTTTGGAGGAATCAATTTCAAATCGTTTCAGCTTGAAAAGTTTAAACTGCGTAATTTATCGCCGGCTGTTTGTAAGTTTAAGTGCGGACAATCGGAATTGTGATTGATCGAACTGTTTTTTTTTTTATTATTGGAGGAATTTGGGGCCGTGAATTTATTCATTTCACGCCATTATCTGCGTACTTTAAAACTTTCAGCATATTTCGCCGCGTTTATTCTGGCCCGTACGGCTTTTCCGCATTTCCGTAATCCGCCCGAACGCCTGTCCCAACATAGATGGATCGTGCACGTGTACACGGGTAAGAAGCGCGTCCCATTTCGAAATCCATCGATCATCATAACCCAATTAGAGCGGGCGGCGCGGAATAATTCAAGATTTTCCCAGCCGATGTCGCCGTGCACTGTTATTACTATTACTACCTGAGAGTGCCTGACGTCAACTCGCGGTCGGATAATGAGCGAAATTGCACGTTTCCTGTCGCGTTGCATGTTTGATGACGACGGATGGCCGCCGCCGTCTTCGTCGTCCTCGTCGGGGAACGATTTTCCTTTATCTCGCCTTCACCGTGGGATAATGATACGCGGAGGGCGCCCATCCTTCGAGTATTCCATGGTGTGTCCGCCTGCCGCTCAAGAATGGGACAGGGGGGAAATTTATGCCTTTGTGCCTCACAAAAGGGACGCACGTTTAATGCCTCGGGAATATATTTATGGGCGCGCGAGGGTGTAATTTCCTTCACTCGTCGTCGTGCGGTTTGAAATCGATTCTCTCGTGCGTATTCATAAAAAATAAAAAATGATGAAAAATTCGTTGCGCCGTAGAGCTTAAGACATCACACGCGTGGTAAAATGTCTATTCAATTTTTGTGACAACTGGCAGAAGCGGTTGGCGGTTTTTTTTTTGGTACGCCGAGGTAGCAACACGAACTTTCTGTGCTGCAAAAAACACTGATCCAGTGACGACTCGCGGGATGACTCATGGTACGGCCGAGGTAGCAGAGGTGGCAATACAGATCTCTGCAACAGACTCTACCTATCTGTATTGCCACGACTGAGGTAGCAGAGCTGGTAATACAGATCTCTCCAACCGACTCTACCTATCTGTATTGCCACATCTGCTACCTCATTCATGGTACGGCCGAGGTAGCGGAGGTGGTAATACAGATCTCTGCAACCGACCCTACCAATCCTATCCTACGGCCGAGGTAGCAATACAGATAGATAGGCTCGATTGCAGAGACCTGTATTACCACCTCCGCTACCTCGGCCGTACCATGAGTCACCCTGCCGAGAGCCGTCACTGTAGTTAATCCCTAAAAATTAGTTCCGCGAAAAAGCGAAAATTTTCCTTTCCACTTTAAGGGTCCAGGAAATCTTGTAATCGTGCGTTAGGCACATAAAACAAAATGTGTCAAGACTATATTGATCCGGGTAAATAGGTTTTACATAATTCTGCTATTTGAAGACATCGAAAATTGGTCTCGCGATTTAACAAAAAAATTCCTATCAACTTCAAGGGTCTAGAAAACAGTGACGACTCATGGTCCGGCCGAGGTAGCAATACCGATAGGTAGGGTCGATTGCAGAGACCTGTATTACTACCTCTGCTACCTCGGCCGTACCATGAGTCATCCCGCGAGTCGTCACTGGATCAGTGATTTTTGCAGCACAGAAAGTTCGTGTTGCTACCCCGCGAACCGTCACTGGTCAGAAGAGCATTTGCATGCGGGAAACGTATATTGCGTAAAGATCCACGGATGCTAAATGTAAGACCCTTAACCTCATCACGTCCAGGTCACTATATGTCGCGACAAGCGAAAAGAAAAAGAAAAAACAATTTACCTGTTTAGCGTGTTTTTTGCATAAATGAGTAAGTTTGTGACAGAGGAATAATATTTCGTAGAAAAAGGTAACAACAACAAAAACGTAATCCCCGGTTGGTAAACCTGCTGTGGCCCAATGGACGCGCAGTGGCAAACCGTCTACGCAGCTTTGTCGCGATGACCTTTTGTCCTACTGGAGTTTTTTTTTTTTAATGTGTCTTTGAGCACATGCTGGAAGAAAGTTGTCGACTGGCAAATTTCGTATTTTCAACAGTTTCCCTCAAGAGCCTTCCGTCGAAATCTAGTTTACAAGTTCCCGTATGGACATGTGTTCGATTACGGTCAGTTATCCCCGCGCCTCGCGTCTAGTTCCACGAAGTATCGTAACTCGTTTGTTTTCCCCGTGCATGCAGATGGGGTTTCTCGCCGTGGGAGTTTCGTAATTGCGGTCCCGGAGTTCGGTGGGAAGTTAAATTGTCTTTCGCCGGTGTGTGTATGTGTGTGTGTGTGAGAGCGTGTACGGTTTGCTGGGCACCGTAACAAAAGACTGTTGGCGAATTAACAAAGCGCGACCGATTCTCGAAAGAAAACTGCGTCTGTTGACCTGACCCTGGCGATGGTTGCGCCGCGTCGCCACCGTTCGACGTGCGTTTTTTTTTTCTTCTTCTGTTCCTCGCATTTCGTGAATCGAGGACGGCGGGGCGATCAGATGGGAATGTGAATCTGGAAATGTGTGCGGCGGCAGGTGTGCGACCGACCTCGCGTCGTGCGTGCGAACCGGCAACACCGCTCTCTTCGGCCGACGACCGTCGTCGTCGTCTTTTTTCCTCTCTCGCGGCCCGGAGAACCGGTCTCAACGGCGCTTTTTAAAAACCACCTTTCGCCTGCAGCTCCTAACGTTACAGAAACCCGAGCGGGCCGCGCGCGCGCTCGAACGCAACGTCGCAAACAAAACAAACACGCACACCTGAGGATATTTGATCGAAAAAGAAAAAGGTTACATTCGAATTGTCAACTAGCGAAATTTGAAATTTAAAGATCTCGTGAAACGCATGTACAGATTAGAAATTTACTTGGACTGAGCGCACGGCTGGTGACTCATGGTACGGCCGAGGTAGCAGACGTGGTAATACAGATCTCAAAACGCCATAGATATCGAAATATAATATTTGCAACACTTTCAGGCGTTTTCCCAAAAAAAAAAGATAAACCGAACAACTAGCGGTTAGCGGTCTCGCCCACGTTCGACTTATAAATATCAGCGGCTCGCGCTTTGATTAAATGATAGATTTTTAAGTTCCCTTTCAAACGCAGTAAACCGCATGTTTCTACGACCACCCGATCTCGTTCTATAGCAGAAAACGTCGTAGCTATGGCAACTCCGCTGTACCCAAACCATTTAACCGATCGACTTGCAAAAATTTCTGTATGCAACCTTAAGTCACTCCAAAGTGGACGTGATAAATCGTTAATACATATCTGTCATTAATTTTAACTCAAATGTTCTAAATTGCAAATCCGAACATTTTAAATAAATCAAGACATGGCAACGCCAAAACGCCATAGATATCGAAATATAAGATTTGCAACACTTTCAGGCGTTTTTCCCAAAAAAAAAATGATTAACCGAACAACTAGCGGTTAGCGGTCTCGCCCACGTTCGACTTATAAATACCAGCGGCTCGCGCTTTGATTAAACGATAGATTTTTAAGTTCCCTTTCGAACGCAGTAAACCGCATGTTTCTACGACCACCCGATCTCGTTTTATAGCAGAAAACGTCGTAGCTATGGCAACTCCGCTGTACTCAAACCGCTTGATCGATTGACTTGCAAAAACTTTTATATGAAACCTCAAGTCACTCCAAAGTGGACGTGATAAACATTTTTGCCATTTTGTCCGTCATTAAATTCAACTCAAATGTTTTAAATTGCAAACTCGAACATTTTAAATAAATCAAGACACGGCCGAGGTAGCGGAGGTGGTAATACAGATCTCTGCGACCCACCCTACCCATCTGTATTGCTGCCTCGGCCGGACCATGAGTCGTCACTGCTTTCTAGATCCTTGAAGTTGATTGGATTTTTTTGTTAAATCGCGAGACCAATTTTTGATGTCTTCAAATTACAGAATTATGTAAAACCTATTTGCCCGGATCAATATAGTCCCGGCACATTTTTTTTTACGTGTCCAACGCACGTTTACAAGATTTCCTGAACACTTAAAGTGGGAGGGAAAATTTTCGCTTTTTCGCGGAACTAATTTTTAGGAACTAACTACAGTGACGGCTCGCGGGGTGACTCATGGTACGGCCGAGGTAGCAGAGGTGGTAATACAGATCTCTGCGACCGACCCTGCCTATCTGTATTGCTGCCTTGGCCGGATCATGAGTCGTCACTGCCTTCTAGACCCTTGAAGTTGATTTTTTTTTGTTCCAATTTTTGATGTCTTCGAATAGCAGAATTATGTATAACCTATTTACTCGGATTAATGTAGACCTGACACCTTTTGTTTTACGTGTCCAACGCGAGATTACAAGATTTCCTGGACCCTTAAAGTGGAAGGGAAAATTTTCGGTCTTTCGCGGAACTAATTTTTAGGGATTGACTACAGTGACGGCTCGCGGGGTGACTCATGGTACAGCCGAGGTAGCAGATGTGGTAATACAGATCTCTGCTACCTGTCTGTATTGCTGCCTCGGCCGGACCATGAGTCATCACTGCCTTCTAGACCCTTGAAGTTGATGGGATGTTTTTGTTAAATCGCGAGACTAATTTTTGATGTTTTCAAATTGCAGAATTATGTAAAACCTATTTACTCGGATCAATGTAGTCCTGACACATTTTGTTTTACGTGTCCAACGCACGATTACAAAATTTCCTGGACCCTTAAAGTGGAAGGGAAAATTTTCGCTTTTTCGCGGAACTAATTTTTTTCTGATTGACTACAGCGACGGCTCGCGGGGTGACTCATGGTACGGCCGAGGTAGAGGAGGTGGTAATACAGATCTCTGCAACCGACGCTACCTATCTGTATTGCTGCCTCGGCCGGACCATGAGTCGTCACTGCTTTCTACACCCTTGAAGTTGATGGGAATTTGTATCTTAAATCGCGAGACCAATTTTTGATTAGGTAAAACCCATCAACTGCAGTCGTGACACATTCTGTATTACGTGTCTAACGCACGATTGCAAGATTTTCTGCACTCTTAAAGTGGAAGGAAAAATCTCCTCTTTTTAGGGATTGAAACTGAGAGAACTATGATGTTGTCACATTACCACAGCCAGCAAAACCCATCAATCGGCTTGCTAGATTTGTTTTATTTTCACGACCTTTCGGGCGAGATGCGCCTCCCCACCCCCCCGCACAACGTGTTGGCATTAGAGGGACGTTTCCGGATCAATTACTCGAGATTTTCCACTTCGCGAAAGTTGCCGGCAATCGCGTCGAAATTGGGTGGCGTAATTGCGATATATTCGAGTCGGCGGTGGGAGTTTAACGTCAAATTAACGCAGTGCGCTGCGGTGTGAGGAATGCGCCCCCGTTGATAATCAATCGGAATTATAAATGGGGCGAGTTTTAATAAGGGGGCGCCGCGCTGCATGTTCGCATCTTCGCCGTATTAAAACGTCCCGGGCGCGATTCGTCATAACCTGGAGCGCGTCGGGATGGGGGAGAAACACGCGAGCGTAATTTATCGTCCGCGCGGCCCGCCGCAGATGAATCATCTTGCCGTTAATAAAAGTGGGGATGGTGCGACGGGGATAAGCGGACGCGACAAATCGTCTGATTGATAGGTCGGGGTTGGAATTTTTCGTATATATATTTGTCCTCCGTGCCCATTGTTCCCGCCCGGTCAATATTTCCCACCCTCCTCCTCCTGACAACAAAGGCCGAATGTAAATTTAATCCCGGTTTATGTTTCCCGGCCGCGCGTGCCCCTCTATATTCATTCCGAAACTTTTTGCGTTTCGTTCAGGCCGTGGAGCACTCCGCTCGGCGGCGACCGGCCGAGGGGACTTTTATGCGGACGTAATGCACCGACCGGCCATAGTTCGCGCACAAAAGGACGCCATAAATAAATCCAATCGTCCACTAAAATATGATCAAAACGGGCCGTTACATAAATTTTATGACATTCATCGATTCCTCACTCCGTATATCCACTAGAGGAAAAACAATCCCAGCGCATTTAATACGGAAAAGGCAGTTGAAATGATTTTCATCCCCAGATCGCAACTGTGAAATTGTGTGTGTATTGCAACTGTCAAAATTTTCGCTTCATCCAGTGCCCTTCAAATAAATCGCTACCGTGGTATTTGGACAAATTTGTCTGGTCTCAACAGGATGGCGCACGGTCTTTATGTTGGCAAGTTCGCGATTAGCGGAAGTTAATTAGTTAACCCACAGAAAAATATTCGTTCTTCATACAGTATTTCTTGGATATAAGGTTGGCACTTGGTTTTAACCGATTGAAAGCAATGTATTTATTCATTTGTTTTCAAAGCTGTATAACACGTTGACCGCTTTGTCAGTCACCGGTGACTGACACTGAAGCATTCCCCTTGGGGCCACGTCAGTCACCCATGACTAAAACCCACAGAAAAATATTCGTTCTTCTTCATACAGTATTTGTTGGATATAAGGTCGGCACTTGGTTTTAACAGGATGGGGCACCAATTAAAAGCAATGTAAATTCAAAAAACGAAATATAGCCTGAATATATAAATATTCAACCTGTTCGTAACTCTGCAAGCAAAATTAAGTCTTACTAAAACTATAAACAAATAACTTATTGAAACAACTACTTCCCAGGCTAATGCCACTCGGCACGGATATTGAATGATACAAAAGAAATTTGCGTTATTACTAGTACTAAGTACTAAGTGAAATAACATTGGTTTAAGATCCCTTATTTCTACCCACAGGACTAACTTGAAAAATAAAACTAAATTGAATTTGAAAACTTTAAATTATAAAACTGAACCCAAAAATATGTAAAAATTAAGTAAATAGCCATCTGCAGACGCGTTTCGAGATTTATTAATATTTAATACTTTCTGCAATAAGTAAGGTTGTTTCTATTTTATTTAAAAGCAATGTATTTATTAATTTGTTTTCAAAGCTGTATAACACGTTGACCGCTTTGTCAGTCACCGGTGACTGACACTGAAGCATTCCCGTGGGGCCACGTCAGTCACCGATGACTGAAACCCACAGAAAAATATTCGTTCTTCTTCATACAGTATTTATTGGATATAAGGTTGGCACTTGGTTTTAACAGGATGGGGCACCAATTAAAAGCAATGTATTTATTTATTTATTTTCAAAGCTGTGTAACACGTTGACCGCTTTGTCAGGTCACCGGTGACTGACACTGAAGTATTCCCGTGGGGCCACGTCAGTCACCGATGACTGAAATCCACAGAAAAATATTCGTTCTTCTTCATGCAGTATTTGTTGGATATAAGGTTGGCACTTGGTTTTAACAGGATGGAGCACCAATTAAAAGCAATGTATTTATTCATTTGTTTTCAAAGCTGTATAACACGTTGACCGCTTTGTCAGTCACACTGAAGCATTCCCGTGGGCCACGTCAGTCACCAATGACTGACAGTGAGTACCTACTTAAACTTACTATTTAGCGCTGTCAGTCACGAAAATGATTAAATAAGCATATTCTTACTCATTTTATAAAATAAAACTTAAAAACGAAGAAAGCTTTTTTTGACCATTTTACAAAAATACTTGTTGGCAGCCAATGTGATGAACACAATTTGCGAATTACTTAAAGTCGCCTTATTTCTGAGGTCCGCAACTTTCGTCCTGTATTTGCGAGACCAATAAAATCAATAAACGCAAAATTATGATTGTACATTCCAAGAATTTTTTTTTAACCAATTGGCAAATTATCAGGTGACCCAAACCACAACTGCCACAGCCCGCGCAGATTCTTCCCCGCGTTCGCGAGAACAACCCTACACACGCTAAACGAATCAGGCACACTTGATGATCGTAAAATCCAAAGATGTGACAGTTGCAGCTGTCGCGACAAAAATTGTGATGACGAAATTAGAACTTTTTTTGTACTCAACGAAGTTTGAGGGTCTAGAAATATCACTGTGTTCGCGTGAATGATCCAACAAGCATGAATTAAGGAGACATTTTTTTTATAGATCATGTGTGGTCTTTTGTTTTTGTTTTTAAACCAATTCATGTACCATTTTTGTTTACGTACTAACTACAGGATTATTTATTAAGTGTAGATAACAAAAATTATATTCAATATCACTTGCTGGCATGTCAAAATCCTGTTCGTCTACGTTTTCTTTTGTTACCATCGCTTCAGATGCTCAGGCCTGTTCATCTTGAGTAATTTTTTATGTAAAGATCAATCTTTCCTCCGCTGCTCAACTGGCGTTCTTCTCATTGTTATCGCTGCTATAATAATCGCTGACGATCGATCTGACACACTCGACAGTTGTCTAAAAAACAAATTGGCGAATTATCACCCTTGCCACAGTCCGCAGAGGACCACCCTACACACGGGATATGAATCAGGCACACTTGAGGATCGTAAAACCCAAAGATGTGAAAGCTGCAGCTGTTACGACGAAAATTGTGATGACGAAATTAGACGGTTTTTTTTGTAGTCAACGAAGTTTGAGGGTCTAGAAATATCTTACTCACAATGTGTGCGTGAATGATCCAACAAGCTTGAATTAAGAAGACGTTTTTACAAGTTGTGTGTACTAAAATTACGCTACAGTAAAAGGTGGGGCTGCCGCGTTGAGAAATTTGCACATTGAATTTTGGTCACTCGCTATAACTTTTTTGACATTTTCGCGGGAACACCTTAGATTGGACGGTGAATTTAAAGATGCATCCTTAAAGATTGTTTTATTGATTTTTTTTTTAATTTTCCACCAACCAGAAAAAGTGGGCTATTCGGTCGAGCTGGCTATGGCAATTATGCGCCGGTCTTAAAATTAAACTTAAATTTATGTATGTTACTCTTAAATATACACACTAAGACAATGCATTTTTTTATTTTCTATCATCAACTGTCAAAAATGGGATATTCGGTCGAGCTAGCTACGGTAATTATGCACCGATTTTAAGACTAAACGTAAAAATATGTATGGAACTAATAAATTTACACATTAGGAAAAAATAATTTTCAATTTTCGATCATCAACGCTCAAAAGTGGGATATTCGGTCGAGCTAGCTGCGGTAATTATGTGCCTATTTTAAAACTAAACTTGAAACCATGTGTGTAACTAATAAATCTACACATTAAAAAAAATAATTTTCAATTTTCGATCATCAACTCTCAAAATTGGGATATTCGGTCGAGCTAGCTACGTTAATTATGCACCGATTTTAAAAGTAAACTTAAAACCCTGTGTGTTACTAATAAATCTACTCACTAAGCAAATTTAATTTTCAATTTTCCATCATCTACTCACAAAAATGGGATATTCGTTCGAGCTGGCTACGGCAATTATGCGCCGATTTTAAAACTAAACGTAAAAATATATGTGTAACTAATAAATTTACACATTAGGAAAAAATAATTTCCAATTTTCGATCATCAACCCTCAAAAGGGGGATATTCGATCGAGCTAGCTACGGTAATTATTCGTCGGTTTTAAAACTGAACATAATTTCATGTACGTAACTAATAAATCTACTCACTAAGCAAATTTAATTTTAAATTTTCCATCATCTACTGTCAAAAATGGGATATTCGATCGAGCTAGCTACGGTAATTATGCGCCGACTTTAAAACTAAACGTAAAACCAAGTGTGTAACTAATAAATTTACAAATTAGGAAAAAATAATTTCCAATTTTCGATCTTCAACTCTCAAAAGTGTGATATTCGATCGAGCTAGCTACGGTAATTATTCGTCGATTTTCAAACTGAACATAATTTCATGTACGTAACTAATAAATCTACTCACTAAGCAAATTTAATTTTAAATTTTCCATCATCTACTGTCAAAAATGGGATATTCGGTCGAGCTAGCTACAGTAATTATGTGCCGATTTTAAAACTAAACGTAAAACCATGTGTGTAACTAATAATTCCAAACATTAAGAAAAAATAATTTTCAATTTTCGATCACCAACTCTCAAAAGTGGGATATTCGATCGAGCTAGCTACGGTAATTATTCGTCAGTTTTAAAACTGAACATAATTTCATGTATGTAACTAATAAATCTACGCACTAAGCAAATTTTAGTTTCAATTTTTCATCATCAACTATCAAAAGTGGGATATTCGGTCGAGCTGGCTACGGTAATTATTCGTCGGTTTTAAAACTGAACATAATTTCATGTATGTAATAAATAAATCTACTCACTAAGCGAATTTAATTTTCAATTTTCCATCATCTACTCTCAAAAGTGGGCTATTCGGTCAAGCTAGCTACGGTAATTATGCGCCGATTTTAAAACAAAACTTGAAATTATGCAGGTCCACTTCGGGTCCATCAATTGTTGCGACTGCGTTTTAATTTTGGGGTTGTTTGGTCGAGCCACCTGCTG
The DNA here is from genome assembly GCA_910593695.2 of Ocypus olens. Classification (NCBI taxonomy): domain Eukaryota; kingdom Metazoa; phylum Arthropoda; class Insecta; order Coleoptera; family Staphylinidae; genus Ocypus; species Ocypus olens. Next base: position 2,206,897 of record OU343055.1, on the reverse strand, counting down.
CATTTCTCGACCGATTTTAATGAAATCAATTTCTAAGATTATCAAGTTTCCATCACTCAAAACAAAAAACTTCGTGACCCTTAAAACATAACCGTTGGTGTTTTTTTGGCCACTCACTATAACTTTTTTGACATTTTCGCGAGAACGAAAAATCAAATGTGATTTTAAAGATACATTCTCAAAGATTGTGTCTTTCGAAAATCATCGTCATCCGTATCGTTTAAGTTTTGTTTGTAGCGTTAATAAAACGAAAGCGATGTAAATGTTTTTGAAGGGTCCGCAATTGTTTTATTATGGGTAGTAGAACGACAGATTTCGCTGAAGTTAATGCAGTAGACTTTATAGAAGCTACTGCCATCAAAAATGACAACCGCACGTCGTGTCCAAGGCCAACCAAATTGAGCAAAACTGCGGTGTACTAAAATATGTTTCTCCAGCCACTCTCTACAACTTTTTGTCTTTTTCGCGGGAACATCCAATCAAATGTGAATTTAAAGATACATTATTAAAGATCGTGTCTTTTGAAAATTATCGTCAACCGTATCGTTAAGTTCTATTTGTAGCGTTAATAAAACGAAAATAGTGGAAAATTTTTTTTCGCAATAACACCAGGTCTGCAATTGTTTTATTATGGATGGTATAACGACGAATTACGTGGAAATTAATGCAGTAGACTTTATAGAAGCTACTGCCGTAAAAAATAACGACCCTGTTTGTTTTCGTAACCAACAAGTCTGAAAATTCCAATTTTCATCCTGGTGACTTCAATGCCTGGTGAATTTTTCCCGTCGGTGTTGGAATTTAACCAATACACTGACTTTTTTGAGAACAATTGAGTGAAAGATAGGGTTGTCGCGTTAAAATTACGAAATGGACTTTTGCAATATTCAAGGTTTACTACGTACTGTCATGATGAATTTCGTTAGAACTTACCGAGCCGATTTTATAAATGGGGTGCCCGGGAAAATAACGACATCCGCTTGTTTTCACTGCCGGGTTTCACAAAAAAATCGCTGTTTGTTTGAGGGGGTTGATAACAACGGGTATTTACAGTGTAAATAAGATAAAGAGGTGCCGGAGGGCTCGGTTTCAGTTGCATTTGTTTGTCGTCGAGCGAGTGTGGTGAAACTCTCAGGACCATTACGCGCGACGTTGCCGCGCCGTTCACGATTAACATACATCCACGGGTTCCGTGTCGGATTTGTCTTGCGAGAGAGCCTTAAATATGCGCATATTTGGGCGTTATTAATAATTTTCTAACTGTATCGGCAAATAGAAATCGGGACCCGAGGCGACGTCGTCGTAACGACCTCTCCTCGACCGTGAAAGTTCCATTCCGGACTGCGAGAGATAATTAACGTTTGTGTGTGTCCGACCGCCCGGAATGGTTACGTCCCTCCTGGGGGGATGGGGCGGGACACCTGCCCACCCCACGAAATACCCGAGCACGAAAAAGAGGAATAAAAAAAGTTGAACCCTCGCGAGGCGAATACTTTGTATTTTAAAGGTCCGGCTCCGCGACGGGACGGGGCGGCCGTAAAGGGCCGAAATGTTGATAAATCATTTCCCGATCCCATTCCTCCGCGGGGGATTAGCTTCGAAAGGAGATAATTAATCTAGAGACCCATCATTACGATCTAAAGCTCGGGCGGTTATCAGCGGCTCTTCAATAAAAATTTTATGAGGGGGAAATAAAACCGCGGACCTTAAGGACTCCGTCTTTACATGAAAAACTGCGGCAGTAAACTTCAAAATTGTCCTCCCCCCCTCCCAACCCCCGGAGTCTGGGGAACGATTACCCCGATAAACTTCTAAGCGATAAAAAAAAAACGAGCGCGGATGTGGAATTAGTGTTTACCTCTTGAGTGAGCGTTTTCACCACTTGAGAAATAATTTCTCTTACCTGTTAGTAACTTGAGTATTCATTAATCTAATTGAAAAAAGTGGGTTCGGCGTCAGAAATAATTTTCCCGACCCTTAAAGTTGAAGGAAACATTCCCGCAAAATCGACACTTTTGCGCAAGTGAATTCCTGCAACGCCTAATTAGCCGATTGCGTTGATTTTTGGCATTTAGTAACCTCATTCGCTGCCGTATTCAACAGTTTTTGTTTCGTCTTTCTATCCCCATTACAAACGGTTTTACAAACCTTCAAAGTTGACTAGAAATTTACGCGGATGTGCCTTCCTGAGTTAAAATGAAACATTTGAGCCCAACTGTATTAAACTAAACCTAAAATTATGTATGTAACCAATAAATCTACCCAGCAAGAAAATTTAATTTGTAATTTTCGTTCATCAACTCTCAAAAGTGTGATATTCGGTCGAGCTAGCTACGTTAATTATGCGTCGGTTTTAAAACAAAACTCGAACTCATGTATGTAACTAATAAGTCCACACACTGAGAAAAATTAATTTGTAATTTTCGTTCATCAACTGTCAAAAGTGAGATATTCGGTCGAGCTAGCTACGACATTTATGCACCGATTTTTAAATTAAAGTTAAATTTATGTATGTAACTATTAAATCTACACAGTAAGAAAATTTAATTTGTAATTTTTCATCATCAACTCTCAAAATTGGGATATTCGTTCGAGCTAGCTACGGTAACTATGCGCCGATTTAAAAAATAAACGTAATATTATGTATGTAACTAATAAAACTACACACTAAACAAATTTAAGTTTCAATTTTTCATCATTAACCATCCAAAGTAGGATATTCGTTCGAGCTAGCTACGATAATTATGTGCCAATTTCAAAAATAAACGTAATATAATGTATATAACTAATAAATCTACACACTAAGCAAATTTAAGTTTCACTTTTTTATCATCAACCATCAAAAGTGGGATATTCGTTCGAGCTAGCTACGATAATTTTGTGCCAATTGCAAAAATAAACGTAATATTATGTATGTAACTAATAAATCTACACACTAAACAAATTTAATTTGAAATTTTTCATCATCAACTCTCAAAATTGGAATATTCGTTCGAGCTAGCTACGGTAATTATGTGCCAATTTCAAAAATAAACGTAATATTATGTATTCAACTAATAAATCTACACACTAAACAAATTTAATTTGAAATTTTTCATCATCAACCATCAAAAGTGGGATATTCGTTCGAGCTAGCTACGATAATTATGTGCCAATTGTAGAAATAAACGTAATATTATGTATGTAACTAATAAATCTACACACTAAGCAAATTTAAGTTTCAATTTTTCATCATCAACTATCAAAAGTGGGATATTCGTTCGAGCTAGCTACGGTAATTATGTGCAAATTTCAAAAATAAACGTAATATTATGTATGTAACTAATAAATCTACACACTAAACAAATTTAATTTGAAATTTTTCATCATCAACTCTCAAAATTGGGATATTCGTTCGAGCTAGCTACGGTAATTATGCGCCAATTTCAAAAATAAACGTAATATTATGTATGTAACTAATAAATCTACGCACTAAACAAATTTAATTTGAAATTTTTCATCATCAACTCTCAAAATTGGGATATTCGTTCGAGCTAGCTACGGTAATTATGTGCCAATTTCAAAAATAAACGTAATATTATGTATGTAACTAATCAATCTACACACTAAACAAATTTAATTTGAAATTTTTCATCATCTAGCTACGGTAATTATGTGCCAATTTAAAAAATAAACGTAATATTATGTATGTAACTAATAAATCTACACACTAAACAAATTTAATTTGAAATTTTTCATCATCTAGCTACGGTAATTATGTGCCAATTTAAAAAATAAACGTAATATTATGAATGTAACTAATAAATCTACACACTAAACAAATTTAATTTGAATTTTTCCTCATCAACTCTCAAAATTGGGATATTCGGTTGAGCTAGCTACGGTAATTATGTGCCAATTTAAAAAATAAACGTAATATTATGTATGTAACTAATAAATCTACACACTAAACAAATTTAAGTTTCAATTTTTCATCATCAACTATCAAAAGTGGGATGTTCGGTTGAGCTAGCTACGGTAATTATGCGCCAGTTTCAAAAATAAACGTAATATTATGTATGTAACTAATAAAACTACACACTAAACAAATTTAAGTTTCAATTTTTCATCATTACCAATCAAAAGTGGGATATTCGGTCGAGCTAGCTACGGTAATTATGCACAGATTTTAAAACTAAACTTGAAACCATGTGTGTAACTAATAAATCTACTCGCTAAGCAAATTTAATTTTCAATTTTCGATCATCAACTCTCAAAATTGAGATATTCGGTCGAGCCAGCTACGGTAATTATGCGCCGATTTTACATCAAAACTTAAAATTATGTGGGTCCACCTCAGGTCCATCACTTGTTGCGACTGTGTTTTAATTTTGTTCAACCACTGTCAATTTTAAGGTTATTTGGTAGAGCCATCGGCTACATTTCTAGACCGATTTTAATAAAATCAATTTCCAAGTTTCTACCATTCAAAACAAAAACCTTCTTGATCCTTAAAACATAATCGTTAGTGGCTAAATGGCCGTCGCGAATGCGAAAATAAAAAAAAAACGTCCTGTTCGCGAAAAAAAAAATTTAATCGTGTCTGAATTTGACGGTGTTTCTTAAAATTAATTAGTTCCAAAGGAAAAATGAAAAAAACAAAAGTGTGATTAATCGTGTCGTAATAACCGTTTGTTGGTAATTCGCGTGAGTCCGGTAGTTTTCCACTAGTTTCGAAATTGAAAAGAGAAAAGTTCCGACTCGAGTAAATAAATAATTGCCCGCCGGTGAAACAAGTGAATGGCGCACGCGAGAATCGGCAACGGATTGAGTTACGTCTGGCACTGCGAAAATCTCGTCGTCCTCGTCGTCTTTTGTTTTACCATCTTTTTTCCGCCCGGCGCGCTGTGATCTCTCGGGTGAAAAATTGACAGTTGACGGACGGCGATTTTTGTTCCCAGTGCTCGCGCGGAATGCCGATGTGAAGTGAAGCGAACGCACGTTTGATTCCGGAAGACGGATGCAACCTTCCTCGTTTGCGTCGACTGTTTCGGGTAAACATAATTTGGATGCTCGACTGTTTTTAAAATTGCACCTCGAGCTCGGGTACAATGGTGATATAACGTACGGATTATGCGGTCGGGAAACGAAAACTTACGCATAGCTAAAACCCGACGGTTTTAACTATGCGGCCGCAATAACTCAATACCTCAATAACTTCTCGAACGTACAAATAACTTCGGCGATTCAACTCGCCATAGTTGGAACGCCGACGTAATCACACTCGACTGTCAATTTTGAGTTGTGTGGCTAAAGCAGAGACGTCGTTTATGGTCCGATTTTAATATAAACATTTAAGTTTGCGTTTGTTTTAGTTGCGATTTTTTTCAACTGCCAAAATTGAGCTATGCGGTCGGCACTGGATCGTTAAAAATGGTTCAAATTCGATTTAAAAACGCACACTCGGTTGTGTTAACACATTTGCGCAATTTAATATTTATCGACCCGTCAAAACTGAGCTAATAGGTCGAGCTGATGGAGTTATTTACAGTCGGATTTTGATGGTTTTTCGGTGAATGTGTTAAGGGACGTGTGCCGCACCAAGAGTGATCATATCTATGGACCGATTTTAATATAAACATTTAAGTTTGCGTTTGTTTTAGTTGCGATTTTTTTCTACTCTCAAATTTGAGCCATGCGGTCGGCACTGGATCGTTAAAAATGGTTCAATTTCAATTTAAAAACGCACACTCGATTGTGTTGACACATTTACGCGATTGAATATTTATCGACCCGTCAAAACTGAGCTAATAGGTCGAGCTGATGGAGTTATTTATAGTCGGATTTTGATGGTTTTTCGGTGAATGTGTTAGGGGACGTGTGCCGCACCATGAGTGATCAAATAATTACTTCAGTGAAAGGTTTTTAAAAAGTTATGTTCGTATATTGACGTGAAATAATTGCTTCAGCGATTTTCACGTTATTAATTACGGTAAATCCGCGATGATTCCCTTTCCGCGGATATAAATCAGCGGCGGCTGGGATTTATCGGGAATTTTTATCCGGGGGCCGGTGATTTATTTTGGGTGGATTAGGGGGGTCGCGCCTCGGACGGATCAGGCACTCCGTCGTCGGAGCAATCAATTATTACGCCGCGAAATCTCTCGGTTTCTCAATTCGGCGAGATTGCCGAACAATGAGAACGGCGCGCGAGGGAAAACGTTTGAGGTTAATTGCGACAGCCGGAGCAATAATAATGGGGCACGGAAAAAAGAAAGGACCGCGCCCACGTTGCCCAACGTGTACACGAACAATGGGACTCGGTAGTGCATAGGTCGCACGAGAAAAGTTCACGCGCCGTTGGTTCGACGGAACCCAAGACAATAAATAATAACTGCGCGACTTTCGAACGCGATTAAAAATATTGAAATTAGTTGATCAAAACCCAACATGATACATTACAGTATTGAAAGAATTCACGGGCGCCTTGATAGATGTTCGAATTCCATTAAAAACTGATTTCTTTGCAGTTTTCAGTAACAATATAAGGTTGCCATTTTGAAACCAACATTCCTCTCTCGACCTTTGAATTTTGGTTATTACCTGGAATCCGTTTCATGAATAGACGTTGCCACTATTATTTATGCACAGCTGCTCAGGTAAAATATTTTTTTTCCCGTTCGCAGGGATAGGTTTCTGAAAGAGGGTCAGATAGCATCTAACGACATGAAAGGAATCCGAAATTAGAGCCGAGCTGTCAACCTGTGAGGTGGCGGCGGTGGCGCAAGGGCCGCCGCTGAAGAAAATATTCATTAATTTTCCGCACGGCCACTTGACGTGTGGCGCTGCATGCATTTTACATAAGCAGCCGTATGTTTAGTCAAAGCTCATTTAAAAGTCCCCCGACGTACCGTACACTCGCACGTCCCCGAGATGTGTAACTATGTATTACATAACACCGCCATTATGTGTAGGTGTCGATGCATTATGCATTTATGTATATCTTGTTAATTGGAAGTCGCTGCATATTACTTACCCGGGGAACGTTTATTGCCTCGAATTGAACGTGAAGCATCGGTTCAGATTACACGGACCCCGGACCCCTTATGTGTACGCTACTGTAATTTATAAGCCGAAAACGCCACAATCTCGGATATTCAGTCCGGTCTATCCACACCGTTTATTGCCCGATAGCATTAAATTTACAAATAGTGTTTACCACTGATAAATCTACACACTGAGAAAATTTAATTTTTAATTTTCAATCAATAACTGCCAAAAGTGGGATATTCGGTCGAGCCAGCTACGGCAATTATGCGCCGATTTTAAAACTATCCCTAAAATTATCCAGTAAGTAACTGATAAATCTACACAGTAAAAAAAATCTTTAATTTTCCATCATAAACTGCAAAAAGTGTGGTATTCAGTCGAGCCAGCTACGTTAATTATGCGCCGATTATAAAATCATACTTGAAATTATGTATGTAACTAATCAATCTACACAATAAAAAAATTTAATTTTTAATTCCCCATCATCAACTGCAAAAAGTGGGGTATTCGGTCGAGCTAGCTACGTTAATTACGCGCCGGTTTTAAAATCATACTTGAAATTATGTATGCAACTAATCAATCTACACAATAAGAAAATTAAATTTTTAATTCCCCATCATCAACTGCGAAAAGTGGGGTATTCGGTCGAGCTAGCTGCGTTAATTACGCGCCGGTTTTAAAATTAAACTTGAAATTATGTATGTAACTAATCAATCTACACAATAAGAAAATTTAGTTTTTAATTTCCCATCATCAACTACAAAAAGTGGGGTATTCGGTCGAGCTAGCTGCGTTAATTACGCGCCGGTATTAAAATTATACTTGAAATTATGTGTGTAACAAATAAATCTACACAATAAGAAAATTTAATTTTTTATTCCCCATCATCACCTGCAAAAAGTGGGGTATTCGGTCGAGCTAGCTACGTTAATTACGCGCCGATTTTAAAATCATACTTGAAATTATGTATGTAACTAATCAATCTACACAATAAGAAAATTTAATTTTTAATTTTCCCTCATCAACTACAGAAAGTGGGGTATTCGGTCGAGCTAACTGCGTTAATTACGCGCCGGTTTTAAAATTAAACTTGAAATTATGTATGTAACTAAGAAATCTACACATAAGAAAATTTAATTTTTAATTCCCCATCATCAACTGCAAAAAGTGGGGTATTCAGTCGAGCTAGCTGCGTTAATTACGCGCCGGTTTTGAAATTAAACTTGAAATTATGTATGTAACTAATCAATCTACACAATAAGAAAATGTAATTTTTAATTCCCCATCATCAACTACAAAAAGTGGGGTATTCGGTCGAGCTAGCTGCGTTAATTACGCGCCGGTATTAAAATTATACTTGAAATTATGTGTGTAACAAATAAATCTACACAATAAGAAAATTTAATTTTTTATTCCCCATCATCACCTGCAAAAAGTGGGGTATTCGGTCGAGCTAGCTACGTTAATTACGCGCCGATTTTCAAATCATACTTGAAATTATGTATGTAACTAATCAATCTACACAATAAGAAAATTTAATTTTTAATTCCCCATCATCAACTGCAATAAGTGGGGTATTCGGTCGAGCTAACTGCGTTAATTACGCGCCGGTTTTAAAATTAAACTCGAAATTATGTATGTAACTAAGAAATCTACACAATAAGAAAATTTAATTTTTAATTTTCCCCCATCAACTGCAAAAAGTGGGATATTCGGTCGAGCCAGCTACGTTAATTACGCGCCGATTTTAAAAATTATACTTAAAATTATGTATAGAACTAATAAATCTACACAATAAAAGAATTTAATTTTTAATTTCCCATCATCAACCACAAAAAGTGAGGTATTCGGTCGAGCTAGCTGCGTTAATTACGCGCCGGTTTTAAAATTAAACTTGAAATTATGTATGTAACTAATCAATCTACACAATAAAAAATAATAATTTTTAATTCCCCATCATCAACTGCAAAAACTGGGGTATTCGGTCGAGCCAGCTGCGTTAATTACGCGCCGGTTTTAAAATTAAACTTGAAATTATGTATGTAACTAATCAATCTACACAATAAAAAATAATAATTTTTAATTCCCCATCATCAACTGCAAAAATTGGGATATTCGATCGAGCCAGCTACGTTAATTACGCGCCGATTTTAAAATTATACTTGAAATTATGTATGTAACTAATCAATCTACACAATAAGAAAATTTAATTTTTAATTTTCCCTCATCAACTGCAAAAAGTGGGATTATCGGTCGAGCTAACTACGTTAATTACGCGCCGATTTTAAAATTGTACTTGAAATTATGTATGTAACCAATAAATCTACACAATAAGAAAATTTAATTTTTAATTTTCCCTCATCAACTGCAAAAATTGGGATATTCGATCGAGCCAGCTACGTTAATTACGCGCCGATTTTAAAATTATACTTGAAATTATCTGTGTAACTAATAAAACCACACAATAACAACATGTCATTTTTAATTTTCCATCATCAACTGCAAAAAATGGGTTAATCGGTCGAGCCAGCTACGGTAATTATGCGCTGATTTTAAAACAAAACTTGAAATTATGCAGATCCATTTCGAGTCCTTCAATTGTTGTCACTGTGTTTTAATTTTGTTCAACCACTGTCGATTTTAAGGTTATTTAGTCGAGCTATGTTCGGCATTTGTAGACCGATTTTGATAAAATATTCGGCGGTGAATCTCTGAATCCGAAATACCCTAAATACAGCATGAAAATGTAGCTTGCTGGATTTCCACAGTGCAATTTACATTCATTCATGAAAATTTGGCTTGCCGTAAATTGCACTGTGGAAATTCAGCAAGCCAAATTTTCATAAATCAATATGTAAATTGCACTGTAGAATTCCAGCACGAATCAAATCACATCAATAGGTAAACTGCACTGAGGAATTGACAAATGTCAAGTTTTACTGAAATTGGGACTATAAATAACCGAGTTACAGCGACCTCATAGCCCAAATTTAAAATACCAATAAAAATCAATGAAAGTCTATTAGCGGAAAACACATATTTTTAGTTTAATCGTGGAAAATAATTTTGATAAGATTAGCCGATAGTCTTCACAGCAATTGTACTAAACAAGTCAGTTATGCGGTCGCGATAACTTGGTTGTTTTTGGACGAACTTTTCCGAAATTTTGCATAAACGTTTAGTTAGGATCTGCCTTTCGTTTAGTGTGGGTTTCATTTAAATTTCTTGGTTGTTTTTGGACGTACTTTTCCGAAATTTGGTACACATGTTTAGTTAGAATCCGCGGATCTTTTAGTGTAGGTTTCACTAAAAACGTACTTGAAAATACGGTTATGCGGTCGCTTGTTTTTAATGTACCATTGCAAAATTACAGATTTTTTTTTTGCAATGTTTTCAATGAATATGTTTTCGATGTGGCTATGCGGTCGCGATTACTCCGTCGTTTTTGTTCGTATTTGAACGAAATTTCGGATAAATGTTTATTTAATTTACACGGATCGTTTACATGTTTGATTTAAAAAAAAGCGGTTGTGCGGTTGAAATTACTCGTTTGTTTATGGACGAATGTTTGCTGAATTTTCGATAAATGTTTAGTTTGGGGTTAAAGTAATTTCTTATGCGGTTCGTTTGTGTGGAAAAATGTTTGAGTAAAATTCGCGGATTGTTTGCAGTGGTTTCCGTTTAAATCCATATTTGAATTAATTAATCCGATTCGGTATCTTACGCTGTGTTAAACTTACTCGGATCGATCGTTTGCATAGTTTTTTCTATCTATTTGCTCTATCCTCGCTTTAAATTACTCGAAGCGCCCTATAAAACGGGCAAGTACATTCAATTACCGAAATTGCCTTCTTCTTCTCCTTCTCCTCAAAAAAATCAGTATTGCGCGGTTACATAAATTCGCGTCGCGATTTTTAAAAATTTCGCCTTTGATAAATTGCGCGGCGATAACTCACGTTCGGATACTTTTTGTGTAGCGCCGCGACGACAACGACTTCCCGATGAATTATTCCCTCACTGCGGCGATAAGGTTTTATTGCGGATATCCAGAGAGTGAGAGAGATGGGGCGGGGGGGAAACCGGTCGCGATATTGGTGTAATAATTGGTAATAAAGGGCACAATATTAACGATAAGTTGGCCCGTTCGCACCGCACCGAATTGCACAATTACGGGCGTCTAGTGGACGGGCGAAGCCAAGCTACCTATGATGATAACCGGCTCGTGATGGGGAATCTTCTGGAATTAGTTTAATTAGGGTGGTCGTTCGAGTGTGCGTAATCGATTGAATGTGTACACAGACACAGTGGAGGGTAAATATTATTACGACACGAGTGTGTGTGTGTGCGCGCGTGTGTGTGCTTAATCATTATCTGTTTACTGACGTAATAGCAGTTTGGCGTAGACGTGTTTAGTTAAAAGAAAGTTAATTTGTAACATGAAACCCTTAAAAAAAAAATTCGATCGATAAGAGTGTCATAACTATGGGTTGGATAGGCGAATCACTCATATAAACGCAAGTGTCAAGGTTTTTTAAGGTAATTCGTTGAGCGTGAAGCTCACGGATGATGTGATTTGGCGAGTGATGTTAACAGTTATACAAAATACAATTCCAGCGTATTAAGTAACGCATACAGGACTCTTATGGCGGTGTCCAGCGCTGTAGTTTTAAACTTTAAATCGCTGAACTATTTTTTTCTCGACCCTGCAAGTAAATAATGAAGAGCGGATGCTATCCCCCAATTACCAATAGTATTATCATTTGTTAAGGCAACCGTATCACTCTTACAAATGTAGGGTCAGGATTTTTAAGGTAATTCGTTAAGCATGGGTGGTGGCAACGGCGTGGCTTTGGTGCGTGACGTTGATAGTTACTCAAAAGGCAATGAAAGCATACAAGGTAACGCATTCTAGACACATTAGGCAGTGTCCAGCGCCGTAATTTTAAATTTAAATCGCTAAAAGAAATTCTTGTGGACCCCACAGTTAAGTAATGAATAGTGGATGCTATCCCCACAATTATCAACAGTATTATTATTTATTAAGACACCCGTGTCACCCTTGCAAATGTGAGGGTTTTTAAGGCAATTCGTTAAGCGTGGAGCCTATAGGTAGTGGCAACGGTGTGACCAAGGTGAGTGACGTTGACAGTTACTCGAAAGACATATAAAGTAACGCATACCGGGTCAGTATTAAGGTGTCCAGCGCCGTAATTTTAAATTCAAACCGCTATAATATTTTTCTTATGGTCGGTACAGGTAAATGTTGAAGAGCGGAAGCTATCCCCCCAATTATCAATTGATGTAACAGTATAATTTTTTGTTAATGCACTCGTTTCACCCCTTCAAACGCAAGTGTCAGTGTTTTGAGGATAATTAGTTGAGCGCAGAGTCCACAGATTAGTGACAACGGCGCGATTTTGGCGTATGACGTTGACAGTTACTCAAAAGACAATGATAGCATGTAAGATAACGCATACTGGGTCCATATGGAGGTGTCCAGCGTCGTAATTTTAAATTTAAATTGCTGTAAAAATTTTCTTATGGTCGTTAACTCGTTTCACCCCTAGAAACGCAAGTGAGAGTGTTTTAAGGATAATCAGTTGAGCGCGGAGTCCACAGATTAGTGGCAACGGCACGATTTAGACGTGTGACGTTGACAGTTACTCAAAAGACAATTATAGCATATAAGGTAACGCATACTGGGCCTATATGGAGGTGTCCAGCGCCGTAATTTTAAATTTAATCCGCTGTAAAAAAATTATCTTCGCTGTTACAGGTAAATGTTAAAGAGCGGAAGCTATCCTTTCAATTATCAGTTGATGTAAAAGTTTTTTTTTTGTTAAGGCACTCGTTTCACCCATATAAACGTAAGTGTCAGTGCTTTTAAGATAATTGGTTGAGCGTGAAGCCCACAGATTAGTGGCAACGGCGCGATTTTGACGCGTGACGTTGACATTTACTCAAAACACAATAATGGCATATTAAATAACGCGTACTAAACCCATCTGGGGGTGTCCAGCGCCGTAATTTTAAACTTGAGACCGCTGTAATTTTTTTCTTAACGTCGTTACAGGTAAATGTTGAAGAGCGGAAGCTATTCCTGCCAATTATCTGTTGACGTAACACGCGTGCCATCTCTACAAACGCAAGTGACAGTGTTTTTAAGATAATTCGTTGAGCATGGAGTCCACAGATTAGTGGCAACGGCGCAGTTTTGACGTGTGACGTTGACATTTACTCAAAACACAATAATAGCATATAAAGTAACGCGTATTAAACCCTTCTGGGGGTGTCCAGCGCTGTAATTTTAAACTTGAGACCGCCGTAATTTGTTTCTTAACGTCGTTATAGCTAAATGTTGAAGAACGGAAGCTATCCCTTCAATTATCAGTTGATGTAACAGTTTTATTTTTTGTTAAGGCATTCGCTTCACCCATATAAACGCAAGTGTCAGTGCTTTTAAGATAATTCGTTGAGCGTAAAGCCCACAGATTAGTGGCAACGGCGCTGTTTTGACGTGTGACGTTGACACTTACTCAAAATACAATAATAGAATATAAAGTAACGCGTACTAAACCCATCTGGGGGTGTCCAGCGCCGTAATTTTAAACTTGAGACCGCCGTAATTTTATTCTTAACATCGTTACAGCTAAATGTTGAAGAACGGAAGCTATCCCTTCAGTTATCAGTTGATGTAACAATTTTATTTTTTGTTAAGGCACTCGTTTCACCCATATAAACGTAAGTGTCAGTGCTTTTAAGATAATTCGTTGAGCGTGGAACTTACATATTAGTGGCAACGGCGCGACTTTGACGCGTGACCTTGGCATTTACTCAAAACACAATAATAACATATAAGGTAACGCGTACTAAACCCATCTGGGGGTGTCCAGCGCCGTAATTTTAAACTTCAAACCGCCGTAATTTTTTTCTTAACGTCATTACAGGTAAATGTTGAAGAGCGGAAGCCATCCCTTCAATTATCAGTTGATGTAACAATTTTATTTTTTGTTAAGGCACTCGTTTCGCCCATATAAACGCAAGAGTCAGTGCTTTTAAGATAATTCGTTGAGCGTGGAGCCCACAGATTAGTGGCAACGGCGCGATTTTGACGCGTGACGTTGACATTTACTCAAAACACAACAATAGCATATTAAGTAACGCGTAATAAACCCATCTGGGCGTGTCCAGCGCCGTAATTTTAAACTTTAGACCGCCGTAATTTTTTTCTTAACGTCGTTACAGGTAAATGTTGAAGAGCGGAAGCTATTCCTGCCAATTATCTGTTGATGTAACACGCGTGCCACCCCTACAAACCCAAGTAACAGTCTTTTAAGATAATTCGTCGAGCGTGGAGGCCACAGATTAGTGGCAACGACGCGGTTTTGACGTGTGACGTTGACATTTACTCAAAACACAATAATAACATATTAAGTATCGCGTACTAAACTCATCTGGGGGTGTCCAGCGCCGTAATTTTAAACTTTAAACAGCCGTATCTTTTTTCTTAACGTCATTACAGGCAAATGTTGAAGAGCGGAAGCCATCCCTTAACCCTTTGAGTGCCGGGAGCCGATATATCGGCTCCTGCTACACTGGCGAGAAGTACCAGAGCCGATATATCGGCCCGCGCCTCGTAGCGCTTTACTATTCGCATTGCGGGAGAACTTTATCTCAAAATAAATTTGTAATACGTTATAAATGATCTAATTTCATTATGAGAGAATTAAAACAATACAAAATATATTGGAAATACAAAGTATATGCTTCATAATAATTGACCTATATAAAATTATGGTGAAAAGATGGCTGTTTGTATGTGCAAATACGTTTTGTACGAGAGAACTCAACTTTTACTTCATTTATAAACATATACCTTTGTTTTTTCTATAATTCTCAAATGAGTACAAAAAAACTAGTGTCGTTGTTTAGTTCTGCATTTCATCTATAATACGCAGCTTTTTGAATCATGTAAATATCGTTTCTCGTTTGGTTTTTATAAGCATTTTCCCGAACCCTTGTGAAACTGTGAAATTCGGCCGGGTTTTCTCGCATAGGCACCTATATTTCGCCCGGCACTAAAAGGGTTAAATTATCAGTTGATGTAACAGTTTTATTTTTTGTTAAGGCACTCGTTTCACCCATATAAACGTAAGTGTCAGTGCTTTTAAGATAATTAGTTGAGCGTGAAGCCCTCAGATTAGTTGCAACTGCGCGACTTTGACGCGTGACGTTGACACTTACTCAAAACACAATAATAGCATATTAAGGGCCGCTTTTACAATCGTCGGATAAATGATGGTTAACTTATACCCTCGTTAACTAATCCCATCGTTTATCTCTCAGTTAACGCACGCTGCCTTTTACTAACGCTTAGATAGATTTTTTCCAGGATCGCCAACGTTGGCAGCATTGCGGTTGCGCAGTTTATAGAATTGGCATTTTTCGTTTTGCTTGCGGAAAGGTTAGAAAGTTGTGTTTGTAATCATTGATGCGACCCTTAACCCCCTCGAGCTTCTTTTCAATATTACACCTAGAAATATGCCAGAATGCATGTTTTTTAGAAACTAGTTTGTCGCCCTCTAACGGCCCCTGTATGTAATACCGATTGCAGATCGCTATAATGCCGGTATAGTGCGTGTGCTTGCTGTGCGAATTGCCTGCGAGTTAACCGAGATTTATCTGCTGCTCCAAGCACCGGATAAGACAACTGCGAATTATCTGCTTCTTAACCCTAACCCTGCTTTAACTAGGCATTGTAAAAGCGTATTTTCGCATTTAATCCGGAGATAGTGTTAACCTTAATTTAACCGGCTATTGTAAAAGCGGCCCTAAGTAACGCGTACTAAACCCGTCTGGGGGTGTCCAGCGCCGTAATTTTAAACTTTAGACCGCCGTAATTTTTTTCTTAACGTCGTTACAGGTAAATGTTGAAGATCGGAAGCTATTCCTGCCAATTATCTGTTGATGTAACACGCGTGCCATCCCTACAAACGCAAGTGACAGTGTTTTTAAGATAATTCGTTGAGCGTGAAGCCCACAGATTAGTGGCAACGGCGCGGTTTTGACGTGTGACGTTGAAATTTACTCAAAACACAATAATAGAATATAAAGTAACGCGTATTAAACACATCTGGTGGTGTCCAGCGCCGTAATTTTAAGCTGCATTTTTTTCTTTGCATCACTAGAGGTAATATTGAAGAGCGGAGGCCATCCCCCATCGTTCGCAGACTATTTACGCCCTACTAGTAATGTCCTTGGGCTTCACCTCCTCGCGCAGAATTAAATGTTGAAACCTATCAATAAGTGAAAGGATCCGAACGGACCATAATTTATAAAAATTTGTTTTCCACGTTTTAATGCTCGAGAAACTCCGTCTTTTGTTTTTTTTTTTTCGCCCGACACAATTGCATTTTATTTTTTGACGGCGCGTAAGTAAGCGAGAGCGGAGTTAATGAGGGCACGTACAGCACAGACAGAATAAAGTATTGTATTTATAAGGGGGTGGAGGGTAATTCGTATCCTCGCGCGGGCGAGAACCTCTCCGCCCCCCCCGCCTCCCCATCAGCATCCCCCCAATTACTCTCTGCGACGATCCAACAAAGAGAGCGCGGGGATTGATCCCCAATTAAAGGATGATTCTTTTATTCGCCGACTGCCGCTAATTGTCCCGTCTTTAATTTTTCCCTTTCTTTGTTTAACAGGTGCGCTGCCCGTCATCTCGGGGGAGGATATCAAAGACACGCGGGAGGGGGAGGACGTGACGCTGGAGTGCAGATTTCCCCCGCAGACGTCGAGGGAGGCCAAAACGTACTACTGGGCGAGGAACAACAAACAGAACCACGACAATGTCGCCATAGGGGACGTTCCCTTGGACACCAATTACAGGTAATTGACATTCGAGGTCCGTCGTTATGGCGACCGGTTGATGAAATCTTAACGAGGTGGGAATCTGAATCGGATCGAAGTAAAAATTTAATATTGCTACGGTAACGTAAACAAACTTGATTTTAATTTTTTAATTGCTAATAATAAATATATGAAGTTTTATCTCCGCACTTGAATGTAAATTTTTCGGGTTTAATTGTCTTTTATGGCGTCTCGTACCACCGGATGCGAGTCGTGTCGGTTGTTTGGAAAAGTTCTCACGTCTTGGTTTCTGAAGAAACTGCAGACAATGGTCTCTGATGGCTCCATCCGTCGACGATTTTTCCACGGCGGACAAATGCGCCGCGGAGGAAACAAAGGAGAAACGTCCGAGCGTAGACTCCCACATTCTGTTTTGTGTTAATCACCTCTGGCTAAATCCATTTGCATGCAAGGAAACAGCCGACTGCCGTGCGCTGTAGCTGTAGCTGTAGCTGTAGCTACGGCTACACGGGATGCATGTCGACGGATGGATCCTCTATAATGCGGCATCAATAACTTAATGCAAACAATGGAACGGTGATATATTTTGAATATCAATTGTTTCGGATTTTCACCTAAACGGGCAATATTTGTACGGCACGGTTTGATTTAATTCGCCATTGTTTAAACAATTTACTGTCATTGTTCAATACGAATTCTGTAGCATTCGGTGTGATTTAATATCAACGTGATGAAAACAAGTGACAATAGTGGAATGGCTTTTAACGCCATCCAGTCGGCGGCGTAAAAAACATTCTACTGTTTTGAAATAGCTACAGTAAGGTGAGTGCTCCCATCAACAAACGCACTGTACTGGCGTCGAGCAAGTAGCCAGAAACCGGTCTACATTTGTACACAAAAATTGTAGCCAAGTAGCCAGAAACCGGTCTACATTTGTACACAAAAATTGTAGCCAAGTACCCAGAAACCGGTTTACATTTGTACACAAAAATTGTGTTTAACTCATCGAGTTATGCCCGATTTAGTTTTTTTTTTTTTAATAATTTTCGACTATTCGATAAGACAATTGCTTGTTAGGTGTTTTATGCGTATTAAGCAAAACCGTGCAAATCGAGAACGTGGATTTTTTGAGTCAAAACAATCACCAGCATGGAAAACGAAAGTAAAATGGTGAAGACATCATAACTGCAATACATTTAGACAATCGTCGTTCATTTGTTTTCATGTTTTCCGCGCTTTTCAGGCGTCTTATGCAGATTAAGGAAAACCGTGCAAATCGAGAACATGTTTTTTTTGAGTCAAAACAACCCTCAGCATGAAAAACGAACGTAAAATGTTGAAGACACCGTAACTGCAGTGAAATTAGACAATCGTCGTTCATTTGTTTTTAGGTTTTCTGGCAATATCTCGCTTGAAAATTGTCGGACACCAAAAATTCTTGCAGTTTACAATTCCTAAACAAGTTTTGAATATTTGAACGACTTTAAAGACATTTTCCGTAGTAGTGCAAATCGAGAACATGGTTTTTTTGAGTCAAAACAACCCTCAGCATGAAAAATGAAGGTAAAATGTTGAAGACACCTTAACTGTAGCGAAATTAGACAATCGTCGTTCATTTGTTTTTAGGTTTTCTGGCAATATCTCGCTTGAAAATTGTCGGACACGAAAAATTCTTGCAGTTTACAATTCTTGAAACAAGTTTGGTGTATTTGAACGACTTTAAAGACATTTTCTGTAGTAGTGCAAATCGAGAACATGGTTTTTTGAGTCAAAACAACCCTCAGCATGAAAAACGAAGGTAAAATGTTGAAGACACCATAACTGTGGCGAAATTAGACAATCGTCGTTCATTTGTTTTTAGGTTTTCTGGCAATATCTCGCTTGAAAATTGTCGGACACCGAAAATTCTTGCAGTTTACAATTCCTAGACAAGTTTTGTGTATTTTAACGACATTTTCTGTAGTACGTATTCTTTTGTTTCAGACTGAATTACCATCCGGAGAAGGGCATCTACGATCTCATGATCTCCAACACTAGTTACGAGAGAGATAACGGGAAATTCGAGTGTAAAGTCAAGGCCGGAGGTTCCGGTACGAATTTGCACGCGCAGAAGTACACCCTTACCGTTTTGACGACGCCCAAGCAGCCGGTCGTCAACCCAGGAACGCACGTGACGACGACCGAAGGCAAACGGCAGGAGCTGACGTGCTCGAGCGTCGGGGGTTCGCCGGATCCGGTGGTGCGGTGGTACAGACAAGGTGAGTTTCGAAATTTAATTTTTTAATTAAATATCAATTCAGGTGCATTCAAATTTTCCGAGATTAAAAAAAAATTGAATTGCGAAAGAAGTCGTTTTCTTGACCGGAAATGGTTCGATTTAAAAATTCTTGTAATTTACGGCCCTATTCGATTATACAATTAAGCAAAACCGCGTTTTTAAGGTAATTCGTTAAGCGTAGGTAGTGGCAACGGCGTGACCAAGGTGAGTGACGTTGACAGTTACTCGAAAGACAATGATAGCGTATAAGGTAACGCATACCGGGCCCATATGGAGGTGTCCAGCGCCGTAATTTTAAATTTAAACCGCTGTATAATTTTTCTTATGGTCGTTACAGGTAAATGTTGAAGAGCGGAAACTATCCTTCCAATTATCAGTTGATGTAACAGTATTATTTTTTTGTTAGTGCACTCGTTTCACCCTTACAAACGCAAGTGACAGTGTTTTGAGGATAATTAGTTGAGCGCGGAGACCACGAATTAGTGGCAACGGCGCGATTTTGACGTGTGACGTTGACAGTTACTCAAAAGACAATGATAGCATATAAGGTAACGCATACTGGGCCCGTATAGAGGTGTCCAGCGCCGTAATTTTAAATTTAAACCACTGTAATGGTCGTTACAGGTAAATGTTGAAGAGCGGAAACTCTCCCTCCAATTATCAGTTGATGTAACAGTATTATTTTTTGTTAATGCACTCGTTTCACCCCTACAAACGCAAGTGACAGTGTTTTGAGGATAATTAGTTGAGCGCGGAGTCCACGAATTAGTGGCAACTGCGCGATTTTGACGTGTGACGTTTCCAGTTACTTGAAAGACAATGATAGCGTATAAGGTAACGCATACCGGGCCGATATGGAGGTGTCCAGCGCCGTAATTTTAAACTTAAACCGCCGTATAATTTTTCTTGTGGTCGTTACAGGTAAATTTTGAAGAGCGGAAACTATCCCTCCAATTATCAGTTGATGTAACAGTGTTATTTTTTGTTAATGCACTCGTTTCACCCCTACGTGTCCAGCGCCATAATTTTAAATTTAAACCGCTGTAAAAAAATTTCTCATCGCCGAGATTAAAAAAAATTGAATTGCGAAAGAAGCCCGGAAATGGTTTGATTTAAATTTTTTTGTAATTTTCGGCTCTATTCGATAATACAATTAAGCAAAACCGCCTAAATCGAGAACATTTTTTTTTTAAATCAAAACAACCCTCAGCATGAAAAACGAAGGTAAAATGTTGAAGATACCATAACTGTCGTAAAATTAAACAATCCCCGTTCATTTGTTTTTAGGTTTTCTGGCATTGAAAATTGTCGGATATTGAAAATTCTTGTGTTTAAACTCATCGAGTAGACATTCATGATTACTAATGTTTTATTGAGCGGAGGACGAATTACTGGCCTAATGGAATATTAATTTAAAAATAATTTATTTACCCAACGTAAGGATATTTATAAAACGAGATACGTTTACTTTTTACCCACTTTATGTTAATGAGCGCCGCAGACTAATGATAACACTCGCTAATGTTTTCCTTAATTTTATAACACGGTGGAACACGGCGGTCGGAGTAATGGAGGTAAATGCAAATTTTATGCAAAACGATAAATAAATAAACAAGCGCTAAGGTGGCCGTGGTTTTATCGGAGGGGACGCGTTTTGTTTCTGCATTTGTTTATGCGTGCGGTCCGCGGGACGGTTAATCCGAGCGGTAAAGTGTAAAACGGTCGTGTTTGCTTTAAATTGCTAATGCGCGCAAATATTTAAATTTAAATTAAGGCGGGCCGCGCGATTACCATAAGATTTAATTATTGCTCCAAACAAAACAAAAAAAAAAACAAAATTAAAAAATCGCAATTTATATGCAAATGTTCGATCAATATTTACGCCTTGAAACTTGGAGACTTTCGTTGTTATGTGGGGAAGGGGGGGCGGGGGGATAGATAATTATGATAAGTGCGCGACACCTGGAGTTTAATATTCATGGTAATAAAAACGGCGTAAACATTCCCGGGGAGCTTAATTAATTGAGGGTTAGAACAATTGCCGCCCCTAGCGCGCGGGACACTCAACAAGTGACGAACGTTGAAAGGGGGGACGGCGACGCACACACACACACACACGCTCGCAAAGCCGGAATATCGATGCGGGGCGGCTTGCACTGGAAACCGGAACTGGAGGTCGTCCATGTATCCGCTTGTGCCAGTTCCCCCCTTCTATCCCCCCACCACCCGCGAAGGATATAGGCTAGTTCGATAATGTCGGAATTACACCGGAAGTATCGAACGTGTATTTATAGAAATCTAACTGATCATATTTGCATAATTTAAATTGAAACTTAAACCCTTCATTGAATATAAATGGGGATTCCCCAGGGCTCTAATTTAATATTTAAAATACATTATCCACACGACCGATGAAAATTAATTGTCACGGACATGCGATGGAATCGTTACATTTCCTGCAGATCAGCGGCGGATTAGAGGTTTTCCGGTTTTGATCAAATTCAAATCAAGATATTAATTATTGCCAGTTTTTTCTCAAAAATTATATTTTCGCCAGAAATTACAAGAATTTTCTGGCCGTTTCAGGTGTTTTATGTTCATTAAGCAAATCGAGAACACGGTTTTTTTTTTAGTCGAAACGTTCTACGTTTTTTTGAGTCGAAACGTTCTTCTACGTTTTTTTTTTAAGTCGAAACGTTCTTCTACGTTTTTTTGAGTCAAAACGTTCTTCTACGTTTTTTTTAAGTCAAAACGTTCTTCTACGTTTTTTGAGTCAAAACGTTCTTCTACGTTTTTTTTTGAGTCGAAAAGTTCTACGTTTCTTTGAGTCGAAACGTTCTTCTACGTTTTTTTTTTAGTCGAAACGTTCTTCTACGTTTTTTTTTTGAGTCGAAACGTTCTTCTACGTTTCTTTGAGTCGAAACGTTCTTCTACGTTTTTTTTTTAGTCGAAACGTTCTTCTACGTTTTTTTTTGAGTCGAAACGTTCTTCTACGTTTTTTTTTAAGTCGAAACGTTCTTCTACGTTTTTTTTTGAGTCGAAACGTTCTTCTACGTTTCTTTGAGTCGAAACGTTCTTCTACGTTTTTTTTTGAGTCGAAACGTTCTTCTACGTTTTTTTTTTGAGTCGAAACGTTCTTCTACATTTCTTTGAGTCGAAACGTTCTTCTACGTTTTTCTTTGAGTCGAAACGCTCTTCTACGTTTCTTTGAGTCGAAACGTTCTTCTACGTTTTTTTTTTGAGTCGAAACGTTCTTCTACGTTTCTTTGAGTCGAAACGTTCTTCTACGTTTTTTTTTGAGTCGAAACGATCTTCTACGTTTTTTTTTGAGTCGAAACGTTCTTCTACGTTTTTTTGAGTCGAAACGTTCTTCTACGTTTCTTTGAGTCGAAACGTTCTTCTACGTTTCTTTGAGTCGAAAAGTTCTTCTACGTTTCTTTGAGTCGAAACGTTCTTCTACGTTTCTTTGAGTCGAAACGTTCTTCTACGTTTCTTTGAGTCGAAAAGTTCTTCTAAGTTTCTTTGAGTCGAAACGTTCTTCTACGTTTCTTTGAGTCGAAACGTTCTTCTACGTTTCTTTGAGTCGAAAAGTTCTTCTACGTTTTTTTAAGTCGAAACGTTCTTCTACGTTTCTTTGAGTCGAGACGTTCTTCTACGTTTCTTTGAGTCGAAACGTTCTTCTACGTTTCTTTGAGTCGAAACGTTCTTATACGTTTTTTTGAGTCGAAACGTTCTTCTACATTTTTTTGAGTCGAAACGTTCTTCTACGTTTCTTTGAGTCGAGACGTTCTTCTACGTTTCTTTGAGTCGAAACGTTCTTCTACGTTTCTTTGAGTCGAAACGTTCTTCTACGTTTCTTTGAGTCGAAACGTTCTTCTACGTTTCTTTGAGTCGAAACGTTCTTCTACGTTTTTTTTGAGTCGAAACATTCTTCTACGTTTCTTTGAGTCGAAAAGTTCTTCTACGTTTCTTTGAGTCGAAACGTTCTTCTACGTTTCTTTGAGTCGAAAAGTTCTTCTAAGTTTCTTTGAGTCGAAACGTTCTTCTACGTTTCTTTGAGTCGAAACGTTCTTCTACGTTTCTTTGAGTCGAAAAGTTCTTCTACGTTTTTTTTAAGTCGAAACGTTCTTCTACGTTTCTTTGAGTCGAGACGTTCTTCTACGTTTCTTTGAGTCGAAACGTTCTTCTACGTTTCTTTGAGTCGAAACGTTCTTCTACGTTTCTTTGAGTCGAAACGTTCTTCTACGTTTTTTTTGAGTCGAAACATTCTTCTACGTTTCTTTGAGTCGAAAAGTTCTTCTACGTTTCTTTGAGTCGAAAAGTTCTTCTACGTTTCTTTGAGTCGAAACGTTCTTCTACGTTTTTTTGAGTCGAAACGTTCTTCTACGTTTTTTTGAGTCGAAACGTTCTTCTACGTTTTTTTGAGTCGAAACGTTCTTCTACGTTTCTTTGAGTCGAGACGTTCTTCTACGTTTCTTTGAGTCGAAACGTTCTTCTACGTTTCTTTGAGTCGAAACGTTCTTATACGTTTTTTTGAGTCGAAACGTTCTTCTACATTTTTTTGAGTCGAAACGTTCTTCTACGTTTCTTTGAGTCGAGACGTTCTTCTACGTTTCTTTGAGTCGAAACGTTCTTCTACGTTTCTTTGAGTAAACGTTCTTCTACGTTTCTTTGAGTCGAAACGTTCTTCTACGTTTTTTTTGAGTCGAAACGTTCTTCTACATTTTTTTTGAGTCGAAACGTTCTTCTACGTTTTTTTGAGTCGAAACGTTCTTATACGTTTTTTTGAGTCGAAACGTTCTTCTACGTGAAAAAAAGGAAAATGTTGACATCTGAGTATTTCGCGAGAAAAGATATTAAAATTACGAACAAAATCAAACTTAAATTGTTTTTTTTTATGTAAACAGCATAAACAACGGGCTTTTGTCGTCGTGTGTAAAGAAGCGCAAGTTTCAGGGCGAGCGTGCAGATCCCTCCCACGACCAAAAACTGAAAATCACATCTGGCGCGTCTGTAACCAGATAAATTCACTGGCGTAATTAAGTTTGCCGACGCCAAAAATAAAACCGGCACGAATTTAATATCGAAAACGGGGGGAGAGAAAGAAAGATCAAAGCCGGCCCCGTGTTTCATTGGCGAAATTTCTATTCAGATGGCTCGCCCGAGAGTGGCTTTTATGTTTATCATCATCATCATCGTCGGCATCGACGAGGCGCGCCCGAAATTGAATCCGCACTTGTGTGCGTGCGTGTGTGTGTGTGTATATTAATATTTCCAGTTTAATGAGCCAAGTACGGGGGGGATTGGAATTATATCTGAATGCGGTTGTTGGGTCGGGTCAGGTTATTGAGTAGGGTGCGTGTGTGTGGGGATAAATAATGGAGTCAGTTGGGGAAATGCGGTCCGGTTCGAAGGACCAAAAAGTGTAAAAGCCGTTTTCTTATTGTGCCGATGATTTATTGCAGGTTCGACGTATCCGCTCGAGGCGAGCCTGAAGAATGGCGGGTCGAGGGATCAGGCGACGACCGCCACCCTTTCCATTACCCCCACCAAGGACGACGACGAGGCGGTGTACAGGTGCGAAGTGTGGAACCGCGCCATGCCCGAGGGGGCCAAACTGGAGACCACCGTCACACTGGGTGTAAATTGTAAGTACGATGACGAGAATGAGAAATTAATTATTGTATTATATTATAAGCCCGTGACGCGTCAGCAAAGAAAACTCAAAAATGGAAAAAATCGAAAAAATCAACTTTTTTAATAATTATCGTAGACCATTGAAGTGCACCTTCTTTTTCATCAGAAAAACGAGAGGAATTGATTGCCGTTAAAAAATTTCAGCCATCTTCAACAGTAAAAAAATTAGTCAGTCACCATGAACATTTTAGAAAATTTAAGAAAATAATTGATTCTTCAGACTTTGAACGGCCGTAGCGGCTAAACGAAAACTCCAAATTGAACGCGGTTTGCAAATCTGAGCTCCGCATACGCCAATTAGTCGGATTAGAGATTTTTAATTTTTGATGAAAACACGAAAAAAAGACATGAGTAAACCCCTTGGAAATTTGTTAAAAAATGCAACTTTCTTAATAATCATCGTAGACTATTGAAGTATACCTTCTTTTTCATCAGAAAAACGAGAGAAATTGATTGCCGTTAAAAAATTTCAGCCATCTTCAACAGTAAAAAAATTAGTCAGTCACCATGAACATTTTAGAAAATTTAAGAAAATAATTGATTCTTCAGACTTTGATCGACCGTAGCGGCTAAACGAAAACTCCAAATTGAACGCGGTTTGCAAATCTGAGCTCCGCATACGCCAATTAGTCGGATTAGAGATTTTTAATTTTTGATGAAAACACGAAAAAAAGACATGAGTAAACCCCTTGGAAATTTGTTAAAAAATGCAACTTTCTTAATAATCATCGTAGACTATTGAAGTATACCTTCTTTTTCATCAGAAAAACGAGAGAAATTGATTGCCGTTAAAAAATTTCAGCCATCTTCAATAGCAAAAAAATTAGTCAGTCACCGTGAACATTTTTGAAAATTAAAAGAAATAATTGATTTTTCAGACTTTGATCGGCCGTAGCGGCCAAACGAAAACTCCAAATTGAACGCGGTTTGCAAATCTGAGCTCCTCGTACGCCAATTAGTCGGAATCAATTAAAATTGACGATTTTTAATTTTTGACGAAAACTTGAAAATCTACCCAAGGGTACCCCCTTCTAACTTTTTCTCAAAAATTGGCTTTGGAATAATTTCCTGATGAAACCACTGGTTCGATTTGGGGTTTCTTTACATCACTGGAAAGGTCCCTTCAAGACGCATCGGAAAATGTATTTTCCCAAAAACAAATGTCAATTTGAAGCCCGTGACGCGTCAGCAAAGAAAACTTGAAAATGGAAAAAATCGAAAAAATCAACTTTTTTAATAATCATCGTAGGCCATTGAAGTATACCTTCTTTTTCATCAGAAAAACGAGAGAAATTGATTGCCGTTAAGAAATTTCAGCTATCTTCATTATCAAAAAAATTAGTCAGTCACCATGAACATTTTAGAAAATTAAAAAAAAGTTGATTTTTCAGACTTTGATCGGCCGTAGCGGCCAAACGAAAACTCCAAATTGAACGCGGTTTGCAAATCTGAGCTCCTCGTACGCCAATTAGTCGGAATCAATTAAAATTGACGATTTTTAATTTTTGACGAAAACCTGAAAATCTACCCAAGGGTACCCCCTTCTAACTTTTTCTCAAAAATTGACTTTGGAATAATTTCCTGATGAAACCACTGGTTCGATTTGGGGTTTCTTTACATCACTGGAAAGGTCCCTTCAAGACGCACCAGAAAATGTATTTTCCCAAAAACAAATGTCAATTTGAAGCCCGTGACGCGTCAGCAAAGAAAACTCGAAAATGGAAAAAATCGAAAAAATCAACTTTTTTAATAATCATCGTAGGCTATTGAAGTATACCTTCTTTTTCATCAGAAAAACGAGAGAAATTGATTGCCGTTAAGAAATTTCAGCTATCTTCATTATCAAAAAAATTAGTCAGTCACCATGAACATTTTAGAAAATTAAAAAAAAGTTGATTTTTCAGACTTTGATCGGCCGTAGCGGCCAAACGAAAACTCCAAATTGAACGCGGTTTGCAAATCTGAGCTCCTCGTACGTCAATTAGTCGGAATCAATTAAAATTGACGATTTTTAATTTTTGACGAAAACTTGAAAATCTACCCAAGGGTACCCCCTTCTAACTTTTTCTCAAAAATTGGCTTTGGAATAATTTCCTGATGAAACCACTGGTTCGATTTGGGGTTTCTTTACATCACTGGAAAGGTCCCTTCAAGACGCATCGGAAAATGTATTTTCCCAAAAACAAATGTCAATTTGAAGCCCGTGACGCGTCAGCAAAGAAAACTTGAAAATGGAAAAAATCGAAAAAATCAACTTTTTTAATAATCATCGTAGGCCATTGAAGTATACCTTCTTTTTCATCAGAAAAACGAGAGAAATTGATTGCCGTTAAGAAATTTCAGCTATCTTCATTATCAAAAAAATTAGTCAGTCACCATGAACATTTTAGAAAATTAAAAAAAAGTTGATTTTTCAGACTTTGATCGGCCGTAGCGGCCAAACGAAAACTCCAAATTGAACGCGGTTTACAAATCTGAGCTCCTCGTACGTCAATTAGTCGGAATCAATTAAAATTAGAGATTTTTAATTTTTGACGAAAACTTGAAAATCTACCCAAGGGTACCCCCTTCTAACTTTTTCTCAAAAATTGGCTTTGGAATAATTTCCTGATGAAACCACTAGTTCGATTTGGGGTTTCTTTACATCACTGGAAAGGTCCCTTAAAGACGCATCGGAAAATGTATTTCCCCAAAAACAAATGTCAATTTTAAGCCCGTGACGCGTCAGCAAAGAAAACTCGAAAATGGAAAAAATCGAAAAAATCAACTTTTTTAATAATCATCGTGGACTATTGAAGTATACCTTCTTTTTCATCAGAAAAACGAGAGAAATTGATTGGCGTTAAAATTTCAGCTAGCTTCACTATCAAAAAAATTGGCGAGTCACCATGAACATTTAAAAAAAAAATCGATTTTTTCAGACTTTGATCGGCCGTAGCGGCCAAACGAAAACTCCAAATTGAACGCGGTTTGCAAATCTGAGCTCCTCGTACGTCAATTAGTCGGAATCAATTAAAATTGACGATTTTTAATTTTTGACGAAAACTTGAAAATTTACCCAAGGGTACCCCCTTCTAACTTTTTCTCAAAAATTGGCTTTGGAATAATTTCCTGATGAAACCACTAGTTCGATTTGGGGTTTCTTTACATCACTGGAAAGGTCCCTTCAAGACGCACCAGAAAATGTATTTTCCCAAAAACAAATGTCAATTTGAAGCCCGTGACGCGTCGGCAAAGAAAACTCGAAAATGGAAAAAATCGAAAAAATGAACTTTTTTAATAATCATCGTAGGCCATTGAAGTATACCTTCTTTTTCATCAGAAAAACGAGAGAAATTGATTGCCGTTAAGAAATTTCAGCTATCTTCATTATTAAAAAAATTAGTCAGTCACCATGAACATTTTAGAAAATTAAAAAAAAGTTGATTTTTCAGACTTTGATCGGCCGTAGCGGCCAAACGAAAACTCCAAATTGAACGCGGTTTACAAATCTGAGCTCCTCGTACGTCAATTAGTCGGAATCAATTAAAATTAGAGATTTTTAATTTTTGACGAAAACTTGAAAATCTACCCAAGGGTACCCCCTTCTAACTTTTTCTCAAAAATTGGCTTTGGAATAATTTCCTGAAGAAACCACTGGTTCGATTCCGGGTTTCTATACACCACTGGAAAGATGCATTTAAGACGCCTCGGAAAATGTACTTTCGCAAGAACAAATGTCAAATTGAGGCCCGTGACGCGTCAGCAAAGAAAACTCGAAAATGGAAAAAATCGAAAAAATCTACTTTTTTAATAATCATCGTAGGCTATTGAAGTATACCTTCTTTTTCATCAGAAAAACGAGAGAAATTGATTGGCGTTAAAAAATTTCAGCCATCTTCAACAGTAAAAAAATTTGCCAGTCACCATGAACATTTTAGAAAATTTAAGAAAATAATTGATTTTTCAGACTTTGATCGGCCGTAGCGGCTAAACGAAAACTCCAAATTGAACGCGGTTTGCAAATCTGAGCTCCTCGTACGTCAATTAGTCGGAATCAAGTAAAATTTACGATTTTTAATTTTTGACGAAAACCTGAAAATTTAATTCTAACTTTTTCTCAAAAATTGGCTTTGGAATAATTTCCTGAAGAAACCACTGGTTCGATTCCGGGTTTCTATACACCACTGGAAAGATGCATTTAAGACGCCTCGGAAAATGTACTTTCGCAAGAACAAATGTCAAATTGAGGCCCGTGACGCGTCAGCAAAGAAAACTCGAAAATGGAAAAAATCGAAAAAATCAACTTTTTTAATAATCATCGTAGGCCTTTATGTTATACCTTTTTTTTCATCAGAAGTACGAAATAAGTCGATTGGCGGTAAAAAGTTTCATCCAGAAAAAAATTGCAAATTTTTTTTTTTTTTAGGACTTTAAAGGTCGTTTCAATAAATGAGTTTAGCGACAGTTAAAGAAAGTAACGTTTTCTTTCTTTGAGTGGCATCGCAATGCAATACTCGCCAGCCATAAAATCCACACCGATGCCTGCGTTTTCCATTAATCCGAAACAAAAATAACACGTTTTTATCATCATCATACCACCAGACGCACATCTGGCGAATTCCGAATGATGTACGGGGCGCACCGGATACGCGCGCCGCCAATGTTTATCCCGCTGCACTTTTGTATACGTTTTCCAGGGTATTTACGACTCCTTTAATTAACTGGCTCCTTTGTTTCCACATGGCAGACACGCTTTTTTTTCTCTCCATTTTCCCGCACGATTCATCACGCCCGTCATTCGGGCTCGTTTCGTATTCATCGCGGGGCCACTGGATCTCCGGACCATAAATCTGACGATGTGTACGTGTCGACTCGCGTTTATACAAGGCGAAACGGAAAAAATCGCTTTAATCGCTTTAACAACGCGACTATTTACAAGCGCGGGTTAATGATGCGTTTACGGCGATCGCAGATGTTCGGAGTAACGGTTAACGCTCGTGTACCGTTCGTTTTATCCGTTTAAACCGTCCGGAAGGAGTTTTCCGCGCTTCGGACTTTTTGGGTTGTGTTTTCTTTTTTGCGGGCGGGGTTAGCGGTCGAGCGCGCGCAAGCTGCACTAATCGTTTTGCGGCGCGTTTTCGGGACGTTTATGCGAGGGCTATGCCGATTCGTTTCGTGTTATTTTTATTAACAGTTTCATACCCGGGAAGCTTACTGGAGCGAAATTAAAATTTTTCTGCGTAAATTTTTTAAACAATCGCGGTGTACTTATGCAGCGAGCTTTGGCAATGATTTTTGCTGGGTAGTTTTGGGGTAATTTGACTCATCTAATTTCGTTTCGTTTATTTTGTTAATCATCATTAGAAAACAAATTTTAAACATTGGAAGTTGTTGGCAGAAAATTCGTAATGTTTGCAAATCTTCAATCAATCGCTGTGAACTTATGCAGCGAGCTGTGACAATGATTTTTGCTGTGTAGGTTCAGGGTAATTCATTGCGTCTTATTTCGTTTCTTTTTCTATTAATCATCGTTAGGAAACAAATTTTGAACTTGAGCTGACGATGAGTAAAGATATTCAGTGGCGGTTTCAAAGGGGGGTAATCGGGTAATTACCCCCCTAAGAATTTTTCGCTTATAAATTTTTTTCTGCAGCCGTCCCGAAAATAAAACTTTCGGTATGATTTATTAAATCGAAAGTGGCAGTTTACATAAGTCGTACCGAAAGTAGTTATTTTCGGGTTCGATTTTGTTTCACTTTCGGAACGATTTCTTTACTTCCGGGACGCTTTTTGTTACTTTCGGTACGATTTTGCGTATATATGTAGGCGGCCTTGACAAAAACATGAACATCGTATTTAATTATGACAGCGCTTGTCTTATTATATTCGTGTGTGTTTATGCTTTTTTAACATAAAAAAAAAACGGCTGCAGAAAAATTATTGTACGTAACTCGTTCCAAAAGTGATTTTACGGGACTTGCAGGAAACTTCCTACTCATCCCGTAAAATATCACTTTCGGAACTTGTTACGTAAATTACTATTATTGTTAAAAATTACCGGTATTCCATATTCCAAACAAATAATATAATATATTTTACATTATTTAACTTGGATTATTGATTTTATTTCGTGATTTTTTAATTTTTTGCTAATATTTTCGAATTTCTGGTCAGAAACTTATTTTTGGTGGCAAATTATTTTGCTTCTACCTTTCGATTTTTTGGTCTGCTTTTTTATTTTTAGATCAGGATTCTTGATTCCTTGGCCCATATTTGAGATTTCAGCATTTCCAGCTTTTTTTTATTTTTCTTTATTTTGACCAAAATATTCGATTGGTTTGTAGAAATGTTCGATTTTTTTTGTCTGCAATTTTTGTCTTTACGCTCGTTTTCGATGTTTTGTTTAAATTTTCACCGTTTTAGGCTATATTGTAGATCTTATTATTTTTTGGTTTAAATATTCTTTATTTTGACGAAAAAAATCGATTGGTTTGTAGAAATTTTGGATTTTTGTCTGCATTTTTTATCTTTACGCCCGAAGTTTTGTTGTTTAGTCTAAATTTTCACCTTTTTAGGTTTTTACTTTTTTGGCCTATATTTTGTTTCAATTTTTGGTCTTTTGGCCGAAATTTTCTTTATTTCGACTTAAATTTTCGATTCGTTTGTTAAAAATTTTGATTTTTTAGTCTACAGCTTTGATTTTTGGGTACGAATTTTAGATTTGTGGTCTTAATTTTTTATTTTTTGTCCCATATTTTAGATTTTCTTGCGAATTTATTTTTTATTTTTATATATACAAACATCTTTATTCACAGAAATAACATTTAAATACATTATGTTAAAAACTTGAAATCCGCTTTCCGTTGGCTATCGATTTTTATTTTTGCTATTATTTTCAAATTTCTCTTTGGAACTTATTTTAAGCTAAAAAGAGTTATTTTGGGGCTAAAAATGACAAATTATTTTTCTTTTGCTTGTATTTTCAATTTTTTGGTGTGCATTTTTATTTTTAAACCAGGTTTTTGATTTTTTGGCCGATAATTTAGATCTTCGGCTGTTTTGTTCCAAATTTTTGATTTTTTGGATAAATGGTTCTTTGATTCTTCAAAAAAGGAGGACGGATATTGTGGCTCTACCATCAACATGTTCCACGAGCCGCCACTGATTTCATTTAGTAGAAGAGTGCCTTGTCTCAACTTTTAAAGCTAATTAAAGCGAAAATTAAAGAAAAATATTTTCCTATAAAAAAAAAAAAATTGGAAAATGATTTTGAACAATAGAGTGATTTTTGAGACTAATTTAAACCCTTTTCTTAGAATATTCTGCATTTTTTATTAGTAGTAGTAAATCTTTATTATGATGTTTATGTTACACTAAATTATTTTACCTACAGTAAATGTTATTTTTATTTGATAAAGGGCTACCGACCATCGGTCTTTCTGCCCTGTTTTTTATTATTAAGCCTGTATTCCCGATTTGTTTTTTGGCTAAATTTTTGATCATTTGGTCTAAATATTCTTTATTTTTACCTAAATTTTCGATTTCATTGTTTCACTATTTGGTCCGCATTTTTTATTTCTCCTGACGAATTTTTGTTTTTTAAATTTTTGACCTGTATATTCGATATTTTTGGTCAAAATATTTTAACTTTTAGCCTAAATATCCCTTATTTAGACCTTTTGCGATTTAATTTTTTTAAATTTTCGACTTTTTGGCCCAAATTTTTAGATTTTTGACCTGTATTTTCGATTATTTTTGATCTGTTGACCTAAATATTCTTTACTGTGACATACATTTTCGTTTTAATTGTTAAAATTTTTGATTTTTTTGTCCGCATTTTTGATTTTTCGGCCCGATTTTTTAATTCTAGTTCCAAAATTTTGAGTTAATTTTGGTTAAAATATCTATAACCTGAATGATTGATTTATATGCGAGATTTCTTTTTATTTTTTCCGGTATTTTCGAGTTTTGTTTGTTGAAATTTTCGATTTTTTAGTCTGCAATTATTATCTTCAGGCCCGAGTTTTCGATATACTGTCTAAATTTTCGACTTTCTGGCCAACATTATAAATATTGACTATTTTTTTAAATCTTTTGACCTAAATTTTTCTTTTCGATTTTATTGTTAAAATTTTTCGGGTTTTTGGCTCCCATTTTTGGTTTTTCGTTTAGTCTGCACTTATTATGTTTAGGTCCGAATTTTCCATGTTTTGTGTAAATTTTCGACTTTTTGACCAACATTGTAGATTTTTTGTTAATCTTTTGCCCTAACTTTTTCTTTATTTATTTTTATTTGTCTGTTCAAATGTTTCTTTCCTTGGTCCACTATTTTTATTTTTTTTTAATTTTTGGTATATTTTGCAGTGGCGGTATCAAAGGGGGGATAATCGGGTAATTACCCCCCCCTAAGAATTTTTCGCTTATCAATTTTTATTGTTAAAAATTACCGGTATTCCATATTCCAAACAAATAATATAACCGGTAAATTTTTTCAACGCTTTAAAACGTTGGAAAAGGATGGGGAGATTTCACGGAACAGGTGTGGTATATGAGAGCGGAACCACCAGCTTATTTATCTTTTTTTGTAATTACCCCCCGTATACTAGTTGGCTGGAAACGCCCTTGAAGATATTGACCTTATAAGTACTTCACAGTTGATGTATTTAATATGAGTGTAGCAAACTGTTCAGGCTCTTAATACAAAACGTTAAAAATAAATAAAATTTAATTTACAATCTTAGACCACTATTAGGAAATGATAATTTTGTACTGTTGAAAATTAAAAAAAAAATTTTGTTCTTTCGCCAACTTAAAAATACGTTATGCAATTACAGCATACATAAATCATTGACTTAACCTAAATTGGTGGTGCGTAAACATTATTGAAAGCCAAATTTCCGACGGGAACGGATTGTAACTACAGGTGTTTGTGTATTCGCGGGTTGTACGCTGAGCTACGGTCGGCGGGGATTCGGCTTTAATTAACTGACCCCGTTCGCGAGACGCGCGGGCTATCTAATCATTCGTTTTTGCGGAATCCCCCGGCTCGCCGCGCGAAGTACGCGGTTAATTAAATTCGTTCGGGAGGAATATTTAATTGGATAAGATTTCGGGTTTGTTTGTAGTAATGTATTCCATTTAATTTTAGATTTCCCCCGCGTCGAAGTCGGCCCCGAGAATCCGCTGAGGGTGGAGCGCGACTCTTCCGCGACGCTGCAGTGCTCGGTGGACGCGAAGCCCGCCGTTTCCATTTTGAGCTGGACGAGGAACGGGCGATTTATAAGTTCGTCGCACAGTCACCTGCTGCACAGGGTTAGTATACAGGACGCGGGGAATTATTCCTGCAAGGCGGACAACCGGTTGGGGAAGACCGGGGAGAAGGAGTTGGTGTTGGACGTGCTTTATCCACCGATGGTCACGCTGGAGGCTAAAACGCGGGAGGCCGAGGAAGGCGAGACGGTGGAGATCAAGTGTAACGTCAGTTCCAACCCGAAACCCACGACCGTGGAGTGGGTAAAGGATGGCAAACCCGATTTCCGGCAGCAGTGGGACACCCTGCGGCTGTCCAGCGTGACCGCGGAGCACTCCGGCACGTACGTCTGCCGCGCCGTCAACGTAATAACCCCCAGCGCCCTTCCGATCAGGCGGACCGAAAGGGTCGGCAACGCTTCCATAGCCCTGCTCATCAGACACAAACCAGGAAAAGCGCGGATAACCCCCGACAAACCCATCGCGACCGAAGGCTCGGCCGTCACGCTAACCTGCACCGCGACCCCCCCTGGCTGGCCGGCCCCTCAATACCGCTGGTTCAGACTGGGCAACGACAACCAGCCCACCGTCCTCGCCACCGGCACCAAGTACACGATCGCGAACGTCCACATCGCCAGCGAGGGCACGTACAACTGCCAGGCGACGAACGAACTCGGACCCGGCGAGATATCCTACATCAATCTGGAGGTCCACCAGCCGCCCAACTTCAAATTCAAGCTGAAACCGCTGGAGACGAAGCGCGTGGGCGATCCGAACTTTTCGGTCGCGTGCAGCGCAAAGGGAAAACCGAAACCGATGGTCAAGTGGCTGAAGGACGACGACGAGCTCACCGCCGACGCGAATTTGTACGAGGTCAAAACCGAACTGACCGAGACGAACAACGGAGCCGTCAGCGTGCAGAGCGTCCTCAAGTTTAACGGGAAGGCGCGGCCCAACGGCAACGAACTCTTACCCTCCGACCGGGGCGTGTACACCTGCTCCTTCGAGAACGAAGTCCGAAAATCCGAATCCAGCATGCATCTTAGAATCGAACGTAAGTAGTTTTTTTTTAATTATTCGCGTGCTATTGATATCCGCCCAAAATATGTGGACAGTTTTTAGGCATGCGCGACTACAAGTCAATTTTTCAAAACCTGTCCAGCGTTTTTTTCTTCCTTCTATTAAGGACAAACATAGTTTTTAGGCATCCGTGACTATAAGTAAATTTTGCAAAGCCTGTCCAGCGTTTTTTCTTCCTTCTTTTAAGGACAGAAATGGTTTTTAAGCATCTGCGACTATCAGTAAATTTTGCAAAACCTATACGCAACTATAAGTAAATTTTTCAAAACCTGTCCAGCGTTTTTTTCTTCCTTCTATTAAGGACAGACATAGTTTTTAGGCATGCGCGACTATAAGTCAATTTTTCAAAACCTGTCCAGCGTTTTTTTTCCTTCTATTAAGGATAGACATAGTTTTTAGGCAACCGTGACTATAAGTAAATTTTGCAAAGCCTGTCCAGAGTTTTTTCTTCCTTCTTTTAAGGACAGAAATGGTTCTTAAGCATCTGCGACTATAAGTAATTTTTGCAAAACCTGACCAGCGTTTTTTCTTCCTTCTATTAACGACAGACATAGTTTTTAGGCATGCGCCAGTATAAGTCAATTTTTCAAAACCTGTCCAGCGTTTTTTTTTCCTTCTTTTAAGACAGACATAGTTTTTGGGCATCCGCGACTACAAGTAAATTTTTCAAAATCTGTCCAGCGTTTTTTGTTCCTTCTATTGAGGACAGACTTAGTTTTTAAGCATCTGCGACAATAAGTAAATTTTACAAAGCCTGTCCAGCGTTTTTTTCTTCCTTCCACTAAGGACAGAAATGGTTTTCGGACATGCGCAACTATAAGTCAATTTTGCAAAACCTGACCAGCGTTTTTTCTTCCTTCTATTAAAGGACAGACATAGTTTTTGGGCATCCGCGACTATAAGTAAAATTTTGCAAAGCCTGTCCACCGTTTTTTCTTCCTTCTTTTAAGGACAGAAATGGTTCTTAAGCATCTGCGACTATAAATAAATTTTGCAATACCTGTCCAGCGTAAAAATAGTTTTCGGACATGCGCAACTATAAGTAAATTTTGCAAAACCTATACGCAACTATAAATAAATTTTTCAAAGCCTGTTCAGCGTTTTTTCTTCCATCTATTGAGGACAGACTTAATTTTTGGGAATCTGCGACTATAAGTAAATTTTTCAAAACCTGACCAGCGTTTTTTCTTCCTTCTATTAAAGGACAGACATAGTTTTTGGGCATCCGCGACTATAAGTAAAATTTTGCAAAGCCTGTCCACCGTTTTTTCTTCCTTCTTTTAAGGACAGAAATGGTTCTTAAGCATCTGCGACTATAAATAAATTTTGCAATACCTGTCCAGCGTAAAAATAGTTTTCGGACATGCGCAACTATAAGTAAATTTTGCAAAACCTATACGCAACTATAAATAAATTTTTCAAAACCTGTTCAGCGTTTTTTCTTCCATCTATTGAGGACAGACTTAATTTTTGGGAATCTGCGACTATAAGTAAATTTTGCAAAACCTGCCCAGCGTTTTTTCATCCTTCCATTAAGGACAGAAATGGTTTTTAGACATGCGCAACTATAAATAAATTTTGCAAAACCTGTCCAGCGTTTTTTCTTCCTTCTATTAGGGACAAACATAGTTTCTGGGCATCCGTGACTATAAGTAAATTTTGCAAAACCTGTCCAGCGTTTTTTCTTCCTTCCACTAAGGACAGAAATGGTTTTCGGACATGCACAACTATAAGTAAATTTTACAAAACCAATACGCAACTATAAATAAATTTTGCAAAACCTGTCCAGCGTTTTTTTTTCCTTCCACTAAGGACAGAAATGGTTTTCGGACATGCGCAACTATAAGTAAATTTTGCAAAACCTGTCCAGCGTTTTTTCTTCCTTCTATTAAAGGACAGACATAGCTTTTGGGCATCCGCGACTATAAGTAAATTTTTCAAAACCTGTCTAGCGTTTTTTCTTCCTTCTTTTAAGGACAGAAATGGTTTTTAAGCATCTGCGACTATCAGTAAATTTTGCAAAACCGGTCCAGCGTTTTTTCTTCTTTCCATTAAGGACAGAAATGGTTTTTAGACATGCGCAACTATTAGTAAATTTTGCAAAACCTATACGCAACTATAAGTACATTTTTCAAAACCTGTCCAGCGTTTTTTCTTCCTTCTATTGAGGACAGACTTAGTTTATGGGCATCTGCGACTATAAGTAAATTTTTCAAAACCTGTCCAGCGTTTTTTTCTTCTTTCTATTAAGGACAGAAATGGTTTGTTGACATGCGTAACTGTAAGTAAATTTTGCAAAACCTATACGCAACTATAAATAAATTTTTCAAAACCTGACCAGCGTTTTTTCTTCCTTCTTTTACAGAAATGGTTTTTAAGCATCTGCGACCATAAGTAAATTTTCCAAAACCTGTCCAGCGTTTCTTTTTCCTTCTTTTAAGGACAGAAATTATTTTTAAGCATCTGCGACCATTAGTAAATTTTGCTAAACCTGTACGCAACTATAAGTTAATTTTGCAAAACTTGTCCAGCGCTTTTTCTTCCTTCTATTAAGGTCACGCCTAGTCAGAAATTTCAAAAAATCGATTTTTCGGTTTGAACATTTTCGGTAAGTACAATGTTTGAAGAATATTCCCTAAAAACTTGGAATTAGTCCAATTAAAATTGATGAAGTTACAGGCGTTCACAGTTCGCATAGTCGAACAGAGTATTGAAACTTTAAACGCGTTTTTCTTAAAACCGCATTTTTAACACGGCGACCACGATAACTCTAAAACTACTGCACCGTTTTTTTTTTCAAATTTTTTTCAACAGTGATCGAACAAAGGATTTTTTTTTCGACGTATTGTTTCGTTTTCTTGGCACAAAAACGAGCGATATTTTCATGAAAAGTCAAAATTTTAACTTAGAAAGTCCACCATTTTGTCCCAGATCAATATATCGACAAACCGTTCGTTCAATCACCAGTTACTTTAATATATTAGAGAAATTTTCTTTTGTTTTTGATTTCTGGTAATCCAAATCCGAGTAGCAGTGGTCACCGCGAAACCTGTTTTTTTTTTCAGGAGGATGACCGTATCTTTTTTTTTTATTGCTAATATTTTTTCTTATAAAATGTATATGAAAATACGTGCTGACACATAAATCAACTCAATTTTAAACAAGTTTTATATTTTATGTAAGAAAAATTCCCAAAAAATCACCTATTTTTTCGGCATGACAGAAATAGTTACATTTTCCAAAACCTGTCCAGCGTTTTTTTCCTTCTGTTAAGGACAGAAATAATTTTTGGGCAAGCAAATGTTGCGTTTGTTCTTCCTTCTATTAAGGACAAATAGTTTTTGGGCATGCGCAACTATATGTAAATTTTGCAACACCTGTCCAGCGTTTTTTTCTTCCTTCTTTTAAGGGCAGAAATGGTTTTTAAGCATCTGCGACTCTAAGTAAATTTTGCAAAACCTGTCCAGCGTTTTTTCTTCCTTCTATTAAGGACAGAAACGGTTTTTTAAGCATCTGCGACTATAAGTAAATTTTGCAAAACCTGTCCAGTGCTTTTTTCTCCCTTCTTTTAAGGACAGAAATGGTTTTTAAGCATCTGCGACTATAAGTAAATTTTCCAAAACCTGTCCAGCGTTTTTTTTTCCTTTTGTTAAGGACAAAAATCATTTTTGGGCAAGCAAATTTTGCGTTTGTTCTTCCGTTTATTAAGGACAAATGGTTTTTGGGCATGCGCAACTATATGTAAATTTTACAACACCTGTCCAGCGTTTTTTCTTCCTTTTTTTAAGGACAGAAGTGGTTTTTAAGCATCTGCGACTATAAGTAAATTTTGCAAAACCTTCCCAGCGTTTTTTTTTCCTTCTATTGACAGAAATGGTTTTTGGGCATCCGCGACTACAAATTTTTTTACAAGTTGTTTTATGTTACGAACTGTAAGCGGAAGCGAGTTACAGACGTTAGAAAGCGTTGGACAAGTGATCCCATTCGTAAATTTCTTACGTTTTTCATTCGCCAGCGTCGAATTCTGCAATACTGTATATTTATATAGTGTCCAGCGTTTTTTCTTCCTTTTTTAAGGACAGAAGTGGTTTCTAAGTATTTGCGACTATAAGTAAATTTTGCAAAACCTGTCCAGCGTTTTTTTTCCTTCTATTAAGGACAGAAATAGTTTTTGGGCATCCGCGACTATAAGTAAACTTAAAAAAAAAACTTGTCCAGCGTTTTAATAAGTAATTTAAAAAAAACTTGTTCACCGTTCTTTCTTCCTACTATCAAGGACAGACAGAGTTTTTTAGGCATCCGCGACTATAAGTAAATTAAAAAAAAACCTGTCCAGCGCTTTTCTTTCTTCTGTGAAGGGCACAAATAGTTTTTGGGCAGGCAAAACTATAAGTCAATTTTGCAAAACCTGTCCGCAACTATAAGTAAATTTTGCAAGACCTGTCCAGCGTTTTTACTTCCATCTATTGAGGACAGAAATTAATTTTCACGTTCATAATTTATTTGGAAAGCCAGTTGTTTTTATTTTTTAACGATTTGATTACTCTGCGTCTTGTGAAAAAAATTGGTGCGAATAGTAAATGGCGAAAATTAGTAATCATTAGTACAATCCAAGGCCCTAAAAGGTAAGTTGAAGAAAATTCGAAACTTTTAATTTCTTCAATCGCGATGGACTTATAGGTTAATGTGATGGCCGTAAAATTTGTTAGGTTTTATATATAGATCTCAAATTCAAAACGACTCACCTACTATCCCTGCAGAAAAATTTTAGGCTCTAGAAGTTAAGTGAAAGATGTTACCGGCGTGTCTCAGGTAGAGGTGACAGTTGGGTTCTGTAACAAAGAGACACATTTATTAGTAAACGACTCCAAGGTTAACCGACTTTGGCAACGAAGTACAACATTGTTTTTTTCTGGACCGTTTGGGATGGATAGGAGAATTGGGAGGCACAGGGCTCCTTGGTAAGGCCTTTTTAGGCAACGCACCTAATCAATTAGCGCCCAGAGGATCTATTAAACAGTTTCACAATTGTTGTGCTTACTTGAGCCCCAGTGCCACGTCAAGGCATCGCCGGGTCAACCGGCTGATAACGATATCAGGCTGAAAGGATCACTAACTGGGGTCAACATGCGGATAACGGTATCACGCCAGAATGGTCACTAACTGGGGTCAACGGGCGGATAACGGTATCACGCCGGAAGGGCCCCTAACTGGGGTCAACAGACGGATAACGGGTCACTAACTGGGGTCAACAGGCAGATAACGGTATTAGGCCGGAAGGGTCTCTAACTGGGGTCAACAGGCGGATAGCGTTTAGATAAAAGTAAGCCCGATGTTAATGTCACAAAATCACTGGAGCACTGTTTTCGCACCAGGGTTATATCGGGTGTTTCGGATCCCCGTACACCCCAAATATTTTTTTGTGAGTTTATCACATCAATTGATTCATAGAAACCATGGGCTTCATTCAACTGATTGGATTGTAGGATAGCAAACGTTGCTATGTTTTACATCCAGATAATTTCATTGCGAAAACAAATCCCAATTTTCTATTCCATAATCTCTACACCCACCCAGAAACTTGTCATCTTACTTCGACTGGTATATCACATTACGAAAAGGTTCTTGAAGCTAATGGGAAAAGAAATTGATTTTTTTTTTAAATCTCGACGCGCACGCAAGTTAAGAGTACAGACCTGACAGGTTATACATTAAGATGTCCCGCCTGTCGATAACGTGCGTTTACTTAGAGTCCACACCGGAGAAGCAGCTGAGCTGGATACGTCCGCACTTCGTCAGAAAATCGATCTTGCAACTTCCCACTTTATTAATCGCGACGCGCACACGGGTCAAGCAATGCCCCCGGCGTTCGCCACATTAAACATTCAGACGTCTCTTTCGGCGATAACGTCAGCTTAACTCATGTACCTTATTTGTAAATGTAGTTCCGGACCCCGAAATCGATTTTGGCGCTCATCACTTTATTTATCGCGATGCACACTTGGGTCAAGAGAAACTCTGGGAAGTTGGCACATTATAAAATTTAATATTACAGCCGAAGATGAACATTAATATTCAAGGTCCAGCAGAAATCTCACGATTTGCCACATTATAAAATTTAATATTACAGTTGAAGATGACATTAATTCAAGGTCAAACGAAACTCTCGAGAGTTGCCACATTATAAAATGTAATATTACAGTTAAAGATGACATTCTTTTAGGGTCAAGCAAAACTCTCGCAATGTAATAATATTACAGTTGAAGTTTGACATTCATTCAAATTTGAGCGGTGAAAAAGTGCGCCTTTGAAACGATCGCGAGGATTACACGGGTCACGGGATACTCTCCAAACCGGATGCTTTGTATATTCAAACGTCCGTCTAGCTATTAAACTTGATGGTAATTACACTGCGAGGCTTTAAAGGGAAATATTAGCCCTTACAAATTCAGTGGACAATGATCAATTTTCATTATTTGCAGTTGTTATATGAGTAAAGCGGGCGTTGGAGATCTTGTACCTTGATTAAACACGGTAGATTACATAATGGAACAACACAATCGCACAACGTTCTGAAAGGATTATTGTGTGAATTTAAAGAAAATTGAGAAATTGAGTGAGACTGTAAGTGCGTAAAAAAAAAATCCAGATGTTTTTTCGATTTTTTTGTTAATTGCAGAGAGTTGTCATACTGCAAACAATTGGTAAGGCGCTTAAAAGAATAACTGTGAGTTGCTTATTTTTTTACAAGTTGTTTTATGTTTCTAACTATAAGTGGAGGCGAGTTACAGACGTTGGAAAACGTTGGACAAGTAAATTTCTTACGATTTTCATTCGCCAGCCTCGAAGCAATAATACTATCACGTAGTATTGTGCAATACTGTATATTTATATTATGCTCGACGATTTGAAGTGATAGAAGGGAGTTACAGAAGTCGAGTGGAAAAAAATCGTTTTTTTTTTTGTTATTTGCAGTGAGTTGCCACACAGGAAACGGTTTTTTTTGGTCGCATAAAAGAATAACTGTAAGTTGCTTATTATTCTACAAGTTGTTTTATGTTTCTAACTATAAGTGAAAGCGAATTACGGACGTTGGAAAACATTGGACAAGTAAATTTCTTACGTTTTCAATTCGCCAGCCTCTAAGAAATCACGTAGTATTTTGCAATACTGTAAATTTATATCATGCTTGAACGATTGAAGCAATGGACGCGAGTTACAGACTTTGAAAAACGTTGGACAAATGATCTCATTCGATTTTCTTCCAATAAACTCATATTTACC
Organism: Ocypus olens; assembly: GCA_910593695.2. NCBI lineage: Eukaryota > Metazoa > Arthropoda > Insecta > Coleoptera > Staphylinidae > Ocypus > Ocypus olens. The sequence goes on along the minus strand of OU343055.1, from coordinate 2,164,428 downwards.
CATTCGTGACAGTAAAACGGTTCATCTAATTACATCGGATTTTTTCAATACTGTAAATATATAGTACACTAACGGTTCTCAGTTAGCCGCAATAATTTACGATCGTTTCTAAAGGTCGAACGGAGCGCACCATTTCTCTAGTGCGATTCGAGTGAAAAAAAATCGACGTTTTCTCGATTTTTTGTAATTTGCAGAGAATTGTCGCACTGGAAACAATTTGCTGGGCGCATAAAAGAATAACTATAAGTTGCTTATTTTTTTACAAGTTGTTTTATGTTTCGAACTATAAATGGAATCGAGTTACAGTAAAACGTTGGACAAGTGATTCGTAAATTTCTTACGTTTTTCATTCGTCAGCCTTGAAGCAATAATACCATCACGCAGTATTCTGCAATACTGTATATTTATATTATGCTCGACCATTTGAAGGGAGTTATAGTGGAAAAAATAGTTTTTTTCTCGATTTTTTGTTATTTGCAGTGAGTTGCCACACTGGAAACGGTTTTTTTTGGTCGCATAAAAGAATAACTGCAATTTGCTTATTATTCTACAAGTTTTTTTATGTTTCTAACCATAAGTGGAGGCAAGTTACGGACGTTGGAAAACGTTGGACAAGTAAATTTCTTACGTTTTTTCATTCGCCAGCCTCAAAGCAATCACGTAGTATTTTGCAATACTGTATATTTATATTATGCTCGACGATTTGAAGTGACGGAAGGGAGTTACAGAAGTCGAGTGGAAAAAAATCGATTTTTTTTTTGTGATTTGCAGTGAGTTGCCACACTGGATATGGTTTTTTCGGTCGCTTAAAAGTATAACTGCAAGTTGCTTATTATTCTACAAGTTGTTTTATGTTTCTAACTCAAAGTGGAAGCGAGTTACGGACGTTGGAAAACGTTGGACAAGTAAATTTCTTATGTTTTTTCATTCGCCAGCCTCAAAGCAATCACGTAGTATTTTGCAATACTGTATATTTATATTATGCTCGACGATTTGAAGTGACGGAAGGTAGTTACAGAAGTCGAGTGGAAAAAAATCGTTTTTTTTGTTATTTGCATTGAGTTGCCACACTGGAAATGTTTTTTTCGGTCGCATAAAAGAATAACTGCAAGTTGCTTATTACTCTACAAGTTGTTTTATGTTTCTAACTATAAGTGGAAGCGAGTTACGGACGTTGGAAAACGTTGGACAAGTAAATTTCTTACGTTTTTTTCATCCGCCAGCCTCGAAGCAATAATACCATCACGTGGTATTCTGCAATACTGTATATTTATATTATGCTCGACGATTTGAAGGGAGTTATAGTGGAAAACATCGTTTTTTCCTCGATTTTTTGTTATTTGCAGTGAGTTGCCACACTGGAAACTGTTTTTTCGGTCGCATAGCAGAATAACTGCAAGTTGCTTATTATTCTACAAGTTGTTTTATGTTTCTAACTCAAAGTGGAAGCGAGTTACGGACGTTGGAAAACGTTGGACAAGTAAATTTCTTACGTTTTTCATTCGCCTGTCTTATAGCAAGTAGTATTTTGTAATACTGTAAATCTATATCATGCTTGACGATTTACAGACTTTGGAAAACGTTGGACAAATGATCTTATTCGATTTTCTTCCAAGAAACTCATATTTACCCATTTGTGACAGTAAAACAGTTCATCTAATTATATCGAATTTTTTAAATACTGTAAATAGTATAAACCCAGTGACAGAAGGGAGGTCCGCCACCTGGGAAACCTGATTGCCGTGACAATCCCGACAAAACCCGAAACTCTGAAACGTGATTCACATCATATAACCAGTGACGGTTCGCAGGGTTTTTTTCTGGTACGGCCGAGGTAGCAATACAAATAATACAAATAGATTGGGTCAGTTGCAGAGACCGCACTTATCTGTATTACCACCTCTGCTACCTTGGCCGTACCATGAGTCATCCCGCGACCGGTCACTGGTCCATTAGTTCCGCGTATGAGGTGCAATGATGCAAAAATTATGGACGGAATTAAAAGTTAAAGTAATTCGTCTATCGATTAACATGAATAGGACTCGCGGCCTAAAATATATTTCAGGCCCTAGAAGTGAAGTGCGTTGCAATCGATTTTCTCCGTGTTTAATATTAATCTTCATCGCGGAGCGGCCCAAATACTCATCGAATATGAAAAAAAATATATATACGGCGGGATGATTAATCACCAATTTCTCTCGTACATCAGGGTTGGACCGTAATCCCCTAACGTGTATGAGAAAGTCGCTAAGTTGGGGATTCTCCGCGTTTTTCTGTTCCCCGCGTTTTGTTGCCACTTTATACTGCCGCTCATAATTTAAAAAAGAAAAAATAGACAGCTGCGCTCGATCAAGTGGCATCGGGTACTATTGCATGTTTTTTTTTTAGCCATTCAGTCACGACCCGGTTATTATGTATGTATTCAATTTGGGATGAGTAAATGAATAATCTCAGACGTCTACAACAACCATGGACCCGAGCGAATACTTCTCGATCCCCGAAAAATCTTTCGCCCGGGCTGGGATTTGAACACACACGGCACGCGGTGCAACTCTATTGCATGTTATAATATAAAAATTCGGATTTCACTTTTTTTACGAAACAATTGAACAGTGTACTTTCATGGCGTATCAAGTAAATTGCCACTAGTTGCACGTACAAGGGTCCGGCGATGTTGAAATTGTCGACCCTTGAAGTTGAGTGGAAAGGATTAATGAATTTAAAAATGGGCAGTAACGTGTGCCCCGGTTTCGGCGCCAAACTCGCGACGCGGCAGTCTGTTTGTTAAAATGTTTACTGTGGAACCTTTTCGCAATTCTACTTAACAAGTGGAAAGAATTAACGAACGTAAAAGTAGGGAGTAATATGTGTCCCGGTTTCGGCGGATAAATCGCGTGGCGGCGATGTTTACTACGCAACCTTTTCATAATCTAATTAACAAAATGATGTCTGAATGATGCAAACGGTTAAAATTGAGTGGAAAAATCGCGTTTAGTTAAAAAAGATGAAATCTTCATTGAATTTACTTTGCGTGGTCCTCGCGTAACAAATTTAAAGTAGAGGAAGAAACGATGTAATATACCGATTGGTTTATCCCCTCACCCATACAATGCCAATAAGGCTCAGACGTATGGATTAGCTGATGGGATAGAACCTCAAGGATGAATAATCACGAAAAGTCTTTTGCATCCCAGAAGTCTGCACATCATCACGAGGGGAGCACTAAGTGACGCTGCGTGGTTATTAATTGCTGACAGCTCGAAAAACTTCCCCCATGCACGCATTTGTTAGCGACCCCCCAGACACCATACTTTGCGCGGTCTAACCGCCGCTATTAACATCGTCGGACAGCTGTTTTTCATCTCGACGTCAAAACACAATGAAACTCCGCCACCCTTCTGCGTGCGCGGATCACTCGGAACCATTAGAAGGACTATAAATTTAAACCCGCCGATCGGTTAATCCACGTTCGCACTGAAAGGAAAAAAAAACTCCCCTCAGCCGGGGAAAGCTCTCTCGGTGCATGTGTGTGTGTGTTATTGCAGTGGACTGGAAACCATCAGGGTTGCATTCGGTTTGTTTCCAGTAGATTGTTACGCGTACTATGCATACCGCGTGCAATGTGTACAACGCAAATGCATTAGTGAAGCCAAGAAAAAGTGCGGATTTTCGTCGACAGCCGCAGAATTAACACGTGTGCACCTTTTTTTCCGACACACCTAAGAGAGATATAGAGAGGGAGATTTAAAGAGATATAGAGAGGGAGATAGAGAGATCTAGAGAGATAGATCTAGAGAGATAGATAGAGAGATAGATCTAGAGAGATAGATAGAGAGATCTAGAGAGATAGATAGAGAGATCTAGAGAGATAGATATAAAGAGATATAGAGAGATAGATCTAGAGAGATAGATATAAAGAGATATAGAGAGATAGATATAAAGAGATATAGAGAGATAGATATAAAGAGATATAGAGAGATAGATATAAAGAGATATAGAGAGATAGATATAAAGAGATATAGAGAGATAGATATAAAGAGATATAGAGAGATAGATATAAAGAGATATAGAGAGATAGATATAAAGAGATATAGAGAGATAGATATAAAGAGATATAGAGAGATAGATATAAAGAGATATAGAGAGATAGATATAAAGAGATATAGAGAGATAGATATAAAGAGATATAGAGAGATAGATATAAAGAGATATAGAGAGATAGATCTAGAGAGATAGATATAAAAAGATATAGAGAGATAGATCTAGAGAGATAGATATAAAGAGATATAGAGAGATAGATCTAGAGAGATAGATATAAAGAGATATAAAGAGATATAGAGAGATAGATATAAAGAGATATAGAGAGATAGATATAAAGAGATATAGAGAGATAGATATAAAGAGATATAGAGAGATAGATATAAAGAGATATAGAGAGATAGATATAAAGAGATATAGAGAGATAGATATAAAGAGATATAGAGAGATAGATATAAAGAGATATAGAGAGATAGATCTAGAGAGATAGATATAAAAAGATATAGAGAGATAGATCTAGAGAGATAGATATAAAGAGATATAGAGAGATAGATCTAGAGAGATAGATATAAAGAGATATAAAGAGATATAGAGAGATAGATATAAAGAGATATAGAGAGATAGATATAAAGAGATATAGAGAGATAGATATAAAGAGATATAGAGAGATAGATATAAAGAGATATAGAGAGATAGATATAAAGAGATATAGAGAGATAGATCTAGAGAGATAGATATAAAAAGATATAGAGAGATAGATCTAGAGAGATAGATATAAAGAGATATAGAGAGATAGATTTAGAGAGATAGATATAAAAAGATATAGAGAGATAGATCTAGAGAGAAAGACATAAAGAGATATAGAGAGAGAGAGATAGAGAGAGATAGAGAGAGAGAGATATATATATATATAGAGAGAGAGATAGACAGAGAGAGATATACAGAGCATCTTTGCTTCACTATAGGTTCAAAAGCCGCTAATACTAATTGTTGGAGTTATCGGTTGAACATCCGCGAACATAACAAAAACCTCATACGCGAAATGTCCTACTAAAATTCAATTAGTCAAAAATGTACGACCGTACATTATTTGAATCAATTGCAGACCATTAGTTGAACTATAAACTTACACTATTAAATTATTCATCGGTTCCGACGGCCGCGAGTAGTTAATGCACAAGTTATTACGAATATCATTCCCGGCGATTGTTAGGGTCTGTATTGGCGCAATCAACAACAATCCAGTAAGCGCACCATAATCTTTCAGTAGTGATAAAGACCACAATGCATAATGTTAATTGGTGAAGCGGTCGCGGGCCGCCAGCAAAGACGGACTCAAACTAAAATTAGAATCGCACTAGAGAAATGTTATGCTCGCTCCGTTCGACCTCTCAAAACGATCGTAAGTTATTGCGGTTAACTGGAAACCATTAGTTTGCTATGTATTTACGGCATTGAAAAAATGTGATGTAATTAGCGAAAGTGTAAATATGAGTTTTTTTTTATCATTTGTCCAACGTTTTTTTAAGGTCTGTAACACGCTGCCATCGCTTCAATCATCAAGCATGATAAAAATTTACAGTACTAAAAAATACCACCTGATCGCATTATTGCTTTGAGGCTGGGCGAGTGAAAAACGTAAGAAATTTACTTGTCCAGCGTTTTCCAACGGCTGTAACTCCCTTCCACTCACAGTTATGAACACAAAACAACTGGTAGAATAATAAGCAACTTCCAGGTTTTCTTTTAAGCGCCCAGCAAATTGTTTCCGGTATGACAACTCTATGCAATTAACAAATATCGAGAAAACGTCGATTTTTTTTCCACTCGACTTTCAGGGTCTGGAATGTTTTTCTGAACGCACTCACAGTTTCACAACTGGTGGTAATTCGTTAAGCAGATGTTACTTCTAAAACATGATATACGACCATGCACTCGGTCATTACAGACAATGCAAAAATTTACGGTATTAGAAAAATCCGTTTTTCTGCCGCAAAGGTGTAAATATAAGTTTCTTGAAAGAAAATTGTATGGAATTTACTAAAGGGATAATTTGTCCAACGTTTTCCAGCGTCTGTGGCTCGCTTCCACTCACAGTTATAAACACAAAACAACTGGTAGACTAATAAGCAACTTCCAGTTATTCTTTTAAGCGCCCAAAAAAATTGTTTCCAGTACAACAACTCTCTGCAATTAACAAAAAAATCGAGAAAACGTAGATTTTTTTTCCACTCGACTTTCAGGGTCCAGAATTTTTTTCTGAACGCACTCACAGTTTCGCAACTAGTGGTAACTCGTTAAGCAGACGTTACTTCTAGTACATGATATACGACCATGCACTCAGTCAGTACAGACAATGCAAAAATTTACGGTTTTAGAAAAATCCGATGTAATTAGGTGACCCGTTTTTCTGCCGCGAAGGTGTAAATATATTCAGGTTTTACTTCGTTTTATTATTTTATTGAATTTATTTAATGCTTTCTGCAACAAGTAAGGTTGTTTCTAATTTATTGTGTAAATATAAGTTTCTTGAGAGATAATTGTATGGAATTTACGAAAGTGAAGATTTGTCCAACGTTTTCCAGCGTCTGTAACTCGCTTTTGCCTAAAGTTAGAAACATGAAACAACCTGTAGAATAATAAACAATTTGCAGTTATTCTTTTACGCGCCCCACATTTTTTTTCCAGTGTGATAACTCGCCACAAATAACAAAAAATCGAGAAAACGTCTATTTTTTTTTCCACTCGACTTTCAGGGTCTGGAATTTTTTTCTGAACGCACTTACAGTTTCGCAACTAGTGGTAATTCGTTAAGCAGACGTTACTTCTAGTACATGATATACGACCATGCGCTCAGTCATTACAGACAATGCAAAAATTTACGGTATCAGAACAAAACCGACCCGTTTTACTGCCGAATGAGTTTTTTAGAAGAAAATTGTATGGAACTTATAAATGAGATCATTTGTTCAACGTTTTCCAACGTATGTAACTCGCTTCCACTTAAATTTATAAACATGAAACAACTTGCAGAATAATAAACAACTTGCAGTTATTCTTTTACGCGCCCAACTATTTTTTTTTTCAGTGTGACAACTCGTTACAAATACAAAAAATCGAGAAAACGTCGTTTTTTTTTCCACTCGACTTTCAGGGTCTGGAATGTTTTTCTGAAGACACTCGCAGTTTCATAACAGGTGGTAATTCGTTAGGCAGATTCTACTTCTAGTAATGGAATCATTTGTCCAACGTTTTCCGACGGATGTAACTCGCTTCCACTTAAATTTATAAACATGAAACAACTTGTAGAATAATAAACAACTTGCAGTTATTCTTTTACGCGCCCAACTATTTTTTTTCAGCGTGACAACTCGTTACAAATAACAAAAAAATCGAGAAAACGTCGATTTTTTTTCCACTCGCCTTTCAGGGTCTGGAATGTTTTTCTGAAAACACTCGCAGTTTCACAACTGGTGGTAATTCGTTAAGCAGATTCTACTTCTAGTAATGGAATCATTTGTCCAACGTTTTCCAACGTATGTAACTCGCTTCCGCTTAAAGTTACAAACATGAAACAACTTGTAGAATAATAAGCAATTTGCAGTTATTCTTTTATGCAACTAAAAAAACCATTTCCAGTGTGGCAACTCACTGCAAATAACAAACAATCGATTTTTTTTCACCCAACTTCTGTAACTCCCTTCTATCACTTCAAATCGTCGAGCATAATATAAATATATAGTATTGCAGAATACCACGTGATGGCATTATTGTTTCGAGGCTGACTGGCGAATGAAAAACGTAAGAAATTTACCTGTCCAACGTTTTCCAACGTCTGTAACTCGATTTCATTTATAGTTCAAAACATAAAACAACTTGTAAAAAAATAAGCTACTCACAGTTATTCTTTTATGCGCCTAGCAAATTGTTTCCAGTGTGACAATTCTCTTCAAATTACAAAAAAATCGAGAAAACGTCGATTTTTTTCCACTCTACTTTCAGGGTTTGGATTTTTTTTCTGAAGACACTCACAGTTTCACAACTGGTGGTAATTCGTTAAGCAGATGTTACTTATAGTACATGATATACGACTTTACACTCAATCATCACAGACAATGCAAAAATTGAATAATAGAGAAACGTTAGACATCGCAAAAAGTCAACAAATGTAATTTTTTCAAAAACTTACGTGCCTACGTCAACTGAATACCGTCGGGTATACTACATATTTACAATATTAAAAGAGCCTACGTAATTGTATCTGTGATGAATGAAGGAAAAGTCGGGTATACTACAAATTTGCAATATAAATGATTGTACCATCGGTTATATCTGTGATCAATGCAGGGAAAATTGAATAATTTAAAACATTTCAAATGGAACGATAATCAGTTAAGTGAGTCTTGAATATATAACACACAAATCGCTTGAAACATTTAATGTTACTTCGCTAATTGTGAACTTCGCGAAGCATTTCTAAAGCGCTTACAAATGATCGCGAACGTGAATGTGTCCGAAAAAAGGCTTTTAGTGCACATTAGAGGGTATCACCTTTCAGTGCACCACTGGATACGCTCTCGCGTAATCCATCTGCTTCTCACGGACGAATGTGTAAATCGTTTTTGCGGGGTCGCGCTGTGGAGATTGCAAGTTTGGCATACGAGCACGTATATCTCCCCGACTTACTGATAATCTTAACGTATGTTCCCGGTTAAGATTAGCTTAGTTTCAGCTCGTTTCATTGTTCGGGCTTAACCGTCGCGATTGTGCAAATTGGAAGTACTTGAAAAATGGTGTTCCCCAAGTACTAGGGTCCACGAAATTTCGCAAGCGACCTTAGAATTGTGTACACCACCAGTTATGCACGCTCGCTTAAAAAAATACCGCGTTGCGGATTGGAAACCGTAAAATAATTTTCACGGGCGTTTACCTCAGGGATCATGTGACTAGCGTACGCGCCCGTACATTCCCCCAACTTGTCGGCAGTACTTGCATGTGTTACCAGTTTATATTAGCTAAAGTTCTAGAGCGTCGTTGACCTTAGAATTGTGTACACCACCAGTTATACATGCTCGCTTAAAAAAATATCGGGTGTAGTGGGTACAGGCGAGCGCTTGTGTCGGTTGCACCGCGTGCCGTGTGGGTTCGAATCCCAGCCCGGCCGAAAGATTTTTCGGGGATCGAGAAGTATTCCCTCGGGTCCATGATTGTTATGTATACATCTGACATTATTCATTTATTCATCCCAGAATTAAAAAAATGCAAAATTACATATTCGATGTGACTAGATGGCACATGCTTAAGTAAAAAAAAATATCGCATCGCGGATTGGAAATCTTGAAAAAAAAATTGCGGGCGTGTATCTCGGGGATTATACGACTAGCGTACGCGCCCGTACATCCCCCCAACTTGTTGGCAGCACTTGCATCTGTTACTAGTTTATATTAGCTAAAGTTCCAGCGCGTTTAATTAATCCGCTTGGCCGTAGCGGTTACGTAAATCACGAATGACCGAAAATATGTTATCCCCTCCGCCGTTGCGCTCGGGATGACGTTAGATCGACCCGACAAACTCCGCACTATCGACTGACATCTGATTTTCGCCGCCGCGGCAGAATTTTCGGGTTTGCGTCGACCCGTTTAATTTGCGCTCGACCTCCGAGTCGCATTCGCGGTTTTTATAATCTAAATTAGAAATTGCCGCGCATCTCATTGTCTCTAATCTAAATTAGAAATCGCTGCATCTCTTTTTTTTTCTATATATAAATCAGTACGGTAACGTAATGACGTTAATTTAGAATGAAAAGCGTGTCGTTAATTTAAAGCGAGCCGCGCTTGTTTCCAATTTCGTAACTAATCCCCGCGCAGTTAAAGACTACATAAAACGTAATTTACTTCCCAATTAATTCACTCGTAAAATTCGCTGCGTTCAATTAAATCCGCGCCCCGCACACTTGTTCTTTAAACGCCGGGATACACGCACACGGGGGGGCGGGGGTTGCGTTGCGTTCGGTTCGGATGATTATCTCCTAAATAATTAAACGAGGCGGCCGCGTCTACGTTTCCCCGAACTTGTACGCACCTGCGTTGACACTTGCAACGGATTGAGGGTAAAAAAAAAAAAAAACTCGAGCACTTCGAGTTATAATGACGGAGCGATCAACGTCGAACAAATATATCATCACGAACTTTTCATCGTCCTCGGCGGCGGCGGCTAAAAGGGTAGTGTTGTTAAAACTAATTGGGGAGGGGTGAATAAAAAGCCTCGTGCATAATTTACGCCGTAACTACGGCACCGAATCAACACTGGTGTTTACTTAAACCGCTCGCTCCTAATGGATAATTAATAAATATATAAAGTACACATCGCTGGTAACGATCATTTGTCTAACAACTTTCAGGGTCTGTAACTTCCTTCCCCTCGTACGAAAATCAAGTTGTAATATAACCATAAACTCGCTTAGACTCCATTAAGCTCGAAACGCAATTATCCATAAACTAAACAAAAATCGTTATTTTTGCGTCAGACCTTAAGAGTCCGAATTTGTCACCGCAAACTGTCCACATTAGTACACTAGTAGTCATTTGTTAAGTGGTATATGGAATAAATAAAACATTAGTAGGTGTTGGACACACCTATACGTCCTCGTGTGTAAAACTAGTAGTCATTTGTTAAGTGGTTTATATACCGGGTGGACCATTTAATGTGTTTTCAGGAAATATCTTCGAAACAAGAAACTTTAGAAAAAAATGACCCAAACAAAAAATGATTGTATTGAAGGGGGCCATAATAACATAATTTTGTTTTTTTCATAGATGGCGCTGTTGTTGCTAAATCGAGGTCAACTTAGTTTTTTTAAATGGAAACCCCTACTTTTTATTACAGAATCAGAGTCCTTGTTAAAAAATGAGAAGAATTCACTCAGATAACTTTTTCGTCAGAGTGATAGATGGCGCTGTAATCACGAAAAGAAGTTGTTGCATTTGGACGCTGGCGTATTCGAACTTCGCGCGCATGTGTGTATGTGTGTGTGTGGTGTGTGTGTGTGTGTGTCAAAATATGACGTCGGCCGTATTTCCATGAATTACAATTTTAAATTGAAAAATAGCTGGAAATAGCTGGATTTTGATGCTTTCTTTGACTGAACAAAAGAAAATTTAGTTTGGTAATCAGTCGGTCTTCTGCATTGACGGCGAAAACGTTACAATGGTGCGGTATACTATCGCGGAAAAGGCCGACATGATTTTCGTGTATGGTGAAGCTAGACGCAATGCACTTGATGCGTGTGGCTTGTACGCGGAGAGGTATCCTGATCGAGATCATCCGAGTCACATGATTTTTCTTCGGATCGTCAACTGATTTGTGGACACTGGCAGCCTAAAACGAACCAGACATCGAAGACGCACCGTAACCCAGGAGAATGCCGAAGTTGATATTTTAGCTGCAGTTGCAGTCAAACCCAACATAAGTTCTTGTCAACTGGCGCGGAGTTCAGGCATCTCCAAAACGAGTGTTCTGCGAGTTCTTCATCGGCATAAATTTCATCCTTACCACGTATCGTTGCATCAAGAACTTCATGGCGACGACTTCCAACATCGAGTGCAGTTCTGCAATTGGGCTCAGCAGCAAATACGCAACAACAATCGTTTCCATGATTCTATTCACGAATCGTGGCCAAATCAACCGGCATAACATGCATTATTGGGCGGAGGAGAATCCACATTGGATCCGACAAGTGGACCATCAACGACCATGGAGCGTCAACGTTTGGTGCCGAGTTCTGGGAGATCACGTCATTGGCCCGTACTTCATCGACGGAAATCTGAATGCTGAAAAATACGGTGAAATTCTGACGGCTCATCTTCCTGCTTTACTCGAAGACGTCCCTCTGCTGACCCGATTAAGACTGTGGTATCAGCACGATGGCTGCCCTGCACATTTTGCCCGTGTCGTCCGAGATATTTTGAACCGCCAATTTCCGAACAAGTGGATTGGTCGTGGAGGTCCGGTGCCTTGGCCGGCACGTTCGCCGGACTTGACAGCGCCGGACTTTTTCCTGTGGGGATTGCTGAAGGACAAATGCTATGCCGACATACCGTCGACGCCTGATAACATGAAGGAGCGTATTCGCAATGCTTGTGCGAACATCAACAGAGACACCCTACGAGAAGTTCAGAGATCGTTTCAAACAAGGATCGCAAAATGTCTCGAGATGAACGGCCATCATTTTGAACACCTGCTCTAGAGATGATTTCAAGTAAGTTAAACACAAGTGCGCGTCTACACACACTTCGACCCAATCGACTTCTTCTAACCTGCCATTTCTTTTCAGCTTCCTACAAATTACGCTCCAGCCGGACATCGACAACATCAACCTGCAGAGCGACACGGGGCTGTCAAAGCTGTCAGCAGCGCTCACGCTGAGCCCAGAATATAAAAAGCAAAATTGAAGTTATTTGTTTAATTTGAAATTATTATAAATTTTGAAATATCAACTTGGAAATGGATCAAAATTATTTATTTTGCATTTCCAAGTCGGTCGATCATACAATTACACTCTTGAATAAAATACTAGTTAAGTTTACGTCACATTCATATCCTTTACAAAAATAATAACAAAATAATGTAACGAACATTATTGGTGATTTTAGACGGGCATGTTCGCGGGTGCGCACACACGCACACGCGCACACACACACATGCGCGCGAAGTTTGAATACGCAAGCGTCCAAATGCAACAACTTCTTTTCGCGATTACAGCGCCATCTATCACTCTGACTAAAAAGTTAGCTGAGTGAATTCTTCTCATTTTTTAACAAGGACTCTGATTCTGTAATAAAAAGTACGGGTTTCCATTTAAAAAAACTAAGTTGACCTCGATTTAGCGACAACAGCGCCATCTATGAAAAAAACAAAATTATGTTATTATGGCCCCCTTCAAAACAATCATTTTTTGTTTGGGTCATTTTTTTTTAAAGTTTCTTGTTTCGAAGATATTTCCTGAAAACATATTAAATGGTCCACCCGGTATATATATGTTACATTAGTAGGTGTTGGACACACCTACTAATACGTCCTCGTGGGTAAAACTAGTAGTAATTTGTTAATTGTTACATTAGTAGATGTTGGACATTCGATTTATTGTTGAACTTCCGTTCCAGATAAACCGATAATCTTACACCAGTACAACAAAGTGGCATTCGACTTGAGAGAAACCGCCGAAGTGGTCTGCAAAATCCAGGCCTACCCGAAACCCGAGTTCAAGTGGTTCTACGGCTCGAACCTCTCGCCCCTGTTGACCTCCTCCGAAGGCCATTACGTCATCAACAATTCCGTGGACGAGAACGACGTTTACACCAGCGTGCTGAGGATCTCCAACATCAAAAACCAAGATTACGGCGAGTACAACTGCCAGGTCGTCAACAGCCTGGGGAAGATCGACGCGAGGATCCGTCTGCAGAAAAAGGGCGCGCCCGAGGAACCCACCAAGGTGACCTCGCTGTACGTCGGACCGAGTTTCGTCACCCTCAGCTGGGAACCGGGATTCAACGGGGGCATCGCGAACACGAAGTACTTCGTCTCGTACAAAAAGGTGCCCGGCGGGGATAACGCGGTCGTCAAGGGGTGCGGCATGGTGACCAAGTCGGCGGACTGGAGCGAGGCGGACTGCCAGCAGAACGTGCCGTGCAACGTTTCGCATCTCGAGCAGCATCAGAGTTACGTTTTTAAGGTAAGGTTGCGAGTTCGCGCGGCGTTGGACAGTTTTTAATGTTGGTGTTTACAGGTGAAGGCTTTGAATACGCAAGGGCAGAGTCAGAATTCGCAGGAGATCGCGGTGACGACGCGCGTCGACCGGATACCCTTGCCGCAGAGGGTGGCGTACGATCCGGCCACGCACGCCCTATCCATCAACGTGCCGATCACGTGTCTACCGCTGGTTGCAGTGGTCGAGACACTGGGTCACGATCTACTAATCCCGACGTGGCAAGTCGTGGACACCCTCCCATTAGAAGTTTCCGGCCTGACGTTCACGTACAAAGAGGCTAACCTCGAGCAACTTGGCAGAAACTACAAGGTCATGGGTCGGTCGCTAGTCGACGAGCCCATTGGAGTCAACGATGATTACACCTCGAGAGTCCGCGTTAAGTTCTGCCTGCGTACGCACCTCGAACACTGCGGGGATTTCGTGGAAGCGGAACGTAAGTCACTCAATTGGTTATCGTTATCACGCCCACTAACCATTCTTTTATTTACAGCCGGTCAAGCTTACATTAAGGAAGCAACCGCTCTAGCAACCCCCACGCTAATCGTAATCGTGGTTTCCTGCATCGTCTTCATACTATTCGTCGGCCTATTGCTGATGTTCTGCCGGTGCAAACGCAACCAAACCAAAAAGTCGCAAGCCAAGGACTACGAGATGGATTCCGTCAGGCCGACCATCGTCACCCAACAGAGCCAAGCCCCGCCTCCCTACTACCCGTCAACCGGAATGGAGAACAAAGCCCTGGAACATTCCCTGGACCTCGCCCTCGCAATGGAGGACCAGAAAAGCGTGTACGCGACGCAAAACGGTTACGGCTATCACGTCGGCAACCCCGACATCCAGGCCCGGCAAAACATCAACGGCGATTGTATGTCCAACGCGTGTTTCATTTCCACCCGCACACACCATTGCTAATCGCTAACGTTTCAGGGTCGAACATGGGATATTTGGAGAACAGCTATTCGAACTCCAACAACGGCGGCAGCGTCAACTCGCAGGACTCGCTCTGGCAGATGAAGATGGCGGCCGCCGCCAACAATTCCGTGAATCAGCTGCAACCGCATATGAACGTCGACAGGCAGAACTCCTACGGCTACGACCCGATCGCGCACGGAGGCTACGGCGCCGTCGACGACTACGCCCCCTATCCTCATATCACGACGCAGAGCAATCACGGCGACGACTACATGCGGAACAGCAACAACCCGTCCAGGCAAGACTACTGTAGCGATCCGTACGCCGCGGTGCATAAGCCGAAAAAACGCATCGAGCAACATATAGGTAAGGTTCCTTAATTTTTTACTCTGTCCAGCGGTATTTTTTCAATTTTATTTTTATTATTCATCCTCCCTAATGCTCGTATTTATATTTTCCTGTCGTATATAATGCTTGGTTTTAATTTTGAACCATGTCCAACGCGATTTTTGTTAATTTTTGTCCTCAACAGTGCTCGTTTTAATTATTTCGCCATGTACGATACTTTGGTTTTATTTATCGGTCTATCCAATGCGATTTTTGGTAATTTTTCGCCCTCAACAATGCTCCTTTTTTATTTTTTCGTCTTGTACGATGCTTGAATTTTATTTTTCGTTCTGTCCAACGCCATTTTTGTTAATTTTTCGCCCTCAACAGTGCTCCTTTTTTATTTTTTCGTCTTGTACGATGCTTGAATTTTATTTTTCGCTCTGTCCAACGCGATTTTTGTTAATTTTTTGTCCTCAACAGTGCTCGTTTTAATTATTTCATCGTGTACGATGCTTTGATTTTATTTATCGGTCTATCCAATGCGATTTTTGTTAATTTTTCGTCCTCAACAATGCTCATTTTAATCATTTCGTCGTGTACGATACTTATATTTTATTTATCGGTCTATCCAATGCGATTTTTGTTAATTTTTAGTCCTTAACAATGCTCGTTTTAATCATTTCATCGTGTACGATACTTAGATTTTATTTATCGCTCTATCCAATGCGATTTTTTTAATTTTTCGCCCTCAACAATGCTCCTTTTTTATTTTTTCGTCTTGTACGATGCTTGAATTTTATTTTTCGTTCTGTCCAACGCGATTTTTGTTAATTTTTCGTCCTCAACAATGCTCGTTTTAATCATTTCATCGCGTACGATACTTAGATTTTATTTATCGATCTATCCAATGCGATTTTTGTTAATTTTTCGCCCTCAACAATTCTCCTTTTTTTATTTTTTCGTCTTGTACGATACTTGAATTTTATTTTTCGCTCTGTCCAACGCGATTTTTGTTAATTTTTCGCCCTCAGCAATGCTCGTTTTAATTATTTCGTCGTGTACGATACTTTGGTTTTATTTATCGGTCTATCCAATGCGATTTTTGTTAATTTTTCGCCCCCAACAATGCTCCTTTTTTTATTTTTTCGTCTTGTACGATGCTTGAATTTTATTGTTCGTTCTGTCCAACGCGATTTTTTGTTAATTTTTCGTCCTCAACAGTGCTCGTTATAATTATTTCGTCGTGTACGATACTTTGATTTTATTTATCGGTCTATCCAATGCGATTTTTTTAATTTTTCGCCCTCAACAATGCTTCTTTTTTATTTATTCGTCTTGTACGATGCTTGAATTTTATTTTTCGTTCTGTCCAACGCGATTTTTGTTAATTTTTCGTCCTCAACGGTGCTCGTTTTAATTATTTCGTCGTGTACGATACTTAGAATTTATTTATCGGTCTATCCAATGCGATTTTTGTTAATTTTTCGCCCTCGACAATGCTCCTTCTTTTATTTTTTCGTCTTGTACGATGCTTGAATTTTATTTTTCGCTCTGTCCAACGCGATTTTTGTTAATTTTTCGTCCTCAACAGTGCTTGTTTTAATCATTTCATCGTGTATGATACTTAGATTTTATTTATTGGTCTATCCAATGCGATTTTTGTTAATTTTTCGCCCTCAACAATGCTTCTTTTTTTATTTATTCGTCTTGTACGATGCTTGAATTTTATTTTTCGTTCTGTCCAACGCGATTTTTGTTAATTTTTCGTCCTCAACAATGCTCGTTTTAATTATTTCGTCGTGTACGATACTTTGGTTTTATTTATCGGTCTATCCAATGCGATTTTTGTTAATTTTTCGCCCTCAACAATGCTCCTTTTTGATTTTTTCGTCTTGTACGATGCTTGAATTTTATTTTTCGCTCTGTCCAATGCAATTTTTGTTAATTTTTTGTCCTTAACAATGCTCGTTTAAATTTTTCATCGTGCACAATACTTGGATTTTATTTTTCACTCTGTCCAACGCGATTTTTGTTAATTTTTCGTCCTCAGCAATGTTGATTTTTATTTTTTCGTCTTGTACGATACTTGTATTTTATTTTTCGCTTTGTTCAACGCGATTTTGTTTGTTTTATTTTTGTTATTCGTTATCCCCAATGCTCGTTTTATATTTTTCGTTCATATATGACGCTTGGTTTGAATTTTTTGCTCTGTCCAACGCGATTTTTACCTATTTTCGCCAATCTGGAAGCTCCATTTATGTTTTTCCATCCTGTCCAGCGTTCAACTTTCATCTTGTGATGGATTTTTGTTGTCCAGCGCACTCTAAACACAATTATTTTGTTACAGATTCGCCATATCATGACGTGAGCGGCCTTCCCGACCCCTACTTGGAGCAATTGGAGGACGAAAAACCCCCGCAGCACATGTCCCTCAACTACGAGGAGAGCTTGGAGAGCGGCTACTCGACTCCCAACTCGCGGACGAGGCGCGTCATCCGTGAGATCATCGTCTAGAGAGATCCACAAATCCGCACACCCACACACACACACACCACTTGCCCATCATCATATCATAATCATCATCAACGACGTTTCTAATAATAAGTAATAATCAACGACGAAAGTAAGCGAGAGTGAGTCGCGCGCCGATCATCGACGACGCCAAGTGAGTGAGAGTGTGTTGTTTACAATCACGTGTACCTGAGGGAACCGCTACGTATTTATTAATTATTTTGTTTTGTTTATCGACGCGGCGAGCGCGCGCACGTCGATCCGTGTTTTGTTTTGTCCCGAGTGTGAGTGCGACATACACGACTTTGCACACTTACACATACACATAAAAGCTGACATAAATAGCAATATATGGACGAGTTTTACTTGTAAACTGTAACTTTAAAATGTGATTATATTTGCAATAAGTAATTGTTGTGACGGTTGTTGTATTCCGGGGGAGGGGTGGAGGAGGTAAGTGAGTGGGCGGCGTTGACTTCTATAGAAGGATTTTACGTTCAAATTGGATCCACACAACTGTTCATAGCATCGTAAGTTGTTACGCAATTGTTAGGTTCGTAAACAACTGTTGCTAAATACTTGTACCATTGTTAAACAACTGTTAAATCATTGCCGAGCAATTGATACATGGCTGTTAAGCAAACAAAACAATAGCCGTTGCTGAAATTATTCAATGGAACATTTGCCAACTTCAGCAACTGCTATCGTTGTTGCTAAGTAACGGTAGCGTGAATCCTAGCGATGATGGACGGCTTGACAAAGGCGCCGCCCTTCTTTCGTTTCGGGGACGGCGTTTTTCTCGTGCCGCCGCTTGAAAACGATTATTTATTTTTGTGCCAAAACGCGTTCCAGAGGCAACGTTGCCGCGTCCGCTCAGTATTTACCCTCCAGTTCCGGAAAAATTGTACTTAATGTGTACTTGTATTTTTTTTTTTTTGTTGTAAAGTAACAAAAAACGACTCACCAATTCCATCCCACATTTTCCATTGTTTTTTTTTTAAATAAATGTTCAAAGATATTCGACTGCCATGTTCTTAGTGGGTAACTTTTTCATCAAATTAATGAATAAATAAATGAATTTTAAATAAAACTTAACTATTATATAAATATAGATATACGGTACGATTTAAAAGTGACTAAATTGACGAATCTACAACGAAATTTTGCAGTATAAATTAGATTTAGTAACGTTTAAACCACGTGTTACAATGACAAATAACCTCAAAACAGCTGTAGAAGTATTATATAAAGCAAGAATCTATAGATGTTGAATAAATTCTTAAAAAATAGCGTTGGTCAGGGGGTACAACATAAATTGAAACCCCTAAACAACTGTAGAAGTATAATATAAAGCAAAAATCTATAGATGGTGGACAAATTCTCAAAAAATGGCGTTGGGCAGGGGGTCCAACATAAATTGAACCTTTGGGGAGGATAGGAAAACATATATGATCGGACGAAAACACCAAAATATGGCGTTGGACAGGGCGGAAAACATCGCACGAACAATAATTGAGCTTTGGGAGGGTGGGAAAATGTTTAAGAAGAATAGTGTCAGACAAAAATACGAAACAAATGCGTTGGACATGGCGGAAAACCCATATTGACTATCGTGCATCACGCGAAAATAGAAATTAAACATTAACGAGGGCGAGAAAATATAAATAAAAATAAAAATGGCGTTGGACATAGGGGAAAACATACATTGACTATCGTGCATCACGCAAAAATAGAAATTAAACATTAAGGAGGGCGAGAAAATATAAATAAAAACAAAAAATGGCGTTGGACATAGGGAAAAACATACATTGACTATCATACATCACGCAAAAATAGAAATTAAACATTAAGGAGGGCGAGAACATATAAATAACAACAAAAAATGGCGTTGGACATAGGGGAAAACATACATTGACTATCGTGCATCACGCAAAAATAGAAATTAAACATTAAAGAGGACGAGAAAATATAAATAAAAACACAAAATAGCGTTGGACAGGGTGAAAACATAAATCAAGTATCAAACATTCATTATACAATACTTTCTACAAATAATTTTGAGCCCGTCATTTCAACACGTAGTTTTAACGTAGTAACTTTCACAACCATCCCCACAATTGTTATGCATTTTTTGAATCGTACTGTATATAAATGAAAAAATAAAACAAATTGATCTCAAAATGTTTACACAAAATATTTTTAACTCGATTTTCGTGGATGGCTTCAGAGAGAATTATATATATATATATATATATATATATAAAGGTATATATAGAGACTAGAGAGGGGCGAGATTTTTTTTTTAATTTTCAAAAATGTGCTATCTTTGTAATTATTTTTGTACATACCTTAATTATTATTATTATTATATATATTATTCGAGAGATAATGGGAAAGATCGTAAAAAAATAGAGAGAGAGACACAAACATATATATTTGACGATTAAAGAAGAAAGACTATTATTTTGTGTATAGTTAAGTCTTTTTTTTATATTTTTTAGTTTTACGTTTATAATTTTATTGTATGTTGTACATAAAAAAACAAATGAATATCGATTTTTATTGTATTTTTGATTTTTGTAAATAAATGTATGTTTATTATATAAAAAAAAAGATATTTTCTTTCCCTAATCCAAATATAAAATTAATGTGCTGGTGTTAATACTTTCAAAACGTTTTTTCGTGAAATATTTGCGAAAAACTAAAAACAAATGAACGTCTGGTTTAATTTTATTTTGCCAACTTCTGCAGTTTTCACACGATTTCATCAAGAGACATGAATGCATGGTGAGAACAGTAAAGAAATTTTGTTTCGGCAATTGGGTTATGAAAAAAAAAATAATTTGTTTTGACGGCTTAAGAAACAAAAGATAATTCTAAATTAATATTGCGATCATAGGTGTTGAAATTAAAAAAATAAGTTAGTGTTATTATCTAAGCAAACGAGATATCTCGACTGCATAACCAACTACTTTTATGAGATTTTGTTTAAATGGAGTACAATCTATTTGTGGTTCTTGTATTAACATTTACCTGAATTTTACACGAATCCAATGGAAATCAAGCGCGTTAAAGCAACCACATAACCTATTTTCAAGATGTTTTAAATAAAAAATAGTCAAAATGATTAATGAATTTTGTCCTAACGTTCAGCCAAAATTTTATAAAAGTCCATCTTACGACAAACAAGTTATTGAGACCTCACAACCGATTTTTTAAGACGATTTCAATTAAATCAATTCCAAATGATTCTCTGATATATCTCAAACGGTTTCTTGAAATTTTAGAAAAATCCGTCGAAAAACAAGCGAGTTTGCTCGACCGAATAACCGAGTAGTTTTTATATACACAAAAGATTATCAGATATCTCTTAAACGGTTTCTTGAAATTTAACAAAAATCCGTCGAAAAACAAGCCAGTTTGCTCGACCGCATATCCGAGTAGCTTTTATATGCACAAAAGATTGTCAGATACCTCCCAAACGGTTTCCTGAAATTAAACAAAAATCCGTCGAAAAACAAGCGAGTTGGCTCGACCGCATAACCGACTATTTTTAGACAATTTCGACAAATAATTTGCAATTCTTTTCAGTAAAATCGCATTAAAAAATCGTCATGCGGTCGCGATAATTCGGTAGTTTTTGTACGAATGTTTGTGAAATTTTAGGTAAACATAAGGTCGTGATCCACAAATTATTTGCACCTTATTTCATTAAAATTGGTTATGTGGTCGCGATAACCAGCTAGTTTTACGACGGATTCTTGTAAAATTTTAGGTAAATGTCTATAAATCGTTTGTACTCGGTTTCATCAAAATTGTCTAAAAATATTCGGTTATGCGGTCGAGATAACTCGCTTGTTTTTTGACAGATTTTCGTAAAACTTTAACTACATGTTTGTGTAAGAATCATAAATCATTTGCACTCGATTCTAAAAATATTCGGTTATGAGGTCGAGATAACTCGCTTGTTTACCGACGGATTTTTGTAAAATTTTAGGTAAATGTTTGTGTAAGAATTTCAAATCGTTTGCACTCGATTTAAATAATATTTTCCAAAATTATTCGGTTATGCAGTCGAGATAACTCGCTTCTTTTCAGGTGGATTTTTATAAAAACTATATAGCTACATGTTTGTGCAAGAATCGCAATTCATTTGCACTCGATGTAAATGAAATCGTCTAAAATGATTTGGTTATGCGGTCGAGATAACTCGCTTGTTTCCCGGCGGATTTTTGTAAAATTTTAGGTAAATGTCTGTGTAAGGATCACAAATCATTTGCACTCGATTTAAATGATATTTTCTGAAATTATTCGGTTATGCGGTCGAGATAACTCGCTTGTTTCCCGACGGATTTTTGTAAAATTTCAGGTAAATGTTTGTGTAAGGATCACAAATCATTTGCACTCGATTTAAATGATATTTTCTCAAATCATTCGGTTATGCGGTCGAGATAACTCACTTGTTTTCAGGTGGATTTTTATAAAAAATTTAGCTACATGTTTGTATAAGAATCGCAAATCATTTGCACTCGATTTAAATGAAATTATCTAAAATTATTCGGTTATGCGGTCGAGATAAC
Organism: Ocypus olens; assembly: GCA_910593695.2. NCBI lineage: Eukaryota > Metazoa > Arthropoda > Insecta > Coleoptera > Staphylinidae > Ocypus > Ocypus olens. The sequence continues at coordinate 2,142,291 of OU343055.1, read as the reverse complement.
TCGCTTGTTTCCCGACGGATTTTTGTAAAATTTCAGGTAAATGTTTGTGTAACGATCACAAATCATTTGCACTCGATTTAAATGATATTTTCTCAAATCATTCGGTTATGCGGTCGAGATAACTCACTTGTTTTCAGGTGGATTTTTATAAAAAATTTAGCTACATGTTTGTATAAGAATCACAAATCATTTGCACTCGATTTAAATGAAATTATCTAAAATTATTCGGTTATGCGGTCGAGATAACTCGCTTGTTTCCCGACGGATTTTTGTAAAATTTCAGGTAAATGTTTGTGTAAGGATCACAAATCATTTGCACTCGATTTAAATGATATTTTCTAAAATTATTCGGTTATGCGGTCGAGATAACTCGCTTGTTTCCCGACGGATTTTTGTAAAATTTCAGGTAAATGTCTGTGTTAGGATCACAAATCATTTGCACTCGATTTAAATGATATTTTCTAAAATAATTCGGTTATGCGGTCGAGATAACTCGCTTGTTTTCCGACGAATTTTTGGGAAATTTTAAGTAACCGTTTCAAAGATATCGGCGAATCATATGCAATTGGTTTTCGTTACGCGACAGATTTTTAACAGTTTATGATTTCGTAAATATCAGATTTTTAACCTTTTTAAAAACGAAAAATCACGTTAATTAAAAAGTGAATAAAAAAATTATTACAATGAGTTGGTACACGATTTATAGTTAGTGATAAAAATCAAATTGTCAGATAGCATCCGATGCGCGTCGGCCTTGGAATCAATTCCGGTCGAAGGAGTTGTGCGCGCTTCGGAAGTAAATTAAAGAAGAGGAAAAAGGGTTAAATGGACTGTTTCTGGACTCGCTCCAGGAAATTTAAAAGAGTGTGAACTGCAGCCGAAACATCCATAAATCAGCGGGCGGCGACGAACATAATTACAAACTTTTTCCGGAGACGGTTCTTCCTCCTTAAATTATTCCCCGATCTTTCTTCTGCGGGTGCGGAACTTTCGCAATGCGCACTTACGTGGACGTCACTCCCTCTCTCTCTCTGCTTCTTTCCGCCTCACTCACACCCTTTCTATCTCTCTATCCCGAGAAAATTTGATAAATTGGGCCAAAATTCGAAATTGAATTTATGGCGGCGGCACGCGCCGTCTTGGAAAAGGGACCGAGAAGGGCTGAGGCAGCAGCTTTTTCCGACGAACTTCAACCCTCGTACACGGGAATCGATGCGCATAAATTAGGGCCGGCTCTCCATTATATACCCCGACTGTAATTAGTTCGGGTCCGAGTTGGGGAACGAGAACGTTCCCTTTTTAGAAATACGAAATAATAAAAAATTTGGAAACGTTTACTAGCTGGCGGAATATTCGAATTTTACGATGGTGGACTGTGCCGAGGTGTGCACGCCGAAGTTCAAGTGCGTGCGAACGTATTAAAAGACATCGAGCTCCTTTAACTGCAGTTCAAGTGCGAGCGAACATTTTAAAAGGCATCGAGCTCTTTGGGCTTCAGTGCAAGTGCGTGCGAACATATTAAAAGACATAGAGATCCTTGGGGTGCAGTTCAAGTACGAAGATATTAAAAGACTTCGAGCTCCTTGTACTGAGTGTGTGCGAACATATTTAAATACATCGAGCTCCTTGGGCTGCAGTTCAAGTGCTTGCGAACATATTAAAACACATCGAGTCCGTTGACTGCAGTTCAAGTGCATGCGAATTTATTAAAAGTCAATACATTAGATCGAGCTCCTTGAACTCCACTATAAAAGATAAGTATTCAAACTTCTGATTAATAATGCGTTAAAAACAAATGATTGATGATTAAAAATTGACTTTTTCGGGAGATATAACATTTATTACGACAGAAATTTTGACAGATTCATCTTGAATAATCGCTCGAAGAATATTATCGCGGTGGCAAACATTTCAGAGCTAAAAATAACATTTTTGAAATAAACGCAGTAGCGTAGATTACAGGGGGCACACCTATACATATAGAAATATACTTTTCAATGGGGGAAAAAAGTTTGCACCCACGCTACGCCACTGAATAAGCGATGCATCTAACAATACGTTTTTTTTTTACTAACGCCCACTTAATTACATAATAAATATAACAAATCAGAAGCCTCCAGTATTCATAAAATTAGAAAGAAAAACGACAAAATTTCAATTGTTTCCAGTCGATACTAGCAGTGACATCTGTTAAGCTTTATATATAATACATAATGAAATCTGTAATATCTAATGTAAGTTACTGTAACGAAAGGAATAACAGATTCCTTTACTTTATTACTGTAATTCCGTTACATCCTGTAACGTAAAAAAATAGGCCACTGAAATATCACTTGGTAAATTACTGTAATTTAAAATTACCTTCCGAAATCGCATTCCTAAAATTTATAGGAAATTTCACCCCCGAAATAGGCGATCATTTTCATTTCAGATGTAAGGTTCGAATATCAGAATCCTTAATTGTTATCAAATTACAATTTTCAGTCCTTAATTGCTAAATCCGAGATGAGAATAAAACAACAATCCAAAAAAATGCATTCAACGATTTGAAAAATTGCAAAGAATTTATTTCAATACATAAAACAATAATCCATTTCGGATTTTGCATAAAAAAAACAATTGCCATTTCCAACAAAATGCTAAAACGGGAGGAGGGAAAATGTAATTAGGGATTAATACGATAAAATCTGGATTTAATGAGTCGGTAAATATAATTTCAGCTTTAATTTAAGCAAATTACAGTTGATTGTACTTTAAATTGACATTGGAGTTGCTTTACTGTTTGTCTTGCAATCACGGCGACTGTTGATTTAAAAAATTAACTGCGTGATGGGGTATAAAAGAAGGAAAAAAAATGTAATGCTTCAATAAGCAGAACATGTTTTAATTTTGCCTAAAATAAATTACAATGTTAACAATTTTGATGATCGTTTCTTGCACCATTTGCTCTGCAAGGAGTGGTAAATCTGGCTTGGTAATGGATTTAATCGATAACTACGAAAATTATCGAGCTTTCCGTGTGTTGCATTTTTTCTGTCCCCAATCAGGTAATGATTATTTGATTTATTAAAATATTGCCGGATGTTTCCGGTTTTTACTAGCGGACTCGATATCTCGCAAACTGGATGAAGTTTCGAAACGCGGTTTTCACTATTGCATTCGGAAACACGAAGCGTTTCCAGTAGTAACATTTTCAAAATACCGGATGTTTCCGGTTGCAACTAGCGGTCTCGATATCTCGTAAACGGGATGAAGTTTCGAAACGCGGTTTTCACTATTGCATTCGGAAACACGAAGCATTTCCAGTAGTAGCATTTTCAAAATACCGGATGTTTCCGGTTGCAACTACCGGTCTCGATATCTCGTTAACGGGATGAAATTTCGAAACGCGGTTTTCACTATTGCATTCAGAAACACGAAGCGTTTCCAGTAGTAACATTTTCAAAATACCGGATGTTTCCGGTTGCAACTAGCGGACTCGATATTTCGTCAACGGGATGAAATTTCGAAACGCGATTTTCACAATTGCATTCGACAATACGAAACGTTTCCAATAGGAACATTTTTAAAATACAGGGTGTTTCCGGTTTCAACTAGCGGACTCGATATCTCGCAAACGGGACGCAGTTTCGAAACGCGGTTTTCATTATTAAACTTTAAATTTATGATTAATTATTACACAATATGTTTCTTTCAGAATCGATACTCATGTCTAAACACCTGTCGAATTCCGAATACTACAGTTCAACGTTCGAGCGCGAAATTCCCGTTTTGATCCCTTCGAATTCTGCAATTTACGTGATGGATTTAAGCTGTGAAAACACGTCCGGAATCATAGACGCGGCTAATAAGAGGGAATTATTTGCGTCGCCGTACCGTTGGATTCTTTTCAATTCTAAAGGGGGAATGCCTGAAATCGACTCGCTGGTGGATAGTGATGTAATTTTAGCAACCGTAAACAACGGCAGCAGTTTCGAGCTGCAAAAGATTTTCCGAAGAAAATTGCGGGCCGAATTGGTTTACGAGAGATACGGACTTTGGAGGGAAATTGGAGGATTGGAAATCGTCGAGGGTTTCGAGGAGAACGCCGCGGTGAGAAGGAAGGATTTGAAAGGGACGGTGTTGAATACTTGTTTGGTTATCACGCACAACAACAGTTACAGGCATTTGATTGATAAGAGGCGAGTGTTAAAGATCATTATTACATCCATAAGTTTAAGTAGGATTTAGTGGTTATCAAATGAAAATTATTGTAGTCAGGGGTAGCGGTGGCTCTCGTGGATGTTCGGCGGTGGGAAAATGGAAGAAAATTTGAGCGAAGCAGCAACGAAATATTTGCTTCCTCTATAAGAGTAAGTTGTGCAGCACGAGCGACATCTTTGTCTTAGCCCTCCCTATGGAAATCCACGAGCCGCCGCTGGTCAGGGGGGGGGGAGTGACTATCGGGCTTGACTCTAAGACGCAGCAAACCTGACTATAGCAAGTTGTAATTTTAAATAATTGTAATGCCATTGCTGTTACACTTTTATTCAATGTCATATTGATGGATTTTCAGTTTACACATGTTTGTGGGTGAGTTATTATATGCGTGACCCCCCCCCCCCCCCCCAAGCCAAATTTCTGGGTGCGCGCCTGGTCTTCTAAGCCACATTTCGTAGATTACTGCAAGTATCGTATTGTAAGAAAATTTTACATCCATTGAATTTTGAGTTGAATATTGCAGAGAAAAACACATTGATACCATAGCAAAAGTAAATTACGTTTTCATGGAGCACATCGGCGACCTTCTCAACGCCACCATGAACTACTCTGTGGAACCGACTTGGGGTTACATGGATAACAATTCCAATTGGAATGGGATGATAGGAGAGCTGACCAAAAACCAGGCGGACATTGGAGGTACACGCACTTAGCTTTAAAATATGATTATTAGTAGCTGAACAGGAGTGAATGCAGTGGGGATTTGAGGGAAATCAATTAATGCACCTCTGACGCTCATTTAATTTATTTCGAAATAGTCGAAATAGTCAAGTCAATAGATAAAGACAGAAATGGTGTTATAAAGTTGTCCAACGCGGTGTCCGACGTCCGCGTGCGGAAATTGTCAAAACCGAAACAATCAAGTCAATAGATAATGACAGTAATTGTCTTATAAAGTTGTCCAGCGCGGTGTCCAACGCGCTTGTGTAGAAATATTCAAAACCGAAATAATCAAGCCAATACACAAAGACAGAAATTGTCTTATAAAGTTGTCCAGAGCGTTGTCCAACGCCCTTGTGTAGAAATATTCAAAACCAAAATAATCAAGCCAATACACAAAGACAGAAATTGTCTTATAAAATTGTCCGACGCGGTGTCCAACGCCCGTGTGCAGAAATATTCAAAACCGAAATAATCAAGCCAATAAATAAAAGTATAAATTGTCTTCTAAAGTTGTCCAATGCCTGTGTGCAGAAACTGTCAAAACTGAAATAATCGCAGAAATTGTCAAAACCAAAATTATCAATCGAAGACATGGTCGAAAAACGCCAAACAGAGTCAGATTACGAATAGTGCGATCAAAAAAATAATCATCGTGGACCAAATGTTATTTTTTGAAGTATAAGTTTTACGGTAAATTACAGGAACTCCGTTGTTTCTGACCAGCAACAGGGTACCGATAATCGACTACATCGCCATGACCACTCCGACAAAATCGAAATTTGTCTTCAGGCAGCCGAAACTCTCTTACATCACAAACGTCTTCACGCTGCCCTTCAACACCAACGTTTGGTGCTCATCTGTGGCTTTAGTCTCCGTCACCGCGTTGGCGCTGTACCTGGTCATCAAATGGGAATGGTACAAGAAGAGAGTGTACGGTGTTGATGAAGACGGCGTAAGTATGATTCCTTACGGATATCGCTCATCTTCAACTGTCAAAATCAGAATAATCAAGACAATAGATAAAGACAGAAATTGTCTTATAAAGTTGTCCGACGCCTGTGTGCAGATATTGTCAAAACTGTAATATTCAAGCCAATGCATAAAGACAGAAATTGTCTTATAAAGTTGTCCAGCGCGGTGTCCAACGGTCTTGTGTAGAAATATTCAAAACCGAAATAATCAAGCCAATAGATAAAGACAGAAACTGTCTTATAAAATTGTCCGACGCCCGTGTGCAGATATTGTCAAAACTGTAATAATAAAGCCAATAAATAAAGACAGAAATTGTCTAATAAAGTTGTCCAGCGCGGTGTCCAACGCCCTTGTGTAGAAATATTCAAAATCGAAATAATCAAGCCTATAGATAAAGACAGAAACTGTCTTATAAAGTTGTCCGACGCCCGTGTGCAGATATTGTCAAAACTGTAATAATCAAGCCAATACATAAAGACAGAAATTGTCTAATAAAGTTGTCCAGCGCGGTGTCCAACGCCCTTGTGTAGAAATATTCAAAACCGACATAATTAAGCCTATAGATAAAGACAGAAACTGTCTTATAAAGTTGTCTGACGCCCGTGTGCAGATATTGTCAAAACTGTAATAATCAAGCCAATAAATAAAGACAGAAATTGTCTTATAAAGTTGTCCAGCGCGGTGTCCAACGCCCTTGTGTAGAAATATTCAAAACCGAAATAATCAAGCCAATAAATAAAGGTATAAATTGTCTTCTAAAGTTGCCCGACGCCCGTGTTCAGAAATTGTCAAAACCGAAATAATCAAGCCAATAGACAGAAATTGTTTTGAAAAATAGTCCGACGCCCGAGTGCAGAAATTGTCAAAACCAAAATAATCAAGCCAATACGGGCAGAACGACCTCAGGTCGATAGCCCGGACAGACTAACCCCTATAACTTCACACTGTATAAATGTTAATTTAAAGATATCTTACTGTCTCGATAAAGATGTTTTCTCTCTCTCAAGGCAATAGATAAAGGCAAAAATTGTCTTATAAAGTTGTCCGACGCCTTGTCCAGCGCCCTTGCGCAGAAATATTCAAAACCGAAATAATCAAGCCAATAAATAAAGGTATAAATTGTCTTCTAAAGTTGCCCGACGCGTTGTCCAACGCCCGTGTGCAGAAATATTCAAAACCGAAATAATCAAGCAAATAAATAAAGGTATAAATTGTCTTCTATAGTTGCCCGACGCGTTGTCCAACGCCCGTGTGCAGAAATATTCAAAACCGAAATAATCAAGCAAATAAATAAAGGTATAAATTGTCTTCTAAAGTTGTCCGACGCCCGTGTGCAGAAACTGTCAAAACCGAAATAATCAAGCCAATAGATAGACAGAAATTGTTTTGAAAAATTGTCCGAAGCCCGAGAGCAGAAATTGTCAAAACCAAAATAATCAAGCCAATATGGGCAGAAAAACCTCAGGTCGATAGCCCGGACAGACTAACTTCTATAACTTCACACTGTATAAATGTTAATTTAAAGATATCTTACTGTCTCAATAAAGATGTTTGCTCTCTCTCTCAAGGCAATAGAGAGAGACAGAAATTGTCTTATAAAGTTGTCCGACGCGTTGTCCAACGCCCTTGTGTAGAAATATTCAAAACCGAAATAATCAAGCCAATAGACAAAGACAGAAATTGCCTTATAAAATTGTCCGACGCGTTGTCCAACGCCCGTGTGCAGAAATATTCAAAACCGAAATAGCCAAGCCAATAAATAAAGGTATAAATTGTCTTCTAAAGTTGTCCGACGCCCGTGTGCAGAAAAATTGTCCGACGCCCGAGTGCAGAAATTGTCAAAACCAAAATAATCAAGCCATTAAGGGCAGAAAGACCTCAGGTGGATAGCCCGGACAGACTAACCCTTATAATTTCACACTGTATAAATGTTATTTTAAAGATATCCCACTGTCTCAATAAAGATGTTATCTCTCTCTCAAGGCAATAGATACAGACATAAATTGTCTTATAAAGTTGTCCGACGCGTTGTCCTGCGCCCGTGTGCAGAAATTTTTGAAACCGAAATTACCAAGCCAATAGATACACACAGAGATTGCCTTATAAAGTTGTCCAACGTGGTGTCCGACGCCCGTGTGCTCAAATTGTCAACACCGAAATTACCAAGCCAATAGATAAAGACAGAGATTGCCTTATAAAGTTGCCCGACGCGTTGTCCGACGCCCGTGTGCTCAAATTGTCAAAACCGAAATTACCTAGCCAATAGATAAAGACAGAGATTGCCTTATAAAGTTGTCCGACGCGTTGTCCAACGCCCGTGTGCAGAAATTTTCAAAACCGAAATTACCAAGCCAATAGATACATACAGAGATTGCCTTGTAAAGTTGTCCAACGCGGTGTCCGACGCCCGCGTGCTGAAATTGTCAAAGCCGAAATAATCAAGTGAATAGATAAGGACAAAAATTGTCTTATAAAGTTGTCCGACGCCTCTAGAATTTTAGCCCCACTATAAAACGTGCACGATTGTGATTTTCTCTTTAGAAACATCCAACGGATACGGAACTTCAAGACTCCGTCCAGGACGTCGTGCTGATGGCCTGCGGCGCCGTGTGCCAACAAGGGTCCAGCGCCATACCTTACAACAGCTCCGGAAGAGTGATCACCATCCTCCTCTACGTCTCGCTGATGTTCCTGTACACCTCGTACAGCGCGAACATTGTCGCCCTGTTGCAATCGTCGTCGACCAGCATACAGACGCTGAACGATTTGCTGCATTCGAGGCTTCAAGTGGGCGTGGACGACACCGTCTTCAATCACTTCTATTTCCCCGTAAGTTATTATTTAGACAACAGCGGAAGTATTGCGTTAAAGTGAACTTTTTGTATTTTTAAATTAGGCGGCTTTCAGTGACGGCTCGCGGGGTTAGCAGTATTGTGACAGGGTCTTAAAAATTTACGAAAAAAACCTGTGACATGATATATGGAAGCCGCCAGTGACGGCTCTCGGGGTGACTCATGGAACGGCCGAGGTGGTATCTCTGTCTCACTCTTTCAAAACAGGAAGTGCACAACTCGCACTCATAGGCTCTTATGAAATGCAGGCGTACAGGACGGCAAATGTAAGTTGGCCAGACGCGCAGAGAGCAAGCGAAAGCTCTCTCTCTACAGCCGGCCGAGTACAGTCTTTCGTTCTTCGCGTACGCTATTCATTTACAACACTATCGGGCGCTCTCCTCCACCGTCACTTTTGAAAATGAATGTACAAGGCGCGCGAACTCTTCACGAAATCTATCGAGAGCGCCCTTCGAAGGTTCCGTCCACAATTTTGCCACTGCGCAACGACAAGTTACGTTTGCCGTCCTGTACACCGGATGCGCACGGAGAGATGGAAATGGGGCAGGTGAGGGATGCGTTGGGGCGATGAGACATGTGGCGGACAATACTCCCGGGTAGATAGGTGATGCGAAGATGTCACCTGCCACCTCGGCCGTACCATGAGTTACCTCATGAGCCGTCACTGGTGGCTTCCATATATGATGCCACGGGTTTTTTCGTGAAATTTTAAGACTGTCATAATACCGTTCACAATTCAGTTTACCGCCTCCTCTCCCTAAACCAGTAAATCCTTTTAGGGAAGCCGCCTTATTCAAAATGTATCACGAAGTTAATTTTTTTTGTAGAACGCATCTGAGCCAGTCCGCAGAGCGCTGTATTTACAGAAGGTCGCACCTCCGGGACAGACCGAACGATATTTCCCTATCGAAGAAGGCGTCAAGAGGATGAGGCAAGGACTATTCGCGTTTCACATGGAAACCGGCGCGGGATACAAGATTGTGGGTGCGTTTATTAGAACAAAAATAATCTTTAATACCGGTAGTAACTAATAACTTCATTTCAATCCAGTAACGGCTCTCAGGGTGACTCCGAGGTAGCAGAGGTGGTAATGTAGATACTTGCGGTCACCCTACCTACCTGTATTGCCACATCTGCTACCTCATTCATGGTACGGCCGAGGTAGCAGAGCTGGTAATACAGATCTCTGCAACCGACCCTACCTATCTGTATTGCCACATCTGCTACCTCATTCATGGTACGGCCGAGGTAGCAGAGGTGGTAATACAGATCTCTCCAACCGACCCTACCCATGCCCTGCGCACTCCATACGAATTAAATTGTTCGCTTTAGAACTTTCGCCCCATACCCATCGGATGGCGCAAGTATCTTAATTTAAATATTACGGGCGGAAAATAGTTACACAATTTGACGCTAGATGCTACAACCTGCTAATTGAATCCGAAAAATCTGGTCTGTCTGAATTAACACCCGTAATAAGATACGGCGAGTTTGTTTAAATAAACAAAATCGTAAGTATTCAAGAGTTCGTTTCCTTTCAGTGTTAGATTAGAAACACGCATAAAACCATTCCGCACATCATGCCTCATCATTATTGTGCTTTTACTTTTTGTAAAAATTCAGAAAGAAATTGTTATATGCATCCGTTCACCCGACGTGAACTGGTAAGAAAATTTGCAAGTACATAATAACGTATTATTTAAAGTGATTGTTGAATATCTGTGTTGTGATTTTATGTGAACTTTTTCGGTGTCAACTGAATTGCTACTTTCTCCGTACGAAGCATCCATTTAGACGTTCTCTCTTATAACAATTGTTTATTTTCTCCGTGTAAAATAGCGAGAAGTATTGTTTTCTACATTATTTTGGAATTATTTCACCGCATATGTTCAATTTTTAGGGTCTTAGCTGTATCTCAAAAACTATTACAAAACTTGAAATTGTATATTTCAATTTCATGTTGATTCAACTCAATCATTATTCATGGTGTTATTAATTGACATATGTATATATAGGTATATGTTAATAAATATATTATTTTAATCAATGACTTCTTATTAGTCCTACATATTATTTTAATGAACTACCGAAAAATCGAAAATTCATTCGATAACCCGCCTCCCGCTTGCCCCGCGTATACAGCGCCACAACTTACCGATGGGTATGGGGCGAAACTAATATGGCGTCAATGTTGTGTACATAGAGTCGCCTATCTATTTAAGTTTATCTATGACCCTACCTATCTGTATTACCACCTCTGCTACCTCAGCCATACCATGAGTAACCTCGCGAGCCGCCTCTGGACCCTACCTATCTGTATTGCCACCTCTGCTGCCTCGGCCGTACCCTGCGAGCAGTCACCGTTTTAATCTTCAGGATTATGGAAAAAATGGTGATGTGGCCATCATGCTACTTTCTCCGATTTTATCATCATTTATATTTACACTTTCATGGTTTATTTTCTATTTAAATCATATTTTAAATGTACATCAAGCGTTTTGTAGACTCGCATGAAACTGACGTTTAAAACGTCAAAATTATAAAAGATGGAAAAATTATACTTTAAATTCAAAAACTCAGTTTACTCAAAAACTAAAGCGATTTCGAAAAAAACTTTAATAAATAAATTTGCTGTAACTATTATCGTTTCATAATTATAAACCAAAAATTGAAATAAATTTAATAAAATTAATAAATTTTTTTCTCGAATAGCAATGATTTTATGAAAAATGTTTTCAAGCAAAAGATGTTCATTTCTTTGTTGTCTTCAATGTTTATTTAAATGTTTTTGTGTTATTTTTCATATTTAAGAAAATATTGGCAAAAAACAAAAAACAGTTAAGGTAAACACCCACTTCCGGTGTACGAAATTTTACCAAAAGCTTTTCAGTTCTTCAGATTATCAAATAAGACGTATGTTGAAAGTTTAATATCAATTGCTCTATTGGGTTTTAAGATACAGCGCACACAAACAGACATACACACACACACACACAGACGCAGACACAATTTTTTTTTTCCAGAAATTGTTAAAATGGCATCTAGGGACCCCAAAACGGATATTTCCGTAAAAAAAAATTTTGGAAAAAAAATCACGATCACAATACTTTCTCGTACTTCGTAACGGAGAAAGTAAAAAGATCTATTTTTCTTTAAAAATTTTAGTGGAAACTTTCCTGGAAGACGAAAAGTGCGGCCTTCAAGAAATACAATTTCTGCAAGTACCAGACCCGTGGCTGGCCATACAGAAAAACTCCTCATACAAAGAGATGCTGAAAATAGGGTAAAATCAAACCTTGAGTCCCCTGTTTCAGAAAATCTAAACCCCATAATTTTAGCCTGAGGAAGATCCAGGAGTCCGGCATACAATCCCGCGAGGTCGCCCTGCTCTACACCAAGAAGCCGCCGTGCATCTCGCGCGGCAGCAGCTTTATCGGCGTCAGCATCGTGGACTGCTACCCCGCGGCGGTGGTCCTAGCCGGAGGCGCAATCGCCGCCACACTAATCTTTCTAATAGAAATCCTTTATTACAAAATCAACACAGTCTAAATATAACAAAATATCTCAAGTACAAATTTCGAGTGTGTAAAATAAATAATCGTAAATATTACAGCGTGTGATGATGTGTATAAGTTCCTGATTCGACACTTTTTTAGACTTTCGGTTGTTTTGGTGCTCGGGTGCAGACAGATTAAACCATTGACTAGATCATCGTCGTCGTCGTCAGTTCACGGCACGGGTATGCCCAGTCTTTGTAAGTCTTTGAGGGGGGGCAGCGGTCGCACCGGCCACACGTTGGTCGACTTCAGAGCGTTCGACTCGTTCTGCAGCTTCTCCAGGCTCGTGATGTACGGGTAGATCCGCTGTTCGATCCACTCGGTGATCGTGTAGTTGTCGAAGATCGAGACCATGGTGTCGTAGGCCGAGCGCGCCACTGATAACGCCCCGTGGTACACCCTGGGTAGATCCGCTGTTAGTTCCTCAACACGCAACGGGAGGCTGTAGTTATGCCGTAGGTTGTATTCGGTCAGCCAGCCCTTGCTTCTAGTCGTGGCCTTGAGGAAGTCGATAACTTCGCTTTCGATCGAGTGTAGGCGGTAGGTCAGTCGGAAGAAGGGACTCCCGGGGAACATGCATCTGCCTAGCTTATCCCAGAGGTGAGGGTCGATCTCCAGATTAATGAACGGGCTCCTGCCGCTGTGCTGGGGGCAACTAAGAGCGCTCAAGAGTTGCGTCTTCATCGAGGAATTAAAGTACCCGTGCGACACCGCTAGTAAACTTAAGGATAACGACGGGACGGCGGCCGGAAACAATTCGCAGAGCACCGCGAAGTGATCGTACCTCTGCCAGCCGGTAATAACGATCCCGCTGAACCCGGCCTTGAACGTCAGCGATTGCTGCGTCATGATGTCCAACCATCGCAAATTGTTCTCGAGGTGCCGGCGCGCGTCCGGCACGTACAGGGTCTCCCCGAACGCGCCCTTGAACGCGGACGCGGTCCACGCCGTCTTGAACACCGTCCCGTACTTCTCCCAAACCTGGGGCTGGACGAAACGGTAGATGTCCTCGGCGTAGACCCAAATCATGGGCTCCACCAGGCGGCCGAGCTGCACGTCGAGCATGGTCTGGGTGCTGAGGTGGCGCAGCATGTCGTCCCATATGATCACCTTGATGCCGGGACGTTTCTCGCGCACCAAACTGACGACGTTCTGGACGTGCTTGAGGAAGAGGTTGTCGTGGAGCTCGAGCCGGCAGAGCTCGCACTCGCCCATCTGGAACACCTCGTCGCAGCCGATGTGCAGGTATTTCGCTCTCGGATGCATGTCCAGGACCTGGGGCGAGAAAACATAGTTTTTGACATCATGGCGATGCAAAAAAACTTCTTTGGCAAACTTTTGAAGTTGAAAGTTTACAGAAAGTAGGATTGTAGTGCCACTCTCCGTGTTTGTTTAATTTTAACTCTGTTAGGTTAAATAATAGCAGGGATTGAAAATTTACAAAAAAATACGAAACACGATTTTGTGGGTAAAATTGAAGGAAAATAAGGGGCGGGTGGGTTGTCCTTGTCCCACCCTCCAAATTATGGATGATAAACAAGAGTTTACAGAAAGTACGAAACTATTTACTGCACTGATGAGAATTACAATCCAAAACCGGTCTGTAGTTTAAAGTATTCGTTTTATGTAGCTAAGATTTTTTACAAGATACGAGTTCTTTTGCAAACATCCTGTCTAATAATAGAGTCAGAAGCGTGGTCAAATTATTTTTACGAGCCATAAACGTAACCATTATAAACAGGATGCTTGCCAACATCCGGAAATTATTAATTTTCATATTTAAACAACTTTTCAAAGATCCACCCCAATAAATAAATTAAATATCGGCTGAAAGAACTCTGGTTGATGGCCAATTATCAGACTAATCATACAATCATTTGTAAACATTTTCTGTATATCTAAAGTCTGATAATAAAGATATTGAATACGGGGTATTGAATTATAAAACGGGCCATAGGGATTTACATGTAAAATTTAAAATGTGTTAATATTGGCTCCCCTAATTATTTGACAGTATCAGTCTTCTTACATTATTTTTCAAGATTTTCAGCTGAATCATTTGTGACCTTACATAATGGTTTCTGCAGAGTATTTACCGAGATATTTGCAAAAAACTTTACAACTATTTTGAATTAAAAACATAGGCTTGCCATGAAATCATAATGGCCGATTGACAGTATTGACAGTATCAGTCTTCTTACATTATATTTCAAGATTTTAAGCTGAAACATTTGGTACCTTACATAATGGTTTCTGCAGAGTATTTACCGAGATATTTACAAAAAACTTTACAACTATTTTGAATTAAAAACATAGGCTTGCCATGAAATCATAATGGCCGATTGACAGTATTGACAGTATCAGTCTTCTTACATTATTTTTCAAGATTTTAAGCTGAAACATTTGGTACCTTACATAATGGTTTCTGCAGAGTATTTACCGAGATATTTGCTAAAAACTTTACAACTATTTTGAATTAAAAACATAGGCTTGCCATGAAATCATAATGGCCGATATTTCACTTTGTTGTTGTTTGAAAAAAGTGACAGTTGCTGTCAGATTACGATTTACAACCGGCCATGTATTCCACACAAGATAAAGTATTTATAAGTAAATGGTTTTACACAGGGGCGGCTCGTTATAAAGAGCCAAGGAGCCATGGCACTACCTCTAGTTTTGAGCTCACCAAGAATTTTTAAGTATTTCTTAAAATTATTTTTGTTTGATGGTGTTACAGATTTAGTGCATGTCTGGGACAAAATGTAAACGCACGATGAATCGAAAGGACACATAAATCATATTTTCAGCTTGTTCGGTTGTTTGAAATTATGAACCTTTACTTTACAACTCAATATCGTTGCTGTTAACATTACATGACGTTTCAGGCCAATCTAAAGCCGCCATTACACACATTGAGTTTTCCTAACGCCGCGCCGACGCAGCGAAAGGGTTAAAAAGCTTTAAAAATAATGTAAGAAGACCGATACTGTCAAATAATTAGGGGAGGCCAATATTAATACATTTCAAATTTTACATGTAAATACCTATGGCCCGCTTTGCAATTCAACCAGTGACAGTTCGCGGGGTTTTTTCTGGTACGGCCGAGGAACAAGAGGTGGTGATACAAATAAGTGCGGTCACGCAGCCAGCCGTCTCTGCAACTGACCCTACCTATCTGTATTACCACCTCTTGTTACCTCGCCCGTACCAGAAAAAAAAACCGTGAACCGTCACTGGATTCGACACCCTGTATCTGAATAAATAAATTGTTAAAATTTGCTAAAAAAAAAAGTGAAAGCGCGCCATTACCTGATTTATCAATTCGGTTACGAAATCGAGCGATTGGTTCTTGCTGGGACACAGCGCCTGCGGGCTGTTCGAAACCTCGCGTATTTTAACGAACTCGGGCCGCTTGAGCGCGAACTCCACGTGGCCGAAGGTCTGGATCAAGGGTATGACCTGGAGCTTCAGATCGTCGGCGAGGTCGAGCACTTCGCGGATTTCCTTTTTGGTGTACGCGTTGCTCGCCACCGCCGTTTTCAGCGGACCATCGTAGGGAAACATGTCCTCGTATTCTACAAATAGATATTCAACAATACGCAATTTATAGGAAAATATCAATGAACGTAATAAAGGTAATCATTGCTTACCTGACGGTACGGTAAAAAAATGGTTAAATGTAATTTGTGTTTTTTTTTTCTTGGAGGATTATTTCAAAGTTTAAGCTTAACTGACGGTGTGGCAGTGGCGGTTCGCGGGGTTTTTTTCTGGTAGGGCCGAGGTACAGATAAGTAAGGTCAGTTGCAGAGACGGCTGGCTGCGTGACCGCATCTATCTGTATTACCACCTCTTGTTCCTCGGCCGTACCAGAAAAAACCCGCGAACCGCCACTGCGGTATGGCAATAAAAGGGTTAAGAATTTGATTATTTTTTTTGAGCATTTTCTAAAAGTTTAAATACCATTGAAAAAACCCGCGAACCGTCACTGCGGTATGGCAATAAAAGGGTTAAGGTTTTGATTATTTTTTTTGAGCATTTTCTAAAAGTTTAAATACCACAATGATTCTCTGGGATACTTGTTCAAATGGCCAATTCTAGACGGTTTGTCAATTAATATTTATCTCCATTTGAAATATTTTAGGCGTTACATGACTAATTTATCGGTTTTTCGCAAATTACCAAAAAACTTTCTTGAAATCTTTAAACGATCAGTAATTACACAATTAAAAATCAATCGATTACTTAACCATCATAAATCCTACTTTCTAAGCGCGCGACTTTAACCATTTTTATGACCTTTACGCGAGGAATGCGAAAAAACTTTCAATGCATTTTTAATGAGGAAGCGGCGAATTTGCTCAATTGGACAATGCACACACGCACGCACGCTCACCTAACAGGATCCCGGTGGCGCCGAGGTTCTTCAGCAGCGGCAGCACCTTTTTGATGTACGCGATTTTCGGCGGCGCCCCTTTCAAATCGAAGTGCACGATCCTCCGCTTGGGCACGTAGGGGTTCCTCGTGTCCAGGTTGACGTAGGGTATCCCCAGCTGCTGCTCGTTTTCCCTGGCGTCGTCGCCGCCGGCCGACCGCTTCGCCGCGGCGCTCCCCCTCGTCGGGCCGTCCGCGTTCTCGGTGGCGGCGGCGGCGTTCTGCTGCTCCAGGAACAGCACGCTGTTCCTGCTGATCTCGCCGCCGCCGTTGGCCTCCTTCTTCTTGCCGCCCTGCAGCCGGCTCGAGTACTGCAGGCCGAATATTATGATGGTTATCAGGACGGCGGCGACGAGGAGGGTGGACTTTTTGCGCCAGACCGTCAACAGGAGACGGTGCGTGTAGCTGTTCATCTCTCCGCGGGAAGAAGCGCGCACCGCGCACGGCTACATCCTCGATCTCGTTTTGTTCGCTTTCACTCGGCACTGAAATAAACACTGACGCCGACTAAACATAGACGAACACAAACGGGAGAGCGGCGTCCTTCTGTGTTATTCCACCCCACGCAGACGGTTCGGTGGTGGCAGGGAAAAAAAAGAAACGTTCACTCGATAACGGACCTGCGCCGTTTGGCGGGTTACGTAATACGCATCCCACATCGCTCGTTGTCACACGAGCGGGAACGCGACACGCGATTTCAAATCGTTTAAATTACAATCGGATAGTTGGTAGAAGGGGGAAACAAAACGGTCAGAAAAAATCATCCGTTGTAACCACACTTATACCTCATATCGGCGCTTCGTTTCTAATAAATCCAAACGGGATATTCAAGATAAGGTGTCATAACCCTTATTTGGTTAAAAAAAATTTAAAAAAATTCAAGTGTAAACCATATCGTGTGAGCCACAAAATTTTGTTTCAGAGTTGGCTGTGAGATAAATGAGGTATATCGTCATGAGACTAGATTAGTTCAATTGAATTAGATTTAAAAAAATGAATTAATGTCAGACATAACTGCTATGAAATCACTGAGTTTCGACGTTTTACTGTCATTATCAAGATGATAATGACAGTAAAACGTCGAAACTTAAGTCGTGATATGTATGTATATGAAATATTTGTACATACATCAAATAAATTGTGGTAAAAAACATAGTAAGTGTTTTATTCAGTGATTTTATAATGAATTACCACGTAGTAACGGTCACAACCATCACCATGATTATGACTGCTATGTTTATCTCTCTCTCTCTCAGACATGGCAAACTCAGCAACAAAATTCTGTGGCTCACGCCTTACAAGCGAATGTATTCGTACTAGCTATCGCAAACACATGATAAAAATACTGTATTGTATTGTGTAAATTATATCCACGCTTCGATGATTACATCTGCAATTGCATATGTAATTTTATTATTCATGTTTAGGCAGAAAGACCTTTGGACAGGCGCTAACAATAGAATATTATAAATTAGTTACACATTATTGTAAAAATTAACCCGTTACTATATATATTTTTTTTTTGGCCTCGGGATCGTAGCCCATATGCCCAGCTCAAGGCGGCTTCTATTCATATACAATATTTCCGGATGAATAAATGAACAAATGGATAATGTCAGACGTATACAACAACCATGGACCTGTGCGAATACTTCTCGATCCCCGAAAAAAAATATATGATATACAGGGTGTTTCAGAGAGCTCTGGGAACGGTCAATCACGTGCTTATTTTTCAAAATTTCGAAAAATGTTTTATACAAAAGTTGTGTATAATAGTGAGCTGCATGCCCTAAAGATATTTAAATTTATACAGGGTGTCTCATAACAAAGTTACAGACCAAACTTATGTTTTCTTAAATGAAACACCCTGTATTTTTTGTCATTTTTGAATTATATGGAGCAAATAAAGGTGAGTTCCTTCAATACTCCCTATACCTATTGTTTGCCGTTTTCGAAATATTTGAAGATTTGTTGAAATGCATGGTCTGGGTGAAATTTTATTTTTGCCCCAGTGATTGACGTTGAACGATTAAAATCATTTCAATTATTTGCTTGAAGGTTCGAACTATAGAGTCAACCATGATTTCATAGAAAAAAGCATACTGGGTGATAAAAAAAATGCAGTAGAAAAACCGAACTTATAAAGTTGAATAACTTCGTTTTTTCAAATGGCACACCCTGTGTTTAGTAACGTATTCTCAAGTAGAATCCAATTATCTTTCAAATTATAATAATTATTCCTGATATGATAATCGCCAAATACAAGAAAACTATTGAGATTAGGAACAGGGAACCCTTATACAATCTGAAAGATAATTAGATTCTACTTAAGAATACGTTACTAAATACAGGGTGTGACCATTTGAAAAAACGAAGTTATTCAACTTTATAAGTTGGGTTTTTCTACCGCATTTTTTTCATCACCCAGTATAATTTTTTGTATGAAATCATGGTTGGCTCTATAGTTCGAACCTTCAACCAAATAATAGAAATGATTTTAATCGTTCAACGTCAATCACTGGGGCAAAAATAAAATTTCACCCAGACCATGCATTTCAACAAATCTTCAAATATTTCGAAAACGGCAAACAATAGGTATAGGGAGTATTGAAGTAACTCACCTTTATTCGCTCCATTTTATTCAAAAATAACAAAAAATACAGGGTGTTTCATTTAAGAAAACATAAGTTTGGTCTGTAACTTTGTCATGAGACACCCTGTAAAAATTTAAATATTTTTAGGGCGTGCAGCTCACTATTATACACAACTTTTGTATAAAACATTTTTCGAAATTTTGAAAAATAAGCACGTGATTGACTGTTCCCAAAGCTCTGAAACACCCTGTATAAATTCATGTTTGTATTATGGTGGAAAAATAAATTGATAATCAAAATTAAAAGATCATCAAATTAAGACCTCAAGATATTGGTTTTTGAAATTGCCAAATGCGTTTTTTCAATTTTGTCAAAGCACAAGATGAATTTAGTGTAATTTTAAAACTTACATTTTTTTGCGTGAAAGTTAGAAGATTTCAAAATCGTGAATTTAATTTTTGAAATTGCACAACCGCCAAACTTCAATAAGTATTCGTAATCACTTACCATTCTATCTCGTTCTCTAAGGATGCAGACGGTGTATGTGTGGGGAGGAGTTTGATGGTAAATGTACAGGGGAATCCAAAATGCTTGTAGGATCCACAGCAAGGATAAACGAAGGTGATTTGGTGGATATGGATCACGGCTGTGGATAAAATATGGAACATAATTATAAAAACATTCGCCATTACCCATATGAAAAAATGTTTTATTCTGAGCAGTAGTATACCAAAAAAAGGTAAAAGCATTTAAAACGTTTTATTGTAAATTTAGCTTGGAAACCTTTAAATTTAATTATTGTAAATGTTTCTTTAAACTTAAGACTATCCCAAAATTAAAATGTTCTATTGTAAATTTAACTTCGAAACCTTTAAATTTAGTTATTGTAAATATTTCCCAAAATTAATTTAGCTTAGAAATCTTCACAAATTTAATTCGTTCAGCCATTGTAAATGTTTCTTCATTCTTAAGACTATCCCAAAATTCATGTAACCCGTTTAATACAAAATGATATTCGAACTTACAAAGTCCCGCGTATTATAAAACTATTATTATAGCGTGCGAGTCAACAACGATTTATTTTTCAAGATGTTCATTCAACCACACTAGCGTCGAAATGATGTTATCCATCTCGTTTGGCACACTTCCCAGCTGATGACTGTCATCATATATATTCATTCTGAAATTTAACATTAATTCATAATTATAAACTAAATTCAATGTTTTAACCGTAATACAAAAAAGTTAAATACATTTTGTCTGTAAAATAAATAAGGGAGCCAATATTTTTTGGAACACTTCAAAATTA
Organism: Ocypus olens; assembly: GCA_910593695.2. Lineage (NCBI taxonomy): Eukaryota > Metazoa > Arthropoda > Insecta > Coleoptera > Staphylinidae > Ocypus > Ocypus olens. The sequence continues at coordinate 2,121,653 of OU343055.1, read as the reverse complement.
ACATCCGATTTCCTGTGTTGCGTCCGGCAAGTCAACACCCGGTATACTGTTATTTTATACATACAAGTGCCAAATTAAGTTACTATTATAATGTGTACTTACTTTACAGTAACACTGTTTGCCTTGAGGCGATGGAACCACTCCGTGCCCTGCGACGGTGGCACGCGTAAATCCTTGGAACCGATTTGCAGCAAAGTGGGGGCCTTGACTCGGTGAGCGAACTGTATCGGAGAACTCTTCCTCATCTTCAACAATAGTTCACTGTCCATTTCGCCTTTTTGGGTGTACTCTTTGCCACATTCTACGTAACACCTGCAAGAGACAATTTTAATCAGCATCCATTTCATTGAAATGAGTTTTATTAATTTCTCATTGCACACTTATTGAGTAATGAAATGATGATGACATTTGGTCGTTTTACACTTTATTAAAATTATTATTTATTTTTAATGGTCGAGAGACCGAAATAAATAATAATTTTAAGTGAACATTAAATATTGTTCCCCCATCAGAACACCTACTGCTGGCAATGTCCATATCTTGTCGGTGTTAAAGCCACCCGGATTTGGTTCAGTACAGCATTCAGGCAATAGATTCCGCCACTTTGGCGTTTCTACCAATAATTTTAAGTGTCATCTTCGTTTCATCATTAAATTTATTTCAAATGAATGAATTTCTAGAGATAAATAATGTAATTATGTCATTATTTACTGGTTGTTTATGCGACAAATGAGTAAAGTAATTATTTTTTCCACAAGTAGGAAAGTTTGACAGTTCCAACGAGTGGAAAAAAGTTGCTTTATTTACAAGTTTCATACAAAAAAATTTTAAGTCAATAAATATAAATCAATTTCAATAAAAGTTTGTCAATCAGTTCTGCCAATAAGGAACTGATTGACATGAGCATGACACTTTGTGCAAACAATTTTATAGTTGCGTTAAAAACTTTTTTGAATGCTTCAGGAGTCATATATTTTACGAACATAAATCAATGAAAAAAACTGTGCATATTATAACAGGCGTAGAAAAAATTTATGAACAGTGCAAAGTACTGCGAGATCAAAAAGTCAAAAATAGTTGGCAGTACATTTTCTGCAAATCCCTTTAATAATTCAAGTAAAATTAGGTTGGCTGTTTGGAATTCTCCAATGTAGTGCAATGTATATTTTGTTAATTTTGACAGCTTGTGGTTTTCTAAGGTTATTTGTTTTAAAAACAGTTTAGTGTATTCATATCTGCCGATTTTGTCTATTTTAATCATTTTCAGAATTGATTATCATATTTAAGATTCATTATCTAGCTATTTTACGCCAAAATTCCCATTCTTATACCCCTGCCACACACTCGTCGAGTGGCAAGGGAAGTAGCTTAGAAAGCGCCCTGTTTTGTTGTTTTTTTGGGTGCGAGTCAAAGCACTGGCAATATGAACACTACGACCTAATACAGAGCGCTGCGATTAATTGCGAGAGTAGAGCAGTGTGTAGGCAGAGAGGGCAACATCGCGGCAGCTCGAGGAGCATAGTGTGGCCGAGGCATTGCAATTAGTGATGCCACTGAACTTCTGTTAGTTTTCTTATATTTTAAGGGCTGCCAACTATTTTCGACTTTTTGATCTCACAGTATAGAGAACATGACACTTACCAATCGGGAATATCACTGACGACAGACATCGAAGCTATATCTATCACGGGGTTCCTTGCGACGACCGCTTTGAACTTATCGGGATACTGGCCGCTGAGATGCGTCACCAAGAAACCACCGTGCGAACCTCCCACCAGCACCAGCCGGTTTTTGTCGAGGCACTGGAACCTGGATAAAGCCGTATCGGTGGCCAAAATGCAGTCGGAGACGTCCGATGAACCCACGCGGCCCAGTAAATGCCTTACGCTGGCTTCTCCGGCGCCAATGGAGCCCCTGTAGTTGACCAGAAGGACGGCGTACCCTGAAAATTCATAATTATACAGTGTGTATTCAAAAAGTTTCTCCACATTGGTTGCTCCCGTGGCTCGTTTCAAATCCCGCGCAATTTTGAACTTTATATAAATATAAAAATAAATATACACTGTGTACATAAAGTAAGGAATAAATTTGATTAAAATTCAGGGCATTTTCTTTCCGAAAAATGCTCGGACAAGTGTATTATTATTTTTTAACGCGCATTTTTTGAGATAAAATTCAAGTGTACAGGGTGTCCCAAAATCGAGGAAAAATCATTATTTACTTAATAAAATGATTTTTCTTTATTAATTTAATGTTATCTTTTACCAGAAATAAAAAATAGTAGTTGTACTTTTTTAAACGCCATTTCTTCGAAAATAGCTGAATATCGACATGGGGTACGCTACATGAAATATACTCAGAATTTTACGTAGAATCCATAAATGCAACAAAAAATGGGGGTTCACATTTGAAAATTTTAACTTAGGGGTCGTATCTCGATTTTGGGACACCCTGTATATTTGAATCTTATCTCAAAAAATGCGCCTTAAAAAATAATAATACACGTGTCCGATCATTTTTCTGAAAGAAAATGTCCTGGATTTTAATCGAATTTATTCCGTACTTTATGTACACAGTGTATACTTATGGTGGGGCCAGCGAAAGTTAAGATTGGTTAAGACCAGGGCTTGATTTAACGTACCGGAACGGCTTTTCGGTACCTCTTTTGATCCAACAGATGCTTTATTACTTTGATTTGATTTTTAGATGAATCAACTTGGAAGAATGCGAAATGTATAAACACATTTCCAGAAAAGTTTTGAAAATCGTAGAAAGATAAATATAATTTTGTTCGTCTTGTAATTATTTCAATACATGAGTCACCCGTTACGGTACTTAAAAGTTTAGAAATCAAGCACTGATGAAGACAGTGCAACTCTACCACACAAATAGAATTCGACTAAATGAATGATTCAACCAACCTACAACTATCTTTATTAACACTTCTACTATCCTGGCCCCACCATGAGCCACGCCACCAGCCAGCACTGTATATGCAATGCAATGAGATGAGAAAGTCGAAAATAGTTGGCAACACATTTTCTGAAAATCCTTATAATAATTTAAGTAATCTGATATTGGCTGCCTGAATTATTCCACCGGAGTGCCGTGAAGATTTTATTAATTTTGACATGTGGTTTTTTAATATTAGTTATTTATTTTAAACATTAGTACTTATTTTCAGAACTGATCATTATGTTTAAGATTCTTTATCCAGCTGTTTTATTCAAATTTCAGGGTTTTCCACGCCAAAATTCCCATTCTTAGAGACGCCACTGAACTTCTGTCTATTTTTTTTTTCTGTTTGTTAGGTTATGTTTTAAGGGCTGCCAACTATTTTTGATTTTTTGATCTCGCAAATGTATTAATGTCAATATATTTTAAAGAAACATACCCAACGACAGGAACATGGAGACCTCCAAACTTAAATTATTGGCATGTGCACTGTGGGGTCCACCATGAGGCCACACAATTAAAGGAACTGAAGCCACAGCAGCCGTCGTGGGGCCAACATAAATGGCACTGAAATTCTCTGTAACACAAGAACAAATTAATTTTTAACAACGAAAGAAAATAATACACTGTACAATCACAAAGTAATTAGCAGAATTAACACATTAACCGCCATGGGGGTCACCGGTGACTGACACCTAGTTATTCCAATGGGGCCGTGGGGGTCACCGGTGACCGGCACAGCAAACTGAGTTTCGCGATGAATCAACAGGCGGCACTGAATAAAATACGTAGATAGCAACGCCAAACCCCTTCGTGTTTAGATCTGCCCGCTTGATTTTTTTGATCAAATACGTGCCCGGGACGGCCTGATCTGTAAAATTATTCCGTTCGGGCCGCGTCAGACACCGGTGACCGCATCATAAAATGTAACAAAAAAAAAAACATGAAATATATATTATTTCTATATATCTAAACAAATTATAACTTAAAACAAAACAACAATGTATGACCATTTTATAAAAAATAGCTTGGCAGTTAATGTGGTAATGTTGACTAATTTATTAATTATTTTTTTGTAAATAATAATTCCTAGTGGAAAACATTTCGATTGTTATAATTTCGAAAACTCAACACTTACTTATATCATCCTCGGTTTGCTGTTCGAGATTCAAGTACTCCACGGTTTTAGAACGCAGACCTTCCACCGGCACACTTTCCGACGAGACGTTGGTCCACACGATCGTGGACTCCTTCCCCTTTTCGGGAATCCGCGCGACGACTAAAACATCCTGGTGGAGGTAATTCCGCCTCTGCGCGAGGATCTTGTCGTCGTTTACGTCCAGAATCAGTTGACTGCCGTCTTGAAATTCCAATTCGGTAATCGGATTCGATTTGGATTCTAAAAAAATAATAACAATATACCTTAGATAATAAACGGAGTTGCGGAAACTTTAAAAGTAAAGTAAAAACAAAGTAAAATAGCGTTTTATTATCAATGAGGGCAAACTAGTTGAGAATTTTAAACTCTAAACTGCCTATTGTTTGGTAGAATTAATTTCATATTACCATTCTGTTCACGTTTTATTCTCACCGCAGTAGAGTTTTTTTTTAACCATTTTTTTTTAATTTCATCTTGAGTATATGTCATGTTGTTTTTGTTGGTAGTAAAAAAGTTACTAACAATTTGGTTATATCATTGCATATTTTTGGCATTTTTGTTGGCAGTAAAAAAGTTACTAACAATTTACATTTACATGTAAAATTTTATTGAAATTATAGGTTGACAACATACTTCAATCATTACTATCAGAAATACAACATGCCAATATAAGGACAAAAAACACTCCGACTGTAGCGAGAATAAAATGTGAAGAAAGCATATTTTTCAAAGATTTTTTTCAAATAAATAGAGTACATACCCAAATCAATGACGTAACTATTGATGGTGTTCTTTTGGTTGGTATGCAGAAATAGTCGACCATCCTTCGACCAACACCTCCTTGGAAAACCGATGCAGTATAGTCCATGGAATGATTTCCCGTTGGCTGTTGCAATTTCAGTTTGCACTACATCTACTATTACGGTGTATTTCGTCTAGAATAGAAATATTAATAAGCCAATTTATTTATTTATTCAACAAAAAAAAAGATACAAACAGGACGCATCCCAAACACAGTAACTAGAAACGACAAAAAAAAAACAGCGTGTCTGTGTTGAACAATTTGGTAACATGGAGTTACCAATATTTCACCAGAGCCTTCAATTATTGAGAAAACTGAATACTTACATTGTCAGTGAAGGGAAACGCTGATTGAACGAGTGACATGCAAGAATGATGCGGTCCACCGGCTGAAGACTGCAACCAAATCAAACTTTTCCCTCCTGGACAGAATCTGGGTGATTTTACAGACTTATCCTTCAGAGCAAATTCAGCTGGAAACAAAAATTTGCAAAAATGTTAATCGGAAGGGCGGAAAGACCGACAGGTCGATAGCCCTAATCAAATCGTTTTACTACTAATGTTGATTGGAAAAGTTATTTTGAACTGACAGTAGGCTTCAAATACAAAAAAAAAATCTTTTTACTACTACTGTTAATTGGAAAAAATTATTTAGAACTGACACTAGGCTTCAAATACAAAAGTTGGACCGATTACGCTCAAAATATTTCATTTTGGAGTGAATATTTCACTTTTGTTCCTTTACGTCACTGACACTTAACCTAAACTACATTATTTTAACCCAGAAATGCCCATAGTTCTATATGTAGGATGACTATTTTAAAGTTCCTCTTAAGAATATCGTCAGTGCCATCTATGATTTTTTTATTCCAATAAGTTCAGTGATTATTCATGGACATTTGACAGGAAGCAAAAAATAACCTCTCTGTATGTTTAAATCTTTAAATTATTTGATTTAGGGAGACATATCATTCACTTTCCTCCAATTTAAATCTCGGACAAATGTGGCTTATCATTCACTTTCTTTCAATTTAAATCTCGGACAAATGCGGGTTAGGGATTATCATGTAATTTGATACTTGCAAAGTGGGCGTTTGGTCCAAAAAGGTTCAGAAACCACGGCATAAATATTTTAGCACCTTGCATAATCAAAAGGAATAAATAAATAAATAAAGAAAATTTTAATAAAAATATTCATACTCACAGTAGCTGCCATCTTCCAATTTGAACTGAAACACGGAGCCGGGTCTGTTGCTGCAGTAAATTAAACCCAGCTTTCTGGGTCGGGTCTTGTAGGCGATCCCGACGATGTGCAACCCGTCGGGGCTCCACTGCAACTGGGCGACGCATACGTCTTCCGGAACGCCCGAATTGAGGACCACTTCGTCGAGGTCCAAATCGTACCAAGCGATCACCGACGATATTTTCCCGACCAGTTGCTCGCCCCAGTCTTGCCTGAATTCTTCGGACTGTAAATGATATATTTATGTTAATTAAAAAATAATCTGAAATAAACAAAAAAAAATAAAAACCTTAAACGAATCAACACCTTCTCCCTGATCGTTGGCATTCTTCTTCTTTCTCCTCTTATTGATGGGCTCTTTCTTGGGCTCTTTCCTCTCGGCCACGTACAGAATTTTCCTTTCATCCGGCGACCATTCCAGACTGCCAAACTCACCTGGAAATTGATCGATTTGTTTATAACATTAACCCTACAGTTCTATATTTTAAAATTCCTCTTAAAATTTTATCTAGATTATCTTCAGCACCATCTATCATTTTTTTAATTCTAATAAGTTCATTCAGTGACCATTCATTGTCATTTGACAGGAAGCAAAAAATAACCTTGAAATTATATCTAGAATATCGTCAGCACCATCTATCATTTTTTTTATTCTAATAAGTTCATTCGGTGATTATTCATTGACATTTGACAGGAAGCAAAAATTAACCTTAAAATTATATCTAGAACATCGTCAGCGCCATCTATCATTTTTTTATTCCAATAAGTACGTTCAGTGACCATTCATTGTCATTTGACAGGAAGCAAAAAATAACCTTGAAATTATATCTAGAACATCGTCAGCGCCATCTATCATTTTTTTTATTCCAATAAGTACGTTCAGTGACTATTCATTGCCATTTGACAGGAAGCAAAAATAACCTTTGATTCAAAATTTATGGACAATAGTACAATGATTTATAAATGTAGTACAGGTTCAACACCCAAAAACAACTTGCGAATAAAACAAATAACACTAACCATCCGTGTAAACCTTTCCGTGGACGTCCAGCGACGTTAAATCCAAGCTTCGAACCAAATTATTGTTCTGCCATACCTCCAAGAACTGGATGGTGGTGTCCTTGTCCTCCACGTCCCTCAGTATGGCACGGTACTTCTCGGACGGAGCAACTGATAATAATGACCTGAAAAAAGAAACAATTTCTACTAATAAAAAAAACACTATTACTTTGTTTGTACCATATGTATAAAAATTATTTAGATAAGGCATGGCCATGATAAACAAAATCACGGTCTTCGATTAGTTCAGCACGTTGTTGATTTTATGTCATATGAACAACTGGTGGCGAAGACGTGATGCGACGTATCAAACCTGCAACGTACGTTCCGAAATACAAAGCCACCCTTTATCTAAATAATTTTTATACATATGGTATAACGTTCAATAATAATAACGGCAGGTTAAAGTTGTAAAATAAATTATTTCAAAGTCGTATACCGGGTATATATAATACAATGGCATTAACCTAAAGCCCGTTTTAGATGACGTTATTTTCTTGTACACGAAAATTGTGTAAATTTTTTTTGTATCGTTTAATACAAGAAATCAAATCTTTGAACAATAAATTGGATGAAAATAGGACACGCTCTATTTCCATCCTAGATCTGTGTGCGAACATGCAGTTTAGTATCATGAACTAGAAGATTGCCATTTTTTTTTAAATTAGAAACAACCTTACTTGTTGCCAGTGACGGTTCGCGTGGTTTTTTCTGGTACGGCCGAGGAACAAGAGGTGGTAATACAGAGGTAGAGTCAGTTGCAGAGACGGCTGGCTGTGTGACCGCACCTGTCTGCATTACCACCTCTTGTTCCTCGACCATACCAGAAAAAAACCTGCGAACCGTCACTGCTTGTTGCAGAAAGCATTAAATAAATTGAATAAAACGAAATATAGCCTGAATATATGAATATTCATATTTCGTTTTATTGAATTTTTTTTTTTTACTGTGTAAAATGTATAACGAAGTTCTTACTCCGAACTAATATCCACGGGGAACAATTCCATGAAACAGCCTTCGCCGGCTTGGACGTACGTCTTCGCAAACCTCGCGGTCTTCCCGCGTTCCAGATTTCGTTGCGACCACACGGACTGCACGGCATTGTTCCCGTTGGAAAACCGGGCGCCCACCAGTGCCGGAATTTCCGCCAGGCTGCGGTACAACTTCACCAGCTGCTCGCTCTGTAAATACAAATCAATTGCAGCGAACAGAAAACTAAAACAACCGAAGAAGCAATCTACGTGTTAAATATTCACCATATTTTAATACAACGGAGACGATGACTGATTGCGAGGAATAATTCTTACCCTAGACATCGTTATCTTATCTCGTGGGCACAATTCAGCAAGAACAAATAAGTCTATTTGTGTGGGAAGTCAACATTTGCGGACCGCGACGGGATGAGGTTATGCGCTTACCAGCGGTTTTCACGCAGTAAACAAATCACGGCGGCGCAGCGTTGCCGGTTGTACTTTTACGCGGAAAAATGGGGATTTTTCTTATTGAATGATAAGTGGCACAGTGACGGTTCGCGAGTTTTTTTCTGGTACGGCCGAGGAACAAGAGGTGGTAATACAGATAGGTAGGGTCAGTTGCAGAGACGGCTGGCTGCGTGATCGCACCTATCTGTATTACCATCTCTTGTTCCTCGGCCGTACCAGAAAAACCCCGCGAACCGTCACTGGAGTGGCAATACATTTATTGAGGCACCTTTACAAATAACCTCAACACGCAATTAACCAGAGGTATTTCAGCCGCGTGTAATGATTTATCTAGATTTTTTGGCTTGTTTGTATTTTTGTTTTAAACTGTCAAAAATCCAATCGATCAAATATAAGAGCATTGTCACGTTTATAGTTATCAATCTTTATATACAATGAGATCAGAAAAAGTCCAAAATAGTTGGCAGCACATTTTCTGTAACTAGGATAATAATTCACGTAATATTGTGTTGGCTGCCTGGATGAGTGCAGTACATAAAATTTTTATCTATTTTGACGTATTGTGGGTTTTAGAGGTTACTTGTTTTAAAACAAGTAACGTCAAAAATGACAAGACGTCAAAATAAATAAAATTATTAATAAGTTACATGCACTGCACTGAAATAATTCAGGCAACCAATGCCAAATTACTTAAATTTTTATAGGGATTTTCAGAAAATGTACTGCCAACTATTTTTTTTTATTTATTTCACTTTTGCCACCATTTACAAAATACACATTACACTCGTTACAAAGTATACAGTATACAATATAATCGCTATAAAATACATTTGCAGTGGATGTGATTTTCGACTTTCTGATCTCACTCTACAAGCCGGATATTATTGAAAAACAATTTTAATTATTACCTAAATTGATAACTGTAAACGTGGCAACGCTGTCATTTTCGGAGTACCGAACAATAGTTCCAATGAAAAATGGAGCCGTTGGTGGCGCCGGTTGTCACTTTTTCTAGGGGAGCCCTCGCGTTAGTGTGGCAGTGCCGTTCGCGAACCTGCGAGAAGTGAGTAATGTCGTCACGGTGCTACACATGTGTGAATTTTCGCGGATAGTGCAGGAGCCCGCACGTTCCCGCCGCCCCGATCCGCACCAGAGGATAGGTCCGCGCGGGCGGACCGTGATGTGAAGTGTCCAGGCCGCCGAGGCCCCCCGGGAAATCTAGGTGTATATAGACCGCCCGCGCGCACACCCCCCGAACGTCCCTGAAGGTCGGCGCCGTGTGCAGAATAGAAGCCCCCCCCGTGCGATCGGAAAGTGTGGAAAAAAGGGGACATGCCGCTGAGGGAGATCGGATGAAGAGGCCATCGTGAGTATCCGGCGGCGCTAGGTGGTCGTGTGTGCGGCTGCGGCCTGGCAGGTCACCAAACCCACCCACCCAGCACACCTGCTCTCCCGCTCCGTCCCGGTGGTTTTCCTAGATTCCGTCGGCGCGCCCCCGATTCCGCCTTTTTATTCCCCGTTTTCGAACCCACCGGAATTCTTGCGCCAGTTCTACTTTGAAAATAGATTCTATTTTTATTGCGACTCTCGTGTCCGCGGTGACCACGTCCCATATACAACACATTCTCTTCCATATTATTTTCCTCGTTTCCGCCACTTCCGTTCCTCCGCGATCCGGGAGCGGTTATTTATTTATTTTTTTTTTCGGTTCCGAGAAAACCGCAACGGGATGACATCAGCGGCGCTGAATTTTTATTGCACTTTGTCCGCGCGCGCCGGCCAATAAGTGCATCCACCACAAGGCGGTGTTTCGTAATTATTTTGGCGAAATTAAAAGCGCATTATTCATCGCCGAATACGTGCGGATGCTTCGTTTAGAACGTGGACCGTTGCCAACTTAATTTCGGGATTTCCAAAAAAAAAGTGCAATCACTTCCTGACAGGTGTCGCTGATAATTAAATTTAAAAAACAGAAAGTTCTAAACCGTTGCAATGTCTTAATCTATTACAGTCTACAATTATTTTCTAAATATAATGTCGGAGACAATTCTCAGAAGTAACAAGCTCAGTTACACACTAATACACAGTGGAAAGATTTTTTTGATCAACACCCAATTGAGAAAAAAGTGCAATCACTTCCTGACAGATGGCGCTGTTAATTGAATTTAAAAAAATAAAATTCTAAACGGTTGCCATGTCTTAATCTATTATACTCTACAATTATTTTCTAAATATAATGTCGGAGACAATTCTCAGAAGTAACAAGCTCAGTTACACACTAATACACAGTGGAAAGATTTTTTTGATCAACACCCAGTTGAGAAAAAGTGCAATCACTTCCTGACAGATGGCGCTGTTAAATGAATTTAAAAAAAGAAAGTTCTAAACGGTTGCCATGTCTTAATCTATTATACTCTACAATTATTTTCTAAATATAATGACGGAGACAATTCTCAGAAGTAACAAGCTCAGCTACACACTAATACACAGTGGAAAGATTTTTTTGATCGACACCCAATTGAGAAAAAAGTGCAATCACTTCCTGACAGCTGTCGCTGTTCATTAAATAAAAAAAAAAAAGTTCTAAACAATTGCCATGTCTTAATCTACTGTACTTTTTCAAAATATAATGTCGGAGACGATTCCCTGAAGTAACAAGCTCAGTTACACACTAATATGCGGTAGAAATATTGTTTTTTTTTATCGACTCCCAGTTGAAGAAAAAGTGCAATCACTTCCTGACAGATGGCGCTGTTAATTGAATTTAAAAAAAGAAAGTTCTAAACAGTTGCCATGTCTTAATCTATTATATTCTACAATTCTTTTCTAAATATAATGTCGGAGACAATTCTCAGCAGTAACAAGCTCAGTGACACACTAAATAATCTTGATCGACACCCAGTTAAAGAAAAGTCTAATAAAAACCATCACTGCTTTTATAAGAAGAGAAATTGTAATGCAAACCAGGCAGTAAATAAATTGTGCAAATTGGGTTGCATATACGTAACAAATGGTTTATCACTGCGGGGCGAATAAATCTGCCTAATTCAAAATGTAAGCAATTTTTGAAAAAATTATTTTACTATTTTGATACATCGAAAATGTTCCCTGTGTAAATTTCGTTATTGAAAATATACAGGGTGTCACATAAGAGGTATATGGACTTCTAATGAATGCATTGTAATGAGATTTTCAATGAAAATATTTTCGAGATGATTCGACTTCCGGTTATACCGGAAGTCCATACCAACTTATTTAAAAAAAATTAATTTCACTATTTTAGTAAGATAAAATGTTGATGTGGCCCTCATGTAAGTTTTAATGATTTGATGGTATAAAATCTATAAAAAAAAAACCTTTGAAACATAAAATTTCGATACATCGAAAATGTAAATTTCGTTAATAAAAATATACAGGGTGTCACATGACAGATATGTGGACTTTAATGAACATATTGTAATTGAATAAAATTTCGATACATCGAAGATTTTCTTTGTATAATTTTTTTATACCAAAATATACAGGGTGTCCCATGAAAAGTACATGGACTTCTAATGAATGTATCGTAATGAGATTTTCAGCATTTATGTAGTCGAGTGTGCTCTTTTCAATGAAAATATTTTCGAGATGATACGACTTCCGGTTATACCGGAAGTCCATACCAACTTATTTAAAAAAAAAATAATTTCACTATTTTAGAAAGATAAAATGTTGATGTGGCCCTCATGTAAGTTTTAATGATTTGATGGTATAAAATCTATTAAAAAAAAAGCCTTTGAAACATAAAATTTCGATACATCGAAAATGTAAATTTCGTTATTAAAAATATACAGGGTGTCACATGAAATATATCTGGACTTCTAATGAATATATTGTAATTGAATAAAATTTCGAAACATCGAAAATTTTCCTTGTGTAAATTTCGTTATTAAAAATATACAGGGTGTCCCATCAAAAGTACATGGACTTCTAATGAATGCATTGTAATGAGATTTTCACCATTTATGTAGTCGAGAATGCTCTTTTCAATGAAAATATTTTCGAGATTATACGACTTCCGGTTATACCGGAAGTCCACACCAACTTCCTTATTTTAAATAAAATGCTATTGTTTTTATTGTAAATTTGGATAGTACATAAAATTTTGCGAAAAAATCATTAAATAACGTAACCTCAAAATTTAACCGTTTTTGAGATATTTGATTTTCTTTTTTAAATTGATGCTTTTTCATAATTCGCGTATCTCTGAATAAAAAATCGAAGGGATGTAATGTTTGCAAAATAAAGAATTTGTAGCTATTTGCCAGCGATTTTAATTTAAAAAAAAATTGGTGACGAATTATTTTTTTTGGTTGGATATAATGTTTGGCTTCAAAAGAATCAATTCGTCGCCAATTTTTACGTTTTTATAATTAAAACTGCGGGATTAAATAACATCTAATTCAAATTGGTCGTAATTCGGGTGATGGCGGAGGCGCCAAAACCAGTGGCTGGAATGTTCTGGGTGAATCCGTTTCTAGAATAATCCTCAAATTCGCATTCTTTTATGCGCCGAAAGGCCCCACCTTGCGTGACCGTTGCAAATTTGAATAATTCATTTGTTTCTTGAATGCCAGAATAATAAACAACACAACAGAATTGTTTATTCTCTGACAAATAGCAGTAGTAAAAAAAAAACGATTAAATATTGTTTTGTGATGACGGCAATAATGATCTTTCGATTGTCTCTGTGCTCAACAGTTCAGCGAATGATCGATAGATGGCGCTAACGTGTTGATTTTGTCAATTTGTTTTAAAGGAAACAGAAAAATGGTCTCGATGTTTGTAATGATAACAATAATTGTTTTTATATACAGCTGTCAAGACGTGCATGTGACATACTGTAAAATTAAGGTTTTCTCTACCCTCGACGATCCAGCGAATGATCGATAGATGGCGCAAACGTGTTGATTTTGTCAATTTGTTTAAAAGAAAGCAGAAAAATGGTCTCGATGTTTGTAATGATAACAATAATTGTTTTTATGTACAGCTGTCAAGGCGTGCACCTGACATACTGTAAAATTCAGGTTTTCTCTATCCCTCAACGATTCAGCGAATGATCAATAGATGGCGCTAACGTGTTAATTTTGGCAATTCGGACAAAAAACAGAAAAACACGACCGTGTCGACCCGGCCAAGGTCCCGAAATCGATAGACCTCAGTGGCGGTTCGTGAACTTGCGTAGAGGAAGCTAAGAGAGCGACGAGAAGTTCGGCACGGATTTTGGCGCCTCCAGCAAGAAATTTTCAGTGAGAAAATGATTTTTCGAATTCGAAACATTTACGACGTGACGATTCCGACCATTTTTGGAAAACATCTGCCGGTCTATCCGCGAGTATTGTATCTCAAATTCATTTTTAAATGAAAGTTTAAAGGCTTCAGTCAGTGACGGCCTGCGAGGCGACTCATGGTACGGCCGAGGTATCAATACAGATACCTGTATTACCTCATGGTACGGCCGAGGTAACAGAGGTGGTAATACAGATACCAGTATTACCTCATGGTACGGCCGAGGTAACAGAGGTGGTAATACAGATATCTGTACTACCACCTCAGCTACCTCGGCCGTACCTAGCAGAGTTGGTAATACCAATAGATACCTATCTGTATTACCAACTCTGCTCCCTCGGCCATACCACGACTCACCCCGCGAGCCGTCACTGACTTTAGTAGTAGTAATAGCAAAAAATATTGTTGTTTATTTTGTTAATTTTTTTCTTAAATCAAATTAAATCTCGCGCGCGGTCGCATTTGTTTATTTTCTGTATTTTTTGTGGGTCGCGCGTCACGTGCCCGCTTCAGGAATGTCACGCGGCGATAATTATGGTAATTACAGAAATTCCCTCGAAAGGCGCTAATTTAATCTGCCCGTAATGGTTACAACTACACCATTTTAGCTCAAGGTCCCTTACTATCAACGATCGTCGTTTGTTTCGTTATGGAAATATCGTCACGTCGTCAATCAAAGTCAAATGTGTGGATGACGGCAAAACCTTGCAGAAGATTTTTGAAAAAAAAATCCATAAATGATGTCGCAGGGTTTTTGTGGTCACACCATGCGGCACAACTTAGGCTGAGCCATTCAGTCACACACGGCTGTTATTTGAAATTCTTATATTTGTATGAATAAATGAGAATGAATAACTTTTTTCCAAGGCACGCTAATTTTAATTTTTGAAAAATATAATTTTAAATGGAAGATTTGTTTTAATTTTTTTTTTTTAATATTAAACGAAAAACAACATATTGGGCATTATTGGATTCAGAAAAATAATGTCGAATGTAAAAAAATTAAAACATTATATGCTGGCATTTAAAAATTATAAGTTGGCTATCATTTGACAATGAAGTTATTATTGAAAAAAATCAATATTGATATCATTTTTTAGTATTTAAACCACCATTGACTTTGGTTTTTAGTTCATTCAAATCGGTCAAGAAAAATAACAGAGTTATGACGTTGGGCGTTTTTTATCGAACACACGGTATACAGGGTGTCAGATGAAGTCTGATTTGCAAAGTTTGGCATTTTTTTCTGAAGACCCTGTATTACTAAATTCAAATTTCTCATTACCAAAACGTTGCTTATTAACCACACTGAGATTTTTGCCAAGACTTATTCTTACCTTCAAAAAAACGAGGCCGCTACGATTTTTTAAAGTTGAGCTTGCTTATGCATGATATGTATTTTGGCAACACTGTAACATAATCCAAAACTAAATAGACAACAATGTAGAGGTTGAAATATCACATGAGAAAACTTGAATAAATACAGGGTGTTCCATTAAAAAAAAAATGTTTGTTTTTGTTATACCGCAAAATTGGGACACCCTGTATGTTTGAAAATGACTTTACGGCATAAAGATTTGTAAACCAATAACTTTTTGTGTGAAACATTTTTTTCTTTTTTTTACGTGAAAGGCTCAGGGAATGCCTGAAAAGCACTGTTGCAGGACCCTGTATAACCATCTCCTCCTCCCCCCGTTATAGTATATTGTTTACAATAATTAATTGTGGCTATTTCATGCAGAGTTGGGCAAATGTGTCGCAACACCTGGATTCTGGATAGTCTTCCAACACATTTGCCCAACCCTGTATACAGGGTGTAGTGGAACAAAACGGAACATTTAATTTCTTTATACTGGAATATTATCTTCCCTGATCATTTTAGAAGAAACATGTAAATAAATGTTGTGTAGGGTAAAAATTCCTGCGTGCAGTCATGCTATTATTTATTTTTTAGCGTTTATAAAAACCCTAAAAAATGATAAAATAAAAACGATCATTTTCACGAAAGTAATGGTTGCCATGAAATTAAACAAAAACGGTGCGCTGTTGATTTGTTGGCTTCTGTCAAATTTATTGAATACAAGTTTTTTCATAAGTAAAACCACAAGAGGTTTATTTTTTCCGGAAAAATTTTTCACGATTACTTTGTTGTTTATTAATTTCACGAGAGCAAAATCACGTCTTAAATCCCGAGACCGCAGGTCGAGCGATTTGGTAATTTTGCTCGAGTTAAATTTTAGAAAACAACAAAGTTTGAGTGAAAAATTTTGAAGTTTTTCCTGGATAAAAATAAAACTTGAGTGGTTTTTGGCATGATTATTTCATGAAAAGCAATTTCCTTACACATTTCTTACAAATAAATAGGACATATTTCTTAAACGGTTTTATTAATTGGTTTTATTAGTATTTGAAAAATTTTATAGATGGAACAGTTTCCAATGTTAAACACTATTTTTGATCATTTTTGAAGATTATGTGTTTTTGAAGTTTTTTTTAGGTACGGTACCTGCTATTGTATCGTCGATTTCACTATTCCTTTTTGTATCGAAACCCGAAATCTTGAATTACCTTTATTAATTTCACTGATCCACAAGATAATAAATTGAAAAGTTGGTGGGTTAATTTGACGTTTATATGTTTGTATTCCTAGTTTGCGTTACCAACGAGACTCAGGAAAAACTTTTACTGGGCCTGTTCGGAGTTGCCCAATCTGTCAGAAAATCGTCTCATTTGGCAGTCGATCAGAGAGAATTTCCGCCGTTGGGATCGAAGCATAATTTCTACGTTAATGATAGTGCAATTATTATCACTGTATTATATTACTATATGCTTTCAGTTATCAAACATTTTTAATACCGGAAAAGTGACAAAGTCCAACACTAGCATGGTGAAGTTTTTCCGGAAAAACTTCGTGGTACGATGCGGTTTTTCCGTTTATTAAAACAAGTCACCTGGTACAATTTGGGGGTTCTGATTGGTTCTAAATGATTTGAATGGAATAATCATTAAAAATGTACTCTATTCAAGAAAAAGTTCAAATTGTGAAATGGTGCTATGCTGGTAGCAGTTTTCGTGAAGTGCGGATCATCACGTTGTAATATTTCTTGGTGGCACTGGTATTTGTACGAGTGAAAACGATGCTTCTTTAAATACCTCTGGGCAGTCGTACAGTGAATTGCACACTTGTCAGCTTATGTTTGGATCTTCTACTACAGAACCTAAGGGTGGATATACACTAGAGCATTTTCTCGAGCATTTCAATGTAATGTAACGTTCTAATGAATGGTACAATACAGGAAAATCCTCAAGTTTCAAAAGCTGTCGTCAAAAGACGTCTGGTTCGTGAGGGTGATACACTAGAACATATCATAGAGAGGCTCGTTGTTCTGTTACTAGTAAATGCTCTAGTCTATACTCACCTTAAGACCATAAGCTCGCCATCCTTCTCATTTATTGGTAAACTATTCTGCTCTGCATTTGATGTCCTCTTGGAATTCTGTAATATTGAGCCAGTCGTTTCAAATTTATGAGTCAACCAAAGAGGATTATATAAAGAGTGGCAATGTAATGGACTGATTTTGGATCCAGTTTTAGAACCGAGCCTCTAGTTTCCGGATTCGGTACTAACTAAGAACAGAGAGGGAAGGATTGATAGTAATTCCATGTCTGTCGCTCCGACTGTTATTGGTGGACTAATTTCATATTTGTCTTACGTCCACGGGAGGGGATGGTTTCACTGCCAATCATCAGCGGGGTGTTATCTCTCCCATTATTTTGCCAATCACGGATTGAGCGACGGAGAAGAATGATTGAAACAGATATATCATCGGATCGAAAACTCGGTTTCATATTCAGTCCATTACATTGCCACTCTTTATATAATCCTCTTTGAGTCAACCTTTGGATCGTTGCATTGGAGGGTCGTCGGGATAGTTGACCGCAAGCATATCCCCCACTTAATGAAAACTGCCACCAGCATAGCACCACTTTTTATTGAATAGAATACATTTTTAATGAAAAAACTTATGAAATATTCAATAAATTTGACAGAAGCCAACAAATCAACAGTGCACCGTTTTTGTTTAATTTCATGGCAACCATTACTTTCGTGAAAATGATCATTTTTATTTTATCATTTTTTAGGGTTTTTATGAATGTTAAAAAATAAATAATAGCATGACTGCATGCAGGAATTTTTACTCTATAAAACATTTATTTACATGTTTCCTCTAAAATGATCCAGTATAAAGGAATTAACATTGAATAATAAACTACCTAGACATATAAAAGAAGGGAAAAGTGTCAATAAATTTAAAATATTATTAAAAGAATATTTGAAGAACTTGTAGAAGACTGATATACCAATTTTTATATGTATATGTGTGTGTGTGTGTGTGAAAATGTGTGTGCATATGTGTATATTTATATATATACAAGTTCCTATTAATATAGTACAAATATATATTATAGTTTTAAAATTTTAAGATTATTATATTATCGTTACAAAAATTGTTTTTTATATTTTATATATTGTACATATTTTTTAGTTTATATGTGTATTTAGATAGTATATTACTAAATAAAGATTATATTATTATTATTATTAATCCTATGTTCCGTTTTGTTCCACTACACCCTTGTTAATTGTTGGGGTAAATTTATTTTTGTGCTTAAATCATTAAAAATTAATCTAATTGTTCGTTGTTTGTGTGTACATGTTGTCATTTACCTGTTGTTTGAGTGTCGTCTCTCGTACTTATATGTCTGTAATGTCCCTCCCTCAGGTGTGGCGTTGGTGGTGTGACCCCCCGAGTGCTCCCAGTGACCCCCGACGACGATGGACAGCAGCGGCGGCGGACGTAGACGCGTCGTCGCCAAGTCTTCGGCGGAAGACCAGGCGCTAGATCTCATCGCCAAGGAGGTAATTTCCGGCCCCGGGTATATTTTCGGTATCGTCAATTAGAATGATCGGAAGGAAGCCCGTCCGCGCGCACTTGCGGCCTCTCCAGTATTTAGAATAATAACCGGGTGGTGGGTATTTTTGGGCGCGATGAACTCTCCTCTCTGCAGGCCGCCAGAGAGAGGGTTTTCTGGAGGCGCGATGTATTTATACACGCGCCGTACGCACTTTTTCATTTTCGTCGCCGGCGGCACCGGCACTGGCACCGGCACAGTCTGCCCCAGAAAGCCCGCGATAAGAGCGGATAACACGATGGTGACCGCGGCGCGTTTCTCCGCCGACCCGAAATGGGACCTGGTGCTCCGGATGAAGAGGCTGTCGCGGTCCTCCTCGCTGGCCGACTGCCTGCCGCCGGACGAGTTTTACGGGCACGTCGCCGTCCAGAGAGTGCCGCTGGCCACTAATGATAACGAGAATAGAAAGTCCGTAAGTGCACCCTTCCCTCTTTTTTTTTTTTGTTGTTGACATAAATACGTAAATTTCGGCGCAATCTAATCACCCGCACAGATAAGGTGTATCGTAGTATTCGTTCGTACGTGGAAAGGTCGCGACGGAATGGGCGAAACGGGAAATTCCGCGGCGATAATGGGGGAGGATGTCCGGGGCGCGGAGAGCGACGGCGGGGACAGTTGCGCCTCGATCACGGATATTCTTAACGGGCTAGAGGACGGCTCGGACGCGGATATGGGGCAAAAAAGTAGCCGCGACGCGAAACACGGCGAGAACGCCCGAGAACCACCTGACAAAATGGACATGGACATGGACGTTGATTTCACGCCGAGGAAACGCAAAAACAGCGGCGACGCGTTCGGCGGTGGCGGCGCCGTGCGGAAGTTGAGCGTGAAGGGCGCGACCCTCGACGAGACCACCACCGACAACGACGACGATGTCATCCAGCAGTTCCTCGGTTCCGGCGTGCAGGACGTACGCACGTGCGACGGAACGGCGTGGACCGTGGTTTATCTTTCTTTTCCGTGTGTTCCAGGCGGAGGCTCGCCTCCTGGCGAAGAGGGCGGCCCGCGCGGAGGCCCGCGAGATCAGGATGCGCGACCTGGAGCGGCAGCAGCGCGAGCAGGAGGAGAACGCGGACAGGCAGTTCGACATGCTGGCGGAGCCGATGGTGAGGCGACCGCCGACCACCTCCAGGTACCTGTCCAGCAGGCGGTCCTCGGAGGACTCCCTGGAGGACACGGGCAGCCTCAGGGATCTCAGGGTGAGTACGCGAGCGCGCTCGCCAAAAAAATTGGCACCGCTCCCTCAGTCGAGGAATGCTCTCCAACGTGATAATACAACACCTCACCTTGCAGCATGAGCTCAAGGAGGTCGAGGAGAAGTTCCGCAAGGCGATGATAGCCAACGCCCAGCTGGACAACGACAAGGCCGCGCAGACCTACCAACTCGAGCTCCTAAAAGACAGGTACGTAATGGATTATGTCATCGTTTTAATTGGCGCGACACGTAACTGGTTGTATATTTAGCAACGGCTCGAAAATTAATTGTTTCGGTTAAATTTTAATTAGAATTCATGTTCATATTTAAAACATGGTTTTAAATATGAACCTCAGCATTGTATTTGTAATTTTTGAATTATTTTGTAAATTTATTTGAAAAACAAGAAATAATAGCTATTATTACAATATGAATAGTATATTTCCCGAGGTTGGCTAGTTACATGTATAGACAACCAAGGGAAATGTATTCATATTTCCCGTGTTGTAATCAATAGTTTTTTTCTGATTGACAGAATATTTTTCTGTAAATGGGAAAATATTGATTGTAAATTTTTGAATTTATCGGATTGGTAACATTGCTAAGGGCCTTGTTTGTAAATATCATGGTTGACTTGTTTTGGTAGTTGCGTTGTTTCATAAATTGGTGAAATGTCAAACTATGTGTTAATGCAAGCGACGAAAGACCGTGAATGTTTGGTTCCCGTAAAATCCATAAAAGATACCTTCCTAAGAAATCGGAGGTGTTGTCCCGAGAGCAATTAAAACAATTCTTGCGAGAAGCTCCTAATGACATTTTTTTTTGATGGTTATATTTTCCTAGGGAAATATAAGTGTGTTATGACTTTTGACTATATACTAATGGACTGCTATTCCCTCTCCATTTCCCATATGATCACTGCTCCAAAAGTTGTCCACGAGCTGGAGCCCAATATAAGTCCCGCCCCGGAGCCGAAAATGGAGCGTAATTTAAAAACCGGAAAGCAAAAAAAATATTTCTCAACGTATTCATCACCAACATGGAGACTGCAAATGCGAGCATATTTCGGCAACTCGGGTCCACTTCCCTGCCTGTTCTTTACAAGCAAAGCATCAACCCATAATTTGCGAAGTTCCGGATTTGATGGAAATAATAATACAGAATTTTAGGTTATAAGTCAAAAGTCAACTGACGTGTACATCAGCTGACGAGTATTATAACCGCATTGGCATATATACGTGGACATATTGCAGCCTTTCGCATAGCAATATTTTGACATAGTTTGAATATTTGACAATATAAATGTTTATATATTCAAAGGTGTGAATAAATTGCAGGGTATCACAATATGCAATGCGAGCTCATAGAGTCATATATCATAGACATAAAATAGGTACCAATTTAGTAACATACCGCAACCATTTAGGGTCTCGCCGCGCCACTGTTGCTTGGAGACACACATAAAGCGGCGCTAGCAGTCCAATAGTATATAGTCAAAGGTTATGACATACTACTCGATATTGTTTTAATCAGAAAAAAAGTTTATTATTCTCATTTTCAGGTTGGAAGAACTGGAGGAGGACTTTTCGCAGTTGAAACGCGAGCACAGGGAGAAGTGCAGGGACTTTGAGCAGCTGAAACGGCTGACTTGCAAGCTCAAGGAGGACCTGGCCCTGGTCAAGGCGGAGCTGGAGGAGAGGGACCGGCTGATAGCGGAGAAGGGCCTGGTGATCGTCGGCGAGGAGACCGCCTGTGAGGAGAACGGGGGAGAGGGGGAGTCTTCGTCGGCGGCGGCGAACGGCCCCACGAGAATCCGGAGGGCGCTCGTCAGCGCCGAGAACGCCCACCTGTTGGAAAACGCCGGCGAGGGTAGTTTGGGTAAGTGTAAAAAATTCTGAGACCGCTGGGTGGTTCCAAATAATAATAATAATAATCATCTTCATGTTTGTTAGACTAGAAGTACAGCATGGGATATGTCAAAATTACATTATTATTTGGGCGCAGAATCCGAGGCAATAATCGTTTGTGTTTTGCATTATATTTTAGAATTTCAGAAATAGTTCTGATGATTTTTAAACGCAACGATTGTAACAATGCCCTAATGATCTGTTTAAGACCTTTGTCAAAAGTTTATAACCTCTAATTAATCTAAACTTTAAAATAATATTAGTAACAATAATATTTTATTTCAATGATTTCTTACATTTCAATCGAAATAAATAGTAGGATCTCAAGAATGCTGCAGGTTCAGTTTCAATCATACTATTCACCATGAGATCTAAAAATGTTGAAAATAGTTGACAGCATATTTCTGAAATAGGGATATTATGTTGGCTGTCTGGAATTCTTCAGCGCAGTGCGTTTTGTTTACTTTGACATCTTGTGGTTGTATTAAAAATGTTCTGTGTTTATACAACCATCTTGTCTATTTTTAAAACAAGTAACCTCAAAAAACACAGAATGTCAAAATAAACAAAATGCACTGCACTGGAGAATTCCAGACTGCCAACATAATATTACCTGAACTATTATCTCTATTTTCAGAAAATGTGCTTTCAACTATTTTCTACTTTCTGATCTCACGATATATATGACGAATATTGTTTTCTTTTCCAAGGATTTTCAATTTGAGATTCATTTTATACATACGAGCCAACCATCTATACTATTTGCAGTGCAATTTAATAGATAAGCCTATCTGTAGTAAGATAATAAATCTAATTACAATTATCATTAGACCTGTTGTTTACAATTACTTTTCGTATTAAAGGGTATCCCGGGTTAGTGTGGTCAAAATGCCACCCGAAACAAATGGGGTTGTTTCAAAATCATTTTTTAAACCCCTAAAGAATTAAATGTTTAATGTTGGCGGCGTTTACTTCGTGGTACATCTTTCCAATCCACTAAAGAACTGTTTTAAAAATCTAAAATAAAGTTCACATACATTTTTACACAGGGTGAATTTTTTCAAGGTCAACAAAAATTTAAAGTTAAAAGAAATAATTTTATTACCCTTATGTCATTCAATGACCTTGAAAAAATTTGGTATTTGAGTTAAAAATGAATGCATTTTTTTTTTAGGTTTTTAAAACTTCTTTATACTTATATCTATAAATAGGGTGAATTTTTTCAAGGTCTCTGAATGTCATTTAGGGTAGTAATATTATTTTTTTAACTTTAAAAAAGAAATTATTACCTTAAATTATCTTTTTCAGACAATTCTTTAGTGGTTTAAAAAATTATTACACGAAATGACCTTCGACGACCTTAAAAAAATTCACATCCCATTCGGTATTTGGGTCAAAAATAAATGCGAATTTTTTCCGGTTGATTTTTTTTTCTTCTTAATTTATGTTTCATTGAAACGTTCCAGACGTTCGATTAGCAAAGTTTGCTAAAGAGAGGGGCGAGCTGCAGGACCAAATTAGTCATTTAAAGTTAGAACTCGAGGAGGAGAGGCACCAGCGGAGGAAGCACCCCGGAGGCTCCACCCTGAACGGACCCGACTCGGAATACGATGCTGCAGATATACAAAGTGAGTAGTAACGCGGATTAATCACTAATCTATAGGAAATAAGAGCTAATTATCCGTCTCGTGTAGTGATGGTGGTAGTGATAGTTTTATAGAAATGTACAGATCGGATAAATAAGGTTGGCAGGCGTGGAAAGCTTGTCGTGTTGGCTGTAAAATTCAAATTATTTGAGATTCTTTTACCCGTGAAAAGTCGCCAGTAAAGGCAAAAGTCACATTTACACCAATAAAAAGTAACCAGTAAAAGCAAGTCACATTTACAGTATAAAAAGTCACATTTACACTATAAAAAGTCACCAGAAAAGTAACCAGAAATGTTTTAGCTGTAAAGTTCAAATTATTTGAGATCCTTTCACCCATAAAAAGTCATCAGTAAAGGCAAAAGTCACATTTACACTAATAAAAAGTAACCAGTAAAAGCAAAAGTCACATTTACAGTATAAAAAGTCACCCGTAACAAAGGCAAAAGTCACATTTTCATTATAAAAATTAACAAGGAAAAGCAAAAGTCACACTTACAGTATAAAAAGTCACATTTACACTATAAAAAGTCACCAGAAAAGTAACCAGAAATGTTTTAGCTGTAAAATTCAAATTATTTGAGATTCTTTCACCCATAAAAAGTCATCAGTAAAGGCAAAAGTCACATTTACACTAATAAAAAGTAACCAGTAAAAGCAAAAGTCACATTTACAGTATAAAAAGTCACCCGTAAGAAAGACAAAAGTCACATTTTCATTATAAAAATTAACTAGGAAAGGCAAAAGTCACATTTACAGTATAAAAAGTCACATTTACACTATAAAAAGTCACCAGAAAAGTAACCAGAAATGTTTTAGCTGTAAAGTTCAAATTATTTGAGATCCTTTCACCCATAAAAAGTCATCAGTAAAGGCAAAAGTCACATTTACACTAATAAAAAGTAACCAGTAAAAGCAAAAGTCACACTTACAGTATAAAAAGTCACCCGTAACAAAGGCAAATGCCACATTTTCATTATAAAAATTAACTAGGAAAGGCAAAAGTCACATTTACAGTATAAAAAGTCACCAGAAAAGTAACCAGAAATGTTTTAGCTGTAAAGTTCAAATTATTTGAGATTTTTTCACCCATAAAAAGTCACATTTACACTATAAAAATTACCCAGTAAAGGCAAAAGTCACATTTACACCATAAAAAGTAACCAGAAAAGGCAAGTCACATTTACATTATAAAAAGTCACCACAAAAGTAACCTAAAACGCTTTGGCTGTAAAATTCAAATTATTTAAGATTATTTTACCGATAACATTCATTCAAATATTGTAGAAACACGTAAGTAAACTTTCCCGATTTTATAATTAATAATTTAGTATGTGGTATTAAAATATTATTTGAGATAAGTATGAAAGAAATTACATAAAATTTTGAAAATACAGCAAATTGTAATTTACCTCCGAGAAATATTTAACGATGATTTTTGTTTTTCGTTTTAGGAGAAGCAAGCAAACAATTGGCCGAGTACAAGTTCAGGGCGCAGAAGGCGGAGCAAGACGTGGCCACATTGCAGGCGACGGTGGCGCGCCTCGAGAGCCAGGTGATCAGGTACAAGTCGGCGGCGGAGATTTCGGAGAAGTCCGAGGAGGCCCTCAAGGCGGAGAAGAGGAAGCTCCAGAGGGAGGTCAGTGCGCGACGACGGTGGCAGCGGGAGCAACGGCCGCTTCTTATTTATTTGCTTCTCTCCGCACTAATCACACATTTTTCTTAATTGGCACTTTTTGCAGGACACTCTTAGTAGCTCTAGTTCGCTTGACGAGACAAGTATTGATAGTGACGTAGAGAATAGCACTGAGGAAGGTAGCCCTAACACAGATAACACGACGGTTTGGCACATTTTATTTACTTTTTCTTTTGCATATGTATTGAATGTGCCAAATCTTGCTTTTCGCTTGAGGCTTTTTTGCTGCATGCTATTTTCTTGTTCTTGTTTAACACGTTGAGTGCCGTGAGAAGTACTCAACATGTTAAGACACATCATGCATGGGGGTGCAGGTCTGTTAAGCTATTGAAAATTATCACACATGTATCATCAAATCAGGGGTGGCTAGTGAAAGTCCGGCAGAGGAGGTTATAGTAGAAAACGGTGGACCAATCCGCGGAGATGCTTCAATAGCTTCATCTATGGAAGTTCACGAACTGCCACTGGTGTATTGTTAAAAAAAAGCTATACTCTGTTCACATTTTATTCTCACTGCAGTCAGGGTAAACTTTAAAATAGTCTGACGTTTCATTTTTGGCATCTGTCAGTGTAATGTTTCGATAACCTAAAATCGCGATTTTGTTTGCGCCTCATTTCAACGAATGTCCAATTGTTTGTAAATTGAAATGCAATCGGAATGGATAAAATATATTGCGTTTGTCGTCTATCAAAAATTAGATACATAAACATCGACAGATTGTGGAAATTCAAACTCCACATTCCATAACTATGAATCATAAGACAACTCTGCTGGTTACTACTATACCTTTCACCTACTCATTCCATACGAAATGTTAAAAATTTTAAGGATTTATCTACGGAGACGTGAAAATTCGTTTGAATAAATTTTTAATTGCGGAATACTTGCATTAATACAGCTAGAATGTAATTATTATCAAATATCAATTTGTGTTTGAAATTATTTGAATAAAGCAATTTATTATTATTATTATTATAATATACATCGAGCGTACAACAAAAATCGACGACGAAGTTGGCGTTGTAAATATCGAGTCGTGTCTGCACTAAGATGTGAAATGCTGTTTGCGGTTAAACGGTGACGTGTCAGATGTTAATAACCTCTAATTATAATATCTGACATGTCACCGTTTAACCGCAACCAGCGTGTGTGATCTCGGTGCAGTCATGGCTTTACATTTCCAGCGCCAATTTTTGTTGTACTCTCGTTATAATTTTAAAAACAAACACAAATTGATGTTTTCAGCCTTTACAATGCAAAATTAATAGCAATAAAGTATCGTATGTTCATTAAAAAGAAACATCAAGTGTGCCATGATTTTTTAATTTAAAAAATTTAAGTTGGCGCGCATGTTACGAATTGACATACAAAATGTCAGATCATTCTAAAAGTCACAATTATTTCGTTACCACAATGGTTTACAGCAACCAGCGAAAAGTTTCTAGTTGAAAGTTATTTCCGAAATGTGACTAAAGTGGACAAAAATTGGGTGTATTCATTCGACGCACCTATGGGAGAGTTTCGGGAACGTTCTCATTATTTATGATGAATTTAAAAATACCTTATCACGATCTGTTGTATTATTTCATGAAATGGATATTATTCTCCGTAAACCAGGAAGTGGTAGACCAGTCAAACATACTCAGGATACTATTATTAATAATAATAATAATAATAAACTGTCTTTATTAAAGAAAAAAAAAGTTAATAGTACAAGACACAGCCCAAGGAATTTTGGAAGGTGAACCTACCTCTTCTCTACGTCGTTTATCACAGCAAATTAATTCATCGGCAGGAACATGCCGCAAGTAACATAACCTCAATATGCGTTACCAACTTAAATTTTTAAAAATAAAAAATCATGGCACACTTGAGGTTTTTTTTTAATGAACATACTTTATATAGGTTTAAAATTAAAATTCATTTATTTTCAACTAGTTTCGGCTTGGTGCCATTTTCAAGAACGAAACAAGTAACAGTGTCTTTATCTATTAAACGATTGTTTCGCCCGAGGGCGTATTAGAGTGGCAAACTGAAATTATTAGCATTTGCTACAAAAACACGCACACGAAACAACAATTACATTTTGTTCGTTTTCCTTCTGTTGTTTAACCGATTGCTTTGTTTATTTTAATTTACGTTGTTTTTTTTTGTTTCTTCGCACTCCCCGAACGAACACACCCGATTTACTGATTATATCTGTATATAAACCTACTTAGGTTGGCAATATGAGGCAGCTGATGATAGCCATTGAGGCCTCAAAGTCGGCCTTGGCGGAACAGTGCAAACGTCTCCGTAGAAAGTCCCTTTGGAGTAACTAGTGTAATGTAGCATCTTTGTTTCGTTTTGTTTTTGCTTGTTTATTTTTTTTTGCTGCTTTAGTTTGTCCCGAAAAAAAAATACAGACGAAATATGGAAGAATTTCATTGCATTCAAAAAAATTTCCTAAAGGGGGAAAAAATTGTGTCTGAAATTCTTTCATTATCCCAAAACATTACATTTGAAATATGGAGGAATTAAAAAAAAAAATTCATAAAATTTTGTTTTTGTAATTCATTCATTATTGAAACACGCAGTTTTAAAATTGTTGGTGAAATATAATGCGATAAGTACAGTGAGATCAGAAAGTCGAAAATAGTTGGCAGCACATTTTCTGAAAATAGGGATAATAATTCATGTAATATTATGTTGGCTGCCTGGATCAGTGAAGTACATAAGAATTACATACATTGTCTATTTTGACGTTTGTGTTTTTTTTTTGAGGTTAGGGATAGGGATAATAATTCATGTAATATTATGTTGGCTGCCTGGATCAGTATCAGCAGTACATAAGAATTACATACATTGTCTATTTTGACGTTTGTGTTTTTTTTTTGAGGTTAGGGATAGGGATAATAATTCATGTAATATTATGTTGGCTGTCTGGATCAGTGGAGTACATAAGAATTACATACATTGTCTATTTTGACGTTTGTGTTTTTTTTTGAGGTTAGGGATAGGGATAATAATTCATGTAATATTATGTTGGCTGTCTGGATCAGTGCAGTACATAAGAATTACATACATTGTGTATTTTGACGTCTTGTGTTTTTTTTTTGAGGTTACGTCAAAATGATAAGCCGTCAAAATAAATAAAATGCGCATGCACTGCACTGAAGTAATTCAGGCAACCAATATAAGATTACTTAAATTCTAATAGGGATTTTCTGCTGCCAACAACTATTTTCGACATTCTGATCTCACTATATTTCAATTATGTCAAAACGCCAATTATTGATTAATTGTTACTACTTGGTGATTTGTATTTAAACTTGACTCAATTATATTTTGTGGGTAAACACGGTTGTTTAGTTCCTAATTTTTGTTGGTTATGGTCTAAAACTTGACCCAGAAAATAATTTTTTCCTAGGTACTAAAACCTAATTTGGAAAAAAAAAAACGCTGTGACAGTTAAATAAATAATAAATAATGGAACCTCGTAATGATTTCTGTCCCTACGAGGTTCTATTATTTATCTTTACTGCCACGGATGACAGAATTATTTTTTAGGTTCTAAAACCTAACCTAGAAAAATTATTTATTCCCAGTTTCTAAAACCTAACCTAGAATTTTTTTTTCTGGGTTCTAAAACCTAACCTAGAAAAAAAAAATCTAGGTTCTAAAACTGAACCTATATTTTTTTCCAAGGTTCTAAAACCTAACCTAGAAAAATTATTTATTCCCAGTTTCTAAAACCTAACCTACAATTTTTTTTTCCAGGTTCTAAAACTGGACCTATATTTTTTTCCAAGGTTCTAAAACTTAACCTAGAAAAATTATTTATTCCTAGTTTCTAAAACCTAACCTAGAATTTTTTTGCTAGGTTCTAAAACCTAACCTAGAAATTTTTTCTAGGTTCTAAAACTGAACCTATATTTTTTTTTCCAAGGTTCTAAAACCTAACCTAGAAAAATTATTTATTCCTATTTTTAAAACCAAACCTAGAATTTTTTTTCTAGGTTCTAAAACCTAATCTAGAAATTTTTTCTGGGTTCTAAAACTGAACCTATAGTTTTTTTCCAAGGTTCTAAAACCCAACCTAGAAAAATTATTTATTCCTAGTTTCTAAAACCTAACCCAGAATTTTTTTCTAGGTTCTAAAGAATTTTTTTTTTCTAGGTTCTAAAACCTAACCTAGAAATTTTTTCTAGGTTCTAAAACTAAACCTATATTTTTTTCCAAGGTTCTAAAACCGAACCTAGAAAAATTATTTATTTCTAGTTTCTAAAACCTAACCTAGAATTTTTTTTCTAGGTTCTAAAAAATAACCTAGAAATTTTTTCTAGGTTCTAAAACTGAACCTATATTTTTTTTCAAGGTTTTAAAACCTAACCTAGAAAAATTATTTATTCCTAGTTTCTAAAACCTAACCTAGAATTTTTTTTCTAGGTTCTAAAAAATAACTTAGAAATTTTTTCTAGGTTCTAAAACTGAACCTATATTTTTTTCCAAGGTTCTAAAACCTAACCTAGAAAAATTATTTATTCCTAGTTTCTAAAACCTAACCTAGAATTTTTTTTTTCTGGGTTCTAAAACCTAACCTAGAAATTTTTTCTAGGTTCTAAAACTGAACCTATATTTTTTTTTCAAGGTTTTAAAACCTAACCTAGAAAAATTATTTATTCCTAGTTTCTAAAACCTAACCTAGAATTTTTTTTTCTGGGTTCTAAAACCTAACCTAGAAATTTTTTCTAGGTTCTAAAACTGAACCTATATTTTTTTTCCAAGGTCCTAAAACCCAACCTAGAAAAATTATTTATTTCTAGTTTCTAAAACCTAACCTAGAATTTTTTTTTCTAGGTTCTAAAACCTAACCTAGAATTTTTTTCTAGGTTCTAAAACCTAACCTAGAAATTTTTTCTAGGTTCTAAAACTGAACCTATATTTTTTTCCAAGGTTCTAAAACCTAACCTAGAAAAATTATTTATTCCTAGTTTCTTAAACCTAACCTAGATTTTTTTTCTAGGTCCTAAAACCTAACCTAGAAATTTTTCCAGGTTCTAAAACTGAACTTATATTTTTTTACAAGGTTCTAAAACCTAACTTTGAAAAATTATTTATTCCTAGTTTCTAAAACCTAACCTAGAATTTTTTTCTAGGTTCTAAAACCTAACCTAACCTAGAATTTTTTTTCTAGTTTCTAAAACCTAACCTATAAAAATAATTTTTTTTCTAGGTTCTAAAACCTAACCTAGTGAAATTATTTGTTTCTAGTTTCTAAAATCTAACCTAGAAAAATATTTTTTTTCTGGGTTCTAATCATTACATCTCTCTCCCCCTTGGATAAAAAATATTATTTCTCTCACAATTTCAACAAAGCTGAGAACACGAACTTCCCTCCCGTTTGCGAAAAAAAAAATTAACACATTAAAATACCACCACTTTGTATAACACAAACATTTATTCAGCGAGTATACTCTGTTGCGTTCTTGATTATCCAACGTGTATAACAAAGCACTTATCCCACGAGTAGTATTTGTGTGAACTTCCATTAATCGTAATTAACGTTACTAAACTATTGTATCTGTTCTTAGGCACGGGAAGCACAGAATAGGGCCGAGGAGCTGGAGATGTCGAACACGCACCTCATAAAGCGCCTGGACAAGCTGAAGAACGCGAAATCAGCCCTACTTAAAGAACTCTGACAATCAACCAATACTTAGTACAATAGTTCTAACAAAAAATCGCGTAAGAAGGAATGTGAATTTTATTAATTTATGAAGTGAGGGGGGCGCGCGCGGACGCCCGGTATTTCCCCCGGACATCTCCCTGTATATACTGACCCGATACCTCAACACACACACACACCGGAGGGCGCCATAGTCCGAGCCCGCAACCGCCCATAGAGAAAGAGAGAGAGAGAGAGCCGTAAATAATAAATAATCTTGTGTATTTAGGATTTTATATTATATATATACCTATATACATATATATAGCGTATCACTTATTTAACATTTTTATTTTAACTTTTTTATGTGTATATAAATATTATCGGAGCTTTGTTGTGCGCATGAGAACGGTTACGGCCCGCGGGCTGCGATGCGATCGCCGGCGGGCCGGCACCGCCCCCGTTTGCTTTCGAGCCGTATTCGTGTACATACATTGGTAAAGGTACTTGACAGAAAATTCTAAAAAAAAAAATAAACTAATTTATAAACTTTCGTTTTTATTTACACACATCCTTTATAAATCGTAAAAAAATTTTCAACTCTCGGCCCCCTAAAATGTATTTTTATTTACACCCATCATTTATAGATTTTACCAAATGATCGAGTTATTTTTTCTTAACTCAATGCCCCCTAAAATGTAGGTTTTATTTACACCCATCATTTATGGATTTCACAAAACGATCGAAATGTTTCTTTTTTTAACTCGAAAGCCCCTAAAATGTAGTTTTTATTTACTGTTCTTTATAAATTTTACCAAATGCCCGATTTTTTTTCTTAACTCGCGGCCTCTAAAATGTAAGAAAAAAGATGTTTCGGTTTAATTAAAATATTTGTATTCCCTGTAATTAGGTTTATCAATCTGTTTGGAGTAAATACTATTATTATCGTTAAAAAAGGATGATTTCACGTGAAATCAACAGTCGTGGATCTTCGTAGAGGAGGCTAAGATGGAGATGTCGCTCGTGCTGCATTAGTTACTCTTATGGAGGAAACGAATATTCTGTTGCTGTTTTAATCAAATTTTCTCCGTAACCTCCTCGTCGAACATCCACGAGCCATTGCTAATTTTATGTGAAAAAAACATCATATTCGTCCTTGTTTAGTAATAATAATAATAATAGTATTTATGCCCAATAAATTGATAACATGTCTTTTTTAACTTAAATTATACTTTTGTATTGTATTTCTTTTTATGAATTAACCCTTTGCACTCGTATTTCGAATTATAGTCACCAATATACATTTTACCATTGTGGTCTCAAATATAAATACGAGTGCAAAGGGTTATAACCAGTTTGATAAACAGTGATTTAGTTGCTAATAAATTAAGTGCAAAAAGCGATTATAAGTAGTGTTGTATTTAATTGGGAAACGGAATTGCGATCCGTTTTTCTAAAACTAAATTCAAAGTGGTGTGAGATGATCGACATCATTTATGGACACACGTTTTCGCGTACTCACATTAAATATCAACTAGAAGACTAACCCTCTATGCGAAAAGATTTCAGAGCCTCGTAATCCCACCACAGCGTACTTTACAAACCCCTATGGCCGCAAGAGTTCTGTATGAAATGTACCCCGCGTACACGTAGTGTCGTATTTAATTGGAAAACAGAATTGCGATCTGTTTTTGTAAAACTAAATTCAAAGTGGTGTGAGATGACTATCATCATTTATGGACACACTTTTTCACGTACTCACATTAAACATTAACTAGAAGACTAACCCTCCATGCGAAAAGATTTCAGAGCCTCGTAATCCCACCACAGCATACTTTACAAACCCCTACCGCCGCAAGAGTTCTGTATGAAATGTACCCCGCGTACACGTAGTGTCGTATTTAATTGGGAAACTGAATTGCGATCTGTTTTTGTAAAACTAAATTCAAAGTGGTGTGAGATGACCGACATCATTTATGAACACACGTTTTCGCGTACTCACATTAAATATCAACTAGAAGACTAACCCTCTATGCGAAAAGATTTCAGAGCCTCGTAATCCCACCACAGCATACTTTACAAACCCCTATGGCCGCAAGAGTTCTGTATGAAATGTACCCCGCATACACGTAGTGTCGTATTTAATTGGGAAACGGAATTGCGATCTGTGTTTGTAAAACTAAATTCAAGGTTGTGTGAGATGACCGACATCATTTATAGACACAAATTTTCACGTACTCACATTAAATTTTAACTAGAAGACTAACCCTCCATGCGAAAAGATTTCAGAGCCTCGTAATCCCACCACAGCATACTTTATAAACCCCTATCGCCGCAAGAGTTCTGTATGAAACGTACCCTGCTGTGATTAGACTTGACTTCACTCTCCTTATACGGGCAGCATCAGCGCTGGAGTTCTGTAGAAAATGTACCCCAGATTCACACCCCGCTGTGATTAGACTTCACTCCACTCAAAGGGGCAACATCAGCCTCAACTACACTACCAACGATCAATATTGCAGAACTTAAAAATCTCTGCACTTAATCAATTCATTAACTTTTGTGCAAAGTCAGCGCTGGAGTTCCGTATAAAATGTACCCCAGATTCACACCCCGCTGTGATTAGACTTCACTCCACTCAAGGGGGCAACATCAGCCTCAACTACACTACCAACGATCAATATTGCAGAACTTAAAAATCTCTGCACTTAATCAATTCATTAACTTTTGTGCAAAGTCAGCGCTGGAGTTCCGTATAAAATGTACCCCAGATTCACACCCCGCTGTGATTAGACTTCACTCCACTCAAGGGGGCAACATCAGCCTCAACTACACTACCAACGATCAATATTGCAGAACTTAAAAATCTCTGCACTTAATCAATTCATTAACTTTTGTGCAAAGTCAGCGCTGGAGTTCCGTATAAAATGTACCCCAGATTCACACCCCGCTGTGATTAGACTTCACTCCACTCAAGGGGGCAACATCAGCCTCAACTACACTACCAACGATCAATATTGCAGAACTTAAAAATCTCTGCACTTAATCAATTCATTAACTTTTGTGCAAAGTCAGCGCTGGAGTTCCGTATAAAATGTACCCCAGATTCACACCCCGCTGTGATTAGACTTCACTCCACTCAAGGGGGCAACATCAGTCTCAACTACACTACCGACGATCAATATTGCAGAACTTAAAAATCGCTGCACTTAATCAATTCATTAACTTTTGTGCGAAGTAAACAACTATTGTTTCGCGCCATTTTGATCGCGCCGATTATCCAATATTTACGCAGCCCCCTTTAATCTCCACAACAAGATACATCTTTTCTACGCTCCACAACTCGTTGCTGGAGGTAAATAAACACAGCCGCGTATTCTCAATACAAGTGCAGAATATGCGTTTTGTTAACGATAAAATAAACAAGTGGTTTACTTACATTACGCCGATTCCATGGATGTTCCTTTTCGTTGTGTTTCCACCGAAACCAGACTAGTTGCGGTTAAAATGGATTGTCACGTCGTAACGTACGCAGCCATCCTCTTGATTACTGCACTCTCATCTTCTGGATTATTTCACAAACACGATAATCACACACTGACTCCGGCTGCGATTTTAAAACTTCTGAAGCTCTGTTTGTTTGCGCTTTGTTTGCACCGGCGCAGTCACTTCTTGCAACGCTCGCTTGTTCGTTGCCAACATAACGATGTGATTTTTTCGCTTCAATTTGTAATTCTCCTTTATTAATAAATTTTCCACTTCTCGTATTATTCCATAAGCATGTTAGGTACACACTGATGCCGGCACCGGTTTTAAAACAGCTCACCTGAAATTGCTTGCGTCGCCGCGGCCTCTTCTTACGTGTTCGTTTCGAAGGCATCGAGTTGCCAACATAACGGTGTGATTTTTTCGATTCAATTTGTAATCCTCCTTTATTAACGAATTTTCCACTTCTGGTATTATTCCATAAACATGTTAGGCACACACTGATGCCGGCACCGATTTTAAAACAGCTCACCTGTAATTGCTTGCGCCGCCGCGGCCTCCTCTCACGTGTTCGTTTCCAAGGCATCGTGTTGCCAACATAACGGTCTGATTTTTTCGATTCAATTCGTTTATGAATTACCTCGTCATAACCCTCCTTTATTAATTAACTTTCCGCTTCTGGTATTATCCGTAAACACGACAGGCAACGATTTTAACACTTCTCACCCGTAATTGCAATCGCCGGCGCGGCCGCTTCTTGTGGCGCTCACGTGTTCGTTTCCAAGGCACCGAAACGATTCAATTTAATTGTAATGTTCGCAACCATCGTCTTGATTAGTGCACTTTCCACTTCTAGTATTATTTCACAAACACGATAGTCACACTCTGACGCCGGAACCATTTTAAAACCTCTCACCTGTGATTGCCAGCGCCGCCGCTGTCGCTTCTTGCAGCGCTCGCGTGTTCGTTTCCGTAACTATCTGATTATTTCGATTCAGTTTAATTACGAATTAATTCTCCTTTATTAAACTATTTTCCACTTCTGGTATTATTTCACAAACGCGATAACCACGGCACCGATTTTAACTCCTCTAACCTGTAATTGCTTGCGCCGCCGCGGCCCCTTCTTGCAGCGTTCACCTGTTTGTTTCCAAGGCACCGAAACCATGCAATTCTTTCGATGCAGTTTACTTATGAATTACCACGTTGTAATTCTCCTTTATATTATTACTTAATAAACACGATAGCCACACACTGACGCCGGCACCGATTTTAAAACTTCTCACCTGCAATTGCGTGCGCGGGCGCGGGCGCGGGCGCGGACCCTTTCAACAGCGCTCACGTGTCCGTTACCAAGACAACGAAACAATCAACACGATTTTGTGAAAACGGCTTGTGCAAACATTTCCAGTGTTCCGATTGTTGGTTGTGAAATCATCGGTTTGGTACGTATGCTATTTATTACTAACACGCATTCAGGAGTAAATTAAAATTCCGATAATTGCTGCAGCAGTCCGGGTTGTGAATCAATTGATTATAACGATTGTATGATTTGATCGATGGATCTTTGCGTGCACGTCATAGACAATACTTTCATGCGTTTACTCCCTCTGCGATAAGTTAAATGAGATGCAATCATGTGTTTATATATGTTCTCATGGCGAGAACCAAAGGCCTGCATGGGCCGGGCTTTGGTCCGGCCCGGAAAGCCTGGCCCGG
The DNA here is from genome assembly GCA_910593695.2 of Ocypus olens. Lineage (NCBI taxonomy): Eukaryota > Metazoa > Arthropoda > Insecta > Coleoptera > Staphylinidae > Ocypus > Ocypus olens. The sequence goes on along the minus strand of OU343055.1, from coordinate 2,085,396 downwards.
CCCGACGTCGACCCCGATAACGATGTTATTAACATGAATTCAATGTATTTAGGAATTTTAAGGAGTAATTTTATTTATATAATTCAACATTTTTCGGGTGAATTCAATGTATTTTAGGAATTTTAAGGAGTACGTGGGTCCAGTAATTTGATTTATATAATTCAACATTTTTCGAGGACGGGCCGGGCCGGGATTTGAATATTCAGCTCCGGGCCGGGCCGGGCCCACAACACATTTTCGTTTCATCGGGCCGAGCCGGGTTTTAAATTTTCACTGTCGAGCCGGGCCGGGCTTCCAAAAAAACGCTTCTGCAGGGCTCTGACGAGAACACTCCGTTTTCGGCAATGACGCGCACACAAAGATCCGTTGATCAAACGGCACCTGTCTGTAGAAGCAGTTCGGGTTGTAAACCAACTGCTTGTTTGACTGTAACGATTGTACCCGTCTGTATAAGTTAAACAAATACAACGAATGTAATACTCTTTTTTTGGGTAGAATATGGATCCGTTGTATTTAGCGTTGAGCCAGTACAGGAGGCGGCACTACGAGAAGTGCGCCGAACTCTGCGGACTGATCCTGGACAAGCAGCCGCTGGACCAGGCGGCCTGGTGCCTCAAGATGAGGGCGCTCACGCAGCGCGTCTACGTCGACGATCTGGAGAGCGAGGACATCACCGAAACGGATTTCCTGGACGAGACGGCGGTGGCGTCGGCCCCCAGGCCGGGCACCAGCATGCGCACCGCCCCCGCGACGGCCGTAAAAGGGCCCCTAAGGTATCGCAGCTTTCACGTGTAAACAATTTTTGTTTCAACGCGGAAGCCATCATTATTTCATGGCTTACTTCGCCATTACTAAATTAGTGGAGGTATTAAATTACTTCCTCAGTTACGAAGTACGGAAAAGTACGGTATTACCGAGCACTAGATACGTGGTGGGGGTAAAGTTTGCGCAGAGTGAGAAAGCATCCGGAGAACGCGAGAGAACGCGACAACAAATCTCCAGAGGCAATTGAATTTAAGATAGTTACTGCACAACACGTCTCGAGTGCTTGGTACGACTCTATTTTTTACGGTAATATCCTTTTTGAGGTCTCTAAAGGCAATTTCAACGAAAAATAGTCTGTGAGGCGATAACCGTTTTGAGGTGCCAAAGATTTCTGGTAGAAAACAATGTGTCTTTGGGTGCGTGTCTGTTTGTGCGCGCTATATCTCACAAGTTTTATTTGACAATCCGAGTAATTGAAAAGCTTCTGGTAAAATTTCGTGCACCCTTAACCCTCTATTTTTATTCGATCCTTTTTAGTGCACGGCCACGGACGGCCACGGGTCGTCCAATATCCGGAGTGACCCGTCCGGGCAGCCAGAACCGGCCCGGTTCGGCCCTGGACCGACTGAAGACGGCCCGTCCCGTAACCGGACAGTCGGCCAGGGCGATCCGGCTGGGCACGGCGGCGATGCTCTCGCACAAAGACGGCCCCTTCATCCAGGTCTCCCGGCTGAATTTGTCCAAGTACGCGAAAAACGTCTGCCTCTCGAAGCCGCTCTTCGAGTACCTGTTCTACCACGAGGGGGACGTGCGCAGCGCGATGGAGCTCGCCGTCCAGGCGACCCAGCATCACGACTTCAAGGATTGGTGGTGGAAGGTGCAGCTGGCGAAGTGCTACGTAGCGCTGAATCTGGTGAGGGACGGGGAGCAGCAGCTGAGGAGCGCGATCAAGCAGCAACACCACGTCGAGGCTTTCATACGGTTGATACGGGTTTACTTGAGGTTAGGTAATGATGGGGAATGCGCGATGAACAGTGACGGCTCGGGTAATGTAAGGTAGGTCGCAGAGATGGCGTGATTATCTGTACCATCACCTCTGCTATCTCGCGGACGCGTTCGAATACCCTGATAAAAAAAAGTCAATTACTCCAAGAGCATTATGGGAGTGCGCTCTCATTTCATTATAGTCGGGCCGCTGAGAGCTGCCTGTGACTCATCGCTTAAAATCGCATGAATCAAGATTTAAGTAAACGTATGTCCGTAAGAAATTTTGGTGCCGCGCCGATTTTCAATGACGGGATATTTAAAAATTCTCGCGCAAACTTTTTACGGTTATGTTATTTGACGTGGCGCTCGCGTGTTTTGTGTGTTTATATGAAGCGTGTCAAGAGTCATGCGTGAGCTTAGACCTACGTTTACGCTGCCCTATTCTTTAACACGCAGACACACGTTTCGTCTTTTATTTCATACTGTTTCGTACATGATAGAAAAAGATAGATATAAAATGCAAAGCAATTCTTAGTACGAAAATGCATGAGTCCCCGTCAGCTCTCAACGGTTGAACTATAGTTATGTTCAGATGCGTAGACTAAAAATCTGATGAAACATAACCTTCAAAATATACATCTAATGTCATATACAATAAATATTTCTCGTTGCCGTTTCCACAAAAATCCGAGGACCATAACCTCAAATTTATAATAGACCACTTGTCCAGAGTGGGTAAAAGAGATTGCACTCCAGTCGTCCTATTTCTGAAGGCAACTGATTAGATGACCAGAGCGCGATCCAACTGTTTCTGAACGACGGAGGAAGTAACTTCTATTTAGTGGGAGCGTCATTCCTGCATGCACCCTAGCAGAGGTGGTCTTTGCAACCGACCTTACCCATCTGTGTACCATGAGTCACCCCTCGAGCCGTCACTGGCGATGAGGCCAAATGGAGGATTCCACGCCTTTAAATTTTTAGATCAGCCGCTGTCCGCGACGGAGATTTGCAAGTCGGGGCTTGAAATATTCCCGAATGACGTTTCCATTCTCACGGAACTGGCCAGGCTGAGCGAAGCCGTCGGCGATGTTCCGAGTTCGATCAAATACTACAGGAACATTGTGGTCGAAGATGCGATGAACACCGAAGCGATCGCTTGCATTGGTGTTTACCACTTTTACAATTTTCAACCAGAGTTGGCTTTACGTTATTACAGGTAGGATTATTAATTAAGTGCGAGGGTAAGTTAATAATTATCCGCAATTTTATTACAACACAATCATTTTTCAAAATTGGTCCATCGTTGCACAAGCTTCCTGATGTCCTCAGAGAAGAAGGAAACAAGTGACGAATGCACCGCTTCCTCTATTTTTTGTCCGAGGTAAATCGACCCCTTAATGCCTTTTTGAGTGCACCAAACAAATGGTAGTCTGGAGGTGCAAGATCAGGACTGTATGGAGGATGAGCCATTACTTCAAACTTGAGCTTTCGGTAGTGTGGTCGGCAACCCAAATGCATCGGCGTGTCACAAAACGGGTAATTCAAAGTACCGGACATAAAATAAAACCAGAAAATCTAGTATAAACGATTTGTGGTTCCTGCATAGACATTTACCTAAAATTTCACAAAAATCCGTTGAAAAACAAGCGAGTTATCGCGACCTCATAACCGAACATTTTAAGACGATTTTGATGAAACCTAGTACAAACGATTTATGGTTCCTACGTGGACATTTACCTAAAATTTTACAACAATCCGTTGTAAAACTAGCTAGTTATCGCGACCACATAACTAATTTTAATGAAATAAGGTTACCTAAAATTGCACAAAAATCTATACAAAATCTAGCGTATTATCACGACCACATAACCGATTTTTTTTTAATGCGATTAAAAGTATTGCAACTTATTCGTTGAAATTGCCGGTTATGCGGTCGGGCTAACTCGCTTGTTTTTCGACAAATTTTTGTTAAATTTCAAGAAACCGTTTAAGAGACATCCGAGAATCATGTCCAATCGATTTAATTAATATGGACTTAAAAATCAGTTGTGCAGCCTCGATAACTTGCTTGTTGTTTGATGGAAAATTTTGATTTGTGTTTCATTTGATTAGAATAATACAGTCTATATAAAAACAACATACAAAATCACAATATTTAAACATTAGTTACTCCCTTGAGGTTCAAGTTTGTCATCAATATTTGGTTCATAGTTTGAATTTTTTAATTTTATGCACACTTCTGAATTTTCTTCAGTTGTCACTTTTTGTTGTGCTACCGAAAATCTTTTCGCGTGCCATGGGTTGCCGATCGCTGATGTGGGCGGAAAATAGTCTGCGGCGTTTGCTTCGAATTGCAGGCTTCAGTCTGTCAATAAGCACCTCACCGTTTATTGCTGCTGTACCCCTCTCCCGATAATGTTCAAGCACTGGGCCTTGCGAGTCCCAAAAAACTCTAGGCATTCGTTTTCCTGCGGATCGTTGGGTTTTGAACTTTTTCGATTGCGGATATGTTTCCATTCCATACTCTTCGGCTCGTAATAATGGATCCATGTTTCGTCACCAGTGATGATTCCAGTGACGGTTCGCGGGGTTTTTCTGATACGGCCGAGGTAACAAGGGTGGCAATACCGATAGGTAGGATCGGTTGCAGAGACGGCTGGCTGCGTGACCGCACCTATATGTATTACCACCTCTTGTTCCTCGGCCGTACCAGAAAAAACCCCGCGAACCGTCACTGGATGATTCTGTCTAAGAAAATGTCACGTTCCTTACCATAGCGATGCAAATGTCCAAACGCGTTTGTTTATGCAAATCTGTGAGTTGCTTTGGGACCCATCTTACACAGACTTTATTAAAACTAAGTCTGTTGTGATTGACTTCGTGGGGAGAACCATGGCTGATTTGCAGACGATTTGCCATTTCATCAACAGTACTCATCTGTCTCGCAAAATAATGTCACGCGTGCACGCAACATATTGCCGTCATTCGTGGCCGTACACGGCTGTGACGGTTCGCGGGGTATTTTTTCTGGTACGACCGAGGTAGCAGAGGTGACAATACAGATAAGTAGGGTTTGCAGAGACCACACCTGTCTGTATTACCGCAATACAGATAGGTAGGGTCAGTTGCAGAGATCTGTATTACCACCTCTACCACCGCAGTCGTACCAGAAAAAACCTCGCTAACCGTCACTGGTAAACGGTTCGACACGCGTAACATTTGCGTGATCATTTTTTAATTTTTCAATCCATTCGTAGACACTCTGTTGCGACGCGTCACTATTCCCGTATTGTGCCGATGGATTGCGGCCCCCTAATAGACCTTCCAACCACAAAAACCGAATCACTCAACGTTGCTCTTCTTTGGTGCAATGATAAAACTAACGTAGAAACATGAGACAGACAGATAATAATAATGAAATCACGCATGCGCCACCTACGCAAGTAGGTTTCTACACAGAAACAACTGTATTGCGGATAAATATTGACGGACCCTCGTATTAGTGTTATAGTAAAAAATTAAAATTTGTTAGGAGAGTGTTAGCGATGGGGGCTCACTCTGCGGAACTGTACAACAACCTAGGCTTGTGTTGCCTCACCTCGCAACAGCTGGACCTCGTTTTGGTGTGCTTTCAAAGAGCCCTGGACCTGGCAACGGATCCTTTAATTAAATCTGAGGTCTGGTACAACCTATCGCACGTCGCTATAGTAAGTACACATTGTCGATGGCTTGAGATGCGGGCGGGGGTGTGTTTTACATGGAGGTTTTTAGTTGGCTATACCTGCGGGGTGACTCATGGTACGGCCGAGGTAACAATACAGATATCTGTATTACCTCAAGGGGTGACTCATGGTACGGCCGGGGTAGCAGAGGTGGTAATTCAGATTTCTGTAACCAACCCTACCTATTGGGGTGACTCATGGTACGACCGAGGCAGCAGAGGTGGTAATTCAGATCTCTGCAACCAACCTCACCTATTGGGGTGACTCATGGTAGCAGAGGTGGCAATACAGATAGGTATCTGTATTACCATGAGTCACCCCGCCGAGAGCCGTCACTGGTGTAGGTCAACTAATAACCTCACACCGCGAGCCGTCACTGACCTGCATCCGAGTTACCCGGAATAGGTTCACCTCCTTTAGGGCGATGACACACACAGCGGTTTTAGCCGAGACGGCGGACGAGTCGGCCGCCGCTTGACAATTGACACACACAGCGGTTTTTATAAACTCGCAACCGGGTTGCCGTGAGACGTATTATGGTATGTTGAGGCTGAACAGTGCGGTGCCCAAGTGAAATGGCAGACGAGGATAAGCGGATAACCGACTGGTGTGTCAGGGCTCATACAACACAATATAAACAAGCGTCGCTCTAGCAATAAAACCGCACGCGTTTCTTCTTTCTAACGACGCGACGTGTCGAGACGGCTCTCGTGCCGCCTATCGGCATTCGTCGCAGTGTGTGTTTTGTTCCATTTCTAAATACGAGCCTCTTTGCCGACTCGGCCACCGTGTGTGTCATTGGTCCAAGTGACGTCCATTCAAATCTATATTTTTATAGGCTTCTGGAGACATCGAATTGGCTCTGCAGTGCCTCAACCTCTGCCTATCCAGCGATCCCAGCCACGCTCCCGCTTACAACAACCTGGCGGTCCTCCAGCACAAACTCGGCCGCGTGAATCTGGCGAAGGCGTACTTCACCACGGCCGCGGATCTCGAAGCGGATCTGTTGGAGCCCAAAGTGAACTTGGAGTTCTTACAAAACAAATGACACACGAGGGTAAATTATAAAATTATCATGTGTGCTGATGCTGTTTATATCGAGCGCTAGAAATTTCGAGTCATATCTTCACGCTACACCAATGACGGATTGCGGGTTTTCTTTTTGTTACGGCCGAGGTAGCGGAGGTAACAATACAGATAGGTATCTGTATTACCATCTCTGAAGAAACCCGCGTGCCGTCACTGACATGCACTAAGATCACACGCGTGAATTTTGGTTGCGGTTAAACCTCAGAACATATACTCATGGAACAGGAATACCCTATAACTTACATATACCGAAACTGTGTCCAACATCTGTGCGACAAGGATAAATATAACATATCTTTTGTTCGCTATGCGCATGTCCCCAATCGCGCGAAATCCCCATAAGAGTCCATGAGTGCGAGAGAGAACTTCCTGTGTTGAAAGAGTGGGATGCAGATAGTGCGTGACAGTGCTACCAACTCAATTATTATCACACACACACGCGCAAGACACACGCGCGCACACAGATAAAATAAAATAGATCGGCGACTCTCTGTATAAAATATTCACCGCATTTTTAATTTGTCACTGTAGTCATGGGATGGCGCTGGCGAAGCAAAAGCGGGTGCGAGTAGAATGGGTTGCAGAGCTAGTGGGTTTCCAAATTTGACAGTACTTGATTAAAATCAAATGTAGGAGTAATAAGAAGTCATTGATTAAAATAATATATTTATTGCAAATTGCACAAATTATTACTTACAGTATAATAATATTATATATCGATATCCAACCAGCAAGAAGAAAATGTTGTTCCCTTCCAATTGAATGTGGCATGGCATTTCATTAACTTATTTCTCACACACTTTAGAAAATGAGGAGAATCAAACTATGGAATTATTTCCTCGTCACCTATGGGAAATAAACGATAACAATATTTTGTCCCAAAAAATAACAATATGACATTCAAAATTTTATTCAGACAATAAAGAAATGTATTTGTAATAAATATCACTTACCGGTTCCTTTTTGGTGAAGGAATGCACATAAGTGTTTCTGTTGTAATTTTTGCAGGATTTAATGGCACAATAACGACTCATTATTTATAATATTTTTATAACGCGAAGGGAATGGACGACTTTCTCTTCGTTTTGACAGACGAAAAATTGAAAGGAATCGAATATTCACATACTTACGGTTTTGTTTGTTTACATATACTCGGCCTCCCCGATTATCGCTTGGTGTTGAATGATTTACGGACGAGATTTCAAATTGATTAGCAGGTTGGGCCATCTAGCGTCATTTGCTGTAACAAATTCTAGCCCGTTTGGCGATACTTTTATTTCGTATGGAGTGCGCAGGGCATGCGCGCGCACACATTCATAATAACCTTTGAGTACGTCGGCCGCGCATGATCATTTCGAGCAAAAAAATGGTGATGTGGCCATCATGTTATTTTCTCCGACTTGATGGTATAGCCATTTATATTTACGCTTTCGTGGTTTATTTTCAATTTAAATCATATTTTAAATCTACATCGAACGTTTTGTAGACTCGGATGAAACTGATGTTTAAAACGTCAAAATTATGAAAGATGAAAAAATTATACTTCAAATTCAAAAACTCAGTTTACTCAAAAACTAAAGAGATTTCGAAAAAAACTTATTCTTTATAAGTTGTTCATAAGCATAAATTTGCTGTAACTATTATCGTTTCATAATTATAAACCAAAAATGAAAAAAAAAAAATTTTCTCGAATAAAAATGATTTTATGAAAAATGTTTTCAAACAAAATAAGCTCGTTTCTTTGTTGTCTTCAATATTTGTTTAAATGTTTTTGTGATATTTTTCATATTTAAGAAAATATTGGCAAAAAACAAAAAACTGTTAAGGTAAACACCCACTTCCGGTGTACGAAATTTTACCAAAAGCTTTTCAGTTCTTCGGATTATCAAATAAGACGTATGTTCAAAGTTTCATATCAATTTTATTAGTTTTTGAGATACAGCGCGCACAGACACACACACACACACACACACACACACACACACACACACACACACAGAAAAAAGAAAATTTCCAGAAATTGTTGAAATGGCATCTAGGGACCCCAAAACGGATATTTCAGTAACAAAAAAGTAAAAAAAAAATTTGAAAAATCACGATCACAATACTTTCTCGTACTTCGTAACGGAGAAAGTAAAAAATAGAATGAGACATCTGCATCTCACTTCTTGGACACATTTCTATGCTTTGTAATCATATTCCATAAGTATATATTCTAAGGGTTAAACTGAGGTTATTAACATCTGACCAGTGACGGTTCGCGGGGTTTTTTCTGGTACGGCCGAGGAACAAGAGGTGGTAATACAGAGAGGTGCGGTCTCTGCAACTGACCCTACATATCTGTATTACCACCTCTTGTTCCTCGGCCGTACCAGAAAAAAAAAACCGCGAACCGTCACTGCATCTGACATCTGTCAACATGACAACCTGTAGTTTACGCGTGCGCAGACATGACTTTAGATTTCCAGCGCCAATTTTTGTTGTACGCTCGTTATATAAAAATGATTCTACTCAAACATTGAGGAATAAATATATTGAAGATTACAAACAGAACCTTCATCGTCCACCAGTTTCCCAGTTGATCCTGTTTTGTTTTGATCAATCTTTATCTATTTTTTTAAATTTATCATTTAATTTTATTTAACGCAATGCAATCCTGTTTTGTTTTGATCAATTTTTTTTTTATTTATTATTTAATTTTACTTATACGCAATGCATTTTGATTCATCCAGGAATCGATTTGCATAAACGCGGCTGTGATTCATCAGAAAAAAGTGCAGCATTCACGTCAATTTGCTTAATTGGATATTTAAATTAGGCGTTCGCGAAATTCACGGACCGTATCATTACCGCTCTTTTCTTTCATTCCGAATACCCACGGAGGAATTTAATGCAGAAGGTGGTGCGGCGAGTCCCGTCCCCATTGTGTTTCGATTTTGGGTTTATCCGGGGGTGGGTCGAGGAATTTCGTTAATTATACCGGTTTGAATCATCACAAGAAAATGCTTTGTTTCTTAATCGCTCCCCTGTACCCTTCCAGGGCGGAAGAAAGAAAAAACAAATTTTCAATGTTGATGAAAATGGTCATTTGCTCGACGTTTTAGCCAGCCCCGCTGATCTGAATGTTGAGTTAGCCGTAGCAACTTTATTTATTTAAAGTTCCTGATTTGAGGTGTATCGTAAAGTTATAGCTTCAAGTAATTTTACACCGGATAAACCACAGTAGGGACCAGTGACGGTTCGCGGGGTTTTTTCTGGTACGGCCGAGGAGCAAGAGGTGGCAATACAGATAGGTAGAGCCAGTTGCAGAGACCGCACCTATCTGTATTACCACCTCTTGTTCCTCGGCCGTACCAGAAAAAAACTCCGCGAACCGTCACTGGTCCCTACTGTGGTTTATCCGGGGTAAAACTACTTGAAGCTATAACTTTACGATACATCTCGGATATAACACATTAGCACATTCGATCGCATTTTGAGAAGTAATTACAAATTAATTTTTCTTTCGTAGTTGAGATGTATCATATAGCTATTATTACAACTAGGGAAATATGAATAGTATATTTCCCGAGGTTGGCTGGTTACATCCCGAGGGCGGAGCCCGAGGGATGTATAGACAACCAAGGGAAATGTATTCATATTTCCCGTGTTGTAATCAATAGATTTTTTTTCTGATTGAAAGAATATTGTTCTGTAAATGGGAAAATATTGGATTGTAAATTTTTGAATTTATCGGATTGGTAACGTTGCTAAGGGCCTTGTTTGTAAATATCTTAGTTGACTTGTTTTGGTATTTGCGTTGTTTCATAAATTGGTGAAATGTCAAACTATGTGTTAACGCAAGCGACGAAAGACCGTGATTGTTTGGTTCCCGTAAAATCCATAAAGGATACCTTCCTAAGATATCGGAGGTGTTGTCCCGAGAGCAATTAAAACAATTCTTGCGAGAAGCTCCTAATGACATTTTTTTGATGTCTATATTTTCCTAGGGAAATATAAAATATGAGCGCTTCATATTTCCCTAGGGAAATATAAGTGTGATATGACATATCGTAACCAAGGCAATATCACTCAATATTGTTTCAACCGCATTGATTGATTTTTAGAGGTGACTTACAGATGAATTTTCTTTCGTAGTTACGGAAGATGCGATGTTTTGCCCGACTGTCAAAGAGTTTGAAAATATTAGAAATGAAAAGTCGGTAACCCCAGATTAGAGACTTGGTTGATTTCTCCGGTCGGAATGTGGAATGTGTAGCCTCTGCACGGGCGAGCGACGCGCACACCCGAGGACCGGAGGATGGCGAGCCTCTCCGGGACCCGGCGGAGCGGCCGCAGCGAGCGAGTGGAGGCGAGAGTACAATCGCGGCCACGATGTGCCGCCTGATCGGAACGAAACGCAGCCGCGCCGCCGCGCGCTGCCCCGACTGTACCCACCGACTTGTGCGGCCCTGAGGAGTCGCGCAGGTGAGCGACCGGGCGATCGGGCCGACGACGTCTCCGCGCCACAGCAGGTCCGCTGCATTCCGATCGCGCTCTGCCCTGGAGTGTACCTGACCGCAGTAAAACTGCTAAGGGATTTTAGTTGAAAAATATCTTGGCCGGCGGAAGGACACCCGTCGCACCGAAACGCGCGCCCGCTCTCCACACACGTGAAATCTCGAGTGTTGTTAGTTAGTGTTCTATCTCTCGCCGTCCCTTCATCTTCGAGTGCCCTTTCGGATTACCCGCACGCACGCAGGATTACCGGATTACCTATGGACGCACACGTTTACTAATTTTGGATTTTTATTAAAAAACACATGGTGAGTAGCGGCGGAAATAATGCCGCTTAACATTAAGTCGGTGCGGCGCGCGTTTAACCCAATTACCGATAAACCAGAGGCGCAGCAGTTTTTCCGGACACGCGGAAAATTCACGTTCACGCGCATTCCATTCCGATAGTGTAATATCTGTTTGCTTTAGATTGAATTTTATTCAATTCCATTACCAGAGGCGTGGGCACACCGCATATTTTACAACGCGCGCACTCTTAACCAATCGGTCCCGTAATTGTAAACAATGCGGATTTTAAATCTCTCATTATCTACCCTTTGAATCCCAAACAGCACAATCGATAGTGTTTTTAACACTGCGCTTCCAACGACTCCTGGGACCCAAAGGGTTAGTAAACATTATTCTAGAAACATCAAAGTCGGCGTGGAAATACATTGTTTATCCACATGTATTGAACAGCATACCAAAGTTCTACGACAATACGTGCAAGGGTTGCGATAAAGAAAACTCTACCAAAACATCACACAAAAATTCTAGGTTAATTCGTGATAAAGAAAACTACGTTCAATTGAACGAAAATTATAGCATCAACAGATTGCAATTGTCAAAAATATCCAGGTGAGGTGGAAATATAAATTTCTCCCTTTAATTGTTTTTCGGTTTTTTGAGGATAACTCTTCAACGGTTCTTCAAATTTTGATGATTCTTCAAATAATGTGTTTTACCCGTAAAATCCATACAGATAAGATAAAAAACTAAATTTGACATTCAATTGTTTTTTCGATCTTTTTTATCCCGCCCTCCAATCCGTCGATCATTAAACGAAGTTTTACAAATTGTCCAATTTTTGAGAGCAACAAAATTTACTTTTTGATTTTTTGAACCCTCACTAGAGAAACCGTTGTTTTCGGTTTAACTGGTTGGATTGTAGGATAGTGCCCACCCACCACCCTCCCGGTCCACTTAAACTTCAATCAAAAACACTGCTTTTGGTGATTCTTATCAATTCAAGTTTTATAATAAATGAACAATGAAATTTCTTTTAACCTACAGTTTAGTTCAGCTTAAGTTAAGGGTGGTGGGTGGTCCCTATCTCACCCTCCAGGGTGGTGGGTAGTCCCTATCCTACCCTCCAATCAGTGGATCATAAAACGAAATTTTACAAATTGTCCAATTTCTGAGAGCAACAAAATTTACTTTTTGATTTTTTGAACCCTATCTAGAGAAACCGTTGTTTTCGGGTTAATCGATTGGATTGTAGGATAGTGCCCACCCACCACCCTCCAAGTTCACCTTAACTTCAATCAAAAACACTGCTTTTGGTGGTTCTTATCAATTCAACTTTTATAATAAATGAACAATGACATTTTTTTTAACCCGCAGTTTAGTTCAGCTTAACTTAAGGGTGGTGGGTGGGCCCTATCCCACCCTCCAGGGTGTTGGGTGATCCCTATCCTACCCCCAATCATTTGATCATAAAACGAAGTTTTACAAATTGTCCATTTTTTGAGAGCAACAAAATTTACTTTTTGATTTTTGGAATCCTCACCGAATAAACCGTTGTGTTCGGTTTAACTGGTTGGATTGTAGGATAGTGCCCACCCACCACCCTCCAAGTTCACCTTAACTCCAATCAAAAACACTGCCTTCGGTGGCTCTTATCAATTCAAGTGTTATAATAAATAAAAAATTAAATTTCTTTTAACCCGCAGTTTAGTTCAGCCTAAGTTAAGGGTGGTGCGTGGGCCCTATGCCACCCTCCAGGGTGGTGGGTGGTCCCTATCCTACCCTCCAATCAGTTGTTCATAAAACGAAGTTTTACAAATTGTCCAATTTTTGAGAGCAATAAAATTTACTTTTTGATTTTTTGAATCCTTACTAGAGAAACCGTTGTTTTTGGTTTAATCCATTGGATTGTAGGATAGTGCCCACCCACCACCCTCCTGGTTCACTTAAACTTCAATCAAAAACACTGCCTTTGGTGGCTCTTATCAATTCAAGTTTTATAATAAATGTGAACAATGAAATTTCTTTTAACCTGCAGTTTAGTTCAGCTTAAGTTACGGGTGGTGGGTGGGCCCTATCCCTCCCTCCAGGGTGCTGGGTAGTCCCTATCCTACCCTCCAATCATTTGATCATAAAACGAAGTTTTACAAATTGTCCAATTTTTGAGAGCAACAAAATTTATTTTTTTATTTTTTGAATCCTCACCGAAGAAACCGTTGTTTTCGGTTTAACTGGTAGGATTGTAGGATAGTGCCCACCCACCACCCCCCCAGTGCACCTTAACTTCAATAAAAAAAACTACCTCTGGTGGTTCTTATCAATTCAAGTTTTATAATAAATGAACAATGAAATTTCTTTTAACCTGCAGTTTAGTTCAGCTTAAGTTAAGTGTGGTGGGTGGGCCCTATCGCACTCTCCAATCAGTTGATGATAAAACGAAGTTTTACAAATTGTCCAATTTTTGAGAGCAACAAAATTAACTTTTTGTTTTTTTGAATCCTCACTAGAGAAACCGTTGTTTTCGGTTTAACTGGTTGGATTGTAGGATAGTGCCCACCCACAACCCCCTGAGTTCACTTAAACTTCAATCAAAAACACTGCCTTTGGTGGCTCTTATCAATTCAAGTTTTATAATAAATGTGAACAATGAAATTTCTTTTAACCTGCAGTTTAGTTCAGCTTAAGTTACGGGTGGTGGGTGGGCCCTATCCCTCCCTCCAGGATGCTGGGTAGTCCCTATCCTACCCTCCAATCATTTGATCATAAAACGAAGTTTTACAAATTGTCTAATTTTTGAGAGCAACAAAATTTACTTTTTGATTTTTTGAATAGAAACCGTTGTGTTCGGTTTAACTGGTTGGATCGTAGGATAGTGCCCACCCACCACCCTCCCAGTTCACTTCAACTTCAATCAAAAACACTGCTTTTGGTGGTTTTTATTAGGTCCATGTTTTCTAATAAATCGACAATGAAATTTCATTTAACCGAAACAGAGTATATCTTAAGCTAAAATAGAAACGAAGGGTGGTGGGTGGGCATTATCCCATCCTCCAATCAGTTGATCACAAAACAGAGTCTTACAAATGGTCCAATTTCTCAAACAGCAAAATCAACATTTTCTTTTTTGTTTTTTGTTTTTTGATTTTTTGAATCCTCACTAGAGAAACCGTTGTTTTCGGTTTAACTGGTTGGATTGTAGAATAGTGACCACCCACCACCCCTCAAGTTCACTTAAACTTAAAAAAAAAACCTGCTTTTGGTGGTTCTTATCAATTCAAGTTTTATGAACAATTAAATTTCTTCTAACTCGCAGTTTAGTTCAGCTTAAGTTAAGGGCGGTGGGTGTGCCCTATCCCACCTTCCAGGGTGGTAGGTGGTCCCTATCCTACCCTCCAATCAGTTGATCATAAAACGAAGTCTTACAAATTGTGCAATTTTTGAGAGCAACCAAATTTACTTTTTGATTTTTTTAATCCGCACTAGAGAAACCGTTGTTTTCGGTTTAACTGGTTGGATTGTAGGATAGTGCCCACCCACCACCCTCCGAGTTCACCTTAACTTCAATCAAAAACACTGCTTTTGGTGGTTTTTATTAGTCCATGTTTTCTAATAAATCGACAATGAAATTTCATTTAACCGAAAAAGAGTATATCTTAAGGTAAAATAGAAAGTTAGGGTGGTGGGTGGTCATTATCCCATCCTCCAATCAGTTGATCGCAAAACAGAGTTTTACAAATGGTCCAATTTTTCAAAAAGCAAAATCAACATTTTATTTTTTGTTTTTTGATTTTATGAATTCTTACTGCATTGTTTTCGGTTTAACTGTTTGGATTATAACAAAATTTGGCGATCAATTGTTTTTCGGTTATTTGAGGATAACGTTTGAACGAATGAACGGATTTTAAAAATTCTTCCTTCAATGGATTGCATTTATCGAAAATATGTACTTAAGGTGGAAAACTAGAAATCGTGTTTCAACTGTTTTTCGAGTTTTTTTGATGATAACTCTCGAACGGATGCCCGTATTTTGGCAATTCTTCAATTTTAGTATTAAACTCGTAAAATTGGTACAGATACGAAGAAAAAACAAAATTTGGCGATCAATTGTTTTTCTGTTATCTTAGGATAACTTTTGAACGGATGAACGGATTTAAAAAATTCTTCCTCCAATGGATTGCATTTATCAAAAATATATACTTAGGATGGAAAACTAAAAATCGTGCTTCAATTGTTTTTCGTGTTTTTTTTTGATGATAACTCTTGAACGGATCTTCAGATTTGGAAAATTCTTCAATTTTAGTATTAAACTCGTAAAATAGATACAGATAAGACGAAAAAATAAAATTTAGCGATCAATTGTTTTTCTGTTATTTAAGGATAACTCTCGAACGGATGTCCGGATTTTGGTAATTCTTCAATTTTAGTATTAAACCCGTAAAATAGATACAGATAAGGCGAACAACGAAATTTGGCGATCAATTGTTTTTCCGTTATTGAAGGATAACTCAGCGGCGGTTCGTTCGAAAATTTGACCAAAACGGCAGCGAAATATTTGCTTCCTCTATAAGAGTAACCAGTGCAGCACGAGCGGCATCTCTGTCTTAGCCTCCTCTACGAAAATCCACGAGCCGCCACTGGGATAACTCCTGAACGAATGAACAGATTTTAAAAATTCTTTCATCAATGGATTACAGTTATCTTCCATCAATTGAGTAGTTAGAGTGCTAAACTCAATGGATTACAGTTATCAAAAATAAGTAGTTAGGGTAGAAAACTAAAAATCGTGCTTCAATTGTTTTTTGTTTTTCTGATGATAACTTTCGAACGGATGTCCGGATTTGGATGATTCTTCAAGTTACGTATTATACTCGTAAAACAGACGCAGATAAGACGAAAAATGAAATTTGGCGATCAATTGTTTTGCTGCTTTTTAAGTGTAACTTTTGAACGGATCAACGCATTTTTAAAATTCTTCCTCCTAATGTTTCTGTTAACATTAGATCACCTGATGAAATTCCATAGTAATTAGATAATACCTCGTCGATTGATACCTGATAAAATTTCATGGGCCCTACGATTTTCGAATTTCATCAGATGTACCCCAAGTTTCTAATTTGGTTCCATTTTTTTAACGTTATTCTTAGGTTCCTCTTCAAGGTCGTTTCGTCTACTGACACCTGATAGAATTTCTTGGATCCTACGATATTTCAACTTCTTCAGGTGTACCGCAAGTTTCTAATTCGGGTCCATTATTTTTCAATTTATTCAACACCACTAAATTTGTCCGAAATAAAATGTCCTGTTACCATTAGATCACCTGATGGAATTTTATAGTAAATAGATAATACCACGTCGATTGATACCTGATGGAATCTCATCGGCCCTACGATTTTCGAACTTTATCAGGTGTACCCCAAGTTTCCATTTTTTTACCGTTATTTTTAGGTTTCTCTTCGATGCTGTTTCGTCTACTGACACCTGATAGAATTTCTTGGATCCTACGATATTTCAACTTCTTCAGATGTACCGCAAGTTTCTAATTCGCGCCCATTATTTTCAATTTATTCAAGAACACTAAATTCGTCCGAAATAAAATTTCCTGTTACCATTAGATCACCTGATGGAATTCCATAGTAATTAGATAATACCTGATAGAATTTCTTGGGTTCTACGATTTTCGAACGTCTTCAGGTGTACCCCAAGTTTCTAATTTGAGTCCATTATTTTACAATGTTATTCTTAGGTTTCTCTTCAATGCTGTTTCGTCGATTGACACCTGATATAATTCCTGGGTCCTACGATTTTTCAACGACTTCGGGTGTACCCCAAGTTTCTAATTCGGGCCCAACTAAATTACGTCCGCAATAAAATTTCCTGTTACCATTAGATCGGAATTCACACAGCAATTAGATTTCGACGAAAACCGAAAGATTCCGAAATCCTGGAAGAGTCTGATCATCATCATCATTAACCGTCTTCGATCTCCCTTTAAAAGAACACACGAACCCGGCCGTCCGCGGCTAATTGCAATAATTTTGATAATGGGGATCGCGGGCGCCGCAATGCCTGGAATGCAGACGACCTTCTCTCTGCCCGGGCTGCTCTCTGCGCCTCCCCCCTCATCCGAAACGTAAACACGCTCTCCTCTCTCTCTCTCTCCGCCGTTCCGCCCGGGCCGCCCCATCTCCGTCTCCGGTACCCGCGGTACGTGCACGAAACACGAAATGGGAATTATCCGTATTACGTTGGCAATGGTAACGTACGATACGATAGGCACTGCATCGCATTCCTCCGCATTGTTTGCGGACGGCCAATATTTGGTTTCGAAACGATTCCGCATGATAAACACGTAGACGCGAGAGCCACAAATATTGGTCGAAGGTGATTTTGTCATTCGCAACGATGAAACTCCGCTGTTACGCGTGTTACGAGTGTTACGACCCGCACGCACGCATGTACGAGCAGCCTTCGTTGCGTAACGAGGGAAATTGCGAAAATCTGTCATCTGTCAAAAAATTAAAAATTAATTTTTATAAATTGACGTTCTGTACACATGAAGTTATCCCAAAATCTGGAGATGAAATTGAACGATACGGATTTTTCGGCCGGTATCCTTCAGCATGGTGTTCCGCAAGGATCGCAACCATGCCTTACTCGTGTTTGATTACCAATTTGTTTATAAATTAACGTTCTGTTCTCGTGCAGTTATCCCAAAATCTAGAGATGAAATTGGAGATGGAACGTTATGGCTATTTCGGCCGGAAGGTGTTCCGCAAGGATCTCAATTATGTCCTACTCGCTTTAAAGTTTGCTCTTGATCACCAATTTTTGTGTAAATTGTCATTCTATTCACATGAAGTTATCCCAAAATATAGAGATGGAATTGCTGATGGAACGATATTGATTTTTCGGCCGCAAGGTGTTCCGCAAGGATTTCGACTCGCTTTAATCTGTGCACTTAATCGTCAATTTTTTTTATAAATTGACATTCCATTCACATGAAATTATCGCAAAATCTAGAGATGAAATTGGATATGGAGCGTTATGGATCCTCCAGCAAGGTGTTCCGCAAGGATCTCAACCTTATCGCACTCGTTATAATCTGTGCTCTTAATCACCATTTTTTTTTTGTAAATTGGCATTCTGTTCACACGAAGTTTTCGCAAAATCTAGAGATAAAATTGGAGATGCAACGTTATGGATCCTCCAGCAAGGTGTTCCGCAAGGATCTCAACCTTGTCGCGCTCGCTTTTATCTGTGCTCTTAATCACCATTTTTTTTTTGTAAATTGGCATTCTGTTCACACGAAGTTTTCGCAAAATCTAGAGATGAAATTGGAGATGGAACGTTATGGATCCTCCAGCAAGGTGTTCCGCAAGGATCTCAACCTTGTCGCACTCGCTTTAATCTGTGCTCTCAATCACCAATTTTTTTTTGTGAATTGGCATTCTGTTCACACGAAGTTTTTGCAAAATCTAGAGATGAAATTGGAGATGGAACGTTATGGATCCTCCAGCAAGGTGTTCCGCAAGGATCTCAACCTTGTCGCACTCGCTTTAATCTGTGCTCTTAATCACCATTTTTTTTTGTAAATTGGCATTCTGTTCACATGAAGTTATCGCCAAATCTAGAGATGAAATTGGAGATGGAACGTTATGGATCCTCCAGCAAGGTGTTCCGCAAGGATCTCAACCTTGTCGCACTCACTTTAATCTGTGCTCTTAATCACCATTTTTTTTTGTAAATTGGCATTCTGTTCACACGAAGTTTTCGCAAAATCTAGAGATGAAATTGGAGATGGAACGTCATGGATCCTCCAGCAAGGTGTTCCGCAAGGATCTCAACCTTGTCACACTCGCTTTAATCTGTGCTCTTAATCACCATTTTTTTTTTGTAAATTGGCATTCTGTTCACACGAAGTTTTCGCAAAATCTAGAGATGAAATTGGAGATGGAACGTCATGGATCCTCCAGCAAGGTGTTCCGCAAGGATCTCAACCTTGTCGCACTCGCTTTAATCTGTGCTCTTAATCACCATTTTTTTTTGTAAATTGGCATTCTGTTCACACGAAGTTTTCGCAAAATCTAGAGATGGAACGTTATGGATCCTTCAGCAAGGTGTTCCGCAAGGATCTCAACCTTATCGCACTCGTTATAATCTGTGCTCTTAATCACCATTTTTTTTTTGTAAATTGGCATTCTGTTGACACGAAGTTTTCGCAAAATCTAGAGATGAAATTGGAGATGGAACGTTATGGATCCTCCAGCAAGGTGTTCCGCAAGGATCCCAACCATGTCCCACTCACTTTAATCTGTGCTCTTAATCACTAAATTTTTTTTATAAATTGGCATTCTATTCACATGAAGTTATCGCCAAATCTAGAGATGAAATTGAAGATGGAACGTTATGGATAATCCAGGAAGGTGTTCCGCAAGGATCCCAACCATGTCCCACTCACTTTAATCTGTGCTCTTAATCACTAAAAAAATTTTATAAATTGGCATTCTATTCACATGAAGTTATCGCCAAATCTAGAGATGAAATTGAAGATGGAACGTTATGGATAATCCAGGAAGGTGTTCCGCAAGGATCTCAACCATGTCCCACTCACTTTAATCTGTGCTCTTAATCACTCTTTTTTTTATAAATTGGCATTCTATTCACATGAAGTTATCGCAAAATCTAGAGATGAAATTGAAGATGGAACGTTATGGATAATCCAAGAAGGTGTTCCGCAAGGATCTCAGCCATGTCCCACTCACTTTAATCTTTGCTTGATCACCAATTTTGTTATATATTGTCATTCTATTCAGATGAAGTCATCCCAAAAGATGCAACGATATGTATTTTTCGGCGGCAAGGTGTTCCGCAAGGATCTCGACCGTAACTTTAATTCCTGCTTAACGCAGTTAACGTTAACTTAAAATCAAAATATTATTACTCGAATAACTCTAAAATTGAATACACTCTGAATGTTACGTCGATGGTAATGTTTTAACTTGTGAATTTGTTGGATTTTGCGGAATTCGCCTGGAATGTAAATGCTGCAGCAACGGCAATTATATACACGGATGCCAACCGGGCGTACGAGATAATCATACGACACAGTGGCTTCCATTGTTCTAGTTTATTACCTTTCGCTCTGCTGCCCGTTTTTCCATCCACGCTGTGTGTGTGTGTGTGTGTGTAATTTCCAGTTGTGTTTAGCGGGTTCTAATTGCGGCTCACGTTTCAATGAAATATCAATCCATAACGGTGGGAAGTTTTCTACATTACTAATTGCGGCACGTTTAGAAACGGAGACAATGAGTAGAAAGTGCCGCCGGTATGTCATGCTGTGTTGTGTATGTTGTAGTTTGCAAGTTGCGCCGTATGCAGATGAGCTAGTCCTGTTGCGACTCGATTTCAATTACAATTCCATTTAGAAACTTACATGCGGTATACGCAAGGTTCTGGCTTCGATTGTTTTTCGATCTGTTGCAAAAGTCCGTTTCCAATTGGGTTCAATTATAAATTACCACGTAATGACGGTCGTAATCACTTGACTTGAAGTGTCAAATATAACAACATAACCTATAAGGGAGGGATACGCTTGTGGTCCAAAAGAATACCACAGCATGGCGACTCGACCCATTTTGACCCAGACAGTGTATAAATTTTTGAAATTTTGCAACTTTACCACTCTCCTGAGGGGGTTGGGAAAGTCTCAAGGTCACGAAAATTTGGGAATCATCCTTATTTTGCCATTACAACGTCCTGTAGAAATTTCATTCTCCCACGACTTTTAAAAGTGCATTAGACGCACTTTTACGCTTACGCGTTTAGTATGCGTAAATAATTTTTAACTTGAAAAGTAGGAGTCGGATCGAAAACATTTTTGGATTTTCTGTGCAGGTTTTTTTTTCAAAATTTTTGACCCAGAGAGTAGATACATTTTGGAAAATTTGCAACTTTACCACCCTCCTGAGGGGGTTGGGAAAGTCTCAAGGTCACCAGAATTTGGGAATCAACCTCCTTTGGCAGTTACAACATCCTGTAAAAAATTAATTCTTCTGCGACTTCTAAGTGCATTAGACGCACTTTTACGCTTGCGCATTTAGTATGTGTAAAATCATTTTTTTTTTAAACTTAAAAAGATCATTCTCGGGAGTGAAAAATAGACGAATAAATGATAATAGACAGTGTCGTCGGATATTTCCTCGTGTATATTTTTTTCAAAAATTTTGACCCAGAGAGTGTATAAATTTTGGAAAATTTGCAACTTTACCACCCTTCTGAGAGGTTTGGGAAAGTTTCAAGGTCACCAAAATTTGGGAATCATCCTCCTTTGGTAGTCACAACATCCTGTAAAAATTTCATTCTTCTGCGACTTCTAAAAGTGCATTAGTTGTACTTTTACTCTTTCGCGTTTAGTATGCGTAATTAATTTTTAACTTGAAAAGTAGGAGTCGGATCGAAAACATTGTTGGATTTTCTGTGTTGGTTATTTTTCAAAATTTTTCACCCAGAGTATGGATAAAGTCTCGAAAATTTTCTACTTTACCACCCTCCTGTAGGGGTTGGGAAAGTCTCAAGGTCACCAAAATTTGGGAATCATCCTCATTTTGCGTTTACAACTTCCTGTGGAAATTTTACTCTCCCACAACTTCTAAAAGTACATTAGACGCACTTTTACGCTTGCGTATTTAGTATGTTTAAAATTAATTTTTTGAAAAACTTAAAAAGATCATTCTCGGGAGTGAAAAAAAGACGAAGAAATGATAACAGACAGTGTCGTCGGATATTACCTCGTGTATATTTTTTTTCAAAAATTTTGACCCAGAGAGTGCATAAATTTTGAAAAATTTGCAACTTTACCACCCTCCTCAGAGGGTTGGGAAAGTCTCAAGGTCACAAAAATTTGGGAATCGTCCTCATTTATCGTTTACAACGTCCTGTAAAAATTTCATTCTTCTGCGACTTCTAAAAGTGCGTTAAGTGCACTTTTACGCTTACGCATTTAGTATGCGTAAATAATTTTTAACTTTTTGGAAAATTTATTTTTTTATCTCCAGATTCCGAAGTGGCGAAGCAACGAAACTTGGCAGTTTTGTAGTAAATTAGTGGGGCTACAACTTTTAGGGGAATAATTTCTGCGCGGGCGGCACGGGTATCGATCTGCAACGCGTCAAACTTGGTTTTTCGTTCAACTGTTTTTGGAGCCAAAATTTTCAAAAAAGTGCCCAATTCGAATTTGCAGAGCGTGAAGACATCCTTCATGTCCGTGAGTTTCAATTTTCGCAAGGCAGTATTAACAGAGATATAATTTTTCAAAAAAATCGATTTTTTTCAAAAATTAATAACTCGAAAATGGGACAAAATTTCAAAAATCTGGTCCGGCGTTTTGTAGGACCTTATTAGATCTACAGAATGGTAAAAAAATCGAGGTCGATTCTTCAACTTCCGGGGACGAGATGTCGATCGCGCTCGGCGCTTTCTTGACCGTTCCCCGCAAAAGTGGCGGAAAAACGTAAAGGCCCGCGAAATTTTCTTCCGCAGCCTCCTCGCCGAACGTGCACGAGCCGCCGCTGTTGGGCAGTACTGAACTTGCGCATTTAAAGGGGATCCGCAATGGAAAGCAAAAAGGCGTAGATTCCGATTTTTTATTTTTGTTTGTTTTTGTTTCAAATGGATAATTGTAATTCACGTGTACAGCTCGGCCGTATCGCATGCAGATAAACCATTATTGTTATCCACATTCCATGCTCAATAGACTGTGACGTGCTGTGGGCCGTAAACGCACACAACCAGACACACTCGCATGCTCACGGTAACATATAGTCACGACCGGAGGAATCCGCTCGGGAATTCCATTTCGCACACGTGTGTGCGCGCGCTCTTTCTCTCCGCGGAGTCCTCTCATGTTCCAAATCTCGAATACCGTTTTGGTGCCTCCGCCGCCGCCGCCGCCGACGTCTTCTATCTCGTGCATCATCCGTCAGTGATTCTACCAACATCACTGAACTCGTAATATCAGTAGTTTTTATTGTTAACTGTCAAAGCGATCGTTAAAAACTCAAATTTGTGCAGATTAATGTAGAGCCGTCCCAAAATGTCGTGGCACCTGGGAGTAAAGTTTGCGTAGATTAGTGTAGAGTCGTCCCAAAATATCGTGACACCTGGGAGTAAAGAGTGAGTAGATTAATGTAGAGGCATCCCAAAATATCGTGACACCTGGGGGTGAAGAGTGAGGTGTCACCCTGGGGCTAAAGTTTGCGTAGATTAATGTAGAGCCGTCCCAAAATGTCGTGACACCTGGGGCTAAAATTTGCTTAGATTCATGTAGAGTCGTCCCAAAATATCGTGACACCTGGGGGTAAAGAGTGAGTAGATTAATGTAGAGGCATCCGAAAATGCCGTGACACCTGGGGGTAAAGAGTGAGGTGTCGCCCTGGGGCTAAAGTTTGCGTAGATTAATGTAGTGCCGTCCTAAAATGTCTTGACACGTGGGGGTAAAGTTTGCATAGATTATTGTAGAGTCATCCCAAAATATCGTGACACCTGGGAGTAAAGAGTGAGTAGATTAATGTAGAGGCATCACAAAATATCGTGACACCTAGTGGTAAAGAGTGAGGTGTCACCCTGTGGCTAAAGTTTGCGTAGATTGATGTAGAGGCGTCCCAAAATATCGTGACACCTGAGGGTAAAAAGTGAGAGAACGCGATAACCAATCCAAGAGTGGCCGCACTACCGCACTGAAGATGAATCATCACTTCGCGATCGATTCTACATCTATATTTACGAGTATATTATGTTTACTGAATAATTATAAGTTCCCGGCGTCCCCTCTCTTGGAATTTAAGACGTTCACGGCACAATGTGTCACGACGTTTTGGGACAGTTATAACTTTGTTTCTTTTGGTTGAACAGTGTGGATGATAAAAGAAAGTCATTGGCACTAACGACCACTAGATGGCGTTAAAAACCATTCTTGAGCATTTGATTGGATTCAAAGGTTTAATAACTTTTCCGTACTTCCTAAATTGTTACCTCTATGGATCTACGTGATTCCGTTCTCTCTGCGCTTTCATCGTTTTACATTTTAAGATGGAACGGGAGGGAAAAAAAGAGGCTACAAAAAAAAGCGATCGCCTTGAAAGACCCTACTTGTTGAGGTCCGTAGATGTAATGAAAGAATGCGTTTTATCCAAGTTGGAATCCGACCGACCACCTGTTGGCAGCTGGCTCTCGGATGGGGCCCGAAGGCGCGGGGCTCTCGCAACCCCCGTCGCCCCCCTTCCCCGTCGCGGCGCGCTCCCGTGTGCACGTTGCGAGTTGTAAACGCAAATGTTGTGCACGTGCGGCGGTTGTATCCCCCGCCGCCGCCGCCGCCGAGGTATGGAAAGTCGATTTCCATATTGCGCAATAATCGATCGAATGAAGAAGACCCGATTCGCGTTTGTTTCGGCGTTTCACCTTGAAACTACAATAATGCAATCGATACGAATATCTGGACGATTTTAAACTTTCTCGTAACGTGTCATTCAACAAGAGGTGTCATTTTAAAACAATAGAAAAACGCAATATTTTTGTGTAAAATGATGATTCTTTTTAAATATAATGTACACATTGTGAGATTAGTAATCAGTGACTGCTCACGGACCCATGGCACGGCCGCGGTAGCAGAGGTGGTAACGCAGATCTCTGCAATCGATCCTACCTATCTGCTGCCTCGGCCGTACCATGAGTCACTCAGCGAGCCGTCACTATCAAGCCCTTCTCACCGTTTTTTTTGGGGAAGTTTTGAAAAGTTTTATTTTTTTTTCACCGAAAATTAAAAATCCAATGACTTCACCTCAGTCATCGATGTAATCCCTGCCGAAAATCTTTATAAAGTTTTTCCATCTGAAATTCACTTTTCGAGATATGAAAGGTGCCAGCGTAATTGAGCTGCAATTTTTATCTGATTTGAAATCTACAGCTTCCGTGCTCAGTCGTACAGAAAAATTTATTGGTAATAAGTTGTCTGAAATTGTGTTCTGCGTCGAATCGATAACTGCTATTTTTGCCGTAGCTCCCACCGTTTACGAGTTACGGCCGTTTTTCAAATTTTTTTTTGGGGAAATTTTGAAAATTTTTATTTTTTTTCTCCGAAAATTAAAAATCCAATAACGTCACTTCAGTCATGGAATTAATCGCTACCGAAAATCCTTATAAAGTTTTTCCATCCGAAATTTACTTTTCGAGATATGAAAAGTGCCAGTGTAATTGAGCAACGAATTTTATCCGATATGAAATCTACAGCTTCCCTGCTCAGTCGTACAGAAACATTTATTCGAAATAAGTTGTTCAAAATTGTGTTCTGCGTCGAATCAATCCGGGCTATTTTTCCGTAGCTCTCACCGTTTACGAGATACGGCCGTTTTTCAATTCTTTTTTTGGGGAAGTTTTGAAAATTTTCATTTTTTTTTCCCGAAAATTAAAAATCCAACGACGTCACTGCAGTCATCGATGTAATCCCTGCCGAAAATCTTTATAAAGTTTTTCCATCCGAAATTTACTTTTCGAGATATGAAAGGCGGCAGCGTAATTGAGCAGCGGTGAAGATTTTTTCTAATCCGATTTGAAATCTATGTATCTGGGATCGCAGTAATCCCAGTGTGCTTTGCTTATCTATCTATGTATATAAAAATGAATGTATCTTTGTTTGTCCCGTATGCGTTACTACACCATTTATCCGATTGCGATGAAACTTTGGCGAGTTGTTGTACGCACGCCCGCGAAGGTTTCTGAATTGGTACAAATATTTTGCGATAGGTGGCGCACGAATGAGTGTATACCATATAGTTTAGCTAAGCACTTCAATAATCGGAATTAAAACACAAAAACACAAACACTTTCTTTGAGTGGCATTGTAACGCATACTGGGCAGTCGTATCAGCCACGCACGCAGGGGAGTTTCTATTGAGCTTGATCCCCCCCCCCCTTTCCCAAGACACTGAGTGTTGACCACCAAATCTGAGTATAGCGAAATTGTATTTTTTGAAATTTTAATTAATTGTGATGTGTTTTCAAAGTCGCCGTGCAACGCAGTGAAAAGAGATTTCATTCAAATCGATTGCAAGTTTCTGTTCGATGTTCGGAATTGTTTTCTCCACTGCATATACCTCCCTTTGTAAGGATTATGTTGCAACAACATCAACTAAGTCGAAAAAAGAAACATGAAAAAAAAAATTTTATGACATTTTTTTTTAACTGGTTTGAGGTATATGCTGAGTGCTAGAGTCTAAGCTACAAAGGCCTTTTGGAATTTTTAGTTTTAGACGTGATCCTGGGCACTGCATGGTGCAAAGTGCCAAATAAAGAAAAACATGATTTTTTTTTCAACTTTAAATTTTTTTATGATAATTTTTTTAAACTGATTTGTGGTGTATGCTGAGCGCTTGAGTCTAAGCTACAAATGCGTTTCGGAATTTTTAGTTTTAGACGTGATCCTGGGTGCATGGTGCAAAGTGCTATATAAAAAAAAGATTTTTTCTCAACTTTTAATTTTTTTATGAATTTTTTTTTTACTGGTTCGAGGTACATGCTGAGCGCTAGAGTCTAAGCTACAAAGGCCTTTTGGAATTTTTAGTTTTAGACGTGATCCTGGGCACTGCATGGTGCAAAGTGCCAAATAAAAAAAAACATGATTTTTTTTCAACTTTAAATTTTTTTATGATAATTTTTTTAAAAACTGGTTTGAGGTATATGCTGAGCGTTATAGTCTAAGCTACAAAGGCCTTTTGTAATTTTTAGTTTTAGACGTGATCCTGGGCACTGCTTGGTGCAAAGTGCTATAAAAAAAAACATGATTTTTTTTTCAACTTTAAATTTTTTTATGATAATTTTTTTTAAAACTGGTTTGAGGTATATGCTGAGCGCTAGAGTCTAAGCTACAAGGGCGTTTTGGAATTTTTAGTTTTAGACGTGATCCTGGACACTGCATCGTGCAAAGTGCTATAAAAAAAAACATGATTTTTTTTTTCAACTTTAAATTTTTTTATGATAATTTTTTTTTAAACTGGTTTGAGGTACATGCTGAGCGCTTGAGTCTAAGCTACAAAGGCCTTTTGGAATTTTTAGTTTTAGACGTGATCCTGGGTACATGGTGCAAAGTGCTATGTAAAAAAAACATGATTTTTTTTTCTCAACTTTACATTTTTTTATGATAATTTTTTTAAAAACTGGTTTGAGGTATATGCTGAGCGCTAGAGTCTAAGCTATAAAGGCCTTTTGGAATTTTTAGTTTTAGACGTGATCCTGGGCACTACATCTTGCAAAGTGCTATATAAAAAAAAACATGATTTTTTTTCAACTTTAAATTTTTTTGTGATAATTTTTTTAAACTGGTTTGAGGTATATGCTGAGCGCTAGAGTCTAAGCAACAAAGGCCTTTCGGAATTTTTAGTTTTAGGCGTGATTCTGGGCACTGCATGCTGCAAAGTGCTAAATAAAAAAAACATGATTTTTTTTTCAACTTTAAATTTTTTTGTGATAATTTTTTTTTAAACTGGTTTGAGGTATATGCTGAGCGCTAGAGTCTAAGTTACGAAGGCATGTTAGAATTTTTATTTTTAGACGTGATCCTGGGCACTGCATGGTCGAAAGTGCTATATAAAAAAAAACATGATTTTTTTTTCAACTTTAAATTTTTTATGATTTTTTTAAAAACTAGTTTGAGGTATATACTGAGCGCTAAAGTCTAAGCTACAAAGGCCTTCTGGAATTTTTAGTTTTAGGCTTGATTCTGGGCACTGCATGTTGCAAAGTGCTAAATAAAAAAAACATGATTTTTTTTTCAACTTTAAATTTTTTATGATAATTTTTTTTTACTGGTTTGAGGTATATGCTGACCACTAGAATCTAAGCTACAAAGCCCTTTTGGAATTTTTAGTTTTAGACGTGATCCTGGGTACATGGTGCAAAGTGCTATATAAAAAAAAACATGATTTTTTTTTCTCAACTTTAAATTTTTTTATGATAATTTTTTTAAACTGGTTTGAAGTATATGCTGAGCGCTAGAGTCTAAGCTGCAAAGGTCTTTTGGAATTTTTAGTTTTAGACGTGATCCTGGGTGCTATATAAAAAAAAAAACATAATTTTTCAACTTTTAATTTTTTTATGATAATTTTTTTAAAAACTGGTTTGAAGTATATGCTAAGCGCTAGAGTCTACGCAACAAAGGCCTTTTGGAATTTTTAGTTTTAGACGTGATCCTGGGCACTGCATGGTGCAAAGTGCTAAATAAAAAAAAACATGATTTTTTTTTTCAACTTTAAATTTTTTTATGATAATTTTTTTAAAACTGGTTTGAGGTATATGCTGACCGCTAGAAACTAAGCTACAAAGTCCTTTTGGAATTTTTAGTTTTAGCCGCGATCCTGGACCTAGCCACCGCGTGGTGCAAAGTGCTACAATTAAAAAGTGACTTTGTTTAGTTGTAAATAAAACAAATACATTTTAATTTTTTAGCGTCAAACCGTACGTTTTTACATACTATAATAAATGCCCAACAACATGCAAAAACAATCGCAAGGTATCGTTCATTTGTCTACGTGCAATCCAGTCCTAAAGATAGGTCTCGTTTTATAGCATTTACACCAGGTTAAACCCTTAATCAAACAAAAGTGTGCCAGTCCAGGGTTAATAAAAAAATATTACCCAACAAGGGGTTCCGCAGGGTTCGTCCTTATCTCCTCTCGTATACAAAATATTCTACCACGAGATATCCATTAACCCGTTTTTGCTCAACGACTTTTTTTTCATATTTTTTGTGCAGTTTCTTAACGCAAAAGATTCAAACGGCAATCGTGCGTTTTCCTTTAGTGCACAGTGGTCTTACCAATCATAAATTCGTCATAAACAAACGACGCAGAACGCTGGTGCACGTGCAATTCTTCAAAAATATAGATGTTCCACTAATGGAACAGTGGGCAAAAATGGGTTAAACTAAAACTGTGCCAGTCCAGAGTTAAAAAGAAAATATTACCCAACAAGGGGTTCCGCAGGGTTCGTCCTTATCTCTTCTCATGTACAAAATATTCTACCACGAGATATCCACTAAAATAAAACTGTGCCAGTCCAGGGTTAATAAAAAAATATCACCCAACAGGGGGTTCCGCAGGGTTCGTCCTTATCTCCTCTCGTGTACGAAATGTTCTATCGCGAGGTATCTGTAACGCCGATTCCACTAAACTAAACGATCTCTTCAATACAAGCATCGATTCGTTCCACGGTTTCCGATAAAATTTAAAGACACATTTCGCCTTGAATCCGGCGAGAATAAATCAGAATCCCGGGAATGGCACCGTTTACGCATTCATAACTGAGCATCGCCGACGCGAAACGATTACGTGAAACAACATAAATCCGTCTCTCTCTCTCTCTCTCTCTCTCTCTCTCTCTCTCTCGCTCTCTTTCGGCGTCTTGAAGAACGAAGAGAAGAAAAAAAAACACACGCCATCATCCCACTCTCTCGCTCGCAGGAATGCGATATTAAAACTATAACCGCGATTTGCATTCATCCAAAACCTTCACACACACACACACAACCACACACATATCCGGATCTAGTAAAGTGACTCATTATTATTACCGATCGTGATGGGTTATAGTTGATATTATTATTATCGGATGGCGTCTCTTGACGCCCGGCTTAGACCGGAAACCAATCGTGATGGGTTAATGTTGTTATTATTATCGGGTGGTGCCTTAGACCGGAAATCGATCTTGATGGGTTATTGTTGATATTATTATTGTTGGGTGGTGTTTCTTGACGCCGGAGCTTGGACCGGAAATGATTAGCGGCGTCTGGGGCGGTGGGAATCCGGCTGTTTCCGGCGCGCTTTTCCCATGGGACTGGTTTAATTAATCGGAATTAAATGGGAATGATCGCGGTAACGAGGTAATTAAAACGCGGAGCGTTGGAATTGTGGTTGATGGGCGATGCGATGATGATGATGATGATGGAGTGCAATGTATAAATGGTTTAATAATTTATAATTGCCGGTAATTCGTTGTGCGTGCGTCAATGGAGGTGACGCAAACGCGCGGCCTCCTACGCTCTAATTGGGTTAATTTGCAATTTTGCCGATTGAGGAATCGATTAGATGACATTCGTTTACAGAAATGATTTGCAACATTTGCTACCGCCAGAATAATAAATTACATGTTGCTTTTTTGGCCGCCCTGGCCATCTGCGTATTTTCTTCAATTTCTTCCGTTTCTTTATTGCTAAGAGGCCTAAGGCCTCGTGCACACCTGCTGCAAAAAATTTTGGGACGCGGCGTCATAGGCGTCATATCAATCGGCACACAATGCGCACCTAGATAGGAATACACAGGGACCACCGTCAATCGCCTCGATAACTATCGCAAATGACGCGACGTCTGATAGGTGTCGACGTCACGTGTCAATTCCATTATCTGTTGCTTTGTATTTTTTTCTTATCCGATTGAAAATCACACCGCGTTCCTATAACTTTTGCAGCAGGTGTGCACAATGCATAAAGGTGTGATTCCATGACGCGTCCGTCGCTGAGCGACGAACGCAGGCGACGGTCGCGATACAATGGTAACTTATGGAACTGATGCCTCTGGAGCGCCTACCGAGCAAAATTTGAGCTTCTGCAGAATCTAAATAGAAATATTTAGCGTTATAAATACCTTACCGTAACGAGAATAAAATTGATTGTGATTATTACATAATATTTTTTTTTATTGCTCTTCAGAAACGATTCCAACATCGGCGCGAAGAACCGCGTCTTCTCGGAACGTAAACAAATCCTTTCTTAATCAGCACGTTACTGTACTTTGCGTTTTCGGTCGGCGGGTTCGTTGCGTTGCGCGCCCCCGAAAAATTGGTCCTTCGAACCGGGCACGCGATACCACCATCCTCCGCCGCCGCCTTCCGCTTCTTCACCTCCTCGACCTCTCGAGGTCACGCGATATCGGCGAATGATAGAAGACGTCCGATTCGTAGAAATCGTCGCGTGTTTCACTTTTACGAAGCGGTCGACCCTTCTTCGCGCGTTAATTGGCTTAATTGCGCGAATCACACGCGCTGATTGTGTGCGTGTGTGTGACTTTCGATTTAATTAGGAATTGAGAGCCCGGGTTTTCTTTTCAAAGTGTTACTTTACTTTACTTTACTGTGCTTTAGTAAAAATCGCATGTGAACAGAACGAAAATTTGCAAAAAATTCGAATGAATTTGGCGACGTGAAAAATTTTTAAAAACGATTGCCATCGGCTTGAAACTTTCCAAGATCACTCAAAACACATTTAAGATTGTGATTCTGTAAAAATACACAAGCGCACGTTTCTTAAATTTTGTAAAAATCTCACGCGAACAGAACGAAAATTTCTTAAAAAAATTGTAACAATTTCAGCGACGGGAAAAAATATTAAAAACAATTGCCATCGGCTTGAAACTTTCCAAGATTACTCAAAACACATTTAAGATTATGATTTTGGAAAAATACACAAGCGCGCGTTTCTTAAATTTTGCAAAAATCGCACGCGAACGGAACGAAAATTTCTAAAAAAAATTGTAATAATTTCAGCGACGGGAAAAAGTATTAAAAACAATTGCCATCGGCTTGAAACTTTCCAAGATCACTCAAAACACATTTAAGATTATGATTCTGTAAAAATACACGAGCGCCCCTTTCTTAAATTTTGCAAAAATCTCACGCGAACAGAACGAAAATTTCTTAAAAAAATTGTAACAATTTCAGCGACGGGAAAAAATATTAAAAACAATTGCCATCGGCTTGAAACTTTCCAAGATTACTCAAAACACATTTAAGATTATGATTTTGGAAAAATACACAAGCGCGCGTTTCTTAAATTTTGCAAAAATCGCACGCGAACGGAACGAAAATTTCTAAAAAAATTGTAATAATTTCAGCGGCGGGAAAAAATATTAAAAACAATTGCCATCGGCTTGAAACTTTACAAGATCACTTAAAACACATTTAAGATTATGATTCTGTAAAAATACACAAGCGCTCGTTTCTTAAATTTTGCAAAAATCGCACGCGAACGGAAAGAAAATTTCTAAAAAAAATTGCAATAATTTCAGCGTCGGAAAAAAATATTAAAAACAATTGCCATCGGCTTGAAACTTTCCAAGATCACTCAAAACACATTTAAGATTATGATTCTGTAAAAATACACAGGCGCCCGTTTCTTAAATTTTGTAAAAATCGCACGCGAACGGAACGAAAATTTCTAAAAAAAATTGTAATAATTTCAACGGCGGGAAAAAATATTAAAAACAATTGCCATCGGCTTGAAACTTTTCAAGATCACTCAAAACACATTTAAGATTATGATTCTGTAAAAATACACAAGCGCCTGTTTCTTAAATTTTGTAAAAATCGCACGCGAACGGAACGAAAATTTCTAAAAAAAAATGTAATAATTTCAATGGCGGGAAAAAATATTAAAAACAGTTGCCATCGGCTTGAAACTTTTCAAGATCACTCAAAACACATTTAAGATTATGATTCTGTAAAAATACACAAGCGCCCGTTTCTTAAATTTTGTAAAAATCGCACGCGAACGGAACGAACATTTCTAAAAAAAATTGTAATAATTTCAACGGCGGGAAAAAATATTAAAAACAATTGCCATCGGCTTGAAACTTTCCAAGATCACTCAAAACACATTTAAGATTATGATTCTGTAAAAATACACAAGCGCCTGTTTCTTAAATTTTGCAAAAATCGCACGCGAACGGAACGAAAATTTCTAACAAAAATTGTAATAATTTCAACGGCGGGAAAAAATATTAAAAACAATTGCCATCGGCTTGAAACTTTTCAAGATCACTCAAAACACATTTAAGATTATGATTCTGGAAAAATACACAAGCGCCCGATTCTTAAATTTTGCAAAAATTGCACACGAACGGAACGAAAATTTCTAAAAAAATTGTAATAATTTCAGCGCCGGAAAAAAATATTAAAAACAATTGCCATCGGCTTGAAACTTTCCAAGATCACTCAAAACACATTTAAGATTACCATTCTGTAAAAATACACAAGCGCCCGTTTCTTAAATTTTGCAAAAATCGCACGCGAACGGAACGAAAATTTCTAAAAAAAAATTGTAATAATTTCAGCGACGGGAAAAAATATTTAAAACAAATGCCATCGGCTTGAAACCTTCCAAGATTACTCAAAACACATTTAAGATTATAACCGAATATAATTTACCATTCCAATCCGATACGATTTTGTTTACGTTTCGAAATTTGATCATCGACCACTACTGTTAGCCTTTAATCGGTCCGAGGATTATAAACGGTCTGTGGTTTCGATATTTTTCTGGTCAATTAAACCCGGCGTCTCTCTTTATCTTCGCGATGGTACTACGGTCGAGCCGTACGCGAGACCGGCATGAAGAGAAATGTAAAGTGTGCACGAAAGAAAAAAAAAAGAGCAAGAGGCAATAATTTACGGCGAGACCCAATAATTATGACATTTCCTTACGAGAAATCTTAATTTAATTAGAACGGAATTCTCCGTGGATCGCACGCAATCGCTACCGTAATTCTTGGGAGCGTTCGAAAAAAAAAAAACTGGACACTAAAAATGCTTTGGAATGTACCAGCTTTGAAATATGATGACCAAAAATTAACTTTTTGTAGAAATATGTCCGGAAATTCCTCAATTCCTTCTAACGCTTGAAGTTGACAGATTAACTTGGATACAGTGCAAATTATCCGCAAAAGATGATTTGGAATTTTTTTTCTTAGAAGACCAAAAATTAACTTTGTCCTCAATTCCTCAATTCTTTCGGTAGACGCTTGAAGTCTTGACGGATTAATCTTGAATGGAGTGTCTTAACAATTGCTCAATGCAAATTATCAGAAGTTCATCGTAACAAAAATGGCTGCCCTACAAAATTTTGACGACAAAAAATGAACTTTATGTAGAAATTTCTCTGGGAATTCCACAATTATTTCTAAAGACGGTTGAAACTTTTACACATTATTCTTGAATAATATGTCTTTGCGATTATCCAAAGAAAATTTTCGCAACTTTGTTCTAACAAGATTGGCAGCGCTGGAAAATAAAAGTTGATTATTGAAAACGGACTTTTTCCAGAAATACTTCCGAGAATTCCACAATTATTTCGAAAGACGCTTGAAACTTTTACACATTATCCTTGAATAATGTGTCTTTACGATTGTCCAAAGAAAATTTTCGCAACTTTGTTCTAACAAGATTGGCAGCGCTGGAAAATAAATGTTGATGATTGAAAACGGACTTTTTCCAAAAATACTTCCGAGAATTCCACAATTATTTCAAAAAACGATTGAAACTTTTACACATGATTCTTGAATAATGTGTCTTTATGATTATCCAAAGAAAATTTTCGCAACTTTGTTCTAACAAGATTGGCAGCGCCGGAAAATAAATGTTGATGATTCAAAACGGACTTTTTCCAAAAATACTTCTGAGAATTCCAGAATTATTTCGAAAGACGCTCGAAACTTTTACACATTATCCTTGAATAATGTATCTTTACGATTGTCCAAAGAAAATTTTCGCAACTTTGTTCTAACAAGATTGGCAGCGCTGGAAAATAAATGTTGATGATTCAAAACGGACTTTTTCCAAAAATACTTCTAAGAATTCCACTATTATTTCGAAGACGCTTGAAATTTTTACACATTATCCTTGAATAATGTGTCTTTACGATTGTCTAAAGAAAATTTTCGCAACTTTCTTCTAACAAGATTGGCAATGTTGGAAAGTAAATGTTGATGATTGAAAACGGACTTTTTCCAAAAATACTTCCAAGAATTCCACAATTATTTCGAAAGACGCTTGAAACTTCTACACATTATCCTTGAATAATGTGTCTTTACGATTGTCCAAAGAAAATTTTCGCTACTTTGTTCTAACAAGATTGGCAATGTTGGAAAGTAAATGTTGATGATTGAAAACGGACTTTTTCCAAAAATACTTCCAAGAATTCCACAATTATTTCGAAAGACGCTTGAAACTTCTACACATTATCCTTGAATAATGTGTCTTTACGATTGTCCAAAGAAAATTTTCGCTACTTTGTTCTAACAAGATTGGCAGCGCTGGAAAATAAATGTTGATGACTGAAAACCGACTTTTTCCAAAAATACTTCTGAGAATTCCACAATTATTTCGAAAAACGCTTGAAACTTTTACACATTATTCTTGAATAATGTGTCTTTACGATTGCCCAAAGAAAATTTTCGCAACTTTGTTCTAACAAGATTGGCAGCGCTGGAAAATAAATGTTGCTGATTGAAAACGGACTTTTTCCAAAAATACTTCTGAGAATTCCACAATTATTTCGAAAAACGCTTGAAACTTTTACACATTATTCTTGAATAATGTATCTTTACGATTGCCCAAAGAAAATTTTCGCAACTTTGTTCTAACAAGATTGGCAGCGCTGGAAAATAAATGTTGATGATTCAAAACGGACTTTTTCCAAAAATACTTCTAAGAATTCCACTATTATTTCGAAGACGCTTGAAATTTTTACACATTATCCTTGAATAATGTGTCTTTACGATTGTCTAAAGAAAATTTTCGCAACTTTCTTCTAACAAGATTGGCAATGTTGGAAAGTAAATGTTGATGATTGAAAACGGACTTTTTCCAAAAATACTTCTGAGAATTCCACAATTATTTCGAAAAACGCTTGAAACTTTTACACATTATTCTTGAATAATGTATCTTTACGATTGCCCAAAGAAAATTTTCGCAACTTTGTTCTAACAAGATTGGCAGCGCTGGAAAATAAATGTTGATGACTGAAAACCGACTTTTTCCAAAAATACTTCTGAGAATTCCACAATTATTTCGAAAAACGCTTGAAACTTTTACACATTATTCTTGAATAATGTATCTTTACGATTGCCCAAAGAAAATTTTCGCAACTTTGTTCTAACAAGATTGGCAGCGCTGGAAAACAAATGTTGATGATTGAAGACCGACTTTTTCCAAAACTTGACTATCGTAAAACTGTAATAATGTCAGGGGCGCCATCTATGATTGAATTATGATTTAATTTAAGTTCTGAACGAACGTAGAGCTGTAATAATGTCGGGGGCGCCATCTGTTATTGAATTATGAGTTAATTTTTGTTTCGAAGCGCGTGTTAATGTTTTTCGTGTATTTTTTTTTCAAGGTGAAACGCGGCGAGGAGCCCCGGTTAGAGATGGTGGGGTCATGCGTGCCGGGCTGTGCACGGTGAGCGCCCCTCTGGCCGCGTGCAGCCCTGCCGGCGCGCTCCCACCGGCCGCCCGCTTCTTGGCCCTCCACCTGCTGCACCAGCAGACCCTCTACTTCATCGTTCAGGCCAAATCGAGGGTGCGGGAACTCTACCACCAGACATGCCTTCACTTCGCCCAACAGGGCATGCTCGACACAGACCTCTTCGGACTGGCACTTATTTGCGGTAAGAAATATTCCGTTAAAAAAAATACGTCATCAAGAGGTCACCTTTTGAAAAATAATATCTCTTTAAGAGGACACCAAATGGAAAAATTTGGATATAAATATTGTAGGGGGGATGTTGTCAGATTATTTCCATGGTTACCAGTGACAGCTCGCGGGATGACTGAGGTAGCAGATTGCAGAGATCTGTATTACCACCTCTGCTACCCCGGCCGTACCATGAGTCACCCCGCGAGATGCCGCGGGTGGTTACTGATACAACGCAAACCAAACATCGTTTTTACTGTCGGCATTTGTTTATCGGTATCGGTAAAAAAAAAAAACGGAGGATAGGCCGGGCCGCCGCATTCCTCAATAATCTGGCGAGAACGTGTGACGGTGGATCGTATTTGATATGCGCGGTACGTGTGAACGCGCGTTTTAGTCAATCGCAAATTGCGATAAGTGTGTAAATTAGAAGGTGATAACTGGATTTCAATGGAATTCCATCGCCAGCGCAACGATATTTCACTTCACAGATAAGACGAGGATTTTTTTCGCTTGAAATTATCTGCTCGTCTTGCAAATGCTACGAATGCCAGGGATGTTGTAGTGACAGTCCTAAGCAAAAAAAAAAACGAAAGATCCACACACAGAAAATGTGCTTTCGCAATTTGAAGCCAGTGACGCGTCAGCAAAGAAAACTCGAAAATGGAAAAAATCGAAAAAATCAACTTTCTTAATAATCATCGTAGACCTTTATGTAATACCATTTTTTTCATCAGAACAACGAGATAAAACGATTGGCATTAAAAAATTTCATCCAGAGAAAATTGCAAAAAAGTTAGCATGTCACCATGAACTTTATGGAAAAACTTTGAGAAAAGTTGATTTTTTCAAATTTTGAGCGGCCGTAGCGGCCGAACGAAGAATCCAATTTGAACGCGGATTGCAAATCTGTGTTCCTCGTGTGTCAATTAGTCGGATTTGATTAAAATTGGCGATTTTTTATTTTTGACAAAAACCCGAAATTCTATCCAAGGGTCCCCCCTTCTTACTTTTGCTCAAAAATTGCACTAAAAACGACTTCCTGGAAAAACCACCGGTTCGATTCGGGGTTTCTATACATCACTGGAAAGATCGCTTCAAGACGCTCTAGAAAAAGTACTTTCGCAAGAACAAATATCAATTTGGAGCCCGTGACGCGTCAGCAAAGAAAACTCGAAAATGGAAAAAATCGAAAAAATCTACTTTTTTAATAATCATCGTAGATCTTTATGTAATACCTTTTTCTTTATCAGAAGAACGAGATAAATCGATTGGCGTTAAAAAAATTCATCCAGAAAAAAATGCAAAAAAGTTAGCAAGTCACCATGAACTTTATGGAGAAATTTTGAAAAAAGTCGATTTTTTCAAACTTTGAACAGCTGTAGCGGCCGAACGAAGAATCCAATTTGAACGCGGATTGCAAATCTGTGTTCCTCGTGTGTCAATTAGTCGGATTTGATTAAAATTGGCGATTTTTTATTTTTGACAAAAACCCGAAATTCTATCCAAGGGTCCCCCCTTCTTACTTTTGCTCAAAAATTTCATTAAAAATGATTTCCTGAAAAAACCACTAGTTGGATCCAGGGTTTCTTGACGTCACTCGAAAGATCGCTTCAAGACGCTTCAGAAAATGTACTTTCGCAAAAACAGATGTCAATTTGAAGCCCGTGACGCGTTCGCAAAGAAAATTCGAAAATGGAAAAAATCAAAAAAATCAACTTTTTTAATAATCATCGTACACCCTTATGTAATACCTTTTTCTTCATCAGAAAAACGGAAGAAATCAACTGGCGTTAAAAAATTTCATCTAGGAAAAAATGCAAAAGAGTTAGCAAGTCACCATGAACTGTATGGAGAAATTTTGAAAAAAATCGATTTTTGCAAACTTTGAACGGCCGTAGCGGCCGAACGAAGAATCCAATTTGAACGCGGTTTTAAATTCTGTGGTCCTTGAGCGCATATGAGTCGGATTAGACCAAAATTGCCGATTTTTAATTTTTGTCGAAAACGCGTAATTCGATAGAAGGGTCCCCCCTTCTTACTTTTTAACAAAAAATGCATTAAAAATGATTTCCTGAAGAAACCACTGGTTGGATCCGGGGTTTCTTGACGTCACTCGAAAGATCGCTTCAAGACGCTTCAGAAAATGTATTTTCGCAGAAACAAATGTTAATTTAAAGCCCGTGACACGTCAGCAAAAAAATTCGAAAATGGAAAAAATCGGAAAAATTAAAATTTCTTAATAATCATCGTAGACCCTTATATAATACCTTTTTCTTCATTACAAGAACGAGCTAAATCGATTGGCGTTAAAAAATTCCATCTAGGAAAAAATGCAAAAAATTTGGCAAGTCACCGTGAACATTTTGAAAAAAGTAGATTTTTTCAAACTTTGAACAGCTGTAGCGGCCGAACGAAGAATCCAATTTGAACGCGGATTGCAAATCTGTGTTCCTCGTGTGTCAATTAGTCGGATTTGATTAAAATTGGCGATTTTTTATTTTTGACAAAAACCCGAAATTCTATCCAAGGGTCCCCCCTTCTTACTTTTGCTCAAAAATTGGGTTTGAAATGATTTCCTGAAGAAACCACCGGTTCGATTCGGGGTTTCTATACATCACCGGAAAGATCGCCTCAAGACGCTTCAGAAAATGTACTCTCGCAAAAATAAATGTCAATTTGAAGCCCGTGACGCGTCAGCAAAGAAAATTCGAAAATGAAATAAATCGAAAAAATCAACTTTTTTAATAATCATCGGTGACCTTTATGTAATACCTTTTTCTTAATCAGAAGAACGTGCTCAATCCATTGGTGTTAAAAAATTTCATCTAGGAAAAAATTCAAAAAAATTGGCAACTCAAAATTTTGAAAAAAGTCGATTTTTCCAGACTTTGAACGGCCCTAGCGGCTAAATAAAAAATCTAAATCGAACGCGGTTTTCAAATCTGTGCTCCTTGTGTGTGAATTACTCGGATTCTATTAAAATTGGCGATTTAAAATTTTTGAAGATTTTTTTGTCTGGTAGACCAAGATCAATAGACATTTCAATTACTCAACTTAGCGAATTCACTTCTTCGCAATCGATAAAAACAAGTGTTATTAGCGCACATATTATCAAACCCCATGATGCAACAATTCCAATTATTGCATCAGCCTTAAGACGTAAACAACTCGAGTGCGCAAGCATCGATGGAAACGAGGCACGCCGGTTATCTCGCGTATGTTTGAAGTTGGAGAGTGAAATAGAACGAATTGTCGATGGTTGCTTAACCCCTTACATCCCACGGCGTACAATTTTTTTTCAAAATTATTTTTAATCCTCAGATATCGTTTAAGAATCACTTTGGAAAAACTGAATAGCAGTGAATTAATGATTTTTGGGTTTAAGGCGTATCAATATCTATGGTCATTCGCGCCAAACAGCAGTGATTGCAGAATATTGTTTTATCATCAATAAAGAAGAGTTTGTCAGTAACGAAGTAGAGCTATTGTATATTTGACAGATTTGACAGTTAACTCATCCATGATAATATAACTTCATAAGGGAAAAACAAAATTACAAACTGTTTTTATGTTATTATTTAAACCCTAATACCAAAAACTGACCATGCGTGCTAAATCTAATATTCATGAGCAGCGTTTTTACGTAGTTTGATTTTTTTTTAACTCTTCTAGTTTTTGAAATTAATTCCTGTTGTGGGTATGGCGTGCAGAACCGTAGTGAAAGAGCGTAGCAGGGGATAGACGAGCGAAGGAAAGAGCGAAGAAGAAGAAGAAGAAGCATTGAATGGCGGAGGCACGTCAGTGCGCTGCGAGTGGTTCCTCCGAGTGTACCGGGCTGGGCGCATTCCCCAGGTATACAAATGACCTGTCCCCCTCGCCGCCCTGCCCCCCCCGCAGACAGCTACCTGTCTTGAGCTCCGTATTGTTTTTTTGGGCCGTGCCCCGAGGCCGCTGTCATTTTTTATCGAACGATGCTACCAAATTCCGATCTCCCTCCTCTTCTCTCTCTCGCGCGCCACCACCATCATCATCATCTACTGCTCTCTCTCCGCACCGTCGTCATCATCATCATCATCATCATCGTCGTCAAAAGAAAAAGACGCGTGTAATTTCCCTCCCTGCGCGCGCGCCCTCTCTTCAGCTGCACCACCACCACCACCAGCAGCAGCAGCAGCAGCAGCACCGTATAATCCCATTTCTCCGGGGGCAACCGGCGCGGATTATTATTAAATAATATTTATGATGGGGCCACTGCATTGACCGGGCACGGTATTATACAAATAACGAGTCTCGCTCGTATTAAAATTGCTACATTTTAATTACCTAATTATAATAAGAAATCCCATCAGCCGGAGGCTTCCACGCCGGCCACACCTCGGAAAATATTTCTCTTCTTCTTCGTCTTCGTCTTCTTCTTCTTCAGCATCAGCTGAAACGGAACGAAACGAAAATTGTGACTCGCGCGGGCCGACGGGCACGGGGTTAAGGTCGGACGGCCCGCCGCCCTTCGCGGCCGAAACCGTGAAGGTCGAAAAATCGCAACGCGTGAAAAATTTGACGGGTGGTGATAATTTACTTTTCTGCCTCCGCGAAGGTCGAAAAGTACATCAAACAATTTGACAGGTGCTTATGATTTCTTTTTGTTTTGGTCCGTGGCCGCCCTCGTGAAGGTCGAAAAATCGCAACGTTGAAAAGTGTACCGAGTAATTTGACAGGTGCTAATGATTTGTTTTTATCTTGTTTCACGGCTACCTTAGATGGTTTTCTGTTTTTAACAAACTCAGAAATACTAGAGAATGGTGTGTAACATACAGTAGAGCGTACAGATTATAAGAATGCAAAATAGACAAAAGTGATAGATAATCGTTCATTTTCAAAAATCACACTACTCTAACCGTTACAAATTTGTCACATAAAGTAACCAATAATGAATTCAATCAATGCAAATCGCGATAACTGGCGTGCGTCGTTTCCATCAATGCTTGCGCACTTGAGTTGTTTTACGGTTTAAGGCTGATGCAATAATTCGAAATGTTGCATCATGCTGCGAACGAATTCCGAGAATTGAATACAAAATTTCTCAAATCGTTTCGACATCAAGGATAAAATCGACGTGAGTAGGCATAAATGAAATATCGCTTTTCGCTCAATTATTTTCAAATTTCAGCATTTTTGGCCTACAAATTTAATACTGTAATAGCAGCGTTAAATTTACATTAAATCAACAATTTATGAGGAATACGTTTTTATCGTGATTATTTTAGAAAAACTTGAGACTCATGCCATCGGCAATATTTTCAATGGTTCAGTCTGTGTCGGGGCGACCGTTTTTAAGGCAAATTCGTTCGTGAATAAGTCAGTGGTTACCGGTAAATTAAATTTGTTATGGACGAAAAAAAATGTGGAGTAAAGTCGCGCTCGCTGAGACGCGACGACGCACTGTTTGATTTAATCAACTTTCCTTGCCATTTTTCTCGCACAGCCCGATAATTCCTGCCTTAATTCATTCATATTTTAAGGGTGGCCCAATTTCACTTCCTATATATAAAAAGAAAAACTTAAAAACACTAAAAAATTATCATACCAAGACTAAAAAATACCGACAATAGATGTCGCCATAAGTGACACACGCATAACTTACGGCGACATCTATTATCAGTATTTCTTAGTCTTGATATGACATTTTTTTAAAGCGTTTATAACTGCTCATGTCATACCAAGACTTAAAAATACTAACAATCGATGTCGCCGCAAGTTATGTCTGCGCAACTTACGGCGACATCTATTGTCAGCATATCTTAGTATTGGAATGACATTTTTTTAAAGCGTTTATAACTGCTTATGTCACACCAAGGCTTAAAAATACTGACAATAGATGTCGCCGTAAGTTATGTATGCGCACCTTACGGCGACATCTATTGTCAGCAATTATTAGTCTTGGTATGACATTTTTTTAAAGCGTATACAACTGCTTAAGTCATACCAAGGCTTAAATATACTGACAATAGATGTCGCCGTAAGTTATGTCTGCGCAACTTACGGCGACATCTATTGTCAGCATTTCTTAGTCTTGGTATGACATTTTTTTAAAGCGTTTATAACTGCTTATGTCATACCAAGGTTTGAAAATACTGACAATAGATGTCGCCGTAAGTTATGTATGCGCAACTTACGGCGACATCTATTGCCAGCATTTCTTAGTCTCGGTATGACATTTTTTTAAAGCGTTTATAACTGCTCATGTCATACCAAGACTAAGAAATACTGACAATAGATGTCGCCGCAAGTTATGCCTACGCAACTTACGGCGACATCTATTGTCAGCATTTCTTAGTCTTGGTATGACATGTTTTAAAAGTGTTTTATACTGTACTCAGCGGTTTAAAAAATTGTAAAAAATGAATGAAACCAAGGAATTTCCTTCAGAGGCTCAAAATCCATAAACAAGTAATGCATTTACGATTTTCTGTTAAAACAATTGCCATATCTTAAGTGGGAACAAAACAGAATCGCTTAGAACTTAAATTGGGAAAACGAATAATAATGCAATCAACGGTTTGAAAAATTGTAAAAATTGAATGAAACCAAGGAAATCTCTTCAGAGGCTCAAAATCCATAAACAAGTAATGCATTTATGATTTTCTGTTAAAACAATTGCCATATCCTAAGTGGAAACAAAACAGAATTGCTTGAAACTTAAACTGAGAAAATGAATAATAATGCAATCAACGGTTTGAAAAATTGTGAAAAATTAATGAAACTACGGAAGTTTCTTCAGAGGCTCAAAATCCATAAACAGGTAATGCATTTACGATTTTCTGTTAAAACAATTGCCATATCGTAAGTGGAAACAAAATAGAATCGCTTAGAACTTAAATTGGGAAAACGAATAATAATGCAATCAACGGTTTGAAAAATTGAAAAAAATGAATGAAACTACGGAAGTTTCTTCAGAGGCTCAAAATCCATAAACAGGTAATGCATTTACGATTTTCTGTTTAAACAATTGCCATATCTTAAGTGGGAACAAAACAGAATCGCTTAGAACTTAAACTGGGAAAACGAAAAATAATGCAATCAACGGTTTGAAAAATTGTAAAAAATGAATGAAACCAAGGAAGTTTCTTCAGAGGCTCAAAATCCATAAACAAGTAATGCATTTATGATTTTCTGTTAAAACAATTGCCATATCTTAAGTGGGAACAAAACAGAATCGCTTAGAACTTAAACTGGGAAAACGAAAAATAATGCAATCAACGGTTTGAAAAATTGTGAAAAATGAATGAAACTAAGGAAGTTTCTTCAGAGGCTCAAAATCCATAAACAAGTAATGCATTTATGATTTTCTGTTTAAACAATTGCCATATCGTAAGTGGAAACAAAATAGAATCGCTTAGAACTTAAATTGGGAAAACGAATAATAATGCAATCAACGGTTTGAAAAATCGTGAAAAATGAATGAAACTAAGGAAGTTTCTTCAGAGGCTCAAAATCCATAAACAAGTAATGCATTTATGATTTTCTGTTTAAACAATTGCCATATCTTAAGTGGGAACAAAACAGAATCGCTTAGAACTTAAATTGGGAAAACGAATAATAATGCAATCAACGGTTTGAAAAATTGTAAAAATTGAATGAAACTAAGGAAATCTCTTCAGATGCTCAAAATCCATAAACAAGTAATGCATTTATGATTTTCTGTTAAAACAATTGCCATATCCTAAGTGGAAACAAAATAGAATTGCTTGAAACTTAAACTTGGAAAACGAATAATAATGCAATCAACGGTTTGAAAAATTATAAAAAAATGAAT
This sequence comes from Ocypus olens, assembly GCA_910593695.2. Classification (NCBI taxonomy): domain Eukaryota; kingdom Metazoa; phylum Arthropoda; class Insecta; order Coleoptera; family Staphylinidae; genus Ocypus; species Ocypus olens. The sequence continues at coordinate 2,040,729 of OU343055.1, read as the reverse complement.
GAAACCAAGGAAGTTCATTCAGAGCCTCAAAATCCATTAACAAGTAATGCATTTATGATTTTCTGTTGAAACAATTGCCATATCCTAAGCGGGAACAAAACAGAATCGCTTAGAACTTATACCGGGAAAACGAATAATAATGCAATCAACGGTTTGAAAAATTGTAAAAAATAAATGAAACCAAGAAAGTTTCTTCAAAGGCTCAAAATCCATAAACAGGTAATGCATTTATGATTTTCTGTTAAAACAATTGCCATATCCTAAGTGGGAACAAAACAGAATCGCTTAGAACTTAAACTGGGAAAACGAAAAATAATGCAATCATCAGTTTGAAAAATTGTGAAAAATTAATGAAACTAAGGAAGTTTCTTCAGAGGCTCAAAATCCATAAACAAGTAATGCGTTTATGATTTTCTGTTAAAACAATTGCCATATCCTAAGCGGGAACAAAACAGAATCGCTTCGAACTTAAACTGGAAAAACGAATAATAATGCAATCAACGGTTTGAAAAATTGTAAAAAATAAATAAAACTGAGGAAATTTCTTCAGAGGCTCAAAATCCATAAACAAGTAATGCATTTATGATTTTCCGTTAAAACAATTGCCATATCGTAAGTGGGAACAAAACAGAATCGCTTAGAACTTAAACTGGGAAAACGAATAATAGTGCACCCAACGGTTTGAAAAATCGTGAAAAATGAATGAAACTACGGAAGTTTCTTCAGAGGCTCAAAATCCATAAACAAGTAATGCGTTTATGATTTTCTGTTAAAACAATTGCTATATGCTAAGTGGGAACTTTTTTATTGAAAACGAAATTGGGCCACCCTTGAAATATGAATGAATTATAGTGACGCGTACAGTTTCCAACTTCGAGGCAAAATCGAAGAAAATAGAAAATGCAGCACTTAAATAATTCATTCATAAATAATATCTGTTCCAGGAAATTACATTTAACATTTGTTTCGAATTTTTGATTTTCGCTCTTAAAACCGTGTCGTGTTTCGTGAACAGTTGACTTTAAAATGTTGTGGTTCTTTTAATAATTTGAATATTTTTGCAAACTTGATAATTTTTAGAAGTAGATTAGTTCATAAATAATGACAGCTATTAAAAAGTTTTTGGGGATTGCGTTTTGTGTTGTTGACGAATGTTTGAATTTCCCGGTTGAAAACGCGCGTTTTTTTTGTGGGGTTAACTTCAGAACGTTGTGATTCTTTTAATAATTTGAATATTTTTATAAACTAGACGATTCTTGGAAGTAGATTAATTCATAAATAACGACAGCCATTAAAAAGTTTTAAGGAATTACGTTTTATACACTTGACGAATGTTTAAAGTTCACGCGGTAATTTTTGTGGAGTTAACTTCCGAACGTTGTGGTTCTTTTGGTAACATGAATATTCTTATGAACATTGCAAATTTTTAAAGAAGATTGATTTGGAAATAATATCAGTTATTAAAATTTTCCAGGAAATTACGTTTTATATTGTTTACGAATTTTTTTATTTTCGCTCTTAAAACCGTGTTGTGTTGTGTTAACGTTACAACGTGGTGGTTCTCTTAATAACGTGAATATTTTTATAAATTAGACGATTTCTGGAAGTAGATTAGTTCATAAATAATGACAGCTATTCAAAAGTTTTTGGAGATTGCGATTTACATTGTTGACGAATGTTTGAATTTCCCGGTTGAAAATGTGCGGTCTTTTCTGTTGTAAGGTTAACTTCAGAACGTTGTGTTTCTTTTAATAATTTGAATATTTGTATAAACTTGACGATTCTTGGAAGTAGATTAGTTCATAAATAATGATAGCTATTAAAAAGTTTTTGGGTATTACGTTTTATACTCTTGACGAATGTTTGAAGTTCACGCGGTAATTTTTGTGGAGTTAACTTCCGAACGTTGTGGTTCTCTTGGTAACATGAATATTCTTATGAACTCTGCAAATTTTTAAAGATGAATAACTCGGATATAATATCTGTTATTAAAATTTTCCAGGAAATTACGTTTTATATTGTTTACGAATTTTTTTATTTTCGCTCTTAAAACCGTGTTGTGTTGTGTTAACGTTACAACGTGGTGGTTCTCTTAATAACGTGAATATTTTTATAAACTAGACGATTTCTGGAAGTACATTAGTTCATAAATAATGACGGCTATTAAAAAGTTTTTGGGGATTGCGTTTTGTATTGTTGACGAATGTTTGAATTTCCCGGTTAAAAATGTGCTTTTTTTGTAAGGTTAACTTCAGAACGTTGTGGTTCTTTTAATAATTTGAATATTTTTATAAACTTGACGATTCTTGGAAGTAGATTAGTTCATAAATAATGATAGCTATTAAAATATTTTAGGGAATTACGTTTTATACACTTGACGAATGTTTGAAATTCACGCGGTAATTTTTGTGGAGTAAACTTCCGAATGTTGTGGTTCTTTTGGTAATATTAATATTCTTATGAACTTTACAAATTTTTAAAGAAGATTGACTGAGAAATAATATCAGTTATTAAAAAGTTTTTGGAGATTGCGTTTTGTATGGTTGACGAATGTTTGAATTTCCCGGTTGAAAATGTGCGGTCTTTTCTGTTGGGGTAACTTTTGTACGTTGTGATTCTTTTAATAATTTGAATATTTTTATAAACTTGGCGATTTTTAAAAGTCGATTAGTTCATAAATAATGACGGTTAATAAAAAGTTTTTGGGGATTGCGTTTTGTATTATTGGCGAATGTTTGAATTTCCCGGTTGGAAAAGTTCGGTCTTTTCTGTAGGGTTAACTTTAGAATGTTGTGGTTCTTTTAATAGTTTGTATATTTTTATAAACTTGACGATTTTTGGAAGTATATTAGTTCATGAATAGAGAGAGTTATTAAAAAGTTTTTGGAAATTGCGTTTTGTATTGTTGACGAATGTTTGAATTTTCCGGTTGAAAATGCGCGGTCTTTCCTGTAGGGTTAACGTTGTGGCCCTGAATGCACTTTGTTGGTATTTCTAGGTTTTGCAATTCGGAATAGTATGTCTTGGAATATTTTATTAAAAAAATTGTTGGTATTATTATTATGATAGGGGTATTATTTCGATATTAATTTGTTGGTGTGTAATTGGAGTTGATTAGTGTAGATGTTATCGGCGTGTCGGTCCTCTCCGCGCGGCTGGAAAGGCGCGCGAGGGGAGGAGGGTGGGCACTCCGAAGGAATGCTGCAGCGCCGGACGGCATTCCTCGCCGACGGGTACACTCTGCCGCAGATACACATACCGTGCCATGCCATGCCATACCATAACCATGCCTCTCTCGAGAGCCGTGCGTGCCCACCTTCTCCTCGGCCGTGTAGATTTGGCGCGAATGCAAAACGGACCAATTTTTTGCCCCCGATGGGCGCGCACACACACACACACGCTGCCTCTTTGCGTAATGGGCGCGCCCGTCGGATTCCGCGCATTTCCACCGAGCTCCATTCACCACTACACGATTTCTTCTTGTTCACATTGCAGATGGAGAGTATCTGTTTGCCGAGCCCGATAGCAAGCTATCCAAGTACGCGCCGAAGAGCTGGAGGTCGTCGCACAGCCATGGATTGGACGCGAACGGCCGCCCGGCGCTCGCCTTTTATTTCCGCGTGCAGTTTTACGTGGACAGCCCTCTGCTGCTCCGAGATGAGACTACCAGACACCACTACTACCTGCAGCTGCGGCTCAACGCGACGTCGGGCTCGGCCGGAGAGCACGCGGCCAGGCTGGCCGGGCTCGCCCTCCAGGCGGACCTGGGGGACCGCGCCGAGACGACCTGCTTCCGCCCCGAGGACTACGTCCCGCCGAATATGCGGGAGCCGGCCGCCCTGCGCCTCGTCGAAAACGCGCACCGCGGCCTCAGGAGCGTGTCCAAGCCGGAGGCCCGGGCCCGGTTCATAGCGGACGCGTGCGCCCTCCAGGAGCCCGTCAACGCGCACCTCTTCCGGCTGCGAGCGTCCAAGACGGAGCAGGCGCCCGGCTCCCTCCTGCTGGCGGTGTGCGCGAGGGGGCTCCGCGTCTGCCCCGACAACAACCCGCCCTCCATGTTCCTCTGGAGTTCCATAGGGAAGCTCAGCTTCGAGAGGAAAAAGTTCGAGATACGGACCGGGCACGAGAAGCTCACCCTCTACACCAGCAGCGACGAGAAGAGCCGGCTGCTGCTCGCGCTCTGCAAGGCGGCGCACCAGTTCAGCATGGCGGTCGCGCCCAGGCTGAGCGAGGCGAAGCGCGAGGAAGAGGAACGGCAGCGATGGGACTGCGATCAGCGGGTGTCGGTGATCTCGAGCACGTCCTCCAACACCACCTCGGGCATCGTGAGCGATCGGGTGCATTCAGAGGACGAGCTCGAGATCATGATCACTAGTCCCCCGGCGCCCTCCACGGAGAGTCTCGCGCTGGCGCACCTGTTGGACAGCGCGCCCGCCAGCAGCCGGACCTCCAACGCGTCCGCGACGGCCGCCCTCGCCGCGCTCACCATCAAAGACGAGGAGTCCGAGTGCGGAAAGCAGACCTGCAGCGACAGCTCCGCCAAGACCGCCCTCAGCGTGAAGTTCACGGGATCGCAGTGCAGCTCCTCTTGTAGCACGGTCGTCGTCACACCTTTACACACAAGTAAGTACATTTTTTTCCCTCCTACGGCGAGCAAATAGAAAAACAACATTTTTATGGTGCAATTTAGTAGATATTTTCCACAATAGGGTGACATAATCCAACCTGTATCACACTATCAATGTCCGAAGTAAGGTTAACTTATGTTTAAATGTCAATTTAATATACAAAATTGGAGACTATCACGAGCTACAAAAATTAAAGCGCTCCACTACCTTTCGGCTTTGAACTTGGGTTTCTCCCTCTATCTAGCGCCACCCCACCAAGCAAAACACCATCCCAACTCTACTCTCCAAATTATCGGGGATTCCCCGTTTCTTATGTTTTGTTGATAACCTCCTAGGCATCTTCGCCTTCACCTCGTTGTGCCACCTCCAGCTGTTTTTTACCATCCACAATCAATATATTTTGGGGATGACTAGCCGAAAAACAAAATTCCAAGGCCATGACGCACTTGACGTCACCAGACTTTTTCCTTTGGGGTTATCTGAAAGACGTCCTGTCTCGCCATCCTCCAACAACGCGCGAGAAAATTAGTAATGTCTGCCATAAAATACCTCCAAATACGTTGAGGAATTGCTTGGAGAATTTCGCTAAGCGAGTAAGACTGTGCCGAGAACGTCACGGGCACAACTTTGAGCAGCATCAGTAACGAACCCTCTCACAAATAAAAAAATGGTGATGTGGCCATCATGTTACTTTCTCCGACTTTATATTTACGTTTTCATGGGTTTATTTTCAATTGAAATCATATTTTAAATGTACATCGAGCGTTGCGTAAACTCGGATGAAACTGACGTTTAAAACGTCAAAATCATGAAAGATGTAAAAATTATACTTCAAATTCAAAAACTCGGTTTACTCAAGAACTAACGAGATTTCGAAAAAAACTTATTCTTTAGAAGTTGTTCATTTTGGCATTCTGTACAATTATTATTCACATAATTTTTCTGTAACTATTATCGTTTTATAATTATAAACCAAAAATTAAAAAAATAATATTAAATTTTTTTCTCGAATAAATATGATTTTATGAAAAATGTTTTCAAGCAAAAGCTGTTCATTTATTTGTTGTCTTCAAAGTTTGTTTGAATGTTTTTGTGATATTTTTCATATTTAAGAAAATATTGGCAAAAAACAAAAAACAGTTAAGGTAAACGCCCACTTCCGGTGTACGAATTTTTACCAAAAGCTTTTCAGTTCTTCAGATTATCAAATAAGATGGATGTTCAAAGTTTCATATCAATTGCTCTATTAGTTTTTGAGATACAGCGCACACAGACAGACACACACACACACAGACACACACACACACACACACAGACACACACACACACACACACACACAGACACAAAAATTTTTTTTCCAAAAATTGTTGAAATGGCATCTAGGGACCCCAAAACGGATATTTCCGTAAAAAAAATTTTGGAAAAAAAAATCACGATCACAATACTTTCTCGTACTTCGTAACGGAGAAAGTAAAAATCCCCAGATAAAATGACGCTCTTTCCGAATCTGCAATAAAAAGTAAGGGTTTCCATTTAAGATTTCAAATTTGTCCCCCGTTCCAGCACCCCTGCGGTGCGGGGGAAAATAGTTGGCAGCATCAGATGCCCCCCTCAAAACCATTATCTTTCGATACGGAACTCTTTCTTTTGGGTGGTCCGACGTACCGTTTCAGTTATCGCCACTGATCGATTAAAATGGGACACCCTGTAAATCAATTTGAAATTCTGTTATCCGGCAGTTAATTTAAGATGAATTGAGAAATTAGTAAAAACCTATTTTTTTTTAATTTGTCAAAATTGCTGTTTCTACAGTTTATTACAAAGGTACCAAAGAAAATTAATCATTTTCAATTTTTGAACATGAAAGTTAGCCTACGTACGAACCCTGCTTAGGGTAATTTAGTCCAGATACGAACCAAACATTTCTTCACCTCTACTTTCCCGTTTTTTTATCAAGAACTAATTGCCCGGTCCCAGCTTCGCACGGGAATTGTAATATTCATTCTAATAAATAGAAACATAACTATTTGTTACAGAAAATAACTGTAGTTGCATGAGGAACAAAACAAAGCATACGTTTCATATAAGTTTAATTTTGCAATACTTGTGGGTATACAATAGTTTTGAGCAAGGCAACTGATGGCGAATAACGGCTCCGCTGCGCTGCGCCGTCGTCCGTGTGTAGTCTATTCAAATTGAGCAAAGTAACTGGTGACGAACGACGGCTCCGCTGCGCTGCGCCGTCGTCCGTGTGTAGCCTATTCAAATTGAGCAAAGTAACTGGTGACGAACGACGGCTCCGCTGCGCTGCGCCGTCGTCCCTGCGCAGCCCATTAAATTTGAGCAAAGTTATCGGTGACGAACGACGGCTCCGCTGCGCTGCGCCGTCGTCCGTGTGTAGCCTATTCAAATTGAGCAAAGTAACTGGTGACGAACGACGGCTCCGCTGCGCTGCGCCGTCGTCCGTGCGCAGCCCATTAAATTTAAGCAAAGTTATCGGTGACGAACGACGGCTCCGCTGCGCTGCGCCGTCGTCCATGCGTAGCCCATGTATATTAACCTTCCCGGTGGATCACCGAACAAACACCCAAAATTTGAAGTCGATCCGACTAACGGTTTTCGAGTTTTTGAAGCGTACACAAACCAACTTAACATTTTTACATACAGAATATATGTATAAAGATCTCCCAAGGCGAAATTCAGCCCAGACGCGAACCCTGTTTATAGTAATTTAGCCGAGACACGAACCAAACATCAATTCACGTTTTTACTTTTCTGTTACAAAATTCACAGTTTCACGAAAGTTGCTCTCAGCCCGGACGCGAACTAAACATCTCTTTACGTTTTTATTTACCCGTTACAAAACAAGCGAGTTTGCTCGACCGCATAGCAGAGTATTTTTTTTTTGCAAACCAGAGATTGTCAGATATATCATAAACGGTTTCTTGAAGTTATACAAAAATCCGTCGAAAAACAAGCGAGTTTGCTCGACCGCATAGCCAAGTATTTTTATGCAAACAAAAGATTGTCTGATATATCATAAACGGTTTCATGAAATTATACAAAAATCCGTCGAAAAACAAGCGAGTTTGCTCGAACGCATAGCCGAGTATTTTTTATGCAAACAAAAGATTATCAGACATCTCTCAATCGGTTTCTTGAAATTATACAAAAATCCGTCGAAAAACAAGCGAGTTAGCTCGACCGCATAACCGGCAATTTCAACGAATAAGTTGCAATTCTTTTCAGTAAACTCGCATTTAAAAAAATCGGTTATGCGGTCGCGGTAACGCGCTAGTTTTTGTATGGATTTTTGTGAAATTTTGGGTAAACATCCGACGAATTATTTGCGCCTTGGTTATGTGTTCGCGATAACTGGCTAGTTTTACGACGAATTGTTTTAAAATTTTAGGTAAATGTCCATGTAGGAACCATAAATAGTTTGTAGTAGTTTTTCTGGTTTTATTTTAGTGTCCGGTACTTTGAATTTGTTTTGTTTTGTGGCACGCATATACATAGGTTGCCGATCGCTGGGTTAGACTATTCTTCCATTTCACTTGATTGATTTCGTGCTCACTCAGATTAAGCCGAGGTGCTGCTAAATTATTCAATAATTTTCAACGATTAAACTGCACCACAGATTTCATGAAACAAGAGATATCCGTTGAAAAACAAGCGAGTTGTCACGATCGCATAACCGAATATTTTTAAACGATTTTGATGAAACCTAGTACAAACGATTTATGGTTCCTACGTGGACATTTACCTAAAATTTTACAACAATCCGTTGAAAAACAAGCGAGTTATAGCGACCGCATAACCGAATATTTTTAGACGATTTTGATGAAACTCAGTACAAACGATTTATGGTTCCTACGTAGACATTTACCTAAAATTTTACAACAATCCGATGAAAAACAAGCGAGTTATCGCGACCGCATAACCGAATATTTTTAGGCGATTTTGATGAAACCTAGTACAAACGATTTATGGTTCCTACAAAGACATTTACCTAAAATTTTACAACAATCCGTTGAAAAACAAGCGAGTTGTCACGATCGCATAACCGAATATTATTAGACGATTTTGATGAAACTCAGTACAAACGATTTATGGTTCCTACGTAGACATTTACCTAAAATTTTACAACAATCCGATGAAAAACAAGCGAGTTATCGCGGCCGCATAACCGAATATTTTTAGACGATTTTGATGAAACCTGGTACAAACGATTTATGGTTCCTATATAGACATTTACCTAAAATTTTACAACAATCCGTTAAAAAACAAGCGAGGTATCGCGACCGCATAACCAAATATTTTTAGACGATTTTGATAAAATCTAGTACAAACGATTTATCGTTCCTACATGGACATTTACATAAAATTTTACAACAATCCGTTGAAAAACTAGCCCGTTATAGCGACCGCATAACCAATTTTAATGAAATAATGTGCAAATAATTCGTCTTATATTTACCTAAAATTTCACAAAAATCTGTACAAAAACTAGCTTATTGTCGCGACCGCGTAACCGATTTTTGAATGCGATTTTACTGAAAAGAATTGCAACTCATTCGTTAAAATTGTCTAAAAATAGTCGGTTATGCGGTCGCGATAACTCGCTAATTTTTCAGCGAATTGTTGTAAAATTTTAGGTAAATATTTATGTAGGAACCATAAATAGTTTGTACTAGGTTTCATCAAAATCGACTAAAAATATTCGGTTATGCGGTCGTGATAACTCGCTTGTTTTTCAACGGATTGTCGTAAAATTTTAAGTAAATGTCCACGTAGGTACCATAAATCGTTTGTACGTGGTTTCATCAAAATCGTCTAAAAATATTCGGTTATGCGGTCGCGATAACTCGCTTGTTTTTCATCGGATTGTTGTAAAATTTTAGGTAAATGTCCATGTAAGAACCATAAATCGTATGTACTAGGTTTCATCAAAATCATCTAAAAATATTCGGTTATGCGGTCGCGATAATTCGCTTGTTTTTCAACGAATTGTTATATAATTTAAAGAATAGTATATTACGACACAAGTTCGGTAGGTGCTCGAGAAAATTTTAAAAATACGAGGCCCGTAGGCCCGAGTATTTGTAATTTTCGAGACCTGTTGCACTTAACGAACCGAGTGTTGTATAGTATTTTTTGCGCTACCGATTTAAAATAGTTATAAAAATAAGTAAAAAAATAGTTCAAAACGACTTTTATAATTAAAAATCGCTGCTCTTTTATCTAGCCCATAACGGTACTAGGACTGTCATGACTCAGAACAGTCTTGTTATTTTGTGAGTTTCCTAGCAACCGAAATCAGTCCGGGAAAGCCATTCGAACGTGACTAAATACACACACAGTAAGCATGGCAATATAGAACGGTAGCGCAAAAACTATTTGAGAGATATCTGACAATTTTTTGTCAGCATAAAGAATACTCAGTTATGCGGTCGAGCAAACTCGCTCGTTTTTCGACGGATTTTTGTGTAATTTCAAGTGACCGTTTGAGAGATATCTGTCAGCATAAAAAATACTCAGTTATGCGGTCCAACTAACTCGCTTATTTTTCGACGGATTTTTGTATAATTTAAAGAAACTATTTGAGAGATATGTGACAATTTTTTGTCAGCATAAAAAATACTCAGTTATGCGGTTGAGCAAACTCGCTCGTTTTTCGACGGATTTTTGTGTAATTTCAAGTAACCGTTTGAGAGATTTCTGTCAGCATAAAAAAATACTCAGTTATGCGGTCGACCTAACTCGCTTGTTTTTCGACGGATTTTTGTATAATTTAAAGAAACTATTTGAGAGATATGTGACAATTTTTTGTCAGCATAAAAAATACTCAGTTATGCGGTTGAGCTAACTCGCTTGTTTTTCGACGCATTTTTGTGTAATTTTAAGGAACCGTTTAAGAGATATCTGCCAATCTTTTGTTTGCATATAAAATACTCAGTTATGCGGTCGACCTAACTCGCTCGTTTTTCGACGGATTTTTGTGTAATTTCAAGTAACCGTTTGAGAGATTTCTGTCAGCATAAAAAAATACTCAGTTATGCGGTCGACCTAACTCGCTCGTTTTTCGACGGATTTTTGTGTAATTTCAAGTAACCGTTTGAGAGATTTCTGTCAGCATAAAAAAATACTCAGTTATGCGGTCGAGCTAACTCGCTTGTTTTTCGACGCATTTTTGTGTAATTTTAAGGAACCGTTTAAGAAATATCTGCCAATCTTTTGTTTGCATATAAAATACTCGGTTGTGCGGTCGAGCAAACTCGCTTGTTTTTTAACGGATTTTTGTAAGATTTCATGAAACCGTTTAAAAGATACCCGAGAATCTTTCGTAATTGATTTAAATGAAATCGTCTTAAAAAAATCGGTTGTACTCACATTTACACGCAACAGTCGATTTCTAAAATACCTCTCTAGGCTTTCCTTCACTTCACTCAACTCATTCATTGACTTCACGCACACACAGCCACATCTGCTTACGCTCCACACTTTCATACCTCCCACTACTATTTCCCCTACCTGATCAAGCTTTAGGGTGATTATAGACTAGAGCATTTACTTACTAGTAACAGAACAACGAGCCGCTCTATGATATGTTCTAGTGTATCATTCTCACGAACCAGACGTCGAGCATGCTCGCCGTTTTGTTACAAACTAAATTGTACAAACCAAAGAGCGTATTGGTGTAAAATTTCGTCGAGCCTTAGCGCGAGCGCCGGCGACGTTCAATTCAACTATGTCGTGGGATAGGGAAAAGGACTTTATCGTTTATTGAAAAATACCGGAACCATGTCATTTTATGTGAGCATTACACCGAACAGAGCGCCGAGCATTCGCAGGAACGTTCATGCTTTTGAAACTGAGCATTTTCCATTCGTTAGAATGTGGCAAATTGGTGTGTTTTAAAAAAAATGTTAAGTATTATTTATGTTGAGTTAATTTAAATTGCCAAAATCGCAAATTTTGCAAATTCAAAGTCAACAAAATCGTGTTTTTGGTTTTAAAAAATTGCCTAACTTTCGAACGCGTCATTTGATTTTGATGTTTTAGACACCAAAATGTAGCGAATTAGGTGCGTCTTAAAGAAATATTAAGGATTGTTTATGTTGTGTTAACTTAAATTGCCAAAATCGCAAATTTTGCAAGTTCCAAGTCAAAAAAATCGTGTTTTTGGTTTTAAAAAATTGCTTAACTTCCGAACACGTGATTTGATTTTAATGTTTTAAATGCCAAAATATATCAAATTGGTGTGTTTAAAAAAAAGTTAACTGAAATTGCCAAAATCGCAAATTTTGCAATTTCAAAGTCAACAGAATCGGTTTTTGGTTTTAAAAAATTGCTTAACTTCCAAACGCGTAATTTTATTTTAATGTTTTGAATGCAAAAATTTGGCAAATTGGTGTGTTTTTTAAAAATGTTAAGAATTGTTTATGTTGGGTTAACTTAAATTGCCAAAATCTCAAATTTTGTAAATTCAAAGTCAACAAAATCGTCTTTTGGTTTTAAAAAATTGCTTAACTTCCGAACGCGTGATTTGATTTTGATGTTTTAAACGCCAAAATGTGGCAAATTGGTGTGTTTTTAAAAAATGTTAAGTATTGTTTATGTCGAGTTAACTTAAATTACCAAAAGCGCAAATTTTGTAAATTCAAAGTTAACAAAATCATGTTTTTGGTTTTAAAAAATTGCGTAACTTTCGAACGCGTCATTTGATTTTGATGTTTTAGACACTAAAATGTAGCGAATTAGGTGCGTCTTAAACAAATATTAAGGATCGTTTATGTTGAGTTAACTTAAATTACCAAAATCGCAAATTTTGCAATTTCAAAGTCAACAAAATCGTGTTTTTGATTTAAAAAAATTGCTTAACTTCCGAACGCGTAATTTTATTTTAATGTTTTGAACGCCAAAATGTGGCAAATTGATGTGTTTTTAAAAAATGTTAAGTATTTTTTATGTTGAGTTAACTTAAATTGCCAAAATCACAAATTTTGCAAGTTCCAAGTAAAAAAAATCGTGTTTTTGGTTTTAAAAATTGCTTAACTTTCGAACACGTGATTTGATTTTAATGTTTTAAATGCCAAAATGTCTCAAATTGGTGTGTTTTAAAAAAAGTTTACTCAAATTGCCAAAATCGCAAATTTTGCAATTTCAAAGTCAACAAAATCGTGTTTTTGGTTTTAAAAAATTGCTTAACTTTCGAACGCGTCATTTGATTTTGATGTTTTAGACACCAAAATGTAGCGAATTAGGTGTGTCTTAAACAAATATTTAGGATTGCTTATGTTGTGTTAACTTAAATTGCCAAAATCGCAAATTTTGCAAGCTCCATGTCAAAAAAATCGTGTTTTTGGTTTTAAAAAATTGCTTAACTTCCGAACACGTAATTTGATTTTAATGTTTTAAATGCCAAAATGTATCAAAGTGGTGTGTTTTAAAAAAAGTTAACCTAAATTGCCAAAATCGCAAATTTTGCAATTTCAAAGTCAACAAAATCGTGTTTTTGGTTTTAAAAAATTGCTTAACTTCCGAACGCGTCATTTGATTTTGATGTTTTAGACACCAAAATGTAGCGAATTAGGTGTGTCTTAAACAAATATTAAGGATTGCTTATATTTGTTAGAACATTACATAGAAAATGCTCGAGAAAATGCTCTAGTGTATATCCACCCTTAGAACTCTCTCCATATCTGTCAAAAACATGTGGATTTTGCCCGCGTATATTTTCTTTGCTCTCTCAGACCAGCACCAACCATCCCGTTTTGTTATAGCCACTTGCTTCAAACTCGCCCCAATCTTGACTGTTACAGAAAAATGATCTGAGCCACACTTGTTCTTCGCCCTAAATTCTTCCACGTCTTCTCGAATCTCATCCGCCAACAAGATGTAGTCGATTACTGAATTACCTCTTGGTCTTGCATGCGTTATTTCTCCCTCCCTAACGCCTTCTGTACAACCGTTTAGGATTTCCAACTCTTGTTAATTACCTCACTTAATCCACTCCAATCCGTCCTATCTTTTGAGTTCCTTGCTTTCCTTGCTCTTCCTTCCTGGTTCACCCCTTTAGTACCATGTACGCCTGCTCTTACATTCCAATCCCCTCCCACAATCAAGTTTCGCGGGTCATCTATTTTCCGCTGCAAGTTAATTATTTTTTTTAATTGATTGACACTGGAGGCGATACATTTTGAATTATAAATAAAACACTTTCTTTGTTAATATCAATCAATTTTTCTTCCGCCACCAGTAATCCTCTCTTGTGCCCCTAGTGCACGTCCAGGCGTGTACGTCGTGCACCACTCGCATTGAACTAATAGCCTCCTTCGTTACGTTTCAGAGGCGAAAGGAAGAAGACCCTCCACTAGCAGCAGTCTAGAGCTAGGGTATTCGCACACGGCGCAAAATTCGGTCGTCAGCGACGCCACCTGCATCGAGCTGGACAGCCGGGAGCCGGTGTACACGTCGGGCCCGGCGCCCAGCAGCCACACCAGCGGCGTCTACACGCTGAGCTCGAGCGAGCAGTACACCACCGCGAGCGAGCAGTACAGCACGCTCCCCAGCGAACAGTACAGCGCGCCCAGCGAGGAGGACCAGGTGGACGGCTTCAGGGAGCGCTCCAATTCCAACGTGAGCAATTCCGGTTCGTTCCGCGGCGACGGCAGCGACCCCACCGACAACCAGCAAACCCTGCTATCCGCCGAAGAACTATCGGATCTGATCGTGGGACGGTATCCGTCGTGCAAGAGCGTCAGCAACACACTCGACTCGGATTCCGATTACGTGACGCTCCCGTCGACGTACCAGGGGTACGTGCCGGTGCCGCCGAAGCGGATCGATTCCGCGGAGCCGCGGTTCAGGCCGCCGCCGCCTCCGTACGGGGCGCATCAGCTCGGGAAGACCCCCAGCATCTGCACGGAGTTCGATGATGAGATTCTGATGCGGGATCCGCCGCCGTATCCGGAGAACCCGACGCCGATTCCTCCGCCGGTGTATCCCTCGGAGGAAGCGGCGGCTAGGTTCATCACGACGCGACCTCCTAGTATGCTCGCCGCGCACACCAATGTGATCGGCGCGAATCCCTCGCCTAGTTACTCGAGTCCGAATCCGATCGTGCCGCCGATTCCGCCGAAAATACCCAGAGCGCCGACGCTGAGCGCTTTAATCGGGCCGAACAACTACCTGGACATTGCTGCTAGTAAAGCTAGCGTGTTAGTCCCGTGCACCTTCCTACCTCCACCACCACCACCGGCGCCTCGGCAGCCTCCGCCTCCACCACCACTAGCGACGGTGTACACTAGCCAGTTATCGCGTTCGCAAATCGAGCAGTACCAGCAGCAGATGTACAGCGATGTGGATTTCGTCGTGTTTCCCTTGAAAGAACCAGCGATCAGCAAGCAGGAGTACCTGGAAGCCAAGCAAGGGTCCTTGCTCGCGGCCCTAGCGCAACAACCGGTGTTCTACAGGTCGACGCCGTATTTAGGAAGATACGCTTCCAGCCAGAATTTATCGGACACTTACGTCCAGCTTCCGGTTTACGGAGCGCCGAGCATATCATCAACAGGGAGTCTGGATCCGGTCCCCCCACCGCTCCCCCCGAGCAGACCGAGCCGGTTCATGCGGACGCGCTCCGACGATAACATCCTGAACTCGCTAGAAACGCCCCAACCGCCGAAGTTCCGGCGACTTCCGCCTCCCCCACCCCCGCCTCTCGAGAACCCGGACGGCACCCCTAACAAGAGCACGCCGCTGGACATCCGCACTCTGCGCGAGAAGAGCAAAAAGATGGACCTGCCGCTGATATCGGCGCTGTGCAACGACCGGTCGCTCATCAAGCAAACGAAGGCGTTCGTGATGCCGAAACACCCCACCACCGCCGACCTCCGCCATCCCTCCTCGCACTCGGTCCGCGGGAAGTACCCCGTTTCCGGGCTGAGCAGCAACCGGATCAACAAGACGGCGCGCAAGGCTCCGAGCATCAGCCACCGGCACCCCGGCGACAAACTCCCCGAGATCCCCCGCGACAAACTCTCCGCCGACATTCCGCGCGCCACCCCCAACAACTACGTGCTCACCGACCCGCGCGCCAAACACAAGACTATGCAGTCGCATTCGTGACACACCAGTGCTTAAAATTAAATTTAAATCGTGATCGAAAAAAAAGTAAAAGTAACTCAGGGTGCCATCATTCGCAATACTTGTATCTCCCCACACACTCCTCGTTAGAATTTAAGCAAATCCTGGGCCGATTACGTGCGCGGTACTTTGCCGAGGGTTTACAATATTAAAGTAATTCATGAATGTTTTTCGCTACAATGTATATATTATATAGTAATTCATCTCAAGTTCTAAACTAGCAATAATGTATACACTTGCTCAACCTTATTTTTTTTTATTTTCCTTATTACTCATCAACTAAGTTCTGTGTAATATGTTTTTTTTTCTATTTATTTTTTATTTGTCGCATTCCAAAATTAGACGAGGCTTCATTCAAGTGTATGGTGCTGTCGACAGTCTAAATAAAGTTGTCTTTATTTCTTAATTTTTACATATTTTCTTTAATCCCTATCAACCAGTGCCGGCTCGTGGAATATAAGTAAAGCCACTTATACAATATAAACATGTGTCTGTTAAATGATCCAATTGTGACGCTCGATTCTCATGATTCACGTTTCGGGGAAGTACAAACGTGTGCCTCATTCAAATTCTTGTTTGGCTTGAAACTACAGGTAGTGCCATGGCTCCTTGGCTCTATATAGCGAGCCGCCCCTGCTATCAACATTATTTAGGGGCGGGTTAAAGGATATGGATCTATTCTATAATCAGTCCATTTCACTTGAGTGATTCATGGTACGGCCGAGGTAACAGAGGTGGTAATACAGCTCTCTGCAACTGACCCTACCTATCTGCTATCTCGGCGGTATCATAAGTAACCTCGCGAGCCGTGTGACTCATGGTACGACTGAGGTAGCAGAGGGGGTAATACAGATCTCTGCAACCGACCCTACTTATCTGTATTGCCACCTACGTTACCTCGGCCACACCTTGAGTCACACGGTTCGCGGGGTGACTCATGATACGGCCGAAGTAGTAGAGGTGGCAATACGGGCAGGTAGGATCGGTTGCAGAGATCTGTATTACTACCTCTGCTGCCTCGGCTGTACGATGAGTCACCACGCGAGCCCTTACTGCCTATAATCCTATCATTTACATAAAAACAACGACCAGTACAAATGAATCAATTTATTACACATAGTCGCAGGAGGGTTTTAGAGGAGGGAGCAGTGCCAGAGATCAGATCTTCACCCTGGCAAGGAAGGTAGAGATGCTAATGAAAGAAAGAGGAAGTGTACAGGACGGCAAATGTAAATTGGCCAGACGCGCACAGAGCAAGCGAAAGCTCTCTCTCTACAGCCGGCCGAGTACAGTCTCTGTAATAAGCAAGCGAAGAATATGTGCGTGCGCTATTCATTTACAACTCTATCGGGCGCTCTCCTCCACATAATTGTGGCGTGCGAACTCTTCACGAAATCTGTCGAGAGCGCCCTTCGAAGGTTCCGCCCACTTGCAACGGCAAGTTACGTTTGCAGTCCTGTATATGCCGTGTTTCTGGATCTAAAGGCAGCGTATGATAGTATACCGAGGGAGAGCTTGGTACAGTTGGAGGAGGAAAAGGATGAGTAGAATGGATAAAAGGAATGTATGAGGAAACGTGGGCGGTAGCGATTCCACTTTTATTTAAACTACAAAATCATGTTTTTTTTATTATTTGTAAACTTTACACCTCTCCAATAAATTGTCAAAGAAAATTCTTCAACCAAACAGAGTTTTATAGTTTAAGGTAACGTTGATTCGAAGGGTGGTGGGTGAGCCCTATCCTGCAATCCAATCCGTTTTTCATGCGTCCAGATTTTTACTTATAAATAAGTTAAACAAGTAAGAAAGATAGTGAAAGCCTTATTTTTTTAATTAACTTATTAATTGCCAGAAAGAGGGGTGCGTGAGCCAGAGGTTGGATTGTAGGATAGGGCCCACCCACCACCCCCGATTCCACTTTTATTTCAACTACAAAATCACGTTCCTCATCATTTCTAAACTTTACACCTCTCCAATAAATTGTCAAAGAAATGTCTTCAACCAAACAGAATTTTGTAGTTTACAGTAATGTTGATTTGAAGAGTGGCGGGTGGGCCCTATCCTACAATCGAACCTGTCGCTCACGCGCCCTTTTTCCCAACAATTAATAAGTGATTAAAAAAAAGGCTTTCACTGTCTTTCTTACTTGTTTAACTTACTTTATTAGTAAAAATCTGGACGCGCGAGCAACAGATTGGATTGTAGGATAGAGCCCACCCACCGCCCCCCGGTTCCACTTTTATTTAAACTACAAAATCATGTTTATTATTATTTCTAAACTTTACACCTCTCGAATAATTCGTCAAAGAAATTTTTCCAACCAAACAGTTTTGTAGTTTAAAGAAATGTTGATTTGAAGGGTGGTGGGTGGGCCCTATTCTACAATCCAATCCGTTGTTCACGCGTCCAGATTTTTACTAATAAATAAGTTTAAGAAGTAAGAAAGACAGTAAAGACCTTATTTTTGTTAATTAACTTATTAATTGGTGGAAACAGAGGCGCGTGAGCCACAGGTTGGATTGTAGGATAGGGCCCACCCACCACCCCAGGGTTACACTTTTATTTCAACTACAAAATCACGTTCCTTATTATTTCTAAACTTTACAATAAATTATAAAAAAAAAACTTCTTCAACCAGAGTTTTGTAGTTTAAAATAATGTTGATTCGAGGGGTGGCGGGTGGGCTCCATCCCACAATTCAATCCATTGCTTCCGCGTCGAAATGTTTACTAATAAATAAGTTAGACGAGCAAGACAGTGAATACCCAATTTTTTTTATTCATTCATTCATTAATTGTTTGAAAAAAAATGGCGCGCGAGTTACAGGTTTGATTGTAGGATAAGGCCCACCCACCACCCCGGTTCTACTTGTATTTAAACTACAAAATCATGTTTTTTTATTATTTCTAAACTTTACACCTTCCCAATAAAGTGTCAAAGAAAATTCTTCAACCAAACAAACAGAGTTATGTAGTTTCAAGTAATGTTGATTCGAAGGGTGGCGGGTGGGCCCTATACTACAATCGAACCTGTCGCTCACGCGCCCTTTTTTCCAACAATTAATAAGTGAATAAAAAAAATAAGGCTTTCACTATCTTTCTTACTTGTTTGACTTATTTATTAGTAAAAATTTGGACGCGTGAGCAACGGATTGGATTGTAGGATAGGGACCACCCACCACCCCCGGTTCCACTTTTATTTAAACTACAAAATTACGTTTCTTATTGTTCCTAAACTTTACAACTCTCGAATAAATCGTAGAAGAAATTTCTTCAACCAAAAAACAGAGTTTTCTAGTTTAAAACAAATTTGATCGAAGGGTGCTGTCTATAATATAACTACAGATTAAATCGGAACAAGTAGCCCTGTCAGACTAGATCAGTGAAACCATGGGACAGACATGTGTGTCCCCATAGGCTCGAACGGGTTGTTTAATGCAGTCAACGTGTTAAGCAATGCGGCCACTAATAAAACAGTAAAATTGCATTTAACGCCATCTAGCGACGACAGTTTGTTGGCTCGACGGCCGAGGTAGCAGAGGTGGTAATACAGATCTCTGCAACCGACCTTACCTATTTGCATTGACTCATTGCATCATCGCAGAAGAGGAACGTATTTCTTAGAAGAAGACAAGAGGACTCACCGTCGCAGAAGAGTAGAAGAGGACATAAAAGAGGAACCATCATCGCAGAAGAGGACAGTAGAAGGGAACAGCCGATTGGGAGGCAGGAAGTGCTCCCGGAAGTTGCGGTTTCCAGTTTCCGGTTGCGGTTTCGCGGTTATTCCAAATCAGGTAGCTGTTACTAAAAAAACAGGTAGCTGTTACTAAAAAACAGGTAGCTGTTACTAACAAGTAGCTGCTACAAAAAACAGGTAGCTGTTACTAAAAAACAAGTAGCTGTTACTAGAAAACAGGTAGCTGTTACTAAAAAACAGGTAGCTGTTACTAAAAAACAAGTAGCTGTTACTAAAAAACAGGTAGCTGTTACTGAAAAACAAGTAGCTGTTACTAAAAAACAGGTAGCTGTTACTAAAAAATAGGTAGCTGTTACTAAAAAAACAGGTAGCTGTTACTAAAAAACAGGTAGTTGTTACTAAAGAAGAGGTAGCTGTTACTAAAAAACAGGTAGCTGTTATTCCAAGACAGGTAGTTATTTTCTAGTAACAGCTACTTGTTTTTTAGTAACAGCTACCTGTTCTTTAGTAACAGCAACCTGTTCTTTAGTAACAGCTACCTGTTTTTTAGTAACAGCTACTTGTTTTTTAGTAACAGTTACCTGTTTTTTAGTAACAGCTACTTGTTTTTCAGTAACAGCTACCTGTTTTTTTAGTAACAGCTACTTGTTTTTTAGTAACAGCTTCTTGTTTTTTAGTAACAGCTACCTCTTCTTTAGTAACAGCTACTTGTTTTTTAGTAACAGCTTCTTGTTTTTTAGTAACAGCTACCTCTTCTTTAGTAACAGCTACCTGTTTTTTAGTAACAGCTACTTGTTTTTTAGTAACAGCTACCTCTTCTTTAGTAACAGCTACCTGTTTTTTAGTAGCAGCTTCTTGTTTTTTAGTAACAACTACCTGTTTTTTAGTAACAGCTACTTGTTTTTTAGTAACAGCTACTTGTTTTTTAGTAACAGCTACCTCTTCTTTAGTAACAGCTACCTGTTTTTTAGTAACAGCTACTTGTTTTTTAGTAACAGCTTCTTGTTTTTTAGTAACAGTTACCTGTTTTTTAGTAACAGCTACTTGTTTTTCAGTAACAGCTACCTGTTTTTTTAGTAACAGCTACTTGTTTTTTAGTAACAGCTTCTTGTTTTTTAGTAACAGCTACCTCTTCTTTAGTAACAGCTACTTGTTTTTTAGTAACAGCTTCTTGTTTTTTAGTAACAGCTACCTCTTCTTTAGTAACAGCTACCTGTTTTTTAGTAACAGCTACTTGTTTTTTATCAACAGCTACCTCTTCTTTAGTAACAGCTACCTGTTTTTTAGTAACAGCTACCTCTTCTTTAGTAACAGCTACCTGTTTTTTAGTAACAGCTACTTGTTTTTTATCAACAGCTACCTCTTCTTTAGTAACAGCTACCTGTTTTTTTAGTAACAGCTACCTCTTCTTTAGTAACAGCTACCTGTTTTTTAGTAACAGCTACTTGTTTTTTAGTAACAGTTACCTGTTTTTTAGTAACAGCTACCTGTTTATTAGTAACAGCTACCTGTTTTTTAGTAACAGCTACCTGTTTTTTAGTAACGGCTACTTGTTAGTAACAGCTACCTGATTTGGAATAACCGTGAAACCGCAACGGGAAATTGGAAACCGTCACTTCCGGGAGAGACCTGCCATTGTGGAAGAGGCCTATTGTCGTAGAAGAGGACAAAAGGACTCATCGTCGCAGAGGAGTAGAAGAGGATTATTGAAGAAGACCAGGGCGAGCACATCAGCTGCTGGCGCCAAAATGTTCAATTTGTTTTTTTAATGCGTATTTATGATTTTTACGGGATTGGGTGACTGTCTCGGGAATTTTGTTTTATTTATGTATGTTCAATTTTAAGCGGGGATATCGTAACGGGGAGGAATAAAAAAAATTTAAAACGAGGGAATTTATTTCATATCCAATTTTGCCTACGGAAGGCTGGTTTTAAGTTAAATTTTAAGTAGAATAGTGTGCTACACTTTATGTAATGCAATAATTTAAATAAATCTGTACTGACTCAGAGTACGGCCGAGGTAACAAAGGTGGTATTAAGGTACGCGCACACTTGTCGGAATCGGACGGACGGCACGCATCGGATAAAATTGCTTAACACAGTTGTAAACGAGTCAACGCACATTTATCCGTTCCATGCAATCCATGTTAAGCAATTTTTTCCGATGCGTGCCGTCCGTCCGACAAGTGTGCGCGTAGCCTTATAGATCTATCTGCTACCTCGGCCGTACCATGAGTCACCCCGCCGAGAGCCGTCACTGATCAGGAGCTAGATGCCCTTAAAAATCATTCTTTCACTTTAATCCAAATTAATAACCACGGACTCTCCGGGCCACAACGAAATCTCCTTGAACGAAATCGTCTCCGATTTCGAGTCGGCCTTCGGCCCGACGACGACGGTCCCGCTATAAAGCAACTTGGACAGATCCGCCGTCTGCAGGCTCGCCCCCAAGTTACTGACCACCACGAACGACCTCCTCCTCGGATAGTACCGCTGTATCACCAGCAGATCCCCCTGCGAGTACTTCACCTCCGAGTTCGCCTTGTTGTGCCCGTCCTTCTGCACCGAGTTCACGTAGATCGACGGCGATTCCGACCTCAGCGCCACCATCCTCGAAATCAGCTCCAGCTGCTTAAAGTTCGAATGCGTCGGTTGGCCGTGCATCCACGGCAGGATGGAATTCTGCGTGAATTTAAACCTCGACTCCTCCCAGACCATGGCGCCGAGCTGGTGGAGGTGTTTCGTGTCGTCCCTGTCCCCGTGCGGGTCCTCCACCTGCTGCATCCCGACCTCATCACCGTAAAACAGGCTCGGAGTCCCGGGGAGCATCAACTGCAACAGTGTCGCCCCCAGTGTGGCGTTACCCAGGCGCAAACGATTCGCCAGTCTGACCGTGCCGACGTCGCCCAGGCTCCAGTGCACCCACGGCATCGACGGTTTCATGAATAAAGTTCCGTTCTGCACGCCCTCCAGCTGCTCCTTCAACCTCTCAACCCCACCATCGATTTGCACCTTGATGTCCACCAAATCCACGTTGTTCAACACGATATTGATGATCTCTTTCGGGCTCCGCAGGACGACCTCGTGATCCACGACGATGACACGATCAGGACCTAAAAACTTTTTCCACCTCCTCAGCGACGACGCGAAAAACGGATCATCCACCAAATACTCCAATCCCTTAAGGTAGAAACCGTCCACCCCGCGCTGCCTCCAAAAGAGGATAGCCTCAGAAATTTCGTCAGAGTTAGGATTTTCCAGCGCGCGCTTCACAAACTCCAAACCGTGGCTTTCGCTATCGTTAAACTCCAATATCTCGTGCGAAGGTAACCTCTTCATGTACGGATACACGGGCAGATCCAGCAGCACCGAGATGTTCCGCAGGTGCATCGTGTCGATCAAAATCTTGAAGTCTTTCAGCGTGCCCAGTTTCGGTTCAATTTCCAGGATCGTGGTGACGTTCTTGTAATTCTCGGGGTAGTGCGGTGCGGGGAAGATCGAGTTTAATCGGACTCCGCGTATGCCAAGTTTCTCGATGTAGTCCGCGTAGAACGAGATGCCCTTGAGATCGCCGACGCCGTCGCCGTCGGTGTCGTGGAAGCTCGCGGGGAATATCTCGTAGAGTACGCTGCCCTGAAACCACTGCGTCGGGGGGTTGCAGGTGCGCGGAAGCGACGATATCATGGTGACCACCAACGCCGTCATGGCTATCAATCCCGACATAAAGGTCCATAAAGACATCTTTCGGATCAGCGGCCAGTTCCATTTCATGAAGAAGTAGTGATCGGGTGGATTGCGGAAGGTGAGTTGTAACGGTTGGAGTTTCCCGTTGGTTTCCTTTAACACAAGCGAAGACATTTTTTAGTAACAATTAAACGCTTCCAAGGCCTATTACAGCGCCCGGCAACCTATGGCACGCGTGTTACTTAAGTAACAACTGAAGAAAATGCAGAAGTGAGCATAAAATTAAAAAAATCATACTATGAACCAAACATTGATGTCACTATTCTTTAAATATTATGATTTTGTATGATGTTTTTATATAGCCGGTATTATTCCAGTCAAATAAATATGTCTTGAAATACGAATCAACAGTCCATCAAACAACAAACAAGTTATCAAGCCCACACGGCTGATTTTTAAGACGATTTCAATTAAATCAATTGCAAATGATTCTCGGATATCTCTTAAACGATTTCTTAAAATTTTACGAAAATCCGTCGAAAAACAAGCGAGTTTGCTCGACCGCATAACCGAGTATTTTTTATGCAAGCAAACGATTGTTAGAAATCTCTCAAACGGTATCTTAAAGTTACACAAAAATCCTTCGAAAAACAAGCGAGTTTGCTCGACTGCAAAACCGACTATTTTTAGACAATTTGAAGGAATGAGATGTAATTCTTTTCAGTAAAATCGCATCAAAAAATCAGTTATGCGGTCGCGATAATACGCTAGTTTTTGTATGAATTTTTGTGAAATTTCAGGTAAACATTAGACGAATTATTCGCACATTATTTCATTAAAATTGGTTATGCGGTCGCGATAACTGGCTAGTTTTACAACGGATTGTTATAAAATTATAAGGAAATGTCAATGTAGGAACCATAAATCGTTTTTACTAGGTTTCATCAAAATCGTATAAAAATATTCGGTTATGCGGTCGCGATAACTCGCTTGTTTTTTAACGGATTTTTGTAAAATTTTAGGCAAATATCCACGTGGAAACCATAAATCGTTTGTACTAGGTTTCATCAAAATCGTATAAAAATATTCGGTTATGCGGCCGCGATAACTCGCTTGTTTTTTTAACAGATTTTTGTAAAATCTTAGGTAAATGTCTATTTAGGAACCATAAATCGTTTGTACTAGTTTTCATCAAAATCTTCTAAAAATATTCGGTTATGCGGTCGCGATAACTCGCTTGTTTTTTTAACGGATTTTTGTAAAATTTTAGGCAAATATCCACGTGGAAACCATAAATAGTTTGTACTAGGTTTAATCAAAATCGTCTAAAAATATTCGGTTATGCGGTCGCGATAACTCGCTTGTTTTTCAACGGATTTTTGTAAAATTTTAGGTAAATGTCTGCGTACGAACCATAAATCGTTTGTACTGTGTTTCATCAAAATCGTCTAAAAATATTCGGTTATGCGGTCGCGATAACTCGCTTGTTTTTCAACGGATTGTTGTAAAATTTTGGGTAAATATCCATGTAAGACCCATAAATCGTTTATACTAGATTTTCTGGTTTTATTTTAGTGTCCGGTACTTTGAATTGCCTGTTTTGTGACACGCCAATGCATTTGGTTTGCCGACCGCTGGTCTAGTCAGCTGTGGATTGGTTAATGGATTCGCAGTTCATGCGTGTGCGTGATCAACACTTCGTACCTGTGCTTGCGTATTCTCGTCCTTGATGATGTGCTGGTAATGGTGTCTGTGGTTCAGCAGCTGCTCGCACACCGGCTCTGCCAGAACGGAAGAGCTGGAGGAGCCGGAATCGCCCGCTATGTTATCATCATCTGGAAATCGAAAATTTTGGCCATTGTTTTTTGATACTTCGGATCATATCTGTCAAATGGATGAGGAGATTAAAAAAATTCCTTCACCAGGTTGTTCTACTTAACAAAACGTTTCAAAATATAAAGAAAAACCCGTTTGGCTTTCTTTTGTTTTTTGATACTTGGTACCATATCTCCCGAACGGATGAGCAGATTTTAAAAATACCTTCACCAGGTTATTCTACGCAGCAAAACGTTTCAAAATATAAAGAAAACCGCATTTGGCTTTCTTTTGTTTTTTTATACTTTGTGCCATATCTCTCGAACGGACGAGGAGATTTTAAAAATTCCTTCACCCGGTTATTCTACGCAACAAAACGTTTCAAAATATAAAGAAAACCGCATTTGGCTTTCTTTTGTTTTTTATACTTTGCACCATATATCTCGCACGGATGACCAGAATTCAGAAATTCCTTCACCAAGTTATTCTACGCAACAAAACGTTTCAAAATATAAAGAGAATCGCGTTTGACTTTCTTTTGTTTTTTGATAATTTGAACCATATCTCTTGAACGAACGAGCCGAGTTCAAAAATTCCTTCGCCAGGTTATTCTACTCAACGAAACGTTTCAAAATGTAAAGAAAAACGCATTTGGCTTTCTTTTGTTTTTTGATACTTTGTGCCATATTTCTCAAACGGATGAGCAAATTTCAAAAATTCCTTCACCAAGTTATTCTACGCAACAAAACGTTTCAAAATATAAAGAGAAACGAGTTTGATTTTCTTTTGTTTTTTGATACTTTGAACCATATCTCTTGAACGAATGAGTAGTGTTCAAAAATTCCTTCGCCAGGTTATTCTACTCAACAAAACGTTTCAAAATATAATGAAAAACGAATTAGACTTTCATCTGTTTTTTGATACTTTGGGCTATATCTCTGGAAAACATTTACGGATTCCAAAAATTCCTTCACCAAATTATTCTACGAAACAGAGCGTTTCAAAATATAGAGAAAGACGCTATTGACGTTCATTTGTTTTTTGATACTTTGGACCATATCTCTCGAAAGGATGAGTAGATTTTAAAAATTCTTTCACTAAGTTATTCTACGCAACAAAACGTTTTAAAATATAAAGAAAAACGCATTCTATTTTCATTTCTTTTTTTATACTTTGGACCATATCTCTGGAAAAAATTAGCAGATTTCAATAATTCCTTCACCAGGTTATTCTACTCAACGAAATGTTTCAAAATATAAATAAAAACGCAATCGACTTTCATCTGTTTTTTAATACTTTGGACCATATCTCTGGAAAAAATTAGCAGATTTCAAAAATTCCTTCACCAAATTATTCTACTCAACAAAACCTATCAAAACATAAAGAAAAACGCTTTGGGCTCTCATTTGTTTTTTGATACTTTTGACCATATCTTTGGAAAAAAATTGCAGATTCCAAAAATTCCATCACCAAATTATTCTACGCAACAAAACGTTTCAAAATATAAAAAAAACGCATTCGCCTTTCTTTTGTTTTTTGATACTTTGAAGCATATCTCCGGAACAAATGAGCAGATTTCAAAAAATCCTTCACCAAGTGATTTCTGATACTTTGGACCATATAATCGTACCTTTGACTTGATGCAACTTGCAGGCGAGTTCATCGCCAATGAGGAAAGTGGGTTTTTCCGTAAATTCCAGTGGCGGGTGGATTAAATCGTTCGTCGGGGGCGATGGAGTAATTAGGGGGCACGTTGAGGCAACCTCGTCGGCGAGAAACAGATTCGTGGGCGATCCCGGCAGAGTTGTGGCCGAAGTGTCCACCCTCAAGAAACCATCCATGCTCGACTAAAATAATTGATTTAAACATGTGCAATAAGATAAGTTATTAAAAAAAAGTTTTTTAACTTTTTAAAATTACTTTTTTTACAAGTAGTGTTTATTAAATATTAAAATTTTTATCACACAGAAAAAATTAATACGATTACTATAAAAACTTGTAAAAAATTAGTTGATTTGTTTGAAGGTGAATTCGTGAATAAATTGAAAAAAAAAATTTTTCTTTTCTAACTTTTTAAAATTACTTTTTTTTACAAGTGGTATTTATTAATTATTACAATTTGCATTACACAAACACAATTAATGCGGTTACCACAAAAAAATGGATTTGTTTGAAGGTGAATTCGTAAATAGATAAATTTAAAAAAATATATTTTTCACTTTTAAGCATTTAATTTTTTTCATAATGGTAGGTGACCAAGTAACCTACGCTAAAAAAAATTTTTTTTTCGTTACGTATTGAAAAATCCATACAATAATTTTCAAACTAAACGATTTAGAGCGAAACATGAATCCTAAAAAAAAAATTTGTTTGATTTTTTTTTCCAATATCCTGTGAAGCTATCTTTTTTTTTTATATCTATTGTTAGACATTTTTTTCATTTAATATAATTCTCAATTTTGTGTTAAAGCATAAAAATCAAACGCTGTGTAAATAAATAAATAAACCATAGTAAATAATAGTTTAAATGAAATTTTGCCTAAAAATTTATTTAAAATCAATTTTTCATTTCGTATTTCATCCTTTGTGTGAAACAGAAACAGCAGACGACTAGATAACGCGTTTGTAATAAACCGGCGAAAATAAAGTAATTAACACGAACAAACAAAATCGTGATGATCATCATCAGGATCACGCCACGCGACGTCCGTTGCCGGGGCCATAAAAAGACTAACTCCGAAAATATTTTCGCAACGCGAAATTGTTCAAATAAAACTAATTCCGACAGCAAACAATGTGAAACGTACGTTTAAAAGAAAACAAGTGAATGTACTCCAAAATCGCAGTTCAATTATCATCGGCATAAAAAAATTATCAAACACTAAAAGGATGAATTAGTCAACTATATTACTAAGTAACAGTTTCTATATTCACTAAGTATAATTTCAGAAAATTTCGGTTTTATGAAACAATTGCTATATTGTAGTTAAAGGCAAAACTTCAACTGAGAGAACGAAAAATGCATTCAACAATTTGAAAAATTGTCAAAAATTCACCAGTGGAGGAATTTGCTTCAAAATCTCAAGAAACATTAAAAAATAATGCATTTCTGATTTCCCATTAAAACAATTGCCATATCCTAGCCGGAAACAAAATTACAACACTTCAAACTTGAATTACGTGAACGAAAAATGTATTCAACGATTTGAAAAATTGTAAAAAATTCACCAGTGGAGGAATTTGCTTCAAAATCTCCAGAAACATTAAAGAATAATGCATTTCTGATTTTCCGTTAAAACAATTGCCATTTTCTAGCTGGAAACAAAATTACAACACTTCAAACTAGAATTGCGTGAACGAAAAAATGCATTCAACGATTTGAAAAATTGTAAAAAAATCACCAGTGGAGAAATTTGCTTCAAAATCTCAAGAAATATTAAAAAATAATGCATTTCTGATTTCCCATTAAAACAATTGCTATATCCTAGCTGGAAACAAAATTACAACACTTCAAACTCGAATTGTGTGAACGAAAAAATGCATTCAACGATTTGAAAAATTGTAAAAAATTCACCAATGGAGGAATTTGCTTCAAAATCTCAAGAAACATTAAAGAATAATGCATTTATGATTTCCCATTAAAACAATTGCCATATCCTAGCTGGAAAAAAAATTACAACACTTCAAAATTGAATTGCGTGAATGAAAAAATGAATTCAACGATTTGAAAAATTGTAAAAAATTCATCAGTAGAGCAATTTGCTTCAAAATCTCAAGAAACATTAAAAAATAATGCATTTCTGATTTCACATTAAAACAATTGCCATATCCTAGCTGGAAACAAAATTACAACACTTCAAATTTGAATTGCGTGAACAAAAAAATGCATTCAACGATTTGAAAAATTGTAAAAAATTCACCAGTGGAGGAATTTGCTTCAAAATCTCAAGAAACATTAAAAAATAATGCATATCTGATTTCCCATTAAAACAATTGACATATCCTAGCCGGAAACAAAATTACAACACTTCAAACTCGAATTACATGAACGAAAAATGCATTCAACGATTTGAAAAATTGTAAAAAATTCATCAGTGGAGGAATTCGCTTCAAAATCTCAAGAAACATTAAAAAATAATGCATTTCTGATTTCACATTAAAACAATTGCCATATCCTAGCTGGAAAAAAAATTACAACACTTCAAACTCAAATCGCATGTACGAAAAAACGCATTCAACGATTTGAAAAATTGTAAAATATTCACCAGTGGAGGAATTTGCTTTAAAATCTCAAGAAACATTAAAGAATAATGCATTTCTGATTTCCCATTAAAACAATTGCCATATCCTAGCCGGAAACAAAATTACAACACTTCAAACTCGAATTACATGAACGAAAAATGCATTCAACGATTTGAAAAATTGTAAAAAATTCATCAGTGGAGGAATTTGCTTGAAAATCTCAAGAAACATTAAAAAATAATGCATTTCTGATTTCCCATTAAAACAATTGCCAAATCCTAGCTTGAAACAAAATTACAACACTTCAAACTTGAATTGCGTGAACGAAAAATGTATTCAACGATTTGAAAAATTGTAAAATATTCACCAGTGGAGGAATTTGCTTTAAAATCTCAAGAAACATTAAAGAATAATGCATTTCTGATTTCCCATTAAAACAATTGCCATATCCTAGCTGGAAACAAAATTACAACACTTCAAACTTGAAATACGTGAACAAAAAAATGCATTCAACGATTTGAAAAATTGTAAAAAATTTATCAGTGGAGGAATTTGCTTCAAAATCTCGAGAAACATTAAATAACAATGCATTTCTGATTTTCCGTTAAAACAATTGCCATATCCTAGCTGAAAACAAAATTACAGCACTTCAAACTTGAATTGCGCGAAAGAAAAATGCATTCAACGATTTGAAAAATTGTAAAAAATTCATCAGTGGAGGAATTTGCTTCAAAATCTTAAGAAACATTAAAGAATAATGCATTTCTGATTTTCCATTAAAACAATTGCCATATCCTAGCCGGAAACAAAATTACAACACTTCAAACTCGAATTACGTGAACGAAAAATGCATTCAACGATTTGAAAAATTGTAAAAAATTCACCAGTGGAGGAATTCGCTTCAAAATCTCAAGAAACATTAAAGAATAATGCATTTCTGATTTTCCATTAAAACAATTGCCATATCCTAGCTGGAAAAAAATTATAATACTTTAAACTTGAATTACGCGAACGAAAAAATGCATTCAACGATTTAAAAAATTGTAAAAAATTCACCAGTGGAGGAATTTGCTTTAAAATCTCAAGAAACATTAAAGAATAATGCATTTCTGATTTTCCATTAAAACAATTGCCATATCCTAGCCGGAAACAAAATTACAACACTTCAAACTTAAATCGCATGAACGAAAAAACGCATTCAACGATTTGAAAAATTGTAAAATATTCACCAGTGGAGGAATTTGCTTTAAAATCTCAAGAAACATTAAAGAATAATGCATTTCTGATTTTCCATTAAAACAATTGCCATTTTCTAGCTGGAAACAAAATTACAACACTTCAAACTTGAATTTCGTGAACGAAAAATGCATTCAACGATTTGAAAAATTGTAAAAAATTCACCAGTGGAGGAATTTGCTTCAAAATCTCAAGAAACATTAAAGAATAATGCATTTTTGATTTTCCGTTAAAACAATTGCCATATCCTAGCTGGAAACAAAATTACAACACTTCAAACTCGAATTGCGTGAACGAAAAATGCATTCAACGATTTGAAAAATTGTAAAAAATTCATCAGTGGAGGAATTTGCTTCAAAATCTCAAGAAACATTAAAGAATAATGCATTTCTGATTTTCCATTAAAACAATTGCCATTTTCTAGCTGGAAACAAAATTACAACACTTCAAACTTGAATTTCGTGAACGAAAAATGCATTCAACGATTTGAAAAATTGTAAAAAATTCACCAGTGGAGGAATTTGCTTCAAAATCTCAAGAAATATTAAAGAATAATGCATTTCTGATTTCCCATTAAAACAATTGCCATTTTCTAGCTGGAAACAAAATTACAACACTTCAAACTTGAATTTCGTGAACGAAAAATGCATTCAACGATTTGAAAAATTGTAAAAAATTCACCAGTGGAGGAATTTGCTTCAAAATCTCAAGAAACATTAAAGAATAATGCATTTTTGATTTTCCGTTAAAACAATTGCCATATCCTAGCTGGAAACAAAATTACAACACTTCAAACTCGAATTGCGTGAACGAAAAATGCATTCAACGATTTGAAAAATTGTAAAAAATTCATCACTGGGGGAATTTGCTTCAAAATCTCAAGAAACATTAAAAAATAATGCATTTCTGATTTCACATTAAAACAATTGCCATATCCTAGCTGGAAAAAAAATTACAACACTTCAAACTTGAATCGCATGAACGAAAAAACGCAATCAACGATTTGAAAAATTGTAAAATATTCACCAGTGGAGGAATTTGCTTTAAAATCTCAAGAAACATTAAAGAATAATGCATTTCTGATTTCCCATTAAAACAATTGCCATATCCTAGCTGGAAAAAAAAAATTACAACACTTCAAACTTGAATTACGCGAACGAAAAAATTCATTCACCGATTTGAAAAATTGTAAAAAATTCATCAGTGGAGGAATTTGCTTCAAAATCTCAAGAAACATTAAAGAATAATGCACTTCTTATTTCCCGTTAAAACAATTGCCATATCCTAGCTGGAAAAAAAAAACTATAACACTTCAAACTTGAATTGCGTGAACGAAAAAATGCATTAAACGATTTGAAAGATTGTAAAAAATTCATCAGTGGAGGAATTTGCTTCAAAATCTCAAGAAACATTAAAGAATAATGCATTTCTGATTTTCAAGTAAAACAATTGCCATACCCTAGCTGGAAAAAAAATTACAACAATTCAAACTTGAATTGCGTGAACGAAAAGTGCATTCAAGGATTTGAAAAATTGTAAAAAGTTCATTAGTGGAGGAATTCGCTTCAAAAGCTCAAGATCCATAAAAAAACAATGCATTTCTTATTTTCCATAAAAACAATTGCCATAGCATAGCAACAAACAAAACAGCAACAATCCAAACATATCGAAACCTTGTTTTAAAATCATATCAACGCAAGTTAGTTAGGCAACAAAACAAACACGCAACACTTCATCAAAACCCACACACACACTGTATATTTTAATTGCTCCACACGTGTTTCACCGGTATATAATACTCACGGTACTCGATTCCCCGAGAGTGCACATTTGCATTCCTGAAAGTGGAATTGAAACACCTCACAACGCGTTCTGATTAGATAAAAGGAAAGAATCTATTTATAAAACATGGCCGAGGAAACGAGGAGAAGGCGTCGTTCCCCTTTTGTTTTAATCTTCGATTGTTTCGTTTCTCGTCTGTTTTTCGGAGTTCTACTTACTGATTGGATTAATTGGGCTCGATTAACACCAATTCACTGTGCACATTGCACAGCACGATGAAGAAAAAAAACAGCTGATCGTCGTTTCGGTTTTATGCGGCGGCGTGTCGTCTGGGGGAGGGCGAGACGCTGGCGTCGCGACGCTGTCAAATAAACGGCGCCAAATTCAATAATATTCTGGCCTGAACGTAAATCTACAAAGTCAAGTCGCGAATTTTTGCATTCGGATCGTGCAATTTGAAAATTGTGCGTTTCTTATCTTTACTATATTTACACTACTAATACGTTTTACCGCACGCAAGAGATAGCATTTTTTTCCCGGATTGGTAATTGGAATTGTTTATTTTTTAAAGCCTTCATATCTAATGAATCATTGTAGATGGGTGAAAAATTCGTTCAGATTCAGATACTAGATCTCCCCGCAATTGCGATGCAACAAGAAAACAATTCGACATTCAATTGTTTCACCGCCTTTTGTTTTAAATTTAACCTACAAAACATGGTTTGACCAAAAAAATTTCTACGTCAAATCACTGGAGTTTTAAAAGTTGCAAACCACCAATAAAAAAGGTTGCTGGGTTAAGTTAAAGTGGAAACGAAGGGTGGTGGGTGGTCCTTATCCTACTCTCCAACTCGTTAGATACGCCTCAAAGTTTCCACAGACACATTATTTTGTCGGAGCAACGATAAACCGTTTGAATATTTTCTTATCAATTAACAATTGCAAAACCCTCGTTGATGTTCCAAAAATTGAAGGATTGGATAAGGCCCACCCACTTAAACCTACAAAACTCTGTGTAATTCAAGAAATTTTTTCGTCAAAGTTGAAAAAATCCTTCAAATTCAATCAATTAAACATCACTGTAACGGTTTTGGGCCAAAGAAAATGAATTTGTGTTTCAATTGTTTTAGTACTCCGTGCTGAATATCTCACGAATGGTTGGAGGTAATTTAAAAATTCTTTCAGATTCGGGTTTTAGACCTCGCTGTAACGATTTTGCACCAAAAAAATTAATTGGTGTTTCAAATGTTTTATACTTCGTGCTGAATATCTTACGAATGGTTGGAGATAATTGAAAAATTCTTTCAAATTCAGTTTTTAGACCACGCTATAAGGATTTTGCACAAAAAAAAATTAACTGGTGTTTCAATTGTTTTATAGTCCGTGCTGAATATCTTACGAATGGTTGGAGATAATTGAAAAATTCTTTTAGATTAGATTTTTAGACCTCAATGTGACAGTTTTGCACCAAAAAAATAAATTTGCGTTTCAATTGTTTTATACTTCATGCCTGATATCTTACGAATGGTTGGAGATAATTAAAAAATTCTTTCAGATTCAGTTTTTAGACCTCAATATAACGGATTTTTACCAATAAAATAAATTGACGTTTCAATTGTTTTAATACTTTGTGCTGAATATTTTACGAATGGTTGGAGATAATTCAAAAATTCTTTCAGATTCCATTGTTAGACCTCGCTGTAACGATTTTGCACCAAAAAAATTAATTGGTGTTTCAATTGTTTTAGTACTCCGTGCTGAATATCTTACGACTAGTTGGAGATAATTGAAAAATTGTTTCAGATTCAATTTTTAGAC
Source organism: Ocypus olens (assembly GCA_910593695.2). Classification (NCBI taxonomy): domain Eukaryota; kingdom Metazoa; phylum Arthropoda; class Insecta; order Coleoptera; family Staphylinidae; genus Ocypus; species Ocypus olens. The sequence continues at coordinate 2,006,679 of OU343055.1, read as the reverse complement.
CTCGCTGTAACGATTTTGCACTAAAAAAATTAATTGGTGTTTCAATTGTTTTAATACTTTGTGGTGAATATCTTATGAATGGTTGGAGATAATTGAAAAATTCTTTCAGATTCGATTTTTAGAGGTCAATATAATAGATTTGCACCAAAAACATAAATTCGTGTTTCAATTGTTTTGTACTCTGTGCTGAATATCTTACGAATGGTTGGAGATAATTGAAAAATTCTTTCAGATTCAGTTTTTAGACCTCAATACAACGGTTTTGCACCAATAAAATAAATTGGCGTTTCAATTGTTTTAATACTTTGTGCTGAATATCTTATGAATGGTTAGAGATAATTCAAAAATTCTTTCAGATTCCATTGTTAGACCTCGATGTAACGATTTTGCACCAAAAAATTAATTGGTGTTTCAAATGTTTTATACTTCGTGCTGAATATCTTACGAATGGTTGGAGATAATTGATAAATTCTTTCAGATTCAATTTTTAGACCTCGCTGTAACGATTTTGCACCAAAAAAAATTAATTGGTGTTTCAATTGTTTTAATACTTTGTGGTGAATATCTTATGAATGGTTGGAGATAATTGAAAAATTCTTTCAGATTCGATTTTTAGAGGTCAACATAATAGATTTGCACCAAAAACATAAATTCGTGTTTCAATTGTTTTATACTCCGTGCTGAATATCTTACGAATGGTTGGAGATAATTGAAAAATTCTTTCAGATTCGATTTTTAGACCTCAATGTGACGGTTTTGCACCAAAAAAATAAATTTGCGTTTCAATTGTTGTATATTTCATGCTGAATATCTTACGAATGGTTGGAGATAATTGAAAAATTCTTTCAGATTCGATTTTTAGAAGTCAATATAATGGTTTTTCACCAAAAACATAAATTCGTGTTTCAATTGTTTTGTACTCCGTGCTGAATATCTTACGAATGATTGGAGATCATTGAAAAATTCTTTCAGATTCAGTTTTTAGACCTCAATATAACGTATTTGCATCAATAAAATAAATTGGCATTTCAATTGTTTTAATACTTTGTGATGAATATCTTATGAATGGTTGGAGATAATTGAAAAATTTATTCAGATTCAGTTTTTAGACCTCAATACAACGGTTTTGCACCTATAAAATAAATTGGCGTTTCAATTGTTTTAATACCTTGTGCTGAATATCTTATGAATGATTGGAGATAATTGAAAAATTCCTTCAGATTCGATTTTTAGAGCTCAGTATAATGGATTTGCACCAATAAAATAAATTGGCGTTTCAATTGTATTATACTCCGTGCTGAATATCTTACGAACGGTTGGAGATAATTGAAAAATTCTTTCAGATTCGATTTTTAGAGGTCAATATAATGGATTTGCACCAATAAAATAAATTGGCGTTTCAATTGTTTTAATAATTTGTGCTGAAGAATTTATGAATGGTTGGAGATAATTGAAAAATTCTTGCAGATTCAGTTTTTAGAGCTCAATGTAATGGTTTTGCACAAAAAAAATAAATTTGCGTTTCAATTGTTTCAGTATTCCGTACTGAATATCTTACGAATGGTTACAGATATTTGAAAAATTCTTGCAGATTCAATTTTTAGACCGCGATGTAATGATTTTTCGCAAATAAAAATGCATTGGCGTTTCAATTGTTTTGTACTCTATACGGAATATCTCACGAACGGCAGGAGATAATTGAAAAATTCCTTCAGATTCAGTTTTCAGATCTCATTGTAATGGTTACGCACAAAAAAAAACAAATTCGCGTTTCAATTGTTTTGTACTCCGTGTTGAATATCTTACGAATGGTTGGAGATAATTGAAAAATTCTGTTAAATCGTGATTCCCGAGTTCATAAAAATAATTGTTTTTTTTGCTCACGGCTAAATATCTTAGAATCCGTTAGAGATAATTGATTTTTTTTTCAGATTTTGGTTTTAGAACAATTTCAGTTTCAATTGTTTTTTTATTCAGGGTCAAATATTTTAGAATCCGTTGGAAATAATTGAAAAATTCCTTCAGGTTTTGATCTAAGATCTGCCAATGATGACGATTGAACAAGAAAAAAAAGTTAAGTTTCAATTGTTTTGGTCCTCAATGCCAAATATTTTAGAATCCGTTGGAGATAATTAAAAAACTCCTTCAGATTTTGGTTTTAGATATCGCAACAATAACGATTAAATGAAAAACAAGGTTTTACTTCAATTGTTTTTGTGTTTATGATCAAATATATTCGAATTAGTTAGAGATAATTGAAAAATGACTTCAGATTTTGGTTTTAGACCTCAGAATAATAACGGCTGAATGAAAAAACAACGTTTCGTTTCAATTGTTTTTGTCCTCACGGCCAAATATCTTCGAATCCGTTGGAACTATTACAAAAATTTCTTCAGATTTTGGTTTTAGACCTCACAATAATAACGACTGAATGAAAAAACAATGTTTTGTTTCAATTGTTTTTGTGCTCACTGTCAAATATCTACGAATCCGTTGGAGATAATTGAAAAATGACTTCATATTGCGGTTTTAAACCTCGCAAGCGAAAATAAACTGTTTTTGTGCTCAAGTCCAAGTACTTTAGAATCCGCTGGAGATAATGGAAAAATTCCTTCAGGCCGTCTTCGACCTCGAAGCGATAATGATGAACAGGAAAGTTTTTTTGCTTTAATTATTTTTGTGCTTATTTTAAACCCTTGAGTCAGAGTCGTGAGGCGAAGAGGGCATAAACTAAAAATTTGCTTTATTTACATACTCTGCATATCTGGATTAACAACAAAACAATTGTGCTGTATCGATGTGGATCCATTGACACGTAGTAAACAAAATTACGATAAAAAAAAAGTGGAAACAATATCGACCATTACGGTATCGCGTCAGGAAGATGTCACAGAATTTTTCGCGGCGATAAGAACTGACCTCTCGTCTACCGAGCTAAGAAACCAATCACAACAATCGCACGCTCAGTCTAAACAAGAAACGTGCACTCATTCGTCTTCTTAAAATTCCGACCACAAATGTAACCCAATTTTATAACCGATAATTTCGAAACTATTGCTGCACAATTAACAATTGGATTATCCGGTGAAACAAGGGCTATTTTTTTGTTTGAAATAGTGGTTTGAACAACGAGCAAGATTTTTCGTTTCTTTAAATTGCAAGTAAGTGTTAAGGGTTGTATACATTTCTAAAAAGTAACTGTCGGTGAGATTTATTCTAAATTAAAATATTTATTTATTACTCGTGAAACAAATTGTGATCGATCATGATTTTAAACGTTGCACTTGAGGTGTTATATTTTTTAATCCCCTTTTATTGCGGCACAATTTGACTAATTTGCCTGATAAGGTTTTAATTGCCCACCTTTTCGACACCTCTCCGCCTCGCCGTGTGGTTTTTGGCCTATAAGTATTCGAGATTTTGGCGGAGGGTCAGTCAGGTGCAATGGCGTTATTCTGATGTTACTACAATTGTAAAAAAAAGCAATCGAAGGGCCGACCAATTTTTTATCTCCGCAGTCTTCTGATTGGTTCATGGAGTGGTCCAGCAGAGTGATAACGCCGGAACTGTACCCGTCTCACCTGTGCACCGTACCAACGTACCTGCTCAACCTCGTCATCTTCTTAGATATCTACCACATCGAGAGTCCATGGCGCTAGATTTCCTTGCAGGTTGTCTTGGAGGTAAGAAAATTAGTACTAGTGTTTTCAGGCGTACAGGAGTTATCGCCAAAATACGAAAAACAATTGAGCGTCGAATTTTTTATTTTCATGTTATCTGCATCTATTTGATAAGTGCAACACTGTGCTTAAAGAATTTTCCAAATCCAATCATGCGTACAAGAGTTATCGTCAAAAAACGAAAAACATTTGAGCGTCGAATTTTGCGTTTCCATCTTATCTGCATCTATTTGATAAGTGTAATACTATGCTTGAAGAATTTTCCAAATCCAATCATCCACACGAGAGTTATCGTCAAAAAACGAAAAACAATTGAGCGTCGAATTTTACGTTTCCATCTAGTCTGCATCGATTTGATAAGTGCAATAATATACTAGAAGAATTTTCCAAATTCGATCATCCACGCAAGAGTTATCGCCAAAAAACGAAAAACAATTGAGCGTCGAATTTTTTATTTTCATCTTATCTGCATCTATTTGATAAGTGTAACACTGTGCTTAAAGAATTTTCCAAATCCAATCATCCAGACAAGAGTTATCGTCGAGAAATCGAAAAACAATTGAGCATCGAATTTCTGTTTTTCAGTTTACTCGCATATTTCCGATACGTGGAATCAGTTGATGTAAAATTTTTCATGATTCGAACATCCCTTTAAGAATTAACAATAAAGTTCGGTTAAAAAATCGCAGACCTTTCGAGCACTGAATAAGTGGTCTGCGCCATCTTGCATATGACAATCAAATTTCAATAAAACAATTGCGAAGACACACGATAAATCAATTGGAAAATCACTGTCTAATATTAGAAAATCTATGGCACGGTGAACTTTAAACTAAACCGCGTACAGAAATAATTTATCAACTGTTTCTAGTGAAACTAAATTAGAGCAGGTCGTGGAATGCATGACTGTATTAATGATTAATCTCAAAAAATCATAAACCGCCAATTCCGTAAGATAATTGCTTACATAATTTTAATCGTCGTTCGAAAATTGTTTACATTTTGCGAATGTAAATTATCGCGAAATGGGAAGGACGCACTCATTAATGAAATATCACCGAACGAAGTCGTGCGAACACGTGTTCGTATTAAGTCACTCACTCGACTAAACAGAGCTGATGAGGTCAAGCTTGTTTATTTATTTGCACACGCACCGTTTTTTAAACTCTGGATGATGATCTAAAGTGTTACTTTGATATGAAGTCGTAGTTTAGTGAGATCAAACTTCAAAATTAATCGAAATCGGGTTATTCGGTCGAGCCGGCTACGGTTATTATGCGCCGGTTTTAAAACCGAACTTAAAATTATGTCTGTAATTAATAAATCTACACGCTAAGAAACTTTATTTTTTTATTTTCCATCATTAACTGTCAAAATTCGGATATTCGGTCAAGCTAGCTACGTCAGTTATGCGTGGGCTTTAAAATCAAACTTAAAATTATGCGTGTAACTAATAAACCTACTCACTAAGAATGTTTATTATTTTATTTTCCCTCATTAATTGTCAAAATTCGGATATTCGGTCGAGCCAGCTACGCCAATTATGCGGCGATTTTAAAACCAAACTTAAAATTATGCGTGTAACTAATAAACCTACGCACTAAGAATGTTTATTATTTTATTTTCCATCATTACTTATCAAAATTCGGATATTCGGTCGAGCCAGCTACGCCAATTATGCATCGGTTTTAAAACCAAACTTAAAATTATGCGTGTAACTAATAAACCTACGCACTAAGAATGTTTATTATTTTATTTTCTATCATTAATTGTCAAAATTCGGATATTCGGTCGAGCTAGCTACGTCAGTTATGCGTCGATTTTAATACCAAACTTAAAATTATGTATGTAACTAATAAATCTACCCACTAAGTAAGTTCATTATTTTATTTTCCATCATTAATTGTCAAATTCGGATATTCGATCGAGCTAGCTACGCCAATTATGCGTCGGTTTTAAAACCAAACTTAAAATTATGCGTGTAACTAATAAACCTATGCACTAATAATGTTTATTATTTTATTTTCCGTCATTAATTGTCACAATTCGGATATTCGGTCAAGCTAGCTACGCCAATTATGCGTCGATTTTAAAATCAAACTTAAAATTATGTATGTAACTAATAAACCTACGCACTAAGAATGTTTATTATTTTATTTTTCATCATAATTTGTCAAAATTCGGATATTCGGTCGAGCTAGCTGCGCCAATTATGCGTCGGTTTTAAAACCAAACTTAAAATTGTGAGCGTAACTAATAAATCTACGCACTAAGAAAGTTTTCCATTTTCAACTCTCAAAAGTGGGATATTCGGTCGAGCTAGTTACTATAATTATGCATCGGTTTTAACACCAAACTTAAAATTATGTATGTAACTTACAAATCTACACACTAAGTAAGTTGAATTTGTAATTTTCCATCATCAACTCTCAAAAGTGGGATATCCGGTCGAGCTAGTTACTGTAATTATGCATCGGTTTTAAAACTAAACTTAAAATAATGTATGTAACAAATAAATACACACTCTAAAAGAATTTAATTTCCAAGTTTTCATCATCAACTGTTAAAAGTGGGGTATTCGGTTAAGCTACCTACGCCAATTATTCGCCGATTTTAAAACCAAACTTAAAATTATGCGTGTAACTAATAAATTTACGCACTAAGTAAGTTTATTATCTTATTTTCCATCATTAATTGTCAAAATTTGGATATTCGGTCGAGCTAGCTATGCCAATTATGCCTCGATTTTAAAATCAAACTTAAAATTATGTAAGTAACTAATAAATCTACACACTAGGAAAGTTTAATTTGTAATTTTCCAACATCAGTTCTCAAAAATGGGATATTCGTTCGAGCTAGCTCAGGTAATTATGCGCCGATTTTAAAACCAAACGTAACATTATGTATGTAACTAATAAAACTACACAATAAGCAAATTTAATTTTCAATTTTCCAACATCAGTTCTCAAAAATGGGATATTCGTTCGAGCTAGCTACGGTAATTATACCTCAGTTTTAAAACAGAATCTGAAATTATGCAGGGCCTCTTCAGGTCCATCAACTGATGTGATGTGTTTTAATTTTGTTCAACCGCTGTCAATTTTAGAGTTATTTGGTCGAGCCAGCTGCTGCATTTCTAGGTCGATTTTAATAAAACTCTTGAAAATGGCGTCGGCGGTGAAAAACGTTTCCTCTGAACCCGAAATACCCTAAATATAGTATGCCAGCAAGCCAAATTTTCATGAATCAATATGTTGGAATTGCAGCAAGCCAAATTTTCATGAATAAAATCACATCACTGGATAAATTGCACCGAAAAATTGACGAATGTCAAGTTTGATTGAAATCGGATCGTAAATAACTGAGTTGCAACGACCGCATAGCCCAAATTAAAATTACCTATAAAAGTGTATTAAGAGAAAACACATATTTTTAGTTTAATCGTGGAAAATAGTTTTGAGGAGGTTAGCCTGGAGTCTGCAACGTAATTTTACTAAACAATTCAGCTATGCGATCGCGATAACTCGGTTGTTTTTGAACGTACTTTTCCGAAATTTTGTATACTTGTTTGGTTAGGATCTGCGGATCGTTTAGTGTCGGTTTCATGTAAACGTATCTCAAATACAATACGTCAGCAAGCCAAATTTTCATTAATCAATATGATGGAATTCCAGCAAGCCAATTTTTCATGAATAAAATCACAACAGCAGGTGAATTACACCGAGGAATTGACGAATGTCAAGTTTTATTGAAATCGGATCGTAAATAACCGAGTTACAACGACCGCATAGCCCAAATTTGAAATACCGATAACAGTCTATCATCAGAAAACACAGATTTTCAATTTAATCGTGGAAAATTGTTTTGAGAAGGCTAGCCAGTGGTCTGCAACGTAATCGAACTAAACAATTCAGCTATGCGGTCGCGATAACTTGGTTGTTTTTGGACGTATTATCCCGAAATTTTCTATACTTGTTTAGTAAGGATCTGCGGATTGTTTAGTGTCGGTTTGATGTAAACGTACCTCAAATACAGTGCGTTAACAAGCCAAATTTTCATGAATCAATATGTTGGAATTCCAACAAGCCAAATTTTCATGAATAAAATCACATCAATGGGTAAATTGCGCCGAGGTATTGACGAATGTCAAGTTTAATTAAAATCGGATCGTAAATAACCGAGTTATCACGACCGCATAGCCCAAATTTAAAATACCAATAAAAGTCTATTAACAGAAAACACATATTTTCAGTTTAATCGTGGAAAATAGTTTTGAGAAGATCAGCCAGTGGTCTGCAACGTAATTAAACTAAACAATTCAGCTATGCGGTCGCGATAACTTTGTTGTTTTTGGACGTAATTTTCCGAAATTTTGTATGCTAGTTTGGTTAGGATCTGCATATCGTTTAGTGTTGGTTTCACTTAAACGTACCTCAAATACAATACGTCAGCAAGCGAAATTTTCATAAATCAATATGTTGGAATTTCAGCATGCCAATTTTTCATACATAAAATCAGATCAGTGGGTAAATTGCACCAAGGAATTGACGCATGTCAATTTTTATTGAAATCGGTTCGAAAATAAACGAGTTACGACAACCGCATAGCCCAAATTTGAAATACCGATAAAAGTGTGTTAGGAAAAAACACATATTTTCAGTTTAATCTTGGAAAATAGTTTTAAGTAGGTTAGTTGAGACTCTGCACCGTAATTGTACTAAACAATTCAGCTATGCGGTCGCGATAGCTTGGTTGTTTTTGGACGTATTTTTCCGAAATTTTGTATACTTGTTTAGCTAGGATCTGCGGATCGTTTAGTGTAGGTTTCATTTAAACGTACGTCAAATACAATACGTCAGTAAGCCAAATTTTCGTTAATCAATTTGTTGGAATTCCAGCAAGCCAAATTTTCATGAATAAAATCACAACAATGAGTAAATTGCACCGACGAATTGACGAATGTCAAGTTTGATTGAAATCGGATCGTAAATAACCGAGTTACGACGACCGCATAGCCGAAATTTAAAATACCAATAAAAGTCAATCAACAGAAAACACAAATTTTCAGTTTAATCGTGGAAAATAGTTTTGAAAAGGTTAGCCGGTGATCTGCAACGTAATTGAATTGAACAATTCAGCTATGCGGTCGCGATAACTTGGTTGTTTTTGGGCGTACTTTTCCGAAATTTTGTATACTTGTTTAGTTAGGATCTTCGGATCGTTTAGTGAAGGTTTCATTTAAACGTACCCTAAATACAGCACGCCATCAAGCCAAATTTTCATGAATCAATATGTTGGAATTCCAGCATGCCAAATCTTCATACATACAATCACATCACTGGGTAAATTTCGCCAAGGAATTGATGAATGTCAAGTTTTATTGAAATCGGATCGTAAATAACCGAGTTACAACGACCGCATAGCCCAAATTTAAAATACCAATAAAAGTCTATTAGCAGAAAACACATATTTTCAGTTTAATCGTGGAAAATAGTCTTGAGTAGTGGTCTAGAACGTAATTGTACTAAACAATTCAGCTATGCGGTCGCGATAACTTGGTTGTTTTTGGGCGTACATTTTCGAAATTTTGTATACTTGTTTGGTTAGGATCTGCGGATCGTTTAGTGTAGGTTTCGCTAAAATCGTACCTGAAAATACGGTTATACGATCGCTTGTTTTTTAATGTACCAATACAAAATTACAGATTAATGCTGCTAATTTTTTTAATTGTTTTTTGCGTTGTTTTCAATGCTTACGATCTACAAATTGTTTTAGATGTGGCTATGCGGTCGCGATAACTCCGTTGTTTTTATTCGAATTTGAACGAAATTTCGTATGAATGTTTATTTAATTTACACGGATCGTTTAGTAAAAAGAAAAATAAAAAAACGGTTATGCGGTTGAAATTACTCGTTTGTTTATGGACGAATGTTTGCGGAATTTTCAATAGATGTTTAGTTTGAGTTAAAAATAATTTCTTAAGCGGTTATGCGGTCGCGATAACTCCGTTGTTTCTGTCCGTATTTGAACGAAATTTTGGATGAATGTTTATCTAATTTACACGGATCGTTTATTAAAAAAAACTAAAAAAACGGTTATGCGGTTGAAATTACTCGTTTGTTTATGAACGAATGTTTGCAGAATTTTCAATAGATGTTTAGTTTGGGTTAAAAATAATTTCTTATGCGGTTGGTTTGTGGAAAAATGTTTGAGTATCCCGCTATTTCATTATACATTCCCAAAAATGTCATCAATTTTTTTTTATTGCAGGGTGTGCCGGTGTGATAGTGGGTCATCCACTGGACACCGTGAAGGTGCACCTCCAAACCCAGGATTACCGCAACCCACGCTACAGTGGCAGCATGGACTGCATCCGCCAGCTGATGATGAAAGAGGGCGTCCGAGGCCTCTACCGAGGCATCTCGAGCCCCCTGGCGGGAGTGGCCGGCATTAACGCCGTCGTTTTCGGCATGTACGGAAACACGCAGCGCCGCTTCAACGATCCGGACTCCTTGCGCACGCACTTCTTGGCGGGAGCCGCGGCGGGATTCTTCCAGAGCTTCCTCGTGAGCCCCATGGAGCTCGCGAAGCTGCGCGTGCAGGTGGCCAACGACAGCATCGGCCCGCTGCAGTGCATGAAGAATATTTATCGGCAGGAGGGCGCCGCGGGGATCTACCGCGGCATCGGCATCACCGTCGTGAGGGAGGTGCCCGCGTTCTCCACGTACTTCCTCACGTACGAGTATCTGACGAGATCCGGAGGCGGGGAGCAGGTGGGCACGGCGAAGATGCTCCTCGCCGGAGGCATGGCCGGCGTGGCCTCCTGGATGATCACGTACCCGATCGACGTGCTGAAGTCCCGGGTGCAGTTCGACGGCATGAGCGGCCAGCCGAGGTACGCCGGCGCCGTGGACTGTCTCCGGAAGAGCGTCGCCTTCGAGGGGGCGCAGTTCCTCTACAGGGGCCTGACGCCTGCCCTGGTGCGCGCGTTTCCCGTCAACGCGGCCGTCTTCACCGTCGTCACCTGGACGATCCGCCTCTGCAACTCCGATTTCAAGATCGATTGGAATTTGTCGCTGTTTCCGGAACGGGCGCTCGCATGAGGAAAACTAGTTTTCCTCCCCCCATTCCCCCCCCGCACCATCGCACCATTTCCTTTTGAAACTAAAGATGTTTACACGAGATTTATGCAAATTGCCCGCGCATTAAAACGGAGTGCGTCGGGGGGGTTGATAATGGGGTGCACTTAAAGTATATAGAGCCTTTCCATATCCTCACTCGCTTAAAACGTTTGTGGAAATGTGTGCAAATGCTGTATGTATATGTCTGTGTGTGTATTGGTTTGGCAATTCGATTACTTATACCCTCTTTAACACTTAATCGAAAGTTGTTAGGCTTTACAGTACGAAATATATATTTTTACAAGCAGAGAAATGGTTTTATTTTAATACTAGCTGCCCGGTCCCAACTCTACACGGGAATTGTAATATTAATGCATGGCCCATTAAAATCAAGCAATCACAGGTGACGAACGACGGCTCCGCTGCGCTGCGCTGTCATCCGTGCGTGACCCATTAAAATTAAGCATAAACTGGTGACGGACGACGGCTCCGCTGCGCTGCGCCGTCGTCTGTACACAGCCTACTAAGATTTATACTTTTTCTCCATTTTTCAGATTATTTCCTCATTTTCAAAACCTCACGCTCCGTTCCCGAGGGATTATTTCGAAATCTAGGGACAGGGTGTTTGCTGATTTTTGCAGAATCATAATTCTGAATATGTTTTGAGCAAATTTGGAAAGTTTTAAGTCTCTGGCAATTGTTTTTATATTTTTACTCAATTTTTCAAATTTTTTCCACCTTTTCAAAACCTCACCCTCCGTTCCTGAGAGATTATTTCGAAATCTAAGGACGGGGTGTTTGCTGATTTTTGCAGAATCACAATTCTGAATGTGTTTTGAGCAAATTTGGAAAGTTCTAAGCCTATGGCAATTGTTTTTATATTTTTACTCAATTTTTCAAATTTTTTCCACCTTTTCAAAACCTCACCCTCCGTTCCTGAGAGATTATTTCGAAATCTAGGGATGTGGTGTTTGCTGATTTTTGCAGAATCATAATTCTGAATGTGTTTTGAGCAAATTTGGAAACTTCTAAGCCTATGGCAATTGTTTTTATATTTTTACTCAATTTTTCACATTTTTTCCACCTTTTCAAAACCTCACCCTCCGTTCCTGAGGGATTATTTCGAAATCTAGGAATGGGATGTTTGCTGATTTTTGCAGAATCACAATTCTGAATGTGTTTTGAGCAAATTTGGAAAGTTTTAAGTCGGTGGCAATTGTTTTGATATTTTTACCCAATTTTTCAAAATTTTTCCACCTTTTCAAAACCTCACCCTCCGTTCCTGAGGGATTATTTCGAAATCTAGGGATGGGGTGTTTGCCGATTTTTGCAGAATCATAATTCTGAATGTGTTTTGAGCAAATTTGGAAAGTTTCAAGTCGCAGGCAATTGTTTTTATATTTTTTCTCAATTTTTCAAATTTTTTCCACCTTTTCAAAACCTCACCCGCCGTTCCCGAGGGATTATTTCGAAATCTAAGGACGGGGTGTTTGCTGATTTTCACAGAATCGTAATTCTGAATGTGTTTTGAGCAAATTTGGAAAGTTTTAAGTCAGTGGCAATTGTTTTGATATTTTTACCCAATTTTTCAAATTTTTTCCACCTTTTCAAAACCTCACCCTCCGTTCCTGAGGGATTATTTCAAAATCTAGGGATGGAGTGTTTGCTGATTTTTGCAGAATCATAATTCTGAATGTGTTTTGAGCAAATTTGGAAAGTTTTAAGTCGGTGGCAATTGTTTTGATATTTTTACCCAATTTTTCAAATTTTTTCCACCTTTTCAAAACCTCACCCTCCGTTCCTGAGGGATTATTTCGAAATCTAGGGATGGGGTGTTTGCCGATTTTTGCAGAATCATAATTCTGAATGTGTTTTGAGCAAATTTGGAAAGTTTTAAGTCGCTGGCAATTGTTTTTATATTTTTTCTCAATTTTTCAAATTTTTTCCACCTTTTCAAAACCTCACCCGCCGTTCCCGAGGGATTATTTCGAAATCTAAGGACGGGGTGTTTGCTGATTTTCACAGAATCGTAATTCTGAATGTGTTTTGAGCAAATTTGGAAAGTTTTAAGTCAGTGGCAATTGTTTTGATATTTTTACCCAATTTTTCAAATTTTTTCCACCTTTTCAAAACCTCACCCTCCGTTCCTGAGGGATTATTTCAAAATCTAGGGATGGAGTGTTTACTGATTTTTGCAGAATCATAATTCTGAATGTGTTTTGAGCAAATTTGGAAAGTTTTAAGTCGCTGGCAATAGTTTTTATATTTTTTCACAATTTTTCAAATTTTTTCCACCTTCTCAAAACCTCACCCTCCGTTCCTGAGGGATTATTTCGAAATCTAGGGATGGGGTGTTTGCCGATTTTTGCAGAATCATAATTCTGAATGTGTTTTGAGCAAATTTGGAAAGTATTAAGTCGGTGGCAATTGTTTTTATATTTTTTCTCAATTTTTCAAATTATTTCCACCTTTTCAAAACCTCACCCGCCGTTCCTGAGGGATTATTTCGAAATCTAGGGATGGGGTGTTTGCTGATTTTTGCAGAATCACAATTTTGAATGTGTTTTGAGCAAATTTAGAAAGTTTTAAGTTGATGGCAATTGTTTTTGTATTTTTACTCAATTTTTCAAATTTTTTCCACCTTTTCAAAACCTCACCCTCCGTTGCTGAGGGATTATTTCGAAATCTAGGGATGGTGTGTTTGCTGATTTTTGCAGAATCACAATTCTGAATGTGTTTTGAGCAAATTTGGAAAATTTTAAGTCGGTGGCAATTATTTTTATATTTTTACTCAATTTTTCAAAGTTTTTCCACCTTTTCAAAATCTCACCCGCCGTTCCTGAGGGATTATTTCGAAATCTAGGGATGGGGTGTTTGCTGATTTTTGCAGAATCACAATTTTGAATGTGTTTTGAGCAAATTTAGAAAGTTTTAAGTTGATGGCAATTGTTTTTGTATTTTTACTCAATTTTTCAAATTTTTTCCACCTTTTCAAAACCTCACCCTCCGTTCCTGAGGGATTATTTCAAAATCTAGGGATGGAGTGTTTGCTGATTTTTGCAGAATCATAATTCTGAATGTGTTTTGAGCAAATTTGGAAAGTTTTAAGTCGCTGGCAATAGTTTTTATATTTTTTCACAATTTTTCAAATTTTTTCCACCTTCTCAAAACCTCACCCTCCGTTCCTGAGGGATTATTTCGAAATCTAGGGATGGGGTGTTTGCCGATTTTTGCAGAATCATAATTCTGAATGTGTTTTGAGCAAATTTGGAAAGTATTAAGTCGGTGGCAATTGTTTTTATATTTTTTCTCAATTTTTCAAATTATTTCCACCTTTTCAAAACCTCACCCGCCGTTCCTGAGGGATTATTTCGAAATCTAGGGATGGGGTGTTTGCTGATTTTTGCAGAATCGTAATTCTGAATGTGTTTTGAGCAAATTTGGAAAATTTTAAGTCGGTGGCAATTGTTTTTATATTTTTTCACAATTTTTCAGATTATTTCAACATTTTCAAAACCTCACGCTCTGTTCCTGAGCGATTATTTCGAAATCTAGGGATGGGGTGTTTGCTGATTTTTGCAGAATCACAATTTTGAATGTGTTTTGAGCAAATTTAGAAAGTTTTAAGTTGATGGCAATTGTTTTTGTATTTTTACTCAATTTTTCAAATTTTTTCCACCTTTTCAAAACCTCACCCTCCGTTGCTGAGGGATTATTTCGAAATCTAGGGATGGTGTGTTTGCTGATTTTTGCAGAATCACAATTCTGATTGTGTTTTGAGCAAATTTGGAAAGTTTTAAGTCGGTGGCAATTATTTTTATATTTTTACTCAATTTTTCAAAGTTTTTCCACCTTTTCAAAATCTCACCCGCCGTTCCCGAGGGATTATTTCGAAATCTAGGGATGGCGTGTTTGCTGATTTTTGCAGAATCACAATTCTGAATGTGTTTTGAGCAGATTTGGAAAGTTTTAAGTCGGTGGCAATTATTTTTATATTTTTACTCAATTTTTCAAAGTTTTTCCACCTTTTCAAAATCTCACCCGCCGTTCCCGAGGGATTATTTCGAAATCTAGGGATGGGGTGTTTGCTGATTTTTGCAGAATCATAATTCTGAATAAATTTTGAGCAAGTTTGGAAAGTTTTAAGTCGGTGGCAATTGTTTTGATATTTTTTTACAATTTTTCAAATTATTTCCACCTTTTCAAAACCTCACCCTCCGTTCCTGAGGGATTATTTCGAAATCTAGGGATGGGGTTTTTGCTGATTTTTGCAGAATCACAATTCTGAATGTGTTTTGAGCAAATTTGGAAAGTTTTAAGTCGGTGGCAATTATTTTTATATTTTTTCACAATTTTTCAGATTATTTCAACATTTTCAAAACCTCACCCTCCGTTCCTGAGCGATTATTTCAAAATCTAGGGATGGGGTGTTTGCTGATTTTTGCAGAATCACAATTCTGAATGTGTTTTGAGCAAATTTGGAAAGTTTTAAGTCGGTGGCAATTATTTTTATATTTTGACTCAATTTTTCAAAGTTTTTCCACCTTTTCAAAACCTCACCCGCCGTTCCCGAGGGATTATTTCGAAATTTAGGGATGGGGTGTTTGCTGATTTTTGCAGAATCATAATTCTGAATGTGTTTTGAGCAAATTTGGAAAGTTTTAAGTTGGTGGCAATTGTTTTGATATTTTTACTCAATTTTTCAAATTATTTTCACCTTTTCAAAACCTCACGTTCCGTTCGTGTGGGATTATTTCGGAATCTAGGGATAAGGAGTTTGTCGAATTTCACAGAATATTGAAGAAGGATGGTTGTTGAGTATATTTGAAAAGTTTGAAGTTAGTTGCAATTGTTTTTCTATTTTTTTTTTCAATCAACTGGAAAAAGTGCAATTTTAAAAATTCACTCTTCGCGATTCACGTGTAATTATTTGAAAATCTAGGGATGGGATGTTTGCCTAATTTTCCAGAATATTGAAGAAAGATGGTTGTTGAGTGTATTTGGAAAGTTTGAAGTTAGTTGCAATTGTTTTTCTATTTTTTTTAATCAACTGGAAAAAGTGCAATTTCAAAAATTCACTCTTCGCGATTCACGTGTAATTATTTGAAAATCTAGGGATGGGGTGTTTGCCGAATTTTCCGGAATATTGAAGAAGGATGGTTGTTGAGTGTATTTGGAAAGTTTGAAGTTAGTTGTAATTGTTTTTCTATTTTTTTAATCAATTGGAAAAAGTGCAATTTAAAAACTTCACTCCTCGCAATTCACGTGTAATTATTTGAAAATCTAGGGATGGGATGTTTGCCTAATTTTCCAGAATATTGAAGAAAGATGGTTGTTGAGTGTATTTGGAAAGTTTGAAGTTAGTTGCAATTGTTTTTCCATTTTTTTTAATCAACTGCAAAAAGTGCAATTTAAAAATTCACTCTTCGCGATTCACGTGTAATTATTTGAAAATCCAGGGATGGGGTGTTTGCCGAATTTTCCAGAATATTGAAGAAGGATGGTTGTTGAGTGTATTTGGAAAGTTTGAAGTTAGTTGTAATTGTTTTTCCATTTTTTTTAATCAACTGGAAAAAGTGCAATTTCAAAAATTCACTCTTCGCGATTCACGTGTAATTATTTGAAAATCTAGGGATGGGGTTTTCCGAATTGTTCAGAATATTGAAGAAGGATGGTTGTTGAGTGTATTTGGAAAGTTTGAAGTTAGTTGCAATTGTTTTTCCATTTTTTTTATCAACTGGAAAAAGTGCAATTTAAAAAATTCACTCTTCGCGATTTACGTGTAATTATTTGAAAATCTAGAGATGGGGTGTTTCCGAATTTTCCAGAATATTGAAGAAGGATGGTTGTTGAGTATATCTGGAAAGTTTGAAGTTAGTTGTAATTGTTTTTCCATTTTTTTTAATCAACTGGAAAAAGTGCAATTTCAAAAATTCACTCTTCGCGATTCACGTGTAATTATTTGAAAATCTAGGGATGGGGTTTTCCGAATTGTTCAGAATATTGAAGAAGGATGGTTGTTGAGTGTATTTGGAAAGTTTGAAGTTAGTTGCAATTGTTTTTCCATTTTTTTTATCAACTGGAAAAAGTGCAATTTAAAAAATTCACTCTTCGCGATTAACGTGTAATTATTTGAAAATCTAGAGATGGGGTGTTTCCGAATTTTCCAGAATATTGAAGAAGGATGGTTGTTGAGTATATCTGGAAAGTTTGAAGTTAGTTGCAATTGTTTTTCTATTTTTTTAATCAACTGGAAAAAGTGCAATTTCAAAAATTCACTCTTCGCGGTTCACGTGTAATTATTTGAAAATATAGGGATGGGGTGTTTGCCGAATTTTCCGGAATATTGAAGAATGATGGTTGTTGAGTGTATTTGGAAAGTTTGAAGTTAGTTGCAATTGTTTTTCTATTTTTTTAATCAACTGGAAAAAGTGCAATTTCAAAAATTCACTCTTCGCGGTTCACGTGTAATTATTTGAAAATATAGGGATGGGGTGTTTGCCGAATTTTCCGGAATATTGAAGAATGATGGTTGTTGAGTGTATTTGGAAAGTTTGAAGTTAGTTGCAATTGTTTTTCTATTTTTTTAATCAACTGGAAAAAGTGCAATTTCAAAAATTCATTCTTCGCGGTTCACGTGTAATTATTTGAAAATATAGGGATGGGGTGTTTGCCGAATTTTCCGGAATATTGAAGAAGGATGGTTGTTGAGTGTATTTGGAAAGTTTGAAATTAGTTGCAATTGTTTTTCTATTTTTTTAATCAATTGGAAAAAGTGCAATTTAAAAAATTCACTCTTCGCGATTCACGTGTAATTATTTGAAAATATAGGGATGGGGTGTTTGCCGAATTTTCCAGAATATTGAAGAAGGATGGGTGTTGAGTGTATTTGGAAAGTTTGAAGTTAGTTGCAATTGTTTTTCTATTTTTTAATCAACTGGAAAAAGCGACATTTAAAAATTGCACTCTTCACAATTCACTTAAAATATGTTCCAGAAGATGTATTGAAAGGTGTTGAGATCTTGTTTCTTTTGTTGTACCAGTATCAACGAAACTATTGCAGATAATTTCGAGGTCCTAAGAAAATGTTTTGTTGTCATTTACTCATGCGCGCTGCTGATCAGTTTAATGATATTTTATCTTTCTTAAGGTTTGTTTACATACGACTTATGTCACGTTGACAATAGAAGGACTCACTTTTAATTTTTTCAAAACGGAATGTTTCGTATTCCGGGACCAAACGTTGGACACGTGTCAACGTTTCGTTTCGTTCCTCGAGGACGCGGTGTCGATAAAGATCGCATCGACGTAATTGTTACGCTCGATGTCGCAGCATGCTGTGCAACCGGATATATCTGCTGTGATGGTAGCCAGGTAACCGGGTGGGCTTGACGCCCGAATTTATTTAAATTATCAAATTTGACTTTTCGTTTTTTTTCAAACCACACACCATTTCAAGTTATCCTAAATTACCAGTGTACTTTTTTATACAAGCAAACCACTAGCAGATTATAAATGAATTTAACAAAGGGCGAGCAGCGTGCGAACGATTAGTGCAGGCGAGAGAGTGAGCGAGAGCAGCGGCACCGAGCCCCCCACCCTTGCTGAAGAACGGTCACGGTCGAGGAGAGATGTCAGAGAGCGACGGCTCGACGACGGAGACGGGGAAGATCGGCGAGGGTAGGCGACTGAGTTTCTCGGCCATGCAGGCCCTTTACGAGCTGCAGCAGAACAATCAGCTGTGCGACGCCACGATACTCCTCGACGACGGCGCGACCTTTCCCATACACAGGGCCATACTCTGTTCTTGCAGCTCTTATTTTAAGTGAGTCCTTCGTAATAGCTATTTACACGAGACAACTGTAACATGTAAGAAGTTTAGAGCCTTAAACTCAGAGTATCAACCCTGTCCAACAGTTCTGATCAATCGTTTTGAGGTATAACCTTGACCAACAACCCGATGGTGGAAACTGTAATACGCAAAAAGTTCAGCCATAGCTTCTACCATCGACCCTAGCCTTTAACCTTGACTAACAACCCTGTCCAACAACTCTGATTAACCATTTTGAGGTACAACCTTGACCAACAACCAGATGGTGGCAACTGTAACATGCAAAAAGTTCAGCCATAGCTTCTACCATCGACCCTAGCCTTTAACCTTGACTATCAACCCTGTCCAACAACTCTGATCAACCATTTTGAGGTACAATTTTGACCAATAACCCGATGGAGGCAACTGTAACATGCAAAAAGTACAGCCATAGCTTCTACCATCGACCTTGACTATCAACCCTGTCCAACAACTCTTAACAACGATTTTGAGGTACAACCTTGACCAACAACCCGATGGTGGCAACTGTAACATGCAAAAAGTTCAGCCATAGCTTCTACCATGGACCCTAGCCTTTAATCTTGACTAACAACCCTGTCCAACAATTCTGATCAACCATTTTGAGGTACAACCTTGACCAACAACCCGATGGTGGCAACTGTAACATGCAAAAAGTTCAGCCATAGCTTCTACCATCGACCCTAGCCTTTAACCTTGACTAACAACCCTGTCCAACAACTCTGATTAACCATTTTGAGGTACAACCTTGACCAACAACCAGATGGTGGCAACTGTAACATGTAAAAAGTTCAGCCATTGCTTCTACCATCGACCCTAGCCTTTAACCTTGACTATTAACCCTGTGCAACAACTCTGATCAACCATTTTGAGGTACAACCTTGATCAACAACCCGATGGTGGCAACTGTAACATGCAAAAAGTTCAGCCATAGCTTCTACCATCGACCCTAGCCTTTAACCTTGACTATCAACCCTGTCCAACAACTCTGATCAACCATTTTGAGGTACAACCTTGACCAACAACCCGATGGTGGCAACTGTAACATGCAAAAAGTTCAGCCATAGCTTCTACCATCGATCCTAGTCTTTAACCTTGACTATCAACCCTGTCCAACAACTCTGATCAACCATTTTGAGGTACAACCTTGACTAACAACCCGATGGTGGCAACTATAACATGCAAAAAGTTCAGCCATAGCTTCTACCATCGATCCTAGTCTTTAACCTTGACTATCAACCCTGTCCAACAACTCTGATCAACCATTTTGAGGTACAACCTTGACCAACAACCCGATGGTGGCAACTGTAACATGCAAAAAGTTCAGCCATAGCTTCTACCATCGATCCTAGTCTTTAACCTTGACTATCAACCCTGTCCAACAACTCTGATCAACCATTTTGAGGTACAACCTTGACTAACAACCCGATGGTGGCAACTATAACATGCAAAAAGTTCAGCCATAGCTTCTACCATCGATCCTAGTCTTTAACCTTGACTATCAACCCTGTCCAACAACTCTGATCAACCATTTTGAGGTACAACCTTGACCAACAACCCGATGGTGGCAACTGTAACATGCAAAAAGTTCAGCCATAGCTTCTACCATCGATCCTAGTCTTTAACCTTGACTATCAACCCTGTCCAACAACTCTGATCAACCATTTTGAGGTACAACCTTGACTAACAACCCGATGGTGGCAACTATAACATGCAAAAAGTTCAGCCATAGCTTCTACCATCGACCCTAGCCTTTAACCTTGACTATCTACCCTGTCCAACAACTCTGATCAACAATTTTGAGGTACAACCTTGACCTACAACCCGATGGTGGTAACTGAAACATGCAAGAAGTTTAGCCATAGCTTCTGCCATGGACCCTAGCTTTTAACCTTGACTATCAACCCTGTCCAACAACTCTGACCAATCACCTTGAGTTACAACCTTGACCAACAACCCTATGTTGACTACTGTAACATGAAGGAATCCGCAATTGGTACGAATTATCAATAACCAAAATTTTCCGTTTATTTCTTTAAGAGCTGTATTCACGACCTCCTTGCATGGCAAAAACAAAACACACATCCTCCTGCCGGGCGTCTCGCCGGATATGATGCGCATCCTCATCAACTACGCCTACCTACGCAAACTGGACATCACCCCCGAGAACGTCTACAAGATCATAGCGACCGCCGACTACCTGAGCATCCTCGGCATCCTGGACACCTGCTGCGACTACCTGGACCACACCGTCACGCCGGCGAACTGCGTCGGGATACTCCAGTTCGCGAAGGCGCAATTCCTGCAGAAGCTCCACGACTCCTGCTGGAAGTACATAATGCGCTACTTCTCCCGCATTGCGGTCGAGAGCAACGAGCTGATCACGCTGCCGGTGGACGAGCTGAGGAGGATCATAAACGCGGACGAGCTGAACGTCAAGAGCGAGGAGATCGTGTGGGAGTCGATCCTGCGCTGGATCAACCACGAGCCGGAGGAGAGGAAGAAGCACATCGTCACGCTGATGAAGTGCATCCGGCTGGGGCTGCTGGACACGCAGTTCTTTCTGGAGCACGTGAAGGACCACCCGTACGTGACCAGCTGCGAGGACAGCCGTCCGATGATCATCGAGACGCTGAAGTTTCTGTACGACCTGGAGACTATCTCGCACCGCGACGGGGAGGTGCCGACGCCGGAGATCGCCAGGCCGAGGGTGCCGCACGAGGTGTTGTTCGCGTTGGGCGGATGGAGCGGCGGCTCTCCGACGAACTACATGGAGACCTACGATACTAGAGCGGACCGCTGGGTCAAGGTCGAGGAGACGGATCCGAGCGGGCCGCGCGCTTACCACGGGACGGCGGTGGTGGACTTTGAAATTTACGTCATCGGCGGTTTCGACGGCATGGACTACTTCAACTCGTGCCGGTGCTTCAACGCGGTGAGCAAGGTGTGGAGGGAGGCGGCGCCGATGCACGCGAGACGGTGCTACGTCAGCACGGCCGTGCTGAACGACGTCATTTACGCGATGGGCGGGTACGACGGCCACCACAGGCAGAACACGGCCGAGAAGTTCAATCCGAAGACCAACCAGTGGTCGCTGATCAGTCCGATGAACATGCAGCGTTCAGATGCCAGCGCGTGTACTCTTAACGGTAAGACGTCGAATTTCTTCTCTTAAAGTAACATTTAAATCCACTAGAAAATCTTTTGTCATCCCTTAACTGGAAACAAAATGGCGCGAATCGCGAAAAGTGAAATTTGGATCTCTCAATTAAAAAAAATTCTAAAAAAAATACTGCTCTTAGAATTGTCTTCAAAATTTGCAAATCCACTTAGAATTCATCTATTTTTGATATACTGAAAACCTGTTGTTATTCCTTAACTGGAAACAAAATGGCGCCACTAGAAACTTGAATCGTGAAAAGTGAAATTTGGTATTCTCAATTAAAAAAATTCTAAAAAAAATACTGCTCTTGGAATTGTCTTCAAAATTTGCAAATCCACTTAGAATTCATCTATTTTTGATATACTGAAAACCTGTTGTCATCCCTTAACTGGAAACAAAATGGCGCCACTAGAAACTTAAATCGCGAAAAGTGAAATTTGGATCTCTGAATTAAAAAAATTCTAAAAAAAATACTGCTCTTGAAATTGTCTTCAAAATTTGCAAATCCACTTAGAATTTATCTATTTTTGATATACTGAAAACCTGTTGTCATCCCTTAACTGGAAACAAAATGGCGCCACTGGAAACTTGAATCGCGAAAAGTGAAATTTGGTTTTCTCAATGAAAAAAATTCTAAAAAAAATACTGCTCTTGGAATTGTCTTCAAAATTTGCAAATCCACTTAGAATTCATCTATTTTTGATATACTGAAAACCTGTTGTCATCCCTTAACTGGAAACAAAATGGCGCCACTAGAAACTTAAATCGCGAAAAGTGAAATTTGGATCTCTGAATTAAAAAAATTCTAAAAAAAATACTGCTCTTGAAATTGTCTTCAAAATTTGCAAATCCACTTAGAATTTATCTATTTTTGATATACTGAAAACCTGTTGTCATCCCTTAACTGGAAACAAAATGGCGCCACTGGAAACTTGAATCGCGAAAAGTGAAATTTGGATCTCTCAATTAAAAAAAATTCTAGAAAAAATACTGCTCTTGGAATTGTCTTCAAAATTTGCAAATCCACTCAGAATTCATCTATTTTTGATATACTGAAAACCTGTTGTCATCCCTTAACTGGAAACAAAATGGCGCCACTGGAAACTTGAGTCGCGAAAAGTGAAATTTGGTTTTCTCAATTAAAAAAATTCTAAAAAAAATACTGCTCTTGGAATTGTCTTCAAAATTTGCAAATCCACTTAGAATTAATCTATTTTTGATGTACTGAAAACCTGTTGTCATCCCTTAACTGGAAACAAAATGGCGCCACTAGAAACTTGAGTCGCGAAAAGTGAAATATGGTTTTCTCAATTAAAAAAATTCTAAAAAAAATACTGCTCTTGGAATTGTCTTCAAAATTTGCAAATCCACTTAGAATTAATCTATTTTTGATGTACTGAAAACCTGTTGTCATCCCTTAACTGGAAACAAAATGGCGCCACTAGAAACTTGAATCGCGAAAAGTGAAATTTGGTTTTCTCAATTAAAATAATTCTAAAAAAAATACTGCTCTTGGAATTGTCTTCAAAATTTGCAAATCCACTCAGAATTCATCTATTTTTGATATACTGAAAACCTGTTGTCATTCCTTAACTGGAAACAAAATGGCGCCACTAGAAACTTGAATCGCAAAAAGTGAAATTTGGATCTGTCAATTAAAAAAAATTCTAAAAAAAATACTGCTCTTGGAATTGTCTTCAAAATTTGCAAATCCACTTAGAATTCATCCATTTTTGATTTACTGAAAACCTGTTGTCATCCCTTAACTGGAAACAAAATGGCGCCACTAGAAACTTGAATCGTGAAAAGTGAAATTTGGATCTCTCGATTAAAAAAATTCTAAAAAAAGTACTGCTCTTGGAATTGTCTTCAAAATTTGCAAATCCACTTAGAATTCATCTATTTTTGATATACTGAAAACCTGTTGCCATCCCTTAACTGGAAACAAAATGGCGCCACTAGAAACTTAAATCGTTAAAAGTGAAATTTGGATTTCTCAATTAAAAAAATTCTAAAAAAAATATTGCTCTAAGAATTGTCTTTAAAATTTGAAAATCCACTTAGAATTCATCTATTTTTGATATACTGAAAACCTGTTGTCATCCCTTAACTGGAAACAAAATGGCGCCACTAGAAACTTGAATCGTGAAAAGTGAAATTTGCATCTCTCAATTAAAAAAATTCTAAAATAAATATTGCTCTTAGAATTGTCTTTAAAATTTGTAAATCCACTTTTTGATATACTGAAAACCTATTGTCATCCCTTAACTGGAAACAAAATGGCGCCACTAGAAACTTGAATCGCGAAAAGTGTAATTTGGTTTTCTCAATTAAAAAAATTCTAAAAAAAATACTGCTCTTGGAATTGTCTTCAAAATTTGCAAATCCACTCAGAATTCATCTATTTTTGATATACTGAAAACCTGTTGTCATCCCTTAACTGGAAACAAAATGGCGCCACTAGAAACTTGAATCGCGAAAAGTGAAATTTGGATCTCTCAATTAAAAAAATTCTAAAAAAAATACTGCTCTTGGAATTGTCTTCAACATTTGCAAGTCTACTTAGAATTCATCTATTTTTGATATACTGAAAACCTGTTATTATTCCTTAACTGGAAACAAAATGGCGCCACTAGAAACTTGAATCGCGAAAAGTGAAATTTGGATCTCTCAATTAAAAAAATTCTAAAAAAAATACTGCTCTTGGAATTGTCTTCAACATTTGCAAGTCTACTTAGAATTCATCTATTTTTGATATACTGAAAACCTGTTATTATTCCTTAACTGGAAACAAAATGGCGCCACTAGAAACTTGAATCGTGAAAAGTGAAATTTGGTTTTCTCAATTAAAAAAATTGATTTCATTTCAGGAAAGATCTACATAACCGGCGGCTTCAACGGCCAGGAATGCATGCACTCGGCCGAAGTGTACGACGTCGAGGCCAACCAGTGGACCCTCATCAACCCGATGCGCTCGCGACGCTCCGGAGTGTCGTGCATCGCGTACCACGGCCACGTGTACGTGGTGGGCGGCTTCAACGGCATCTCGAGGATGTGCAGCGGCGAAAAGTACAATCCGGCCACGAACTCCTGGACGCAGATCCCCGACATGTACAATCCCCGCTCCAACTTCGCGATCGAAGTGATCGACGACATGATCTTCGTCATCGGCGGCTTCAACGGCGTCACCACCATCTACCACGTGGAGTGCTACGACGAGCGGACCAACGAGTGGTACGAGGCGACCGACATGAACATCTACCGGTCGGCGCTGTCAGCCTGCGTCATCCAGGGCCTCCCCAACGTGCGCGACTACATCCACAAGCACCGCGAAAAGCTGATGGAGGAGAAGCGGCAGAAGATGATCGCGCTGGAGGCGCAGCGCGAGGCCGCCAACAACGCCAACAACGACGTGCTGCAGGTGCAGCAGGCGCAGGCGCAGAACGTCCACAACATCCAGCAGCTGAACGTGCTCCAGCAACTGGCGAACGTCAACAACGCCTTGATCAACAACACCAACAACAACGAGGAGAACAACGAGGACAACAACGAGGAAGAGCAGCAGGTTCCCATGGACGCGGAGGATGTTGAAGAGAATCAATGATAGCTGTGGAGGGCAAATGAGACTTTTCTTTTCTAGTATATGTAGTTTTTGTAAATTAGATGTACATTATATATGGATAGTAAATAGGAAATATATAATAGTATATAGAGAGGCCCCGGCGACGGAGAACACAGGCTCAAATTGATACTTTTACAAACATTTTTTTTATATAAATATTTTTCTTTAATACAATTAAAGCCGCATGAGTATATTGTGTGCGTACATTTAAATTATTATATTTTATTTATTAAAACCATGTTTACTTTCATTTATTAAATACCTATCTGCCACCTCGGCCGCACCATGAGTCACCTCACGAGCCGTCACTGGCTGCCAAAGTTTGTGCGTCGCTTGCCAATTTCTAGTCACAGTAAAAAGACGGCGGTGGAAATATTTTGAATTCTACATTCAAACAGAAATCGATAAGCTAGCAGCTGTATATTAAGCTGCATATGTTATCCTCTTGAAAAATATATTAATTTAGAAAGATATAATAATAATAATAATTTATTGGTACACAAGGAGGGGTACAGGGGGCGCACAGTGTGATCAAATGATCATATTTTGAAAATTACATTCGGCGGTTAGAAAAATTGTAAAAAATTAATCTCAGCAGGAATTAGCCTGAAAATTCAAAAATCCATCAAGAATGAACGTATTTTTGAGTTACTGCTAAAACAATTGACGCATCACAGCTGGAAAGGAATTGACAACACTCTTAAAATTACCGAAAATAAAATTACATTCCGCGGTTGGAAAAATTGTAAAAAATTAATCACAGCAGGAATCAGCCTGAAAATTTGAAAATCCATCAAGAATTAACGTATTTTTGAGTTAGTGCTAAAACAATTGACACAACATAGCTGGAAAGGAATTGACAACACTCTTAAAATTACCGAAAATAAAATTACATTCCGCGGTTGGAAAAATTGTAAAAAATTAATCACAGCAGGAATTAGCTTGAAAATTTCAAAATCCATCAGGAATGAACGTATTTTTGAGTTACTGCTAAAACAATTGACGCAACACAGCTGGAAAGGAATTGACAACACTCTTAAAATTACCGAAAATAAAATTACATTCGGCGGTTGGAAAAATTGTAAAAAATTAATCACAGCAGGAATTAGCTTGAAAATTTCAAAATCCATCAGGAATGAACGTATTTTTGAGTTACTGCTAAAACAATTGACGCAACACAGCTGGAAAGGAATTGACAACACTCTTAAAATTACCGAAAATAAAATTACATTCCGCGGTTGGAAAAATTGTAAAAAATTAATCACAGCAGGAATTAGCTTGAAAATTTCAAAATCCATCAGGAATGAACGTATTTTTGAGTTACTGCTAAAACAATTGACGCAACACAGCTGGAAAGGAATTGACAACACTCTTAAAATTACCGAAAATAAAATTACATTCCGCGGTTGGAAAAATTGTAAAAAATTAATCACAGCAGGAATTAGCTTGAAAATTTCAAAATCCATCAGGAATGAACGTATTTTTGAGTTACTGCTAAAACAATTGACGCAACACAGCTGGAAAGGAATTGACAACACTCTTAAAATTACCGAAAATAAAATTACATTCGGCGGTTGGAAAAATTGTAAAAAATTAATCACAGCAGGAATTAGCTTGAAAATTTCAAAATCCATCAGGAATGAACGTATTTTTGAGTTACTGCTAAAACAATTGACGCAACACAGCTGGAAAGGAATTGACAACACTCTTAAAATTACCGAAAATAAAATTACATTCCGCGGTTGGAAAAATTGTAAAAAATTAATCACAGCAGGAATTAGCTTGAAAATTTCAAAATCCATCAGGAATGAACGTATTTTTGAGTTACTGCTAAAACAATTGACGCAACACAGCTGGAAAGGAATTGACAACACTCTTAAAATTACCGAAAATAAAATTACATTCCGCGGTTGGAAAAATTGTAAAAAATTAATCACAGCAGGAATTAGCTTGAAAATTTCAAAATCCATCAGGAATGAACGTATTTTTGAGTTACTGCTAAAACAATTGACGCAACACAGCTGGAAAGGAATTGACAACACTCTTAAAATTACCGAAAATAAAATTACATTCGGCGGTTGGAAAAATTGTAAAAAATTAATCACAGCAGGAATTAGCTTGAAAATTTCAAAATCCATCAGGAATGAACGTATTTTTGAGTTACTGCTAAAACAATTGACGCAACACAGCTGGAAAGGAATTGACAACACTCTTAAAATTACCGAAAATAAAATTACATTCCGCGGTTGGAAAAATTGTAAAAAATTAATCACAGCAGGAATTAGCCTGAAAATTTGAAAATCCATCAAGAATTAACGTATTTTTGAGTTACTGCTGAAACAATTGACGCAACACAGCTGGAAAGGAATTGACAACACTCTTAAAATTACCGAAAATAAAATTACATTCCGCGGTTGGAAAAATTGTAAAAAATTAATCACAGCAGGAATTAGCCTGAAAATTTCAAAATCCATCAAGAATTAACGTATTTTTGAGTTACTGCTAAAACAATTGAAGCAACACAGCTGGAAAGGAATTGACAACACTCTTAAAATTACCGAAAATAAAATTACATTCCGCGGTTGGAAAAATTGTAAAAAATTAATCTCAGCAGGAATTAGCCTGAAAATTTCAAAATCCATCAAGAATTAACGTATTTTTGAGTTACTGCTAAAACAATTGACGCAACACAGCTGGAAAGGAATTGACAACACTCTTAAAATTGCCGAAAATAAAATTACATTCCGCGGTTGGAAAAATTGTTAAAAATTAATCACAGCAGGAATTAGCCTGAAAATTTCAAAATCCATCAAGAATGAACGTATTTTTGAGTTACCGCTAAAACAATTGACGCAACACAGCTGGAAAGGAATTGACAACACTCTTAAAATTACCGAAAATAAAATTACATTCCGCGGTTGGAAAAATTGTAAAAAATTAATCTCAGCAGGAATTAACCTGAAAATTCAAAAATCCATCAAGAATGAACGTATTTTTCAGTTACCGCTAAAACAATTGACGCAACACAGCTGGAAAGGAATTGACAACACTCTTAAAATTGCCGAAAATAAAATTACATTCCGCGGTTGGAAAAATTGTTAAGAATTAATCACAGCAGGAATTAGCCTGAAAATTTCAAAATCGATCAAGAATGAACGTATTTTTGAGTTACCGCTAAAACAATTGACGCAACACAGCTGGAAAGGAATTGACAACACTCTTAAAATTACCGAAAATAAAATTACATTCCGCGGTTTGAAAAATTGTAAAAAATTAATCACAGCAGGAATTAGCCTGAAAATTTCAAAATCCATCAAGAATTAACGTATTTTTGAGTTACTGCTGAAACAATTGACGCAACACAGCTGGAAAGGAATTGACAACACTCTTAAAATTACCGAAAATAAAATTACATTCCGCGGTTGGAAAAATTATAAAAAATTAATCTCAGCAGAAATTAGCCTGAAAATTTCAAAATCCATCAAGAATTAACGTATTTTTGAGTTACTGCTAAAACAATTGACGCAACACAGCTGGAAAGGAATTGACAACACTCTTAAAATTACCGAAAATAAAATTACATTCCGCGGTTGGAAAAATTGTAAAAAATTAATCACAGCAGGAATTAGCCTGAAAAATTCAAAATCCATCAAGAATGAACGTATTTTTGAGTTACTGCTAAAACAATTGACGCAACTCAGCTGGAAAGGAATTGACAACACTCTTAAAATTACCGAAAATAAAATTACATTACGCGGTTGGAAAAATTGTAAAAAATTAATCACAGCAGGAATTAGCCTGAAAATTTCAAAATCCATCAAGAATTAACGTATTTTTGAGTTACTGCTGAAACAATTGACGCAACACAGCTGGAAAGGAATTGACAACACTCTTAAAATTACAGAAAATAAAATTACATTCCGCGGTTGGAAAAATTGTAAAAAATTAATCTCAGCAGAAATTAGCCTGAAAATTTCAAAATCCATCAAGAATTAACGTATTTTTGAGTTACTGCTAAAACAATTGACGCAACACAGCTGGAAAGGAATTGACAACACTCTTAAAATTACCGAAAATAAAATTACATTCCGCGGTTGGAAAAATTGTAAAAAATTAATCACAGCAGGAATTAGCCTGAAAAATTCAAAATCCATCAAGAATGAACGTATTTTTGAGTTACTGCTAAAACAATTGACGCAACTCAGCTGGAAAGGAATTGACAACACTCTTAAAATTACCGAAAATAAAATTACATTACGCGGTTGGAAAAATTGTAAAAAATTAATCACAGCAGGAATTAGCCTGAAAATTTCAAAATCCATCAAGAATTAACGTATTTTTGAGTTACTGCTGAAACAATTGACGCAACACAGCTGGAAAGGAATTGACAACACTCTTAAAATTACAGAAAATAAAATTACATTCCGCGGTTGGAAAAATTGTAAAAAATTAATCACAGCAGGAATTAGCCTGAAAAATTCAAAATCCATCAAGAATGAACGTATTTTTGAGTTACTGCTAAAACAATTGACGCAACTCAGCTGGAAAGGAATTGACAACACTCTTAAAATTACCGAAAATAAAATTACATTACGCGGTTGGAAAAATTGTAAAAAATTAATCACAGCAGGAATTAGCCTGAAAATTTCAAAATCCATCAAGAATTAACGTATTTTTGAGTTACTGCTGAAACAATTGACGCAACACAGCTGGAAAGGAATTGACAACACTCTTAAAATTACAGAAAATAAAATTACATTCCGCGGTTGGAAAAATTGTAAAAAATTAATCACAGCAGGAATTAGCCTGAAAAATTCAAAATCCATCAAGAATGAACGTATTTTTGAGTTACTGCTAAAACAATTGACGCAACTCAGCTGGAAAGGAATTGACAACACTCTTAAAATTACCGAAAATAAAATTACATTACGCGGTTGGAAAAATTGTAAAAAATTAATCACAGCAGGAATTAGCCTGAAAATTTCAAAATCCATCAAGAATTAACGTATTTTTGAGTTACTGCTGAAACAATTGACGCAACACAGCTGGAAAGGAATTGACAACACTCTTAAAATTACAGAAAATAAAATTACATTCCGCGGTTGGAAAAATTGTAAAAAATTAATCTCAGCAGAAATTAGCCTGAAAATTTCAAAATCCATCAAGAATTAACGTATTTTTGAGTTACTGCTAAAACAATTGACGCAACACAGCTGGAAAGGAATTGACAACACTCTTAAAATTACCGAAAATAAAATTACATTCCGCGGTTGGAAAAATTGTAAAAAATTAATCACAGCAGGAATTAGCCTGAAAAATTCAAAATCCATCAAGAATGAACGTATTTTTGAGTTACTGCTAAAACAATTGACGCAACTCAGCTGGAAAGGAATTGACAACACTCTTAAAATTACCGAAAATAAAATTACATTACGCGGTTGGAAAAATTGTAAAAAATTAATCACAGCAGGAATTAGCCTGAAAATTTCAAAATCCATCAAGAATTAACGTATTTTTGAGTTACTGCTGAAACAATTGACGCAACACAGCTGGAAAGGAATTGACAACACTCTTAAAATTACAGAAAATAAAATTACATTCCGCGGTTGGAAAAATTGTAAAAAATTAATCTCAGCAGAAATTAGCCTGAAAATTTCAAAATCCATCAAGAATTAACGTATTTTTGAGTTACTGCTAAAACAATTGACGCAACACAGCTGGAAAGGAATTGACAACACTCTTAAAATTACAGAAAATAAAATTACATTCCGCGGTTGGAAAAATTGTAAAAAATTAATCTCAGCAGAAATTAGCCTGAAAATTTCAAAATCCATCAAGAATTAACGTATTTTTGAGTTACTGCTAAAACAATTGACGCAACACAGCTGGAAAGGAATTGACAACACTCTTAAAATTACAGAAAATAAAATTACATTCCGCGGTTGGAAAAATTGTAAAAAATTAATCTCAGCAGAAATTAGCCTGAAAATTTCAAAATCCATCAAGAATTAACGTATTTTTGAGTTACTGCTAAAACAATTGACGCAACACAGCTGGAAAGGAATTGACAACACTCTTAAAATTACCGAAAATAAAATTACATTCCGCGGTTGGAAAAATTGTAAAAAATTAATCTCAGCAGAAATTAGCCTGAAAATTTCAAAATCCATCAAGAATGAACGTATTTTTAAGTTACTGCTGAAACAATTGACGCAACACAGCTGGAAAGGAATTGACAACACTCTTAAAATTACCGAAAATAAAATTACATTCCGCGGTTGGAAAAATTATAAAAAATTAATCTCAGCAGAAATTAGCCTGAAAATTTCAAAATCCATCAAGAATTAACGTATTTTTGAGTTACTGCTAAAACAATTGACGCAACACAGCTGGAAAGGAATTGACAACACTCTTAAAATTACAGAAAATAAAATTACATTCCGCGGTTGGAAAAATTGTAAAAAATTAATCACAGCAGGAATTAGCCTGAAAAATTCAAAATCCATCAAGAATGAACGTATTTTTGAGTTACTGCTAAAACAATTGACGCAACACAGCTGGAAAGGAATTGACAACACTCTTAAAATTACCGAAAATAAAATTACATTCCGCGGTTGGAAAAATTGTAAAAAATTAATCTCAGCAGAAATTAGCCTGAAAATTTCAAAATCCATCAAGAATTAACGTATTTTTGAGTTACTGCTAAAACAATTGACGCAACACAGCTGGAAAGGAATTGACAACACTCTTAAAATTACAGAAAATAAAATTACATTCCGCGGTTGGAAAAATTGTAAAAAATTAATCACAGCAGGAATTAGCCTGAAAATTTCAAAATCCATCAAGAATTAACGTATTTTTGAGTTACTGCTAAAACAATTGACGCAACACAGCTGGAAAGGAATTGACAACACTCTTAAAATTACCGAAAATAAAATTACATTCCGCGGTTGGAAAAATTGTAAAAAATTAATCACAGCAGGAATTAGCCTGAAAAATTCAAAATCCATCAAGAATGAACGTATTTTTGAGTTACTGCTAAAACAATTGACGCAACTCAGCTGGAAAGGAATTGACAACACTCTTAAAATTACCGAAAATAAAATTACATTACGCGGTTGGAAAAATTGTAAAAAATTAATCACAGCAGGAATTAGCCTGAAAATTTCAAAATCCATCAAGAATGAACGTATTTTTGAGTTACCGCTAAAACAATTGACGCAACACAGCTGGAAAGGAATTGACAACACTCTTAAAATTACCGAAAATAAAATTACATTCCGCGGTTGGAAAAATTGTAAAAAATTAATCTCAGCAGGAATTAACCTGAAAATTCAAAAATCCATCAAGAATGAACGTATTTTTCAGTTACCGCTAAAACAATTGACGCAACACAGCTGGAAAGGAATTGACAACACTCTTAAAATTGCCGAAAATAAAATTACATTCCGCGGTTGGAAAAATTGTTAAAAATTAATCACAGCAGGAATTAGCCTGAAAATTTCAAAATCGATCAAGAATGAACGTATTTTTGAGTTACCGCTAAAACAATTGACGCAACACAGCTGGAAAGGAATTGACAACACTCTTAAAATTACCGAAAATAAAATTACATTCCGCGGTTTGAAAAATTGTAAAAAATTAATCACAGCAGGAATTAGCCTGAAAATTTCAAAATCCATCAAGAATTAACGTATTTTTGAGTTACTGCTGAAACAATTGACGCAACACAGCTGGAAAGGAATTGACAACACTCTTAAAATTACCGAAAATAAAATTACATTCCGCGGTTGGAAAAATTGTAAAAAATTAATCTCAGCAGGAATTAGCCTGAAAATTTCAAAATCCATCAAGAATTAACGTATTTTTGAGTTACTGCTAAAACAATTGACACATCACAGCTGGAAACAAATTGACAACACTCAAAACTTAAATTGCCGAAAAAAAAATTAGTAATAATATTAATATGTAACCGAAGTATTATTTCTAGGAAGATGGTGGTGAAAAAATATACACCCCCAACTACATCCACGAGTTATCAAATTTGTGCAGCAATAAATTTTCACACACACACACACACACCCACACACGTGTTTCTTATTTCCCCTAACAAAGCAAGAGCTAATTCACTTTAACTTAATCATTTTACCCGAAGCACTTTTCATTATGTTAACCTGCATTCTCAGTAATCTTCTTCATATTATCCACTCTTGGGATAAACCATTTCAATTAAATAATTGCTGGAAAATATCTCCCGGAAACAGAAAATATCGATCGCCGTGTTTTGGAATTTTTCGTAAAATTCAATTTTTTCCATTAATTATTATAATAAAATCTTTATTGGTGCAATAATATAAAATGTAGTTTAACACAAGTCAGAAAAGTGTTGAATAAATGAAAAATGTTATATCTGTAGCGAGCAAAAGGTTAATTTTAAAATTATTATTTTGTAGTCTAATTTTTTTTGCTTGAAATTTAAGTTAAAGTATTCCATGAATGATTTACATAGAGTTTATTTTTTCCTGCAGGTTCCAGCTTGACTCACACTGACAAAATTTTGCAGAAATGCAAACCAACGAAAGAACTTGACAGAACAGTTGGAATCAAATAAAGAATTTTCTCGTGAATTGCTTTCGAGAGCTTAACCTTCAGAGAGGCAATACTTTTATTAAGACACTTTTACAAATGACCTCAACGGGCAATTCTCCTCGAATACATCCTTCATTTTTCATTTTCGGATTGAAGAGGAGCATCTCCTCCTCGTGACGCAATAGATATAATGATGTACAAGTGCGACGCGGGGAGAATATATATTTTCGGACATACATGTGTGTGCAGGAGGGAAAGGTGTAATAAACAATTTGGGAGACGCCGCGCACACCTGCGTCCCTCCGCGATGACGCCGGCGCCCATATTGCAGCGGCGGCGGGAGGAGGGCCGTGTGCGAAGAGGCGTCGCGACGCCCGATCACAGCAGCACCGCGTCGACCGCCAACTTTAAATCGGCACCACGGTCCGGCGTCGTCTTCACAGTCGTCCCAGTTCCGGTCGCGACCATCAGTGCGAAAACCGTCGAAACTAAGCTGCAAACTCCCGATCAAAACTCCCACCGCGGACGCTTCAGGTAAGACCTCAAACAGGTGGTTGTTGCACACACACACAAACACACACGCACACACGCGTACGAAGTAATAGAAAAGTTTTGTGCATCAATCAACATTGTTTTTTTTTGTGGAAATAAAAATAAAACAAAATTTAACTTGAAAATTTAAAAATTTCATTCAACGGTTTGAAAAATTGTAAAAAATTAACTAACGCACGAATTTGCTTCAAAAGCTCAAAATCTATTGACAAACAATGCATATCTGATTTTCCATCAAAACAATTGCCAAATTCCACGCGAGAATAAAACTGCAACGCTGCAAACTTAAATTTGAAAATTTAAAATTGCGTTCAACGGTTTGAAAAATTGTACAAAATTAATTAACGCACGAATTTGCTTCAAAAGCTCAAAATCTATTGACAAACAATGCATTTCTGATTTGCCATCAAAACAATTGCCAAATTCCATGCGAAAACAAAACTGCAACGCTGCAAACTTAAATTTGGAAATTTCAAATTACATTCCATGATTTGAAAAATTGTAAAAAATTAATTAACGCACGAATTTGCTTCAAAAGCTCAAAATCAATTGACAAACAATGCATTTCTGATTTTCCATTAAAACAATTCCCAAATTCTACGCGAAAAGAAAACTGCAACGCTGCAAACTTAAATTTGGAAATTTAAAATTGCATTCAACGGTTTGAAAAATTGTAAAAAATTAATTAACGCACGAATTTGCTTCAAAAGCTCAAAATCTATTAACAAACAATGCATTTCTGATTTTCCATTAAAACAATTGCCAAATTCCATGCGAAAATAAAACTGCAACGCTTCAAACTTAAATTTGGAAATTTAAAATTGCATTCAACGGTTTGAAAAATTGTAAAAAATTAATTAACGCACGAATTTGCTTCAAAAGCTCAAAATCTACTGGCAAACAATGCATTTCTGATTTACCATCAAACTAATTGCCAAATTCCACGCGGAAACAAAACTGCAACGCTGCAAACTTAAATTTGAAAATTTAAAATTGCATTCAACGGTTTGAAAAATCGCAAAAAATTAATTAACGCACGAATTTGCTTCAAAAGCTCAAAATCTATTGACAAACAATGCATTTCTGATTTAATATTAAAACAATTGCCAAATTCCATGCGAGAATAAAATTGCAACGCTGCAAACTTAAATTTGGAAATTTAAAATTGCATTCAACGGTTTGAAAAATTGTAAAAAATTAATTAACGCACGAATTTGCTTCAAAAGCTCAAAATCTATTAACAAACAATGCATTTCTGATTTTCCATCAAAACAATTGCCAAATTCCACGCGAAAATAAAACTGCAACGCTGCAAACCTAAATTTGGAAATTTAAAATTGCGTTCAACGGTTTGAAAAATTGTAAAAAATTAATTAACGCACGAATTTGCTTCAAAAGCTCAAAATCTATTGACAAACAATGCATATCTGATTTACCATCAAAACAATTGCCAAATCCCACGCGAAAATAAAACTGCAACGCTGCAAACTTAAATTTGGAAATTTAAAATTGCATTCAACGGTTTGAAAAATTGTAAAAAAATAATTAACGCACAAATTTGCTTCAAAAGCTCAAAATCTATTAACAAACAATGCATTTCTGATTTTCCATCAAAACAATTGCTAAATTCTACGCGAGAATAAAACTGCAACGCTGCAAACTTAAATTTGGAAATTTAAAATTGCATTCAACGGTTTGAAAAATTGTAAAAAAATAATTAACGCACAAATTTGCTTCAAAAGCTCAAAATCTATTAACAAACAATGCATTTCTGATTTTCCATCAAAACAATTGCCAAATTCCACGCGAAAATAAAACTGCAACGCTGCAAACCTAAATTTGGAAATTTAAAATTGCGTTCAACGGTTTGAAAAATTGTAAAAAATTAATTAACGCACGAATTTGCTTCAAAAGCTCAAAATCTATTGACAAACAATGCATATCTGATTTACCATCAAAACAATTGCCAAATCCCACGCGAAAATAAAACTGCAACGCTGCAAACTTAAATTTGGAAATTTAAAATTGCATTCAACGGTTTGAAAAATTGTAAAAAAATAATTAACGCACAAATTTGCTGCAAAAGCTCAAAATCTATCGACAAATAATGCATTTCTGATTTTCCATCAAAACAATTACCAAATTCCATGCGATAACAAAACTGCAACGCACCAAACTTAAATTTGGAAATTTAAAATTGCATTCAACGGTTTGAAAAATTGTAAAAAATTAATTAACGCACGAATTTGCTTGAAAAGCTCAAAACCTATTGACAAACAATGCATTTCTGATTTTCCATCAAAACAATTTCCAAATTCCATGCGAAAACAAAACTGCAACGCTGCAAATTTAAATTTGGAAATTTAAAATTGCATTCAACGGTTTGAAAAATTGTAAAAAATTAATTAACGCACGAATTTGCTTGAAAAGCTCAAAACCTATTGACAAACAATGCATTTCTGATTTTCCATCAAAACAATTTCCAAATTCCATGCGAAAACAAAACTGCAACGCTGCAAATTTAAATTTGGAAATTTAAAATTGCATTCAACGGTTTGAAAAATTGTAAAAAATTAATTAACGCACGAATTTGCTTCAAAAGCTCAAAATCTATTGACAAACAATGCATTTCTGATGTTCCATTAAAACAATTACCAAATTCCATGCGAAAACAAAACTGCAACGCTGCAAATTTAAATTTGGAAATTTAAAATTGCATTCAACGGTTTGAAAAATTGTAAAAAATTAATTAACGCACGAATTTGCTTGAAAAGCTCAAAACCTATTGACAAACAATGCATTTCTGATTTTCCATCAAAACAATTGCCAAATTCCATGCGAAAACAAAACTGCAACGCTGCAAATTTAAATTTGGAAATTTAAAATTGCATACAACGGTTTGAAAAATTGTAAAAAATTAATTAACGCACGAATTTGCTTCAAAAGCTCAAAATGTATTGACAAACAATGCATTTCTGATGTTCCATTAAAACAATTACCAAATTCCATGCGAAAACAAAACTGCAACGCTGCAAATTTAAATTTGGAAATTTAAAATTGCATTCAACGGTTTGAAAAATTGTAAAAAATTAATTAACGCACGAATTTGCTTGAAAAGCTCAAAACCTATTGACAAACAATGCATTTCTGATTTTCCATCAAAACAATTTCCAAATTCCATGCGAAAACAAAACTGCAACGCTGCAAATTTAAATTTGGAAATTTAAAATTGCATACAACGGTTTGAAAAATTGTAAAAAATTAATTAACGCACGAATTTGCTTCAAAAGCTCAAAATCTATTGACAAACAATGCATTTCTGATGTTCCATTAAAACAATTACCAAATTCCATGCGAAAACAAAACTGCAACGCTGCAAATTTAAATTTGGAAATTTAAAATTGCATTCAACGGTTTGAAAAATTGTAAAAAATTAATTAACGCACGAATTTGCTTGAAAAGCTCAAAACCTATTGACAAACAATGCATTTCTGATTTTCCATCAAAACAATTGCCAAATTCCACGCGAAAACAAAACTGCAACGCTGCAAACTTAAATTTGGAAATTTAAAATTGCATTCAACGGTTTGAAAAATTGTAAAAAATTAATTAACGCACGAATTTGCTTCAAAAGCTCAAAATCTATTGACAAACAATGCATTTCTGATTTTCCATTAAAACAATTTCCAAATTCCATGCGAAAACAAAACTGCAACGCTGCAAACTTAAATTTGGAAATTTAAAATTGCATTCAACCGTTTGAAAAATTGTAAAAAAATAATTAAAGCACGAATTTGCTTCAAAAGCTCAAAATCTATTGACAAACAATGCATTTCTGATGTTCCATCAAAACAATTACCAAATTCCATGCGAAAACAAAACTGCTTAAATTTGGAAATTTAAAATTGCATTCAACGGTTTGAAAAATTGTAAAAAATTAATTAACGCACGAATTTGCTTCAAAAGCTCAAAATCTATTGACAAACAACGCATTTCTGATTTTCCATCAAAACAATTGCCAAATTCCATACGAAAACCAAACTGCAACGCTGCAAACTTAAACTTGGAAATTTAAAATTGCATTCAACGGTTTGAAAAATTGTAAAAAATTAATTAACGCACGAATTTGCTTGAAAAGCTCAAAATCTATTGACAAACAATGCATATTATTTGATTTACCATTAAAACAATTACCAAATTCCATGCGATAACAAAATTGCAACGCTGCAAACTTAAATTTGGAAATTTAAAATTGCATTCAACGGTTTGAAAAATTGTAAAAAATTAATTAACGCACGAATTTGCTTCAAAAGTTCAAAATCTATTGACAAACAATGCATTTCTGATTTACCATTAAAACAATTGCCAAATTCCATGCGAGAATAAAATTGCAACGCTGCAACCTTAAATTTGGAAATTTAAAATTGCGTTCAACGGTTTGAAAAATTGTAAAAAATTAATTAACGCACGAATTTGCGTCAAAAGCTCAAAATCCACCAACAAACAATGCATCTACGATCTTCCATCAAAACAATTGCCATATCCTAGGTGGAAACAAAACGCCAACGCTTTAAACTTAAACTGGGAAAACAAAAACTGCATTCAAAGAAAAAAATTACTAACTCGAAAATTTAGTTCAAAAGATCGACGATACGTTTTTTTTCAACATGAAATATGAATTATTTTACATCTGCAGATATAATTCAGATGGATGAAAACGAAACGTAGAATAATCCATCCGGAGCACTCTAAAATAATTTACGATCGTGTAATACATGTAAATTCAGTTGCAACGCACTCGAGACATATTTCTGCAAAAGCAGGCACATCATTCAACTACGTAGAAACACCATTACATATAAAAAAAATATATTCACAGGGTAGGATTACATACCCAAAAAAAAAAAAAAAAACGTTCGCGCTTGTTTATTCATGGCTAGCTTTAATTATACATTATCACGTGACCAAATTTTATAGTTAAATAATTTAGAATTTTTAAAACTAATATTAGGGTCTTATTATTACATTACGCTAACCTCTGGAGTAACATTTGCACGTAATTATAACTTTTAATGCGTTCGAGTTTTAGGAAATTAAAATATTACGGTTTGACCGTAATATTTTTTTCTTGCATTTGT
Organism: Ocypus olens; assembly: GCA_910593695.2. Lineage (NCBI taxonomy): Eukaryota > Metazoa > Arthropoda > Insecta > Coleoptera > Staphylinidae > Ocypus > Ocypus olens. The sequence goes on along the minus strand of OU343055.1, from coordinate 1,966,965 downwards.
TTCAAGGAAGCGCGCAGTATGTTAATGAAGAGTGGGCAGAGCACAGAGGGCAGAAAGATAAAATCTAACAGCCACACACGGTAATTAAGTCATTACTTAATCACAACGTAATTAAGCTCTCTCGTTAATTTTGCGTACGGCGAGGATTACAAAACTCTCGTATGAATTAACCTAAGCCCACACAATGAATACACATCATACTGCAAGAAACAGACAGAGAGAGAGAGAGAGAGAGAGAGAGAGGGGGGATAATGTAATTAATAAATAAACGGCATCCATCATTTGTTAATTAAAAAATTGAATAAATGTAAGAATGAAGTTTAAAAAAAACTGTTTGTCCATCGTAAACGTATTGTGGAACAAATTTAAATTTAATATCCACGAAATACACCATGGATCTGTTTGTAAATCTATAAAAATTATCTTTGAAAGCAATTTTAGATTACCAAGTTTAAGTTTAGAGCGTTGCCGTTTTGTTTCCGCATAGAATATGGGAATTGTTTTGATGGAAAATCAGAAATGCATTGTTTGTCAATAGATTTTAAGCTTTTGAAGCAAATTCGTGCGTTAATTAATTTTTTACAATTTTTCAAATCGTTGAATGCAATTTTAAATTTCCAAGTTTAAGTTTGCAGCGTTGCAGTTTTATTCTCGCATGGAATTTGGCAATTATTTTGATGGTAAATCAGAAATGCATTGTTTGTCAATAGATTTTAAGCTTTTGAAGCAAATTCGTGCGTTAATTAATTTTTTACAATTTTTCAAATCGTTGAATGCAATTTTAAATTTCCAAGTTTAAGTTTGCAGCGTTGCAGTTTTATTCTCGCATGGAATTTGGCAATTATTTTGATGGTAAATCAGAAATGCATTGTTTGTCAATAGATTTTAAGCTTTTGAAGCAAATTCGTGCGTTAATTAATTTTTTACAATTTTTCAAATCGTTGAATGCAATTTTAAATTTCCAAGTTTAAGTTTGCAGCGTTGCAGTTTTATTCTCGCATGGAATTTGGCAATTATTTTGATGGTAAATCAGAAATGCATTGTTTGTCAATAGATTTTGAGCTTTTGAAGCAAATTCGTGCGTTAATTAATTTTTTACAATTTTTCAAACCGTTGAATGCAATTTTAAATTTCCAAATTTAAGTTTGCAGCGTTGCAGTTTTGTTTTCGCATGGAATATGGCAATTATTTTGATGGGAAATCAGAAATGCATTGTTTGTCAATAGATTTTGAGCTTTTGAAGCAAATTCGTGCGTTAATTAATTTTTTACAATTTTTCAAACCGTTGAATGCAATTTTAAATTTCCAAATTTAAGTTTGCAGCGTTGCAGTTTTATTTTCGCGTGGGATTTGGCAATTGTTTTGATGGTAAATCAGATATGCATTGTTTGTCAATAGATTTTGAGCTTTTGAAGCAAATTCGTGCGTTAATTAATTTTTTACAATTTTTCAAATCGTTGAATGCAATTTTAAATTTTCAAATTTAAGTTTGAAGCGTTGCAGTTTTGTTTTCGCGTGGAATTTGGTGATTGTTTTAATAGAAAATCAGAAATGCATTGTTTGTTAATAGATTTTGAGCTTTTGAAGCAATTTCGTGCGTTAATTAATTTTTTACAATTTTTCAAACCGTTGAATGCAATTTTAAATTTCCAAATTTAAGTTTGCAGCGTTGCAGTTTTGTTTTCGCATGGAATATGGCAATTATTTTGATGGGAAATCAGAAATGCATTGTTTGTCAATAGATTTTGAGCTTTTGAAGCAAATTCGTGCGTTAATTAATTTTTTACAATTTTTCAAACCGTTGAATGCAATTTTAAATTTCCAAATTTAAGTTTGCAGCGTTGCAGTTTTGTTTTCGCATGGAATATGGCAATTATTTTGATGGGAAATCAGAAATGCATTGTTTGTCAATAGATTTTGAGCTTTTGAAGCAAATTCGTGCGTTAATTAATTTTTTACAATTTTTCAAACCGTTGAATGCAATTTTAAATTTCCAAATTTAAGTTTGCAGCGTTGCAGTTTTATTCTCGCATGGAATTTGGCAATTGTTTTGATGGTAAATCAGAAATGCATTGATTGTCAATAGATTTTGAGCTTTTGAAGCAAATTCGTGCGTTAATTAATTTTTTACAATTTTTCAAACCATTGAATGCAATTTTAAATTTCCAAGTTCAAGTTTAGAGCGTTGCAGTTTTGCTTCCGCTTCGGATATGGAAATTATTTTGATGGGAAATTATAAATCAATTGTTTCTTCATCGATCTTGAGCTTTTGAGCAAAATTTTTGAATTTGTAATTTTTTTATAAATTTTTTAATCTTTGAGTGCAATTTTCGTTTCTCCAGTTTAAGTTTGATCCGTTGCCGTTTTGTTTCCACTTAGGATGTGGCAATTGTTTTGATGGGAAATTATAAATCTGTTATTTCTTCATCGATCTTGAGCGTTTGAACTAAATTTTTGAATTAGTAATTTTTTTACAATTTTTTTAATCTTTGAGTGCAATTTTTGTTTCTCCAGTTTAAGTTTGATCCGTTGCCGTTTTGTTTCCACTTAGGATGTGGCAATTGTTTTGATGGGAAATTATAAATCTGTTATTTCTTCATCGATCTTGAGCTTTTGAACTAAATTCTTGAATTAGTAATTTTTTTACAAATTTTTAAATCTTTGAGTGCAAGTTCAAGTTTGGAGCGTTGCCGTTTTGTTTCCACTTCGGATATGGCAATTGTTTTGATGTAACATTATAAATCTGTTATTTCTTCATCGATTTTGAGCTTTTGAACTAAATTTTTGAATTAGTAATTTTTTTACAAATTTTTAAATCTTTGAGTGCAAGTTCAAGTTTAGAGCGTTGCCGTTTTGTTTCCACCAAGGATGTGGCAATTGTTTTGATGTGACATTATAAATATGTTATTTCTTCATCGATCTTGAGCTTTTGAACTAAATTATTGAATTAGTAATTTTTTTACAAATTTTTAAATCTTTGAGTGCAAGTTCAAGTTTGGAGCGTTGCCGTTTTGTTTCCACCTAGGATGTGGCAATTGTTTTGATGTGAAATTATAAATCTGTTATTTCTTCATCGATCTTGAGCTTTTGAACTAAATTTTAGAATTAGTAATTTTTTTACAAATTTTTAAATCTTTGAGTGCAAGTTCAAGTTTAGAGCGTTGCCGTTTTGTTTCCACATAGGATGTGGCAATTGTTTTGATGGGAAATCATAAATCTATTGTTTCTTTATCGACCTTGAGCTTTTGAACTAAATTTTTGAATTAGTAATTTTTTTACAAATTTTTAAATCTTTGAGTGCAAGTTCAAGTTTAGAGCGTTGCCGTTTTGTTTCCACTTAGGATATGGCAATTGTTTTGATGTGAAATTATAAATCTATTGTTTCTTCATCGATCTTGAGCTTTTGAACTAAATTTTTGAATTAGTAATTTTTTTACAAATTTTTAAATCTTTGAGTGCAAGTTCAAGTTTAGAGCGTTGCCGTTTTGTTTCCACTTAGGATATGGCAATTGTTTTGATGTGAAATTATAAATCTATTGTTTTTTCATCGATCTTGAGCTTTTGAACTAAATTTTTGAATTAGTAATTTTTTTACAATTTTTTTTAATTTTTGAGTGCAAGTTCAAGTTTGGAGCGTTGCCGTTTTGTTTCCACTTCGGATATGGCAATTGTTTTGATGTGAAATTATAAATCTATTGTTTCTTCATCGATCTTGAGCTTTTGAACTAAATTTTTGAATTAGTAATTTTTTTACAAATTTTTAAATCTTTGAGTGCAAGTTCAAGTTTGGAGCGTTGCCGTTTTGTTTCCACCTAGGATGTGGCAATTGTTTTGATGGTAAATCATAAATCTATTATTTCTCAATCGATCTTGAGCGTTTGAGCTACATTTTTGAATTAGCAATTTTTTTACAAATTTTTAAATCTTTGAGTGCAATTTTCGTTTCCTCAGATTTATTTTTTTAAGCATCTTGAGCTTTTGTTTTCTTCATTTGTTTTTAAATATCCGCTTGTTTCGATTGTTTCAGCATGTATTTCACATTTTCAAAGACATTTTCCTGTAGGTAAATGTAATAAAATGCATTTAGTATATTATTTTATTTATTTGAAAATGTCATTTCCGCACTTTATTGTCTGAAAATGGAATATTTTGCAGGTTCAATTTTCCTAATGGAAAAATCGCGGAATCCAATCGATAGACCAATTCTTTTTAAACTTTGATCCGGGGCCGAGGTGTCGGTAATCGGATTTTCCGCGACATTTTCGTGGAAATAATAATTTTCCCTTCACCCCCTTCCACCCTTCATCAATTAGCGCATCGTCTGTCCCTGTCCAATCGATCAGCGTTTCCGCAATTTGCGAAACAAACGCCGATCGAGTGTCCATCGTGAATGTCACAAACCGGCCCACTCGATCCGGACAATGGAAAAATAAAGAAGGAGGAATTCAGTTTCCGTAATAACCAATTAATCAGCGATTTTGAATATTCGCGCGGTTTTCATTTGTTCGCGGTTTGAATTAGAGTCATGGCGTCGCTCGAATTTTCGTTTGTTTGCGATACATTCGGGTCGGATCACAGATTTTCCGCGGGGAGCGATTAGGTGAGGTTTTTGCGGGACGTGCCCGCGGAAAATTCGCGACGATTAATGCGAAAACGCGTGTGTGCGCTCACATCCGGTTTTCCGTACCGGAAAATCCCCCCAAGATGCGTCTGAAATCTTACCATAAGGAATATTGTACATCCATACCAGAAATCACGACTTTAGTTTCGAAGTCTCACTCTATTGTACTACAAATCAAATAAAAACAAAACTAAGAAATGTTGTTGTTTATTGTTTTCATGGCATTCTCGATTTTTTTTTTGAGCTGAAAATATAGTGAATTTTTCAATGTAGTTTAATGCTATATAACTTTGGTCAAAAGTTTTTTTTTTGTTTTCATGGCATTCTTGATTTTTCGAGCTGAAAATATAGTACGTTTTTCAAATCTGAGTTTTTTGTTTTCATGGCATTTTAGATTTTTTTTTGAGAAAATCGGCAATTTTGGCTGAAAATTTGGTGAACTTTTAAATCTAGTTTAACTATGGATTACCGCGTAGTAACGATCGCAAGCTAGAATAGTTTGGGAACCCCTGACTTACGTTATTAAGAAAAACATAAAAGTCCTCACCTACTAGATTCCCCAGAAACGTGTATAGTTTCTAAATCTGGAGTCATTAGAGATAAAATTGAACGTATAACACTGACCTACATATAAATCACGTAGCCCCTGCAGGTAAACACTTAGTGCAGAAAATACTCGTCCCTGATAATTAGAAATTTACGGCTATATTGATAAATGTGTTGACAAGATTAAAATACGACTCAAACTATGGAACGTTCGTAATAAGCAATTTGTACGAGATAAATCCGTAAAAAAAAGTTTGTTTAATAAAAAAGCTTGCAATTATCGCAATTAGGAGCCTGTCGCGTTAATTTGTTATGCCGTTGTTTGTTTTGTATTTACCACCCTCTGGATCCGATTAAAATTCATCATTTAAATGTAAATACAAATTTAAATATATTTTCGTTTCTTTATGAATATTTTGATCGATGAATAATCAAACGGAGTGTATTTTTTTAGCAAATTGGAAAACTACACTCTCCTCGAATAAATTGAATTATTTTTATTTTCATTTGTTTCAGAATCATGGACTACACTCCCCCTTAAATAAAATATCCTTCGCTAATTATTTCTTTTTTTTCTCATTTGTTTCAGAATCATGGCGTACGGAATCGTGTTCTTGCTGTTGGCGTCTTTATCCCTGATGATGGTGTGCAAGTGCCAAGTGAATATAATCGACGCACGTCAAGGATTGGCAGTCGACACCCAAGAAACGTTGGAGTGTCACAGGAGGATGTACACATACAGGGTGACCCAGAGTGACGAGAACGGAAAACAGTGCTGGGACACCCTCTCCGTGTGGGCGTGCTGGGGAAGGTGCGACTCGAATGAGGTAATCAAATTATCAAAAAAATCTGCAAGATTGAAGTTACAAAAAATTCAAATAATTTTATTAATTCGAAAAAAATACAAAAACAATTGCAATCAATTTAAAAATTTCTGCATTTATTCAAAATTAACTGCAAATTATGATTCTCTAAAAAAACCGCAAGATCCACCCTTAAATTTTCGGATAATTTCACGTGAATTGAGCGTGAAGTTACAAAAAATTCGAATCATTTTATTAATTCGAAAAAATACAAAAACAATAGCAATCGATTTGAAAATTTCTGCATTTATTCAAAATTCATTCAAAATTATAATTCCCTAAAAAAACCGCAAGATCCACCCTTAAATTTTCGGATTATTTCACGTGAATTGAGCGTGAAGTTACAAAAAATTCTAATCATTTTATTAATTCGAAAAAAATACAAAAACAATTGCAATCGATTTGAAAATTTCTGCATTTATTCAAAATTCATTCAAAATTATAATTCCCTAAAAAAACCGCAAGATCCACCCTTAAATTTTCGGATTATTTCACGTGAATTCAGCGTGAAGTTACAAAAAATTCGAATCATTTTATTAATTCGAAAAAAATACAAAAACAATTGCAATCGATTTGAAAAATTTCTGCATTTATTCATAATTCTTTCAAAATTATGATTACCTAAAAAAACCGCAAGATCCACGCTTAAATTTTCGGATAATTTCACGTGAATTGAGCGTGAAGTTACAAAAAAATTCGAATCATTTTATTAATTCGAAAAAAATACAAAAACAATTGCAATCTATTTGAAAATTTCTGTATTTATTCAAAATTAACTCCAAATTATGATTCTCTAAAAAAACCGCAAGATCCACCCTTAAATTTTCGGATAATTTCACATGAATTGAGCGTGAAGTTACAAAAAATTCGAATCATTTTATTAATTCGAAAAAAATACAAAACCAATTGCAATCGATTTGAAAATTTCTGCATTTATTCATAATTCATTCAAAATTATGATTCTCTGAAAAAAACGCAAGATCCACCCTTAAATTTTCGGATAATTTCATGTAAACAGAGGGCGAAATTATAAAAATTGCATTTATTTTTGCGATTCGAAGAAAAAATACAAAAACAGTTGCTATCGACTTGAAAATTTCTACATGTATTCAAAATTAATTGAAAATTATGATTATCCAAAAACCAACAAAATTCCAGCCTTAAATTTTCGAATAATTTCATGTAAACAGAGCGCGAAGTTATAAAAATTGCATTTATTTTTGCGATTCGAAGAAAAAATACAAAAACAGTTGCAATCGACTTGAAAATTTCTACATTTATTCAAAATTCATTGAAAATTATGATTATCCAAAAACCTGCAAAATTCCACCCTTAAATTTTCGGATAATTTCATGTAAACAGAGGGCGGAGTTATAAAAATTGCATTTATTTTTGCGATTCGAAGAAAAAATACAAAAACAGTTGCAATCGACTTGAAAATTTCTACATTTATTCAAAATTCATTGAAAATTATGATTATCCAAAAATCAGCAAAATTGCACCCTTAAATTTTCGGATAATTTCATGTAAACAGAGGGCGAAGTTATAAAAATTGTGTTTATTTTTGCGATTCGAAGAAAAAATACAAAAACAGTTGCAATCGACTTGAAAATTTCTACATTTATTCAAAATTCATTGAAAATTATGATTATCCAAAAACCTGCAAAATTCCACCCTTAAATTTTCGGATAATTTCATGTAAACAGAGGGCGGAGTTATAAAAATTGCATTTATTTTTGCGATTCGAAGAAAAAATACAAAAACAGTTGCAATCGACTTGAAAATTTCTACATTTATTCAAAATTCATTGAAAATTATGATTATCCAAAAACCTGCAAAATTCCACCCTTAAATTTTCGGATAATTTCATGTAAACAGAGGGCGAAGTTATAAAAATTGTGTTTATTTTTGCGATTCGAAGAAAAAATACAAAAACAGTTGCTATCGACTTGAAAATTTCTACATGTATTCAAAATTAATTGAAAATTATGATTATCCAAAAACCAACAAAATTCCAGCCTTAAATTTTCGAATAATTTCATGTAAACAGAGCGCGAAGTTATAAAAATTGCATTTATTTTTGCGATTCGAAGAAAAAATACAAAAACAGTTGCAATCGACTTGAAAATTTCTACATTTATTCAAAATTCATTGAAAATTATGATTATCCAAAAACCTGCAAAATTCCACCCTTAAATTTTCGGATAATTTCATGTAAACAGAGGGCGGAGTTATAAAAATTGCATTTATTTTTGCGATTCGAAGAAAAAATACAAAAACAGTTGCAATCGACTTGAAAATTTCTACATTTATTCAAAATTCATTGAAAATTATGATTATCCAAAAATCAGCAAAATTGCACCCTTAAATTTTCGGATAATTTCATGTAAACAGAGCGCGAATTTATAAAAATTGTATTTATTTTTGCGATTCGAAGAAAAAATACAAAAACAGTTGCTATCGACTTGAAAATTTCTACATGTATTCAAAATTCATTGAAAATTATGATTATCCAAAAACCAGCAAAATTCCACCCTTAAATTTTCGGATAATTTCATGTAAACAGAAGGCGAAGTTATAAAAATTGTGTTTATTTTTGCGATTCGAAAAAAAATACAAAAACAGTTGCGATCGACTTGAAAATTTCTACATGTATTCAAAATTCATTGAAAATTATGATTATTCAAAAACCTGCAAGATTCCACCCTTAAATTTTCGGATAATTTCATGTAAACAGAGGGCGAAGTTATAAAAATTGTGTTTATTTTTGCGATTCGAAGAAAAAATACAGAAACAGTTGCTATCGACTTGAAAATTTCTACATTTATTCAAAATTCATTGAAAATTATGATTATCCAAAAACCTGCAAAATTCCACCCTTAAATTTTCGGATAATTTCATGTAAACAGAGGGCGAAGTTATAAAAATTGCATTTATTTTTGTGATTCGAAGAAAAAATATAAAAACAATTGCAATCGATTTGAAACTTTCAAAATTTCATCAAAATGGATCCTGCTGCATAATTCAATCAAAATCTGGAAACATCATTCTTCAAAATTTGGAGATAATCAGTAGTTTTGAAATTAACTGAATGAATATATCGGACAAAGATGTCAAAGATAAAATTTTAAGTAGAGAGCGGTCGCGTGCACTCATTAACTAAATTAAGTCTCATTTGAGTCGTTACAGGAAGCAATAACACCTGTGCTAGATACCCGGAATTTTTTTTTTTCGTTTCGACCTACTTCAATTTAATTTCAATTATCAAACGCAATTTTGTACTTATTTCACAAAAATTCGATTTTATTGCCTAATCAGATAATATTGTGGACTTTGAAAACAAAACAAAACAAAAACAATTACAGCCCCGCGGCCATGGAGCAATCACCGAGTACAAATAGTCCTCCGCTGTTGCATTCCGCGTCCGCCCTAATATTTTATATAAACATCCAATCCCCGATATACGCACGCACATATTGATGATGTCCGTGATTAAACCCCGCAAGGAACTGGGGCCCGAGGGCGGGCTCCCTTAATTAGGTTCCCCGTTGCGGAATAAACGAACATCGAATCAATCGCGGAGGCCGTGAAAATAATAACGGGAATTTGTGAGGTTAGAAATTGTTTTATGGAACTTTGACCCGCGATTTGTTTTACCGTTGTTGAAATCCGTTCAGATCTGCGTTTCACGTTTTATCATTGTTGAAATCCGTTCAGATCTGCGTTTCATTTTTTAGCATTGTTGAAATCCGTTCAGATATGTGCTTCACCAATTTTTGAATACAGCCAAACTACATTTTCTACATTTTCAGATCTGTGTTTCACCAAAAATTTCCTTTAAACAATCAAACAATTTGTTGTATTGTTTATTTTTGTATATCATACATAACAAACACATTTTTTGTGTTGATGCAGGAGTGGCACTTTTTTAGTAACAAGCTGTCAAATGCATTTTTGAATCTGCGAGATTGTATTATTTTCAGATGCTCTTGTTTAGTAACAAGCGACCGCCGTTAACATAACCTAACCTATAAGCTGTCAAATGAATTTTTAAATTTTTTGGGATTTTATTTATTTTCAGATATCAGACTGGCGTTTTCCCTACAAAAAATCGTCGCATCCCGTCTGCATCCACTACGGCAGGAACAGGGCCGTCGCCAACCTGAGGCACTGCGAGGAGGGGGCGCTGCCGTCGGCGGCCAAGTACGAGTACATGGAGGCGGCCACGTGTCGCTGTCAGCAGTGCTCTTCGTCGGACACCAGCTGCGAGGGTCTTCGGTACAGGCCGCAGAGATCGCACCCCGACTTCCTGGGCTTCCGCGAATAAATGATCACAAAAGAAACAAACGATGAATCAAAAACAACCGAAGACGGCGCGATTGTCGCCGAGGCTGGCGGCGACCGTGGCGCGGTCTGATCTCTCCATTTTATTGATTGTGTCCATACATATATATTATATATTTTATTGAATAAATAAAGTTAGTTATCCTCGGTGATTTTACTCGATGATTTTTTTCTAACCTCAAAATTTCCATCGAGCGAAATCCAGGTAAGTATAAACTTATTTTTTCCTAAAAATTGGCTTTGAAGTGATTTCCTGAAGAAACCACTGGCTCGATTCCGGGTTTCTATACGTCACTGGAAAGATCCGTTCAAGACGCCTCGGAAAATGTACTTTCGCAAGAACAAATGTCAATTTAAAGCCCGTGACGCGTCAGCAAATAAATCTCGAAAATGGAAAAAATCGAAAAAATCAACTTTCTTAATAATCATCGTAGACCTTTATGTAATACCTTTTTTTTCATCAGAAGAACGAGATAAAACCATTTGCGTTAAAAAATTTCATCTAGAAAAGAATGCAAAAAAATTGGCAAGTCACCATGAATATTTTGAAAAAAGTCGATTTTTTCAGACTTTGAACGGCCGTAGTGGCTAAACGAAGAATCCAAATCGAACGCGGATTTCAAATCCGTGCTCGTCGGGTGCTAATTAGTGGGATTCAATTAAAATTGGCGATTTTTAATTTTTGACGAAAACTTGAAAAACTACCCAAGGGTCCCCCCTTCTTACTTTTTCGTAAAAATTGGCTTTGAAGTGATTTCCTGAAGAAACCACTGGCTCGATTCAGGGTTTCTATACATCACTGGAAAGATCCCTTCAAGACGCTTCAGAAAATGTACTTTCGCAAAAACAAATGTCAATTTGAAGCCCGTGACGGGTCAACAAAGAAAACTCGAAAATGGAAAAAATCGAAAAAATCAACTTTCTTAATAATCATCGTGAATCTTTACGTAATACCTTTTTCTCCATCAGAAGAACGAGATAAAACCATTGGCGTTAAAAAATTTCATCTAGAAAAGAATGCAAAAAAATTGGCAAGTCACCATGAATATTTTGAAAAAAGTCGATTTTTTCAGACTTTGAACGGCCGTAGTGGCTAAACGAAGAATCCAAATCGAACGCGGATTTCAAATCCGTGCTCGCTGGGTGCTAATTAGTCGGATTCCAGTAAAATTGGCGATTTTTAATTTTTGACGAAAACTTGAAAAAGTACCCAAGGGTCCCCCCTTCCTACTTTTTCCTAAAAATTGGCTTTGAAGTGATTTCCTGAAGAAACCACTGGCTCGATTCAGGGTTTCTATACGTCACTGGAAAGATCCCTTCAAGACGCTTCAAAACATCTACTTTCGCAAAAACAAATGTCAATTTGAAGCCCGTGGCGCGTCAGCAAACAAAACTCGAAAATGGAAAAAATCGAAAAAATCAACTTTCTTAATAATCATCGGAGACCTTCATGTAATACCTTTTTTTTCATCAGAAGAGCGAGATAAAACGATTGGCGTTAAAAAATTTCATCTAGAAAAGAATGCAAAAAAATTAGCAAGTCACCATGAATATTTTGAAAAAAATCAATTTTTCAGAATTTGAACGGCCGTAGCGGCTGAACGAAGAATCCAAATCGAACGCTGATTTCAAATCCGTGCTCGCTGAGTGCTAATTATTTGGATCCAATTAAAATTGGCGATTTTTAATTTTTGACGAAAACTTGAAAAACTACCCAAGGGTCCCCCCTTCTTACTTTTTCCTAAAAATTTGCTTTGAAGTGATTTCCTGAAGAAAACACTGGTTCGATTCAGGGTTTCTATACATCACTGGAAAGATCCCTTCAAGACGCTTCAGAAAATGTACTTTCGCAAAAACAAATATCAATTTGAAGCCCGTGACGCGTCAGCAAAGAAAACTCTAAAATGAAAAAAATCGAAAAAATCAACTTTCTTAATAATCATCGTAGACCTTTATGTAATACCTTTTTTTTCATCAGAAGAATTAAAGGTCGCGTTGTAATCTACAAAATGCATCAATTTTAGATGTTGAAATTTCAAAATTGCACCGGTGAGAGCTCGCGGAATCAAATAATCGAAAAACCCAATTTTTTTATTTTCGATCGTGGAATGACATTCCGTGCGAAGATTTATCAAAAAGAGTAGACGAAGTGATTAACGTTGACGCAATTGATCTAGCGTGCGTGTGGAAAAAGTTAGCGTGTTGAAATTTTCAAATTAGAATTTTGTTTTTTTCGTGATAACTCGAGAAATATTGCCGTTGGAAAGGAACGGAAAGTTTCGGGGTAATTAGCATGATCAAATGCATACGGTGAGGGTTTGAAAATAAAATTTTTTGAAAGATGACCGAAAATGTTGAAAAAAATTTTAACCTCCAAGACCCCAAAAAAATCGCTTAATTTTAATTTTATTTAAAAACCACGCTACCGATTTTTCCGTTTTATGCGTCAAATTAAAGGTCGCGTTGTGATCCACAAAACTCATCAATTTTTGATGTCGAAATATCAAAATTGCACCGGTGAGAGCTCGCGGAATCAAATTCAAAACGCTAAATAATCGAAAAACCCAATTTTTTTATTTTCAATCGCGGAATGACGATCCGTACAAAAATTTATCAAAAAGAGTAAATAAAGTGATTAACGTTGACGCAATTGATTTAGCGTGCGTGTGGAAAAAGTTAGCGTTTTGAAAATTTCAAATTCTGATTTTGTTTTTTCGTGTTAACTCGAGAAATATTGCCGTTGGAAAGGAACGGAAAGTTTTGGGGTAATTGGCATGATCAAATGCATAAGGTGAGGGTTTGAAAATTAAAATTTTTGAAAGATGACCAAAAATGTTGAAGAAATTGTAACCTCTAAGACCCCCAAAAAATTGCTTCATTTTAATTTAATTCAAAAACCACGTTATCGATTTTTCCGTTTTATACGTCAAATTAAAGGTCGCGTTGTGATCCACAAAACTCATCCATTTTTGATGTTGAAATTTCAAAATTGCACCGGTGAGAGCTCGCGGAATCAAATTCAAAACGCCAAATAATCGAAAATCTCAATTTTTTTATTTTCGATCGTGGAATGACGATCCGTGCGAAAATTTATTAAGAAGATTAGACAAAGTGATTAACGTTTACGCAATTGATCTAGCGTGCGTGTGGAAAAAGTTAGCGTTTTGAAAATTTCAAATTCTGATTTTGTTTTTTCGTTATAACTCGGGAAATATTGCCGTTGGAAAGGAACGGAAAGTTTTGGGGTAATTGGCATGATCAAGTGCATACGGTGAGGGTTTGAAAATTAAAATTTTTGAAAGATGATCGAAAATGTTGAAAAAATTTTAACCTCCAAAACCCCAAAAAAATCGCTTAATTTTAATTTTATTCAAAAACCACGTTACCGATTTTTCCGTTTTATACGTCAAATTAAAGATCTCGTTGTAATCCACAAAACTCATCAATTTTTGATGTTGAAAATCCAAAAATTAAACAATGAGAGCTTGAGGAATGCAAATCGAAAACGGCAAAAATTGTAAATGTCAACTTTTTTGTTATCCATCGTAGAATATCAAGTCATACATGAAAATGCATTAGAAAAAGATGACGAACGCGTTTACGTCTACCGTTTTCAGCTAACTTGCATAATAAACAAATTATCGGCGTTAGTTGCGTTTTTTTTTTTTTTCGAAAATCAACGTGTAGAGTTTATTGCGTGTGTGGTAATCGTCAATTTCGTGGCGTCGAGAAGGAAAAGAGTGCGGCGACTGAAAAATATGACCGCGCATTAATTAGTCCGCTCTCGTCGTAGGTAATCCGATTTTGAAATTCCGGACATTGACAGCCGCTCACTTGATCGAATTAGGATCACCGATCTCGGGGTTAGTTTTAATTAGTGACTCTGCCTCGCCCTCTCCGAAAGAAAAAAAAACGTCGATTCGTGCCTTTTCTTAGAACGCACTTTATTTCAATTTCAAAAAAAAAAATTAGTTTAAAAAAAAAGTTTTATTTTATTTTATTGTAAATAGCACAATGCCTGTGTAAACGATGTAATTGCACCAATAAACATATCTATCTATCTATCTATTTCTGTGATTTAAAAAAAGTAAAAAGTAAAAAATAAAACAATCTAAACTCGGTAAAATAAATGGAAAAACATTTGCCACAAACATGAAAAACTGATAATAAATACTTTACTAGACCAAGAAATAATTCAATACAGTTAATGTGGTTTTTTTTTCTTAATAATAATAATAATAATAATAAACTTTATTAACGGAAAAAATTCCTTTTTACAAAAAATAAGATTTATCATTTGGCAAATATTATTTTTATCAAATTGTCCGAAAGAGAAGATTCTTATGATAATCCAGTTTCTATTCCGAGTGTAATCACGCTGTAAACACCGGAGGAATTAATGGGGGAAAAAATTGTAATAAAAGTATGCGCGTCCACGACGTCCGGATCATTTACCTGTCGCAGTAAAACGCCCCATTTATTCCTGCAGGAGCTCCACTCGGATATTAAAACGATAAACACCCCGAGGAATTAAGATGCAATTTTCGCGCGTCATTAATTTGCATTTGTTTCGATCCGTTCGACATTATTCGCCGAATAGTAAGAGTGCCGTGATGGAACAGTTTCGCAAATTTTGTTTTAAAAACATTAAATTAATTAAGTTGTTGTTGTTTTAATAACTCAAATTAATCAGCAAACTTCAATGGAATTAATGGATTACACAAAAATTTACAGCAATTACGCTGATGATGGAAACGCGCGAAGACACAATCCGAGTCATTATTTTTGATTGCCTGTAATTCCCGCAAAATCCGCGCCCTGTAAATTTATCATTGGGATTAATTGGCCCCCGTGACTGTCACTTGTTTCTGTTTACAGATTTTTCAATAAATATACATCCAACAAGTTAATAAAAGCGTTTAATAAAATCGCAATTATTTATTCAGGTTTTGTTTAAGATGCTTCTGCAATTTCTTCCAGAAAATAATGTTACTTTTCAAATCCTACGTTTCGTTACTTAGATACCATCATCAACTTAATTTTTTTTTAAATAGGGACCTGTTTTTTTATTTAATTTTTGAGTAGCCTTTCACCTCCTGAAACTAACGATGCATCACACTTGTCACATTTTTTTTCCGTAGGAGTTATAAAATTTGTAAATTTGGTGGATTCGCCGGGCTCGTTATAGCAATTTGCAATTTTAAACTTTCAATCGGTGATTTTTTTACTATTTTAAGGTTAAAATTGATAAAATAAATAAACGATTATTTTCTTTCTGCGACAAGTTCGGGTTTTTATAATTTCAATTCGATCGTAAATGAGAAAATCTGACAGATAATAATAGGTTAGGTTGTCCACGTAAACAAATGAAAAAATACGCCGCGCTAAACAAATGAATAAAATTGCAGTTTCCGCGGGGGTAATGTGCAATTATGCGACGCGAGTGCTCTCTCTAAGGCCGTGTTTATCGTTACATCGAACGTAAACGCCGGCGAAAAGTGATTTTATTAAAAAAAAAAGAAGAAAAGAAACGTCGCTCGAGATTTATGAGAGAGGAATAAACGAGTAAACGGCGTGATATTGACTGTAAAATTTTAATGATTCGAAAGTTGATATAAAAATAAAGTAAAAAAACAATACGCGAGGATACATTATTTATTATTTCAAACACCTAACTACCTACTTCTTAACGTTACAAAATGTACAATTTTATTGCTCGAGTTCTTACTGTAAAAAAACGTTCTTGATTATTTTACTCATTCTAAACTGAATTCCTACTTTAGAAACTTTAAATTTATTTATTTTCTTGTGTATTTGCACTTAATTCACAATAAAAACGTACGTACGTAATTATTTTATTCCCTAAAAAATGTTTTTTTATTGACGTGTTTGTTTGTTAATTTAAAATAAAAACGAAATCAAGAAAAACTCGTGACGTACTTGATTATTTTATTCTTAAAAAAAAAATGCATTTAATTCACATTTTTTTACTTTCTTCGTTACGAAGTACGAGAAAGTATTGTGATCGTGATTTTATTTCCAAAATTTTTTTTTACGGAAATATCTTTTGGATGCCATCTCAACAATTGCTGGAAAAAAAAATTGTGTCTGTGCGCGCTCTACCTTAAAAACTAATAGAGCAATTGATATGAAACTTTGAACAGACGTCTTATTTGATAATCCGAAGAACCGGAAAGCTTTTGGTAAAATTTCGTACACCGGAAGTGGGCGTTTACCTTAACCGTTTTTTGCTTTTTCCCAATATTTTCTTAAATATGAAAAATTTCACAAAAACATTTAAACAAACTTTGAAGACAACAAAGAAATGAACATCTTTTGCTTGAAAACATTTTTCATAAAATCATTTTTATTCGAGAAAAAAAATTATTATTTTTTTAAAAATTTTGGTTTATAATTATAAAACGATAATAGTTACAGCAAATTTATATTAATAATAATTGCAGAGAATGCCAAAATGAACAACTTATAAAGGATAAGTTTTTTTCGAAATCCCTTTAGTTTTTGAGTAAACCGAGTTTTTCAATTTGAAGTATAATTTTTCCATGTTTCATAATTTTGACGTTTTAAACGTCAGTTCTATCCGAGTTTATAAAACGTTCGATGTACATTTAAAACATGATTTCAATTGAAAATAAACCATGAAAACGTAAATATAAATGGCTATGATACCATCATGTCGGAGAAAGTAACATCATGCCCACATCACCATTTTTTTCTGCGATGTTTTCATTCAAGTGCTCAAAAAAATAAAACTAACATTTTCAAAAATCCATATCCATTAAAAATTGTTGAATTTACAAAAACCAAATTAATTTTGAATAAGCGGTACTTCGACCATTGAGGATATTGTTTTAAAGAATTTTTTCTAAGCGTTTTATATTTTTTCTGCGATGTTTTCATTCAAGTGCTCAAAAAATTAAAATTAAAATTTTCAAAAATCCATATCTCCATTAAAAACTGTGGAATTTACAAAAACTAAATTTATTTTGAATATGCGATACTTCGACCATTAAGGATATTTTTTATGGAATTTTGTCTGCGCGTTTTATATTTTTTCTGGCATGTTTTCATCAAGTGCTCAAAAAAATAAAACTATAATTTTAAAAATTCATATCTCCATTAAAAATTGTTAAATTTACAGAAACCAAATTTATTTTGAATAAGCTATACTTCGACCATTTAGGATATTGTTTTAAGGAATTTTTTCTACGTGTTTTATATTTTTTCTGCGATGTTTTCTTTCAAGTGCTCAAAAAAATAAAACTAAAATTTTCAAAAATTCATATCTCCATTCAAAATTGTTAAATTTACAGAAACCAAATTTATTTTGAATAAGCTATACTTCGACCATTTAGGATATTGTTTTAAGGAATTTTTTCTACGTGTTTTATATTTTTTCTGCGATGTTTTCTTTCAAGTGCTCAAAAAAATAAAACTAAAATTTTCAAAAATTCATATCTCCATTCAAAATTGTTAAATTTACAGAAACCAAATTTATTTTGAATAAGCGATACTTCGACCATTTAGGATATTGTTTTAAGGAATTTTTTCTACGTGTTTTATATTTTTTCTGCGATGTTTTCTTTCAAGTGCTCAAAAAAATAAAACTAAAATTTTGAAAAATCCATATCTCCATTAAAAATGGTTGATTTTGCAAAAACCAAATTTATTTTGAATAAGCTATACTTCGACCATTTAGGATATTGTTTTAAGGAATTTTTTCTACGTGTTTTATATTTTTTCTGCGATGTTTTCTTTCAAGTGCTCAAAAAAATAAAACTAAAATTTTCAAAAATTCATATCTCCATTCAAAATTGTTAAATTTACAGAAACCAAATTTATTTTGAATAAGCGATACTTCGACCATTTAGGATATTTTTTTAAGCAATTTTTTCTACGGGTTTTATATTTTTTTCTGCGATGTTTTCATTCAAGTACTCAAAAAAATAAAACTAAAATTTTCAAAAATCCATATCTCCATTAAAAATGGTTGATTTTGCAAAAACCAAATTAATTTTGAATAAGCTATACTTCGACCATTGAGGATATTGTTTTAAGGAATTTTTTCTACGCGTTTTATATTTTTTCTGCGATGTTTTCATTCAAGTGCTCAAAAAATTAAAATTAAAATTTTCAAAAATCCATATCTCCATTAAAAACTGTGGAATTTACAAAAACTAAATTTATTTTGAATATGCGATACTTTGACCATTAAGGATAATTTTTATGGAATTTTGTCTGCGCGTTTTATATTTTTTCCGACATGTTTTCATTCAAGTGCTCAAAAAAATAAAACTAAAATTTTCAAAAATTCATATCTCCATTCAAAATTGTTAAATTTACAGAAACCAAATTTATTTTGAATAAGCGATACTTCGACCATTTAGGATATTTTTTTAAGCAATTTTTTCTACGGGTTTTATATTTTTTTCTGCGATGTTTTCATTCAAGTACTCAAAAAAATAAAACTAAAATTTTCAAAAATCCATATCTCCATTAAAAATGGTTGATTTTGCAAAAACTAAATTAATTTTGAATAAGCTATACTTCGACCATTGAGGATATTGTTTTAAGGAATTTTTTCTACGCGTTTTATATTTTTTCTGCGATGTTTTCATTCAAGTGCTCAAAAAATTAAAATTAAAATTTTCAAAAATCCATATCTCCATTAAAAACTGTGGAATTTACAAAAACTAAATTTATTTTGAATATGCGATACTTTGACCATTAAGGATAATTTTTATGGAATTTTGTCTGCGCGTTTTATATTTTTTCCGACATGTTTTCATTCAAGTGCTCAAAAAAATAAAACTAAAATTTTCAAAAATTCATATCTCCATTCAAAATTGTTAAATTTACAGAAAACAAATTAATTTTGAATAAGCGATACTTCGACCATTGAGGATATTGTTTTAAGGAATTTTTTCTACGCGTTTTATATTTTTTCTGACATGTTTTCATTCAAGTGCTCAAAAAAATAAAACTAAAATTTTCAAAAATTCATATCTCCATTAAAAATTGTTAAATTTACAAAAACCAAATTTATTTTGAATAAACGATACTTCGACCATTTAGGATATTTCTTTAAGCAATTTTTTCTACGGGTTTTATATTTTTTTCTACGATGGTTTCATTCAAGTACTCAAAAAATTAAAACGAAAATCTTCAAAAATCCAAATCTCTATTGAAAATTGTTGGATTTACAAAAACCGAATAGGTTTTGAATTAGCGGTACTTCAGCCATTGCGAATTATTTCATATGGAATTTTGCCTGCATTTTTATATTTTCAATTTTATATTTTTTTCTGCGATGTTTTTGTTCAAGTGTTGAATTAAAAAATTAAAATTCAAATTTTCAAAAGGATTTTTGTACATTAAAAATATCATTTCAATTGAAAATGTGCCTTGAAAGGCATTACACCATCAAAATCGGAGAAAGTAACATGATGGCCACATCACCATTTTTTTTATTGACGTGTTTGTGTGTTAATTAAAAAAAAAAAACTTGTGACGTACTTGATTATTTTATTCTTAAAAAAAATTGCATTTAATTCACTTTTTTTTTATTGACGTGTTTGTGTATTAATTTAAAAAAAAATATCGATTATTCCGTTTGAAGGGGTGTCGACTTTCTATTGTTTTTCGATTAAAGCGCGATTTTTAGCGCACGGGCGTTAATCCGCTTAAGTCGACGCCGCTGTATTAACCTTAATCCAATTAAATTTCGGACGATAATTGGCGTCAGATGAGGTGAAGCATTGATCCGATTATCGGCAGCAAATTTTACATTTTACGCTCCCGCGGGACGTCCACGCCTTCTTTCTGGATGAAAAAATTTATGCGTTTTATTGATGGAGTGTTTGCGGAAATCCTGGCGTTTGTTCGACTGTTTGGGTTGTTAGATTAGGGTCCATCTCAACTGTTTGGATTGTAAAATTAAATACAACGGAGCCCACCCACCACTTTACAGGACCCGATCACCACTTTATAGGGCCACCCATCATCCTATGAGGCCCACCCACCACTCTACGGAGCCCACCCACCACTCTACCGAGCCCACCCACCACTCTACGGAGCCCACCCACCACTCTATGAGACCCACCCACCACTCTATAGAGCCCACCCATCACCCTTCGAATTTACAACACCTGTAACACCTTTTTTGTGATTCAAATTTTCCTTGATCAAAGGGAGAGTTCGCGTGTGATTTTCTTGAAATTTCTTCAAGTGATGTGTTTATATTTTTGGGGCATCTTAAGGAAGGATCGATTTTGAGTAGATTTTGAAAATTTCACGCCGGCAGCAATTGTTTTTGTATTTATTATTTAACGATTAATTCGTTCAAATTTTGCTTGATCCAGGGGAGAGTTCGCGGGGGATTTTCTTAAAATTTCTTCAAGTGATGTGTTTATATTTTTAGGGCATCTTAAGGAATGATAGATTTTGAGTAAATTTTGAAAATTTCACGCCGGCAGCAATTGTTTTTGTATTTATTATTTGACGATTCTCTTGGTGAATGTTTTTTTTTTCGTGTCACATTTAGGTGGTGAAGTTTTCCAGTTATAAAATTAGGGAACAATGGGGAGCGAATGAATGAATAAATGAGTAAATTGGGGAAAGTTTGTACGTCGGCATAAATGCGTGTGTAACAGGTTAATACAGGGGCGGAAATAATTTGGATTTAGCTGGTGGAAAATCCGGAGTTTCCTGTTCTAATCGTCCCTCCCGTGCACAACGGATGCTTACATGTAATTCCGAATTGTTTAACATGTAACAGACAATGTAAATGTATCTTTACAATGATTAATAAATGCACAACTGATTCTGAATCATTTAACATGTAATTCCAGTGAATGTATCCACTATAATAATTAATAAATGCAGTTTTCATCGTTGAAAAATAAATATTAAAACAATTACTATCAACTTGAAATTTTCAAAATGTACTCAAAATCGATCCTTCCTTAAGATGCCTTAAAAATATAAACACACCCCTTGGAAAAATTTCAAGAAAATCCCACTTGAACTCTCTTAAAGTAGTGTTCTAGATTTTTCAAAATAACCGGTAATAAGGACGTAAAAGAATAAAAACCAAAATTATAAATAAACAGTGTGATATTAACTAAGTAAAAGAGTGTTTTATTTAATTAAAAATGTATCACGAAGTAAGTGCCGCCAACCTCAACCAGTTCAAAAAATTATTGGTTTTATTTTTTTTTTAATCATCGAATAACTTTTAAAGCAAATAATTTCGTGACAAGTGTGATACATCATTAGTTTTGGGAGGTGACAGGCTACCCAAAAATTAAATAAAAAATCCAGGTCTGTATTTAAAAAAAATAAGTTGATGATGGTATCTAAGTAACGAAACGTCGTACATGAAAAATAAAATTATCGTCTGGTAGAGCTTATAAAAGTGTCTTAAGGAAGTGCTCTCGATTTTTCAAAATAACTAATAATAAAGTTGTAAAAAAATAAAAACCAAAATTGAATTTTCGGTTTTTTTCGAATATCTCCGGAAATATTCGGAATATTTTAAATTATTAATTAACATTAAAATGCCTCCATTTAACCAACCCTCCATCTCTTACAGTTACCGAGATAGCTATGCTAATTCATCGAATTTGTAACACCTTGTATAAAAAAGTATATTAAAAATTTCAAAATTGATAACACCTTATGCATCGAATTTACAACACCCTGTATGAACAAAA
The DNA here is from genome assembly GCA_910593695.2 of Ocypus olens. Classification (NCBI taxonomy): domain Eukaryota; kingdom Metazoa; phylum Arthropoda; class Insecta; order Coleoptera; family Staphylinidae; genus Ocypus; species Ocypus olens. Next base: position 1,944,856 of record OU343055.1, on the reverse strand, counting down.
TATAATAGAAATTTTAAAATTGATGACACTCCATGCATCCAATTTACTTTATGCATCGAATTTATAACACCCTGTGTAAAAAATATACGAAATGCATCGAATTTGTAACACCCTGTATGTATATTTAATATTTCAAAATTGATGTCACTTGTATAAATACTTAAAATTTCAAAACTGAGTTTTTGGATAACCAGTTAACACTTTATGCATCGAATTTGTAACACCCTGTATAAAAAAAATATACTTAAAATTTCAAAATTAATGACACTTTATGCATCGCATTTACAACACCCTGTATGAACACAATACACTTGAAATTTTAAAATTGATGACACTTCATGCATCCAATTTGTAACACCCTGTATAAAAAAAATATACTTACAAAATTTCAAAATTGTTGACACTTTATGCATCGAATTTATAACAGCCTGTGTGAACGAAATATACTTAAAATTTCAAAATTGATGACGCTTTATACATCGAATTTGTAACACCCTGTATAAAAAAAATATACTTACAAAATTTCAAAATTGTTGACACTTTATGCATCGAATTTATAACAGCCTGTGTGAACGAAATATACTTAAAATTTCAAAATTGATGACGCTTTATACATCGAATTTGTAACACCCTGTATAAAAAATTTACTTAATGCATCGAATCGAATTTATGCATCGATTTTATAACACCCTGTATGAACCAAATATACTTGAAATTTCAAAATTGATGACTCTCTATGCGTCGAATTTGTAACATCCTGTATAAAAAAGAATACTTAATGCACCGAATTTGTAACACCCCGTATAAATACTTCACATTTCAGAACTGATGTCACTTCCGGTGAAACCGAAAGTTTTTGGACTTTATGCATCGAATTTGTAGCACCCTGTTTAAAAAAAATATACTTACAAAATTTCAAAATTGTTGATACTATGCATCGAATTTGTAACACCCTGTATAAAAAATATACTTAAAATTTTAAAATTGATGACACTATGCATCGAATTTATAACAGCCTGTGTGAACGAAATATACTTAAAATTTCAAAATTGATGACGCTTTATACATCGAATTTGTAACACCCTGTATAAAAAATTTACTTAATGCATCGAATTTGTAACACCCTGTATGAATACTTATCATTTCAGAATTGATGTCACTTCCGGTGAAACTGAAAGTTTTTAGATGACCAGTAAACACTTTATGCATCGAATTTGTAACACCCTGTATAAAAATATATACTAAGAAAATTAAAAAAATAATAAAATACTTTAAAAAAATATATAATTAAAATTTCTAAATTGATTACACTTTACGAATCGAATTTATAACACCCAGTATAAAAAGATATCCTTAAAATTTCAAAATTGATGACACTTTATGCATCGAATTTGTGACGCCCTGTATAAAAAATATACTTAAAGTCCATTTTAAAATTGATGACACTTTATGCATCCAATTTTTAACACCCAGTATAAAAAAAACCTAAATTTCAAAATTGATGACACTTTATGCATCGAATTTATAACACCCTGTATGAAAAAATATACTTAAAATTTCAAAATTGATGACACTATATGCATCGAATTTGTGACGCCCTGTATAAAAAATATACTTAAAGTCCATTTTAAAATTGATGACACTTTATGCATCCAATTTTTAACACCCAGTATAAAAAAAACCTAAATTTCAAAATTGATGACACTTTATGCATCGAATTTGAAACACCCTGTATAAAAAATATGCTTAAAATCCATTTCAAAATTGATGACACTTCATGCATCGAATTTTTATTAACACCCTGTATGAAAAAATATACTTAAAATTTCTAAATTGATGACACTATATGCATTGAATTTGTAACACCCTGTATAAAAAATATACTTCAAATTTATTTCAAAATTAATGACAGTTTTTGCATCAAATTTATAACACCCTGTATAAAAAATATACTTAAAATTTCTAAATTGATGACACTATATGCATCGAATTTGTAACACCCTATATAAAAATATACTCAAAATTTATTTCAAAATTAATGACAGTTTACGCATCGAATTTGTAACACCCTGTATAAAAAAAAAACTTAAATTTCAAAATTGATGACACTTTATGCATCGAATTTGTAACACCCTGTATGTATACTTAACATTTCAAAATTGATATCACTTCCGGTGAAACCGAAAGTTTTTGGATTACCAAAGTAAACAATAATTTGCTTTTAGTATTCAATTTATTCAATTTCAAATTGATAAAAAAAAACGTTAGGGTGAGCGTATTTTGTGTTACACCCGGTATATACGGAACATTTTTCTTCACCCCTCTCACCATTGGTATCGTGTACAGTAGCAATAATATAAAGTTAAATAAATTCGAAGAAATGTTCCATTTTAAAAATTAAATAAAAAAACTTTGGTTTTCAAAATAGACACAATTTTTTTGTGTTACACCCGGTATACACAAATCGTTTTTCTTCATCCCTCTTATCATTGGTATCGTGTACAGTAGCGGAGATATAAAGTTGATTGAATCCGAAGAAATGTTCCATTTTAAATATTAAATAAAAAAACTTTGCTTTTGAAAATATACATAATATTTTTGATACACCCTGTATATACAAATCGTTTTTGTTCATCCTTCTCATTAGTGGTGTCGTGTACAGTAGCAGACATAAAGTTGATTAAATTCGAAGAAATGTTCATTTTAAATATTAAATTTAAAAAAACTTTGGTTTTCAAAATTCACGCACATTTATTTTTAATTTCGTTGTAACTCCATTTCTTTGACAGATAATTCAATGAAATTTCGTGCACGACCTAAATAGCATCCGACGAATATAATGGTGTTGTCAAATTTCAAATAGAGCATACAGTTTTTCAGTTACAGCGTCCAATTTTTATTTTTATTTTGGCAACCATGTTGGATTTTTTTTAAGAGCTGAAAAAATAATTTAAATTCATGTATTTGAAAAACATTAATTTTCACGTGGGTTATTTATTTTGAAATACCGAAAAATTAGAAATTTTGAAAACCCAAAAAATGAAAAAAACATTTTTCTGAAATATCGAAAAATTATAAATTTCGAAAACCCAAAAAAAGAAAAACAAAAAAATTAAATAAATTAAAAAAAATTACTATAACATCAAATCGGAGAAAGTAACATGATGGCGCCATATTATCATGTTTTTTTAATCGTGCACTTCATAATGGAAAGTGTTCAGTTTTTCGGTACCTCAACATTTAATTAACTTTAACGAAACTATCGGGCAAAAAACAATAAACGTTAAGAGTGCGGTGACTCGCACAGACTTTTTTAAAATTACTGTTTCAGAATATTTTCAGCTGTAATTCACGAACGGCACTGATAATTACGCGATAATTTTGACAAAAATTCCCGAAAACTTGTTACTTGCTTAAAGCAACACATTTGAGGGTATTTTCGTTAAAATTATAAGCATTTATCATTGTTCGAGGTGCATTCATTAATTAAGATAATTTCTATTTCAAAATTTAAAAAATGTCATTGGCTGTGACGGACACATATGTAGCTATTTATATTATATTTATTTAATTTATTTAAATTGGCTTGAATTGATTGAGTTGTTAAGCTCTCGTCGGCAGGATGCGATAAGCTCCCGTGGTGAGGATGCGATAAGCTCCCGTCGTGAGGATCCGATAAGCTCCCGTCGGCAGGACGCGATAAGCTCCTGTCGTTAAGTCGTTAAGTAAACAGTACAAGCAAACAGTGATCGTCGGTATAATTGTCGCTCGTTGCATTCCTTTTGATTATCGGTGACATCGGCGACTCGTGGATAAGACAGATGCCGCTACTTACCCTTAAACCGCTGATACTTTCCTTACTTTCCTCAATCCATTGGCAAGAATGATGAAAACAGCAAATCAACTTTCGGACGAATGGTGGTTCAATTTATTTAACTCAATTGGTGATGATTTTAAGCGGAGGTTAATTAAATATTTATAACGTTATATTTATAGTTTCAATTTTATTTTATATTATTATACGTGTTAAGTGTTAACAGCTATTTTATTTTAAAGTAATTATTTTTGTTACTTTAATTATAATTCAATTTTTGTTAAAAGGGATCTCCCGTTAATAAATATTCTTCCGTAGCCTCATCATCGAACTTCCACCGCTGGAACGTTGATAATTCACACGTACGTGCAATCCAGCCCGCATAGACCGGCCCGTTCCAATCCCGCGCGACGGAGTGTGCGTGTGAATGTAGCAACATCGTTCCTTCCAAAAACGTACACTTTTCGTTTCGCTCTTGGCGCGCGGGATTAGTTCCAGCGGTAACTTCTTACCAAGTGCTTGGAGCGAGAACGGATGATCAAATTGTGTCCACCTTTGCTCAACACGACTGGAACGCCACGTTCCGCGCGCTGGAGCGCGAACGAGCGCACGTGTGAATGGCTTTGTGGATAGAAAAAAAAGCCAAATGGAGAATAAAAAGAGGTCACCTTTTATTCTATGAAGTGTACACCATCAGTCAGTCAGTATAATATTTACATTTTACACTTACTTATATACAGCGTGTTGCAATAAACCCTGAAACGTTTTACGCCGCTCCATCATATTACGTATCAAAAAAAATTTAAATTCCGCGCAATAAGGCAAAACGTTAAACGTTAGCTGCACACGAACAAGCGTGCTGATGATTAATTAAATTTTATCTACATTCGGTGCAATGCAGCTAAGGTTCGAGCCTTTGAAGAAAAAAAAAACAATGTAACAACAGGGTCGTATTCCGGGGGTTTCGAGTTCTTTAATCCTTCTTGCAGTGGTAGCAGGAGCAGCTGACGGCGCTCTTGAAGGTGAGCGTGCGCAGGCCGTCGACGCAGAAGACGCGCGCCTCTATGGTCTCGGTGTCCATGATGTTGCAGCACTGGCCGACGGAGGTGACGGGCTGCGCGGGGCTCGACTTCGGGCCGGAGGGCACGGCCCAGCTCTCGCAGTAACCGCGGCACGCGTTCGTCTTCATGTGGAACTCGACGCAGTCGGGTATGCTGATTTTTCTGGTGTGCCCTGTAGAAAATTTAAAAAAAAACACAAAACACGAAAAGTCATTTATTTATTTATTTACGGTCAAATGTTTACAACAAAAATATAATAATCTTATACAGCATGCATACATGTAAGTTAAAGTAAACTAAAATAAATTAAATAATAAAATCAAATTAAATAAATAAAGCTAAGGTGTGAGCCACATAATTTTGTTTCTGGGTTGGCCATGCCTGAGAGAGAAAAACATAGCAGTCAAGTCTGAGATTAATTCATTTTTTTAAATCTAATTTAACCGTTTTAGTGCCGACAATTTTTTTGTGGGTATACCGTAAATTTCCAAAGAAAAATGTGCAGTTTTAATGATTTTATGTTGTTAGGAAAAACATAAGAAGCGCCATAGCGCTCGCGGCACTTTTGACAGGTGTATGCAGCGACGCGGTGGCGCTGCTCGGCACTATAACGGTTAGTAGTCTCATGACGTAATAATATGCGACATACGTCATTTATCTCACAGCCAACTCTGAAGCAAAATTTTTCTTTTTTTTTTTAAGGACGGGAATTCGGGTTGAGGAAGTGCGGATAATTTTTGAATTGGCTTAAGCATCTAGGCTATTTTTAATAATGAATGGGACATACACTAAACATCCATGGACCCGCACGGCCACTTCTTCGTTCTGAAAAAGTGACCGCACGGATGGGATTCGAACCCACGACCACGAGGCCCGCGAGCAGGAGCTCTACTCACTAGGTCACCGCGGCTCCCTACAAAATTTTGTGGCTCACACGATATTGATAATGGACACTTGGTGTTCGGAAATGCACATTAAGCTAAATAAACAAATTTGCGAAGCAAGGATATTATTTAAACAATCATATTAATCTATTGCGGTTTGTTACGATTTTCACAAGCTTTTTTTTAAACGCTTCCAAAGTAAATTTTATAACTCAACAATTGAAACAGCGGTGATATGAGTGTTTTGTTATTTCAGAGGATTGCTCTATTATTTTTCAACAATATTTTCAATGAAAATCATTGTTGACACAAAATGAATCCGCGAATCCGGGAATCCAATTATTGTTAAACGAATTTGGAAAGGCATTATTGCGTCATTTTATGTTTGCAAAACAATATTAATGATTTATCGATGTACTCGCAAAATGAAATAATCGGGGGACACATGGTAAGTGATGCACTTTTTTGTGTTGTTTTTTTAGCCATCTGTCACTGCCGATTTTTTGGTGCGTATTATCGAGAATTTTTTTATGAACGTCACGAATGTGAATCCCGACGAGTGCGAAGCAGGAGTTGCATTTCCGAGGATTGGGATTTATAAAAAAAATTAAAGATCAAAAATGTCAATTTTGACGTTTATAATTTTTACAACATTAAAACAACGATTTTGAATAACAAGCGGTGATACTGTTTATCATTTCAATTTCAATCCTTTTACGACAATTTTCAAATTGTCCGGTAAATTCACATGTTAATTTTAATACACCAGCGGCGTTATTAAATATGCGTATTTTTTGTGCTAATAAATATACGATATGGTTTTTATTCAGAATAGAATATGCTTCGGACAAAAATATTTTACACGCCGTTTATTAAAATCCCCAATGTAATAATAACAATAATATATATATTAATATATAAACTCCGCGCCTGCTAATTAATGTCACTTATTATTTATTCATATTTTAATCATTTCCTCGGATTTATTTTGATGCGCATTAATAATCGTCGAATAATTCGGGCGGTTCGCGGCATTAACGTAATTGTTTATAACAATAACAAGAGGACCGTCCCCGGGGGCCATTAAAACGTCCCCCGTAATTTCGGGAGAGATGTACAAATTGAATTCCAAACAAGTCGACCGTTTCTCACATTGTTCCCGACCTGAACTCAATTTAATTCTAGTAATTAAATTTCGAACGCGCTTTATTACATCATCCAAAACAATTATTCGGAAATGAAAGATTGCAAATTTACGCAAAATGTTTATACTGCATTATAAGGACATAAAAATAATAATAAATAGGTCGATAGCTAGGACGGACCAACCCCTAAAACTTTTAAATGGTATACAGGGTTGGGCAAGACAACGGATTTCTGGCAAGTACGTGAGCCGTGTACAAAATGCACGGCGCGCTCTGCAATACAAACTAAATCAGGCGCGATCCGGCGAGAACACGGCATCACCGAACGAACTGATGGAGTGGACTCGCGGTTCTCGCGCAGTCGACGTTGTTTACACCTACTGCGTCTTCTCCGTGAACAGACTATAGCTGTCAAATATTTAAGATGAAAAATCAATCATTGTTTGCGCCGGTTTAGGTATTCTATGGTCTATTCGCGGAGAAGATGCAATCGGTGTAAACACAAACACGAGGGCGGTGTACAAAATGCACGGCGCGCTCTGTAATCGAAACTGCCACAAAATACAAACTGAATCAGGCGAGAACTCGCATCACCGAAAGGACCAATCGTATGCGTGCGATGAAGAAAAAACCTTTTCATACTATCAAATCGGAGAAAGTTACATGACGGCCACATATACTAAACACGTAAACATATTTCGCTCTTGATACACAAATAACAATTAGATTTTTCACATAGGTGAACTTACCGACTTTGTGGCATCCCGGCTTCTGCCAGCCATCTTTGGCGTACACGGACGTGGACAGAAACGCGTTGGACAGAGAAACGGCGGCTATTAAAAACCACCAGGTCAGCATTCTGTAAAGACAACATAAGACAACTGCATTCATACAAGTTATACGAAGAGGACGATGAAGGGAAACAAAATCGCAAGTTAAAATGCAATTAATACTTTCTAGTTCGAAAGTATTAATTTCTCAGGGGTATTATAAAAAAATATAACAAACTCTTTCGGATCGATTGGCTACAGACAGCCTTTTGCTGTTATCATAAATAACTAGTTATTTAAACGGTTATTTAGTAACCGTTGTTTAAACTAACAATTACTATTACCATTGTGGGGTTACTTGGAGCAAGGAAAGTCTGAGGATCAAGGCAGTTATAAGGAAAACCAGTTTTCGTTACCCATGATATGGATATACAGGGTAGGGCAACGCATACGACGCGGTTATTTTAAGGAAAACCATGCAACTTCGTGTTATATTTTTCGAATGGATAGATGTAGGACAGTTGTATGCACAATTTAAAATTATTACCAGATATACAGGGTGTTACACAAAAAAGATACACATCAAAGTTATGTTTTTTTTTTAATGGAACACCCTGTATTTTTTGTCATTTTTTAATTCTAGGGAACAAATAAAGGTGAGTTACTTCAATATTCCCTATACCTACCGTTTTCCGTTTTCGAAATATTTGTTGAAATGTATGGTCCAGGTGAAATTTTATTTTTGCCCCAGTGATTGACCATTACAGTCATTTCTATTGTTTGGTTGAAGGTTCGAACTACAGCGCCAACCATGATTTAGTATAAAAAAATATACAGGGTGATAAAAAAAACGTGGTAGAAAATCTTAACTTATAAAGTTGAATAACTTCGTTTTTTCAAATGGCACACCCTGTATTTAGTAACGTATTATCACGTCAGATTATAATAATTATTATTGATATGAAAATCACCAAAAACAAGAAAATTATTGAGATTAGAAACAGAGAACCCAAATACAATCTGAAAGAGAATTGGATTCTAAGTGAGAATACGTTACTAAATACAGGGTGTGCCATTTGAAAAAACGAAGTTATTCAACTTTATAAGTTAGGATTTTCTACCACGTTTTTTTATTACCCTGTATAATTATTTATACTAAATCATGGTTGGCGCTGTAGTTCGAACCTTCAACCAAATGATAGAAATGATTTTAATCGTTCAACGTCAATCACTGGGGCAAAAATAAAATTTCACCCAGACCATGCATTTCAACAAATCTTTAAATATTTCGAAAACGGAAAACGATAGGTATATGGAATATTGAAGTAACTCACCTTTATTTGTTCCCTAGAATTCAAAAATTACAAAAAATACAGGGTGTTCCATTAAAAAAAACATTACTTTGATGTGTATCTTTTTAATGGGACACCCTGTATAATTGGTAATAATTTTAAATTGTGCATAACACTGTCCTACATCTATCCATTTGAAAAAAATAACACGAAGTTGCATGGTTTTCCATAAAACGACCGTATCGTATGCGGTGCCCCACCCTGTATATAAAAAAAATAATAATAACGATTTTTTTTACGTCTGTACACATACATTAAACGTGAATAAAGTTCCTGTTCTCTCTTTGAGGAATTCTTCGTATAAGAATTGAGTTTTTTTTTTTAATTTAACACCAAGACGTTGAACCATCAAATAACTAGTTATTTAAACGGTTATTTAGTAACCGTTTTTTTTAACTAATGGCTCCTATTATCACAAACGAACTAGTTATTTCAACGGTTATCTAATGACCGTTATTTGAAGTAATCTGAGCAAACTTTATCCAGTAACTTTTTGTAAAAAAGTGAATCTTAGATTCGAATTGAATTTTCCCTATTTTTGTATATATTTTCAACGTTAATAAAATTAGAAAATTGTAATTAACAAATAGTTTTATTATCTGATTAACAAAGATTTTTTGTCGTTTGTCGTGAACATTACGAAAATTCAAAGGTGGCACATAAAAATTAAAAGTTTATTTTGCGTTACTCAGTTTTTCATTTAATTCTATTCAATATTTGTTTCGGGTGCCCTCCTTGGAAACCCTCTGGATCCGCCCACGCGTGAAATTAACACAAAATTAAAAAACCGCCGTTTTATCTTTTTTCATGTTTCTAACGTAACAATCTGGAAAATTTAATGCAATTTGAAAATTGAAAATTTTTGTGAAAAAAATGGCACGATTTCAAAGTCCAAAAATTTAAAATTGCGATTTTGTTCTTCTTTTTCTCTCGAACGCGCTGTCCAATTTTGAAGATTCAAACGTCAAAATATGGCAAATTTCAGGTAATTTCAAAACGGATTTTGAAATTGCACTCCAGTGTTGCTAACTAACAGGACAAAATAGTTACCTTTTCCGCCAAAAAAATGCAAAATGCCGAACGCATTATTCGATTTTAATGATTTAAACGTCAAAATATGGCAAATTTAGTGCGATTTTAAAACGGGTTAGAAATTGTTTTCGTATAATTAACACCAAATGAATTGCCTGTAATTCTCAAAGAGTACAGAATACTAAATTAAAATCAAATGTTACCCTTATTACGTGCATGTTTCATCAAGTTAATGTACTTATACATTCTTCATATTTTCAATTAAACTCAATTTAATTTTGTTATTGTAACTGTTGTTAATTTGTTCCACTGTGACGTGTTTAATTTAGGGAAAGCTACATAACTGTATTATGTTTTGTTTTAATTGTTTTACTGAATTAAATAAATTAGTTTATTATTATTATTATTATTAAGTAAGTAGCATCAACGGTATTAATTACATTTAGAGAGTGTTTCGAATCAAACGCAAAGGTGTTATGATGACGAAGAAGAGGACCGTTCAGTTTTAAGTTAAGGGTGTTACAAGATAACATTGTTGTTTTCGATTTTTTTTTGTTCTCTAATCGCTATTGGATTAATGAATTAAGGCCGCACGCGTGACTGGAGTCGGCCGATAATTGATCGAAACGGGGACACAGGAAAATATGAAAATTGGCAATCGGACAAATGCGACGTGCCGTAGTAACGCAAAGGACGGTGGTAATTATTACCTTTGCGGCGCCTAATTGATCAAAAAAAAACTAGATTATGGGCTTTCAGGATATGGAAATTTTATTATCGATCCACAGAAAATAACAGTGGAGAATTAAAAGCGTTGATATTTTGAGAGAAATTAGATAAAACGAAAACACGACTACAAAAGGTGCGCACGTAATTATTCCATTCCATATTTCGTCCAATATTAAGCGTATTGTTATGTTATAGTTTTTAATTAGAATAGTATTATTATCATATGTATCTAAATTTTAATTTTTCCCAGTAACTGGATATTTTTCTGTTGCGAAATGTACAAATAAATAAATAAATGAACCAACAAAAAAAAATGAAAAAAAAGAAAGCATTGAAATTTGAAGAAAAATTAAATAAAACGAAAACACGACTACAAAAGGTGTGCAAGTAATTGTTTTAATGAATCTACACAAAAAAAATTTTAAAATATTTATAACAGTTTTGAGTGATTGTTTCTTAATAAATTTCCATTGAAAAACGGGATATTTTAAGAGTGAAACGTTCATTTCTAAAACCTAACCTAGAAAAAAAACGCTGTCAGCGGTGACAGTTAAAATAAATAATAGAACCCTCATCAATGATTACTTCCCACCCTAGGGAGAGAAAAGTATTTTTGATGGGCGTATTTCTCTCACGATTTCGACGGCTGAGAAATCGACTTTGTGAAAAAACAAAGTTTCATTATAATGCTTAATGCGATGTTTCACTTACGTATGCATCTGTATTTAATTTTATTTTATTTTATTTGTTACTTCAATTGCTATTATATTACCCTGTTAATGGATCTTGATATCTGTTGGGAAATAAATATTATTATTATTATTATTATTGTAACACCACTATATATTGATATTTTAAGTGTTTTACGTCGAATTTAAATCAAATAAACGAAACAAACATATTTCCTTGTAATGTATAATAATAATAATAACTTGAGTAAAGCTCACTTTTTGCAGATGCATTAAATATGTTTTATAGGTTCATAAAATATTTCGTCTTCATTACATTTATGTATAATAATAAACTTGTATGTGTGTAAATCTCGGTACGAAATGCAGATGGTGGTGTAAGCAAACAATCCGTACCTTCCCCAGTTTTAGAATTGTTTTGACTTAATTACAAATATGTGATCATTTTACATAAAAAATTAAATTCTAGGACCATTGCACCAAACTCCTTCTGTAAAACATCGCCGAATTAGTCGCGCAAATTGAGAATTTATTGTTCTTTGAAAATCAATAAAAATAAAAAAAATGGTGATGTGGCCATCATGTTACTTTCTCCGGCTATATATTTACATTTTCATGGGTTTATTTTCAATTGAAATCATATTTTAAATGTACATCGAGCGTTGCGTAAACTCGGATGAAACTGACGTTTAAAACGTCAAAATCATGAAAGATGAAAAAATTATACTTCAAATTCAAAAACTCGGTTTACTCAAAAACTAACGAGATTTCGAAAAAAACGTATTCTTTAGAAGTTGTTCATTTTGGCATTTTCTACAATTATTATTCACATAAATTTGCTGTAACTATTATCGTTTCATAATTATAAACCAAAAATTTTAAAAAAATAATACATTTTTTTTCTCGAATAGCAATGATTTTATAAAAAATATTTTCAAGCAAAAGATGTTCATTTCTTTGTTGTCTTCGATGTTTGTTTAAATGTTTTTGTGATATTTTTCATATTTAAGAAAATATTGGCAAAAAACAAAAAACAGTTATGGTAAACGCCCACTTCCGATGTACGAAATTTTACCAAAAGCTTTTCAGTTCTTCGGATTATCAAATAAGAGTGAGTGTTTGTCTGTGTGCGCTGTATCTCAAAAACTAATAAAGCAATTGATATGAAACTTTGAACATACATCTTATTTAATAATCCGAAGAACTGAAAAGCTTTTGGTAAAATTTCGTACACCGGAAGTGGGTGTTTACCGTAACTGTTTTTTGTTTTTTGCCAATATTTTGTTAAATATGAAAAATATCACAAAAACATTTAAACAAACTTTGAAGACAACAAAAAAATGAACATCTTTTGCTTAAAAACATTTTTCATAAAATCATTTTTATTCGGAAAAGAAATTTATTATTATTTTTTTAATTTTTGGTTTATAATTATCAAACGATAATAATTATTAATCATAATTGTAGAGAATGCTAAAATGAACAACTTATAAAGAATACGTTTTTTTCTAAATCCCTTTAGTTTTCGAGTAAACTGAGTTTTTGAATTTCAAGTATAATTTTTCCATGTTTCATAATTTTGACGTTTTAAACGTCAGTTTCATCCGAGTTTTCATCGATGTACATTTAAAAAATGATTTCAATTGAAAATATACCATGAAAACGTAGTAAATATAAATGGCTATGATACCATCAAGTCGGAGAAAGTAACATGATGGCCACATCACCATTTTTTTATCATAACGACCGCGGTCCGTTAAGAGCTGTCGTAAGCGCGGCCGTTATAATCGGGTGAATATAAACTTTGTAAAGTCACTGCCACTGAAATTGTATTTTCTGAAAAAAAATTTGAATATCGAAAAATATTATGCAATACACGTCCGTTAAAGCCTTTACGGCCTTGCCACTTTTAATCTGGTAAATATAAACTTTAAAAAGTCACCGTCACTAATTGAGATATTGAATTTTCTGAAAAATTGTTTTGAATAACGAAAACTGTTATACAATACACGTCCGTTAGAGCCTTTACGGCTTTGCCATTTTTAATCTGGTAAATATAAACTTTATAAAGTCACCGCCACTTAGTGCGAAATTGCATTTTCCAATTTTCTTTTTAATATCCAAAACTATAATTCAACACACGTCCGTTAGAGCCTTTACGGTCTTGCCAGTTTTAATCGGGTAAATGTAAACTTTATATACTAACTGAGAAATTGTATTTTCTGAAAAATTGTTTTGAATATCGCAAACTACACGTCCGTTAGGGCCTTTACGGCCTTGTCGGTTTTATTACGCAAACTTTCAACACAGAACAGAAATTAAATTAACATCACATTTACGTATAATAATAAATCTGTGTGTTTAAATCTCACTATGAAATGCAGTTGGTGGTGTAGGCAACAACAAGTCAACACAGAACAGAAATTGAATTAATTGAGCAAAGTTATCTCGTTATCGGGCCAATTAAACGGAGATGCAAAAGAGTCCGGAAACGGGGGAGCGCGAAGGGGGGTGTTTAATTGGTCGTGTGGGGGTGGGGGGTGGGAAAAGGGTGGGGGGGCTCGAAGAGAGAAGCGGTGCGTACTCACCTGAGCTAGGGGGCGACGGGCGTCGCGTGCAGCACCACCAGCGTCGGTGTCGGGGTGTCGAATGGTGAACTCCGGCGTCCGCCGCCGGCGTCGGTCTTTATCTAACGGACGGCCCCCTCCACACATGCACCTCTGACGACGACGGTGTGCCGCCACCGCCGCCGCCGCCGCCGCCTCCACACGGCCACCCTCATTTCGTATTCAACTTCTTACGACGACGACGACGACGCGCTCGATCGTCCCCCTGAAAATACTTCATTAACGGCAACACAGATACAAATATTAATCAACCAGGAATAAATCTGTACTTACTTTTATTAATAGCAAACATTAACGATAATTGTTACGAAGGCACATTAATATTCCTTTTTTAGCTTGTAATAATTTTTTTCTTCAATTCAAATTAATTATGAATTACCATACGTAGTAACAGTCGCAAACATTATCTTTATTAACACGTTAAACCATGTGCACAATTTTAGACCACATGGCCCAAATTAACATCCTAAGAAGATGATGGTTGTGACCGTTACTATGTGGTAGTCCATTGTTAGGTAACTTTGAATTAAACAATAAATAGTGGTAAAAAAGCGTCGAAAGTTGTTTAATTCAGAGTTACCTAACTTCCCGGCGAATCCACCATACATTCAATTCACAAATGAACCACCAAGAAGTAAAATCGCGCGGGTTTAAGAAGTCAAACACATAATAAATAACATGGAGAGTAAGTACGAGTTACAAACGTGTAAAATGCGTTTGTAAGATCGTAAACGAAAGACAAGAAAAGCGTTTCAAACAAATACCTAACGAGTCTGGGAATGAAGGGCAGGTTAGGAAGGAGTGGATGGGTGAGAGATAGGTCTGTTTTGTGGTGAAGATGCGTGGGATCATTGTATGACTGTGTCTGCAAAGGATTGAATCAGCAATGAAGTAGGAACTTGAAGGTTTTGTGAGGAAGTTGGCTACACCTTATTGAACTTCACCTGCTCTGCTTGTATTATATCTGTAAAAACGTTTTTTTTCAATAAAGATAGTTTATTATTATAATCATAAGTGGTGAAGGGATAGAGGTGTGCAAACTATTGGTGCACTAGATGCAGAGTTGCGCCAAGCACTCGAGGCGTGTTGCGCAGTGACCATCTTAAACTCAATTGCCTCGCGTTCTCCGATTACTCACTCTCACTCTGCGCAAACTTTACCCCCACGCGTCTTGAGTGTATTACTATAACTAGGTCTGGTGGTGATGGAAAAACGTTGCGTTGCGGATGTAAAGTAAATTTTGCCTTCATTGAATTTATTTAAACAGAATTATAAAAAATATAACAGACACTAATTAAATACATATAAGATTACTGAGAATAAAATAACGACACCGTTTTAATCACTTGATTGTTGTAAATATTCTACTTTTATTTGGTATAGATTCTAGTATTAAATATTATATTTATGGTTTATAATTTACATTATTTTATGTTTTTGTATTGGGTTTTTCCCGTTTATGTTCAAAAATTTACAACAGTATTATTCTATAAAAATTTAATGATAAAATTAAAGTTAACACATGAAAACAGACAATTTACCGTATTTATTTAAAACAATCATTCGCTTCGTCGAAATCCACAAATTCCGGTGGCACGCCCAATCTCGCCAGGAGGGATTGCAGCGTCATCGTCGGCATGTTCTCCCTGAGCTTATCCAAGAGCTGATCGAGTGCCTGTTTGCACCCGTTTTTCCAAACGCCCGTCCTCCTGTTTAAATCCGTAATGTCGTGCTTCTGTTTGTAGTGCACCGCCCTCTTCAGCTCCTCCACGCGGTTCTCTTTCTCGTAAACGCTCACCTCCAGACTGTAGACTTCATCGCGTAACGCATTTAAATCGTTCGCAACCGTTTCGGTTTCCTTTAAGAAAGGAAGTGTTTTACACGCACATTCCAACCGGAATAATACGGGAAATAACTCACCCTAGAAGTTATTTTCTCGGCAATGATTCTCTCAGAATTTGATTCAGGTAATTGTTTTTCATTACAACTGATGAATTCAACATTTTGAATTTTTTGTATACCCTTTTCTTGATTTTTTGATTTTTTCTTTACCAGACCGGACCTTTTATTCTTCCTTACAGGAGTTTGAAAATCCGCAAGATCATCATCTAAATTAATTTAAACATTTAGATAACGGACACACAAGCAGATACATGGACACGCAGCAGACATTTTTTAAAAATTGGTGGGGATGTTTTGAGAGACATAAAATAGAATGAAATTTCTAATTCAAAAAAAAATCTAAAGATGTGAGTCAGCGTTTTGTACTGGAATATTAAAAAAAAATTAAATGCAATACTCAGCGTCGGAAACCGTTCTGTTTGATGGGGAAATAAATAATAATTGATTGTTTGCGATATTATTATTATTGATAATAATACTAATAATAATATGGTTTTCTTCACGTTGCTGCTAAGTACAGATGTGATACATCAACAAATATAAATCAAATTATTTTTTTTTAAACAATTGGTCTCCCGCCAGTCAGATCGGAGTGACATGCAAGTGCACAATTACGGTTATTGTGTGAGAAATATTCAGTAGCACCACCAAAAAATTGTAAATGTTTTCTTTTTAAGCTACTTTATTTGTAAAATCAGGCTGGATTGTGTTAATGGGCCCACTCACCATTATAAAGGCCCACCCACCGTTAAAAAACCCACCCACCATTAAAAGGCCCACCCACCATTAACCACTTGATGTACAATGACGTCAGTGATACGTCACTCATTAATTAGATCAAAAGTTTTGCAACTTTAAAGAGATTTTAACGCAAGTGGAACCGATGAGCAAAGAAAGGTTAGTTATTTAACCTTCTGATGACCTCATTCGACGCGTTGTTGCAAGAAAAACAACTACTTTTTCCTTAAGCAAAATCGGCCCTCATTGTTTGTTAAAGTTATTGACAAAAAAAGTTTTACCTGTTTTTACTTTCTCCATTACGAAGTACGAGAAAGTATTGTGATCGTGAAAAAAAATTCAAATTACCAACTACCAAAAATGGCAATTTTCATTTGCCAACGATGACCATTTTCAACTGTCAAAAATAAAAAATTTCAATGACAATTTTCAATTTCCAATGGTGACAATTTTTAACTGCCGAAAATAACAATTTTCAATTGCTAGACATGACAATTTTCAACAGTCACCGATGACCATTTTCAACTGTCAAAAATGAGAAATTTCAATTGCTAAAAATGTATATTTTTAACAGCCACCGATGACCATTTTCAACTGCTAAAAATAACAATTTTCAACTGTCAAAAATGACGATTGCTAGAAATGACAATTTTCAACAGTCACCGATGACCATTTTTAACAGTCACCAATGACTATTTTCAACTGCTAAAAATGACAATTTTCAACTGTCAAAAATGACAATTTTCAACTGCTAAAAATGACAATTTTCAACTGCCAAAAATGACAATTTTTATTTGCCAACAATGACAATTTTCAACTGTCAAAAATGAAGAATTCTAATGACAGTTTTCAATTTCCAATGATGACAATTTTCAACTGCCAAAAATGACGATTTTCAATTGCTAGAAATGACCAGTTTCAACAGTCACCAATGACTATTTTCAACTGCTAAAAGTGACAATTTTCAACTGCCAAAAATGACAATTTTCAACGGCCAACAAATACCATTTTCAACTGTCAAAAATGACAAATTTCAATGACAATTTTTAAATGCCAATACTGACAATTTTCAACTGCCAAAAATGGCAATTTTTAACTGCTAAAAATGACAATTTTCTATTGTCAAAAATGACAAATTTCAGTGACCATTTTCAACTGCCAAAAATAACAGTTTTCAATTGCCAATGATAAAAATTTTCAACTGCCAAAAATGACAATTTTAATTTGCCAACGATGACCATTTTCAACTGTCAAAAATGAAAAATGTCTACTGTCAAAAATGAAAAATTTCAGTCACCATTTTCTACTGCCAAAAATAACAGTTTTCAATTGCCAATGATGACAATTTTTAACTGCCAAAAATTACAATTTTCATTTGCCAACGATGACCATTTTCAACTGTCAAAAATGAAAAATTTCAATCACAATTTTCAATTTCCAATGATGACAATTTTCAACTGCCAAAAATGACGATTTTCAATTGCTAGAAATGACAATTTTTAGCAGTCACCGATGACCATTTTAAACTGCTAAAAATGACAATTTTCAACTGCTAAAAATGAAAATTTTCAATTGCCAGAAATGACAATTTTCAACAGCCACCGATGACGATTTTCAACTGCTAAAAATGACAATTTTCAACTGTTAAAAATGACAATTTTCAACTGCTAAAAATGACAATTTTCAACTGTCAAAAATGACAAATTTCAGTGACCATTTTCAATTGCCAATGATGACAATTTTCAACTGCCAAAAATAACAGTTTTCAATTGCCAATGATGACAATTTTCAACTGCCAACGATGACAATTTTCATTTGCCAACGATGACCATTTTCAACTGTCAAAAATGAAAAATTTCAATGACAATTTTCAATTTCCAATGATGACAATTTTCAACTGCCAAAAATGACGATTTTCAATAGCTAGAAATGACCATTTTTAGCAGTCACCGATGACCATTTTAAACTGCTAAAAATGACAATTTTCAGCTGCTAAAAATGACGATGTTCAATTGCCAGAAATGACATTTTTCAACAGCCACCGATGACCATTTTCAACTGCTAAAAATGACAATTTTCAACGGCCAACGAATACCATTTTCAACTGTTGAAAATGACAAATTTCAATGACAATTTTTAACTGCCAATACTGACGATTTTCAACTGCCAAAAATGACAATTTTCAATTGTTAAAAATGACAATTTTCAACTGTTAAAAATGGGAATTTTCAATTGTCAAAAATGACAAATTTCAGTGATCATTTTCAACTGCCAAAAATAACAGTTTTCCATTGTCAATTATGACAATTTTCAACTGCCAAAAATGACAATTTTCATTTGCTAATGATGACCATTTTCAACTGTCAAAAATGAAAAATTTCAATGACAATTTTCAATTTCCAATGATGACAATTTTCAACTGCCAAAAATGACGATTTTCAATTGTCAAAAATGACAAAAAAAAACAATTGACATTCTCTGGCTGAAAACAAAATTGCAACTCACGATTAGGACAATTATAAAAAATTCACCCCTGGCAGAATCACCTCTATTAAATAATTTATTTTTAACATACCAAAAAAAAAAAAACAATTGGCATTTCCAAGTTATAAATCAAACGCCAACGCTCGAAACTTGAACTGGAGGATACAAAATTTGTAACTCGTGATTATAAGGGTTCTAGAAAATTTACCACTCGCGGTATTGCTTTCAAAATTTCCAAAAATTTACTACGAAGTAATGTACCAAAAAAAAAACAATTGACATTCCCTATTTTAAATCAAAGAGAAGAAGACCATTACACATTTCACCAATTTGCAAAATATAATACCTACAAAGGTGAAAAGTAAGTTCGATTTTGAAAAAAAAATTGGCGTTGCAGTCATGTATAATTTTGCTCGTAGTTAAAACCCTTACACCATTCGAAATTCGAATATAACGCATTCCCCGAAAATTGTACTGTACTTACCTTCATCCAATAATTTGTTCCCCGAAAATTGTGTCGACTGCACATTACATCCTTCCACCTCGATTTCTTGACTTGATTTCATCGAACAGTCGGAACCTCCACCCTCGGACACCAAAACTGGCAGCGGCTTCCGTTCAAAATCATCCTCATCGTCGGTAATCACGGCAGAACTGAGCCTCCTCTTCAGAGACAGAGTTCTACGCTTGAAAGTTTTAACCGCATCGCTTCCAGATCCGTTCGAACTGAAGCTGTCGTTGGATTTGTGGTTTTTCATCGGCTATTGAAAGATACAATAAAATGCACTTTGCGGTTATTTTTTTATAACCGAGGCAGACGGGTATGTCTGGAATGTTTTCTAGAGGGTTTATTCAATTTTTGGAAAATCGAGGAAATCTAATTATAAGTAGGAAAAAATAATGATAACCTAAAAAAATATAACAACAATTGCCGCAGAGTTCAAACTTTCACTATTTACCCAAAATGGATTCTGGCTCATAATTCAATAAAAATTATAGAAACCCATTCGCTAGATTTTAAAATAATCACACTAGAACAGGGCTGAAGTTGCCCACTTTTCGGTGGTGTGAAAAAATATAAAAACAATTGCCGCGCAGTGTTCAAACTTTCACAATTTACTCAAAATAGATTCTGCCTCATAATTCAAGGAAAATATAGAAACATTCCTTCACTAGATTTTAAAATAATCACATTTATAATAAGGCTGAAGTTGCTCACTTTTCGGTGGTGTGAAAAAATAATTAAAATTGACACCTGTCACGTTTTAAGTGCTGCCAATTGCGAAAAAATAAATAGTAAAATTAATTTTTCAACAGTTTCCGACGTAACAAAGTAGAAAAAGTTAATAAAATAATCAAATTATATCACTCACATATTTCCCACCTCCTGCAGTTTCTTCGTCCGAAGAAGATATCAACCTTCTCCGACTTCTCTTCTTCTTTCCTTCCGATGACACAACTGTGGCAACGTTCGATTCTTCTTGCGAGCTCTTCAATTCATTCGTGCCGCTCTCGTTGTCGGGTTCGACGCAAATCCGTTTGATTCTGCCGTTGCTCTTCTTCTTCTTCTTCTTCGGCTTCTGCCTGATCACTTTCACTCCCGGAGATTCAGCAAAGTCATCGTCGTCGTCGGCCAGCAGGGCCGTTCCGTACTTTGCAAGCAGATTGCTGTCATCGTTGTTGAAGTCGATTCTTTGAATGATCCTTCCTGCGTGGTTGTCTTCTCGATTAACTTCAGGATTTTCTTCACCGACAACTGGAGGATTTGTGTTGCCTTCAAATGCATCGGCAACTCTTGCGTGTTCACCTCCTTGATTACCGAACGCACCGGCAACTTCAGGGTTTTCTTCGGCAACAACTGGAGGGTTTGTGTTGCCTTCAAATACATCGGCAACTCTTCCATGTTCACCTTTTTGATTACCGAACACACCGGCAACTTCAGGGTTTTCTTCAGCAATAGCTGGAGGGTTTGTATCGCCTTCAAATACATCGGCAACTCTTGCATGTTCATCGTTTTGATTACCGAACACACCGGCAACTTCAGGGTTTTCTTTAGCAACAACTGGAGGATTTTTGTTGCCTTCAAATGCATCGGCAACTCTTACCGCTTCACCAAATGCACTGTCAACGTCAGGATTTGCATATTTTTCATCAACAATTACGCCGGCAACTTCAAGAGTTTTATTTTCTTCACCAGCAAATCTAAGACTATTTTTCATACCTGCAACTTCAAGATTTTTAATTTCCCTATCACTGTTGATGCCAATAACTCGGGGATTTTTTTCCTCTCCAAAAATTACACCGACAACTTCAGGCTTGTTATTTTCTTCTTCACTGTCGACGCCAACAATTCCAGAATTATTTTCCCCTCCGGAAATTCCACTGACAATCTCAGGATTTTTATTTTCTTCATCACTGTCTACGCCAACAGTTCCAGGAGTATTTTCCTCTCCGGAAATTGCACCAACAACTTCAGGATCGTTATTTTCCCCATCACCGTCTACACCGGCAACTCCGGGATTATTTTCCTCTTCAACAGTTATACCGCCGTCTCCCACGTTGTTATTTTCTGCTTCAACTTGACGACCTTGAATTATTTTCATCGTCTTACCAGTAATTTTTGAAACTCTACTTTTATTCTCATCATTCTGTATTATTTTAGCTTTAATTTTTGAGACTTCACCATCATTCATCATCTTACCAGTAATTTTTTTAACTGTACTATCCTCGTCAATTCGTTCCGTCTGTATTATTTTAGCTTTAATTTTTGAAACCTCACCGTTATCATTCGTTGCACTCTTAAACTTTTTACGGCTTATTTTAGTTAAACCATCACCGTCGCATTTTTCTGCACCTTCATCACTCTTCACGTCCGTTTTGGATGTTTCACCTACTTTCGCACCTGCGACAGAAATGGCGGAACCGTCATCGTCCATCATTTGTGACTTCTTTCTTGAATCTTTTCCTCTTCTACTTCTTTTGGTGGAGTTTGATGTTTTGACGAAATCATCATCATCATCATCTCTTTTAATTTCCTCATCAGAATCTATACAATCGGTAAGCTTAGTTTTAGTCCGAGATGCAAAATTATTACCTTTTCTCCTCGGCCTTCTCGCAACTCCCAAAGTGGTAGAGTTTGAATCCTCTTCGGCTCCTATAAAGTCCTCGTCCTCGGCACGTTTTTCGTTTTTGATTTGTAAGTCCGCATCGGGGGAACATTTTTCATTGCCGGCCTTCGACGGTCGACCTCGACGTCTCGGAAGATCAACCTTCAGTTGCGTGAGATTTACCACTAATTTGAGGTCCTCGGATTGTTTCAAAGCGGTACATTCTGAAGAGATTCCCATCTCGCTGATTTTTTTCTTGTTTCCAAAATCTTCGACTGCACAACTTTCTCGTTCTTCAGGATCTCTTATTTTTTTCTCATTTCCAAAATCTTCAACTGCACAATTTTCTCGTTCTTCAGGAGGTGTTATTTTTTTCCCACTGCCCACGTCCTCGGCCCATTGTTTGTTTTTGATTTGTAAGTCCGCATCAGGGGAACATTTTTCATTGCCGGCCTTCAACGGTCGACCTCGACGTCCAGGAAGATCAACCTTTAGTTGCGTGAGATTTACCACTAATTTGAGGTCCTCGGATTGTTTCAAAATGGTACAATCTGAAGAGATTCCCTTCTCGCTGATTTCTTTCTCGTTTCCAAAATTTTCGACTGCACAATTTCCTCGTACTTCAGCAGGTGTTATTTTTTTTTCATTGTCCGTACTCTTCACAAAATCTTCTTTATCGAGAGGTAACTTCCTTTTTCTACCTCTCTTACCCTTAACTCCCCCTGTTTTTTCCTTAACTTCATCACTTACCAATCTAATTATTCCATCAGCATCGCTTCCCAGTTCATCAACCACCAATTTTTCTCGTCTTTCAGCAGATGTACAAACCTCCAACTTTTGCTTTAGCTCCTCTTTTCCAACATCTTCAGTTGCTTGCGTTTCACAAAAATCTTCCTGGTTATCCACAGCAGCAACAGACTCCTTATCCAATTCGCCAACATCACCGTCTTGCTCCGTTTTCCTTTTAATCGTCACCGCGGTAATATCGTTCTTAATGCTGTACTTCTCATCCGCTTTGCTAACATTTGTTTCACTTTTAATTGTCGCCGCGGTAATACTCTTACAATTAGTTGCGGGTGACTCTTTCTTTCCACCGACGAAAGGGCACCAATTTCGATTCCTTACATTCCTCGATAGTCCGATTCGAATACCAGAGTCTAACCGTTTGTTTGCACTAGTTTCAGTCGTGGTACAGCTTACTTTCTTTCCATCGTCCCTTCTGTTTCCATCAGTACCATCCCCTCTGGCTGTGGTACAATTTACTTTCTTTCCATCGTCCCTTTTGTTTCCGTCAGTATCATCCCCTCCGGTTGTGGTACAACTTATTTCGTATGACTCTTTCTTTCGATCGGCGAAAGGACTCCTCACGTTCCTCGATAATCCGACCCGAACGCCGCGCTCTGATCGGCTCGGAGTTGTGTTGGTGATCACGGGACTCCGGAAGGGCGAATTCAGGCCTCTCGAGTGGTCCGCTCGGACGCTCGACGCCACGGGCAGGTTCTTTCTTTTGTTTTCGTTTCTCACCGGGGTCGGGGTCGAGTTGTGGGTTTTGTTGGTGATCATGGGACTCCGGAAGGGTGCGTTCAGGCCCCTCGAGTGGTCCACCCGGACGCCTGACGCCAAGAGCAGTTTCTTCAGGGGAGTCACCGGGGGCTTGTTTTCGTCCATTACAAAATTTTAACTTACGTTGGAAGAGTATATAAAGAATAACTTAAGTGTGCAAAGATTATTTGAACTTTTTAAAAATGTGAGGTTATGACTTTGTTTACTGCCAGCGCCACCTACAACAGAGAAGTTTTGAAAATTTGCTTTTAAATATTGAAAATTGGGTCTTACTGAGTTGAAGAATTAATTTTAAAACTTACTTCCTGCCGGTGATGTTATTACATTACTAATATTACTGCAACAGGAGCATTTTTTAATTCATCAACAATCAAAACTGTTTCGTCAGGCAGGCAACCACACTTGCTCATTTGTTTGAATTGTTTATTCCAGTGTCGTAAATCAAAGTAATCGAAAGTATGGTAAATAAATAACTAATTTATGTGCAGTTTATGTATATCTCAAATTATATTATGAAGTAAAATAGTAAGTGATTTATAAATAAATTTTGTTTACGGTTCGGCAGTAGCCAAGGAGCCGCAGTGACGGTTCGCGGGGTTTTTCTGGTACGGCCGAGGAACAAGAGGTGGCAATACAGATAGGTAGGGTCAGTTGCAGAGACGGCTGGCTGTGTGACCGCACCTATCTATATTACCACCTCTTGTCCCTAGGCCGTACCAGAAAAAACCCCGCGAACCGTCACTGAGCCAAGGAGGTTATTTGTTTATAGCCTATTAAGACTTAATTTTGGAGAGTTACGAATATTCACATATTTAGGCTATATTTCGTCGTTATTAAATTCAAATAATTGATTACCAAAAAAAAAAGTTTTTACTGATTTATTGCATATTCATCGGTATCAGTAAACCAACGCTAATGAGCCTGATGAACTATAATGGAATTAAATGAAGCGGATTTAAGCATAGTTATTCTTGTAATCATTTTGAGAATGGTCTTCATTGACCGAGACATGTGTCAGAAAACTGAATATATGAATAAGAAACCAAACAAGTGTTTTAATTTACCTAATATTACAATTTCGTTTCATTAAGAGTGTAGTGAACAAATCCGTGGATTCGATCAGGAAATAAAATATACGCTTTTAGAATTTTCCAATTTTTAAATTTTACATCATTAACAGTTGGCACCACTGCCGCGAACAGCACCGCGCAGCTGCGTGAAAAAAAACAAGCGAAACAGTCGACGCACGATCAACAAACCGTTTTTCTTGTTTATTATTTAATCGTAGTGTGTATTTACTTTATGGCGCAGCGTTTCCCGGGGCCGGGCCCCGCGCCCGTGCCGGTGGGGCCTCCGCCGCAGCGCTACCCGCCGCCGCCGCAGAACCCCCCGATGAGGCAGTATCCGGGACAAAATTTTCCGGTAATGGTAACTGGCCTACGCGTAACCGAGAGAGTTCCAAAAGCTCACTCACCCCTTCTCTCGTTTTCCGCAGCAACGCACCAACTACACGCCGCCCCCCAACATGGGCACCAGCGGGGGCAGCATGATGCAGCGGCCGCCGCAGCAGCCCTACTCGCCGATGAGGGGCGGCCCGATGCAGCCGCAGCCCGGGGTCAAACGCCCCACGGATGTTCGGGGCTCGATGCAACAGAAAAAGTAAGAACTCATCGATCAACAAATTTTGTTTTTTTTTGTCGACAAAATCATGCTACTTGGATTTTTAATCGGTAAAGAATTAACTTTAAAACTCTCCTTCTATTGAACCCCGTTTTACCCTTTGGGGCGTCGGGTAAAATAATATTCCAAGTGTTAAATACTCTAATTTAATGCGTGCATTAAAATTTTTTTAATTTATCAACGAAGAAGCGTCCTTGATAATATTGACACCTGCAGATTATGAAATTGTTGCCGAACCATAAATTTACACTTTACAGGCAGACTAGCGGGTAACTATCTCATGTAACCGCAAATAGCGTTTTACCTAGACTAATTGAACAATAATTTTATTTTACCTGTTTCAATGCAGCATCTGCTTGAAGCTCGAGTAGCTCCAACTCTTCGAAATATGAGCTAGAAAAGAGTTTTCTAAACATGTAAATGGAAGGTTTTGGTTAGTTAAATCACTAAATCTATTAGTAATACTTTCTGCCCATGTGTGCAACTTGCTTGTATAATAATAATAATGGTATTTACTCCCAACAAATAGATAAACCTAATTACAGGGAATTTTTAACTAAAGAGAAACATAAACTTAAAAATGTAATATGAAGCTTTAATTTATACCTAGGCAGAAATTTTCGATTAATCATTCATCGTCTATCGTGTGGCCTTGTTTAACATTTAAAAACTGAAGAACGCACGATGTTAACATTACAGAAAGGAAAACGTTGGATGAATAAATTGCAATCATTACGATTACACGCTAATCTTTACGTAGCGATTATATTCATTGTAGCAAAAAGAAAAAGAAGCTGGCGGACAAAATCCTCCCCCAGAAGGTGAGGGACTTGGTGCCCGAGAGCCAGGCCTACATGGACCTGCTGGCGTTCGAGAGGAAGCTGGACGCGACCATCATGCGTAAACGGCTCGACATCCAGGAGGCGCTCAAGCGGCCCATGAAGCAGAAGCGCAAGCTGCGCATCTTCATCTCGAACACGTTCTATCCGAGCAAGGAGCCCAGCGCCGACGGACCCGAGGGCCCCGGACAGGAAGGGTAAGTTTTTATCTTGAGTAATTTCGGACTAAACGAGTAAGAATTAAAAGTTGGGTTCGATAAACGAACCTAAAAGTTACGTTGGGTTTGTTTATCTTAGCTAAAAGTCGGGTTAGGTTTGATTATCTAACCTAAAAGTTGGGTTAGGTTTGTTTATCTAACCTAAAAGTTGGGTTAGGTTTGTTTATCTAACCTAAAAGTCAGCTTGGGTTTTTTATCTAACTTAAATGTCGGGTTAAGTTTGTTTATCTAACCTGAACGTTGGGTTAGGTTTGTTTTTCTAACCTAAAAGTTGGGTTAGGTTTGTTTATCTAACTTAAAAGTCGCGTTAGCTTTGTTTATCTAACCTAAAAGTTGAGTTAGATTTGTTTATCTAACCTAAAATTTGGGTTAGGTTTGTTTATCTAACCTAAAAGTTGGGTTAGGTTTGTTTATCTAACCTAAAGGTTGGATTAGATTTGTTGGTAATTTTGCAGTTTATGATACTAAACAATGCGCATGCCGGAAAATCATACAGACGGTATGCTACATTGTCAAGTTTTTTTATTTTAATTTTTAATTGAATTTGAGTATTTTCAGTACAGAATACTTTCAGTTTCATTTACAATAATTTGCAACGATTGGTTAGGGTGAGGTTAAGGTTAAGTTTTAATTTATCATCAAAAATTGCATTTTTTCATTTATTGATTACTCTGTATTTAATATTTAATTTATAGTGTAATTGGTGTACCGTACATGAATAGATTAATAAAAAATTTATAACAGAATCTTCTAGCATAAATAATATTTGCAATGTTCTTTTTTTTATAAATCAAAAATAATTTGGTTAAATTTTATCATCATACAGGGCGGTGGCTTCTTGGGAGTTGCGCGTCGAGGGGCGACTCCTGGAGGACTCCAAGAACGATCCGAACAAGGTGAAAAGGAAATTCTCCTCCTTCTTCAAGTCCCTGGTGATAGAGTTGGACAAGGAGCTGTACGGCCCCGACAACCATTTGGTGGAGTGGCACCGTACGTTGACCACTCAGGAAACCGACGGTTTTCAGGTAAGCCTTGCAGCTCCTGCATGCACAAAGGTGTAGGAAGTTGCAGTTTTATTTTTATTTATAGGTTAAACGTCCGGGGGATAAGAACGTCAGGTGCACCATTCTGCTGCTCCTCGACTATCAACCGTTGCAGTTCAAGCTCGATCCCAGGTTGGCGCGCCTTCTCGGCGTGCACACTCAGACTCGGCCCGTCATCATCAGTGCTTTGTGGCAGTACATAAAAACTCACAGGTAAGAAATCGTTCGTGTGAATGTTAGAAAGGAATTTATTAAGCTTCGGGTACAGTCTGTTTAAATTATGTCGGTGTCATTAGTTTTAGCAAGAAAGTTTACTATGAACTTATTTTTGAGAAACAAAAGGACTTGCAATGTTTGTTAAATGGAATTGTGCTGTATTTTAGATTACCAGATTCTTACGAACTAAAAGTTGGGTTAGGTTTGTTTATCTAACCTAAAAGTTGGGTTTAACAATTCATTGCGTATATAAATATTAAATAATTAAATTCTTGGTGTGATTACTCCAAGAAAGTTTACTACGAACTTATTTTTAGGAAATGGAAGGACTTGCGATGTTTTGGTAAATGGAATTGTGTTTTATTTTAGGTTACAAGATTCTCACGAACGCGAGTACATCATCTGCGACAAATATCTGGAGCAGATATTCGCTTGCAACAGGATGAAGTTCGCCGAGATTCCGCAACGATTAAACCCGCTTCTGCATCCCCCGGATCCCATCGTGATTAACCACGTTATCTCGGTGGAAGGAGGTGCCGATAATAAGCAAACCGCCTGCTACGATATCGACGTTGAGGTGAGTTGCTTAACAAAATACAACAATGTTGCTCAGTGTAACATTTTTAATAGTAATTTGTTAATTTACAAATTCTATTATGTCTAATTTAAATTATAGGTGGACGATACGCTGAAAACTCAAATGAACAACTTCCTGCTGAGCACCGCCAGCCAACAGGAGATTCAAGGACTCGACGCCAAGATTCACGAGACCGTGGACACGATCAACCAGCTGAAGACCAACAGGGAATTCTTCCTGAGCTTCGCTAAAGACCCGCAGCAGTTCATACACAAGTGGATCGTTTCGCAGACACGGGATCTTAAGGTATGTACAGTAAAACTCTTTATCGGTTTCTTATTACACTGTATTTAACCCGAATGGGCTATTGATCTGCGGTCTTCCGGCCCTTAAATCTTTTGATGATTACATGTTTTATTGTTTGCTATCACGGTCAAACTGTAGAACGGTTTCAATTATCATCAGTGCACAATTGCGGCAAATTACATGTTTTATTGTTCACCATTATTGACAAACTGTAGGACAGTTTCAGTTATCATCATCAATATACAATGTTGCCAGATCTACGCTCTTAATCTAATCTACCAATTATTTTTTGCTAAACCGATAAACGAGTGTATGTAATGGTTTGGTACTTGAAATTATTACAAGTAGTAATTGTTTAACCCTTTAAAGATGGATCGTTTCAATAGATGTGTATACGGAGTTTGACTGCACGTTTTTCATAATTATTAATAACCTAAAACAAAAATGTCACACATGTCTACTAACCGCATATATGTACCCCGTCGCTTAAGGGTTAATGAAACCACACGAATTCTTATTCTAGCATATTGAATTTTAAATTTATTGAAACTGATTTGAGAAGAATACATTTTCAACATTTCTTTATTTTTATTCATATGACGTATTTTATAACATTAAAGGCGATGACGGACGTTGTTGGTAACCCTGAGGAAGAGCGCCGCGCCGACTTCTTCTACCAACCGTGGGCGCAGGAGGCCGTGTGCCGTTACTTCTACACTAAAGTTCAGCAAAAGAGGGCGGAACTGGAGCAGGCCCTGGGTATACGTAACAACTAATTATTTCCCCCCCATACCCCCTCAATTTTTTTACGACTTTTAATACACGATGTATGTACATGTGAACCTAACCATAGGACAGTGCTGTAATTTCCACTTCGATATAATTGTATTTTTTTTAAGGCCATATCCGTAATACAATAATTTTATTTATACGAACATACAAACTGATCCAGTTTCCGTATCACCGACAACATTATTTTCCGCACAAAAAAAAAACCCGCACCTCTTTACCGAATCTCATTTTGCATTTCGACCCCTGCTCCGTACCACCGTTGCTTGAATTCCCTTCTTAATTCTTTTTTTTTTTGAGAGCAGTTTAGAGGTATATGAAGGTGAGTGTGGGTGAGGTTACAAACGGTTAACTCAATTTTAATAGAAAATATTGATTTTTACATGATATTTTATTGATGGAACCAGTGACAGCTCGTCGGGTGACTCATGGAACGACCAAGGCAGCAAAGGTGATAATACAGATATCTGCAATGGACCCTAGGGCCAAGGTAACAGAGGTGGTAATACAATCTCGGAAACCAACCTGAACAATCCTGCCCCACGGCCGAGGTTGTAACACAATCTCTGAAACCGACCCTAACAATCCTGCCCCACGGCCGAGGTGGTAATACAGATCTCTGCAACCGACTCTACCAATCCTATCCTACAGCTGAGGTAGCAGATAGCTAGGGTTTGTTATGCAGAGATCTGTAGTACCATCTTGACCGTAGGATTGGTAGGGTCTCTTTCAGAGATCTGTATTACCATCTTGGCCGTAGGGTAGGATTGGTAGGGTCTCTTTCAGAGATCTGTATTACCACCTCTGCTACCTTGGCCATATTGTCAGTTGCAGATATCTGCATTACCACCTCTGCTACCTTGGCAGCATTGTCGGTTGCAGATATCTGTATTACCATCTCTGCTACCTCGGCCGTACCATGAGTCACCTCAAAAGCCGTCACTGGATGGAACACATTTTGGACAAACCAAATGATAAATTCTTGGATGTTTCTTTACCGGCCTTAACAGTTATTACGTGTGTTGTAATATCCAGATTGCAACGCAACGGCTGCTAGAATGATTATTATTACAGATATTTAAACAACGTACTTTAAAAAAATTTAATTCAATTAACCCCTTAATATACTTGCTCGAGTTAATTCGAGTGCATTAAACGGTAACGCTTAAAAAAGTGCGCGTTGAGGGGTTAAACGTAGAAAATCAAATAATTATAAGAGTTGTACTACTCTTACATCTTCGGGCACAACTTAAATTATCTTTTTTTTTTATATAATTGGTCAGACTGTACAGTGGATAATGGCATGGAAATGCACACCTGCGATGGTTTTCAGATTTTAAATTATATTTTTTTGGCAAAACAATCTCAATTTTTCTTAATGTCATCCTTTGTTTTTGTGGTGTTTTTAAGAGAATTAATGATGGAACTTTGCAGATTTTTATAAAATCATAATCCTGAATGTACTTTGAACGAATGTGGAAAGTGACTAGTCGAAAGCATTTGTTTTTATATTTTTTTTTTCAAGTCGGCAAAACAACCTCAATTTTTCTAAATGTTACGCTTTGTTATTGTGGAGTTTTTAAAAGAATTAATGATGGAGCGTTTGCAGATTTCTATCAAATCACAATCCTAAATGTGGTTTGAACAAATTTGGAAAGTTTCAAGTCGATTGCAATTGTTTTTATATTTTCGCCGCCAAAATAAATTCAAAATTTTTAAGAAATTACGCCCCGTTCACATGAATTTATCTCAAAATCTGTGGATGGGGTGTTTGCGGTTTTTCATGGATTTTTAATCCTGAATGTATTTTGAGTAAATTTGGAAAGTTTCAAGTCGATTGCAATTGTTTTTATATTTTTTTTGGGCCGCCAAAATAAATTCCAAATTTTTAAGGAATTACGCTCCGTTCACATGAATTTATCTCAAAATCTGTGGATGGGGTGTTTCCGGTTTTTCATGGATTTTTAATCCCCAATGTATTTTGAGTTAATTTGGAAAGTTTCAAGTCGACTGCAATTGTTTTTATATTTTTTTCGGCCGCCAAAACAAATTCCAAATTTTTAAGAAATTGTGCTCCGTTCACATGAATTTATCTCAAAATCCATGGATGGGGTACTTGTGGTTTTTCATGGATTTTTAATCCCCAATGTGTTTTGAGTAAATTTGGAAAGTTTCAAGTCGATTGCAATTGTTTTTATATTTTTTTCGGCCGCCAAAATAAATTCCAAATTTTTAAGGAATTACGCTCCGTTCACATGAATTTATCTCAAAATCTATGGATGGGGTGTTTCCGGTTTTTCATGGATTTTAAATCCCCAATGTATTTTGAGTAAATTTGGAAAGTTTCAAGTCGATTGCAATTGTTTTTATATTTTTTTCGGCCGCCAAAATAAATTCCAAATTTTTAAGAAATTACGCTCCGTTCACATGAATTTATCTCAAAATCTATGGATGGGGTGTTTCCGGTTTTTCATGGATTTTTAATCCCCAATGTATTTTGAGTAAATTTGGAAAGTTTCAAGTCGATTGCAATTGTTTTTATATTTTTTTCGGCCGCCAAAATAAATTCCAAATTTTTAAGAAATTACACTCCGTTCACATGAATTTATCTCAAAATCTACGGACGGAGTGTTTCCGGTTTTTCATGGATTTTTAATCCCCAATGTATTTTGAGTAAACTTGGAAAGTTTCAAGTCGATTGCAATTATTTTTATATTTTTTTTGGGCCGCCAAAATAAATTTCTAATTTTTAAGTAACTACGCTCCGTTCACATGAATTTATCTCAAAATCTGTGGATGGGGTGTTTCGGGTCTTTCATGGATTTTTAATCCTGAATGTATTTTGAGTAAATTTGGAAAGTTTCGAGTCGATTGCAATTGTTTTTATATTTTTTTCGGCCGCCAAAATAAATTCCAAATTTTTAAGAAATTACACTCCGTTCACATGAATTTATCTCAAAATCTACGGACGGAGTGTTTCCGGTTTTTCATGGATTTTTAATCCCCAATGTATTTTGAGTAAATTTGGAAAGTTTCAAGTCGATTGCAATTATTTTTATATTTTTTTTGGGCCGCCAAAATAAATTTCTAATTTTTAAGAAACTACGCTCCGTTCACATGAATTTATCTCAAAATCTGTGGATGGGGTGTTTCGGGTCTTTCATGGATTTTTAATCCTGAATGTATTTTGAGTAAATTTGGAAAGTTTCGAGTCGATTGCAATTGTTTTTATATTTTTTTCGGCCGCCAAAATAAATTCCAAATTTTTAAGAAATTACACTCCGTTCACATGAATTTATCTCAAAATCTATGGATGGGGTGTTTCCGGTTTTTCATGGATTTTTAATCCCCAATGTATTTTGAGTAAATTTGGAAAGTTTCAAGTCAATTGCAATTGTTTTTATATTTTTTTTTCAAGTCCGCAAAATATCCTCAATTTTTTTACGATTTGTTTTTCTGGCGATTTTAAAAGAATTAATGATGGGATGTTTGCACGGTTCCTGAAGAGGTTAATAACTTTTGATAGAGTCAAGAAAAACAAGCAGCTTCAATACAATGTATTTCTTGAAACACATACAATAATATAACATCTATAATATATTAATATTCGATTATAATATATAATAATAAATACTATGGGGCCTCGTAGATACTAAGAACACCTTTAATATAATCAGTGCGTGTATTATCAGAACACATAAAAAAAAATACAGATTTGTTAAGAAAAAAAAAACAAGCATTTAGTGTTAAAAAAAAAATAATATTCCTCCTTATATAAATAATATCTAATGTTATACAAACAAACTATACGGAACAAAATAATACATAAAATCAACATAAACTCAACATTTCATATATAAAACAATACTTTCTCCCGTATTTCCTACGGAGAAAGTAATGGAATGATCAAATTCCTGGACGTAAATGCTTAAGTTTAGATATACACTTCACACCTAAAAAAATAATGGCTGTGTTATGTGCTCAAAATAAAACGTGGACTTTTACGGACATCGTATAGTAATTTATAATAATTGAATTGTGTTTTTGTTAATAACAAAATTTGGTTATGTTTTTGTGAATAACATAATTTAAAAGAAAATATACAGGGAATTTTGAAAATGAATTTTTACAATATTAACTAAATTTACTGTCTTTTTTATAACAAGATTTAAAAAAAATTGAAAACCAAATATACAAGGTGGCCGATTTTTTGTAAAAAAAAAACAAAGTAAATCTAGTTAATATTGTGAAAATCAATTTTTACAATATTAACCATGTTTTTTACAGCAAAATTTTAATAAGAACTGAAAACGAAATATACAGGGTGGCCGATTTTTTTCTAAAAAAACATGGTAAACCTAGTGAATATTGTATTTTTTACAGCAAAAGGTAATTCAAAATTTTCATTTTTTTACAAAAACCGCTTGTGCAGCTTCAACTTGTGCTGAAAATGATTGCATTGAATATAAAAATCTATCCACGTAGGTGAATCAAAAGTCATTGAAAATCTAAAACTGCAGCGGCAGATACCGAAAACAAAATGTGCTCGAGTGAAATTTTCACCCCCCCCTAAAAAATTGTGCTTTCACACATTTCTCGCGAAGAAACGTGTCTCGAATATAAAAATCTACACGTCACCGATTGAACTGTATCCCGTTACAAAAATAACTACTTCTTTTAATGATATGACGAAATGACGTGAATTCAGGTCGGGCGAGAGTCGATATAATTTGTTTTAGTTTCGGACGCTTGAGCATGTAATACTTCACGTTTTTAAAGCTTTAATACTCGTATAATTCATCACTGCCGGCGGCTTAATTAAGAACGAATAAATGAGTGCATCGTCTAAAAATATACGTATTGTTAACAACAAAAACAGGAAGTTGCGCTGGAATTTTTCTAAATTGCCTAAATTGGACGAAAGCGTGTAATCACCAACACAATAATATTTACGATTGTTAAAATGGAGCAATTTTAATTTTTTTTTTTGTGGATAACGTTTTAACACGGTGGCCACCACAATATTGATTAAAAAAATGGCGCTTTTCCAGCCGATATTACTTGTAATTGTGAGATATAATCAGGCATTATTCAAAAATGATGTTTTTTTAAAGCATATTTTTTGATGAGGCATGCCTTCCATGTCTCACGACGATTAACACGTTAAAAATCGAAACTAGTCAGAATGAAAAAAAAAATTGTTTTTTTTTTCGCATATTTTTTTATGAGACACACCTTCCATGTCTCACGGCTAACACGTTAAAAACCGAAACTAGTCAGAATAAAAAAGAAATTTTGTTTTGTTTTTTTTTCGCATATTTTTTTATGAGACACTTCCATGTCTCACGGCGATTAACACGTTAAAAATCGAAACTAGTCGGAATAAAAAAATATAAAACCCCATTTTAACCATCCTAAATATTAAAAATGTTTGATCACGCATTAAACGAGAACCAAATTCAACAAACAACGCAATAATGTTCATTCGAGTGAACAGCAACAAGAAATTACAAGTAGAAAGCGATTTTACAATTCATAAATATAAAACTATTAATGATTACGCCAATTTTAAACAACGAGTGAATAGCAACGTGAAACAATAAGTGAAAAGCATCTTACGATTCGTAAATAATTATGCCATTAAATTTCGTTAAATTCGGTGCACATTATTACTAAAAATTCACATTAAATATTTAAATCTAAATTCGCATAAATTGTGAGCAAATACAAAATGGTCAATTTTTTTGAGATTCATCGGAATCGATTATTTCAGCAATGACAGCCGGCATTACCAACACTTTACGTCTTAACGGAGTTTTAACATAACCTTAAAATGTAGCGAGTTGTGTGCGTCAATTACACAGATTCTACGTTATCGGTACGTACAGCACGGCAAACATAACTTGTCGCAAAGGTGAGCAAATACAAAATGGTCAATTTTTTTTTAGATTACTTTGAATCGATTATTTCAGCAGTGGCAGCTGGCATTGCCAACACTTTACGCCTTAACGGAGTTTTAAGTTTTGACATAACCTTAAAATGTGATGAGCCGTGATTCTATGTTATCGGTACATACAGCACGGCAAACATAACTTGGCTCAAAGTTAGTTGTGAGCAAATACAAAATGGTCAATTTTTTTAGATTAAATTTGAATCAATTATTTCAGCAGTGACAGCTGGCATTACCAACACTTTACGCCTCAAGGGAGTTTTAAGTTTTGACATAACCTTAAAATGTAACGAGTTGTGTACGTCGATTATACCAAGATTCTATGTTATCGGCACATACAGCACGGCAGACATAACTTGTCAAAATTGTGGGCGGTACCTCCGAACCGCGCTCTCGATAAATTTCATGAAGAGTTCACGCGCCTCGTAGATTCATTTTTAGAAATGACAGTGCAATGGAATTTTAAAATAAATTATTTTGTGGTGGTGAACTTGCTACTCAATCATTCATTTTGACAGTAATGTAAATTATTTTGTAGTCGTGCAACTTGTAAGATTATTAGCAATTGAGAATAAAACTCATTTTTCCCCCCGCGTGTGCTATAATTAGTCTTGGGCTTTTTGAAATTTTGCTTGCTTATTACAAAGATTGTACTCTGCTGGAAGTACGCCTTTCCCTCTCCTTTGATATTCTGGCCAAGTTAGATTTGCCGGGCTGTACATGCTATTCACAACTTTTAAATCCTGTTAATTTTGAAACTACAAAAACTTCTAATGAACTGAACTTAAATATAAATAATACTGCTAAATGAGTGCCAGTTAACTTTACCAAACGATTTCATTTAAATTGTGTAAAAATAAAATTTAAACTGATGTTGATAATACTGGCAGTATACGTCGAGTTAAATCTATTCTACCGAAAATGTGACTTATCACTAACTAACTATAAATATTACATGTTTTTTTAGGTCATACATTCTTGAGATTATAACTAAAGATGATGTTAGTACCGGAGCCGACGTTATTTTGGTGTAAAACAGGTAACTACAATTATTGCCCTATTAGAATATATATATAAAACTATAATAAAGTGTATAATCAGTTCATCACGTCAACAATCAATAAGATATAATATGTATATCGTACAAATATCGAGCGATTAGATAAAAATCAATCTTATATCGATATCAAAAATTCTTAATTTTTAAAATTATTGACTCCCAACAGTTACATTGTTATTTTGGCTTGTTTTTTTCTATCGGGGGCAGGTAAAAGGTTGGAAAGGATAAGTGTGTGCGTGTGTGTGTATGTGGTGTGTGCAAGCTAAAATATACATTCAAATAAGGGGTGTGCTCTTCGGTCTAACGGTAAATGGGTGAGGGACGAATGGATGAGAGGTCACAACCGAAATGTCGAAGAAAAGAAAAACGGCTTTTTTTTGTATACCTTAGTCGTACTTATTGGCTAAGCGAGAGGGACAGAGGGCGCCTCTCGTTGATGATCTCAAGCAAACGTTGACGCGCTCTCGGTGGCGGCGGCGCTTAAACCGTTTCGTACTGTTTGCGGATGCTCCTGGCCAGGCAACAGGAGAATATCACGCCGATTATCTGAAAGGAAACAGAATTAAAAAAGGAACTTGTTTAATTTTTTTTCGTGTCTATAGATGGCGCTGACTTAATGACAGTTTGTTTTGTTTACTGAGTGTGGTGGCGTTTGTCTTGTTTGAATTTTTTTCGTGTCTATAGATGGCGCTGACTTAATGACAGTTTGTTTTGTTCATTGAGTGAAGTAGCGTTAGTCTTGTTTAAATTTTTTTCGTGTCTATAGATGGCGCCAACTTAATGACAGTTTGCTTTGTTTATTGAGTGTGGTGGCGTTTGACTTGTTTCAATTTTTTTCGTGTCTATAGATGGCGCTGACTTAATGACAGTTTGTTTTGTTTATCGAGTGTGGTGTCTTGTTTAATTTCCTTTCGTGTCTATAGTTGGCGCCGACTTAATTACAGTTTGTTTTGTTTATTGAGTGAAGTGGCGTTAGTCTTGTTTAAATTTTTTTCGTGTCTATAAATGGCGCCGACTTAATGACAGTTCATGAACGTTCAGATTGTAGGAGATATTAACGTGTCCCTCGAGTTTTGAATAAATTTATCATCAGTCATATCATCCCCTCTGCAAATCTTCAAGAGCCACCACTGTCGGGATTTAATAGTGACTGCTGAAGCAAAATTGAAAAGTGGTGTAACTAATGCCATTTTGCGCCTCTATAGATGGCGCTGACTTAATGACAGTTTGTCTTGTTTAAATTTTTTTCGTGTCTATAGATGGCGCTGACTTAATGACAGTTTGTTTTGTTTATTGAGTGAAGTGGCGTTTGTCTTGTTTAAATTTTTTTTCGTGTCTATAGATGGCGCTGACTTAATGACAGTGGTGGTTCGTGAACGTTCAGAATGGAGGAGATATTAGCGTGTCCCTTGAGTTTTGAATAAATTTATCATCAGTCATACCATCCCCTCTGCAAATCTTTAAGAGCCACCGCTGTTGGGATTTAATAGTAATTGCTAAAGCAAAATTGAAAAGTGGTGTAACTGATGCCATTTTGCGCCTCCATAGATGGCGCTGACTTAATGAAGTCGATTCAATGTTTTCAACTCTACAGATGGCGCTGACGTAATGAAGTCGATTAAATGTTTTCGCCTCCACAGATGGCGTTGACTTAATATAATAATAATAAGCATATACAGGGTGCCCGGATTTCGTAGGGGCAACTTCTGCATTTGAAGAGATAGAGAGATGGTCAAATTAGCAAAAAAAGTGCGGGTTCGAGGGCTCGTTGAGAATCCACCCCCAAATCCCACTCGTCATGGCTCGCTTGTTCAAAATTAAAATTAAAACAAAATCTCCCAATTTCCGATTTTCTTTTAATTTTTATTGTGGAGGCCATGACGAATGGGATTTGGGGGGTGGATTCTCAATTATAAGAGAATTCTGCAATCGGCGTTTTATATGATTTTTGATTTTGTTTATCTGATGTGACTGAAGGGCACCTGCCAAAGTCAAAAAGAAAATAATAATTTTAGTTTATCGTAAAAGATTAATAATTTTCTTTCACCTGAATTAACGCGACGCCGCAGCCCACGGCTCCGATCACGGTGGCGTACTTGATGAAGGTGTTCTTGAGCTGCTGCAAGCACGAGGTCTGGTACCTGTTGAGCGTCTTCGTGGTGCACGTGCCGTCGTTCTGCGTGTCGGGGCAGCAGGTGTACGGCAGCGTCTGGTTCTGGGTGATCTTCGGCCAATCGTCCGGCCCGTCCATTCCGCAGCATTCCATCTGGAAACGTACATAAAATAGAACTCGTAGTACAATTTGGTACCGTCGATAAAGATTATTGTTCCTATTCGACAAACTTTCGTTAAAAGTTTTCCAACGTCGCAGGTTTTGCATTAAATCACATCTCGACCCAGATATGCCTACAGTTCTATGTTTATGCGCCATCTATAATTTTTTTATTCCAATAAGACATTTGACAGGAAGCGAAAAATAACCTCAAAAATATGCTAGAACATTGTCAGCGCCATCTATCATTTTTTTATGCCAATAAGTACGTTCCGTGATTATTCATTGACATTTGACAGGAAGTGAAAAATAACATTAAAATTATATCTAGAATATCATCAGCGCCATCTATCATTTTTTTATTCCAATAAGAACGTTCAGTGATTCCTCATTGACATTTGACAGGAAGTGAGAAATAACCTCTGTGTGTTTTAAAATCTTAAATACTTGATTTAGAGAAACACATCATTTTTTAAATCACTTGTTTCAGATGCGTTAAATAAATGCAAACATTTCATCTTTATTATATTTAAATCTTATCTTGTTGTATGAAGAGAAAGAAGATCTTTCGAAGGCAACAATTAAAAATGGGGATTCTAATTAAAAACTGTTTGATAATGTCAGCGTTCTTAACGGATTGTTTCCTACGGACCGGTTTCAACCCTGCACTTCTCATCAGCGCGTGACGGGCAAACGGAAATTACAATCGGAATATAAATGTCACGGCTAAGGATATTAATATTTTCATTTAAACAAAATAGAAATCAAGTTGTTACCAACAATTCATCATTGTTTAATGAGGCAGTAAATAGATCTCAAGGTCACGGCTAATGTGTTTAAATAGTTAAACATGCGAATACCCGCTTTTGGAGGCATGCAAAATTAATTTCGGGCAATTAGTGTGTGGCGTCATCAATTCAGGACAGAAATGATAATAACACACAATGGCAAAGTTTAACTCAATTTATTCAACGCTTTGAAAGGCCGGATCGTGTTTCTGAAATGTCTAACATTACGGCAAAGTTCCGAACAAAGGTACTCATTACTTTAGAAAGTCGGGAAAACCGTGCAATTGTAGGATTTTTATTTATTCATGATACTAAAGAGAATAATGGTAATTTGAGCAGTTCATTAATTATAAATTAATGTTCTTAAAATAGCACTTATTATCAATGTTACGGTTATTATCAATTACTTATCTTGTTTTGGTTGTAAGCCTAAGATATAAACATATTGTAAATCATTAATTTAACTAAAACTGCAGACTCGGAAATCGTCAATAGAAAATGGTGTAAAATCTAACAATAAGTTCTTAATCTTATTTTATACGGTTTTATATAAAATTTTTGCAGGTGAATGATTGAAAAATTCCATAATAGTTCGTGCTGAGTTTCATTTTATTTATTCTTTTATAAGGAGTACAACTCGGTTATTTTTGATAGTTGAAAACATGCTATCTTTGAGAGTTAAAAAGAGTACTGTTTGACTTAATGCATCTGCAACTCGGTTATTTTTGACAGTTGAAAACATGTTATCTTTGAGAGTCAAAAAGTGTACTTTTTGACTTAACGCATCTCCTACCGAGTTATTTTTGACAGTCAAAAAATCTGGTCTTTGACAGTTAAAAAGTCTTGTGACCTAACAATCCATGTTTTGTTTTATGGAAATTAGGCACTGCAAGATATATCTTTTGTGGTTAAAACATAATTAATTATTCATACAAATATGTAATACTAAAATAACAGCCGTATGTCACTAAATGGCTCAGCCTAATAAGCCAAAAAAAAACAGGGGAACTGCCTAGCCGTGATTTAAACAATTGATACTATTCAGCTATTAATGTCAATAGTGACAGGCGCAAGCACATTTTCATTTGAATCCGATAATTATTTTTTATTTGGTGTAGTGTTTTGTGTCTAAAAATGGGGCTTGATATTGGAGCATCGAAGGGTAACAAATTCCTTACGAAAGAAGGCAACAATCCGTGAATGGAGATGATGCTCCGTCATATTTAAAACATAACGAATTTTTCAATTGAGTTTACTTGAACATTCAATTTGAATCGACTTTCTTTGTATTTTTTTGTCGGCTTCATTTATTTGAAATATGATGTGTAAACGGTGAAGTAAAAGAAAGAACAGTTATTATTGACCCGACGACACAGTGACACAGAAGTTGCGTTTGACTTATTTATCCCTCGTTGAAAATTTAATAGGGAACTGTAGACATCTGTTGAAACTCGTCCCGGTGGCGGTGCTAAAAATTCCTCACGTACACCGCCACCAATTAATTATTCAGGCAATGCGAGCGAGCTTATGATTAAAATGTGCCGGCGGTCAGTAATTGGAGAAATGCGGAACTTTGGTTATTATTAATGCAAACGGAAATCAATAGGATGGTTTTCCTGAAAACTGGTTTTAATCTTTAATGATTTTGACCCTTTTTCTTTTGGAGGTAAAGTTATTTCGTGTGTTTTTAGAGTAGTACCGGGCAGTTTGACCCGTTTAAAATATGAATTAGTGCGGACAATTATTTTACCTCATGTTGCATAATGTTCCAAGACTTCTCGACGTCCTTCTTCGTGTAATAGTTCTGCATGCTGGTGTTGAGACGGTCCTTCAGCATGCCCTCGATCTCGGAGCGGCGCGCGTAGCCTGCCATGCCGGCCGCGAGCTCGATGGTGAAGATGATCAGGAGCAGTGCGGCAAACTGTAAATTAAATTTGTCGGGTGTAATTTTTATAAAAATTACCGATCTACAATCAATTAGGCAGTCTGCGCTTGCAATATTTATTTCGCCGCACATAACACATAACGGATGGCTTTGTACTTTAAAATTTAAAAAGCTAACTCGCTACTAAAAATAAACAAAACATGAAGTTATCTTCACTGACGGAACTTCACGTTGCCAGCCCCCCTTTCTCAAAACCAATGTAACAGGAATATACCTAGAAATCGTTAGATGGGGCCCCCCGCAATTGCGGTTGCTGCGGGGCCTCAGTTGCGCCGGTTGTCTTCATGAATAATCAGTGTTTCTTGATTTCATTTATTATAATTTACGTAGGAGAGAAAATTTCATGAATAAATAAATGAATACCGCTTTTAATATTACGAATAAATTCGGCCCGGCAGTGCAATCGATTATTAAAATTGCTCGCGCGAACTATTACTTTAATAACTGCCGGCTTCACTCTTGTAATTGCATTTTAATTAAAAAGAAAAGTGAAACTCGATTATTTTCCCAATTAAACCGTTAATTATTGCATGTTGAAGGCAATTATCGTGAAAGTAAATTCGTCATGTACATATTTTATATAAAGGAAAATAGTAATTTCACTATCAAATAATAATAATAATAATAATGGGCTTTATTATCCAACAGACATCAAGATGTCCAAATAAAAAATAATACGTTATATACATATTTCTAAAGGAAAATAGCAATTTTGCTATCGAATAAAAAGGAAAACATCGACGATTAAAACTATTTCTGTATCTATATGACGTTTTCATTTTTAGCGTTTTGTTTAGCTATAATCTACGTATTTCGCTATTATTTGAAATAAATTGAATTGTTCGTAAAATTGAATTAAAAATCGCCGCAGTAATTTTTACGAGCATAGAGTAGTTAATAAATAATGCAAAATTCTATTTAAAAAAACAAGAAAGATCAAATTTCTAAATAGGTAGCCTATTGAATTAAAATTGCTTTTTAGGAGCTTGATTTAACAGTGTTACATATTTATATATACAGGGTGTTCCATGAATATGCCTACAAACTTTTAGTGGTGGTAGGGGACATCAAAATAAACATATTTTGTTTTATAAACATATGTCCGAAAACTCTTGGTTTTCGATACAAAATAATTCAAAATTTACTGAAAGAGTTCTAGTTGATACGCACACACACACACACACACACACACACACACGCATAACGGAGAGAAAAGACGAAAGTTTGTGTACACCCTTTCAATACGAATTCATAAATTATAACGCTCAAAGAACTTCACGAGAACGGTCAACATTTTGAACAATTATTGTAAACGATAATTTAATTAAAATGCAATAAAAACTTAGTAAAGATTAATATATCATATACTGGGTGCTGCAAAAATGGCGGATTAACTCAATGGTACGTCAAGAAATACGTTTGTTTCGATGTCTCCTTCCGCCCGTAAAAGTTTGTCGGTATATTTATGGAACACCCTGTATATATATTTCCATTTACAAACATTTTGAATATATTCAAGATATTAGTCCACTAGATAGATAGATTTATAATTTACTCTGCAATACAACAAACCATACTTTTTTAATTTGGTTGCTGTACGAATTTTTTAAATTGTGTTGTTGGAAATAGAACTCGTGACAACTGTTGAAAATATGTAAACAAATTTCTCACAGGTACATAAATTATGAATTCCCGTAATAACCACAACGGACACCTTTGTGCGTTTCTTGTTCTCTAATTACGATAATTATAAATACGTGAAAGTTTCAAGGTTTCAATTACGAATGCGAAATATTAGAGGGAGAGAGAGAGATAAGGTGCAGGAAAACTTGTTTCAGCGGCACTGATAAGGATTGTTATTTATACCGGTGTTAATGAGTCACGGTTGCTTTGAGTCACACACACACAGCGGACATTGCAAAGGTGCCAAATAATCATTTTTTTTTGCAACCATGTTGTGTGTGGCTCGAGATCTGTTCATTTCGGACACTTTACTCTTATCAAACGATATGGAAAATATATAGCTATTATTACGACTAGGGAAATATGAATAGTATATTTCCCGAGGTTGGCTCCGCCCTCGGGATGTAAAGACAACCAAGGGAAATGTATTCACATTTTCCGTATTGTAATCAATAGTTTTTTTCTGATTGAAAGAATATTATTAAGGAAATATGAGCGCTTCATATTTCCCTAGGGAAATATAAGTGTGTTATGACATATCGTAACTAAGGCAATATTACTCGATATTGTTTCAATCAGAAAAAAAAAATTTAATGTCAATTATACAACAATAATAAAGAAAACAAACGCAGCCATCCAACTGACAGTTTGAAAACTTAAAAATGGTAGTGTTAACCCTAGAGCGTTTCTTGCCATTTGTAAGACTTAATTTAATTGTCTTACGAATAGATTGTTCCGCATCAGGGACAAATTTATTTATTTACAGTATTACAATGTTATTACTAAGTTTACAGTATAATTACTAAAATTAAAATTATATTTAGACTATGAGCACCTAAGTGAATAAACACTTGTGATGTGCTGGAGTGTATGACAAACCAGTTTTGGACTATCAAGCTGGGCGTTCACTAGGTTGGTGGGATGGAGCGGCGCGGCGCAACGCAGCCCCCAAGAAAAATGCATGTAAATGCATGGCGAGGCGTCCATTAGGGCCGTAGTGCACAGTGGACGCGTCTCTATGCATTCACATGCATTTTTTTAGGGGGCCGCGTTGCTCCGAGCCGCGCCACTCCGTTCCGTCCCACCGACCTAGTGGACGCCCAGGTTTAGTCCTCATCAGTGCAGTACTGATGTGATTAATAATCTAAAAGCCGTTTTACACTACACAATTTATTAAACACGAAATGAGTCAATTTCTAGTGCAATTTAAATTGTCAAATTTCATACAGTAAATTGAGTTAGATGGTAAAATTTACTGGACTGGAAATTGCACAAGAAATGAACTTTTCTTGTTCAATAAATTGTGTAGTGTAAAACGGCTTTAAGTACAGTGCCAAAGCAGGTTTCATATATTCAGGTTATACATTCGTTTTATTAA
The DNA here is from genome assembly GCA_910593695.2 of Ocypus olens. Classification (NCBI taxonomy): domain Eukaryota; kingdom Metazoa; phylum Arthropoda; class Insecta; order Coleoptera; family Staphylinidae; genus Ocypus; species Ocypus olens. The sequence goes on along the minus strand of OU343055.1, from coordinate 1,900,215 downwards.
AATTAGAAAGTTTTACACTTCACAATTTATTGAACAAGAAATGAGTTAATTTCTGATGCAATTTAAATTGTCTAGATTCATACAGTAAATTGTCCGAAAAATTGAGCTCCATTTCGCAGAGAATTTCCTACGCAATCTGTAAAACAGCTTTTACGCAATTTTTGGAACAATTTACTGTATGAAATTTGACAATTTGAATTGCACTAGAAATCAACTCATTTCTTGTTTAATAAATTGTGTAGTGTAAAACGGCTTTTAGATTATTAATTGGATTATTACAATCGGACTCAATTCTTGGAACAATTCACTGTATGAAAGAAACTACACGATTTAAATTTTAAAGGAATAAACTCATTTCTCGTTTAATAAATTGTGTAGCGTAAAACGGCATTGACACATAATTTAACTAATAATATTTTTATTTATCTAAATCATTGCATAACAATCAAATAAATTTGATCATTATTTATAAACATTCTAATCACCGTCCAATATGTTATTTTAATACTCACGGTAATAATCATGCAATGATTTTCCTTGACAGCCCCGCAGCACCCGAAGAAGGCCACCACGAACACGACGGCCCCCACGATGATCAGAACTATGGGTGCGCTCTCGTAGCTGGGATCGACGAACTCCTTGTAGTGGTGGTAGGCCGTCTGTATGATGATCCCGACCGTGAAGATGGCAATGCCGGACAACTACAAAAGACGGGCGGTTGGTTAATCTCGGATGATTGCATCCGTGCGTGTGCGTGTGTGGACTCACTGCGAAGAGCAGGTTGAAGGAGAACAGCAGGTATTTCACACAGGTCATTCCACCAGTCACCATCTTGTCGCCGTATTATTATCGGTACACCGGCGGGCGCACGTGTGGTGTGGTCGCGAATACACGGGGGGGCTGCTCCTGGCGGGATTCACCCGATAGATCGATTGATTATTCTCCTCCGCGGCCCGATGTAAACAAAGCGGGAATCGTTAAAGTGGGGCACAAGTTGACAGGCCGAGAGCGAGAGATTCTGCGGTGATGCGTACGCCGCGGTTCGCGAGAGACTGGCGCGCGGGGGAGTCGCGGACCGCGACGGTACGGTATTGTTCGTTCGTCTCCCCCCACTCCGCCGAGTTACAATCACAATTTGCCCCGTTTGCGACTTGCCGAGGAAATTGTATTTAAAATGCAAATGTTACGATAGACAATACTACCCTGACTGCTCCGAATTGGGTAAAGGTAGGGAACGGTAACGAGAACGGGAATCGTATGTTAGATGTGCTTGAATATTGGCGGCGTTTACTTGGTCGTGCATCTTGATATTATTTCGAAATAAAACCCTTGAAACAATGTTTTTCGCCTGCCTCTACCGAAATCGTATTTTTTGGCTATAAAAACCGGGCCGAAACTACGGTTTAGCGTATCTAAGGCCGAAAAAGTAATATGCATAATCTGGACAACCTTCCGCGGAATATGAGTAGGCTATGCAAAAATCTGACAGTGACAGTTCAATGGGGCGCGATATAAAATTTCCTGAAACACTGTTTTTACTTAAAGCAGGCGAAAAAATATCGAGTATAACTCATGCCGAAATGCTTTAGCAACCCTTCACTTTTAGCAACCCTCGCTCGCTCGTGCTGCAAAAAGCGGCGGGTTGCTAAAGCCCATTTTCGGCCCTTGATACACTATATACTATTTAAATGATTCACATGTTGACATACGCAACTAATAACTAATTTCCAGTAACGGTAACGAGAAGCTTGGTACATTTATGTCCCCGTTCCTGTTCTCGTTACCCTTTCCAGGTTGTCGTGAAGCGGCCTTTTAAGAATACTGTCTTGTGTGGGGAACATTTTCACACGGTAGTACCGACAACGGAGCGGTAGAGCAATGGCAATTTAACGTGAATGAATATCCAATAAATGATAAAAAATTCGATTAATTCAACAATAACCTAATGACTATATAAAAAAAAACATCAACAAACAACTACGCATGTTACCACAGGCCATACCTCCTTTAGAATGATCTGCTTGTAATGTATTAACGTATAGCATTGTAACGTAGGCAACCTGATGTACCGGTAGTAGGAGACATCCATACAAATCATAAAAAATATATCTCTTCTTGCTCCAGCAGCCGTTGTGTTAACATCGTTACAGACCTTCCACGGAGACCTCACTATAGAACATTTCATGACCATGAGGATAAATCGAGAATATTTAATGTCACGGCTGTTGCAGCAAGAAGTGCTTTATGTTAGCATTTCCCCTACTACCTGTACATTAGGTTGCCTATGTTACAGAAGATGGGTTTTGTATAAACCCAGAACTAGTCCAGAAAATAAAATAATTATACATACTGGAAAGTATCCTAATTGTCTACAACTACTAATTTGCAGGTGAGTTGAAACCTTTGATAATTTTGGAAAAAAAAAGTTGTGGCCATCACGCGCGCACCCAGAACAGTTTGGCTTGGGGAGGCTCACGCATATACTAAAGCCGGGCCCACACAATGCTACCAACACCTTCCAACGTTGGGCGCATCATGTGGGAGATCCACGAACTACGAGTGGCCAGCTTCCAGCGTCAAACGTTCGTGTTGGAAGGTGTTCGGCCGGCTGTTGGTCTTTTAGTCTGTTTCAAAGGGTTTTCTCTGTCATTGCTTGGCATACTTGGTGGCATTGGATACATTCCCATACGACATGCTCAAACATTTGTACGAATGACAACCGTGTATCATAAGTAACGGTCTTTTTAATATTTATTTTACGTGCTTATAAATATTGCTTATTGGCAGTGACGGTTCGCGGGGTTTTTTCTGGTATGGCCGAGGAACAAGAGGTGGCAATACAGATAGGTGCGGTCACGCAGCCAGCCGTCTCTGCAACTGACCCTACCTATCTGTGTTACCACCTCTTGTTCCTCGGCCGTACCAGAAAAAAACCCGCGAACCGTCACTGCATTAAATGTATTTTATTTTTATAAACACAGCCATACTCATCCCTAGGATTGCCAGATGTACATCAATTAAAAGTTGTTTTAAATTATAAAATTCATCAATAGTCAACATTGTTGAAGGTACTGCAAATGAGGAACGATATCTGCTAATTTTATGTTACAATTATTATTCAGAAGTATCCACTGGAAGGGTTTGAATTCATCCAAAGGTTTCACCCATTTTTCCAGGCATTATTAGGTTTGTTCCAACCCCATAGAAAACCGTTCACTGTACGGTCGTCGTCATGCGCAGTAGAAATATAGTGTTCCAACCCTGAAAGGACCGTACGCCGGACGATAATTTTTCTGTTCCAACCGAACTTTGGATCGTTCACGGATCGGTTCCCGTACGATCATTTCAGTACATGGTCCGGAGTAGAAACTGTTTGGACTGACATGCGCACTGTATTTTTCTGGTGAACGAACTGCGATTTGTGGCGTTTATTAATTGTTATACGAATTATGAGTGACAAAAGAGATGGTGACTTTAAATCTGATGAAAGTAGTGGAGATGATTAGGAATTTGCCACAACATTTTCTTGAATTTTAAAACCACTGTCTGTGGTCAATCAAAAGTAGGGTTATAACCGATGTGCAAAACAATCCCAAAACCGTTCCAACCCATGCATATTTGTAAATGGCAACGGGACGGTGCAAAGCTTACGCATGCGTATAAAAGCGATCCGAACAGTTCTGTGACGGTCTTTGGGCGATACGAGAATCGCGGGTTGGAACAAACCTATTAAGTGTTAAAAACAACGTCATTTACGTTGCTATGGAATTTATTATTTTAAATCAACAAAAAATTGGATAAAAGAATCGCTTGAGGTGAGTATAATCGCGCAGTGCTGACAGTGACTCATGCTTTTTCGATCTAATCATCGCGTCTGGATAAATATCTATACTCGTTCGCATGCTTAAGAAAAACGAAACGTATGTCGATATGTAAATTCAAGGGCTAAGTGCAACGTATGTCTTTTCTCTTTCTATCTATTCTAACCTCAAAATTCACGTTTTGACCGTCTCCGATTTCGTTTTAGTTAAGAGCAGAATCGATTGTATCCATTTCATTTATAAAAAGGTTAAATTTAATGAAAAATTTCCAGTTGTCCGATTGCCTAAAAATACACTCGCAAAGTTTCGTCGGGAAAATATTTGCACGCTCGAGAATTTTTCAATTTCCCGCCTAGACTGAATCGAATTATTTTATGGACATACGTTTACTGGAAACTTAATTCAAGCAACATTGAGCGATGAGTCACTGTCACCTCTGGGCGATTGTACTATACTTCAGAGGATCGCTGACGTGACCCCAATGCGCCATTAATCGTATCCCAATAGCGAATGGTACCCACATAGATAAAGTAAAATAGATCGGCGACTCTCTGTATAAAATATTTACTACATTTTTAATTCGTAGTGACGAATTAAAAATGTAGTAAATATCCCATCCCACGACTACCACGCTGGCGAAGCAAAAGCGGGTGCGGGTAGAACGGGATGCAGAGCTAGTGGGTTTCCAAATTTCACAGTACTTGATTAAAATAATATATTAATTGCAAATTGCACAAATGGTTACTTACAGTATAATAATAATAATATTATATATCAATATCCAACCAGCAAGAAGAATTTTTTTCCCTTCACACTTTGGAAAATGAGGAGAATCAAGCGATAGAATTATTTCCTCGTCACCTATGAGAAATAAACGATAACAATATTTTGTCCCAAAAACTAACAATATGACATTCAAAATTTCATACAGACAACAAAGAAATGTACTTGTAATAAATATCACGAACCGATTCCTTTCTAGTGAAGGAATTCATATAAGTGTTTCTGTTGCAATTTTTGTAGGATTTAATGGCACAATAACGACTCATTATTTATAATATTTTTCTAACGAGAAGGGTATGGACGACTTTCTCTTCGTTTTAACAGACGAAAAACTGAAAGGAATCGAATATTCACATACTTACGGTTTTGTTTGTTTACATATACTCGGCCTCGCTGATTATCGCTTGGCGTTGAATGATTTACGGACGAGATTTCAAATTGTATTAGCGGGTTGGGCCATCTAGCGTTATTTGCTGTAACAAATTCTAGCCTGTTTGGCGATACTTACGCCATCCCATGTTTCCAGTGCGAAGCTCCAATGCGAACAATTTATTTCGTATGGAGTGCGCAGGGCATGGGTACCCAGACCATCAGACCCGAACCAACTCTTGCAATCTCTGATTCTGCGCTGAAACCATCATACCCTGCGTCCCGGCTAACGGGAGGCCGAGGTAGAAGATATGATAATACAGATCTCTGCCACCTCGGCCGTACCAAAAAAAAAAACCGCGAACCGTGTTGTTATTTCCTGTTATTTTTGTCGTCATTCCTACGCAAACCGATACTACAGAAACGCTATTGTATCCGCATCAATACAAAGATCTTACGTCAGTTTATATATATATATAATTATATAAATATTTTAAGTTTTGTAAATTAAAAGAATTATATTATTGTGCACGGGAATTTTGGAGCGGCGATTTCGATTCGTCAAACATGGCAGACGCAGCTTCGCCGAAGAGGCGAAGAGGGAGGAAGTCGAAGGAGGACCCGATCATAGAGCTGGGCACGAAGAGCCTGCACGAGGTGCTGTCGGAGCCGCGCATCGCCGCCATCCGAGAGGCGTTCCTCAAGGAGGAGGACCAGCAGCTGGGCCCCGCGGGCATGCGACAGGCCCTGCTGGAACAGGGGAAGATCAGTATCGACGATGCGTACTTCGAGGTGTTGTTCCTGAGGATGAATATTAAAAGGTCAGAATTTTTTCCCATTCAGTCTCGACATTTTTGCTATATACACATTTTTATGCTTATAACCAGCGGCGGCTCGTCGATGTTCGGCGGTGGGGCAACGGAAGAACATTTGACCGAAGCAGCAATGAAATATTTGTAGTGCGGCACGAGCGACATCTTTGTCTATGTCCTCCCTACGGAAATCCACGAGCCGCCACTGCTTATAACTATTTAAACTGGGACACATAACGGATAAACTAGTCGACGAGGGCCATCATGACACTTAGGTTGAGACAAGACAGCCCTCTCCACAATCACAATTTTTGTCATCCTTGTAATGTCATTCGCCTGTTTTATTTTTAAGATGCTTACGCCATCCATCGGGGTAACGTTGAAGCTTCAAAGCGAACAATTTTATTTGTATGAAATGCGCAGGGCAACCTTAAGCAATTCTTTTATCCAAATTTTTGCTGATTTAAAATAATAGATGGCATTGTTTTTAACCCTTATGGTATCATCGATCACCACTTGCAAGTTGCAACCACCCCGAATTTCTATTTCAGAGACGGGTTTGTGACCTGGGACGAATTCATAAGCCACCTGCTTCTCGGCTTCAAGATCCAAGACGTCGTCGCCGAGATAACCTCCCTGGATAACCCCCTCCCGAAGAAGCCGCAGATTTACCGGAGCTACCACCGCCACCCGATCAACTGCATCTCGTTCAACTTCCAGGTCAAACCGGACCGGACGTATTCGTACGCGGACGGCAGCTACATCACCGCCAGCAAGGACGGATGCATCAACTACTGGTCGCTGGACATGCAGCTGGAGCGGACGGTGATCTCCAAGACGCCGGACTTAAAAATCACCGACACCTACGTGCTCTCCATCGCCTGCCTCCCCGACGTCAGCGTGATCTGCACGTGCAGCACCGAGCACGACATCCGATTCTACGACACGTCCGCGCGCAAATTCGAGCTGCGCGTGCACTTCTTCGCCTTCGATTTCCCCGTGTGCTGCATGTACTACGTCTTCAACAAGGACATCAACGAGGAGTCGAAGCTGATCATGGGCGACATGGGGGGGCACGTGATGGTCGTCATGTTCTCCCCGATAAACCGCGGTCCGTTCCGGAGCAAACTGGGCGTGCCGCTCCTCAAGGTCCGCTACGAAAACATCGTTAAGGGTTTAGTGCCCGGTTTTAAGATAGTCGAATTCCGCAACCAACACAATGACTGGGTCAGGCAGGTCGAGTACTACAGCACGTTGAATTTTATAGTTTCCTGCTCGTCCTCGCCGAAGGCCGTCGTGATGCGGGACATAAACGAGACCCGCGGGATCTACAATTTCACGATCGCGAAGGGCGCCTGGTGTTTCGCGATCTCCGAAGGGTTTCCGCTGATAGCGACCGGAAGTTCCGACTGCCAGATCAGGTTGTGGAATCCGTACATAACCAAACGCCCGGTGGTCATCCTTCCGGGACATCACACGGGCGTCATCGCGATACTCCTGCAGGATAAAGCGGAGTATATGTGTTCGTTGTCCGAGGATAAGTGCATCAAGGTGTGGGATCTCGTCCAGCAAACCTGCGTGCAGAGTTATTTCGGGTTGCCCGGCGAGATCGGGGAGTTCATCAAACTGACCATGTTTTACAACGCGGAGAGCAGGCAGCTGATTTTAGGCGGGATGCTGATCGCGGTGTTGCCGCTGAGGCCTTTGCAAAACGGCGAGCACACCGACGGCAACAGCCACGCCGCCGCGATTTCGGTGGTCCTCTACAATCCGCTCTTTAAAATCATTCTGACCTGCGGCTTGGACAGCTTCATCATCGTCTGGGACCCGTGGTCCGGAAAACGTATATCGGTCGTTCGGGATGCGCACACTAGAATTCTGCACGGGGAAAGCATCCCCGTCGATATAACCGCCGGCACGTTCGATCCCGGGTACCAATTGTTGGTAACCGGAGCGTTCGACGGGACTTTGAAAACTTGGAATTTCAACACGGGAACCTGTTTGAGGAATATGCGGATAGAAAAGTATTGCGAGGTGACCGGCGTTGTTTGGGTCAAGGGCAGGATACTGGCGATCGGATGGAATCGGCACGTCACGGAGTTTTCGGAAGGGGGCGGAGCCGCGGGCCCCGGCGGCGCGTTCAGCAAGTCCTGGGCCACCAAACACTCCGAGGACGTATTGGCCGCGGCGGCCAAGATCCCGCAGACCCTCGCCACCAGCTCGTACAACGGGGAGCTGATCCTGTGGCAGCTGGAGACGGGACAGCCGTACAAGCAGTACAGCGTCGCCAATCCCACGCACCGCATCAAGGTCACCTACGATTTCGAGAGGAAGCCGAAACACGCGGCGGAAAAGAAGCAGAAGAAGAAGGAGTCGGTCCCCGAGCTGCACCTGGAGCTGTCCAAGAAGCTCAACGAGTCGAGGCGCAGCATCGCGCTGAGGAGCGTCCAGCCGCAGATCGAGATGGTGCTGAAGTACACGAAAATGCGGCCGATGCGGCTGCCGCTCACCATAAGTCCGATACGGGGTCTGGCGGTGCGTTCGATGATCTTTCTACAGACCAGGCCGATGAAGATCGGCGTCGCGACGCTTTTCGTCGCGCTGGAGAACGGGGACGTGCAGCTCTGGTCGCATCACGCGTCCGGCGGGTACATCGGCGCCTTTCAGGCGGTGCATGCGATCGGGGAGTACGTCGTTTCCATGGCTACGGATAAGGAAAACAATTATCTTTTTCTGGGTAAGATTTGATTTACATCCGTTGTTCTTTCTTTCTCCGGCTGACAGGTTTATGGATTTTAAATATTTCGCTTACTATACATACGGAACGGTTGTTAGTTAGTACTAGTGGCTGCATCTAGATGGCGCTCATCTATTCTAATTTATACGCATGCCATGCAGTTGTTTCAATAGATGGTGGTCTTCTCAAGACTCTGAATCCTTTCGCTGCGGCGTTAGGAAAACGCTCCATGTCTGTGGTGCGGCTTTAGATTTGCCTGGAACGTTATACAGGGTTGGGCATATGTGTCGGAACACCTGATTTCTGGCTAAACATCTGTTGGTTTCTTATTTCTTTAAAAAGAAATGTGTATAGTTTTAGTTATTCTATTCAGTGACGTATTTTGATTTTCTACAACTACCCTATTTTTCGAGATATGACGTGGACGGCAGCTTTTTTTAATGGATCACCCTGTATATTTTTACATTTTCAAATAGACACCTTTTCAACAATTACAATGATATAGGATTTGGTGGGTGTGCGACTTGTGTTTTTTTTTTTAAATAATAAATAAAATAATAAAAAAAGAAATTTGTGAATTTCGTAAAACTTTTTTTTGAAAATTTTGATTTATAAATATTAGAATTTCTCTCAGGGAATGTTGCATTAAAAATATTGCATGCATCTTGTGGAGATCTCTACCAATCTCCAAAACTAACCATCATTAACAACGTCATTTTTTCACGTTCAGTTAGTTCACCCAAAATTGAACAGCAATGTTAATATTTCACATGGATACTATCTGTTAGTTACAGAAAACATAAAAACACGAAATTGTTTTATCAGAAAACAGAGTAAAAAGATATAAAAAGCCAACTCGATCTTGAATTATTTTATTTAATATTTAAGAAACCACAAGTCGCACACCCACCAAACCACACATCATTGCAATTGTTGGAAAAGTATCTATTCGAAAATGTAAAAATATACAGGGTATTCCATTTAAAAACAACTGCCGATGACGTCATATCTCAAAAAATTGGGTAGCTATAGAAAATCAAAATACATCACTGAATGGAATAAATAAAACTATACAAATTTCTTCTTAAAGAAATAAGAAAACAACAGACGTTTAGCCAGAAATCAGGTGTTCCGACACATATGCCCAACCCTGTATATACATACCGGGTGACCCAGGGATCTGTAAAAGCCCCATAACATATTTGCTATTTGAAATACCGACACTTATTCTACATATTTTAAAAATATGTATGTTTTTGTACAGGGTGTCCCTATATTTTATACTTTATTTTCAACCCTCTTGAGAAGCTGATAAAAATAGTATGGGTCTATTATGGACGGTTGGTTAGTTATGGGCAAATTTGTGGCAAAAACATGTACACATTGAAAACATTGCAGAAGCGCTCCTAGCAATGCTAGCGTCATTTTTTATACACTAAAGAATTTTCCACATCATGAAGAATAATACAAATCGGCTTTGGTTCTTTTTTATTCATAGTGCTATACAGAGTGTCAACATACGCAAAACAATGGATAACTATTTTTTTTCAAATAGAACACCCTATATAGTTGCCACCAATCTATGGCATTTTTAATAAGCTTTCCAATGATATACAGTTTGTATAACAAAACATTAAGGATTCTTGAGATTTACCAATAAAAACATATTTGTTTTGTCACCTCCTGCTAATTTTTGGATTTTCAGCCAAAACTATGCATTTTCAGGAAAAATTATAAGAGACCAAAGTTGTAGAGCGAAAAATTTCAGATCGACATAGGTCTTTCAACTTTTAAGATAATGCGTGCATTACCCGCCAGAGCGCGCAAAATCGTGACCGTATATGCATTTTAGCGTTTTCTTTTCAAATTTTTTATTAATAAATTGCACTATACTTTATTTTCCGCACCCTGTAGCGGAAAAACGGGAAATTATAGTAAATACAAGAAAACGAAATGTAGCCTGAATATATGAATATTCAACCTGTTCGTTAATCTTTTTTTTTGCAGATTAACAAACAGGTTGAATAATCATATATTCAGGCTACATTTCGTTTTCTTGTATTTATCTAATGCTTTCTGCAACAAGTAAAGTTGTTTCTAATTTGTTTAATTATAGTAAAATTAAAATGGCCCTTATGGATTGAAAATGTTCCGCTCTACAACTCTTAATAGAAGCAATTTTTGCCAAAAATGCATAGTTTTCCCTAAAAATGCAAATTGAAAATGTATATATCAATTTTTGCGTTTTTCAATGTTTTTTTTTGCATTTTTAGCGAAAACTATACATTTTGGGCAAAAATTGTTTCTTTTAAGAGTTGTAGAGCGGAATATTTTCAATCGATGTAGGTCATTTGAATAATTCTATAATTACCCGTTTTTCTGCTAGAGGACGTGGAAAATAAAGTATAGTGCAATTAATTAACAAAAAATTTGAGAAAAACGCTAAAATGCATATACGGTCACGATTTTGCGCGCTCTGGCGGGCAATGCACGCATTATTGGAAAAGTCGAAAGACCTATATCGATCGAAAATTTTCCGCTCTACAACTTTGGTCTCTTATTATTTTTTCATAAAATGCATAGTTTTGGCTGAAAATCCAAAAATGAGCAGGAGGTGACAAAAGAAAAATGTTTTTATGGATAAATCTTAAGAATCCTTAATATTTCATTATACAAATTGTACATCATTGGAAAGCTTATTAAAAATTCCATGCATTGGTGGCAGGATATATAGGGTGTTCTATTTGAAAAAAAAAGTTATCCATTATTTTGCATATGTTGACACCCTGTATAGCAGTATGAACAAAAAAGAACCAAAGCCAATTTGTATTATTCTTCATGATGTGGAAAATTCTTTAGTGTATAAAAAACGACGCTAGCATTGCTAGGAGCGCTTCTGCAACTTTTTCAATGTGTCCTTGTTTTTGCCACAAATTTGCCCATAACTAACCAATCGTCCGTAATAGACCCCTACTATCGTATACTATTTTTATCAGCTTCTCAAGAGGGTTGAAAATAAAGTAAAAAATATAGGGTGTTCCATTAAAAAAAACATAACTTTGGTCTGTTATGTATATTGGGACACCCTGTACAAAAACATACATATTTTTAAAATATGTAGAATAAGTGTGGGTACCAGTTTAGGAAAACTAGAAGTCGATATCTCAAATAGCAAATTAGTTATGGGACTTTTACAGATCCCTGGGTCACCCGGTATGTTAACAGCAACGGCATCTGGCAGAATAAGAAAACGTATATATCTGTTAACGGTATGCTTATTGTTTGTGGCAAGGTAAAGAACTAGAAAGTAACTAAACGGAACGTAAATATGCGTCTACAGCAGCGAAAGGGTTGAATTGCAGAAGAGGAAAAGCATCGCATTTCTCATTTTTAAGCGGGAATTAACGTGTCTCTAACTGTGCGCCAGGTTCGACCGAGGGTTACGTGAAAACGTTCCTGATGAAGAACTACTACAACGACAAAGAGGAGAAGGTCTGCATGCCGCTGCTGCGCCTGCAGTTTCCCTTCCTGTGGAAGAGATTCATCGAGGGCCGCGCGAAACGGGCCCTGCAGTACCAGGCCAAGCCCGTCCTGCTGAACAGCTACAAATCGCACAGGGGCATCGTCTCCGGTCTGGTCTTCATCGACAAACCTCAGATTCTAGTCACGCAAGTGCCATCTTTTCCGGCGGCGGCTCGTGGATCTTCGTGAAGGAGGCTAAAGCTACGCGCACACTTGTCGGAATCGGACGGACGGCACGCAACGGATAAAATTGCTCAACACAGTTGTAAACGAGTCAACGCACATTTATCGGATAAATGTGCGTTGACTCGTTTACAACTGTGTTAAGCAATTTTTGCCGATGCGTGCCGTCCGTGCCGTTCTGACAAGTGTGCGCGTAGCTTTAGGCAGAGATGCCGCTCGTGTCGCATACGGGAAGAAAATATTACGTCAAATTTTCTTCTGTAGCCTCCTCACCAGTGACTGTTAGCGGTTTTTTTTTTGAGGTAACACAGACAGGTAGGATCGATTACAGAGACCGCACCACCTCTGCTACCTCAACCATATCATACCTAATAATGAAGAGATCTGTATTACCACCTCTGCTACCTCGGCCGTACCAGAAAAAAAAATACGCGAACCGTCACATCTCGCCACCGAATATCCACAAGCCGCCGCTGAAATTTTCCCGTATTATCGTTAGAGTTTATCGCGAATGGTAAAGTCCGGATTTTGTAGGACGAGCTCGGATTTCAGCGCACGCTTGTGGACCCTGGGAGGGCGGTACCTGGGAACGCTGGGCACTTTCAAGCCGTGGGTGCCGGTGGATCCGGATAAGCCGGTCGATCGCAACCGTCATCACTCCATCCCGCCCGATATTAAAAGGGTTATGAGTTCGACGACCTTCCGGGTAAAATTCGAAAAGAAAAGGATTAAGATTAAACTATTTTTGAGACAGTGACAACTCGTGACTCATGGTACGGCCGAGGTAACAGAGATCGCAATATAGATTTCTGTAACCACCCTACCTATCTCCTGCCTCGGCCGTACCATGAGTCACCCTGCGAGCCGTCACAGCCACTAGAATGATTGACACGCAAAAGTACACAATTTGAAGTAAAGGAAAGGAAACTGCGTTCGATTAGTGTGGTGATCCCTTAAAACCAGTGGCGGCTCGTGGATTTCCGTAGGGGAGGCAAAGACAAAGATGTCGCTCGTGCCGCACTACTTACTCTTATTGAGGAAGCAAATATTTCGTTGCTGTTTCGGTCAAATTTTCTTCCGTTGCCTCACCGCTGAACATCCACGAGCCGTCGCTGCTTAGAACATATGCTCATGGAATAGGAATATCGTATAACTTACGTGCACCGAAACTGTGTCCAACATCTGTGCGACAAGGATGGATATAACATTTCTTTTGTTCTCTGCGCATGTCCCCAATAGCGCGTAATCCCCATAAGAGTCCATGAGTGTGAGAGAGAACTTCCTGTGTTGAAAGAGTGGGATGCAGATAGTGTGTGACAGTGCTACCAACTCAATTCTTATCACACACAGACTCAATCCACACACACGCGCACACATTCATATAAACCTATGAGTGCGTCGGCCGCGCATGAGCATTTCGAGCAAAAAAAAATAGAAAGAGACATCTGCATCTTGCTTCTTGGACAAAATTCTATGCTTTGTATTCCTGTTCCATAAGTATATGTTCTAAGGGGGATCCCTTTAAAGGGATTAAGATAAGCAAAATGCCCCCAGATTCGGAATTTCTAATTAACAAAATAATGTTGTATCTTGAGATAAGAATTATCCGCAGACATACTTTATATGGTCCCCACCCTTCCCCTCACACCTCTGGGGTCAAAAAGCGTAATTTTTTGTTTTCATTTTTTATCTGACAATGTGTTTAATGCAAAATTCTGAAAAAATTGATGATTTTTTTCAGAATTTTGAATTAAACAGATAGTCAGATAAAAAATGAATACAAAAAATAACCCTCTTTGACCCCAGGGGGGTGATGGGAGGGGTGGGGACCATATAAACCATGTCCGCCGATAATTATTACCTCAAGATACAACATTATTTGGTTAATTAGGAATTCCGAATCTGGGGGCATTTCACATATCTTATCCGGGGGGACCCTTTGTTTAAATGTTAAAACTTTGTGCAACGCATTTGACACTAGATGTCACCTTAACCTTTATTTAACATTTGTTCGTGTACGTTGGTTGCGACACTCAGAGGCAAATTTACGAACAGGCGCATCGGACCTCATAAATTCAGGGGGCCTAAAAAGTTCTACTCGGATCACGAGGGCAAGCCTGATGGCCATCCCCTGGGTGCGCGCCGGCACTCAAAATTGAATTGCGCCTGGTGCCTCTCAAGTACCACATCCGCCACTGCATTTCTTTAATCACTCTGCGACTCCTCACAATATTTACCAATCACCAATAAATTATGCCGCGGTAGTCTTCATCAAATCGAACCATGGCAGGTGTTGATGGGTTTCGATTATAAAAAACCGTTGACGAAGAAACAAGAGGCGGCGCAGGCGGAAAAGGAGATGTTCTACAGGGAGGGAGGCAAGGGGATATACGGAAAGAAACTGGAGGATCCGGTGCTCGGACATTACATCCGCCTGCCGGAGAAGAACACCCAGAAGTTCGAAATCGATCTGGACACCACATTCCCCTACGTATGTCCCCCAAAAAAAAAACACAAATACGAACCTTTCGATTGACCTCTGAACATTTCCAGATCCCCGTCTATCAGCACATAATCCGCCCCCTGCCCAAACCCACCCCCGCGATCTCGGACGCCACGAAGCAGGGCTACGAGAAGCACACCAGGGAATCGCATCAAGTCGGTGAGTCCGTTTTTCCTGTACAAATTTTATCTTCTGCGCTCTAAAATGCTTAAGTTCAACGTAAATATATTTATTTAAAAAAAAAAATGGCTGGTAGAGTACGTTTTAATAGAGAAGAACCTTGCGCACGATCGAAGACTGGTTTTTAGCCGATTAGCCGAGTCTATTATGCAGAATAGGGTGTGGCAGTGGTTCATTACCGAGTTCCGAGTGTCATTCTGATTTTTATTGTTCGTTGTTTTGCTTTGATTCGTTTTTCCTGTGTTCTTTTCAGAACTTACGAGTTAGTGAACTGTACGATAGTGGTTTATATTGGTTGTTTCACTTTTTATTAAATCATTAATCGCTGCATTCCGATGGCTGCCGAAAGGAAGTGTTTGTTGGAGAAACGTGGACTAGTAATTCACTCTCAATCTCGTGAAATTATCTCTACAGAGTTTATGGAATACGAAGCAATATAGAAGCTTTTAAAGGCGGCGCTTATATTGGGATCTTCACGTATTATTTTCTGCCCTCCCAAATATATTTACTTGAATTGTTTTTTAGTTTGTTTTTATTTCATATCGAATTATTAGTGTTCTTTCCTTTGTATTTTCTATTAATTTTTAAGTATAGTTATTTTGCTTTATTATAAGCACATAAATTAGGTATTAGTATTACTTTTTGTATTTATATTATCACTATTAATACATGTACTTTCCCTCTAATTGGAAAACTTTCTGTTGGGAATAAATAAATAAATAAATTGCGCACGCTACTGGCACAAGCGACCGTTGAAATCTCGCGTGACCTTGGGCTCTTCTCTATTCAAACGTACTCTACTCTCGCGCGTTGTCCGAAATGTATAGGAGCTTTCGCGGGTGCTCTAGGACAGGGGCGTTCTAAAAATGCTCAAACTTTCTGTACAAATTTTATTTTCATCAACGGTTACGCTTAAAATCTCTTACGCGCTCAGGTTCAACGTAAATATATTTATTAATAAAAAAAGAAATGGCTGGTACTCTCGCGCGTTGTCCGAGGATATGTACAGGGAGTAGTAGTTCTAGGACACGGACGTTCTAAAATGCTTCGACTCGGGTCATTTCAAGTCCTGCAGGGCCGAACACGCCTCCAGCATAAGACACGCCATCTTGTATTCGGGTTGGTCTTCTTCTAAACAGCGTAGGCAGTGCGTGATCAGGGTCATGATGGCTTCTAAGTCGCTCGGCGAGTGCCACTCACCGTCCTGGAAAAAAGTATTCGTAAAGAATTCAATGCAAAACGGACAGAAAATTGTATATTCTGTAACTGGAAGCTACCAGTGACGGTTCGCGGCGTTTTTTTTTCTAGTAAGGCCGAGGTAACAAGGGTGGCAATACAGATAGGTGCGGTCACGCAGCCAGCTGTCTCTGCAACTGACCCTACCTATCTGTATTACCACCAGTGGTATATTGGAGGGGGAACGTGGAGGAGTCGCGGACTATTTTTTTGCTCTCACCATGCGTTCCCTTACTTCTTTGCTCTTACCATGCGTTCCCTTATTTTTTATTTTACGAATACACCACTGATTACCACCTCTTGTTCCTCGGCCGTACCAGAAAAAACCCCGCGAACCATCACTGGTAACTTCGCTGGGTATTTGCCTTCTCCGGAAATTCAACACTCACCTACACTTCTTAAATAGTACCTGAGTAAAACCATTTACTTATAAATACTTTTTCTTGTGTGGAACGCACGGCCGGTTGTAAATCGTAATCTGACAGCAACTGTCACTTTTTTCAAACAACGAAATGAAATATCCGCCATTACGATTTCATGGCACACCTTCGTTTTTAATTCAAAATTATTGTAAAGTTTTTTTGCAAATATCTCGGTAAATACTCAGCAGGAATCATTGAGTAAGGTACCAGATGATTCAGCTTAAAAAGCTTTAAAAATAATGTATGAAGGCCGATGCTGTCAAATAATTAGGGGAGCCAATATTAACACATTTAAAATTTTACACGTAAATCCCTATGGCCTGGTCTTGGCTGAAGGACTCCGGTCGATGGCCATTGTATTTATTATTTATTATGTATTTAGTAAGTACAATAAACGTTTATTATTATTATTATTCGCTATGGTCCGCTTTGCAATTCAACTAAATAGCAGCAGCGGCCCGTGGATGTTCGGTGGTGAAGCAACGGAAGAAAATTTGACCGAAAAAGCAACGGAATATTTGTTTCCTCTATTAGAGTTAATAGTGCAGCTCGAGCGGCATCTTTGTCTTTGCCTCTCCTACGGAAATCCACGAGCCGCCGCTGCTAAATACATAAGTTACATTTTGAAGCGACAATAAAATTTGGTGCACAGATAGTAAACAAAAATCCAAGATCAAAGTCGTCGAAAGGGTTTTTTTTTTTAAATACCCTTCACCCCCTTCTTTCAACCCCATGAAGATCGTATTTTAAAATTTTCCAAAAAAAAAAAAATTCGAAGGCGGAATAATTGTCCCCGCCTAGGAGCTTTCGAAAGAAAAAAAATCGGTGACCTTGAGCCCCCTGCCCAGTGGCGTTTTTTGCAACGGAAACTCTTCAGGTAAACTCGAAAAGTCCTCGCTCCTTTTTTTCGAAATTTTCGGGATGTAACAGGAGCACCAAATGCGCGGGGTGGCCTTCAACCCCCATTTTCGGGGAGCACCCTTACCCTCGGCGGCGGGAGTGGTTTTTGAAAAAATATTTTTTTTGCGATCCGATGCACGGTTCCATCGATACCGCCCGGTCCCACCCCTCGCGCGCGCACCCTCTTCGACCGGCGGGAATTTTCAAAAAGTCGAAAACGCGAGGCTGGGTTCCCGACCTCTCGTATACGCAACGAGGTGGCTGATACAATATTTGTACTTTGGAAAATTTCATCTGAAGCTTTTTTTTTTAATTCCGCCGCCCTTCGTACCCCGTATATTTTCAGGTTAACCATAAGAAATACCTCGATTGAGGTCTTCCATTTTTCAGAAAATCCTCCCCCCTCCAGCCCGAGTACCCACAGTGAAAAATAAAAAAAAAAAAGACCGGTTTCGGTGTACTGGAAAAAAACGTGCCGCCATGGTCAGTCATTGGCCGCCCCCGGCTTTGGTTTTGCCCTCGGAGGGTCTTCCTTTTTGGGATTAGTAGAGTTGATGACGAGCCTTCATTTGTGATTTTTTCAAAATTTTTAGAAGCGCGTCTTTTGCAACACCCCCTGGGTTCGTTTTTTTTTCTATCAAGGACGTACCCTTTTTCTTTTCATGTCGAAAAGCTGAAACTTTCAGGGATGATAGAAGATATGACTGGCTCTTATTGGGAATTTTTTCAAAATTTTTGGAAATAACATTTCTCTCCCCAGGGAGTGAAGTAATCTCTCCGTACGAGTTTCCATTATTTATTTTAACTGTCACGGCTGACGGAGTTTTTTTTTCTAGGTTAGGTTTTAGAAACGAACGTTTTACTTTTAAAATAAGGTGTGAGCCACAGAATTTTGTTTCAGAGTTGGCCATGCCTGAGAGAGAGAGAGAGAGAGAGAGAAACATAGCAGTCGTGTCTGAGAGATTGGTTCATTTTTTTAAATATAATTCAATAGTCTCATGACGTTATAATATGCGACATACCTCATTTATCTCACAGCCAACTCTGAAACAAAATTTTGTGGCTCACACGTTAGTGAAAAAAATAGTATATATAACTCGGTAGAGAATGCGCTATATTTTTCCCTCGGTGCGTTGTATCCCTCAGGCTTTTGTCCTCGGGATACAAATTTGTACCTCAGGAAAAATCACGCATTTGTCTCCCCTTTAATATAGTCTATTATTTAAGGACCAGTTTACACGCTCATGCAATTTGCGCCAATTGGCTTGTGCATGGGGTTTGCGCAAGTCAAAAAGTTTGGCTTCAAAAAAATCTGACGCGCTAGAAAATTTGCATGAGGTTGGTGCATATTTCTGCTTCGATTTTATCTTTTTGTTCTAACACATTGGCTGCCAAAAAGTTTTTTTGTAAAATGTCAAAAAAAATGTTTATTTTATAAAATGTGTAAGAATATGCTTATTTAATTCATTTTCGTGACTGACAGAGCTAAATAGGAAGATTAAAGTAGGTACTCATTGTGACTGACGCGGCCCCATTTGAATACTCACCGGTGACTGACAAAGCGGTCAACGTGTTATTAACACAAACCGCAGTCGGAGAGTATTTTGTCGTCAATATTTTCCCTTTTTAAAAGCAAAAACCAACACTTTTTTTTTTGAGATTACGTCGGCAAATTGTGCAAGGTAAACTGAACGTATAAACCCAACACACGTTTGTGCGCAGTTTTGCATACGCAAATTGCATGAGCGTAAGAATCAAAATTGCAAATATTATAATTTTTTTCTCTCCTCCGTTTAGGCAACAATATTGAATTGCAAGACAAAGCACGAACCGTCCCATCACCGAAAACCTCAAATGTACAATAAAAGAAAAAAAAAAAAAACTCACCAGTGTGTCCAAATATTTCGTCAGCGTCGTACTGAAAGCCCCCATTTTCTCCCCCAAGTCCTGCGAGGAGGCCAGGAACTGCGCCAGGCGTTTCCCCGCGATCGACACCAGATCCGGCCCGAGCTTCCTCGATTCCGTCACGGTGGCCAGCAGCTCCTCCCCGAACGAATCGAAACCGCTGGAGTAGATCTGCGTGACCTGGTACCTCTTCAGCAGGTCCACGTCCAGGTTCCAGAAGCGCGCGAGCGACACGCACTTCGCCATCCACGCGACGTGATCCGCTGAATACACCTTGTTCTCGTCGACCGTCACCGTCTCCATGCTCGCGGAAATCACCTTGATCAGAAACTGCAGCCGCGACGCGTTCACCTTGGAGTCGGTCTTGTGGAAGTTCACGCTCAGCTTCTGCTGCAGATCGGTGAAGAAGTACGCGATGTTGGACGCGTCGAAAAGGTTGCTGATGATCTTCGCGTGTTTAACGGTGAAAACCGTGAGCATCTGCATCACTAGTGATAGCTGGTAGTGCAGGTGGAGCAAGTCGTAGTTGATTTCGTTTTGCGCGAGCGCCAACTCCGGCAGCGGTTTCGAGTCGGTCTCCCAGATCGGCTCGTAGTGTATCCGCGGCCTCTCGTACTGAAAACTGTCCGAGAGGGTGTCCATGAAGTTGTTGAAGAACTCGGTGCAGATGGTCATGAAGAGCGTGATTTGATAATCCGATAAATCCGTGTCCTGTCTGCACAACCTTTCTTTAGGTAATTTTCCGACCTTGTTGATCAGCTTGCACGCGGATTCGAAGACGATCTTCAAGTGCGTGTTCCACACGAGGTTGTACAATCCGGTTTTCACGTGGAAATTGGGGATGTGGTTCAAGCAGCTGATCGACGCTTCTAGTAGATTGATTTCCTGGATGTTCTTCTGCCAGGCCAGCGCGTACTCCCAGCACATATTCGCTAGAAGCATGCTGGGTTCTAGGCTATACGGAAACTGCTTTTTTATGATGTTGAGGTGGTAGAAAACGGGCTGTTGCGGCTCGACCGTTTGCGCGGCTGACGTTGATTGCGATGGATTGTCGTCCTCCGCGTTTTTCGTTAAATCGTTGAGGATGATGTGCTCCGGGCTTACGCCTCCAATCGTCAACCATTGCGCTACGATCTCGCTGACGGAACCTTTACCCTTTTCCAGGATGAATTTCAGGCTGACTTCGGCGCGCTCGCACTGGAGTTTCGGCAGCGAGCCTTCCCCGATGGGCTTGTTGGCGAGGATTATGTTCAGCAGCGAGACGTCCTCTAGTTTTCCAATCAGCAACGTCCACTGGCAGCTCTCTTGCGATAGCTTCTCCCAAATTTCAATATTCTCCTCCTCTAAACTTAAATCCTTTTCATTCTCCACGCGCTGCGCGACCGACTTGCACAGGATCGCCGCCATCAGCGCCGGGAAGGGTTTCGCGGAATTCGCCAGGATCTCCCTGACGCCGACCCAAAATTCCGCCAAGCTGTTATACTCCACTACCAATTTCTCCACGGCGATGCTTCTCGTCAGCGCGTGCAGCGTTTGCGAAAAGTTCTCCATCTCCTTCTCCAGATTCAGGTGCATATTCAACGGCCGATTCACCCAATAATGCAGCAACACGTTGAACAAATCATTCGGGTCGATTTTGCTGCGCTTCACGTGCAAATCGAGCTCGTCGTAATTATTCACCTTCACCACGTACCGCTTGAACACTTTCTCCGCCACCTGGTACATCCGCAAATCCGTCAATCCGCTCTTCAACTTTATACAATCCGGATGGCACAAATCAAACAGCGAGATAAACTCGGACACGGTGTACTCGAAACTTTCCTGGAACGACACCGCCTTCTGCTCCTTCACCTGATCATTCAGCGTGCTGAGATCCAGCAGCTTCTGCAAGTTATTCATCTCTTTTTGCGGCAGCACCAGTTTCGTATTAGTGTTTGGTATTTCCACGTTTCCATTCTTTAAATCCAATTCTTCGTCGGATCCGCCGGAAATGAAGACGTAAAAGTGCGTCAGTAGGTTGACGTTTTCGCAGAGCAGCTTCAGCTGTTTCATTTCGGCATCTAGATCGCCTTCGTGCGTGATGATTTTGTCGAGGAAGTAATCGGCGGAGCTTATAAGCGCGCGGGGCTCCACTTCCTTGCAGGAGGTCAGCATTTCGATCAGCTGGATTTTGACCTCGTTCGTTTTGAGCTCCGCGCACGTGTTGGCCGTTTCCGAGGAGAGTCTCTCGTCGTCGTAATCGGCGCTCTTTATGAACTGCTTGAGGCGTTTCAGGAGGTGGAGGTCGCGCGCGCGCTTGCTGTTCTTCTCGGTCAGGGCGAAGTGGTAGGGGATGACGATTTCTTTGATTTCGCCGCTCGGGTCCATCAGGACGCACGTGTACTGGCATACGTATCTAGGGGGAATAACTTAATGTAAAGTATGTTCATTAAAAAAAAAACTAACCTCAAGTGTGCCATGATTTTTTATTTTTAAAATTTTAAGTTGGTGACACATATTGAGGTTATGTTACTTGCGGCATGTTCCTTAAAATTATATCTCGATTATCGTCAGCGCCATCTATCATTTTTTAATCCAATAAGTACGTTCACTGATTATCCGTTGACATTTGACAGGAAGCGAAAAATAACCCTAAAATTATATCTGGAATACCGTCAGCGCCAGCTATCATTTTTTTTATTCCAATAAGTACGTTCGGTGATAATTCAATCATATTCGACAGGAAACGAAAAATAACCTTAAAATTATATCCAGAATATCGGCAGCGCCATCTATCATTCGTTCACGTAGAATTTTCCACTTTTTTTTTCCAATTTTTATGGACGATTTACATAAGCGTAAGAAAAGAGTTTACGTTCTTTTGATTGACATATTTGGTGATCGAAATCATGGCGCGTGGACAACAGGTTGGATTGCAGGATCGGGCCCACCCACTGCCCTCCGAATCAACTTTATTTTAACCAACAAAACTCTGCGCCCGGATGAGAAAATTTCAATTACAATTAGTTGGAGAAGTTTAGAAATAACACGAAACGTGATTTTGTAGTTGAAATAAAAGCAGAACCCGGGGGTAGTGGGTGGTCCTTATCCCACCACCCTCCAATTAAAGAGAGTTTTACACGTCGAAATTAATACACAAACTTTTTTTTGATTAACATATATGGTAGTGGAAATCATGGCGTGTGAACAACAGGTTGCATTGTAGGATAGGGACCACCCACCACCCAGGTAGCATTGTAGGATAGGAACCACCCACCACCCTCCGGATCCACAATATTTTAAACCAAAAAACCATTTGGTTGAAGAAGTGTCTTTAACGATTTATTCGAGAGTTGAAAAGTTTTGAAATAATAAGGAACGTGATTTTGTAGTTGAAATAAAAGTGGAATCAGGGGGGTGGTGGGTGGGCCCTATCCTACAATCCAATCTGTGGCTCACACGCCCTTTTTTCCAACAATTAATAAGTGAACAAAAAAATAAGATCTTCACCGTCTTTTTTACTTGTTCGACTAATTTATTAGTACAACAGATTGGATTGTAGGGTAGGTAGGGTAGGGCCCACCCACTACCCTTTGAATCTACATCATTTTAAACTACAAAACTCTGTTTGGTTGAAGAAATTTCTTTAACAATTTATCGCAGAGGTGTAAAGTGTAGAAATAATAAGGAACGTGATTTTGTAGTTGAAATAAAAGTGGAATCAGGGGGGTGGTGGTGGGTGGGCCCTATCCTACAATCCAACCTGTGGCTCATGCGCCCTTTTTTTCCAACAATTATTAAGTGAATTAAAAAAATAAGTTTTTTTTTTCTTTGTTCAACTAATTTATTAGTAAAAATCTAGAAGCGTGATCAACGAATTGGATTGTAGGATAGGGCCCACCCACCACCGCCTGATTCCACTTTTATTTCAACTAGAAAATTTTCAAAACTTTTCAACTCTCGAATAAATTCTTAAAGAAATTTCTTCAACTAAACAGTCAACTCTGGTTGAAGAAATTTCTTTAATCATTTATTGGAGAGTTAAAAAGTTTTGAAATAATAAGGAACTTGATTTTCTAGTTGAATTAAAAGTGGAATCAGGAGGGTGGTGGGTGGGCCCTATCCCACAATCCAACCTGTGGTTCACGCGCCCACGTTTCCACCGATTAAGTTTGCGTCGTGTCGCCTGACGTTGGTGTAGGATGATGAAGATGGAATGCAAGAGGGACAACAATTGATGAAGGAACGATAGCATCGAGAAATCATTGAATTTGGAAAAGAAAATCTAAGCAGTCGGAGAAATAAAAAAATCCCTTACCAGAAAAACCAAAATAATAATAATATTTTCTTGATGAGTAAATAGACACGTATTTACAATATTAGAAAATATACGAATTTCCTAGTTAATTTCTCTTGAATTCATACTGTACGTGATAGTGATGCTTTTGTTATTACGAATTTTTGAAGAAACTGTAAAATTTTTGAACATGTAAAAGCCCCCTGTTACAAGTTAATAAAAAAAAAATAAGTTCTTCACTGTCTTTCTTACCGGTTTAACTTATTTATTAGTAAAAAGCGCCATCTGTCGTTTTTTTATCCCAATAAGTACGTTCGGTGATTACACTGGTCAGCAAAAAAAAACCCACATTTGCCCGAGATTTAAATTAAAGAAAAGTTAATGATATGTTTCTCTAAATCAAGTTTTTAAGATTTTAAAACACAGAGAGGTTATTTTTCACTTCCTGTCAAATGTCAATGAATAATCACCGAACGTACTTATTGGAATAAAAAAATGATAGATGTTGCTTTTTACTAATAAATAAGTTAAACCGGTAAGAAAGACAGTGAAGAACTTATTTTTTTTTAACATTCTAAATATAATTTTAAGGTTATTTTTCGCTTCCTGTCAAATGTCAATGAATAATCACTGGTCGGCATGAAAATCAGCCCCGACACCAATCCTGCTGATTCTCATGTAAAATGACTTCCTGAATCCCAATATGATCCCCGTTTTCCCCCATCACCCACCGTTTTGATCACTTGGAGGGATCAAGAGGATTATTTTAACCTTCACATTACTTCCGAGGGGCTAGAGAGGTGACAAGTTCGACAACGTGGACATGCGTAGCAAGGAGGTAGATCTGTCCACGGTTTAGAACTTTTTACCTCTCTAGCCCCTCAGAGGAAATGTATAAATTAAAATAATCCTCTTGATCCCCCAAAATGATTGAAAAGTGATCAAAACAGTTTGGGGGGGGGGGCGTCCCCCGAAAATGGTGGGTGATAGGGAGAAACGGGGGCCATATTCAGATTCAGGAGGTAATTTTACGTAGGAATGATGTCAGGGCTGATTTTCCTGTCGGCCAGTGATTATTCACTGACTATGACAGGAAGCGAAAAATAACCTTAAAATTATATCTGGAATATCATCAGCGACATCTATCATTTTTTATTCGAATAAGTACGTTTGGTGATTATTTATTGACATTTGACAGGCGGTGAAAATAACCTCTCTGTGTTTTAAAATCTTAATTACTTGATTTACGCCCGTTATTATCAACACATTTTAAAGGACAGTTAGGGCTAAACGAGATTTAAGAGTGAATGTGCAGTGTTACCAACCAGTTTAAATGTCCTTAAAGCGGCCCCTACACGATCAATATTTACGTCAATATATTGCACAATATTTTGTACAATAGTATTACTTAGCCAACCCACACAGTGCAATATTATTGCTCAATAAATTAGTTTGCAGGTGATACTTGTGCAGTGAAGTAGCTATAGCATTAGCTATAGCTACAAAAAAGAAGGAAAAAAAGATTCGTCCTGACCCACGAGAAACTTCATTTCTTCAAAATACCATAATGTTGATTGTACTATATCCCGTCCCAGCACCACTTTTTTCATATTTTTTTATTCGGTTTAATTCCTTTCTGAAGTTAGTGTGCAACAAATTCATTTTTTTAACTAACTGCGACTTCCGTATCCGGATAGTATTCTCTATATTTACGAAGCAACTCTTCGTACTGATCTTTTTTTTTTTCTGTTGCTGTAATCCTTACTTTTCATATTCCACAGGGCAGGTAAGCTCCGATACACCTCGATAGATTCTAAAATGAACTTTCTTTCATCGCCTTTTCCCTTTGTAACCATGGTAGAAAGCTATACTTTATTTCAGTACTGTTAACACAGAACTGAACTAGTATTGCGCAACGCTCAATATTATTGTACAATGTTAATTATTGTGCAATATATTGATGTAAATATTGATCGTGTAGCTTTAGCCCACAAATGCCCGTTAATATTAAATGTCGAAGTTTCTCCCTTTAACAATTTTAATGGCGATTTAACTTGACGTTTCTAGTTTTGAGGTTAGGTTACAGTGATTTCAGTTCGGTTTATAATCATGAATTCGTGTTTATTTAAATTTCACCGGCGGCTCTTTTGACGAAGAAATATTAAATTACATGCGTAAGGAAAATATCCGTAAGAGTTAACACGGGTTTTCGAAAGAAAGGGGGCGTTGACCTCCGACTAGCTCATGAAGTCGGTGTCGCGATGAGAACAAGAAAAGGGATGAGAGGCAGAGAAGTGAGGATTGGCGCGATAACTATCGCCATTATTCACGCAGGACGACAAAAATGTTTCGATCACGGGAGAAAATAAAAGTGAAAAACACTTCACTCAATGTTCAGCTGATCCAGCTGATCGGCGGCGATGGCGGATCAGTCGCGTCATCGGCGGCTTTTAAAGGTTAAAATTCAGTGTTGCCTACCTGCGAATATAAAATTCACCAAAAATCCGTATACAATCAATTGCCAACAGATCTTGAAATGACATTTACTTAAAACTCCTTTAAAAAGATTCATTATACCCATGTACTTTTATCCTAAACATCATTAAACTAAATGCCTGTTTAAAAAAAGTTGATAATACCGGGCGTTAACGTTTCTTTAATTTAAATCTCGGGGTTGAAAATACGTTTCCATACGCACCTAGATTTTGACGTGTTCTGAAATCCCATCAGGCCGTAATTGATGTACAGGAGCACGCCGTGCTTGGACGCGGTGAAGGCGGCGATTTTGGTGCCCTGCTGCGCGCAGAATATCTCCAGCGTGCCCTTTTTCGGGGAGTAGATGAGCAGGAAGAGGGCGACGGCGTTCCTCGCGGAGCGTTTCTTCCGCTCGTCCGGGACCTGCACGAACGCGCACTGGGCCTCCCTGTAGCCCTTGAACATCCGCAGCGCTATGCCCCTGTAGGTGTCGATCAGGAGGACGCGTCCCAGGGCGTCCGTCACGACCGCCAGCTTCCTGTCCGGCGAGAGGACCACGTCGTTGGCGACCCTGCGCAGATCGCACAGCCCGAACCGGCACGCCATCGCCTCGGCCGGCTGCAGGGAGACGGACTGCGATTTTTCCGGCGCCGACTTCGCCCCCGTCAACCAGCCGCTGGAAAATAAGTGAGTGTGACAGGTGCCCCACGTTGGGCGCCATATTTCTTGCAACTTACATGGGTTATTATTAGTTATGAATGAAAAATGGAACTTGATAAAAACATCTCTTAGCCTTGTTGGGTACCATATTTCAACTAAATGTATAGAGAAACTAACAACTTACACGGATAATTTCTGACCGTGAAGTTAGCTCATTATATGTCATGTGTCAAAAATGAACCAATCAGTACGAAAAACGGCGGTGCAATTATCGTTAGCGGTAAGTGCCCTGGATAATCAAAATTGCCATGGTTACACCATGTTTATAAACGAACACATTTCTTTCAATATTTCAACTTATGACAGTTATCTTTAGCTCTTGCTATGAATGAAAAACAGAAACAAAAAATAAAAACTGTCGATGAAAACATAATTCTTCTCTTAGTCAATGATAAAATTTCTAATTCGCTATTATAACACGTTCTGCAGAACTAAACTGTCGCGTAGAGCGAGCCCAGGATCGTAGCGCCAGTGGAAGAAGTGGTGACGGTGAGACAGTTGTACTTACGGCAGTGCGGATTTTAATTTGTTGGCGACGGCTTTCGCCACGTCGCTGAGGACCGGCTGGGAGCCGCCCTCGAGGGCGTAGTGGAACCCGAGGAAGGGCTTGGCGCCTGCGGCGAGCACCAGACTGTTGTGGGGCGGCATGGCCCTGTACTTGGTGTCGAAGCCGCCGCATACCGAAGCGGTCAGCAGGTGGTTGAAGGTGTTGGTGAGGTCCAGGCCGACGACGGCTGCGTCGTTGATGTGCACCTGGTCAGTGAAGCCCCACTTCTTCGGATTCGTCGACACCAGGCTGGACTCCAACGTTTGGCCCAGCGCGGAAACTAAGGTAAAATAGAAAATTGCAGAGACAAGCGCCATCTATCTGACAATGATAAAGGTAGATATCATGTGAATGTATTAATCATTTTGAGGCAATTTTGTCATACAAGTATTTATTTTTTTTCGATTTTTATTTATCGAAGTGTTCCACAAATTAAAAAAATTAATTTTCAAAAATTCATAACTCTTGGAAAAATTGACACATTTTCAAAAATTTTAATTAAATTTAAAGGTAGACATCTTGTGAATGTATTAAACATTTTGAACAATTTTATTATCTAAGTTTTTTTTTTTTCTATTTTTTTTATCGAAGTGTTCCACAAATAAAAAACATTAATTTTCAAAAATTCATAACTCTTGGAAAAATTGACACATTTTCAAAAATTTTAATCAATATTAAAGGTAGACATCTTGTGAATGTATTAAGCATTTTGAACAATTTTATTATCCAAGTATTTTTTTTTCTATTTTTTTTATCGAAGTGTTCCACAAATTAAAAACATTAATTTTCAAAAATTCATAACTCTTGGAAAAATTGATAGATTTTCAAAATTTTTAAATAATTTTAAAGGTAGACATCTTGTGAATGTATTAAACATTTTGAACAATTTTATTATATAAGTATTTTTTTTTTTTTAATTTTTTTTATCGAAGTGTTCCACAAATTAAAAACATTAATTTTCAAAAATTCATAACTCTTGGAAAAATTGACACATTTTCAAAAATTTTAATCAATCTTAAAGGTAGACATCTTGTGAATGTATTAAACATTTTGAGCAATTTTATTATATAAGTATTTATTTTTTTTCTATTTTTTTTTATCGAAGTGTTCCACAAATTAAAAACATTAATTTTCAAAAATTCATAACTCTTGGAAAAATTGACACATTTTCAAAAATTGTAATCAATATTAAAGGTAGGCATCTTGTGAATGTATTAAACATTTTGAACAATTTTATTATCTAAGTATTTATTTTTTTTTGTATTTTTTTTATCGAAGTGTTCCACAAATTAAAAACATTAATTTTCAAAAATTCATAACTCTTGGAAAAATTGATAGATTTTCAAAAATTTTAATCAATATTAAAGGTAGACATCTTGTGAATGTATTGAACATTTTGAACAATTTTATTATCTACGTATTTATTTTTTTTTTCTATTTTTTTATCAAAGTGTCCCACAAATTAAAAACATTAATTTTCAAAAATTCATAACTCTTGGAAAAATTGATAGATTTTCAAAAATTTTAATTAATATTAAAGGTAGACATCTTGTGAATGTATTGAACATTTTGAACAATTTTATTATCTACGTATTTATTTTTTTTTCTATTTTTTTATCGAAGTGTTCCACAAATTAAAAACATTAATTTTCAAAAATTCATAACTCTTGGAAAAATTGATAGATTTTCAAAAATTTTAATTAATATTAAAGGTAGACATCTTGTGAATGTATTAAACATTTTGAACAATTTTATTATCCAAGTATTTATTTTTTTTATCGAAGTGT
The DNA here is from genome assembly GCA_910593695.2 of Ocypus olens. Taxonomy (NCBI): domain Eukaryota; kingdom Metazoa; phylum Arthropoda; class Insecta; order Coleoptera; family Staphylinidae; genus Ocypus; species Ocypus olens. The sequence goes on along the minus strand of OU343055.1, from coordinate 1,871,037 downwards.
TCCACAAATTAAAAACATTAATTTTCAAAAATTCATAACTCTTGGAAAAATTGACACATTTTCAAAAATTTTAATTAATATTAAAGGTAGATATCTTGTGAATATGTTAAACATTTTGAACAATTTTATTATCTAAGTATTTTTTTTTCTATTTTTTTTATCGAAGTGTTCCACAAATTAAAAACATTAATTTTCAAAAATTCATAACTCTTGGAAAAATTGACACATTTTCAAAAATTTTAATTAATTTTAAAGGTAGACATCTTGTGAATGTATTAAACATTTTGAACAATTTTATTATATAAGTATTTATTTTTTTTATCGAAGTGTTCCACAAATTAAAAACATTAATTTTCAAAAATTCATAACTCTTGGAAAAATTGATAGATTTTCAAAAATTTTAATTAAATTTAAAGGTAGATATCTTGTGAATGTATTAAACATTTTGAGCAATTTTGTCTTACAAGTATTTATTTTTTTTCGATTTTTTTCAAGAAATTAAAAAGTTAATTTTCAAAAAATTCATAACTAGCGGAAATATTGACACATATACTGAACCTTTCGCCAGTTGACTCCTGCAGTTCCTCAGCACGCTGAACAGGTGAACGCCGCCGATGACACAGACATTGTTCGGATAGATTACGTATAGCTCCTCGGGTTTCAATTCGGGGCAAATGTCGGGTCGGGGGCTGTGCTGCGACTGGCACTTCAAACTGCACACCGGCTCGTTGTGCAGCTGCTCCTCCAGAAGCACCGCACACTTGTCCGTCAGAAAGCTCACGTTGCCGGACTCGAAGCCAAGCACGATGCAGGTCCAGTCGGGCCCGACCTATAATTTAAAAAAAAAGTGAACAAGGACTGCACTCACGAATTTAAAGCTGCACGTACACGTACGTCAAGAGCCAAGCACACTGTGAGAACAAAAAGTCGAAAATAGTTGAAAATAGGGATAATAATTCAAGTAATATTATGTTGGCTGTCTGGAATTCTCCAATTTATTTTGACACCTTGTGGTTTTTTGAGGTTAGTTGTTATCGATGGTCGTCTGCAATAACGACACAACTCAAAATCTGATCATTTACAGTAGAACAGAAGAGAGGGTGGGAGGGAGAGGGGTAACGGTATAGTTTGTTTTTTGTTTTTGAGTTTTTTGAGGTTGTAAATAATTTTTTACAGAAGAACGATTAAAAACTTATATCTAACGCAAAACACGCTCTACTGATTGTGAGTATTTTTAAAATTAGTGATGTGTAGTTGTTACACGTAAAAATAAACACTATTAGTTACATAATCCGCAACAAAACTGAAACACATAAAATTTTGAGTTATGCCAGTATTGCAGAGGACCATCGACATGATGATTTTGTCTATTTTTAAGATGTCAAAATCTTGTAGTTTTTTTCAGGTTACTTGTCTTAAAAATAAACAAGATCGGCAGATATAAACACAAAACAGGTTACCTCAGAAAACCACTAGGTGTCAAAATCTTGTGGTTTTTGGAGGTTACTTGTCTTAAAAATAGACAAAATTGGCAGATAAAAACACATAACAAGTTACCCCAAAAAACCACCAGGTGTCAAAATCTTGCGGTCTTTTGAGGTTACTTATCTTAAAAATAAACAAAATCGGCAGATATAAACACAAAACAAGTTATCTCGAAAAACCACTAGGTGTCAAAATCTTGAAGTTTTTTGAGGTTAATTGTCTTAAAAATAGACAAAATCAGCAGATAAAAACACAAAACAAATTACCTCAAAAAACCACTAGGTGTCAAAATCTTGTGTTTTTTGAGATAACTTGTCTTAAAAATACACAATTATTTTGAAAACAAGTAACCTCAAAAAACCACAAGATGTCAAAATAAATTGGAGGATTCCAGACAGCCAACATAATATTACTTGAATGATTGTAGGGATGTGTTGCCAACTATTTTCGACTTTCCGATCTCACTGTAATATTAAACGAGTGAGAAACATGATAATTAAATTTTTACTACAATATAAAAATAATTTTGAAGATTCAAAACAGTCCGAAAGAAAGCGACAGCCTGTTATAAAGCTCGGACTTGCCTGTGCATCCGACGACCCGGTGACATAATCAACTCCGCTATGCCACTCTGTCTGTCAATCAATCGGTCAACAATCGGGGTTAGTCAATCAAAAACGTCAACGTCACACCGTTAGCATTTCTTACTTGAGAGCTCTGACTCTGCACCACGATCGGCAGGCACAGCACCGCCTCCACGTTCTCCCTGTAGTCGAAGTATCCGGCGTCCGTCGGGACGAACTGGGTGCGGGACGAGTGCGAGTCCCACCGTCCGGAGAGCACCACCAGGCGCTTCTCGCGCGCCAGCACCGCCACGTCTCCCGTCGGGGACAGGGACACCTCGCAGTACTGCAGCCAGTTATCGCCACCTTTAACAGACGATTAAAAGATTTTAATTGCGCCAAATAAAAATTCGGGTTACGTTGTGAATTCTGGCGTCTGGCGGATAATGAGGTTAGGGTGGTGAGATGTTGCCTGGCATCTGACAGATAATAAAGAGGTTAGGGAGACGAGATATTTCACCACCAAGTCTCCTGTCGGGGATAAGGACACCTCGCAGTACTGCAGCCAGTTATCGCCACCTTCGACAGACGATAAATAGATATTAATTCTGCCAATCAAAAATTTGGTTGCATTCTGAATTCTGGCGTCTGACAGATATTGAGGTTAGGGTGGTGAGATGTTGCCTGGCATCTGACAGATAATAAAGAGGTTAGAAAGACGAGATATTTCACCACCACGTCTCCCGTCGGGGATAAGGACACCTCGCAGTACTGCAGCCAGTTATTGCCACCTTCGACAGACGATAAATAGATATTAATTCTGCCAAACAAAAATTGGGTTGCATTCTGAATTCTGGCGTCTGACAGATATTGAGGTTAGGGTGGTGAGATGTTGCCTGGCATCTGACATCTGACAGGTAAAGAGGTTAGGGAGGTGACATATTTCCTAAATTCTAAAAGTATTCGACTCGAATTTATCAATATCCAGGCGGTACCTGTTTCATCTTAATACCCCTGCCACGCACTCGTCGAGTGGCATGGGAAGTAGCGAGGAAAGGAGGCAGAGACGTAGTGTGACAACATTACTCGTCATGCTCCTCGTCAATCCCAGTGCTCCCTGTTTTGTCGGTTTTTGGGCGCGAGTCAAAGGACTGGCAATATGAACGCGTACGACCGTTGCAATTAATTGCGCGAGTGGAGCAGTGTGTAGGCAGAGAGGGCAACATCGCGGCAGCGCGAGGAGCATCGTGTGTCTGAGGCATAAGGATAATAAGGAGGTTGGGACGGTGAGATATTTGACCAATAAAAACGTCCGTAATGCATCAGTTGTCATGACAACTACTGCTATTATTAATCATAAGTCAAGTTGACAGCCAGCAAAATAGATCGACAGATTTTCTAAATTTGAATACACAGAAATACTTTTTAATTAAAATAAAACTTTCAAGAATAAATTTGCATCAAATTTATTTTATTTATTTATTTTTTATTTAAAATATATACGGGAAACCCCTTTTTGCATGGTTTTAACTATCAGATGCTGTAATTCACCAAAAACATGCCCCATAATTTTGGAGTATAATTTGTCAATTAACCGTCAGTAATATTATTAGTCGTAAATAACATAAACAATGCTTCATAATTTTGTAGTATAATCTGTCAATTATTCTCGGTAATATTATTGTCGTGAATAATGTAATTCAGTAATTCAGTTGGGTGGATGCCCGTAATTCACCTACAACAATACACTTCATCGTATTGAAGTAAAATTTGGCAATTAACTGTAGGTAATGATATTAATGATGTAATTAATCAGTTGGGTGGATGCAACCCTTTCACAATAATTGAACACAATGAATTCGTCGAAGGATTGGGCATTGGATTCCGCTGACTAACCTCTGTTATCTTCGAGCGGGTAGAGATGTCTGCGGACTGAAGGCACGTCCAGGATATCGGCCGTCGGTCTTATTTGGCAAGACATTTCAATTTTGGCCGAAATTTACATCCCCATATCGAGAAATTTGACGTTTATTTGTCAACACGCACAGATGATTTTTCGGCCTCGAACCGCAATTGCAGTTTTCTGCAATTATCAGATTTGAGTTAAAAAAACTCCAAATTGATTATTATATCCATTAATAATATAATCACTAGTAAAATGATTGATCGTAATAATATTAAAAGGCTTAAAAGTTTCGTAACCTTACTATATAAAATTTTGAGTTTTGGTTTATTTAGTAATTATTACTTTATAGAATATCTATATATCGTTTTCAATTGCTTTTAAAAAAACTCCAAATCGATTATAATACCCATTCATAATATAATCAATGGCAAAATGATTGATCCTAATGACATTAAAAGGCCAAAGTCTTGTGACCTTCCTGTATAAAATTTTGAGCTTTGGTTTATTTAGTAATTATTACTTTATAGAATATCTATATATCGTTTTAGGTTGCTTTTAGGCTTTCTTTCTATTTGTAAGTATGTATTAATATTTATAATTATTGCCGTTGGGCGATTTACAGTTTTCTATTTTGACGTTTCCGAGCGGCCATCATTAATCAGCTGTCACTCGCGCCGTCCTTGTTTTGTTTGTTGATAGTGGCGTTTGTGAGAGCTGTACCAGTGATATCTTTCGCGATTTTTCCGCGGAAGGCCGAGTTTCCGGTCGAGGCGCCGCTGCAGAGGACACCGGCCAAGATGTCGCGGTCCATACGCGCTGAAACCCGGAGCCGGGCCAAGGATGACATCAAGAAAATCATGCAGGTCGTGGACAGGGTCAGACACTGGTCAGGAAATTTTCATTTTAACAGTAAAACCGTCCGAATAGCCCAAACTATTGGATAGGGTAACGGTGGGGGCACTCTCCCCGTTGTGAAATCTTCAAACTGGCAAGTGGTATGTGGCCCGGGGGTTGAGTAATTTGAGAGTGCGTGGCCTGTCGTTGCTGTACTGAGTAACGGCTACTGATTTCGTCAGCAGTGAGATCTTTCGTGTTTACTTTATCTTGTTTAGTTAATTTCTGCAGTAGTGCCACTCTCCGCTCGTGAAGTCCTAAAAACTTGCTACTGGTTTGTGGCCCACGGGTTAAGTAATTTGATTGTTCACGCTCTGTCGTTTCTGAAATGTGCAACAGCTACTAATTTCGCCAGTGGTAAAATCTTTCGTGTTCATTGAATCTTGACTTTAGCTTAACCTCAACCTAAGCATAAGTAACTTCCTTTTGCAGTTGATAACTAATGAGTAATGACGATTGATGGCAAGCCCTTGAAACTACTTATACATTAGTGACGGCTTCGCCGTCTCTTTGGCTATAAGCGGGTGGGGGGGCAACCTTAGCTTAACCGTAATCTAAGTATCGTATGTTCATTAAAAAAACCTCAAGTGTGCCATGATTTTTTATTTTTAAAAATTTAAGTTGGTAACACATATTGAGGTTATGTTACTTGTAGCATATTACCTATAATGGGAATGTTAGGGAATTCTTCCTGAAACAAACTCTGTCAAAGGTGCGTCGAATTAATACACCCAATTTCCGTCCACTTTAGTCCCATTTCGGAAATAACTTTCAACGAGAAACGTTTTTTGCTGGCTGAGGTAAAATATTATGACCACGGAATAATTGTGATTTTTAGAAAGATCTGACGTTTTGTGTCAATTCTTTACATGTGTGCCAACTGAAATTTTTAAAAATAAAAAATCATGACACACTTGAGGGTTTTTAAATGAACATACGATATAGAGGTTCAAGAAAACAATGGACGCCTTTACGTTGCAGGGAGAAGAAATGGGTGACGATCGGAGACACGACCATGAAAATTTTCAAGTGGGTGCCCGTGGCGAGCAGCGAGCCCAAGAAGATGAAGCACCGCGACTCGAATAAGGAAAACATGAGGAAACCGGCCACTGACTCGTCAAACTCCAACTTCAGCATGGCGGAAGATTCGAATACATGTAAGCGAAATCACTCATTCGGTTAGATGAATATAATTTACTGATCTAACATAACCTAACCCAACATAACCTTACATAACCTAACCTAACATAACCTTACATAACATAACCTTACATAACCTAACTTTATTTAGCACTTTGCTATATAAATTACATGTATATAAAGGGTGCATAGAAAAGTCCCTTTAAACTGAAAAATCTTGCAAACGGAGAGAGCTACAGCTTTGCAAGTGAGGTATACAGTGTAGTGAAGCGGCTACACCCGACCTAATGCGACCGATTATAGCGCCTCCTTGTGGCGAAACGGAGCAGTTAGCAATTAGCGATTGCAAATCGAAAACGAAACGAGATGGAGCAAAATTTCCAATTACAAAGTTGTAGAGCATCAATTAATTAGTACCAAACGATACTTGGTTCGCACGGATAAGATTAATTAATTAAAAAATTGTAATATTTGTATAGACGAATTTATGTAAAATGGGGATTCCCGTAAATGGATAAATAAATAAATAATTGTCACCTGTACACTCTCTCCGTTTGCAAGAATTTTCAATAATAATTAATATTGCCGTGACTCACCGACTCGGCGAGATTACCACATTTAAAGCATCTTTTTCACCGCAAACCAACAATCTTATGTCGCTAAGATGCCACGACTCGCTTTACCAACGATTATTGTCGGTCAGATGCCTTGACTCTCGCTTTCATATTGTAAGGCAATTTTACAACGGTGGGTGTTTTAAAGTGAAGATTTTTTTTTTCTCTTTGCACCGAAAGGTTTTTCGACGGTGAGCGATTCACAGGGACCGACGGACTTTTCGTCCCACATGACATTTTCCGAGGACTCGAACTCGCACAGCAACGAACTGCCGGCGAAACGGATGAAGACTGAATGAGCCTTTATTTTATTTTTTATTTTTACGGCTCCGCATCGATTACGACCATTACTGTAATTTTTAATGTACAATGTATTTCTTTTAGTCAACCCCAACGTTTTACATTATCGTTTATTTAAGTTAAATATATTTTTAAATTAACCAATATACTTTTAAAATCACCGTCGGCAAATTACTTTCCTGAAAAATAACAATTATAATATTCAAATGTGATAATTTTTTGAGCACCTAAACAAAAACGTCGCAGAAAAAATGCAGGAAAAATTCCATAAAAAATCATCCTCAATAATCGAAGTATCGCTTATTCAAAATCAGTTTGGTTTTTGTAAATTCAACAATTTTCAATAGAGATATGGATTTTTGAAAATTTTAATTTTAATTTTTTGAGCACCTGAACAAAAACATCGCAGAAAAAAATATAAAAAGCGCAGGAAAAATTCCATAAAAAATCATCCTCAATGGCCGAAGTATCGCTTATTCAAAATCAACTTGGTTTTTGTAAATTCAACAATTTTCAATAGAGATATGGATTTTTGAAAATTTTTGCTTTAATTTTTTGAGCACCTGAACAAAAACATCACAGAAAAAAATATAAAAAACGCAGGAAAAATTCCATAAAAAATCATCCTCAATGGCCGAAGCATCGCTTATTCAAAATCAGTTTGGTTTTTGTAAATTCAACAATTTTTAATAGAGATATGGATTTTTGAAAATTTTTGTTTAAATTTTTTGAGCACCTGAACAAAAACATCGCAGAAAAAAATATAAAAAATGCAGGAAAAATTCCATAAAAAATCATCCTCAATGGCCGAAGTATCGCTTATTCAAAATCAGTTTGGTTTTTGTTAATTCAACAATTTTCAATGGAGATATGGATTTTGCATAATTTTTCTTTTAATTTTTTGAGCACTTCAAACATCGCAGAAAAAAATGTAAAAAACGCAGGAAAAATTCCTTCAAAAATCATCCTCAACGGTCGAAGTATCGCTTATTCAAAATCAGTTTGGTTTTTGTAAATTCAACAATTTTCAATAGAGATATGGATTTTTGAAAATTTTTGTTTTAATTTTTTTGACCACCTGAACAAAAACATCTCAGAAAAAATATAAAAAACGCAGGAAAAATTCCATAAAAAATCATCCTCGATGGCCGAAGTATCTCTTATTCAAAATCAGTTTAGTTTTTGTAAATTCAACAATTTTCTATAGAGATATGGATTTTTGAAAATTTTTGTTTTAATTTTTTGAGCACCTGAACAAAAACATCGCAGAAAAAAATATAAAAAATGCAGGAAAAATTCCATAAAAAATCATCCTCAATGGCCGAAGTATCGCTTATTAAAAATCAGTTTGGTTTTTGTAAATTCAACAATTTTCAATAGAGATATGGATTTTTGGAAATGTTTGTTTTTTAATTTTTTGAGCACCTGAACAAAAACATCGCAGAAAAAAATATAAAAAACGCAGGAAAAATTCCATAAAAAATCATCCTCAATGGCCGAAGTATCGCTTATTCAAAATCAGTTTGGTTTTTGTAAATTCAACAATTTTCTATAGAGATATGGATTTTTGAAAATGTTTATTTTAAATTTTCGAGCCCGCGCTTTGTTTAATTTTTAATTCCCCCGTGTTTAAGTTGGCTACCGCTTTGACCGCAAAGATGGCCGCCGGCGCGGGAAATTGAAATATATTGTGACTAATCGCAATATATAATATACAAACGTGTAATATAAGTATCACCTGATTAATAGAACTGAGGATGATATTAAAAGATACTTGGATTATTATATTCAAAATAATTACCTACATTTGATTTTTATTGTAATAAAAAAATAAAAGTTGTGCGTGCATAACCTCAAATAACAAAGTCGGTTGGCTTGTCAGGATTTGATGGTAATCACGGATTAATATTATTAATTATCAATCTGCGATGGTAATTGAAATTATGAATCCCGACGAGATGGACGAAACGAATTACTACAAATACATGAAGGAGCTGGAGGCGGCCGAGCGCGAGGTAAAACTGTTGCGAAAGCGGCTGCGTTTCCAGGACTCCAGGAAAACCCTGGGGGTGATCGAGGGGATGAAGCAGAACGTGCTGGAGAACAACCGAGCGATTCGAGCCGCTTGTAAGACCGTCGAAGCCAACGAGGCGAAGCTCGTGAATAAGGTCGTGGCGCAGAAGGAGGATTTCATCCGGCTGGACTACAGCCAGCATCAGAACTTCAAGGGGCTGCTCGAGAACATCCGAGGGATCTTCGCCGGCGGCGCGAGGCAGGAGGGCGTCGACGTGGATCACGCGAGGATTCGCGAGTTTATCACGAGGATGAGGGTGGAGTGTAACAATTTGAGGATCATGCACAATAACTGCCTCTCTCTGATCAGTAACGTCGAGCAGTTGATTTACGATGAAGGGAATGAGAGCGGCAAAGGGGTTAATGGAATAGGTAATTATTTTTTTTTTTCTGATTGAAACAATATTGAGTGATATTGCCTTGGTTACGATATGTCATAACACACTTATATTTCGCTGGGGAAATATGAAGTGCTCATATTTCCCTAGGGAAATATAGACGTCAAACAATTGTCATTAGGAGCTTCTCGCAAGAATTGTTTTAATTGCTCTCGGGACAACACCTCCGATTTCTTAGGAAGGTATCCTTTATGGATTTTACGGGAACCAAACATTCACGGTCTTTCGTCGCTTGCGTTAACACATAGTTTGACATTTCACCAATTTATGAAACAACACAACTACCAAAACAAGTCAACCTTGATATTTACAAACAAGGCCCTTAGCAACGTTACCAATCCCATAAATTAAAAAATTTACAATCCAATATTTTCCCATTTACAGAACAATATTCTGTCAATCAGAAAATAACTATTGATTACAACACGGGAAATATAAACTTTCATATTTCCCTAGTTATAATAATAGCTATTGTGCTCTAGTTGTTGTTATAAAGGACCTACGTACCTTGACCTCGTTATCCTCCCTTCGGATTAAGGGAGGGTGACGGGTGCGTGCAAAACCTTACTGTTAAGAAAATAGCGGATTAAAGGCCTGCATACCTCGACCTCGTCATCCTCCTTTAATTTATGGTTATTCCATAATCGAATGGTTTTTTGCAAACTTTGAAATAAATCACTCACCGTGTTTATACCACAATTTAAAAAAATAGTCCCGCGTGTTAAAGGTCTGCGTTCCCACACTTATGTTGTAGTGATAATAGTAAAATGAATCATCGTAAACCCGAATGTATTCATGAAAGCATTGCGTGCACGTCTTATTACAGGTGAAAATAAAATCGACGTAATCTCGAGCAGCAAGCAGAGGAGGAAGAGGAGCTCGATTTTATCGGAGAGCACGTTCATGAATACGTTTCAGTCGAACAACCTCAGCTCTTCGTCGCCGATAATCGTTTGCAGGAGAGCCGGTTCCGTGACCGACGACATTGAAAATTTTGAAATGGCCCTAGTCACCTCGCTGATTGATTAAACGGACGTTTATTTTTTAAAACGGTTTTATTCCACTTTGTGATCCCTCCAAAATTCCCGACACAGCAGTAGTGGAATTTGTAGGGCTCGGTCTTATTGGATTCCGCCGGGTAAGTTTTGCCCGTTATTTTAACAGATTGGTGGAGGATGAACCTTGAAACGTGCGGATGGATATTTGCAGGTATACAATAATTACAATAAACTTTATTTTAGCGAAATTTGCAATACAATACTATACAGGGTGTCTGTGCTAAAGCGTTTGTTGAAAGTTTACCGGGTCCACCGGAAGTGGCACCAAATTTGTTATTTTAAATTTATTTTAGTTGTTTTAGTGAGGTATTTTGTAGTCTTAGTAAGACTTAATTTTGTAGAGTCACAAACAGGTTGAATATTCATATATTCAAGGCTATTTTTCGTTTCATTACATTTAGTTAAAATTTCTTTTGAAGTCCTACTTGTTTATCCTTCATGTTGGTTCTTGTCCACGGATATTTTGTACATGAAATCTAAATTTGGGCAAGACTTAATTAGTTAAGTAATTAAATAAACCTTTACCGCAGCGGCGGCTCGTGGATTTCCGTAGGTGAGGCAAAGACAAAGACGTCGCTCGTGCTGCCCTATATACTCTAACCGATAAAAATTCCGTTGCTTTTTCGGTCAAATTTTCTTCTGTTGCCTCACCGCCGAACATCCACGAGCCGCCGCTGCTTTACCGGTATCAGTTCTATGAAAAAAAAATATTTTAAAATACCTTCTGTACAATTTACATATGGAGCAACAAACGTGAGTTCTTCGACGTTCTTTAAGGATCCAGAGGCGGGCACGGGCCGCCTTTTGCATCGACTGCCCTAGTGCGAATGCACCTTTTGCATCCCCGCCATGTACGGCCCTTATCTTTCTATGTGTATGTTGGGTTGCCTACATTACAACTCTTACATTAATCCATTACTTTTTTGTAATATTTATTAATTATACGAGTGTATAATACACTACGTAATGAGTAATTCCACATGAGTATAATATGAAATTTTATCCAAAATCGTCTGTAATTGCATTTAAGACTGTTTAGAAATTTTGTCGTACATAGTGTCAATTAGAATTATTTCAAAAATATTACGAAGCAGTGACGGTTCGCGGGGTTTTTTCTGGTACGGGCGAGGAACAATAGGTGGTAATACAGATAGGTGCGGTTACGCAGCTAGCCGTCTCTGCAACTGACCCTACCTATCTGTATTACCTCTTGTACTATCTCTTGTTCCTCGGACGTACCAGAAAGAAAACCCCGCGAACCATCACTGTTACGAAAGATCTAATTATTCCGTGAGTCCGAGTTATTTTCTCACTAGTTATCACATCATTATGTCTCAAATTATCACATCGCTTATTACACACGTTTTTTGATAAATGTAATATGAATAATATGTTTTCTCTTACCATATGTATATTAGGTTGCCTACACTGCAACGCTTTTACATTAATACCTTACATTTATGCATATTCAGAAGTGCTATTAGTGGTAAGAACTATTTACATGGAGATTAAACTATGGTTTATTAACATTACTTTTCTTGTAAATTATTTGTATACGAAGTTATGTCTTAATTTTAAAATTTATAAACAACTTCTTTTTCGCGCGAATGACAGCTGTCGCTGCGTCTCAAACTCAAAATTAAATTCAACAAAAAAAAATTTGTAATCTTAAATAGACTCGATTTACGATATTTATTACACAATAAATTACAAAAATTCCATTAAATAATTGTAACCTTAGATTGGCACGCCTGAACCAGTGGTTCCACTCGCGTCACATGACACTTTCACTTGCCTGTGTTTATTGTGCGGTGTTGTTTATCCGTTATCCAGCGAGATAAGAGCGTCCGCGGCGCGGACGGATCGGCGACGCCGTTGGGGACGCGGAATGCGCGTCGCGACGCAGCACACCGCCTAACGAACAAAACAGGTGAGTCGTCCGCGAGAGCGGCGGGCGCGCGCTCGCCCAACTACTTGGGGCCGCCTCGCTTCCTGTTTCGTAAATCCTAAATGGCACATAATAGGCGGCCCATTGTCCGCCGCAATCAGCGATCCTTTTCACCACTCGGACGCGCGAACTCTGCTCCCTCGGCACAGTTATGCAAGGTTTTCGTTAACTCATCATCGGCAGCAAGCGATTGTGGTTGATTATCAGTTGCGATTAGTTTTCTTTAAATGTGTGTTGCGGTGCGGTTGTGGATGATTCTAAATTGGGACTGGTTTTCTTTAGAATATGATGCGAGTGTCAATGATTGTTAATTGCGGCTGTTTTGTCTTTAAACGAATTGAAATCGTCGAGATGCGATTGCGTAGAGTGGTGGAAGATTGTGGATGATTTTAAATTGGGACTAGTTTTCTTTAGAATGTGATGCGAGTGTCAATAATTGTTAATTGCGGCTGTTTTGTCGTTTAACGAATTGAAATCGTCGAGATGTGATTGCGTGGAGTGGTGGAAGGTTGTGTTCGAGTGTTTGTGATTATTTTCAGTCTTAATTGTTTCATCTTAAAATATGGTTGTGGATTTTCTTCTGCGATAATTAATTAATTGGATGCAAAATTGGTTTGTGTAGAGTGGAAAATCGCTTCCGAGTGTTTGTTTTTGATTAACTCCGCTTGTTCCTACTAATGTATTTATTTCATCTGTATTTTTCTCATTAAATACAGACAATTTATTTTTATTATTTCATTTATTAAATTTTAATCATTTCATCTTGTGGATTTTTTCTGCAATAACGAATTAATCCGATGCAAAATTAGTCCTCCGAATGTCAAAAGAAAAAACAACTGATGTGGAGATTGTTGTTACAACAATATATCGTGTGAGCCACAAAATTTTGTTTCACAGTTGGCTGTGAAATAAATGAGGTATGTCGCATATTATTACGTTATGAGATTATTGAATTAGATTTAAAAAAATGAATTCATCTCGGACATGACTGCTATCAGTGACGGTTCGCGGGGTTTTTTCTGGTACGGCCGAGGAACAAGAGGTGGTAATACAGATAGGTGCGGTCACGCAGCCACGCGTCTGCAACCGACCCTACCTATCTGTATTACCATCTATTGTTACCTCGGCCGTACCAGAAAAAACCCCGCGAACCGTCACTGACTGCTATGTTTCTCTCTCTCTCTCTCTCTCTCAGGCATGGCCAACTCAGAAACAAAATTCTGTGGCTCACACCTCACAATAAACAACGTATGTAAACAAGAACCTCTTTTTCTTTTTCTTGTTTTTTATTTTGCCACGGCAACTAGACCACTTTAGCCAGTAGAAGTTTGCAAAGAACCCCATTGTTATTTTATGGTGTAGGGGTTCCCAGTATTGGAAAACGATTGCTGGAAACAATTCAAACGTGAACTGGGAAAGCAATTTAAAGATTTCTCACGAACTCGGTTTAACTTTTTTACTTATCCTTCTGTAATTCAATCGATTTAAAGATTTTTATTAGGATCTTTCCGCAGATCTAAAATATGGAAAAAAATGCACTTTTCTGTCTGTAATTCAACCGATTTAAAGATTTCTTACGCTTTTAATTTATTAGGATCTTTCTGCAGATCCAAAATTTGGAAAAAAGTGCACTTTACCTTCTGTAATTCAACTGATTTGAAGATTTCTTACACCTTTCATTTATTAGGATCTTTCTGCAGATCTAAAACATGGAAAAAATAGGACTTTTCTGTCTGTAATTCAAGGTATTTAAAGATTTCTTACGCCTTTCGTTTATCAGGATCTTTCCTCAGATCTAAAACATGGAAAAAGTGGACTTTTCTGTCTGTAATTCAATCAATTTAAATATTTCTTACGCCTTTCATATATTAGGATCTTTCTGCAGATCTAAAACATGGAAAAAGGTGGACTTTTCTGTCTGTAATTCAACCAATTTAAAGATTTCTTGCGCATTTCATTTATTAGGATCTTTCCGCAGATCTAAAACACGGAAAAAAGTGGAATTTTCTGTCTGCAATTCAATCCATTTAAAGATTTCTCACGTCCTCGGTTTATTACGTTCTTCCTGCAGATTCAAAAAGTGTACTTTTCCTTCTATCATTCGAACGCAAGTGCTGATGCATTATCTGCATCGGAAAATAATTTGAAGGAACCAAACTTTGCTGCACCCCCGGCGTAATGTGCATAATTGCTCGAGACGACACTATTAGATCATTAAATTGAACACTATTTTATCATTAGTGCGGTTATCTAATCAAAACAATTGCACAATACTCTTGTTTTCGTTGCCGCTTCAAAACATCCAGCTTCCAGCGACCGCTTGATTATCCTTTATCATGAATTCTGCGTGCTGGTGTGCCGTGTATTATGTCTGGTGTTACGAGAATCATTTAAAAGTGGCGTGAGTTTCATGCTGTGTGTTTATGTCTAGTGTGAAGCAGTGACGGTTCGCGGTGTTTTTTCTGGTACGGCCGAGGAACAAGAGGTGGTAATACAGATAGGTAGGGTCAGTTGCAGAGACGGCTGGCTGCGTATTACCACCCTTGTTACCTCGGCCGTACCAGAAAAAAACCCACGAACCGTCACTGGTGTGAAGCATTTAAAAGCAGTGTGTTGTTCCTTTTTTTTCAACAGTCGGATGAGGGTTTATAAGCAAGCGCTGTTTATACTGTAATTATACCCTAATTTCCTGATTTTTATGCACTAACGATTTTCCAAGTTTACATACAGTGCCGAAACTTATTTTTATGGTGTAAAAGTTAACCTCTGCGCCCCGTGCGAGTTCTGTGCAATTTCGGTGATGGGGGCCCGTCAGTTTCAGCGTAACATGTCGGAGGAGGGGCTGGAGTGGCTGTACGAACTGCTGCAGGACGTTCAGCTGTCCCAGTTTGCGGCGACGGTCAGGGACGACCTGCAGGTGACGCGGCTCGAGCACTTCGACTACGTGAAACCCGAGGACTTGGAGAAGATCGGGCTTTCCAAACCAGGTGAGATGATTATCCCATATTTGCTAACTTGCAATAACTAATGCTAAATTTGACGGTTCATTCTTTGAGAATATTAAATATTTTTGTTTGCGGGATTAGTTTCGACCTTTTCAAATCGTTTTAGGCTGAATATCAGTTTAGATAGTTTAGGCATAAAATTGGCGATTCCGGTGGCCCTAAATTTCTCCAGGCAATAAAGAAAATAAAGTAATAATCATGATAATTTAACACGTTCGCTGCCACCAACGCGCTAGTGCGTCTAACTTTATACTTGCGTAAATGCAATCCCAATTGCGGTGGCAGCGAACGTGTTAATTTATTGAATATACTACAATAATAATGTACACTATCCTAAAACGAATAAGTCAAAATGTCTAGTTTTATTAACTAAATAACGTGAGTCCCAAAACTCTTGGAATCCACTCCTGCCATGAATTTGAAGAGGCAGGTCATTTCTTAATTCACACACATAAAATTAAACAAACTATCAAATGTCATTTTTAAGTAGCTGTCAGTTGTTGTTAATGTAAATTCATAGCCATGAATTATTTGGAGTGGTCTTGAGGTTACGTCGCATTTGACATTTGATAATTTGTTTAATTTTATGTGTGCGAATTAAGAAATGACCTGCCTCTTCAAATTCATGCCAGGAGTGGATTCCAAGAGTTCTGGGACTCACGTTACATTGCGGAAAGGTGGAACGCAACGTCAAATTTTCTCGTGCTTAAAGGGCAATAGACCGTGAGATCAGAAAGTCGAAAATAGTTGGCAGCACATTTTCTGAAAATCCCTATAATCATTCAGGTAATATTATGTTGCCCGTCTGGAATTGTCCTGTTTATTTTGACATTTTCCGGTTTTTGAGGTTACTCGTCTTAAAAATAGACAAAATTGGCAGATGTAAACACAAAACAAGTTTAATATCACACTGTTTATTTATAGTGACTGCAGTTTAATAACCAAAATTAATTTTCAAAACTATAAGCACTTATAGTTTGATAATGATCATTGTTTGATCGAAACTGCAGTCACCATAAATAAACAGTGTGATGTTAACTAAGTAAAAGTGTGTTTTATTTAATTAAAAATGTATCACGAAGTAAGTGCCGCCAACCTCAATCAGTTTACAAAACAAGTTGTCTCAAAAAACCACAAGGTGTCAAAATCTTTTGGTTTTTTAAGGTTACTTGTCTTAAAAATAGACAAAATCGGCAGATATAAACTCAAAACTATTTTTTAAACAAGTAACCTCAAAACATTATTACTTTTTGATCTGACGGAATGCGAGAAAGAAAAATAAGCGCTCGTTGAATAAGTAATACCGCATTCAGATTAAATTCCAATGATACGGTTAATTAATTTTCCAAGTGAAAGGTGTGTGTGCGCGTGTGCCATTGGACTGGTATTCAAGTGTTGGGTAATCAATGTGAACTGTGAGACATGGAGTATTGTAATTCGAAACAATGTTTCTTGAAGTTTTAGGAAAGAGCAAACAACAATTTCAATAGTATTATGTAAAAAATGCACATGGCTATCGGCACATATTCTGTAACGATGTTTTAATACCTATGCATAGGGATACAGTTTAAAAACCCTCCGGATCATTTTTTACACAAGTTACAACAAAAAAAAAGTTCAAAAAATTGTGAAACAAACCAAGTGTTGACTTTTGATTTAACTTTTATTATTTTCAAAATGTTTCATGTTGTGAGAAATAAGTGAGAAAGTTATTCAAGAAAAAAAAACAAAAAAAAAGTTTTTTTCATTCCAATTGTCCCAAAGGTATTTTATTGTACCTTTATTATACAGCACTAAGGGTGGCGGGTGGTCTCTATCCTACAACCCAAAACAATCAGTGTTAGAAGGGTGTGAAGTTAGCAATAGATTTTGAAAATTAATTAAAAAAGGTGAGCCGTACAATTGGGAAAGGTCTTAATTACGACCACAAAAATAATGAACCAGTTATGTTTTCTCGCTTCTTAAAAAAAAGTTTATTCCGTCACTCACAGAAATCTTTACCTCGCGCTATGAAACTCGATTTTTGATAAAGTTTACGAACAACCATAACTTAATAAAAATTCTTATTCTCATCGCTAATACAACCACTTTAATAATCAAAAGTTATAACGACGTCAGCGGCACCCCTTGATCCCCCAAAAAAATAATTTCATCCGTCACTCGCAGAAATCTTTACCTCGCTCTATAAAACTCGATTTTTGATAAAGTTTTCAATTATCCATAACTTAATAAAAATTCTTATTCTCATCACTAATACAACCACTTTAATAATCAAAAGTCAAAACGGCGTCAGCGGTACCCCTTCATCCCCCAAAAAAACAATTTCATCCGTCACTCGCAGAAATCTTTACCTTGCGATATAAAACGTGATTTTTGATAAAGTTTGCAAATATCCATAACTAAATAAACATTCTTATTCTCATCACTAATACAAGTACTTTAACATACCACTTCCGGAAACAAAGTTGCAACAATTGAAACTTGACTGATGACAACGAAAATTACAATTAAATATTAGAAAAATCACAAATCAATTATTTTTCAAGAAATGACTTTGAAAACTTCTCGATCCCTTCAGAAATGACACATTTTTGACACATCATAAAACAATCGACATACCACTTCCGGAAACAAAGTTGCAACAATTAGAACTTGACTGACGACAGCAAAAATTCCAAATAAATATTAAAAAAATCATATATCAATTATTTTTCAAGAAATTACTTTGAAAACTCCTCAATCTCTTCAGAAGTAACACATTTTTGACACATCATAAAACAATTGACATACCACTTCCGGAAACAAAGTTGCAACAATTAGAACTTGACTGACGACAACAAAAATTCCAAATAAATATTTTAAAAAATCATAAATCAATTATTTTTCAAGAAATCACTTTGAAAACTTCTCAATCCCTTCAGAAGTAACACATTTTTGACACATCATAAAACAATTGACATACCACTTCCATAAACAAAGTTGCAACAATTGGAACTTGACTGACGACGACAAAAATTACAATTAAATATTAAAAAAATCATAAATCAATTATTTTTCAAGGAATTACTTTGAAAACTTCGCAATCCCTTCAGAAGTAACACATTTTTGACACACCATAAAACAATTGACAAAATTAAATATGCAACAGTTGAAACTTGACCGACGACAAAAAAGTAATTTTCGTTGTCCTTTTCAAGACTTAATTTTGAATGATTCTTATAAAGGCATAAGGAGATTACTGGACGCCGTGAAGAAGAGGAAGGCGCAGCAATGGAAGCGGAACCTCCTCACCAAGATCATCCCTTCGAGCGGGCACGGGAAGGGCGTCGGCAAGAAGAACCAATCGCTGGACGGGCAGGAGGCCGTCGCCTTCAGCCTGACGTGCCTCATCCAGGAGAAGGACATCACGCTCTCCGTCAAGCTGGGGGACGGGTCTTTCGGCGTCGTAAGACGAGGTATTGTCCGCGTATATAATTAATTGAAAAATAATTTATCTTTTGCGTAATTATCTAAAATGATTTTTTTTTGTACTTTAAATAAAACAGTTTCTTTGTTTATTTTTTAGTGTCTCCAGTTTCGATCATTTACTGATCATTTTCACTTGTAGTAAATTAAAATACAATAAACACACATAAATACATTCATTCAATTGATTTAGGTGAATGGACCAGTCCGACTGGAAAAATGATGCCGGTAGCCGTCAAGGTGCTGAAAGCCGACGCAATTGCGCAGCCCGGGGTTTTCGATGACTTCATCAAGGAGGTCCAGTCCATGCACATTCTGAGCCATCCGAATCTCATTAGGTGAGTGCCACAGTTTTTTTACCTTCGAATAACAGGTTTTGAACACTGTACACCATAGGACGGACACTCTTTTTTTATGGGTTTTGATGCATTGACATAATAATAACAATAATAATTTTTTACCTAAGATGCACTCGAGAAATAGCAATTTAAAGTTCATGTGTGCAAATTATGTTACAAATAGCATGTGTGCAAACCGAGGGTTAAAACAGTAGTAACGGTCTTAATTTTGTAGCTTTACCTAACGCGTTGAATAATCATTAATTCAGGCTGTATTTTAAGATTATTGAATTTAATTAATGCATCTGCAATAAGTGAGGGTTGCCACTTTCACCCGTTAATATTCTTAATATTCCTTTTTTTTCGGTATTACTGCCCAATATGAAATCTCAATGTCTGGTATACATTTTCCTATTCTATATTTACACAAGCGCGTCATGTCCTTTCCTGAAGGAGATCTGGTGATATCACTGGGCAAATTATTCACTTGAGCACAGGAGCTGAAAGTGTGATTACACCAACAGTTTGTCTGCACCTCCGTGTGCCCAATAAAAATTATATAATTGAGATGTGTTGTCACACAGAATTATCCATGAACAACGATAACTCTTATTAATTTTTATTTTTACCATATGGCCGTCATTAATAATCTTATTATTTCATTCGTTTAATATCATATGATTTACCCATAATTTTTTACTGTAAAAACTTTTTTTTTTTAATTGAATATTGGCCATATTGCCAATCTACAAGTAACTTTTATTTATTTTTGCCACATTTATTATTTTATTCATTTAACATCCTACAAATTACCAATAACTTTTTAACGTAAAAATTTGACATTTATAAAGAAAACTTTTGTTTTTTTTTTCACACCAACATAATTCACTTTTGGCATGAAGCAAATTAAATTAATTAAATGAACATATTCAAAAGTGTTGACTATTTTCATTTGTGTCAATCTTCTTAGGTATGACCAGAGATGAGTAGAGAGATCGCTGACGCCAATGCAAAAAGGCGGGGAGACTTTTTTCGTCCCTACGCTAGAGACACCTAATCTCTGGTGTGATTCACCCTAACATCCGTGAATTGGTATTACAATTTCTTGCTTCATCATAGTGTTTATCTCTTTGATTTTCTATTTGTTCCTTATGTACGTGCATTGGTGGATATCTAGATGATTTGGTGTACATCAAGGCGTTATCTGTTAATCTAATCAAATGTTTCATTTGATTCATGAAGTAATCTTGATTAATTAATTAATGTTGTTATCGTATAGATAATTGTCGAGCCATTGACTTCGTGATTAATTTAGAATAAATCAAATAAAACACTTAACTTTGTTGGTATCAATTTTTTCGATTTTTTTTTAACGTTTTAAGGTCCCTAGGCACGATTTCATGTCTGTTTTCTTGTTGAATGAACATCTCGATGAGCCGTAGAATAAGAATCTGAAATCATTTTTTTATTATCTTCATCCGTTCACGAGATATTCACCTATATGTCAAAAAACAAATTAAAGCGAATACTGTTTTATTGTTGAATTAGCACCTCGATGGGTCGGAGAATAAGAATTTGAAATATTTTTTTGATTATCATCAACCGTTCACGAGATATTCACCTATATGTTAAATAACAAATGAACCCAAAATCTGCTTTTTTGTTGAATTAGCATCTAGATAAGCCGGACAATGAAAATCTGAAATTATTTTTTGATTATCTTCAACGGTTCACGAGATATTCACCTATATGTCAAAAAACAAATGAAAGCAAATAGTGTTTTATTGTTGAATTGGCACCTTGATGGGTCGGAGAATAGGAATTTGAAATATTTTTTTGATTATCATCAACCGTTCACGAGATATTCACCTATATGTCAAAAAACAAATAAACCCAAAATTTGTTTTTTGTTGAAGTACCACCTCAATAAAGCGGAGAATAAGAATTTGAAATCCTTTCTTGATTATCTTCAACCGTTCACAAGATACTCACTTATATGTCAAAAAACAAATTAATTCAAAATCTGTTTTTTTGTTGAATTAGCATCTCGATAAGGCGGAGAATAAGAATTTGAAATCATTTTTTTATTATTTTCAACCGTTCATGAAATATTCACCTATATGTCAAAAAACAAATGAACCCAAAATCTGCTTTTTTGTTGAATTAACATCTCGTTAAGGCGCAGAATAAGAATTTGAAATCAATTTTTGATTATCTTCAACCGTTCACGAGATATTCACCTATATGTCAAAAAACAAATGAACCCAAAATCTGTTTTTTGTTAAAGCGTCACCTGAATAAGGCGTAGAATAAGAATTCCAAATAATTTTTTGATTACCTTCAACCGTTCACAAGATACTCACCTATATGTCAAAAAACAAATTAATTCAAAATCTGTTTTTTTGTTGAATTAACATCTCGATAAGGCGGAGAATAAGAATTTGAAATCAATTTTTGATTACCTTCAACCGTTCACAAGATACTCACCTATTTGTCAAAAAATAAATTAATTCAAAATCTGTTTTTTTGTTAATTAACATCTCAATAAGGCGGAGAATAAGAATTCGAAATCATTTTTTGATTACCTTCAACCGTTCACAAGATACTCACTGATATGTCAAAAAACAAATTAATTCAAAATCTGTTTTTTTGTTGGATTAACATCTCGATAAGGCGGAAAATGAGAATTTGAAACAATTTTTTTATTATCTTCAACCGTTCGCGAGATATTCACCTATATGTCAAAAAACAAATGAACCCAAAATCTGTTTTTTTGTTGAAGTATCACCTCAATAAGGCGGAGAATAAGAATTCGAAATAATGTTTTGATTATCATCAACCGTTCACGAAATATTCACCTAGATGTCAAAAAACAAATGAACCCAAAATCGGATTTTTTGTTGAATTAACATCTCGATAAGGCGCAGAATAAGAATTTGAAATTAATTTTTTATTATCTTTAACCGTTCACGAGATATTCATCTATATGTCAAAAAACAAATGAACCAAAAATCTGTTTTTCGTTGAAGTATCGCCCCAATAAGGCGGAGAATAAGAATTCAAAATCATTTTTTGATTACCTTCAACCGTTCACAAGATACTCACCTATATGTCAAAAAACAAATTAATTCAAAATCTGATTTTTGTTGAATTAACATCTCGATAAGGCGGAGAATAAGAATTTGAAATTATTTTTTTATTATCTTTAACCGTTCGCGAGATATTCACCAATATGTCAAAAAACAAATGAACCGAAAATCTGTTTTTTTGTTGAATTAACATCTCGATAAGGCGGAGAGTAAGAATTTGAAATTATTTTTTTATTATCTTCAACCGTTCGCGAGATATTCACCTATATGTCAAAAAACAAATGAACCGAAAATCTATTTTTTTGTTGAAATAACATTTCGATAAGGCGGAGAGTAAGAATTTGAAATAATTTTTTGATTTTCTTCAACCGTTCGCGAGATATTCACCAATATGTCAAAAAACAAATGAACCGAAAATCTGTTTTTTTGTTGAATTAACATCTCGATAAGGCGGAGAGTAAGAATTTGAAATTATTTTTTTATTATCTTCAACCGTTCGCGAGATATTCACCTATATGTCAAAAAACAAATGAACCGAAAATCTATTTTTTTGTTGAAATAACATATCGATAAGGCGGAGAATAAGAATTTGAAATAATTTTTTTATTATCTTCAACCGTTCACTAGATATTCACCTATGTGCCAAGAAGCAATAAGTTAACAAAAACAGTTTGGAAACATCCGAGTGCACGATTAATTCGCAGGTTATACGGCATAGTCCTCACGGCCCCGATGATGATGGTGACCGAGCTGGCGCCGCAGGGCTCCCTCCTGGACTGCCTCAGGAAGCAGTGCACCCACACTCCGGTGCCTCTGCTCTGCGAGTACGCCTACCAGGTGTCCACGGGCATGTCCTACCTGGAGAGCAAGCGCTTCCTGCACCGCGATCTGGCCTGCCGAAACGTCCTTCTTGCCTCCGTCGATAAGGTAAACGATAAAACGAATGCAAACGCGGCGCGAGTTAATCTTGTTTGTAAATCTCGATGGTTAGGTTAAAATCGGCGATTTCGGTCTGATGAGGGCGCTGCCGCAGCAGGAGGACTGCTACGTGATGACCGAACACAAAAAGGTGCCGTTTCCTTGGTGCGCGCCCGAGTCCCTGCGTTCCAGGCAGTTCTCCCATGCGTCGGACGCTTGGATGTTCGGGGTCACCGTGTGGGAGATGTTTACGTTCGGGGAGGATCCCTGGATGGGCTTGAATGGTGCGTAAGAAGTGATTTTATTTTTAAAGCGGGCATGCATTAACCAGTTAGTACACAGTGAGTTCTGAAAGTCGAAAATAGATGGCAGTACGTTTTCTGAAAATTCCCTAATCATTCAAGTAATATTATATTGGCTGCCTTGAATTCTCCAGTGCAGCACATGTGCTTTTTGACAGCTTGTGGTTTTTTGAGGTTGGAAGCACATTTTTTGAAAATGGGGATATGTTGGCTGCCTTGAATTCTCCAGTGCAGTACATGTGCTTTTTGACATCTTTTGGTTTTTTGAGGTTGGAAGCACATTTTCTGAAAATGGGGATATTATGTTGGATGTATCTGGAATTCTCCAGTGCAATGCATTTTGTTTATTTTGACATCTTATGATTTTTTGAGGTTACTTGTTGTTCGGGATTCAAACAAAGGATCTTTGAATTTGCCGCGTTTTGTATTTTGTTTTTGAATCGCGCTGTGCAGCCAATTTTGGGAACTTGCCCATGCGCGACAATTGATGCAAAAAAGGAAGAAGTCCGCTTCCTTTTTCGAAGATATCGAAAACCGGCGGTGAGAGAGTGTGTCGTGTTCCTCCTCATCTGAATGTTGTCGTTCCCGTCCTCGTTCTTGTACAGTTTAAGTCTTCGTCTTTGTCAAAGCCAGACCAGGGAGACCGCGGCAAAGAAGCCCGACCCGTGAGACTCAAGATAAGTGCCCCATTGTTTGCTGCACGGCCCAAACCGTCAATACAAAAAAATACAGTCCACTATCATAAGCCTTTCACTGCACTGGTGGAGTGCCATCACTTGTCTTAAAAATAGACAAAATCAGCAGAAACTATTTTTAAAAGAAGTAACCTTAAAAAATCACAAGATGTCAAAATAAACAAAATGCACTGCACTGGAGAATTCCAGAGAGCCAACATAATATCCCCATTTTCAGAAAATGTGCTTCCAACTATTTTCGATATTTTGATCTCACGGTACTAATCATGAACAAATATTTTGTGATGTCAAGTAGGTACTCGTTATATCATAAAATATTACCATTTTTAAACAGCCAACTGGTTAAAAAATCAGCGATTGTCAAATTCTAAATGAAAAGAGGGAATTGTTAATGATTGCGATTTTGAAAAGGTTCCGAAATACTGAGGAAAATCGAGAGGGACGGCGAAAGGCTGCACCATCCGGACTCCTGCCCCGAGGAGATCTACTCGATGCTCACGCAGTGCTGGGCCAAGAACCCGGCGGACAGGCCGAGCTTCGCCTCGATACGTGAGTTCCTGAAGAAGACGAGGCCGATCGTCATGAGGGCGCTCAGCAAGCAAGACGACCCGGACAAGCTCCAGATAACCACCGGCGACGAGATCGCCATCATCGACGGCAGCCCGGAGCTGTACTGGTGGAAGGGGCAGAGCCAGAGGACGTTCGAGATCGGATTGTTTCCCAGGTAAAAAAAAACAACAACAACAAACGCATATTTTTCGGCATCGACGACTACCAAGGCGGTTGAAGGAACAGTTATAGTCGTATCGAGCACTTCGGTATTGACGACTACAAGGTGGTTCCCCAGAAGGGAGAGTTCGAGTTGTACCAAGCACTCGAGGCATGTTGTGCCACAGCACTACCAACTTAAATTCAGTTGTGAAGGTTAACTTGTCAATTTTTAAGGTTAATTTGCTTGTTATGTACGAGGGGGTTCCGATATTAAAGGTGCAGATGTGAAATGCTTTGCAAATCAACAGGAATTGCAAGACACCTTTGTGGACTACTTTAATCGACTTGACAGGCAATACTACCTTGATGTTCAAACTACTGTCACGTTGGGATAAATGTCAAAAAATAAGCTTGTACCTGTAATATCGAACTCCCCTCGTATATTGCTACCGGTTTCGGTTGTAAACCATCTTCAGGCAAAACTACAAAAATATATATTCCGGATAAGTTTTTTCGTAATATATATTTTTGTAGTTTTGTCTGGAGGTGGTTTATAACTAGAGTCCGGATTTATATTTTTTTACATGTTTTATTTGCTCCTTCGTATTGAATTGGCGAATTGTATCTATACGTTTCTCTCTGATATAAATCAAAGTACCAAGTTTTATTTCGCATATAACTTAATATTTCGAGGTTTTGTCACATTAAATTTATTTGAGCATATATCCGCATATAACCACATATAAAGTCAATATTTCCATTAATTGTAATTAATTTTGTTGAAATTTATTTATAAATTTGCGAGCGTGGAAATCTTTTTATAATATCGTAGAAGATAAATTTAAGGGATTCCCCTTACTAGCGAACGTAACCTTGTGTTATGTAGATATATATATTATATTATATTATTTATATAGAATACGGGGATTTCCCCATAAGCAAGTTAAGCTAGTAGATGATACTCGATGCAACCGTACCCGGCAATTGTGCTTGGCTGGATGCTGCGTTATTTTACGCCAATAATTTTGAAAAATTAGAAAATATTCTTTTTCATTTTAATGATGAAGAATCGGCAGCACTTAAAAAATGTAAAGATTGAGACTGAGGAGGACATAATATATTTTAACATGAACTCTATGTCATTTAACTTTACCTAAATAGAAAATCAAAACCAAATGTTGGTTCTACATTGTAATTCCAATAAATAAATTATCAATAGTTGCTATTTGTATTCTTTTTATTTTGCAACATTATTTTTAATTAAACCGCATATAAAATCCATATTTGAATCATTTTGTCGCATATATTGGCTAATTTTAAGCGCATATAAACAAATTATAATGCCTTTTTAGCGCATATAAAAAAATTATAACGTCTTTTTTTTAGCGCATATAAAAAAATTATAATGCCTTTTTTAGCGCATATAAATCCGGACTCTATTTATAACCGAAACCGGTTATATATAACAAGCGAATTAAGGGAGTACTTATTTTAACCTTCAAAATTACAACTTCACGCTCATGTAGCTTTGATTGGGCTATAGGATAATCCTGAAAAATTACTTTTTTCTTATCGTTACCTTTTTCTACGACATATTATTTCACTGTCACAAATTTACTCATTTATGCAAAGAAATATGAAAAAAATATTCCATAGATGGCGCTAAAGGTGTAATTTTTTTTGTAAAATATTTTTGTTTTGATTTGTTTGTTTGTCGCCACATGTGGCAACCTGGGCGTGAAGAGGTTAATCTACTGAACAACATTAAATTCAATCGGCTCCAGAGACTTGTCGTCGCGTTCTGCAAACACTCTCTCACTCTGCGCAAACGCCTCGAGTTGTCGGCAATACTTGCATGTATCGTCCCGTGCTTATCATCATCGACTTTACCCAGGTGCATCCTGAATCCGATGCGGCCGAAGCAGAGCGACGACATCAGCAAGCCCCTGCACAACTCGTTCATCCACACCGGGCACGGCTCGGCCTTCGGGGACTCGTGGGGCAACCCCGCGCACATCGACGAGATGTACCTGAAGAACCCGATGGAGCCGCCCGACCTGATCGGGATGCCGCACGAGAGGAAAACGTCGACGCTGCAGTGCGCGCCCAAGCAGAAGAACCACAACCAACACAGACATTGTAAGAGCGATCGATTTTATTAACCCAAATTCGCCCGAGATTTAAATTAACACTTTGACTGCGTTAGAAAACTACGAGTATTCGCGTTGTCGGCAGTCAACGTGTTAAAGGAAAGTAAATCTAAATCGAGTAATTAAGATTTAGGTTATTTTTCGCTTCCTGTCAAATGTCAATGAATACTCACAGAAAGTAAAAAAATGACGGATGGCGCTGACGAGGTTGTAGATATAACGGGCGCATTCATCAGACGAAACAGTTGGGAATTTACTGCCGTTGAGGAATTTTCTGATGAACACACCGTTGATCGTGAACAAGTTCGTCCATCGGTCGCCATTTTCCCGAGTGTACAAATTAGACCGATTGGTGTTGGAATTAATTCCCATGACTTCGGAATTACGAATAAAATTTATCATTTAACTGAAATTGAGAAATGCACAAATTGCTGGTAGGTAGTTTCAATCTTTCCACAGAGACAATTTAGAAAAATCATAACTTTTGTCTCAGGTGTAATTTTTGGAACGTGAACGCTGTTTTAGGTAGTTAATGGATGCAAAAGTAACTGTTAACATTTGCAAAACAATTACGCAACGATTTCAATTTTATTTGTTCCGGCCAAAATAATATTTCAATCTTTCTACAGAGACAATTTAGAAAAATCATAACTTTTGCCGCAGATGGAATTTTTGGAACCTGAACGCTGTTTTGGTTAGTGCATAGATGCAAAAGTATTTGTTAACATTTGAGAGTAAATCCTTTTGTGTAAATAGCTTATTTCAAATTATATTAAAAGTACACAAACAAAGCACTGCAATCAGAATGGCCGAAGTGGCGTTCATCAAATGCCAACATTCAGTGTAAATGAAGATAAACATGTTGACACTTGAAAATTCTGACGAACGCGCCCAATTGTAAGGTTATTTTTCGCTTCCTGTCAATTGTCAATGATTAATCACAGAATGTACTTGATAGATGGCGATGACGATATTCTAGATGTGATTTTAAGAGGAACTCTGGAATATAGTACTGTAGGGTAAAGCGGGTGACGACGACGTGGCCGACTTGTCTCGTTTATTTCAGCCACGAGCTCTCTCAGAAGGCCCTCCGACAAGCAGTTCAGCTACCGCAAGCTGACCAACGAGAGGAGGGGATCCGACGACGTGGAGTTGAGGAGGAAACCGGACCGGCCCCCGCCCCCCTCGGGCAACGGCGAGGGGCTGCTCATCGACATTTCTCCCGACAGCACCCCGGCGCACGCCTCGGTGGCGGATGGCGGTCGGATCGGCTCCGTTTCCCTCATCGATGAGCCGATCGACGTTCCACAAGACGCGGGTGAGTATTTTTGAAGGAAAATGCTCAATGTCACATTAATTACAAACGGTTTCTTAAAGCGCACAATTTATTGAACAAGATGTGAGTGAATTTCTTGTGCAATTTAAATTGTCTAACCCCAAAAAAATGGGCTCTATTTTGCAGACAATTTCCCACACAATCCATAATAGTATATAAAAAAACGAGTTCAATAAGAGCGATTTTTTCGCACTCGTCCAAGTCTAAAAAATGGTGATGTGGCCATCATGTTTCTTTTTCCGACTTGATGGTATCATAAGTTTTCATGGTTTATTTTCAATTGAAATCATATTTTAAATGTAAATCGAACGTTGCGTAAACTCGGATGAAACTGACGTTTAAAAGGTCAAAATTATGAAAGATGGAAAAATTATACTTCAAATTCAAAAACTCAGATTACTCAAATACTAAAGGGATTTAGAAAAAAACTTATTCTTTATAAGTTGTTCATTTTGGCATTCTCTACAATTATTATTCACATAAATTTGCTGTAACTGTTATCGTTTCATAATTATAAACCAAAAATTTAAAAAATTAAATAAATTTATTTCTCGACTAACAATGATTTTATGAAAAATATTTTTAAGCAAAAGATGTTAAGCAGTGATCATATGGAAAATGGAAGGGGACTAGCAGTCCATTAGTATATAGTCAAAGATAAAACCAAATCTCATGTTAATTAACTAACTGTGATTTAAAATTTAGTTGTGTTTCTGTGGCTTTTTGTTCATGCCTAGCTTCATGTTTGTTGTCGACATTTGGCAGCATAGGTATAATTGTGTCGGTATCTTTATAAATGGAAAATTAAAATCATGAACGGGGTCGAAATTACATATTGGAGAAATATAATTTGCTTAATACAGGGTGTCCTAAATAGAGTAGGATTGCATGGGTATCTTTCTTATTCTTAAAGCTAGAGATCTGGTTAAATGGGCAATGTTGTGCAGTTTTCTATGCTGATTCAGATTATGTTGAGAAATTTTCAAAATTCCGAGCAGTTGAACTCATTTCTTGCCCAATAAATTGTGTAGTGTAAAACGGCTTTGAGAAAGAAAAAAAAACACGATCTGCTTCAGCACATTATTAACCTTAAAATTTTTCAATTTTAAATGCAGATCTAAACAGCTCGGGAGTTTCCTACCCGAACACAGGTGCCAATCACGAACAAGACTGCGACCCCTTCGACACTTCCACGGTGCAGCCACCGCAGCTGCTTTATTCGAACTTGCTGGAGCAACGCCCGACGACGGGCGGCAGCTACACACCGAACAACAGCCTATCCCTAGTCGTGTCCCCCGCGAAGCCCAGATACTCATCACAAAACAATACTCAGAACGCATCACCTAGGATTAATTATTCGCCACGCAACTACAACTACGCCGGCTCCCCGGTTTCCTCCACGTTCTACTCGAACGAGGTGCCGAAGAACGAATTCTCCAACCGGTCCCTCATGAATCTCATTAAAAACGAACAAACCTCGGCGCCTTCGTCGTCGTCGTCGGCACAGAACAACCTCATGTCGCTGGAGACTCCTCCGGCCTTGAACGCGGACAGCGCTCTGGTCGCCGACTTGGAGAAATGCCTCTACATCAACAGCACCGGCGCGAGCATTCCCATGATCGAGCCGCCTCCGAAGAGTGCGAAGCGCGAGAATTACAACGCGCTCCCCAAGCAGAACAATCTCCCGCTGGCCAAGGTGCAGAACGGCGCTAGTTATCTGAACGTTAATGAATTTCGGGAGTCCTCGAATATCTACAACAAGATCCCGTACGATAACACGATAAACCAGAATATCGTAACGACGATCACTTCGGAGTTCGGGACTTTTAAATCGAACAACAGGAGCGGTGGCTACTCGCCGTTGTACAGCGGGTCGATGTACGCTCCCGTCTATGAGAGCACGCAGGAGAGTGCTTACATGAACGGGAGTGTCTGCGCGTACGACGAGAGGGTGTATTCGGAGATTTCGGAGAACGTCTACAGCACGGTACCTGATGATGTTTTGCGGCCCCACCGGCCCGCGCCGCCCTCTCCGATGGTGCACCCGATGAGCATGCAGCAGCTGCAGCGGAGGATACAGCAGGGGAAGGTGCAGCTGAGCACGGACGCGGAGCGGTTGATGACGCAGGAGTACCGCAACAGCAAAATCAGCCAGCTGCAGGAGGCGCTGCCGGACACGGGCGTCGAGGAGTGCGTGTCCGCCCTGCAGGTGAAAGGATGGGACGCGAACGCTTCAATTAGATATATTAAAATAGAGAAATTAGTTAGGTAAATATATCTAAACATACGGCTCGCGGGGTAACTCATGTAGCAAAGTTGGCCTACATTTGCGTGACCTCGTCACCCTTCCTTGTGCCGGGTTTACACGATGCCAATTGGAGAGACAATTGTCAGAGGACAATTTACTGGCATAAAATTATTGGCTAATGCCGCGTTTACACGATGCCAATCAAAGAGACAATTGTCTTGTGCCAGTTGCGTGAATGTCTGAGGCCAGTCCAATTAAATGAGAACTTGTTCACACGGTGAAACTATTGCCACGGCAGTTGGTGACGAAAAATGGTGGAGTGCTCATCGTCTGTTGTGTAGCAGTCTCGACTGACTAAGGCAAACTGGCCCAAAACGAGAGATCTACTCCCCTACAACGTTCCCACGGCGCCAATTATCTAGACAACTGTCTTGATAGAGTGGTAGGGGACGTCACTGCGCCCAGCCAATTGTCCTCTGTCTACTCCTGGAGACAATCGAATTTCAGGACAACTGGCACGCCAATTGGCAAGAGGTGTTTACACGTAGCCAATAATTTTATGCCAGTAAATTGTCCTCTGATAATTGTCTCCCCAATTGGCATCGTGTAAACGCGGCATAAGTGTAAACACCTCTGGCCAATTGCCGTGCCAGTTGTCCTGAAATTCGATTGTCTCCAGGAATAGACAGAGGACAATTGGCTGGGCGCAGTGACGCCCCCCACCGCTCTATCAAGACAGTTGTCTAGACAATTGGCGCCGTGTGAACGTTGTATGGCAGTAGATCTCTCGTTTTGGGCCAGTTTGCCTTAGTCAGTCGAGACTGCTACACAACAGACGATGAGCACTGCACCATTTTTCGTCACCAACTGCCGTGGCAATAGTTTCACCGTGTGAACAAGTTCTCGTTCAATTGGACTGGCCTCAGACATTCACGCAACTGGCACAAGACAATTGTCTCTTTGATTGGCATCGTGTAAACTCGGCTTTAACCCGTTACCGCCTAGTATACCATACAGGACTTTCATTTTAACACTGAACATAAGGTGTGAGCCACAGAATTTTGTTTGAGTTGGCCATGCCTGATACAGGAGAGAGAAACATAGCGGTCATGTCTGACAAGGGGAGGATCAGATGTGTGACTCACCGATTTTATCCATCTTTGGCACACGTGTAGGTCATGACTGGGAGTGTAACAGGTGCAAGTAATAGGACGCACTATTCAGCCGTTTTCGAAAAAACTTGATTTCTTTATTTCCAGTGTATTTATGTACGTTTTATGTTAATAAAACTTCAATTAAAGTTACCGACCCCGTGGCGTATTGGTAAAATCTTTGCTTCGCAACCGCAGGGTCCGCGGATCGAGCCCCACAGATGAAAATTAGCCAATTCTCTTTTTTATAGTTTTTATAAAGTAATGTTTATTTAAATATATTAATTTCATAATAAATTATATTAATTTCATTTTTAGGTGTAAAACAAAACAAATAAATTTGAAAAATCAATATTTCTATTTCCAGTCTTTTTTTATAAAAAAGTTCTATACACTATTGCGCAATTCGGGTATTCGGGCGATGAAGGATTGCACGAACCTGGATGATGTTACAATTAGTCATAGAATCGAGTGAAACAGTAGTTATTTCGACATATTGCACAAGTGATTAAGGAAATAGAAATATTGATTTTTCAATTTCCAGTTTAATTTGTTTAATACTAAAAATAAAATTAATATAATTTATTCTAAAATTAATATTTTTAATTATTCATTGATTTATAAAGATTATAAAAAAAGAAAATTTACTAACCGTTATTCAACGGTGCTCGATCCACGGACCTTCCGATTGCGAACCAGAGATTTTACGGATGCGCCACGGAGGTCTGTGTTGCTTAATTAACATAAATGGTACATAAACATACTGCAAATAAAAAAAAACCTTTTTTCTCGAAAACGGCTGAATAGTGCACCCTATTACTTGCACCTGTTACACTCCTAGTCATGACCTACACGTGTACCAAAGATGAATCAAATCGGTGAGTCACACATCTGATCCTCCCCTTGTGAGATTAATTCAATATAAAATAAAAGTCCTGTATACGGCACACAAATCAGTAGCACAATTATAAGCCCTCTACAATTTCTTCGGTCAGAATTGAGTTAATCGTAATCCGAGGGGTGGTAATACAGATCTCTGCAACCGGCCATGCCGTGAGTCACACCCGTCGAGCCGTCACCGCTTTGAGCATTCCATTATTTGCTGTATTGTTTCAGGCTAGGCTTAGCGGATAAAGAGCAGTGCGAAAAGGCACTGCAGAAAACGAACTGGAACGTGGAGCTGGCGGCCTCGTCGATACTGGACTTATAGTATTAATTCGGCGAGGGAATTCGTTATCTTTTTTTTTTTTACGCATATCATTCATGTGTGTACGTCTGTGATTTGGAGAGAACAAGCCCGGGTTTGCCATTCGTGTCGGTAGCGCGCTCGTTTTTTTAGGTTTAATTTACTCATATTAGTGCCAAAGATGTTCCTTCGCCGGCCCATGGATCGATCAGCGCGAAAACTCGATCTAATGAAACGTAAATATTTGCTGGTTATCAGTGACGGCTCTCGACGGGGTGATTCTTTTTTTATCTAACGTACAAATTGTGAGGTTAGTGATCAGTGTCGGCTCGCGGAGTGACTCATCGTACGGCCAAGATAGAAGAGGTGGTCTGCAACAGACCCTACTGCCGAGGTAGCAGAGGTGGCAATACGGATAAGTAAGGTTGGTTGCAGTAATACAGATCTCTGCAACCGATCCTACCAATCTGTATTGACTCATGGTACGGCCGATATAGTAGAGGTGGTAATACAGATGCGGTCTCTCTAACCGACCCAACGTATCTGTACTGCCACCTTGGCTGTAGAGTCTGTTGCAGAGATCTGTATTACCACCTCTGCTACCTCAGTCGTGGCAATACAGATAGGTAGGGTCGGCTGCAGAGATCTGTATTACCACCTCTGCTACCTCGGCCGTACCATGAATGAGGTAGCAGATGTGGCAATACAGATGGGTAGGGTCGGTTGCAGAGATCTGTATTACCAGCTTTGCTACTTCAGCCGTACCATGAATGAGGTAGCAAATGTGGCAATACAGATGGGTAGGGTCGGTTGCAGAGATCTGTATTACCACCTCTGCTACCTCGGCCGTACCATGAATGAGGTAACAGATGTGGCAATACAGATGGGTAGGGTCGGTTACAGATATCTGTATTACCAGCTTCGCTACCTCAACCGTACCATGAATGAGGTTGCAGAGGTGGCAATACAGATAGGTAGGGTCGGTTGCAGAGATCTGTTTTACCACCTATGCTACCTAAACCATACCATGAGTCACCCCGCCGAGAGCCGACACTGATTACTAACCTCACAATTTACGTTAGATTAAAAAAGAATCGCCACGCATGTGAGCTGTCACCGATAACCCTCAAATATTTACGTTTTGTTGGATTTTTAATTTTTCAAGTTGATCTACTTGGAGACGGCGGGGAAGAATTTAGGTTGCTGTCTTTGTGCTTTACTGAATTATTACTTTCTATTTTTGTATCTACCCCGTTTTTTTTTTTTTTTAGTACGTGACCTACTTTTTCGTCTCCTCTATTTGTATCATAATCAAAACAACGTAGAAAAATGATATAGTCAAAATACATATTCTTGTATATATTATACATTTACGTCCGCCTTTTTATTATCATTACGAAATTGAACCATTTTCCAGGGGCGCATTTTCCTTCCCCCAAAGTTATCCTGAAAAATGAGGACCGTAAAGTTTTCCCTTTGGCACGACAAAGGAAGGCGGTATCACAGCACTCTAAAGTTAGTAAAATCTTCGGTTCCGGATGGAGTTTGCACTTCCAGGTATACAAACAGTTTAGATTCCGAATAAATGAATGTTTACATTCTAAAGAATGGTTAGAGAATGAACTGGAATTTTGATTTAATCTAAAGGCGCGGAAATGTTCAGAATATCTTTTTTCCTGTTCGTAACTCTGCATAATTCATTTATTCAGGCTATATTTCGTTTTTTTTTATTTTTTTTAAATTTATTTAATTCTTTCTGCAACATGTAAGGTTGTTTCTAATTTATAGATTCCGAATGTTTAAAATTCTCGGCAGGTTTCGCCTTTTCAGAGCATTTTCAAGGGGATTTTAAAACTAATTCATTGACAGTGAGAGGATATGACGGTTAAAGGGATTTCGATTTCAAAATTTTACAATTAGGAGTAGAAGGTGTTCTTTATTAGGGATAACTAATGTGTCGTCAAGTTTTGAAATAGAAAAATGTAAACGCATTAAAAAGTTCTGATGCTAACTATTACAGGGGTTGATTTTTCACCCCCCTGTAATAACATTTTAGGGTTACAAAAATCGTCAAAAAGTGCCATTTTATTACGAACACTTAACTGCCAAATTTCATTCTTCTAAATTCTTCCGTAGTAGATGTATGAAATAAAAACATTTTCTCTTAACTTTAGAAGGATGTAACTTGGAGAGGAAGGGGTTTTCAACAAAAAAATTATATGAAAGACCCGCCTTGAAAGTTCACGCTTTTAAAATCTTTCGCATTAACCCGTTTTTGCTCAACGATTTTTTTTTCAATTTTCTGTGCTGTTTCTTAACAAAAGATTCAAACGGCATTCGTTTTCCTTTAGTGCACAGTGGTCTTACCAATCATAAATTCATCATAAACAAACGACGCAGAATGCTGGTGCACGTGCAATTCTTTGAAAATATAGATTATTATTATTATTTATTAATAAACGGTTACACCTTTTTTACAAAATATTTACAATAATATTATAACACCTAAACTACAGATGTTCCACTAATGTAACAGTGGGCAAAAATGGGTTAATTTAGAAACACCCTGTATAATGCATCTTTATTAACAGAAACAATACTACGTATAATTAACAGGCAAATGATAAAATGTCGTTGGTTTGTTAATCGCCAAATGGCTATGTTTTCGCCTGGCTTTTAATTCGTATTTTTATGGAATATCTTAATTACAGGTCGGCAAACATAACTTGCCGTTGCGCAGTGACAAAATTGTGGGCGCTCTCGATAGATTTCGTAAACAGTTCGCGCGCCTGGTACATTCATTTTCAATGTGGAGAGCGCCCGATTGAGTTTTAAATGAATACCGCACGCAAAGAATATGTGACCGCTTATTACAGGGACTGTACTCGGCCGGCGCAGTAGAGAGAGAGAGAGCTTTCACTTCCTCTGCGCGTCTGGCCAACTTACATTTGCCATCCTGTACGGTTAATTTCGTATTTAAGAGGGAAGTTGTAGGCAACCCAACATGCAAGGTTTCAATCTAAATATGCACTAGAGGAAATTGTCATTATTGTGTGCGACGGCACGCACGAAGTGTATCTGTTGCAACCAATTAATAATACAAAAATCAACATTAATTCTTAAATATCCTTAATTACGTACTAAACATGGGAGTTGTTGTAGGCAACCCAACATACAAGGTTTTAAATCTAAAAAAGCGCTGGAGAAAATTGTAATTATTGCGTACGACAGCATGCACGAAGCGTGTCTGTTGTAACCAATTAATAATAATCCAAAAATAAACATTAATCGAATGAGTACCTTAAATATGGTTAATTACGTGTTAAAATGGAAGTTGTTGTAGGCAACGCAACACGCAAGGTTTTAATCTAAACATGCGCCAGAGAAAATTGTTATTATTGCGTGCGACAGCATGCACGATGCGTATCTGTTGCAATCAATTAATAATAATCCGAAAATAAACGTTAATTAATTTAATTAAAATAATGCATAACGTGTTCGAATAATGACCGTTGTTCGCGAACCGTTCCGAAGTCGTACGGAGCCGAACGAACGCGCGCCAAAACAAGCGCCGCGCAATTTTTCCAATCGCCAGTTTCTCGCCGATCCCTCGCACGGCGTCACGTGTTCTTCCGCGCTCGGTCAAGTTTTGCTTCTGCGAGGGCGAGTAAGGGCGAAAGCGCGCGCGGCCCTTACTCAGCCCGCGTCCCTTGCAGACCCCTACTACAATGGCCGGTGAATTACTGTAGGGCTCGAACGAAACGGCAGATTCGCTGCAGCGGTCGTGCGGTGAACATGCGTGTGAAAAGTGTTGGTGCCGCCTTGCCTAAACCGAATCCGAGTCCCCGGAAGCGACGCCGAAGTCCGGAGATGAGAGGTGGGTGATTTCCTTGAAGATTTGGGGTGAAAATGCGTTTTCTCCGTTTTGGCGCCATTTTGTCTCTTTCGGCGCAAAGCCCTCTTGTTACTAAGGTAAACAATTGATTTTCTTTATCGATAAGCGACATCCTGAAAATCCCATCATCACTGCCCCGTTTCTAAAGATATCCAGCTCCCGAAGCTGACCCAACCTTTTTTAACCAATTTTGCAACATCGTATCTTAATCATCAACCCCCACCAATTGTTTTTACTAAACGGTGAAAATATTTTCCAGCTTATTTCAGTTGAGTTTAACTCAACTTCCGATATTTTCTATTCATGATGAAAAGTAGTCAATGATGAAATATTTTCCAGCTTATTTTGGCAAGTATTTAGTGTATTCATTTGCGTTTATTGAACAGGATGGTTGCGACCGGTATAATTTTTATTATTTATTTATTTTAATTAGGCGCAGCAATTGTTGGATTTTCACGCTTTTGTAAGCGCAAATTCAATGTTAATCGTTTGCACGAGTACTATTTTCCCACCAGTCTAATGTTTTTGTGTGTGTGTTTGCTTTTTAAGGCGGCCGCCGATGGGGGTTAAGTCAGTATGCTAACAGGGGGGGGTGTAAAATAGATATAGAAATTTATTCATTACCTACAGGTTTACACACGTCAGAAAAATGTATACATATGTCAAGAAAATACTAAAAATAATAAATATAGACAATATAAATGAATGTATAGATAAGTATTGTAGTGTAAATAATATTTCACAAAATTTGCCAAACGTAATAATGTAATAAAGTGAGTGCTGCGAGATGCACGGGTGAAGGGTTGGGGGGTGCGAGGGGGCTTAGACTGGTGTTGAATTGGTACACGTTTTCGTGTTTATTTCGAACATTTAAATAATGGAAATCTGTCGATTGCTGTAAATTTTTATTTTGTTTTGTTTTATTTTATTTAATATTTTGTTTTGCTAAGGAGGTTAAGTTAAACACTTTGCTGGTAGCACAAATTTGGACGAAACTAGTTACAATAAAGTGAAAAATTCGCGATGCCAGCAAAGTGTTTAATTCAAACTCCTTAGTAATGTAATATGCATCACAAAGTAATGGCTTCAACAATCAATCATTTTTTGTTTTATTTTATTTTTACTGTTTTGTTTTATTTTTATTATTTTGTTTTATTTTTTAATTTATTATTAAATACTATTATTTTTTTTTTGTTTTTTTTTTGGTAACTGTCGCAACTTCTGTTTTCATTCACTCTTAATTTTGTTAATTTATAGCACTTTCTCACCCAAAAATATAAATAAATACCATTCCATCTCCTTCTTTCTTCATCCAGATTTTGAATGATTTCTACACTAGTTTATCGAAAGCTAGTTTTACGCTTCTGAGAACTGTTTCAATAAACCGCCGTTAAAATCTGGATGTTAAAACATCAAATCGCATTCGAAAGAGAAAACCCAATCCTTTCACACTCTTGTCTTCACAATTTCAATTTATTCTACTCAGCGTAATTTTCACCACCTTTCCACGAGGTCTCGATGGAAAAATCCTACGATACTAACCCGTAAAATAAACCAACGATCCCACCGCATAAACGGATGAGTAAGCGTGTTCCGGTAAACCCTGTGTCGCGTTCGGTCCATCTGCAGACGCACGAGGGTCCATCCGCAGATTCCACACCGAGGGCTGTCGTCTTGAAGGGATCGGAGGCTGGCGTCCTGACCTTCGAGGTAGGTCACCTAGAAATTGAGCGCCGAGAGGGTTACCGTCAGTAAAATGAGTACGATATGGCCGGCGTCTGCGGGGCTCGCTTTCAAAACCCCGACTGGAGATTCTCTTGGTTTTGGCGCTGATTTGTGGTGGATCGGCAATGACCAGTCGATCCAATGCAATGCGGGGCCGGGTGGAGAGGTTGAAAGTCTGTCTTTTTGTGCGAGATCACGTTGGCCATCGGATCATTTAACCTTTTACTGATTTATTTATTAATGTAGCGCAAAACTGTTTAACCCCTCGATGTATTTGATGTTTATTTATTTATTATCCGTATACAGGGTGCTGTAAAAATGACGAATTAACTGAATGGTATGTTGTCAACGATTACTTCGAGAGTTAATTTTTTTTGAAGATGTGAAGATTTTAGTATTTAGTTTAAATTATCTCTCTACTTAAAATCTGTATAACATTTATTACTTACACTGGCTCATCAAATAAATTTTTCTTGAATAACTGTCACACTTATCACATTTTGAAAATAATAAAAGATAAATTAAAATTATCACTTTGTTTGTTTGACGAATGCATTTTTCCTTCTCTCAGTTGAAGTTTGAAATGCAGCCATTTTGTTTCCAGCTAGGATATGGCAATTGTTTTTATGGGAAATTGAAAATACTTTCTTCTGTCATGGATTTTAAGCTTTTGAAGCAAATTCCTTCTTCGATTAATTTTTTACAATTTTTCAAGTCATCGAATGCATTTTTCCTTCTCCCAGTTGAAGTTTGAAATGTTGCCATTTTGTTTCCAGCTAGGATATGGCAATTGTTTTTATGGGAAATTGTAAATGCATTCTTCCGTTATGGATTTTGAGCTTTTGAAGCAAATTCCTTTTTTGATTAAATTTTTACAATTTTTCAAGTCATCGAATGCATTCTTCCTTCTCCCAGTTGAAGTTTGAAATGTTGCCATTTTGTTTCCAGCTAGGATATGGCAATTGTTTTTATGGGAAATTGTAAATGCGTTCTTCTGTTATGGATTTTGAGCTTTTGAAGCAAATTCCTTCTTCGATTAATTTTTTACAATTTTTCAAGTCGTCGAATGCATTTTTCCTTCTCCCGGTTGAAGTTTGAAATGTTGCCATTTTGTTTCCAGCTAGGATATGGCAATTGTTTTTATGGAAAATTGTAAATGCATTCTTCTGTTATGGATTTTGAGCTTTTGAAGCAAATTCCTTCTTTGATTAATTTTTTACAATTTTTCAAGTCGTCGAATGCATTCTTCCTTCTCCCGGTTGAAGTTTGAAATGTTGCCATTTTGTTTCCAGCTAGGATATGGCAATTGTTTTTATGGGAAATTGTAAATGCGTTCTTCTGTTATGGATTTTGAGCTTTTGAAGCAAATTCCTTCTTCGATTAATTTTTTACAATTTTTCAAGTCGTCGAATGCATTTTTCCTTCTCCCGGTTGAAGTTTGAAATGTTGCCATTTTGTTTCCAGCTAGGATACGGCAATTGTTTTTATGGAAAATTGAAAATACATTCTTCTGTTATGGATTTTGAGCTTTTGAAGCAAATTCCTTCTTCGATTAATTTTTTACAATTTTTCAAGTCGTCGAATGCATTTTTCCTTCTCCCGGTTGAAGTTTGAAATGTTGCCATTTTGTTTCCAGCTAGGATATGGCAATTGTTTTTATGGGAAATTGTAAATACATTGTTCTGTCATGGATTTTGAGCTTTTGAAGCAAATTCCTTCTTTGATTAATTTTTTACAATTTTTCAAGTCGTCGAATGCATGTTTCCTTCTCCCGGTTGAAGTTTGAAATGCTGCCATTTTGTTTCCAGCTAGGATATAGCAATTGTTTTTATGGGAAATTGTAAATACATTGTTCTGTCATGGATTTTGAGCTTTTGAAGCAAATTCCTTCTTCGATTAATTTTTTACAATTTTTCAAGTCGTCGAATGCATTTTTCCTTCTCCCGGTTGAAGTTTGAAATGTTGCCATTTTGTTTCCAGCTAGGATATAGCAATTGTTTTTATGGGAAATTGTAAATACATTCTTCTGTCATGGATTTTGAACTTTTGAAGCAAATTCCTTCTTCGATTAATTTTTTACAATTTTTCAAGTCGTCGAATGCATTTTTCCTTCTCCCGGTTGAAGTTTGAAATGTTGCCATTTTGTTTCCAGCTAGGATACGGCAATTGTTTTTATGGAAAATTGAAAATACATTCTTCTGTTATGGATTTTGAGCTTTTGAAGCAAATTCCTTCTTTGATTAATTTTTTACAATTTTTCAAGTCGTTGAATGTATTTTTGCTTCTCCCGGTTGAAGTTTGAAATGTTGCCATTTTGTTTCCAGCTAGGATACGGCAATTGTTTTTATGGAAAATTGAAAATACATTCTTCTGTTATGGATTTTGAGCTTTTGAAGCAAATTCCTTGTTTGATTAAATTTTTACAATTTTTCAAAACTGTTGGCGTAACTCGGATACCCTTCACGGTCACGGGTTAAGGGATGCAGAAACAACAAATTTTAGCTTTATTTTAGTTTATTAGAATATAATTCTCATCAGATAAATAAACTGCGTTATAAATAAGCTTCCACTATCATTACACTAAATTGCAAATTCATTTACTCCATGATTCCTCGAAGAACGAAAATATATAGACCAGTTTTCTCTCGGTGATTTGGGTGGAGATGCACACGGCAAACGAAAACAGCTCTCGCTGCACAAAACGACAGAAAAGAAGAAGAAAAAAAAATAACCGAAAAAACATAACGGGATAGGTGGTGTTCCGTGTTTATTACATAAATCTGCAGCAGCGTGTGTCGTGTGTGTGTGTGTAAACAATTTCAATTGGAAGAACGGCGGTGACGTAAATGACAAATAAATATCACAATATATTTATACACATATAGAAAAATAGGAGGCATTTCCTATCGGCGCACTGTGCTCTGTAGTGCTAGGACGAACGGGCTGGGGTTCCCAGAGAAGCCCCATCGTACACACTTGAGCCGGTCAAGTGAGCCCTCTGCGGAACCCGAAGCCAAACGATAATTTGAATTAAAAAAATCGTTACAATTTTCGTATAGTATATAATACAATAATTTAATTAAAATAAGGAAACAAAACTATTCACAAATTATTGATTGATTGAAACGCTTGGGTTTTTTTTTATTCGTGTAGTGGGATATAGATATACGGGTTGGTTATTAACCCTTTAACTACGGGCAAAATTATAAATCTAAATAAACCTTACCAAAATATTTTTGGTTTGTTTCTCGTC
Source organism: Ocypus olens (assembly GCA_910593695.2). Classification (NCBI taxonomy): domain Eukaryota; kingdom Metazoa; phylum Arthropoda; class Insecta; order Coleoptera; family Staphylinidae; genus Ocypus; species Ocypus olens. Next base: position 1,829,191 of record OU343055.1, on the reverse strand, counting down.
GATCACTTGATGAAACATGATTGAATATTTGTGTTATTAAAAAAAATAAAGAATAATCACTTGGCTTGTTTCACTTTAATTATTTATTTAATTTCTCTCTCTCTCTCTCTCTCTCTCTCTCTCTCTCTCTCTCTCTCTCTCTCTCTCTCTCTCTCTCTCTCTCTCTCTCTCTCTCTCTCTCTCTCTCTCTCTCTCTCTCTCTCTCTCTCTTTACAATACAAGACAGACTCACCAAGTCGCCGTATTTAAAGGGTTAACAAACTAAAAAAATTAGCTCAACAATACATAGTTTCGACCGTTCATCCTCAACAGGGAGAAAAAAAAAACGAGTGTTTCAATCAATACATAATACAGAAACATTTCACCACGTGTTAAGTGAGAAACTAATTAATCGTATTCACAAATTACTTAGGAATTGAAGATGTGCACATACCCCTTGCCCTGGAATATATAATCGGCAATCAGCGGCTGAATATTTTCGTTTCATTTAAAATAAATAAAAACGCACGTTATATAAAAAAAATAGTAAACTTATTTTTTCTTACCGGTTAAGTTAAGTAAATACTCCAGGACAAGCGATCGATAAAAATGAATAAACCCCACTTAAATTAATTACACTAAAAACAGGATCGTTCACCCAAAAAAGTGTGGAAAGCTTACTCTCTCTCTCTCTCGTAGTCGGCAAGTACGTTACGTCAGGTTAAAAATTAATTCTTAAATGGAATCGAGGTTAAAATATAACGTGTAACACGGTCAGTTCGGCTCTCCACAGCCGGAGACGATGAAAGGGGTGCCAAAAACTAAGCTACCGGTGTTCGGTGTGTGTTTGTGTGTGTGTGTGTGTGGGTGCGACAATTAATTAGTACCATTTTTTTTCCACCGAATTACAGAAGGGATACAAAAATACCGGAGACCCAATTAAAATCGTAATTTTTTTTTGTCTATAATCACTGTGATTATATTAACGGTCGCAACCATAATCATGATTTATTTTTCCACGATCGCGCCACGAACATTTAAGCTGGGTAGTAGCATTATCAACGCGAGCGCGCGCCGGTGGGGCGCCGCGCTTAAGTGCACCTTAACTCTACGAATTATTTTTTTTTGTTTATTTCTTGACAAAGCCTTTTTATTTTTTTTGAAGCACACAAGAGACGGACGCGTGTGCCCACACAAATTGCACGCGCACACATTTCGCTAATTAACAATAATAAAACAGAACCAATCGTAAATTCAATTAATTACTCTACTATCTCTCTCTCTCGTTCTCTCTCTTACTCTCTTCTGTTCATCGTATATAAATATACAGTATATATTTATACAGTTATGGGGGGTGGGTGGGGGGCAGAAGAGGGGTAATCCTAATGAAAACGTAGTAATAAATAAGTTATCCACGTGTGACCGTTTGTGTAAGCACACTTGAAGTTGTAGGTTGTTTCAGCGTATATATATATTATATAGAGAGTTTCGGTGTGTCGTAAATTTTTCTGTTTAGCTTACTAAGAATATCGAAAAAACTGAAGCACCTCTGTGGCCTAAGCTGTTCAACTTTCATCTGCAATGTAAAGAAAAAAATTATGTATTATTACACAGTTGCAATAATGAGAATAAATATGGTCGATAAGTTAACCAACTAAATTTATTGTATCCCACAACTCTACCCATAGATTAGAGTTTTCCGACACGGCTATGAAAAAAAAGTTAGGTTGGTACCAGTATACTTCCAATAAACGAACCCAGATATACCTACAGTTTTATACATAGGACGATTATTTTAAAAATTATAAAATTATAGAATATCATCACCGCCATCTATCATTGTTTTGTTTCAATAAGTAAGATCAGTGATTATTCATTGACATTTGACAGGAAGACGAAAAATAACCTCTCTGTGTTTAATTATAATCATGGAAACGCCTCAATATCTATTATTATTATTATTAATATTCAAACCGATTCGAGTTTTCGAAACGGATTTAATATCCACGGAAACGTAGTAAATATATGTTAGAAATTTGTCTGAACAAAGATGCACGTATAATATATTTATGAAATTAAACAGTACCTCCTTTGCCGCCCATTATGATAGGTTTGCGCCTATCGTCGGGGCGCTGCATTGAGGCGGTCTGGAGCGGGCGCATTCCGCCGCTTCCGCTGATCACCGGGTGGTGCTGCTGGCCGGCGCGGATGGGCTTGGCTATCTGCGGGACGGGGCCGCGTCTCGCCAGGTTCTTCTGCCTCACGGCCTCCTTGATTCTATCCACTTCGAATTGATACCTGAAACAAAAACATTTTATTTTCGGACGGTTCTTTCGGTCATTTTTAGTTGTACGTAAAGACATTATTTCACACTTCTTTCGGTCATTTGCAGAATATTATGGACTGATGATTTCTTAAGCGATTTTGACAGCTGGAGACAGCTGCGATGATAGTTACATTTATCTTCAGCTTGAAAACGAATTTTGTGCAATTTTGAAACAATAATTTTTACTTTCAGCTGACAGAGATTTTTTTATGGTTTTTACAGAATATTACAGAATAATCATTTCTTAAGTGATTTTGACAGTTAGAGACAGCTGCGATGACAGATAAAAGTTTTTCAGGTAGAAAACCAATTTTGTGCAATTTTCAATAAAAAAATTTGACTTTCAACGGACGCCATTTTGTCTCCACCATAGATTTTTTTATGATTTATACAAAATATTACAGATTGGTCATTTCTTAAGCGATTTTGACAGTTAGAGACAGCTGCGATGACGGATACATTTTTTTCAGGTTGAAAACCAATTTTGTGCAATTTTCAATAATAAAAATTTGACTTTCAACGGACGCCATTTTGTCTCCACCATAGATTTTTTTATGATTTATACAAAATATTACAGATTGATCATTTCTTAAGCAATTTTGACAGTTAGAGACAGCTGCGATGACAGATAAATTTTTTTCAGGTAGAAAACCAATTTTGTGCAATTTTCAATAATAAAAATTTGACTTTCAACGGACGCCATTTTGTCTCCACCATAGATTTTTTTATGATTTATACAAAATATTACAGATTGATCATTTCTTAAGCGATTTTGACAGTTAGAGACAGCTGCGATGACAGATAAATTTTTTTCAGGTAGAAAACCAATTTTGTGCACTTTTCAATAATAAAAATTTGACTTTCAACAGACGCCATTTTGTCTCCACCATAGATTTTTTTATGATTTATACAAAATATTACAGATTGGTCATTTCTTAAGCGATTTTGACAGTTGGAGACAGCTGCGATGACAGATCCATTTTTTTCAGTGCAATTTTCAATTAAAAAAAAATTGAGTTTCAAAGGACGCCATTTTGTCTCCACCATAGATTTTTTTATGATTTATACAAAATATTACAGATTGGTCATTCCTTAAGCGATTTTGACAGTTAGAGACAGCTGCGATCGCAGATAAATGTTTTTCAGGTAGAAAACCAATTTTGTGCAATTTTCAATAATAAAAATTTTACTTTCAACCGACGCCATTTTGTCTCCACCATAGATTTTTTTATGATTTATACAAAATATTACAGATTGGTCATTCCTTAAGCGATTTTGACAGTTAGAGACAGCTGCGATCGCAGATAAATGTTTTTCAGGTAGAAAACCAATTTTGTGCAATTTTCAATAAAAAAATTTGACTTTCAACGGACGCCATTTTGTCTCCACCATAGATTTTTTTATGATTTATACAAAATATTACAGATTGGTCATTCCTTAAGCGATTTTGACAGTTAGAGACAGCTGCGATCGCAGATAAATGTTTTTCAGGTAGAAAACCAATTTTGTGCAATTTTCAATAATAAAAATTTTACTTTCAACCGACGCCATTTTGTCTCCACCATAGATTTTTTTATGATTTATACAAAATATTACAGATTGATCATTTCTTAATCGATTTTGACAGTTGGAGACAGCTGAGGGGACAGATAAATTTTTTTCAGGTAGAAAACCAATTTTGTGCAATTTTCAATAAAAAAAATTGACTTTCAACGGACGCCATTTTGTCTCCACCATAGATTTTTTTATGATTTATACAAAATATTACAGATTGGTCATTTCTTAAGCGATTTTGACAGTTGGAGACAGCTGCGATGACAGATCCATTTTTTTCAGTGCAATTTTCAATAAAAAAAAAATTGAGTTTCAAAGGACGCCATTTTGTCTCCACCATAGATTTTTTTTATGAATTATACAAAATATTACAGATTGGTCATTTCTTAAGCGATTTTGACAGCTAGAGACAGCTGCGATGACAGATAAATTTTTTTCAGGTAGAAAACCAATTTTGTGCAATTTTCAATAATAAAAATTTGACTTTCAACGGACGCCATTTTGTCTCCACCATAGATTTTTTTATGATTTCTACAGAATATTACAAATTGGTCATTTCTTAAACAATTTTGACAGTTGGAGACAGCTGAGGGGACAGATAAATTTTTTACAGGTAGAAAACCAATTTTGTGCAATTTTCAATAATAAAAATTTGACTTTCAACGGACGCCATTTTGTCTCCACCATAGATTTTTTTATGATTTATACAAAATATTACAGATTGATCATTTCTTAAGCGATTTTGACAGTTAGAGACAGCTGTGATGACGGATACATTTTTTTCAGGTTGAAAACCAATTTTGTGCAAGTTTCAATAATAAAAATTTGATTTTCAACGGACGCCATTTTGTCTCCACCATAGATTTTTTTATGATTTATACAAAATATTACAGAATAATCATTTCTTAAGCGATTTTGACAGTTAGACACAGCTGCGATGACAGGTAAATTTTTTTCAGGTTGAAAACCAAGTTTGTGCAATTTTCAATAAAAAATAAATTGACTCAACGGACGCCATTTTGTCTCCACTTACCGCTTGCGGTCCCTCATCGCGCCCTCCTTGGCCTCCTTGAGGGCCGTCTCGAGGGCCTTGACCCTCTCCATCGTGGCGCGCAGCCTCTTCTCCAGCTTCGGCAGCTCGCAGCGCAGGTCGGCGTTGTCGCGCACCAGCTGCTTGTGCACTTTGGTTAATTGGTCTAGGTTGTTCTCGAGGAAGGAGATCTTCTGCCTCTGGGCGAGGGAGCCGCCGTCCTCTTCGCTATCTTCTGAAGTGATTGCCTTTTTAATGCGAGCCTGAAATAAAAAAAACTGAAGTGTTACAATTGGAATACTTAGAGATCGGGTGTTTTAATATTTTAAGTAAATTTGAAGTTTCAAAATGTCGGGCAATTGTTTTTCAATTTTTTTTAGTCACCTATGAGAATGTGTAACCACAGACATTGACTCTGCTCGGTTCAACGGGAATTATTTCAAAATCTAGATAAGGGGCGTTTCCAGATTTTTATAGAATCTTACAGGGGAACATATTTGAAGTAAATTTTGAAAGTTTCAAAGTGTTAACAATTGTTTTTTAATTTTTTTTAGACAACTGTGAGAATGAGTAACTACAAAAATTGACTTTGCTCGGTTCAACGGGAATTATTTCGGAATCTAGAGATGGGTTGTTTTCAGATTTTTAAAGAATTTTAGAGGATGACGTATTTCAAGTAAATTTGGAAAGTTATGGATATATTTACCTGTAGATCTTGTACGAACAATTTCCTCAGGTTGTGCAAGGTCTGCAGCTCCTTGGCGACGGTGTCCTCGAGCCCCTTGAGGTCCTTGCGGGCCTGTTCGCGCCTCTCGTTCGTCGAGCTGCAGTAGAAGATTTACGTTGAGGTCGGTATGCGCGCGGTCACATCACACACGCTCTCTTTCGTCTCAATGAGCGGAACGAGTGTTTGGTTAGGTCGTGTTTCCCGTTGACACAGTCGTCGGCCGGGGCGCGGTTTAATTATTGAGACACCAAAAAATATTAACACGCGTTTCTCTTTCTCTCTCTCGTCATACAAAAAAATAGTCAACAGTCTATTATTTACAATTATCTACAACGCTTTTTTTTTGCCTTTCTGATTATTTTTTGTACAAGTTATTTATTTACAATTTTTTCAAACCGCGTTTAGAGTTTACTGTACACGAATCAAAAAAAAAAGCGCAAAAACGAAAAATGAAAATAATACGGGAGTGGTGAATTTTTGTATCTACTACACTAATAATAATTTTGTATTTTTTACTTGTCGTGTTTCCGTTTTTCATCCACAACGGAAATGAAACATAACCAAACAGCGGTGTGATGTGACACTGCTTAAATAATAAATAAATCAAAAAATAAATAAATAAACAAGGAGGGGAGTGGGCGTGTGGAAATGCGGGTTTGTTCGTCTGGAAGGTGGGAGGTTTCAAACAAACCACGTGTTACCGCTCTAGTGCTAATACGACCGGGTCCGCAAAAATAAATTATTTAAAAGAAAACACGGTTATTCAGGCGGAGTTTCTAGTGCTAATGCGACCGGGTCCTTAAATAAAAGTGATTAAATAATAACAGTAATAATACTAGGTGGTATGTTTGTATCACGCAGAGTTTACCGGCTCGAATAAATAATTAATTGTTATCACAGATAATAATGATACCAACAAAACAGTTCCTGAATCAAATTGTATCACAAGATAACGGCTTCCACCATCAATAATAATAATCCTTTTGGTAAATGCAACCGGTTGCGATTAAATGCTTTAAGAGATCCTCGGTATTGTCACGAACGGGTGATAAATGTTATCACCCCGGTGTAGGAAAAACTACAAATAGTTGAAACCCGTGATGACGTATTCGAGCAATTTGATGCTCCAAATTACAGTCCAGAATATTTTTTTTTTAATTATCAAGTTTGGTAATGACGGTAAAACAAGGAAAATTACATTTTCAAGCAATTTGACATCGAGTGTTACAGTCCAGAATTTTTTTTAATCATCATTTATAACCAGAAACGTTTGGTAATGACGGTAAAACAAGGAAACTTGAGTTGTATAATTTTGTACAGGGTGTTTCAGACCAGACAAATATCTCACAAAATACAAATCGGATTGGCATAAAAAAATCTTTGAAATCTTAAATACGAATCCCTATTTTTTATTGCAGATTTGGATTCTATTCTAAAAATTATTAGGTTTTTATCCGAATTTTTTTTCGATTACCGACAGATGGCGTTATAATCAGAAGAAACTGTAAAAATTACATTTATTGAATTAAATTTATTTCTTGCATCAAATGTACCAAACAGTTGATGTACCGAAATCAATTTTGTCAAAAACTTGTTTTTGAGTTCGTGATAGATGGCGCTGTAATCACGGAAAAGTGACAGATGTCGCTATAATCGGAAAAACAAATTGCATTTATCGAATTAAATTTATTTCTCGCACTAAATGTACCAAATAGTTGATGCACCGACATCAATTTTGTCAAAAAGGTGTTTTTGAGTTCGTGATAGACGGCGCTGTAATCACGGAAAAGTGACAGATGGCTCTATAATCGGAAAAAAAATGCAAAAACTACATTATTGAATTAAATTAATTTCTTGCACCAAATGTACCAAACAGTTGATGCACCGACATCAGTTTTGTTTATTTATGAATTCAATTTAAACATTTTTCAACGTCGGTATAAGAGGCATCGGAAATAATAGAGAATAATTCATGTTTGTACATACAGTGTGTATCAGCCAAATGGAATAAATTCGATAATAATTAATGGGGGTGTGTTCGAAAAAACGCTCGGATACATCGATTAGTATTCTTAGTTGCGCATTTTTACCAATAAAATCTTTTTATACAGGGTGTGTCATGTAACAGAGGCCAATACCAACTTTCTTATTTTAAATGCAACTCCCTGTATATTATTCAATTTTTGGATTTTTCAGAAAATTCTAGACATATTTCATGTACCATGTCCTAGGTATAGGTATAGAAAACAAACACACACACACACACACACACAGACATATTTTGTTGAAATTGTTAAAATGACATCTAGGGCCTAAAACGGATATTTCCGTGAAAAAAAATATATTTCCGTGAAAAAAAAATTTAAAAATTTTTCACGATCACAATAGTTTCTCTTCTCGTACTTCGTAACGGAGAAATTAAAAAATTATATTTGATAACAGAAATTCGCTACAATACACTCAAAAACTAATAAGTATAAAAACAGTTGAAGATAGGTATAGGACATGGTACATGAAATATGTCTAGAATTTTCTGAACAATCCAAAAATTTAATAATATATAGGGTGTTGCATTTAAAATAAGAAAGTTGGTATTGGCCTCTGCTACATGACACACCCTATATAAAAAGTTTTTGTTGGAAAAAATGCGCAAATAAAAATACTAATCGACGTATCCGAGCGGTTTGTCGAACACGCCCCCCATTTATTTATTATCGAATTTATTCCATTTGGCTGATACACACTGTATGTTTGAATACAAATCCACCGAGAAAAGACTTCAGATGAAATGACAACACAGTCAGAGGTTTTCGTTGAACCGGGTGAAGTTGGCGCTGATCAGCCAATCGGTGGAAACTGCTGAACCGTCAAGCAAAAATTATTGAGCTGCCAGTCAGTTTTTGCTGACTTTTTCTCTCATGACTTCAAGGCCTTATTTAAAAGATGACTACGAAAGAAACATCTTGATCTGTCATTTTGTACGAGAAATAAATGTAATTCAATAAATGTCATTTTTACAGTTTTTGCTGATTATAGCGCCATCTGTGGCTAATCAGAAAAACCAATTCGAATAAAAACTTAAAATATTTTTAGCAATAAAAAAAAGAACTTCCTTTTTCATACATGATGGATCTGAAAAAAAAATTTTGGACGTATTTTTTTTTCATGTCAATCTGATTTGTATTTTGCGATATATTTGAGGTGTACGGGTGGTCTGAAACGCCAGATATACTCTGTTCACATTTTATTCTCACCGCAATTAGATTTGTTCGGGTGACATTGTTGTTGGCAATAAAAAAGTTACCAACAATTTGGTTATGTCATTGCATTTTATATCCCCTATTCACATGTTTTATTGAAATTATAAATTAAGAACACACTTCAATCATTACTGTCAAAAATACAACATGCCAATATAAGTACAAAAAACACACCGACTGCGGTGAGAATAAAATGTTCGTTGCCACCGATGCGCTAATGCGCCCGACTGCATACTTGCGTAAATGCAATCCCAATTGCAGTGGCAGCGAACGTGTTAACAGAGTATACTACAGTGAGATCAGAAAGTCGAAAATAGTTGGCAGCACATTTTCTGAAAATCGCTATAATCGTTCAAGTAAAATTATATTGGCTGCCTTGAATTGTGCACGTGCATTTTTTCTTTATTTTGAGATCTTGTAGTTTTTTGAGGTTACAAAATAATTTTTAAAACGAATAACCTCAAAAAACCACAAGATGTCAAAATAAACAAAACGCACTGCACTGAAGAATTCCAGGCGGCCAACATAATATCCCTATTTTCAGAAAATGTGCTGCCAACTATTTTTCACTTTTTGATCCCATTGTACTCTTTACAATAATTATTTGTGGTGAAATTTTCAGTTCTACTTTTTAACTAAATGACTTCTACATTTATAAATAAAACACTTTCTTTGTTAATATCACTCGATTTATTAGTAGCGACTATAATCGAGTGATATTAACAAAGAAAGTGTTTTATTTATAATTCAAAATGTATCACGAAGTAAACGCCTCCAGTGTCAATCAATTAACTTCTACATTTAACATTAATAAAGTCTGTTTTGTATTGATTAGGAACAAGAGGTCAAAACCGGTCTACAATTCACATTATAGACACGTGACAAATTAATGCTTTTTTTTCTAGACTGTAATCGAATTTTCGTTTGTTTTTTTTTGCATCCACATTTCAGTTTCATGACTTTTTGCAGTATATTCCATACACTATATAAGTGTAAGTAGGAACGGCCCTTTCATTGCGGCCTACTTTGAAACAGTTTTGTTTGAATATAATTGCAGACATGGCAGTGCAAAACTGGCGCCACTGACGAAATTTGACATTCATCTCCGCCTTTAATTAATTATATAAAATTAATTTTTAATAGAACTGCTCGGTATAAATGCGATTAAAACCCGCCCAAAGAGTGTGCAACTGCGTGTCCTTGTAACCAGTCTCGCGAAGCACATACAGGATTTTCAAACTTTAGTTGGCACTATTGCCAACTTCATTATTATTGGAGCTACAAACTAGTGGTATTTTTTCCGATGATTACGACGGTAAAAACGGAATAAAAATCGAACATCGCCCTCATGAGTTATGTCAAAAAGTTTCATTTTTTCAAATGGGACACGCGGTGTACAGTATTCTTAATCGATAGGAAATTTAATTGTAAACAAAAATTAAACCATGACCTTTTATCCAAAAGTCAAAAATGACAAGACTATTGATGATTTTTCATTCGTCAAGGTGGCTGTGTAAGTTGTAACTTTTTTTTTGGCCTCAAAAACAAGTCCAGGTCAAGAAGTTGCAACTTTGCCTTACTAGTACAAAGTAAGAGGAATATCTCCACGAATGACCTTAGTTGTCGATGAGTCTTAAACCCAAGATCCATCCATGATGCGAAACAGTATCGTTTATTTTAAATTATTCTATAAACAAAAGAAAGTAAATAAGATACTCTAAAACAGGGATCTCCAAACTACGGCCCGCGACCTCAACGAGTCCGGCCCGCGACAAGCAGTTACATTTTGCGTAAACGTCACATTTAAAAAAACGATTTTTCGTTATAGATTTTGAAATGAGTTATAAAATTGATTATATCTTGACCCACTAGATTATGAAGAACTGTACATATGGCCCGCGATGAAAAAAGTTTGGAGACCCCTGCTCTTAAAACATCACCCTCTTGCTCCAAGCACTTTTGAAAAACACTCATAGTGGCCTTGGCGATAATTCTACCGTCAATATCATTGATAGCATGAATAATGCTTTGTTGGAGATCCTCAAAAATTATCACCGCATTCTTTAAATATTCCCAAACGAAAAAAAAACCCATAGGCGTTATGTCCGGTGATCTCGGAGGCATGCGGACTGAGCCGTTAGTTGATAAATAGCCGTCATCAAAAAAGTCTTGTAATAGAACATTATGGGTAGGAGCTCCATCTTGTTGAAAGTAGATAGTTCTCTAGACATGCATAGGCGCTCGGCCGGCAATGTGGAGAATGTAAAACGTACATATACGGCAGCCGTCCTGAAAAAGTTAACGAAACAAACAAATTTTGTTCATAAAATAAGAGCCACTGTCCTGAAAAAGTTAATGAAACAAACAAATTTTGTTTATAAAATAACAGCCACTGTCCTGAAAAAGTTAATGAAACAAACAAATTTTGTTTATAAAATAAAAGCCACCTTGCTAAATTTAAAATATCTTCAATAATAGCTTTGTCATTTTTGACTTTGGGATAATTTTTGTTCACAATTAAATTTACCATAGATTGAGAATATTGTGTACCGGATGTTTCATTTGAAAAAATGAAAGTTTGTTACTGGCCAAAAAAAAAAGAAACTTTTTGACATAACCCGTGAACGCAATGTTCGATTTTTGTTCAGTTTTCACCATCGTAAACAGTGGAAAAAATGCCGCCAGTTTTGCCCATTTAACTGAATTTATAGCTCCAATAATAACCTAGTTAGCAATAATGCCGACTTAAGTTTGAACACCCTGTATATTCCGATATATCCCTGTATATCCAATTTTCAAATTGAGCACGTTAACTGCCATCAGAGTAATAAAATGTAATCCTGCGGACTGTATCACCTTAAAATGCAAATTTACCTTCGAAGCATTTTAAGGTGATACAATCCGCAGGATTACATTTTATTACTCTGATGGCAGTTAACGTGCTCAATTTGAAAACTGGATATACAGGGATATATCGGAATATACAGGGTGTTCAAACTTACGTCAAGTTGTTGGTTACCGTGAGTTGGTATGGATTGTCTTTAACTTACACGGCAGTCAACGGGTTAAAAAAAAGTTCCCATTGGCTACCATTAGCTCACGTTTGGTATGCATTGGACTTTTACAAGAGTCTACTTTTTAGTCAGTTTTGTTATGCTTACTGGTCAGCCAAGTTCTACGTCATCAATGCTACAGTAATGTAGTGCTTGACTGATTGGGCGTGCTATTATAGGCGGTTGGTGCTTTCACCTTGGCGCGATGAGGAATAAAAGTGGACTCTCTATAGTCTATTCATTCTACAGATCAGTGACGGTTCGCGAGGGTTTTTTTCTGGTACGGCCGAGGAACAAGAGGTGGTGATACAGATAGGTAGGGTATTACCACCTCTTGTTCCTCGGCCGTACCAGAAAAAACCCCGCGAACCGTCACTGCTACAGATAGAGTTGTAAAAACGTCCACAATCGCCAATGCGTCATTCTTATTGGCCGGTTCAAAAATTTGCGGGAAACCCGCACGTTCAAATGACGCGGTACAAATGCAAATGGTTGACGCGATCGTCAGCTGATTGCCTCATTATAGTGTGTTGGTGATCTAGTACCTTTCTGCTTGTTTGATTGAAATGACGCTCGGCTACTTTCATAAAAGTAGACTACAGCTATTGCACATTCGCTCTTTGGTCACGACTTTCAACCGCACCGAACGTTTTTATCACGAAGTACGCGCGCGCCTGAAATTTAAAAAAAACGCGACGCGCGCACGCCGGTAAACTCCGCCCCCAAAAGAAACCAAAAAATGGCCGCCCGACGACAGCGCTCGCGCGTTTACATAACGATGAAATAATGGGGACACTTGTGCGTAACCAAAAGTAGTGTGAGCGAGATGAATAGGTGCAGATGGAAGGTGTGTATGTGAAAAACGGACATGGGATGATAGTGGCCGCCGCCGCCGCCGTTGTGGTGTTGATTGTTCTGATTGAACCGGACCAACTGCGTGATCTTATTGAGCGCCTCTTTGTGCGTCTTCGCGTCGTTCAGCTCGCGCTCGAGCTTGTGCTCGTCTTTGTACGGTACGAATTCGGCCCACGTGTCTGCCTTGGGTCGGCGGATGTAGACGGGAGACTCGGGTTCGGAATCGCCGTTGCGGTGGTAAAGGGATCGGTTGTCGGAACACGGGATCGAGCGTTCGTCGTCTGCGTCGCCGCCGGCGCCGACGCGCTTACGCCTAGGCGTCAGTACTGACATGAGTTCCTGGAGCTTGTTCGACTTTTCCGCCTCCTCCGTCTTCACTTTTTCGTAGTCCGCCTGGAGCTGTTGCTGGGCCAAGGTCAGCTTCTGGTTCAAGCTGAAAATATCGTAAAGATTGTCATAAACGCGGTTTTCTCGAGAGTTGCCGGGACTCACTCTTTGATGTCGTTGATCAGCTGCTGCTTCTCGGAAATCTCGTCCCTCAGCGTGGCCACCTGTTTCTGGTGGGCGTCCCGGAGTTGGTCCATTTGTTGCTCTAGCGCTACTCGCAGTTGCGTCGCCTCCTTCTTCTCACTTTCACTCACACTTGATACCTGCGAATAAAAATTCTAACTTTACCCGTTTCTTTAAAGGTTTCATCCGCTTTGGCACTGTAGAAGATGCTATAACCAGGATTTTAAGCTACAAAATGTCGAGCGTACAACAAAAATCTATGACGAAGTTGGCGTTGGAAATGTCTGCACAAATATTACACATGTGAAACGCTGGGAGACCTGTCAGATATTATAATTAGGGGTTAGTAACCCTTTGCACTCGAGGCCTTTTTCGCTCGGGCGAACCAGCAACTCTTTCGGCTATATCTGGGAACTGTTTACAGGTACTTTAAAATCATTGGGTTAGGTTAGGTAGGGTTGGGTTAGGTTGGGTTATGTGCGGTTAGGATGCATCACACCTCCCGGGCGCCGTAGCAGCGCCGCTCGAGTGGACGCATCAAACCGCCTGGGCGCCGTAGCTCGAGTGCAAAAGGTTAACATCTGACATACGTCAACATGACAGCATTTGAGCTGTAATACATACTATAATCATATTTTCATAATTCCTTATCTTTCTCAATTCTAATGACTGTGGCGCGAATGACCTTAGATGTCGATACGCCTTAATTATAAGTCAATTCTATTCTCTGACTTGTGTAAACTTTTAGTATTGGCACGAATAAACTATTATTATTATTATTATTATTATAAACCCAAAATTAATTCATTGAACATGACAGATTTGTTCTGTAACTGGACGTTCGTCAATTGAGCAATAAATTATTGTTATTTGTTGTTATGACAACCAGTACTTTACGCATGCGCGTGTGATCTTAGTTTTCCAGCGCCAACTCCGTCGTCGATTTTTGTTGTACGCCCGTTACTTTCGCCTCGTTGAATGATTCCAAGCATACATCAAAAATACCCGCCAACGATCCAAAACACAAACCTGTTCGGCAGCCTTGAGCTTGGCGCACTCCTCCCGCAGCGCGTCCACGTTCTCCTCGAGCGCCCTCTTCTTGTTCTCCGCCTCGCGCATGCTCTCCGCGAGGCTCTTCATCCTCGCCTCGTGCTGCGAAATCAGCAGCCTGCACTCGGCCAGCTCCTTCTCGTAATCGGTGACCTTCCTGTTGCTGTCCTGCTGCGACGTCTCCAGCTCGTGCAGCCTCGTCGTCACGTTGGTGACGTCGGACTTCATCCGCGACATGTAGAGCCGCGCGACGGTGAACTCCTCCTCGAGCTTGGACGCGTCGTTCGAGATGCACAGGTCCGACCTCTCGCTGCCCAGCGCCGAACCTATATCGCCGAGTTCCTTGAGCAGGTTGCTCAGCATCTCGGCGATCCTCTTCTTCTGGTGGGAGTTCATGTCGCGCAGCTGCTGCAGCTCGGAGGCCGTCGTGTTGAGGGTGGCCTGTTTCTGCATCAGCTCTTCGGACATGTTCTCCATCTCCTTGTTCTTGGCGTCGACCTCCTGCGATTTCTGGTCGTAGTTCACGGCCAGCTCCTCGAGGGCCTGGAGGACCTCTTTCACTTCCTCTTTCGCGCTTTCATTTTCCTATAAGGAGAACGGAGAAGAAAAATCGAAAAATTGCAACTTGTAAAAATCGAAAATTTAGTCACAAAATAATTGAAAACTTGCGACTTGTCACAATCGAAAATTTAGTCACAAAAAAATTGAAAACGCCACTTGTAAAAATCAAAAATTTAGTCACAAAAAAATTGAAAACTTGGAACTTGTAAAAATCGAAAATTTAGTCACAAAAAAATTGAAAATTTGCAGCTTGTAAAAATCGAAAATTTAGTCACAAAAAAAATGAAAACTTGCTACTTGTTAAAATCGAAAATTTAGTCACAAAATAATTGAAAACTTGCAACTTGTATAAATCGAAAATGTAGTCACAAAATAATCGAAAATTCACAAAAAAATTGAAAACTTGCAACTTGTAAAAATCGAAAATGTATTCACAAAATAATTTAAAACTTGGTACTTGTAAAAATTGACAATTTAATCAGAAAATAATTGAAAACTTGCGACTTGTAACAATCGAAAATCTAGTTACAAAAAAATTGAAAACTTGCAACTTGTAAAAATCGAAAATGTAGTCACAAAATAATCGAAAATTTAATCACAAAAAAATTGAAAACTTGCGACTTGTAGTAATCGAAATTAGTAACAAAAAAATTGAAAACTTGCTACTTGTAAAAATTGAAAATTTAATCAGAAAATAATTGAAAACTTGCGACTTGTAACAATCGAAAATCTAGTTACAAAAAAATTGAAAACTTGCCACTTGTAAAAATCGAAAATTTAGTAACAAAAAAATTGAAAACTTGCGACTTGTAACAATCGAAAATTTAGTCACAATCACAAAAAAATGTAAAACTTGCGACTTGTAATAATCGAAATTAGTAACAAAAAAATTGAAAACTTGCTACTTGTAAAAATTGAAAATTTAATCAGAAAATAATTGAAAACTTGCGACTTGTAACAATCGAAAATCTAGTTACAAAAAAATTGAAAACTTGCAACTTGTAAAAATCGAAAATGTAATCACAAAATAATCGAAAATTTAGTCATAAAAAAATTGAAAACTTGCAACTTGTAAAAATCGAAAATGTAGTCACAAAATAATCGAAAATTTAGTCATAAAAAAATTGAAAACGTGCGACTTGTAAAAATCGAAAATTTAGTCACAAAAAAATTGAAAACTTGCGACTTGTAAAAATCGAAAATTTAGTCACAAAAAAATTGAAAACTTGCGACTTGTAAAAATCGAAAATTTAGTCACAAAAAAATTGAAAACTTGCGACTTGTAACAATCGAAAATTTCATTACAAAAAAATTGAAAACTTGCAACTTGTAAAAATCGAAAATGTAGTCAGAAAATAATCGAAAATTTAGTCACAAAAAAATTGAAAACTTGCAACTTGTAAAAATCGAAAATTTAGTCACAAAAAAATTGAAAACTTGCGACTTGTAACAATCGAAAATTTAATTACAAAAAAATTGAAAACTTGCTACTTGTAAAAATCGAAAATTTAGTCACAAAATAATCGAAAATTTAGTCACAAAAAAATTGAAAACTTGCGACTTGTAACAATCGAAAATTTAGTCACAAAATAATCGAAAATTTAGTCATAAAAAAATTGAAAACGTCCGACTTGTAAAAATCGAAAATTTAGTCACAAAACAATTGAAAACTTGCGACTTGTAAAAATCGAAAATTTAGTCACAAAAAAATTGAAAACTTGCGACTTGTAAAAATCGAAAATTTAGTTACAAAAAAATTGCAACTTGTAAAAATCGAAAATTTAGTCACAAAAAAATTGAAAACTTGCGACTTGTAACAATCGAAAATTTAATTACAAAAAAATTGAAAACTTGCAACTTGTAAAAATCGAAAATGTAGTCAGAAAATAATCGAAAATTTAGTCACAAAAAATTGAAAACTTGCAACTTATAAAAATTGCCAACAATGGTAAGATGTGTAATTACGCATGATCTGGACAGCACCACCAATAATCGCAGTGTTACCAACAATAAAATGCATAAATATACTAGTTTTTTTTTTATTATCGGCCGACCAGATTTGGGATTTATTTTATTTGGGTGTCCCTACTGTTTGTCATATAATGACATTGACATATGAATGCCATGTTGCAATTGATTAATTTTTTGATTGAAAGTCACATGAAATACTTCAATAATATTTATGATAGAGTAATTAGGCACATGGCAACCATGTGGAAAACATAACCTCAAATTTATTTTGAAAGCAAAAGTCAGATATACAACCAAATATCTCCAACATTATAAAAAAAAATCATCAAATCTGGTTGGTCAAAAAAAAAAGTACACGCATGATCTGGACAACACCAGTAATAAAGCAGTGTTGCCAACAATGATAAGATGCGCAAAAACACATTATTGGACAACACCACCAATAATAGCAGTGTTACCAACAATAAGATGTGTGAATACGCATGATCTAGACATCACCAGCAATAATAACAGTGTTGCCAACAATAAGATGCATAAGTACGCATTATCTGCGCAGCACCACCAATAACAGCAGTGTTGCCAACAATAAGATGCATAAGTACGCATTATCTGCGCAGCACCACCAATAACAGCAGTGTTGCCAACAATGATACAATGCCCAAAAATACACATGATCTGGACAGAGCCACCGATAATAGCAGTGTTGCCAACAATGACAAGTTGCATGATTACTAATTTTAGATCATAATTAAATTACTTACCTGTTGGATTCTGTTCATCTCCGCCTGCAAGGCCTCGTAGTCGCGCCTGGTCGACGCGATCAGCTCGTCCTGCTCGAGCATCTGCTCCTTCAGTTTCTCCACGTACTGGCTCTGCTGGTTGATCTCCTCGTCCTTCTCGTCCAGCTGCTGGTAGAGCCTCTCCCTCTCCTGCTCCAGTTTCTGCCTCTCCTCCGAGCCCAGAGTCGAGCCGATCATCAGGGCGGGCGTTGCGGGCATCGGTCCAGCTTCTGGAACAAAAGACGTGGATGGTTTTTTACAATGCACACAGTTCCAAGCACAAATATTATATATTTTTATTTACAAACTGCATACTAGTATCGAAAGCGCCATCTCGTGATCATCTCCCAAAACAATAAGTTGTTTTGTACTGTACAGACAGTTGACAACGATATTATTCTTAGTCATTAGTGACAAACTGCAGACTTTTAGTATCAAAAGCGCCATCTAGTGATCATCTCCCAAAACAACTCTGCAGATAGTTCCAAGCATAAATATTATACAGGGTGCCCGGATTTCGTAGGGACAACCAGGACAACTTGTGCATTTGAAGAGATAGGGGGATGGTCTAATTAGCAAAAAGGTGCAGGTTCGAGAGCTGCCCCCAAATCCCACTTGTTTAAAAAAAAAAATCTTTCAATTTGTTTCATTTGCCGTAACTTCCCTGCTACTCAAGAAACCGAGATGCGGCTTGAACCAATTTACCATTGCAACTTAAATACTTTCATTGGCACTCCATAAAACCAATTTTATTTGTACAAATTTTTAGTAATCCAACAGGAGTTGCCCATGTTGATCCTACGAAAACCGGGCGCCCTGTATATTTTTATTTACAAACTGCATACTCCTACCATCGAAAGCGCCATCTCGTGATCATCTCCCAAAACAATACGTTGTTTTGTACTGTACAGACAGTTGACTATGACATTATTCTTATACATCAGTGACTTAGTATCGAAAGCGCCATCTCGTGATCATCTTCCAAAACAACAGATAATTTTTACAACTTCCGATACAAATTTAAACACGGAATGTGGGGCATGTTTTTTTTTCAAAATTGGTACTTACCAACTGGTTCGGTGGTGGACTCCTCCATGGCGGCACTGGGCGTGCTGGCATCGGCGACTTCATTGAGGTTAACCTGCTCGTCCGGATTGACGCTCTCCCCGGACCTCCACCTCTGCAGTTCCTCCTCCAATTTCTCGACCTTCCCTTTGAGGCGGCCGACCTTTTCCTTTTCCCTCTCGTACCGCCGCTTCCACTCTTCCGCTGTGAGCTCCTCGTTGACGCACACGACGTTCTTAACAGTCTTGGCTCTGGAAACAATCGAAAGAATTCATCAGTTAACCGGACAGCCGCAGATACTGATTGATCTGAAGGTAGCAACGGTGTTATAGATTGACGATTTGTTGGTTTTTTTTGTAGCTCCTAATGTGTCGCTACAACAATTAAATAAAATCTTCTCTGGTTTTATTAGGTGGTTTTAAAAAAGGTATTTACGAATTTATCCTTAACTTCTCGTTCCTTGATCCGATTTTTTGATGATCTGCGTTCGTGGTGGCGCTACAGTTTCATAGCATTTAATAAATATCAATCCAGTTTCTATCGTTTTTACTCTTTTATAATTAAATGTAGGAACGCAAAGTGGCCTGAATGTTGTAGTAAACCTAATCTGAGTGGTATAACCACCGACATGTTTTATAATTGACGTAGCACAGATGTATCTATCCGATTTTTTGTTATTAGCACTTGCAGAGAAGAGAAAGGGGCAGTTCCCAAAAGTTACTGAAGCTACGAGTAACAAAGGTGTTAAAAGCCTTTAAAAAATGGCGGTTCTGTGCGCGCAAAATGGCAGCTAACATAAAAATCTGGAGGAATTTAGTGGCGGGAAATTCAAAATGGCTGCCAACTTTCAAAATCTGGAGGATTTTCATTTCAAAATGACTGCCAACTGTCAAAATCTGGGGAATTTTCATTTCAAAATGGCTGCCAACTGTTCAAATCTAACAGATTTCAATTTACAAAATGGCCGTCTGGCGTCAAAATCTGGGAGGTTTTCACACGCCGGGAATTAATGTGGCAACAGCAGAGCGCGCTTACCTTTTACCGAATTCCAATGTGGACTTCGTCTCCGACTCGTTGAAGCTGGCCGGCGAACAGCAGATCACGATCGTCGTCCTGGCGTTGCCGCCGAGCGACTCCTGCAGGATGCGGGTGAGCTTCGAGTCCCTGTACGGGATGTGGGTCTTGTTGCCGTCGGCGAGGGCGCTGATCACGTTGCCCAGGGCCGACAGGGACTTGTTGATGTTCTTGGCCTCGTCCAGCACCGTGCCCTCCGCACCGGTCTTCGACACCTTCTCCGAACCGGCCAGATCCACGAGGTACAGCTTCCCCGACAGCTTCTTCTGGTTCTCCAGGTTCTCCTGTTTGACGTTGATCAGGAACACGGAATGCGACCGGGACGAGTGCTCGTTCATGTCTTTGGGGGAAGAAGAAAAACATCAGCTTCGATTTAATTTTTTTTAAAACATCATCCACTCACTCGTAACGGCTATGTGCCTGTTGGATTTTCCTTCCTCTATAGCCTCGAACACCTCCTCCGGACTGGAGACGAACCTCTCCGTGGCGCCCTTCACGAAAGGCACCCTGTTTTTGTCCTCGTGCACGCTCAAATTCACCTTGGAAACTGCAAACAAAATACGTATTATTAAATAAATAATGGACAAAGATTCTCCGTATATAGCTGAATCAAAAGTGTGAACATGCCTCCGACAGGGATCGAACCTGCAACCTCCAGATGCTACCAGTTGCACCACAGAGGCCACACAGTTTCTCTCCCGCCAGAGTACACATGGTCGAAAATACGAATGATCGTATTCACTTACCGTCCATCAAATCCCTGATTTTGTCCATGTAGATTTCGAAGTAGGAGACCTTGATGTGGAACTCGAGGTTCTCCTCCATAGCGTAGATGTGGTTGAAGATGTCGTTGACTATCCGGGGAATGATGCCCTGTTTGGCGGGGTCGCCGAGTATACCCTCCATCGTGTGCGTCTTCCCCGAGCTGGTCTGTCCGTAGGCGAATATCGTGCCGTTGTAGCCGGCCAGCACGTCCGAGACGATGCTCTTCGCCGCCTCATTGTAAACCTTTTCCTGTGTCGCGTTCGGCTTGAATACTTTATCGAATAAATATACTTTTCCCTGCAAAAATAAAGAAAACGAATTAACTTTGAGGTTATGTTTAGTTACGTGAGATTCAGCAGAATTTGAGTGTAGAAAAATTGCATTCGTCTCACCACGCTCCGTGGAACATAAATCAATCTTTTCGTGTTGTAATTATTAATAATTATTAATATTTCGATATTTCCGCGTTGTAATTTTATGCGAAATACATCGCTGCAGAAATTAACTAATAAACAAATTTTGTTTTTGGTGAAACAATTTTTGTTTACATGTTATTATGGTTGAAGTGTAAAGTTGGAAATGTTAAAAGAAAGCCGCTTAAATTACGTTCGTGATCTAGACCAGATAACGGGTAAGCAAATGTATATTTAAAACTTTGATTATTGCATGAATAAATATGCAACATGCCATTCTGGGCAATTGTGTGCACTGAAATAAAGGCGCTCTAATCGGTGATTGGTATTCGTATATGGAATTTACATCTTACTATTAATTGTAGGTGTTGATTTTTATTATTGTAAAGTAGCTTAAAATTAGCTTAACCCCAACTTAAGCATAACTGGCAAGTGACCGCTCACACAAAAAAACCAACGTAAACGATAAACCGTTTGATGACCACTGGACTTTTATCAGTTCGAAATTCGTCCGAAAATAGCGCCTCGGTCAAAAGGCCAGATTGAGGTGTCCACCCGCCACCATTCGCTTAACATAACCTAAAACAATGTTTTTCTACTTCGGTTTAATAATAATTATTATTAAGACTTATTGTTACATCAAAAACTATTCAACGAGATTTATTGTTGAACAGTTTTTGCACATTATTAACCGATTTTTGGTGAAATTTTACCTGTCTCTGAAACACACGTTAATGCCCGAGTGGCATATCCTAACACGATAAACCCACCACCCTTCCAATTATCTTTAACATAAACTAAAAACTACGACTACGTTTTCCTAGCAATAATATTTCCAACTCGGTCGTCATAAAAATTCAAATGGAGTCGCGGTTTATTAATTAAATGGACGTAATTTCGATGTGACATTTTGGATCAATATTTATTGTTACTAATTCAGTAAGCGGCGAGGCATAATTTTCGACCTCCTTGCGGCAATGCATGCCACCATCAATATTGATCTTTATGGGCAGGAGTTTACCAGGATACATTCACCTCAACACATGGATACTAATATCCTTAAAAATATAAACAATTATGTCAAACTTATTTTAAAAACAGTTCATATTAAATCATCATAGGAATCGCTCTTACCGTTTCATTTTTGTGCTCGCAACTTTGGTTTTAGATATATTTTGAATCATTCAAATAAAACAATTCAATTCCGCCCCTGCAAGTAATCAGCATTAAAAAAAAGTTAAGTTTTCGTTGTTTCTCTAGCAAACCTCAAAAAAACAAAGTCACTGGTAGTTATTCATATTGAAAAAAAACGACAATCTGCAGACGTGGGTAAACAGAAATGACGCGGCGGCGACCTGTATTATCGATCGGAGCGCGTTCAGGAAATCCGCGTGAGACGGCCCTGCCCTACCTTAGAGGGCACGCGCTCGTTCTTGATTTTATTTTTTCGGATATCATTCTAAATTTATATATCTTTTATTTTTATAACGAAAACGAAACACGACACGCTCGAAAAATATAAATAAACGAAATAATTAAAACCCAAAGAAAAATATTCATTCTTCTTCGTACCGTTCTAAAGTGTTTGTTGGATATAAGGTTGACACTTGGTTTCAGCAGGATGGGGCACCAGTTAAAAGTGTATTTACTCGGTAAATATCAGGACAGGGTGGGGCACCAGTTACAAAAAAAGTTTGTCTTTTTTGTTTTGACAGCACGCGAAAAAAAAAATCGAAAACATTCATTCACAGTTTTAGGGTATTTGTTCGATGTAAGGTTGTGCCACTTGGTTGTAACAGGATGGGGCACCAGCTAAAAGCAATGTATTTAGTCATTCTTGATTTTTATTTTTCGGACTTTATTTTATACGGCTTTCATTTTTATAACGGAAACGGAAACAGCGGCGTGTGCCGACACGACAGACACGCACGAAAGAACAAATAATCGAAAACAAAATAAACCGAATTATTAAAACCCACAGAAAAAATATGTATTCATTCTTATTCATACAGTATTTTTTAGGTATAAGGTTGACACTTGTATTTAGCAGGATGGGGCACCAGTTAAAATGGTGACAACTCGATGTATTTACCCTGTAAATATCAGGACGAGGTGGGGCACCAGTTAAAAACGTGTTTTTTTTGTGTTTTGCCAGACACCCACGAGAAAAATCGAAAACATAAATAAACGAAATAATTGAAACTCGCAGAAAAAATATTAATTGTTCTTCAAACAGTATTTTTTTTTTGATATAAGGTTTTAATTTCTAAATTTATTCGGCTTTTATTTTTATAACGAAAACGCGCGTGTCGGCGTGCGAAAACCTAAACGGAAATAGCGGCGCGTGCCAACACGACGGACACGCACGAAACAGAAAATAATCGAAAACAAAAATAAACAAAAATTATTAAAACCCACAGAAACATATATTCTTCTTCATACAATTTTAAAGTGTTTGTTAGATTGGATATAATGTTGTGGCACTTGTTTTAGCTGGATGGGGCATCAGTTAAAAGACCAGAAATTCGATGTATTTTCTCGGTAAATATCAAGACAGAATGGGGCACATTTGTTTTTTTTTTGTTTTTCACTTTACCTTTCGTCTTTAGAGTTAAAGTTTTCTTCTTCGATAAAAGCACTCGATTGTTTTACATATTGAAATTATTATTAATTATAAAACGATCAGAAATATATTTCTGTACATTACTCGGAAATGGCCGAGAGACCGAAACATGTCGTCATTAGAATGTTAATGTGTGCAACGAGAACTCGATAAAACGTACACAAAACTATTTTTAAAAAGATGATGTCTTATCTTACAATCCATCCATTGAACCGAAAAAATTTTATGGGTAAAAAATCGGAAAATTGAAGAAATAAAGAAGAAAACTAACTTTAAAGACAAAAAGTAGAGTAAAAATGAAAAAAAAATTGAAGAAATAAAGAAGAAAACTAACTTTAAAGACAAAAAATAGAATGAAAATGCAAAAAATATGAAGAAATGAAGAAGGAAACTTCAACTTTATAGATTAAAAGTAGAGTAGAAATTCAGAAAATTGAGGAATAAAGAAGAAAACTAACTTTAAAGACAAAAAGTAGAGTGAAAATTCAGAAAATTTGAAGAAATGAAGAAGAAAACTTTAACTTTAAAGATTAAGAGTAGAGCAAGAATTCAGAAAATTGAATAAATAAAGAAGAAAACTAGCTTTAAAGACAAAAAATAGCGTGAAAATGCAAAAAATATGAAGAAATGATAAAGAAAACTTCAACTTTAAAGATTAAAAGTAGAGTAGAAATTCAGAAAATTGAAGAAATAAAGAAGAAAACTAACTTTAAAGACAAAAAGTAAAGTGAAAATGCAGAAAATTTGAAGAAATGAAGAAGAAAACTTTAACTTTACAGATTAAAAGTAGAGTAAGAATTCAGAAAATTGAAGAAATAAAGAAGAAAACTAACTTTAAAGAGAAAAGGTAGAGTGAAAATGCAGATAATATGAAGAAATGATGAAGAAAACTTTAACTTTAAAGATTAAAAGTGGAGTAAAAATTCAGAAAATTGGAGAAATAAAGAAGAAAACTAACTTTAAAGACAAAAAGTAGAGTGACAATACAAACAATTTGAAGAAATGAATAAGAAAACTTCAAATTTAAAGATTAGAAGTAGAGTAAGAATTCAGAAAATTAAGAATAAAGAAGAAAACTAACTTTAAAGACAAAAAGTAGAGTGAAAATGCAGAAAATTTGAAGAAATGAAGAAGAAAACTGCAACTTTAAAGATTAAAAGTAGAGTAAAAATTCAAAAAAATTGAAGAATAGAGAAGAAAACTAAGGAAACTAACTTTAAAGACAAAAAGTAGAGCGAAAATGCAGAAAATTTGAAGAAATGAAGAAGAAAACTGCAACTTTAAAGATTAAAAGTAGAGTAAAAATTCAAAAAAATTGAAGAATAGAGAAGAAAACTAAGGAAACTAACTTTAAAGACAAAAATTAGAGTAAAAATACAGAAAATTTGAAGAAATGAAGAAGAAAACTTTAACTTTAAAGATTAAAAATTAAGTAAAAATTCAGAAAATTGAAGAATAAAGAAGAAAACTAACTTAAAGACAAAAAGTAGAGTGACAATTCAGAAAATTTGAAGAAATGAAGAAGAAAACTTTAACTTTAAAGATTAAAAGTAGAGTAAAAATTCAGAAAATTGAAGAAATAAAGAAGAAAACTAGCTTTAAAGACAAAAAGTAGAGTGAACATTCAGAAAATTTGAAGGAATGAAGAAGAAAACTGTAACTTTAAAGATTAAAAGTGCAGTGAAAATTTAGAAAATTGAAGAAATAAAGAAGAAAACCAACTTTAAAGACAAAAAGTAGAGTGGATATTCAGAAAATTTAAAGAAATGAAGAAAACTTTAACTTGAAATAACCTCAAAAACCGCAAGATGTCAAAATAAACTTGAGAATTCCAGACGGCCAACATAACCTCAGTTGAATTATTATCACTATTTTTAGAAAATATGTTGCCAACTATATAATATCATAATTCCGTTTGAAATCGTTGAAACGGCAACAGATGGCACTGATTATACCATAACTACGCCACACTCCAGACCGGAATCAATTTGCATGTGCAATTTCTGCGTCAGATGGACGTTCCGTTCTATTTGCGGAGTACGAGAGTGTGCGTTCCCATCCGATTTTACAGTAACGCCAACGTTTATAAATAAAACATCCCTTCCGCCTGGCGTGCGCGTTCTCCACTCAAGAATTAATTAATTAATTGCGCCGGCAGGTAGCCGAACACCTTCCGTCTCTTTCACACAGCGCGTTCTCCCCCATTATTCATCATCATCATCCTCGTTTCCTTCACCTTCCGACGTTTATTGGTTTGTTATAGCAGCAGCGTATAGAAAGCCGTGTTAACCGTGGCGAGACGAGAAATTCCGATCGAAAAAAAAAAAAAATAACGAGCTCAAATCGCGATCCGTACGCCACACCACACAATCGAGATTTAATTAACTTGTTACATAAATTGTTAAATCAAATCTGTAAAAATGAACTTTGAAAAAAAAACGCTCGAGATAGAAATATGAAGATTGGAAACCTACATGAAAACGGTCGTTGCAAACGTCAAAAAAAAGGAAAACGCTATTGTTGCGTAGAATTCCGAGACAAAAAATAATCACTACAAATAATGAAGATGATGGTTGCGACCATTACCACGTGGCTAAATTGAAAAATTTACCGCAAAAACATGGTGAATTTGATCTGCAGAATGTTAAAAAAAGTCAAACGTCTTTTATAATTGTTTCTCTTTTGATTTCAGGACACCGAACTTCACATCGCATCATAAGCAGTGGACGCCGTGCCTTGGTGAGTGACTTTTTGGTTTTCCCTCTAGGTGTCGCCCTTTTAGCTTTGAAAATGTGCCACTCGCACCCGATTATTAATTCTGCAGGCCAAAAAACCCTTAAACGTCTTTTCTAATTGCTGCCGATTTCAGGGCCCAGAGAGCTAATCGTTTTCTTGTTTGCTAAACCTACAAATTTACATATTCAGGCTATATTTCGTTTTATTAAATTTAAAACGCACTTGAAATTTGTGAATTTTATTGAAAAGTTCCCGAATCTACGAATTGATTCTTCTGCAACTTATTAGTACTAATTAAGGATCTTTCGATTACTTCATCTACTTGTGTGACGAATTTCATCTTCAGATCGATCCTTCTGCCTTTATTTCGCTTTAAATTGTTTTAGTGGTAAGACTTTTATGTCCTGGGAACAGTGCATTATAAAATTTTGGAGCCCAGTTACTTCAATTGATTGCAAACATGTTCAGATCGATTCTTCTGGAACTTGTTTAGTGGATAAAACTTAAAAAAAAACGATTGTTTGTTGGAAACATTCCACAAACGTATTACTCATAACGGAGCAACAAATTAGTCATGGGCGGCTGATAAAACGTATTTCTAAACAATGAAATCGCGAAATAAAAAACAATTACGTGTAAATGTTCTTAGAACGTACGTCTGTTAATAAAGTGGGTCGTCGCGGGTCGATGTGATCGTTTTAATTGACGCAATTTCTCCGGTCCTCATGCAAATACCCACAATATTCATTCCGTGGGCAAAAAATCGATGGGGCCGCCACGTAACAACCAAGCGTTTATATTTAAATGTACGGCGGCGAGGGGTTGAGGGACTATTTTAGGCCGACGGTGAATGGTGATGTAAGGGCGTGATTCGATTATTGAAACGTCGAATTACGAACTAATTGCTGTTGAATTATTTCGCAACGTTTTGCACGACCCACGTGTCGCGCACCCGATCTATGATAATGAGAAAACGTGACGTTTTCAGAACGAAAAAAAAATGGTGATGTGGCCATCATGTTACTTTCGATTTGACGGTAAGGTGCGAGCCACAGAATTTTGTTTCCGAGTTGGCCATACCCGAGAGAGAGAGAGAGAGAAACACAGCAGTCATGTCTGCGATTAATTCATTTTTTTTAAATCTAATTCAATAGTCTCATGACGTAATAATTATCTCACGGCCCACTCTGAAATAAAATTTTGTGGCTCACACGATTGAAAATAAATATAAATAACTATTATATTTATGGGTAGAAACGCCAAAGTGGCGGAATCTATTGCCTGAATGCTGTACTGAACCAAATCCGGGTGGCTTTAACACCAACAAGATATGGACATTGCCAGCGGCGGCAAATGTAACATATATTTTTATTTTCAATTTAAATCGTATTTTAAATGTACATCGAGCGTTGTCTAGACTCGGATGAAACTGACGTTTAAAACGTCGAAATTATGAAAGATGGAAAAATTACACTTCAAATTAAATAATGGTGATGTGGCCATCATGTTACTTTCTCCGACGTGATGGTACATAGCCATTTATATTTACTACGTTTTCATGGTTTATTTTCAATTGAAATCATATTCTAAATGTACATCGAGCCGATGAAACTGACGTTTAAAACGTCAAAATTATGAAAGATGGAAAAATTATACTTCAAATTCAAAAACTCAGTTTACTCGAAAACTAAAGGGATTTCGAAAAAAACTTATTCTTTATAAGTTGTTCATTTTGGCATTCTCTTGTTATTAGCATAAATTTACTGTAACTATTATCGTTTTATAATTATAAACCAAAAATTAAAAAAAAAAAAAAAAAATTTCTCGAATAAAAATAATTTTATGAAAAATGTTTTCAAGCAAAAGATGTTCATTTCTTTGTTGTCTTCAATGTTTCTTTAAATGTTTTTGTGATATTTTTCATATTTAAGAAAAAATTGGCAAAAAACAAAAAACAGTTAAGGTAAACGCCCACTTTCGGTGTACGAAATTTTACCAAAAGCTTTTCAGTTCTTCGGATTATCAAATAAGACGTATGTTCAAAGTTTCATATCAATTGCTCAATTAGTTTTCGAGATACAGAGCACATAGACACACACACACACACACACATTTTTTTTTTCAGAAATTGTTGAAATGGCAGCTAGCGATACCAAATGCTTACCAGTAAAAATATTTGAACTTTTCTCTCGATAAATGAAAGAACTTTGAATTGCAAAGTGATTTTGACAGTCGTAGTTACAATAACACACAGAAGTTTGACATAATTTTTTTCAGCGAAATGCATTTTCTGTGCTAGAAGATTAGTTTTTAATATTGTCCACTGAAAATATTTGAATTTTTAATTCGATAAATAAAATAACTTTGATTTTGACAGTTGCTCGTAGTTGCACATAGAAGTTTGACGGATTTTTTTTTGTTTCAGAGAAATGAAATTTTGTACCAAAAGATGCTTTAAAAATATTTCAAAATTTACTTTCGGAAAATAAACATTGCATTAAAAAGTGATTTTGATAGTTGCGCGTAACTGCAATGACACATTGAAGTTTGACAGCTTTTTTTTTCAGAGAAATGCATTTTTTGTATTAAAACATTCATTTTTGGTGCTTCAATTTTCATCTCCAGTAAAGGTATTTCAAGTTTTCTGTCGGATAATAAACGAATGTTGAATTATAAAGGGATTTTGACACGTGCACGTAGCTCTAACCGAAATAATTTAATCGAATGCTTGGGTTACTTTTCATTATTAAATTCGCACATTTATTCTTGAATCCATTCCCAAAGGAGATAACACTTGTCGTCTTTAAATTTTTATTAGACAACAAATATCGTTTACGTCGAATTTTTTAACCGACAATGAAATCGCACGCGTTCGTCAGACTAAACAGTTGGGTGTTTACTGCCAACCGTTGGGGTATTTTCTGATGATCGTGAACAAGTTCATCCGGCGGTCGCCATTTTACCAATCGTGCAAATTAAACTGATTGCTGTTGGAATCAAGTGTTGAAGTTGCCGCCGAAATGGAGGTTATAAAAGTAGCGTTCATCAAATACCAACATTCAGCGTAAATGGAAATAAGCATGTTGACAGTTGAAAATTCTGACGAACCCGCCCATTGCTATGGATGTTCAGCGGTTGTCCGATTTTCTATAAATTCTTACTCTTATCAACATGGAAATCCTTTTTAAACCTCTTTCATTAAACGAAATAGAAATAACAATTTGCACAATTTGATTCGTTCGCGTGCGCTCGCGTTTTTCATTATTAGTTTGATACACTTTTTGATTCGCAATTAGTGCGGTCGCGTGCCGCCGTCCCATCCTCCTTCATCCACTTTGCGACCGCAGCAGCAGCGATTTTCTTTCGTTTCTTTTCCCTTCCTTTTGTGCTTCGCCACAATCCAATAAGCAATTTGCACGCTCGTGTGCGCGCTCCCATTTTTGCCCACTCTCCAAAATTATTCCTCGGCTGGGGGAGATGCCATTGACACCCTAATAAATACACCTTTAAGGGGAGCGCAAAAAAAAAACGCATCAATAGTTGAAGAAATTGGACACGATCAGTTGGGATGATTCATGTGGAACCAGTGGAAGTAAAGATTGGTCTCTACTAGAGAAATAACTCTTCACTTTTATATTTTTTTATGTCAATAGTCGACTCGTTTCAGTCGACTCTTTTCCACGAGTCGACTCACAAAAAAGAGTCAATTCGCCTATCTCTCTACCGCTCTAATAAAATTTTACCCATTGAGTGAACCATCTTTATTGTCGCCTCAACTACCCTGGCCCGACCATGAGTCACGTCACGATAATGCTAATTTTTGTGATTTTCACGAGATTCGTGATTTAGCTATAAATACATAATCTACATCCATAGTCGTTGAATTTGTTTAATTTGCAGTATTTTCGGCCAACAAATTTTAATTAAACTTAAAAAAGGAACTTTTCAATAAAATACATTTTGTTGGTATCACACAGTGCATTTTTTTTAAAGTACCTGAATCAAAATGTATCACAAAGTAATGGCTTCCATCATCAACCAAACTTGAAAAAATTTAATGAATTTTAGCTTTGAGTCGCTTGACAGTTGACAGTCCACACCTATTGTTTTATTTCTGACCGAGCATACTTGTCCGACTAATTGCATTCCGCCTTTGTTGTCGCAGTCATCATGCATAGGTATGGGGGCGGGCGGGTGTAACAGCGGCAGCAGCAAGGTGGCGCCCGCTGGCGGAGGGGTTTTGGTCAAGGGCGCAACGTCGCCCTTATTGATTTTTACAAGTGTCCCGTCTACAGATTTCTCCTCCTTCTGCTCCGGAGAGTACGCGCGTCCTGTATTTTCTTTGCGAACGCAGGAACTGAGCGGTCACGGCAAATCCTGGATTATATCATCGCTCAAAAATCAACTGGGTCACGAAAGTAGGTTAGCAAACATTTCCAGAAATGACACGAAACAAAATTATCCATCCAAATGAAACTAGTACTTAGTTTTTGGTCTTCTTCTGACACTATGATCGCGCACGTAATATAGCCCGTTCTCTGGAATCTGGCGGCTGTTGTCGTAAAAGAGGGTCGGAGCTCGGTAACTAGGGGACTTATTATTTTTTATCTCAAACCAATCTTTGTTGACAAGTACTGGTGTATAAGTGCGTATACCAACAGGAGCGAAGGACAGTAATACATGTGTGAGATGCAATTAAACGAATACCATTTCTTTGAGGGTACGTCGATCCTCAGGGCGGACTGACTGTTTTACGACCTCAGCCGCCAGATTCCAGCGAACAGACTATACCTTCTATACCTTCATCCGCCCGATGAAGCCACCGTGTGGCTCTAAAAATGAACAATTGCAGTTCTAACATTCGTGTTTTATTATAAAGTTTATACCAATTGAATCTTCTGTCGATTATAAAAATGTTCTAAGAATAAAGCGCGACGGCAACCGGCCAATCGCAAAATGATCGCGATTGGAGATGGAAAAATTGAGAAAAACGCTTTTAACTTCATCTTTCGAACCTTCGAACAAATCATAACAATTCCAACGACAACTCTCACGCAAGTCAAAACGCTTTTCTAAAACCGTATCTTCAACGAATGTAGCAGTTTATACAGTTTGGAAAATTTGTACATAAATAATTGACAAAACAGCGGACAAATTGAAACATTAATTTTATTGAATGATTAAAAGTTGCGTTAACAAATTTAAAATCACAAAACGCAGGTCCAGAAACAAGAATCGACAACATCACGAGGATGGACGAATAGTAAGCATTATTCCACAATTTCGTTAATGCATTAAGCATTTTAAATTAAATGAGGGACGAGCGTGTACTGTCGATTTTCTATTTATTCGGGGCGAAAATTGCGCATTGCAGTTGCCCCAAATACTACCGACGATTCCGTTTCTTATTGCATTTGTTTCGAACACTTTTTTGGATATTTTTATCTCACGTCTAAAACTAATTTATTGCCAAGGATAATATAAAGTAGATATTAATTCTACCAAATAAAAATTCTCGATTGGTTTCGCCTTTTCAAGAGAATCCTCTTGAAAACGCCATAATTAGGCGAAACTAGTCAAGAATTTCAAACATCCACAATGGTAAAAAAATATAACACTGGCTTGAATTGACATAACTCTGGTATTATATTTTCGACTATGCGAACGATCTTTTAAATGGCAAACAGAGTGCACAATTTGAGTTCAGGTAATAAATATAGCACCGGCTTAAACTGACATAACTCTGGTATCATATTTTCGGCTGTGCGAACAATCTTTTAAATGGCAAACAGAGTGCACAATTTGAGTTCAGGTAAGAAATATAACACTGGCTTGAATTGACATAACTCTGGTATTATATTTTCGGCTGTGCGAACGATCTTTCAAATGACAAACAGAGTGCACAATTTGAGTTTAGGTAATAAATATATCTCTGGATTAAATTGACATAATTCTGGTATTATATTTTCGGCTGTGCGAACGATCTTTTAAATGGCAAACAGAGTGCATAAATTGAATTTAAGTAATAAATATAACACTGGCTTGAATTGACATAACTCTGGTATTATATTTTCGGCAGTGCGAACGATCTTTTAAATGGCAAACAGAGTGCATAAATTGAATTTAAGTAATAAATATAACACTGGCTTGAATTGACATAACTCTGGTATTATATTTTCGGCAGTGCGAACGATCTTTTAAATGGCAAACAGAGTGCATAAATTGAATTTAAGTAATAAATATAACACTGGCTTGAATTGACATAACTCTGGTATTATATTTTCGGCAGTGCGAACGATCTTTTAAATGGCAAACAGAGTGCATAAATTGAATTTAAGTAATAAATATAACACTGGCTTGAATTGACATAACTCTGGTATTATATTTTAGGCAGTGCGAACGATCTTTCAAATGACAGAGTGCACAATTTGAGTTTAGGTAATAAATATATCTCTGGATTAAATTGACATAATTCTGGTATTATATTTTCGGCTGTGCGAACGATCTTTTAAATGGCAAACAGAGTGCATAAATTGAGTTTAAGTAATAAATATAACACTGGCTTGAATTGACATAACTCTGGTATTATATCTTTCAAATGGAAAACAGAGTACACAATTTGAGTTTAGGTGCTGCGACTATATTACAAATATTTTAATTGAATTTTACTCTGTCACAATGATTATTAACAAATTATTTTCTATTTCGATGTATTTTTACTTTAAATCCTCTTCCGAGGCTCCACTTCTAATTTAAACTGTGGCGATTCAAAAATGTATTCGGTGACAGACAGAACGTTTACACAGCTGAAAATATAATACCGCCTTACGAAAAACCTGGCTTAAATAAATGTTTGTGAAATCCGCCGCGAGAGTTTTTATTCAGCAGAACTAATATTACTTATTACTATTAATAGTAACATGAACCATCACGAAACGTAATTATTGAAACAGTTAATTAATTCATTGCGATAATAAAAATAATAATAACTAATTTTAACCGGTTAGTAGAATATAATATTTACGTAAAATCCAGTGTTTTTAATGTTTCTGCAACAAGTGAGGGTTTTCGATTTTAATGCATACAAACTGATGATGTCATTATGTAACTTTCTCCGATTTTAATACGTAAGGGGATTTCATATTTCAGAAAGTGAAAGTATTTGATTTGGTTTTCTTCGCGTTCACACATGATCGGTTTAAGGTCGAGATTAAATGGTCCTAGAGAAGAATGAATAAAAAAAACAAAGATTGAATCGCCGTTCGGACGTCCTTGCTAGAAACTAGAGAGCGTGAATTTACCGATTTTTATAAAACTCATAAATACGTAAATTGTGTCGGATAACATTTGTTCCCAATGCGGGAAAAACTATATAAAAACCAGTGACGGTTCGCGGGGTTTTTTTCTGGTACGGCCGAGGTAACAACAAGAGGTGGTATAACAGATAGGTAGGGTCAGTTGCAGAGACGGCTATCTGTATTACCACCTCTTGTTCCTCGGCCGTACCAGAAAAAACCGCGCGAACCGTCACTGATAAAAACTAACACTCAAATACTTATGTTTTTTTTTTTTACTTGGGCACATACCTTTCGTCACGATATTAAATTATTAAATTAAATTTATTCAACTAGGATTTACATGTTTCATGTACATAGGGTACATATACACTTAAATATATATACATATACACGAAAATAAAAGGTAAATCCTAGATTATTTCCCTCCGTCTTCACCTCGAGAATCCTGGGCACCTGGTCCATCTCGGGCTAAGGGTATTGAGGGATCCATTGTTGACCCTCTGGTTCTTAGCATGCTACTATTTTATTGTGTAGTATTAAATTTTTAATTTTTAATTTGTATGCAGGATATTTAAGAGTTCGGATTTCTACTCTCAATTATATCCGAGAAGCTGTTTCACTTCTGCGTCGTGATAAATACAGAAGCGGGCTGGTAATGATGCGGGTACAGTCGGGAAATCGTTAATGTGAAATCCATAGTGTACACATCGAAATTGAATGTACGTACGAATTATCGACAGGTTATACAGGGGCCTCGTTTTTTTCTAACTTTTATCCGAAATAAGGAAACCTAAATAATTTTTCACATATCGTAAAGTGACAGCAAACGTCACTTTTTAGAACAAAATTAAGTATCCGCCATTATGGTTTCATGGCAGACCTTTGTTTTTCATTTGATATCCGCCATTATGATATCATGGCAAACCCTTGTTTTTAATTTAAAATAGTTGGAAAGTTTTTTGCAAATATCTCGGTAAATACTCTGCAGAAACGATTGTGTAAGGTACCAAATAATTCAGCTTAAAAAGCTATAAAAATAATGTCCAAAGACCTATACTGTCACATAATTAGGGGAGCGAATATTAACACATTTCAAATTTTACATGTAAATCCCTATGGCCCGCTTTGCAATTCAAAACCCTGTATGTTGAAAATTTCACTTCGTCACGTTCGGACGCGATTCCGCTGATTTTGGAGGTGAAATTTTCGCACATTCGCATACACTGATCAACCGTTCTCCATTTAGTAATCCACCGCTGAATTTTCCAACGAAACGCTTTTTATTATTCCACGTTACATACAATTTCCTGCAGTGACGGTTCGCGGGATTTTTTCTGGTACGGCCGAGGAACAAGAGGTGGTAATACAGATGGGTCCAGCCGTCTCTGCAACTGACCCTACCTGTCTGTATTACCACCTCTTGTTCCTCGGCCGTACCAGAAAAAAACCCGCGAACCGTCACTGATTTCCTGGTAGTGTTCAAATTTTAACCAAACAAAAAAAAAGACATTCCAGTACACGTACAGTGAGTGAGTGTATCAATTGCTCGGATAACACACAAAAAACCCGGTTCGGCCTTGCTCGCTCCACTTGCACGCAGCCAAATTCGAGAACGTTGTTACGTTATTACACCAAACTAGTGTACAGATATGCAAAATGAGGTGGATATATAGACGGATGGAAAATGAGAGAGATAGAGAGAGAATTGAGGAATTATATTCGTTGAATGAGCGGAAAACGCGAATGAGTCACCGTTTAATTGCAACGATCGCGAGTTGAGCGATTTCGCAAAAATTAACATCATCTCGTACTTTCTATTAATACGACAACTCATTCATTTACATAAATATAAATATGTAACATTACGTGATCAATATCGGCGGGTTGAGCCTGATTGCGACCATTTCAATCCATTACGCAGAATTTTTCAATACAGTCGCAACTCAATTTTGAATATGTTCCCCAAGTAACTGTTTTAGGGCCGCTTCTGTATTCCAATCAATTCACCGTGTGTCAAGTTTCAAGTGGAACTGACGAATTAAACATTAATTTTTCACGATTTCTGCGTTAATCGATTCAGAACTTCTGGAACTAGAGAGCTCCATCCAGTGGCGGAACTTTAGATTGCAGCCCCATGCGAAATATTAAACGGACCGCCTTTCTCAAAATCAATTTAACAGGAATTTACAATAAAAAAATTCGTTAATACTGTTTAAGCTGGAGGCTTCTACTTCGTTATACATTTTGAATACTATAATAGAACACTTTCAACTTTGTTTTGTATAACTTGGATATTTATTTTTGTGACTTAAGTTACGCTAAGTACGCTTACCATTTTCAAACATGAAGTTTGAAAAGTTTGTCAAAAAAAAATTGCCAAAAATTATTAACTCATTAAGTGGATGTACTGAAAACTCATAGTGCTCTCAAATTTTGTCTTTGCGGCGTTTTTCAATGTTTTGTTTGATAATTCCGGATAGTTCTGATTGGTATTTCATATAGTTCTTTACGAGTTATATGCATAACTGTCACGAAATAGTTTGATTGAACCAATATTAAGTGAGGAATATAAATTTGAATATTTCGAAAATTGTCATCTCTGGAAATTCAACAGAACTCTTTTTCAAAAGTATCAGCAACCATAGTACTAACTCAAACACATTTTAAAACTGGTTCAGAACTATACGATCGCAATGTGTAAAATTTCTCAAAAAAATTCCTGACAGCCCAATTTTACAGAACTCTTTTTTAAAAGTTGGTAGATGCATCAAAATGAATTGAGAACCCTATTCAGATTGGGGTGCCAACTTGACACACTCGATCACCTACAGCTCATACCCTAGTACGATTATAAAAGACAAGCCTAAAAGCCATATCAGGTCACGTATCACCAGTACCCGAACACGGCTGTAAAAGATAATCTTTGAAACCATAACAGGTTACGTATTTCTCGTGCCCGAACACGGTTATAAAGGACAGGCTTTTAAACCATACCAGGGTACGTATTGATCGTACCCGAACATGGTCAAAAAAGAGAAGGACAATCTTTGAAACCATAACAGGTTACGTATTTCTCGTGCCCGAACACGGTTATAAAGGACAGGCTTTTAAACCATACCAGGGTACGTATGGTGATCGTACCCGAACATGGTCAAAAAAGACAAGCTTCAAAACCCATAACGGAATACACATTGGGCGTACCAAATCACAGTTATTAAAGGACAGGCTTAAAAATTGTATCAAGTTATGTGTTGGCCGTACCCGAACATGGCTAAAGGACAGGCGTTTAAAACTATATCAGGCTGCCAATCACGGTTACAAAAGGCAAAGGCAGGCTTTAAAATCATGGCAGGTTACGTGTCGGCCGTACCCGAACATGGTTCTAAAAGACTAGCCTAAAAGTCATGTCAGGTGACGTAGTAGTCGTACCCGAACACGGTTAAAAAGGATAATCTTTGAAACCATATCAGGTCACGTATTTCTCGTACCCGAACACGGCTATAATGAACAGGCTTTTAAACCATACCAGGGTAGGTATTGATTGAACCCGAACATGGTAAAAAAAACAAGCTTTAAACCCGTAACAGAATACGCATTGGCCGTACCAGATCACAAGGCAGACTTAAAAATTATATCAGGTTGTGTTGTCCATAGCCGAACATGGCTTTAAAGAACAGACGTTTAAAACTATATCAGGCAGCCAATCACGGTTACAAAAGGCAAAGGCAGGCTTCAAAATCATGGCAGGTTACGTGTCGACCGTACCCGAACATGGTTATAAAAGACTAGTCTGAAGGTCATTTCAGGTGACGTATTAGTCGTACCCGAACACGGTTAAAAAGGACAATCTTTGAAACCATAAAAGGTCGCGTTAAAACAGCACCAGGTTGTTGGTGATTTGTAAAATTGTCATTTTTTATGCGGAATAATAATTAGTAATTATTCTCAAAATGTAGAAGAAAACAAAAAAAAACATATTCTCAAAATGTAGAAGAAAACAAAAAAAAACATAATTTCTTTTTATTTTCACTGTAGCTTGGTGTGATAAACAACCCAAATGACACTCGAGAAATACGACCGTGTTATTATATACAGAGTGTACCGTCTTCCAGATAAGGCATCCAACTTTTGTTTTTCTCGCAAACGTGATTTTATCGGCGTTGTAGTGGCATATATGTATGTCCAAGTCAAAAACAAAAATGATGCAAACGGATACAATATTATCGCTATAGGAAAAACAAAATTTGGAACTGAATTTGAAAAACAATACGCCCAGTATAACAATTGTTTATACCCAGTATATTTAAATACAGAGATCAACTCTATTGGTTACGAAAAAAAAAAAATATCACCGATATTAGCCGATCTAATTACGAAAACAAAATGAATATTACTAAGATCAAAGGACCGTGCAGTCGATAGCAGGTTAAGGACTATCCACCAATAATTTTGTAAATACCAGCGCATTCGGCTGCAGTGATTGACCAGCAGGAAAAACAAAATTTGGAACTGTATTTGAAAAACAGTACACCCAGTATAACACCGAATGAAACTCTATGTTTACACCCAGTATATATACAGTGCGCGCCCAAAGTATGGAATATATTCAGTAAAACCGAAATAAAATATTTTTGAAAAAAATCCTTCTTTTATAAAAATACACATTTTTGCATGAAGTCTCAGTCATTTGTTTTTGAGCAATGATGTCATCCATTTTGTTTTTAAATGGCAACCCCCTATTTTTGTTTTTGATTTTGGGAGATCTTTTCATTGTCGAACTGGCAGTATAAAAATATTATCACCTTACATAAGACATTTTTCGAGTAAATGACAATTGAAGACGAGAATTTGATATTTAGAGTTTTTACAAAATGACCTTGTAGCAATTTTTTCAAACAATAATAATCTTGACCTTCCATATGATACAATACGGTTTCAGCAAGACGGCGCATCCCCGCACTAGGCTCGTTTTTTTTTATTAGAAATTCTTCTTGAACATTTTGAATATTTTCCAGGCTAATTCTTCGCATTCATCTCTCCCGCAGGCTATTCAATCGGTCATCGCCTGCCAATCCACATATTCGTAATGCAATTGTCCAAAAAACGCGCATAGTGCAGGGGTGCGCCGTCTTGCTGAAACCATATTGTATTATATGGTAGGTGAAGATCATTTTTGAAAAAAAAATCGCAGGAACAAGGTCATTTTGCAAAAACTCTAAATATCAAGTTCCCACTTTCAATTGTCATTTAGTCGAAAAATTTCTAATGTAAGATGGTATCATTTTAATACTGCCAGTTCGACAATGAAAAGATATCTCAAAATCGAAAACAAAAATAGGGGGTTGCCGTTTAAAAACAAAATAGATGACGCCATTACTCAAAAACAAATGAAGACTGAAAATCGACTTTCATGCAAAAATGTGTATTTTTATAAAAGAAAATCGACCTGTTCAAGGAATTTTTCAAAAATTATTAAATTTATTCCATACTTCAGGCACGGACCAGATCTATTATTGACGAAAAAAAATTATGTCACCGATATTAGCAGATCTAATTACGAAAGCAATTAATATCACTCGTCACAAGATCAAAGGACCGTGCAGTCGATAGCATGTCGGTAGGACTATATATCTATTTATATCTAATTTTGTAAATTCCAGTGTTGGCGCATTCGGCTGCAGCGCCTGAGCTGCGCTTCAGAACTAACCTACGAAGCTCAGTTACACACAGACAAATCTGCACGGCTGAAAGAACTCGTGTTCAATGGCCGATTAGGCAAAAAGCCACTACAATAACTTTGCTTATTTTAATTACAAAATTAATAAACACCAAAAAATGAACAAATTATTCTTCACTCAGTCAAGAAATTAGTGCAACGTTAAGACAACAGATGGCGCCGTAACGGTGTATCTATCCCTAACGGATACTTGGAGGGTTATAACTTCATTCCTGTGAGTGAGTATACCACGGGTGGCCAAACTTTTGATCGCTACAGGCGACCAGTTTTTTATTAAATCATATGCCAGACTTCGATCCTTTTTGCAGGGTATTTTAGTCGTCTCCAATAGAAACTTGAAAATTTTGGCTGTAAACAATGGGCAGTTGATTTACAAATTCTTTGAATATCGATTTAACAATTATGAATCCTCTTTGCAGTATCGTCTTCAATAAAAGCTTGAAAATTCCGACTGTAAGCAATGAACGGTCGATTATTTACAAATTAAAAACAAAACAAGCGCTCGGCCGATCGATAAGTGAACGTTTCGTGTTTCTCCCGGAAATAATCGGTACATTGATTCCGGCGCGCAACAATCGAGAATGCCGAAACACACGAAAACAAAAAAAAAAAGAAAAGATAACGACCTGCGGTATTGTTAAAGTTGCCCAACGCAACACGGATTAATTTATGAACGGGCGCGCGCGCGCGCGGCTCTCGCCATATAGCCTCATTATTTTTTTTTTTAATTCGACACTGCCTCCATTTCCTCGTACCCGGCATTATTCTCGTTTCGGTGAAGTCATACTTCGTAAATTGCGTAATGGCGTGAAGATACGGCGGCCGGGAGTGGAGGGGAGAAAAATAGGGTACGTTTCGAAAATCGCCTTCCGAACGAATGTAAAAATGCTCACCGGTGCGCGGCGAAGTGTTGAGGAGGAAAACGGAAACCCACGGATAATGACGTTAATTTCACTTACACCCAATCCCTCTCGGTTTGGGATTATTATTGAAATTTAAAAAAAAAAACCGTGATTACTCATAGGTCAAGATCACAGATGATCGCGCAGTCGTGTATCCGCCTGACGGAATCGAGCGAAAACTCTTTGCATCTCGAATTCGCCGTATCGACTCCGTTCGAGAGAGGGTTCGCGGCGGGGGCGCGACCCCCGCGGATCAATCACTCACCGCTATGGATATGCAGTTGTCGTCCGTTCCAGATGGGAATTTGACGATGAATTTCGAGCCGGCCTTCTCCTCGCTGTCGTTGAGGGGTCGAAACCTGCACACCACTCTAATACTGTCCTCGGCCGGTATCTCGCGTTCACCAGACATTGTTGCGACGAGGAGGTGACGCACGTACACGCACTCTGCCTCTCAGCCCCCGTTGCGCTTCCGACTCTCAATTGTAAACGAATAAATAAAAGGGGGGTTTAACACTTAAACGGAACTCATTTGGATGTGTGTGTGTTGGAAACGATGCACTTGAACACATCGACTGACGTTTACTAAGGCCAGTTGTCAGCCATCTTGACGTTCCGTCGACAAATGAAAATCGAACGGGCGTACGGGGCGACCTCTGGACGCGCCGCCGTCGAACCGGGTTTGCGCGCACGGTGTTGCCGCGTCTACGAAAAAAGACTGCGATGGGGGATATTAAAATCTTATTGGATTTCCCATTTAAAGTGAAGTTGCGTTGTACGTGTCCAGTAAAAGTAAATCACTTAACCTATCCTTATTTATTTATTTATTTACGGAAGGCCATTACATTTAAGGTTGCAATTAAAAACTATAAATGTCTATCTATGTCTTATATTAAACAATTGCTCAAATCTTCAAACGACACCACCGAAAAGGTTATGATGTGCCTTACTACCTGATCCATTCATGGTTGCTGAAGATGTCGCTGCAGCCAGGACCGGATTGTGCCTTTTTTCGCCCATAGGCAACTACAGGATATTTCAGAGCTCTGGGAACGGTCAATCACGTGCTTATTTTTCAAAATTTCGAAAAATATTTTATACAAAAGTTGTCTATAACAGTGAGCTGCACGCCCTAAAAATATTTAAATTTATACAGGATGTCTCATAACAAAGTTACAGACCAAACTTATATTTTTTTTTTAATGGAACACTCTGTATTTTTTGTTATTTTTGAATTATATGGAGCAAATAAAGGTGAGTTACTTCAATACTTCCCATACGTATTGTTTGCCGTTTTCGAAATATTTGAAGATTTGTTGAAATGCATGGTCCGGGTGAAATTTTATTTTTGCCCCAGTGATTGACGTTGAACGATTAAAATCATTTCTATTATTTGGTTGAAGGTTCGAACTATAGAGCCAACCATGATTTCATGCAAAAAATTATACAGAGTGATAGAAAAAATACGGTAGAAAAACCGAACTTATAAAGTTGAATACGTTCGTTTTTTCAAATGGCACACCCTGTATTTAGTAACGTATTCTTAAGTAGAATCCAATTGTCTAAGGGTTCCCTGTTCCTAATCTCAATAGTTTTCTTGTATTCGGCGATTATCAAATCAGGAATAATTAATATAATCTGAA
Source organism: Ocypus olens (assembly GCA_910593695.2). Classification (NCBI taxonomy): domain Eukaryota; kingdom Metazoa; phylum Arthropoda; class Insecta; order Coleoptera; family Staphylinidae; genus Ocypus; species Ocypus olens. Next base: position 1,787,280 of record OU343055.1, on the reverse strand, counting down.
AGATAATTGGATTCTACTTGAGAATACGTTGCTAAATACAGGGTGTGCCATTTGAAAAAACGAAGTTATTTAACTTTATAATTTCGGTTTTTCTACCGCATTTTTTCTATCACCCTGTATAATTTTTTGCATGAAATCATGGTTGGCTCTATAGTTCGAACCTTCGAGCAAATAATTAAAATGATTTTAATCGTTCAACGTCAATCACTGGGGCAAAAATAAAATTTCACCCAGACCTTGCATTTCAACAAATCTTCAAATATTTCGAAAACGGCAAACAACAGGTATAGGAAGTATTCAAGTAACTCACCTTTATTTGCTCCATATAATTCAAAAATGTCAAAAAATACAGGGTGTTCCATTAAAAAAAAACATAACTTTGTTATGAGACACCCTGTATAAATTTAAATATTTTTAGGGCGTGCAGCTCACTATTATACACAACGTTTGTATAAAACATTTCTCGAAATTTTGAAAAATAAACACGTGATTGACCGTTCCCAGAGCTCTGAAACACCCTGTATATTACAGGGCCCCCTTCCACTGCAAAACTTTTATTTTGTCGATTAATTAATCAGCAATTGTAAAACCTTCGTTTGTGTTCCAAGGATTGGAGGGTAGGATAGGGCCCACCCACCACCCTCGTTTCCATTTAAACCTAACCAAAAAAAAAAACTTTTGATTCTAGAAACTTCTTAGTCAAATCACTGAAATTTTAAACGTTGCAAAACAGTGGGTGGGCCCTATCCCACTCTCCAATTTGTTAAACACGCCCCAGAGTTTCCATTAACGAATTTATTTATCGACGAAACAAAATATAAAATATTGTTCGGTACTTCTTTAAACAATTAATTAACAATTGTAAAACCCTCGTTTATGTTCCAAGGATTGGAGGATGGGAAAGGGCCCACCCACCGCCCTTCGTTTTCACTTAAACCTAACCAAGAAAACGCTGTTTGATTAAAGAAATTTCTTTCTCACTGGAGTTTTAAAAGCTGCAAAATCAACAATAAAGTGGGTTTCTGGGTAAGGTTAAAGTGGAAACGAAGGGTGGCGGGTGGGCCCTATCCCACTCTCCAATTCGTTAAATACGCCCCAGAGTTTCCATTAACAAATTCATTTGTCGACGAAACAAAATATAAAATATTGTTCGGTACTTCTTTAAACAATGAATTAACAATTGTAAAACCCTCGTTTATGTTCCAATTATTGGAGGGTGGGAAAGGGCCCACCCACCGCCTTTCGTTTTCACTTAAACCTAACCAAGAAAACGCTGTTTGATTAAAGAAATTTCTTTCTCACTGGAGTTTTTTCAAGCTGCAAAATCAACAATAAAGAGTATTTCTGGGTAAGGTTAAAGTGTCACCGAAGGGTGGTGGGTGGGCCCTATCCCACTCTCCAAGGGTGGTGGGTGGTCCCTATCCCACTCTCCAATTTGTTAAATACGCCCCAGATTTTCTATTAACAAATTAATTTGTGGAGGAAACAAAATATGAAAAAATTGTTCGATACATCTTTAAACACTTAATTAACAATTGCAAAACCCTCGTTTACGTTCCAAGAATTGGAGGGTAGGATAGGGCCCACCCACCGCCCTTCGTTTCCTCTTAAATCTAACCATGAAATCACTGTTTGATTAAAGAAATTTCTTCGTCAAATCACCGAAGTTTCAAAAATTGCAAAACCACCAATAAAGAGATTCTGGGTGAAGTTAAAGTGGAAACGAAGGGTGGCGGGTGGGCCCTATCCCACTCTCCAATTCGTTAAATACGCCCCAGAGTTTCTATTAACAAATTAATTTGCGGAGGAAACAAAATATGAAAAAATTGTTCGATACATCTTTAAACACTTAATTAACAATTGCAAAACCCTCGTTTACGTTCCAAGAATTGGAGGGTAGGATAGGGCCCACCCACCGCCCTTCGTTTCCTCTTAAATCTAACCATGAAATCACTGTTTGATTAAAGAAATTTCTTCGTCAAATCACCGAAGTTTCAAAAATTGCAAAACCACCAATAAAGAGATTCTGGGTGAAGTTAAAGTGGAAACGAAGGGTGGCGGGTGGGCCCTATCCCACTCTCCAATTCGTTAAATACGCCCCAGAGTTTCTATTAACAAATTAATTTGCGGAGGAAACAAAATATGAAAAAATTGTTCGATACATCTTTAAACACTTAATTAACAATTGCAAAACCCTCGTTTACGTTCCAAGAATTGGAGGGTAGGATAAGGCCCACCCACCGCCCTTCGTTTCCTCTTAAATCTAACCATGAAATCACTGTTTGATTAAAGAAATTTCTTCGTCAAATCACCGAAGTTTCAAAAGTTGCAAAACCACCAATAAAGAGATTCTGGATTAAGTTAAAGTGGAAACGAAGGGTGGTGGGTGGGCCCTATCCCACCCTCCAGCTTCTTTAACACACCCCAGAGTTTCCATAAATAAAATCAATAAACCACAAAATCTACAATCTCTTGAGGGAAAAAGCAGGGTGCCAGCTGGTTCAATTATTTCTATAACTCGTGATGAATGAGTATTGAAGCGGAGGAATAAAAATATACAACATATTCCAGTTTCAGCGTTTTAAATAGGATATTGATTAAAACTGGCAACGCGGCGCTCTAAAAAAACGATTAGGCCTCGTTCACACGAGCGTTTTTAAAGCGATCAAATGCGCGTTTTTTATTCCCAACGTTGTCAGTAGAACCGATCGCATATTGGCTAATTTTATAATCATATAAAAATAATATAAATATAATAATATGAAAATCCGCATACGCGAAAATCGCTTAATTAAATACGACGGATTCTATGGTCAACGTTAGAAAAACCTCGTGCGAACGTGCTTAAATCGGCCAAACGATCCACACGACAATCGCACCACACGGAGCCGACCGAAAGGCCCACACGTGTGTGTGCGCGTTTGCTCCGCGGGGCGGCGCTCTACAATAATGTAATTGCGAAAATGGCGTCGCACTTTGTAAATTAAAGACGTCGAGCGCGGGCACAAAGGCTAAGAAATGACGAGGACGACGACGGCTCTGCCCCCGGCGGCCCCCGCACTCAGCGCGGGACGCCTCTGAGGAACACGTCGCCGCGCCACCGGATCAAACACGAGTGAGTAACCTTGGAAATTTGTAATTTGTTTATTTACATAATCGTTGCCCACTGTTGATGAAAGGGTGCACCCTTGAGGAGGTAAGTGGCGCACTTATATCATCTTCATTAACGCTGGCGCCGTTATTTGAATCGGTGATTACTTTAATTTCGATGGACCTGCTGGAGCTTAATCGTTTCGATAAACAATTGTTGCGAGGATGTGTCCAGCCAAGTTAGTAAATCGTCTTGAACACATAATTGTCACTGTTATTTTATTTAATGATTACTTATTATTTGATAGACCTGCTCAAGCATAATTATTGTGTACCATAGTTACATGTTTAACAAGGTGCGAGGATGAACCGTCTTGAGCACATAATTTTCACTGTTATTAACAGTTGCTATTACTTATTATTTGATAGACCAAGCATAATTGTTTTGATAAATAATTGTGTGTACCATAGTTACTTGTTTAACAAGGTGCGAGGATGTGAATCCAACCAAGTCAGTCAATCTGCTTTATTGCCGTGTTGAAGGCATAATTGTTTAGGATTAATTAACAATCATTTTCAATTCTATCAACATATCGTATTTAGCTGAGAAACAAAAAATCATTTTGTTGGTAATCTTGTAAAAACAAAAATTGACGTTTATAAAAAACATTATGGCGTCCGCTTTTGCCGGTGTGTGTGGTGTACTCATTTATAATTCAACCAATTTTACTTTACTTAGTGAAATTGGTTGAATTATAGCGAAAAATGTAGCAGCAAGACAGGTACGAAAACTAATTTCTTTATTTCGTCTGTAAAAAAAAAACTCTAACCTAACTTTATTTAAAGCAGTGTTTCTCAACGTGGGCGATCGACGTTGTTTTGGGAATCGCATTTGCAACGAAAAAAATTTAAATAAATATAAATCGTGGGGGTAAAATTCTACAAAAATTTTATTCAGTTCAGGAAACATCATTCCTTCAAGATAATTGATGTTTTTAAAAATCCAACAATTTTCTTGCGAGTTGCGAAATTTTTTTAAATTCTTAATTTTGAATTGTCAAATATGCAACGAAAAAAATTGAAATAATTATTAATCGTGCGGGTAAAATTATACAAAAATTTTATTCGGTTTAGGAAACATCATTCTTTCAAAATAAATTGGGTTTTTAAAAATCCAACAATTATCTTGCTGTTTGCGAATTATTTTAAATTCTAAATTTTGAATTGTCAAATCTGCAACGAAAAAAATTGAAATAAATATAAATCGTGCGGGTAAAATTCTACAAAAATTTTATTCAGTTAAGGAAACATCATGCTTTCAAAATAATTTTGGTTTTTAAAAATCCAACAATTTTCTTGCGAGTAGCGAATTTTTTTAAATTCTAAATTTTTAATTGTCAAATCCACAATTAATGTTTCATAATACTTTCTTACAATGAAATGAATTCTTTACATTTTAACAAATAATTCATCATAATCATCAAAACGTTCAATATCTTAGCAATTCTATAAAATCAAAAATTTCAGATTTTGACTTGAATATTTCTTAATACCTTTTTAACCCTTTCGGTACGGGTATATCTGGCAATATCCACCCGACGGATGTAAAAAATGTCCATCGATTTCTAGTGTTGGATTTTGCTCCGAAACTAAAAACATATCTGCAGCGTCAATGATGAGCGTTATTCGGATATAAAAACAAGTAAATTCATCACAACACTTATTGATGCTACCCGGCTGTCGCAGAAGTTACGTTAAAACGCTTATTGATGTAACCCGTCCTGAAAGGGTTGAACCATACTAAATCTTTAAATTTTATACACTCAAGAAACTTTAAACTTTATTTTAAGCTATTAAAATTAAGCGGACCCGACAAAAGGTTGAGAAACACTGATTTAAACCTTTTATTTTTTCATGCGATACGTAAACGATTTTTTCTACAGGCGCAACAATGGGGTGCGTAAGCAGCAAGGGCGACATAAACGATCTGCACCCGAACATATTCCAAGTGACCAACGTGGACGAGAGCTACCAGCTGATCAGCCCCGGGCAGATCGAGATCACCGACACCGAACTCGTCCTCCACCAGCGCGGCAAGCTGCCCACGAAGTGGCCGCTGAGGAGCCTCCGGAAGTACGGCTTCGACTCGGAGATATTCAGCTTCGAGTGCGGCCGGAGGTGCGCCACCGGGCCGGGCATATACGCGTTCCGCTGCCGGAAGGCCGAGCAGCTCTTCAACCTCCTCCAGCACAACATACAGGTGAGGAACCTGAGCGAGGACGTCATCGGCGGCGGCATGGGCGAGATGCCGGCCGTCCAGAGGCGGTCGCAGCCCCAGGAGTCCCACCTGAGCGCGTCGGTGAACTCGGTGAGGCCCACGCTGAGCCGGCCCGGCTCCATCACCAGCAACGGCCCGGTGAGCCCGATCTCGGTGTCGACGCCCCCCCTCGAGCACAACAACAACAAGCGGGCCAGCCTGGAGCACTCGTATCTGAACACGACGGTGATCGAGGAGAACGTGACGACGACGTACGTCAACCTGAACGCCAACGAGCCGCCGGAGAACAACTCGCATCTATACATGAACGTGAACACGGAAACCGTTGCCAAAGAAATAGATTTAAGTTTTGAGGAGGATCCGAAGCACAACTACGCGAATATAGGGAGTTCCGAGCTGGAGATGCCGACGGCGAACGTGTGCTTGGATTTGACGGCGTCGGCGGTCGCCAGCTTGCCGCAGACACCGACGAGTCTGCAGGTCGTCGAGCCAGAGGTCAACTACGTGGAGCTGGATCTGGAGCCGGGGAAACCGTCGGAGATCCCTCCCGATAGCCCGGGGAAAGTGAAGTGTTACGTTACCATAGACTTTAACAGGACGAACGCGCTCTCGCAGTCGGTGAACCCGCGCATGGAGCTCGAGGAGGGCAGCAGGAAGACGAGGCACAATTCCACGATAAACGAGGTGCGCCACAGCAGCTCGATCAGTGATTAAAGGGAAACCAAAAAAAGGAGAAAAAAACACGAACCTTGCTCATTATACCAAATAATATTCACTAGTCGGATTTACTTTCAACACACACACGCTCAAAGCTAACAGAATTCCAAAGAGAACAAACACGCAGTGAGTCGTACATCGAAATTTAAGGATAATACTAGTTATGACTTCATTGGCCTAAATCACTTCCTTTTCGAACGATTTTTTTTTATACATATTCGTATACATTTACGGGACAAACAACAATGAAATATTGACGTAACCTTAAAAACAACAATACTGACATAACCTATAAATAGAAAATGTTGTACCACTCGAAAACACGCATGCGTAAAATTTGCTATTCCAATGGCATGCAACCAGTTTTGTTTTATCCACTCATACAGACGCACGCCCTCTCTTAACCTCACCCTAACCTAAGCATAAGCACCTGTCATCATAATCCTCTGTGTGGATAAAGTGAAACTCGTTAAGGGCCGCTGGAATCGCAACATTCGCCCCTCCACGTTTGCGAGATCCAGACAAAAAAAAATAATAAGAGCCTTTTGTTCAATAGCAGCTTAAATCGAGTTTATCTTAAACTAACTAAAAATGATTTGGTAATACGGAAAGTGCGCATTCTCGAAAATGCTCAGTTGTCAGATTTACTTCTGTTTGACATATAATTTCACGTAATTATTTCATGCAAAATTTTATTACCCGGTTGAGGGGGGACTTTCTCCTAAACCTAACCTAAGCATAAGCACCAGTCGTTGCAAATTACATTGATCATGTTGAGATGAGGAATCCGGGAACGTCTTAAACATTAGGCCTGAAGTTGTTATGCAAGATTAACCGTTATTTTAAGGTTATAAACCGCCATTTTACGTTTAAGGCTGAACTTGTTCTGCAAGATTAACAATTATTTTAAGGTTGGAATAAAACACTTTAACAACGTGGTGTAAAAAAGTTTAAGGGCCGGTATTATAAAGGTCAGTTAAATTTAACTGAAGATTAAAATTTAAATGAAGTTTAGTTATATGCAAAATACATGTAGGGCAAATGTCAATTAAAATTTAATCGTCGGTTTAATTTAAATGACCTTTATTATACCGGCCCTAAGTGTTTTATTCCAATCTACAATCAAGATGTACCACGAAGTAAACGCCGCCAACGTTAAAGGTTATAAACCGCCATTTTACGTTTAAGGCTGAACTTGGTTTAAGCTAGAGATGGGTATCTCGTGAGTTTTTATTTACTCATCATTTTATCGCAGACAGACTTTTCAAGAGTCAAGAGCGGCGGCGGCTCGTTGATACTCGGCGAGGAGGCTACGGAAGAAAATTTGATCAAAATATTTCCTTCCTCGATACTGCACAGACGGTTTTAATCTAGTGTATATTTTTTTACCAACAGAGGGCAGCAATCGGATTTAAATAACTTTATGCAACCATTTACTGTTGTCAGTTTCATTGTTGTTTGTGAAAGGATATTTGTATTATATACTGATGCGCGTAACGTTTTGAGTTTCGTTTGATACGTTAAGTACATATGCCAAAGATATTTGATATTGAACTGTTATATACATATAAGACAAGTGACAAAAGAGATAGAGAGAGAGATATGTATTATTTTAGTAAGCGACGGAACGAGAGAGATTATTATTAAATATATAAGATGTATATTGTGCTATTCTAGTAGGAGATTATCAGATACAATATTTAATTTTTAATATAAATATTTTACAAGAAGACACTTTTGTTTGCCATTTTTTTCAGTGACAGCTCTCGGCGGGGTGACTCGTGGTACGGCCGAGGTAGCAATAGGTGACCGTATCTGTATTACTGCCTCCCGGTGACTCGTGGTACGGCCGAGGTAGCAGAGGTGGTAATACAGATCTCTGCAACAGACCCTACCTATCTGTATTGCCACGACTTGGTAGCAGAGGTGGTAATACAGATCTCTGCAACCGACTCTACCTATCTGTACGGCCGAGGTAGCAGAGGTGTAATACAGATCTCTGCAACTGACTCTACCTATCTGTACGGAGCAGAGGTGGTAATACAGATCTCTGCAACTGACTCTACCTATCTGTACGGAGCAGAGGTGGTAATACAGATCTCTGCAACTGACTACCTATCTGTACGGCTGAGGTAGCAGAGGTGGCGATACAGATCTCTGCAACCAACTCTACCTATCTGTACGGTTGAGGTAGCAGAGGTGTAATACAGATCTCTGCAACCGACACTACCTATCTGTATTATGACTCATGGTATAGCTGAGGTAGCAGAGGTGGTAAAATAAATCTCTGCAGTCGACTCTACCTATCTGCTACCTCAGCCGTACCATGAGTCACCCCGCTGACAGCCGTCACTGCTATTTTTCTAAACAGACGTTTCACCTTGAATTAAAGGTTATAAACGAGCGCCTGCTGTGGAAGATTATGGAAGAAAATTTACTTCCTGGCGAGTTATAAACGAGCGCCACCTTCCTGTTACGGAAGAAAATTTTAATCTTTCATTTTGTTTTTTGTAACGCCTTACCATTTCCTTTATATTTCAGCAAAATCACTCTCCTATTTAATTATCATTGGCTCTGTAATTCGCACGAGATACAGAGCCATCCCAAAATGTGACACCTGGAGGTGAATTTTTGCGCAGAGTGCGAGAGAACGCGATGACAAATATACGCGTGGCCGCATCGCCGATCGACCGTTACGTTATTTTCACTGAATAATTATGAGTTTACGGCGCCCCGCCCCCTCGCTTGAAATGTAAGATGTTCGCTTTCGCAACGTGACACCAGATTTTGGGATAGCTCTACCTACATTCCTCAATTGTTTTTTGCTTACAGGTGAATATCTCGTGAACAGTTGGAGATAATTGAAAAATTAATTCGCATTCAGATTCTACAATCTATCAAGATACAGATTTCGCAATAAAAACAATACATTGCTTCAATTTTTTTTTGCGTATATCTTCATATCTCGCGAATCGTTCAAGATAATTGAAAAATTCTTTTGCATTCGGATTCTACGAAATGTCGAGATACGGATTCCGCAATAAAAACAATATCTTGCTTCAATTGTTTTTTGCATATAGGTAAATATCTCGCGAACGGTCTGAGACGATTAAAAAATTCTTTTAAATTCGGATTCCACGATCTATCGAGATGCTGATTCCGCAATAAAAACAGTATCGTGCTTCAATTGTTTTTTGCATATAGGTAAATATCTCGCGAACGGTGGGAGGTAATTACAAAAATCTTTTAAATTCGAAGTCTACGATTTCTCGAGATGCGGATTCCGCAATAAAAACAGTACCGTGCTTCAATTGTTTTTCGCATATAGGTAAATATCTCGCGAACGGTGGGAGGTAGTTACAAAATTCTTTTAAATTCGAAGTCTACGATCTCTCGTGATGCTGATTCCGCAATAAAAACAGTATCGTGCTTCAATTGTTTTTTGCATATAGGTAAATATCTCGCGAACGGTGGGAGGTAATTAAAAAATTCTTTTAAATTTGAAGTCTACGATCTTTCAAGATGCTGATTCCGCAATAAAATCAGTATCGTGCTTCAATTGTTTTTTGCATATAGGTAAATATCTCGCGAACGGTGGGAGGTGATTACAAAATTCTTTTAAATTCGAAGTCTACTATCTCTCGTGATGCTGATTCCGCAATAAAAACAGTATCGTGCTTCAATTGTTTTTTGCATATAGGTAAATATCTCGCGAACGGTGGGAGGTAATTACAAAATTATTTTAAATTCGAAGTTTACGATCTCTCGAGATGCGGATTCCGCATTAAAAACAGTACCGTGCTTCAATTGTTTTTCGCATATAGGTAAATATCTCGCGAACGGTGGGAGGTAGCTACAAAATTCTTTTAAATTCGAAGTTTACGATCTCTCGAGATGCTGATTCCGCATTAAAAACGGTATCGTGGTTCAATTGTTTTTTGCATATAGGTAAATATCTCGCGAACGGTGGGAGGTAATTACAAAATTCTTTTAAATTCGAAGTCTACTATCTCTCGTGATGCTGATTCCGCAATAAAAACAGTATCGTGCTTCGATTGTTTTTTGCATATAGGTAAATATCTCGCGGACGGTGGGAGGTAATTACAAAATTCTTTTAAATTCGAAATCTACGATCTCTCGAGATGCGGATTTCAAAATAAAAACAATATATTGCTTCAATAGTTTTTTTGCATATAGGTGAATATCTCTGGAACAGTCGGAGATAATTGAAAAATTCTTTTGGATTCAAGAAAATATTTCTGAAAAAAATAATTTGAGCGGAATTTAAGGCCGTCCATATTGAATACTGGAAGCGTACAAACATATTTCGAAAATAAAATTTTGTTCTCAAATGTATTCTGAAAACTATTTTATCCAAGATACGCTGAAAATAATTGCAAACAAAACAGAGCAACTTTTAAATAACGGTAGGGTTCGAGAAAACGTCTAATTATGTCTTTAAAAAATGTCAAATGAAATATTTCTGAAAGATTCATTTGGGGAGTTAATTTTGTTTAAGAAAAAAGAAAACATTTCTGAAAAAAAAATTATTTGAAACTGTTTTTTTTCGAGTTAACATTGAATGTCGACTTTTTTAAATTAACGCTAACAGGCGTACAAAAATATAAACAAAAAGTTTTGTGCTAAAAATAATTTCAAAGATCATGAGAAAATGTCTAATTCTGAATTTTTGTGTGAATCAAATTATGAAGGGCAGCGATGTCATTTTTGGACCTGGGCGGCCGTGGCCGACAACCCAGGAACGACCCTGTCTTCCCAAAGGTAAATTTTGGAGGGTGTTGGGGCCAATCTTTCTCCTATATGACAATCTGTCCAATTTGTTTTTTTTTTTTTGATGAGAGGAGAAGGAATCTTTTATAGACACCCCTATAATGAGGTGGTGTTCGATTCCTCTCCCTGAGGGACGCAGAGTATACCAACTTAAACAAAAAAAAAACCGGCCGTGGCAGTTTTATGCAATAAAATAGAAGGTAAACACCAACACAATTCAAAAATGCTCCACTCCGCCATCTGTAGCCGCACCAGGAAATCTCTCCGACGGCGACGGTGGCGGTGTCAGAGCGATCGATTTCGCACCCCCCCTACACACACACATCCAAACAGACCGCAGCGGTGCATCACACGTACGTTCCAGCAGCCCCCGACGGGCCCCCTCGCCATGACATCACCGGTGTGAGGAGGCAGCGTCAGCGCCCAGGTGGGGGCCGCACCTTCTCCGGCACGCGTTGTGTAAAGGTCAAACCGAAATATTTCCTGCTGCGTTCTAATCGTCACACACACTGACGTCGCAAAAATGGTCAGCTGATGCGGAAAAACAACAACGTAAGAAATTTTTAAGAACAAAAAAAAACCAACAAACACAAAACGACACACGCGAAGTAAGATGCTCACGTCCGGCTGGCTCGTCTTTTCCCTATTGTCCGTCGTCGAGTTCAGGTGAGTTTTATTAGAAATTAGAAGTGGTTAGCCGTGGATCGTGCCAAAAAAAAATCGCATTACGAAATGAGAGCAGCACAAAAAAAAAATGGCAACGATTTTTGAGGTTGGGAATTTTCGTTACAGATTCCTGAACGAATATAGATATCTTTATATAAACCATATGGGTTAACTATTCGAATTGTAATAACTTTATTTTAGCACGTTTTCTATATAAATGATTTTTACACAAAATGTTATTTTTCTTTGTTTAAATATATAAAAAAAACGTGCTTGGAGGTGGAGATCAGCAATTTAATTAAGGTTATAAAATTAAATCCCAATATGCAAAATAAATTAATTATAAATTACATAATAATAACTTTATTTTTTACCACTTTTGCTGTATAAATTATCTATTTTACAATTATTTTTTTCGGTTAAACACCAAAAATACGTGTTTGGAAAAATATCAGCAATTTATTTGAGGTTATAAAATTATAATTCGCTATAAAACTAAATCCTAATATACATTGTGATCAAAAGGTCGAAAATAGTTGGCGGCACATTTTCTGAAAATAAAAAAATAGGGATAATACTTCAAGTAATTTATGTTGGCTGTCTGGAATTCTTCAATTTATTTTGACATTTTAACGTTACGTGTTTTAAAAATAGTTTTGTGCGTTTTTATCTGCTGATTTTACCTGTTTTAAACATTACCAGTTATTTCTGGAACCGATCTTCGCCATTAATAATACATTAAGGATCCATAGTCCAGCTGTTTTATTTAAATTTCAGAGTTTTCCATGCCAAAACTCCCATTCTTGGTGACGCCACTGAACTTCTGTTAGTTTAAACGTTGCACATGTTGAGAGCCACTGGAATCGCCAATTACGCTCCTGCGCGTTTGAGAGCGGCATCTACCGTGAAATCAGAAATAGTTGGCAGCCCTTAAAACATAATCTAGTTTTAAGGCCTACCAACTATTTTCTACTTTTTGATCTCACCGTGAGATCTAAAATGGTTGGCAGCCTTTAAAACATAACCTAGTTTTAAGGGCCACCAACTATTTTCGACTTTTTGGTCTCACCGTAAGATCAAAAATAGTTGGCAGCCCTTGAAACATAACCAACTATTTAGGGTAGCGCAGGCGCGAAATTGGCGATTCCAGTGGCTCCCAACATGTGCAACTTTTAAACTAACAGAAGTTCAGTGGCGTCACCAAGAATGGGAGTTTTGGCATGGAAAACTCTGAAATTTAAATAAAACAGCTGGGCTATGGATCCTTAATATATTATTAAAGGTGAAGATCGGTTCCAGAAAAAACTGGTAATGTTTAAAACAGGTAAAATCGGCAGATAAAAACACAAAATTATTTTTAAAACACGTAACCTTAAAATGTCAAAATAAATTGAAGAATTCCAGACAGCCAACATAAATTACTTGAAGTATTATCCCCATTTTCAGAAAATGTGCTGCCAACTATTTTCGACTTTTTTTTGATCTATCTGAAGGGTTTCCAGTTCGATTTTTGTCCGCGTTGCGAAGTATTGTTTAAGGCAATCATCACAAGTCAATGACTATAAATTAGTGCACATTTTAGACAGTAGATGTCGCCTTAATGTTTTTTTCTTTTCGAACGGTTACTTGGTTGATTTATAACTCAATAGTGGAATTACTTTTTCCTGTCAGTATCGTCATGTCAACTATTTTCAATGTTTAAATGGGGAATCCCTGAATCTGTGCCATGTACTGTTTACGGCAATCACCACAAGTTAATAATTATAGATTAGTGCATGTTTCAGACAGTAGATGTCGCCTTAAAGTTGTTTCTTATCTAATGGTTACTTGATTAATTTATAATTCCATAGTGAAATTACGTTTTCGTGGTTAGTATCAAGTAAGCCGTTGACGCGATCACCAAAATAGTATTCCGATACATATGATAACCACTGAATATTTTAATCCAGTTACATGTAGCAACCATCCTCGCAAAGAATTTAAATCTTGCCGTGAACGCAATTGTTTCGAGTTTTAGACGTGACGTGCAATTCTAATTGCAGCACATCCGAAGACGCCCTCGAGACGAAACCCTGGGACCTGCTGATCTTCAGCCAGCACTGGCCCATCACGATATGCACGCAGTGGGAGGAGACGGGTAAGAACAACAAGTGCACGCTGCCCCCGAAGGAGAACCTGTGGACGATCCACGGGATCTGGCCGACGCGCTTCGGCACCGAGGGCCCCTTCTTCTGCAACAAGACCTGGCACTTCAACCCCCGCGAGCTCGAGCCCATACTGCCCGACCTCGAGCTCTACTGGGTGAACGTCGAGGCCAACACCCCCCTGTACTCGCTGTGGCAGCACGAGTGGGAGAAGCACGGCACGTGCGCCGCCTCGATACCCGCCCTCGACGGCCAGCTCAAGTTCTTCCGGAAGGGCCTCGAGTGGACGCAGGAGTACAAGATGGCCGGCATACTCTCGAGGAGCCAGATCCAGCCGCAGCAGTCCGGCTACGCCGTCGCGAACTTCTACGACTCGATCAAGGAGACGCTGGGGAAGAAGCCGATCGTGGAGTGCGTCGTCGATAAGATCACCAAGGCCTCGATGGTGGCGGAAATTAGGTTGTGCTTCGACAAGAACCTCACCCTGATCGACTGTGATTACGCCAAGAAAAAGAAAGACATCCTCACCAACTGTGATCTGAAAAAGCCCGTCATGTACTTCGACAAGGTGCCCGTGCACCTGAGGGAGATGAACGAGCGCCTCGACCACCACTACCTGGGCAGGCTGCACCGCGTCTACAATCTGATACAGTACTTGATCTGGTTCACGATCTAGCGGTTTGTTTTCTTTTTTATCGTCGTCGTCGTCGGCCTAAACGAGACGAAAAATTAAAACGCAATCTAGGGAATGCAATAGTGACGCTTTACATTCTAGTCCTTTTTAAAATCTTTAAGAGTTCTATTGTGGGGAAATAAAGACACACACACCTGTCCAAAAATAAAGCGAGTTTGCTTTCCTTACAAACGAATCGTTCCTTTATTATTATTATTATTATTACGCAAGCTTAAAAAGTAAGTTTTTTTTTTGTTGTTTTTTTTTGTTTTTGTTGTGGGTAAGGCATCTTTTTGTACAAAATAAAATTATTTTAAATAGAAAAGGGAATCTGCGCGCGGGGGTTTACAGCTTCTTCACGATCAGCACGGCAGATGGGGCTAGACCTGACATGGAAAAAAATGTGTATTAGTAATCAAATAATTAATACTATTAATCCTGCACACAAAATTTATAAGAATTACACAAAAGTTTTAAAATAGAAATGTTTGTAACGCCATCTAGTGGATAATACACAATTTCTGGCCACAAATCTCTTGTGAATGACGGACGAAACTTTTGGCCTTGGTTCAAATTTTTGTAACACCATCTAGTGACATGTTCTGGCCACAAATCTCTTGAGAATGACAGACAGAACTTCTATTTATTTCATATGTATTAAACTCTTGGCTTTGGTTCAACTTAATTAACACTCACTGTGGCATATGAATTTCAATGGCTTAACGGTTGACGGAATACAATCATTTATGCAACAAGAGTTTCAATTCAAATTTTGTAATTTAGTTAACCGTTACAGTGCCAACACATTTTTTTTAGCTTTGACCACTTAATCAAACCGATGGTTGGTTATATATTATGTTCTGCAGAATTATGTTAACTCAGTCTTAGCACGGCAATTTTAAAGTGTCCACTAAAATTATATCTAGAATCTTGTCATTTAATAAAACACTAACACAGTGTATGGTTTCAAATTAATTTTACAATTTAACAATAAAATTAATTTGAAACCAAACACTGTGTTAGTGTTTTATTAAATGATGCCATGGAGTTTCAACAAGTAACAGCCTCATCGATCCAATATTTAGAATTTCGATATAAAGAAAAAACTTAAAATATATAAAAAAAGTTAAGTGTTTTCTTTATATCGAAATTGAAAATGTACCACGAAGTGAACGCCTCCAAGATTCAAGAATCAATATTTAGAATCTTGTCAGCGCCATCTAGCGGTTATTTCTTCGAGTAAGTACGTTTAGTGATTATTCATCGATATTTGACAGAAAAACGAAAAATATTTCTGAAGATACGCACCTAAAATATCCAAAGGCTTCTCGTAATCGTCCTCGTTGAAAACCTTCTTGGGAAAATTCGTCATCAGGGAGAAGGGCGCCGGCTGGTCCGACCTGTTCATCTCTATGTACAGCCTCACCGACGACAGCGGCTCCTTGGCCCCGAACGTCTGCATCAGCGTCTGCCCGTTGGTCAGCCTGACCTGTATCTTGACGTCGCTGTAGCTCTGCGCCGGCTTCGGTTGGACGACGGCGGCCGCCGCCTGCTGCACCGCCTTGACCGCCACCGGCGGCTCGACGCTCTCGACGTTGGAAGAGGGAAACTTCGCCCGCCTGGCGAGCTTGTCCTGCTCTATCTGATCCCGGACCCTCTGCCTGGCCATGCGCTCCTCCTCCTTCTCGCGCTTCCTCTGCTCCACGATCTTCTTGATCTCCAGGTCCTCCTGCTTCTTCTTCGCCTCCAGCATCTCCTTGCCGGAGCGTATTCGCTTCTTTTCCCGCTCGAGCGCCTCCAGCTTCTCCCTCTCCTCGCGCTCCATCCGCCGCTGCTTCAGCTTCGCCTCGATCTTCGCCAGCTGCTCCTTTTTCTCGTCCTCGGACAGGGCGCGTTTTTCTTCCGTCGATTCAGAAAAATTCTCATGGCCTACGAAAAAGAATCGATGAACAACACAAACAAAACAGAAAAAAAGAGTTCCAAAACTTCTACAACAATTGCCTTCAACAAAAATGTTCTCTGTAGTGAAATTCAACAACAAACAAAACAAAAAAAGAGTTCCAAAACTTCTACGATTGCCCTTAACAAAAATGTTCTCTGTAGTGAAATTCAACAACAAACAAAACAAAAAAAATAGTTCCAAAACTTCTACAACAATTGCCTTCAACAAAAATGTTCTCTGTAGTGAAGTTCAACAACAAACAAAACAAAACAAAAATAGTTCCAAAACTTATACAACAATTGCCTTCTACAAAAATGTTCTCTATAGTGAAATTCAACAACAAACAAAACAAAAAAGAGTTCCAAAACTTCTACAACAAAAAATGTCTGTAGTGAAATTCAACAACAAAAAAAAAACAAAAAAGAAGAGTTCCAAAACTTCTACAACAAAAATTTTCTCTTGTGTGAAATTCAACAATCATCAAAACAAAAAAAAGAGTTCCAAAACTTCTACAACAAAAAATGTCTGTAGTGAAATTCAACAAAAAACAAAAAGAAGAGTTCCAAAACTTCTACAACAAAAATTGTCTCTGTTGTGAAATTCAACAAATAAAACAAAAAAGAGTTCCATGACTTCTATAACAATTGGATTCAGCAAAAATTTTCTGTGCAGTGAAACAAACAAACACCACAAAATGACTCGATGACACCATTGTGTGGTGTTTGTTTCACTACAAAAAAAAAATTCATCCATCTGTTGAAGCCAATTGTTGTAGAAGTTTTGAAACTCTTTTTTTGTTTTGTTTGTTTATTTCACTACAGAGAAAATGTTTGTTGAAGTCAATTGTTGTAGAAGTTTTGGAACTTCATTTTGTTTGTTTGTTTCACTACTAAGAAAATTTCTGGTGAAGTCAATTGTTATGGAAGTCATGGAACTCTTGTTTTGTTTTGTTTGTTTCACTACTGAGAAAATTTCTGTTGAAGGCAATTGTTTTAAAAGTTTTGGAACTCCATTTTCTTTGTTTCACTACTGAGAAAATTTCTGTTGAAGTCAATTGTTATAGAACTCATGGAACTCTTGTTTTGTTTTGTTTGTTTCACTACAGAAAAAAATTCTGTTGAAGGCAATTGTTTTAAAAGTTTTGGAACTCCATTTTGTTTGTTTGTTTCACTACTAAGAAAATTTCTGTTGAAGTCAATTGTTATAGAAGTCATGGAACTCTTGTTTTGATTTGTTTGTTTCACTACAGAAAAAAATTCTGTTGAAGTCAATTGTTGTAAAAGTTTTGGAACTCCATTTTGTTTGTTTGTTTCACTACTGAGAAAATTTCTGTTGAAGTCAATTGTTATAGAAGTCATGGAACTCTTGTTTTGTTTTGTTTGTTTCACTACAGAAAAAATTTCTGTTGAAGGCAATTGTTTTAAAAGTTTTGGAACTCCATTTTGTTTGTCTCTCTCTTAATCATCTCTAGCAAAATTTATGAACCCCCCACTAACAAATTTTGAATCCTTAATTTTTGATTGTCGATCTTGTATATATTTTTTGTTTTGTCTGTAACAAGTTGGTTGCTAACCGCTCTTTGCTGCGTGGAATTCGACTTCCGTCTGGTTCTTGAAGAGCTTGCCGCAGTCGTCGCACTTGATGGACCTGGCGGTCTGGGGCTCCTGCGAGCCGGTCGCCGGGCTCGCCAGGTCCTCGTTTGTCTGTGAATCGTCGCCGACGGGCTGCTCCGGGCCGCCGGCCGTCTCCTGCTGCCTCTCGGGCTGCGGCGTGCTCGCCGCCTCCTCCTCCTCCCCCTCGTGCGACAGCAGCCACTCGGTCACCACTTGTATGTCGTCGGAGTTCGACTTCGTCACGGCTAATTCCCTAAACAATCATCATTTTCAAATCAACTATGGTTTACTACTTAAAGAGATTTACTGATTTAAAATTTGACTTCGTCACGGCTTATTCCCTAAATAATCATAATTTTTAAATTAACAATGTTTTACCACTTAAGGAGATTTACTGCTTTGAAATTTGACTTCGTCACGGCTAATTCCCTAAATAATCATAATTTTCAAATCAAGTATGTTTTACCACTTAAGATTTATTGCTTTGAAGTTTGACTTTGTCACGGCTAATTCCCTAAACAATCGTAAATCAAATCAATTCGGTTTTAGATTTACTGTTTTGAAAATTTCCAACAACTGCGAGAGATTAAACTTAGTGCCTTAGTGATTCAATCACCACTAAACATTATTTAGCCAAAAGTGTGACTTAAGTTAAGGAAATAAGGAACCTTTGTATTTGAATTTATTAGTATCATTCAAAGTCCTTACAAAAATAAAAATTTAAATACAATTAATTTCTATCACTCTTGAATTTGGTGGTATTCATCTTGGATGATCATTGTGTTATTTTGTAATCGTTTCACGGTGCACAGATTAAGTAAGATAATATTAATGGATATCCTGATCAAAGACCGTTTGAGGTTAGGATTTACGTTGCGATTGGGACGGGGCACGAGGGGGTTACTTACGCCCTGTTCCGGGGGAATCCCATCTCGACGAGGACTTCTATGAGGCTGGACATGTTCGGGGGCTGAAACCGTGCGAGGACCGTGTTTATTTTGCGGTGAAGCCCGGTTTCGATTTTGACAAGCCGACTGATGTCATTCCCTCGCGTCGAAGTTTTACGCAACGACACGTTCGATTCGGTGACCTAAACTATTTTTAAGTTGGTGGTAATAATTGTAGAAGAAAAGTATCGATTTAATAGCAAACTTTATTCTCTTGGAGGGTAAGCTCAGTTACACACATAAAAAATGGAGGTTTATCAGTCGTTTGGGTTCTAAATCTATCTTATTTTTAGACTGATGTCATTCCGTTACGTCGAAGTTTTTCGGGACTGCGTTCGGTTCGGTGACGTAAACTATTTCATATTCAAGTTGGTGGTGATTGGGAAAGAATAAAAGCGTCGATTTAATATTAAACTTTATTTCCTTAAGTGATAAGCTCAGTTACACACACATATACATGCAGGTTACAGGTCTACCATCTAAATCTGTATTATTTTTGGAAAATATAACGAGATCAAAAAGTCGCGAATAGTTGGTAATTCGAAATCGAAGTTCAGTGACGTCACTTAGAATAGGAATTTAGGCGTGTAACACCCTGAAATTTAGATAATGAATTTTACATGTTTTATTAATAGTGATCAGCGGCGGCTCGTGGATTTCCGTAGGGAGGATTAAGCAAAGATATCGCTCGTGCTGCTCTTATTGAGGAAGCAAATATTTCGTTGCTGTTATGACCAAATTTTCTTCCGTTGCCCCACCGCCATCAACGAGCCGCTACTGATAGTTCTGAAAGTGACTGCTAATCTTTAAAATGTCAAAATTGGCAGATAAGAACACACATTAAAAAAGTCATACACTTATTGAAATATACAACGCTTATGCATTAGTGAAGGCGAGGGAAAAGGCGGATAGGTGTGTGCGCTTCTTTGGCGTTTGCTTCGATTGCGAGCAACGACGAATAATAACGTTCGCGTCTATGCTACAGGCCAGCTGATCGTTAAAAAATCGTCAATCGCCGTTGAATCGGTAAGTGCGCACTGAATTCCTGTTTGGCGTTTGCTCCGACTCCGAGCAACGACGAATAAAAATGTTCGCGTGTAAGAATCAATAAGTGCGCACTAATTTCCTGCTTGGCGTTTGCTCCGATTCCGAGCAACGACGAATAAAACGTTCGCGTCTAAGAATCAAGAAGTGCGCACTCATTTCCGCCTTGGCGTTTGCTCCGACTGCGAGCAACGACGAATAAAAACGTTGCGCACTCATTTCCTGGCGCATACAAAATCGGCTTCACTTTATGTTCAGAAGGCTTCATATACACCAATACATAATTTGAAAAAACCACAGAATTAACAAAATATACACTGCGCCAGCGGCGGCTCGTGGATGTTCGGCGGTGAGGCAACGGAAGAAAATTTGACCGAAAAAGCAACGGAATATTTGCCTCCTCTATTAGAGTAAGTAGTGCAGCACGCATTTTTGCATCCACGAGTCGCCGCTGGTGCAGTGTATATTTTGTTGATTCTGACATCTTGTGGTGTGTCTTCAACGAACCGCCGCTGCACTGCACACTGCAAAAATGTCATCTTCTCCCGTCAGCAATGTGCAATAACGTTAAAAATGCCAATTTTCTCGAGTCAGAAGGGTTCATTACTTAATGGCTAGAATGTCCGTTTTCTTCTGTTAGAAATGTCAAATTTATAACGTCGAAAATATCATTTTCTTCCTTTCCACAAAAATTCAATTTTTAACGTCGAAAATGTAACAGTGTCGTTTTCTTAATGTCAAAAATTATATTTTTTCACTCCTGGAAATGTCAATTTCTTGGCGCGAAAAATATCATTTTTATATCAGTTATTATACTTAACCTGACTCCTCCATGAATGTAATATTCTTAATGGAAATAAACAAATTCTAAATTCGAAAAAAAAAAAAATTCTATGTTCTCCACGTAACTGCAAAAATTTCATTTTTTTCCCGTCAGAAATGTTCATTACGTAACGTCAAAAATGTCATTTCTTTTGGCAAGTGGCAAATTCTTAACGTCAAATAATTCTACTGTAAGATATGTAATTATTTTACTGCTGCACATTAAATTTTTTTACTGCCAAAAAAAAACATTTTACTGATTAAATTCTTCAACTACCAAAAAGGGCAGCAATCAACTGTTGAAAGTATTATTTTTGCAGCAAAATTACCATGCGCGATTACCTACATTTTCTTGCTCTTAAAAATGTCAAAAATTTATTTTACTGCTGAACATTAAATTTTTCTACTGCCAAAAAAAAACATTTTACTGATTAAATTCTTCAACTACCAAAAAGGGCAGCAATCAACTGTTGGAAGTATTATTTTTGCAGCAAAATTACCATGCGCGATTTCCTACATTTTTTTGCTCTTAAAAATGTCAAAAATTTATTTTACTGCTGAACATTAAATTTTTCTACTGCCAAAAAAAAACATTTTACTGATTAAATTCTACAACTGCCAAAAAGGGCAGCAACCTATTACTTTTACAGCAAAATTACCATGCGCGATTACCTACATTTTCTTGCTCTTAAAAATGTCAAAAATGTCATGTTCACCTGCCAAAAAAAAAAACGTTAATTTCTCAAAGTCAAAATTCAATTTTCTACTGCCAAAAAAGGGCCTGCATCGTCATCTTTTTTGACTACATTTTTCTAGTCCGTAACGTCAAAATTTTTCCACCGCCAAAAATTCAAAGTGTCAATTTCCCAATGTCAAAACTTTTGATTTCCAAAAATACAATTTTTCTACTGTTAAAAGTGCGAGAGTAAAACATTTAAATATCTGATAGTAAAAAATTGACATTTCGGGCAGTAGAAAATTGAGATTTAAAAATGTTTTTTTTGTGTTTTATCTGCCGATTTTACTCATTTTAAACATTGGCAGTTATTGTCAGAACTGATTATTATTATTATTAGTGATACGTTTAAGATCCATTATTTGGCTGTTTAATGCCAACATCTCGATTATTAGTGACGCCACTGAACTTCGTAGGTTACCGCAGGATGTTTCAAGCGCTGCCAACTATTTAAATTGAAGAGTTGAAACTTTCAGGGTAGGTTCGGGGTACAATTGGCCTTGCTCCGTAATTTTTTCAAAATTTTTGAAACACCCGTTACCCTTCCGTAATTTTTTAATTCGACATTTTCGACATATTTCAGCAGGGGTGTGGAAGGGAAAAAGTTGAATTGAATTCAAATGTCAGATTTTTCAATAACTATTGAAACTAAATCAAAAACATGTACAAAATTTTTACATAAAGTGCATACTTTTTGAAATACCGATTTTCCCCAATTTTCAACTGCCTAAAATGATTTAAAAATAAATTTTATTTTTTTTTACCCTCTTCTGTACTGCCGACGGAGATGACCTTTTTAGGCAATGTGGCAGCTATGACGGGGCACGGATTGAGCCAATTTGATCGTCCCAATGATCTTTCCTGTGGTCGTTAGGGCCTTCTTTCGAAACATTTAGAAATTAGAAGAAACAAATTCGCACAGCCTTCCCTGTATATTCTGGACAATTTAAACCTACTCCATCCTCTTCACAAAAGACCCCTCTACAACATTTATTCTTTGAATATTTTCGATTTTTCTAATCGTTTGCGAGTTATGAATTTTTTTATGTTTCAAGGCACAAATTTTTTCATTTTTCATCGGAAATTTGAGTGAAAATCGCATGACAGTGACAGTGACAGCGGCAGTGACAGTGACGGTGACAGTGACAGTGACAGTGACAGTGACAGTGACAGTGACAGTGACAGTGACAGTGACAGTGACAGTGACAGTGACAGTGGCAGTGGCAGTGGCAGTGGCAGTGGCAGTGGCAGTGGCAGTGGCAGTGGCAGTGGCAGTGGCAGTGGCAGTGGCAGCTGCAGCTGCAGCTGCAGCGGCAGCGGCAGCGGCAGCGGCAGCGGCAGCGGCAGGGACAGTGACAGTGACAGTGACAGTGACAGCGACAGCGACAGCGACAGCGACAGCGACAGCGACAGCGACAGCGACAGCGACAGCGACAGCGACAGCGACAGCGACAGCGACAGCGACAGCGACAGCGACAGCGACAGCGACAGCGACAGCGACAGCGACAGCGACAGCGACAGCGACAGCGACAGCGACAGCGACAGCGACAGCGACAGCGACAGCGACAGCGACAGCGACAGCGACAGCGACAGCGACAGCGACAGCGACAGCGACAGCGACAGCGACAGCGACAGCGACAGCGACAGCGACAGCGACAGCGACAGCGACAGCGACAGCGACAGCGACAGCGACAGCGACAGCGACAGCGACAGCGACAGCGACAGCGACAGCGACAGCGACAGCGACAGCGACAGCGACAGCGACAGCGACAGCGACAGCGACAGCGACAGCGACAGCGACAGCGACAGCGACAGCGACAGCGACAGCGACAGCGACAGCGACAGCGACAGCGACAGCGACAGCGACAGCGACAGCGACAGCGACAGCGACAGCGACAGCGACAGGGACAGTGACAGTGACAGTGACAGTGACAGTGACAGTCTTAATAACATGAACTACCATCGATCTACGAAAACACCGATTACGCAATACTTTTTAAATTCGAGTTGCGTTTTGGCACGTCTTGACGTTTCGAATGTTCGACTCGAACTGCACCAGCACGATCACGTACGAGCTGATCATGTTGAGGAAAGTGAAGAGCATGTTGTAGTTGACGTAGAAAAATCCGGCGGCCGTAAATGTCGGACATCTGGCGGTCGCTTGTTGCGTTAGAACGAAGAGTTTTTCTCGCAATTGTCTGCATCCGCCGGTGACCGTTTGGAGACACTTGTAAGACAGGCTCACCGTCGTCTCGGCCTCTTTCGTGACGCGTTCGCAATTCCTGGTTATCAGTATTCCTTGCATCTGAAATGAGGTGAAAAGAAAAGTGCAATTTTCAAGCTTATCGTGATAAATCTTGATTGTAAACACTTTCAACTTTATAATAAAACACTTTTAACTTTGTTTTGTATAACTATAAGTTATACAAAACAAAGTTAAAAGTGTTTTATTATAATATTTAAAATGTATAACGAAGTAGAAGCCTCCAGCATAAACAATACTTTCAACTTTATTATACCAATATACAGGACGGCAAATGTAAGTTGGCCAGACGCGCAGAGGGCAAGCGAAAGCTCTCTCTCTCTCTCTCTCTCTACAGCCGGCCGAGTACAGTCTTTCATTCTTCGCGTGCGCTTTACAACTCTATCGGGCGCTCTCCTCCGCATAATTAATGCACTGTCACTTTTGAAAATGAATGTACGAGGCGCGCGAACTCTTCACGAAATCTATCGAGAGCGCCCTTCGAAGGTTCCGCCCACAATTTTGCCACTGCGCAACGGCAAGTTACGTTTGCCGTCCTGTACGGGGTGTTGAATTGCAATGCGTGCCATAGGGATTTACATGTAAAATTTGAAATGTGTTAATACTGGCTCCCCTAATTATTTGACAGCATCGGCCTTCTTGCATTATTTTTAAAGATTTTAAGCTGAATTATTTGGTACCGTACTCAATAGTTTCTGCAGAGTATTTACTGAGATATTTGCAAAAAACTTTACAATCATTTTGAATTAAAAATAAAGGTTTGCCATGAAATCATAATGGCCGATATTTCATTTTGTTCTAAAAAGTGACGGTAGATGTCACATTACGATTCACAACCGGCCGTGTATTATACACAAGAAAAAGTATTTATAAGTTAATGGTTTTACTCAGGTACAGCGGCGGCTCGTGGATGTTCGGCGGTGAGGCAACGGAAGAACATTTGATCGAAAAAGCAACAGGATATTTGCTTCCTTTATAAGAGTAAGTAGTGCGAGCGGAATCTTTGTCTTTGCCTCCCCTACGAAAATCCACGAGCCGCCGCTGCTCAGGTACTATTTAAGAAATGTAGGTGAGAAGGGAGAAGAGAAGGAAAATACCCAGCGAAGGTACTATTCAATGAGTATTAAAAATAATGTAAGTAGACCGATATTATAAAATAATTAAGGGAGCCACACATTTCAAATTTAGAAAGTAAAGTAGTAATTATTAATTGAATAGCTGGATATTGCCTTCTCCGGAAATTCACGTACAGTTCTTAAATAGTACCTGAGGAAAACCATTTCATTATAAATACTTTTTCTTATGTAGAATACACGGGCCAATTGTAAATCGTAATGTGACATCTACCGTCACTTTTTAGAACAAAATAAAATATCGGCCATTACGATTTCATGGCAAACCTTGTTTGTTTTTGATTCAAAATAATTGTAAAGTTTTTTGCAATTATCTCGATAAATACTCTTCGGCAAAAACTATTGAGTACGGTACCAAATGATTGTTTGTTTTTGATTCAAAATAATTGTAAAGGTTTTTGTAATTACCTCGATAAATACCTGCAGAAACTATTGAGTAAGGTACCAAATCATTTAGCGTAAAAAGCTTGAAAAATAATGTACAAAGATCGATACTGTCAAATAAATAGGGAAGCCAATATTAACACTTTTCAAATTTTTCATGTAGCGTTATAACATAGTTTAATTTTTTCTTCCATTTGAAAATTAACCGCAAGAAAATTGTTAATAGGCGTATGAAACGCAACACATTTTTTTTTACTTTCTCCGTTACGAAGTACGAGAAAGTATTGTGATCGTGATTTTTTTTCAAAAATTTTTTTTACGGAAATATCCGTTTTGGGGTCCCTAGATGCCATTTCAACAATTTCTGGAAAAAAAAATTTGTGTCTGTGTGTGTGTGTGTGTGTGTGTGTCTGTCTGTCTGTGCGCGCTGTATCTCAAAAACTAATAGACCAATTGATATGAAACTTTGAACATAAGTTTTATTTGATAATCCGAAGAACTGAAAAGCTTTTGGTAAAATTTCGTACACCGGAAGTGGGTGTTTACCTTAACTGTTTTTTGTTTTTTGCCAATATTTTCTTAAATATGAAAAATATCACAAAAACATTTAAACAAATATTGAAGACAATAAAGAAATGCGATTATTTTGTTTGAAAACATTTTTCATAAAATCATTGTTATTCGAGAAAAAAATTTATTATTATTTTTTTCATTTTTGGTATACAATTATGAAACGCTAATAGTTACAGCAAATGTATGTTAATAATAATTGTAGAGAATGCCAAAATGAACAATTTATGAAGAATAAGTTTTTTTCGAAATCTCTTTAGTTTTTGAGTAAACTGAGTTTTTGAATTTGAAGTACATTTTTCCATCTTTCATAATTTTGACGTTTTAAACGTCAGTTTTATCCGAGTCTACGAAACGTTCGATGCACACTTAAAATATGATTTAAATTGAAAATAAACCATGGAAGCGTAAATATAAATGTTACCATCAAGTCGGAGAAAGTAACATGATGGCCACATCACCATTTTTTTGTATAGATATTATTTCTTTTTAAATTTACCGTGATGTAAATGTACCAGAAACATTGGAACAACACCTTCTTCCAGTCGTGGTCCTTGAATAGGAACATGTTGATCAGTCCCAGGACACCGATAAAGTTCTGCATCAGCGTCAGCAGAACATTCCAACCGAACAATTCGTTAAAATCTTCCACCAAATCGCAAATAGTGTCTTGCACCTTGATCACCACGTTGATCCGTTTCACCTGCAGCGTTTCAAAACTTCTCTTCCTCAAGAATCCGTTGACGACCTGCAACCGGACCAGCACTCCACTCAGCAACCTTCTCTGAAACAAGACTATGAAGCAGGTGAAGTAGAGCTGTATCCGGATGTTTATGTAATAGGCGTGGTTCGACGGAACTCCGCCAGACGCGATACGCTCGTAGACTTCGTAAAAGCTGACGAGGATGACGGGCAGCGGGATCAAAGCCATCCGGACGTTGGTGTGTATCAGCCGGGGCACCTTCAACCCAATCCTCAACAGCTGCTCGTCGATGAAGTTAAACTTTTCAAAGACGGATTGAAATTGTGGAAATTTAAACACGTTAATCTCGAACGTCGCTGATAAGTTGGCCAAAGCCGTCACCACCGGTGGAACGTTGTAGAGAATCAATTCCGCTGCGTTTACATCCCGCAGTTTAATGAAACGATTCACGTGTACACCTGTGAGCAAAATGATCACACAAGCTATGACGGTGTAGGTGTAGAACGGGATCTTAGCGAAGGATTTCGTTTCGGTTTTGTAGCGCGGAAAGATGCCGAAAATCGTCCCCAATTTCAACATCGCTCCAATGGAATCGGCCAGCGTCATCCTCTCGAGGTGATCGATTTGTTATGATTGCAAGCACCGGAACGACGGAAAAACAAGTGCTTTTTAAACAGACGTTAATGCGAGGAATTATTTATTAACCATTAGTTGCTGATGATTTTCCAACGAAAATCTTTACCCTCATAACATGACCGTCGCTGAATCCGTTTGGTTAGTTATTAACAGCAGCGGCTCTGCAGTGAGGCAACAGAAAAAGCAACGGAATATTTGCTTCCTCTATTAGAGTAAGTAGTGCAGCACGAGCGGCATCTTTGTCTTTGCCTCACCTACGGATATCCACGAGCCGCCGTTATTAACCATTAGTTGCTGTTGTTTTACGGGGTTTATCCGTCCGAAAGTAACGTAACAAAATATGTCCCTCGCTGAATCCGTTTGGGTGGTTTTAAAATTCGGCGGTTTCCTGGGATTCAACCCTTTTTACAACCGCAAGAAGAAGGTGTTCCGCAGACACCAAATCTACGCCTACGCCATGTTCGTCTTCTTTTCCTCGTATCTATTCTACACGCTTTTCCTAAAGTTCTACGAGGAATACCTGGAGGACAACACCGAAGACATCGTCCTGTACGCCATGCCCGGTTTGATAACCGGTCTGGCGAATCTATCGGCGTTTTACCAGATGAATTTGAGCGATCGGCGGCGGTTCGAAAGGTTCTTCAAGAAATTCGACGAGATCGATGCGTCGTTTAGGATGTTAACCGGAAATGAGCCGGATGCCGTGAAACACACGACCGCTGCTTTCGTCTCGATAACGTTAGGATTCGCCGTTGTTAGCGTTTATGATATTTCTTGGGCGGTGATGTACGACGACGATTTGGGGTACTTTCGTTACTTCGTCTTCGATCGGATAAATTTATACCTGACGTTCGTTGTGGTGTTGCTGCAGAGATCCCTGCTTAGGGGAGTCGAGCTGCGTTACGCGTTCCTCAATGATACTTTGAAGGTGCGTATAAGTTTAACTATAGAAATTAGTGATGGACAAGATCGAGTATCTCAAAGATCGATCAATCGGTGATCGATCAGTTGATGTATCGAGCCGCTCGATCTTTTGCTCGATCTGCTCGAGCGGCGTTGATCGATCAAAAGATCGAGCGGCTCGATCATTTGTAAAGATCGAGTACTCCAGATATCCATTGGATTGCTGGGACTGATGTATGTAATCTCTCGGTGTACTATAAAATGGCACTTTCCGAAATGTTGGTCAACAGCGTTTGGAATGCCTATATAACGGTAAGATAACTCCAATTGTAAATTAAAAATAAACACAGAAAAAGATTAATTCATGGTAGGAATAGAATTATTACAGAATTCGTTTGTGGCCGTTGATAGTTATTTAACCAACAAGTGTGTTAATGATAGCGATTAATGATCGAGAAATGGACACAAAGACTAAATATAACCAGGGACCCGCACGGCTATTTTTCGTGTACTCGATCTTTTTTGATCGATCTTGCCCATCACTAATAGAAATACATTGCTTCAGTTTTTATTTAAAAAGTTTTCAAAAAATGCCGAAAGCAAAACCTAAAGGTTTGCCTCCATAAAACGTCTCGTCTTATAAAGTGCTATATTATGGACTTGTTACATAAATAGCTACAATTGGCTCTAATCCATTTTGCTAACTAGAATAGAAGCCTTTGTAATAAAAATGTCAGATTCGTACTGGATATACAGCTTTGAAAATATACGAATTTTGTTGAAGACGCCAAATCTTTAACAGCGAAAAAATCTTGAAAGGGTTTAAATCGCTCCAATTTTTTTGCCCCCGGGTAAAATCTGCTGTTACTACAGTACTTGCAAACCAAATTTGGTTTGAGTGTATTGTCCCCTTCCCAGTAAAAAATGGTGATGTGGCCATCATGTTACTTTCTCCGACTTGATGGTATCATTTATATTTACGCTTTGATGCGTAATCATATTTTAAATGTACATCGAGCGGATGACACTGACGTTTAAAACGTCAAAATTATGAAAGATGGCAAAATTACACTTCAAATTCAAAAACTCGGTTTACTCAAAAACTAAAGGGATTTCGAAAAAAGCTTATTCTTTATAAGTTGTTCATTTTAGCATTCTCTGCAATTATTATTAACAAAAATTTGCTGTAACTGTTATCGTTTAATAATTATAAACCAAAAATTAAAAAAAAATTTTTTTTTTTTTCTCGAATAAAAATGATTTTATGAAAAATGTTTTCAAGCAAAAGATGTTCATTTCTTTGTTGCCTTCGATGTTTGTTTAAATGTTTTTGTGATATTTTTCATATTTAAGAAAATATTGGCAAAAAACAAAAAACAGTTAAGGTAAACGCCCACTTCCGCTGTACGAAATTTTACCAAAAGCTTTTCAGTTCTTCAGATTATCAAATAAGACGTATGTTCAAAGTTTCATATCAATTGCTCTATTAGTTTTTAAGATACAGCGCGCACAGACAGACAGACACACACACACAGACACACACACACACACACACACACACACACACACACACACACACACACACACACACAGACACAAATTTTTTTTTCCAGAAATTGTTGAAATGGCATCTAGGGACCCCAAAACGGATTTTTCCGTAAAAAAAATTTTTGAAAAAAAAATCACGATCACAATACTTTCTCGTACTTCGTAACGGAGAAAGTAAAAACAGGGCCGAAAATTTAAAAAAATGCAATTTCCAATGGTCGGCTTTGGCTGCCATTGAATTTTTAAAATTATCTCAAACGATGAAACGAAATTAAATTAAATTAATCAGCACTTTAATCTCGAGTCGAAAGTTTTTTTTTAATTTACTCATCAGGAAGAAAGTTATACCATTTTGCGCAAACATTTGTAATTACAAAAATTAAAAAAAAAAAAAATTCCTAAAATTGGTTTTGAACTCTGTGCAGAATATTAAAAATATTTTAAATGCGCAGCAACAATTTCTCCGAATCAAAGGTTTTTTAAATTTTTCAATTTGCTCAATCGGGAAAAAAATTATACCATTTTACGCAAAAGTTTGTTAATCATAAAAATGCCAAACGGTGAGGATTTTCATTTTCTAAAATTGAATTGTGAACTCTCCAAATATGAATAAATGCTTGTGCGGAATATAAGGTCTATTTAAAATGGCGAAGCTACAATTTCTCAGTCAAAGTTTTTTTTTTTAATTTTTCAATTTGCTCAATCAAGAAGAAAGTTATACCATTTTGCGCAAACATTTGTAATCGCAGAAATTAAAGAAAAAAATCATTTCCTAAAATGGGTATTGAACTCTAAATTTGAATTTCGTCTGTGCAGAATATTAAAAATATTTTAAATATTTAGACTTTTATTTATTTGTTTTTATTGAAATTTCTTCAACTTTCGTTTATATTACCGTATTTATTTAATATTTAGTATGTTTTATTGCAATGTAAGAGTAACATTGGATTCTCTACTCAACGAATAAGTCCGTCGACATCATTTAAATTCACGTCAGGCCAAGTTTTTTTTTTTGGTTTTATATTAGTTTTAAGTTAATTATTAAGTCGTACATTGTTTTCTGTTATGTTTTTATTATATTTTTTATTTATTTAATTTCATACAGCAATCTCTATTATTTACATAATACATATGTAATAAAGTTGTAAAAAGGTGAATCCGTCAAATAAATTAAATTAAATTAAATTAAATGGCTCCGCAACAAATTTCAAAAACATTCGTTGAAGTAGCATGGAGTAACCCTGTAGTTCTTTTGGTAGCAACAATTTGTTACGTGCTTCACTCATTCCTTGCATTCTGCACAAACTTTCCGCTAATATTAATTTCCATCTTGCCTTCGACAACCCGAATTTGTTGCCTGTTGTATTCCATCATAGATACTTCAAGATATTTTTTGACGTCAATTCAGTGGCGGCTCGTGGAACATGTTGATGGTAGAGCCACACTTATACAATATCCCCCACCCTTCTTTTTTGAAGAAAGAAATTACGATTTATCTTCCCAGACCAAAGTAACTGGCGAAAAAGTGTTAAAAATTCTTGCTGAGCTTAAAACTACGGGTAGTGCCATGGCTTCTTGGCTCTATATAACGAGCCCCCTGCGTCCATTTAATATGCGTTTTCAGTCACTTGTGCAATTTTCTTCTTCAAATTTTTCGATTTTTCGAGGTTCATATTGGATTTTTTTGTATTCTAACCAAATGATCTTCATTGGCACTGGCATTCATTTAATACGCGTTTTCAACCACTGGCGGATCCAAATATACAGGGTGGTTCAGATTTTTTTTTGGAAAATTTAACAGTGTATCAAACTCATCAAAAGAGAAAAAACGTGCCTGTAAACGTGTATCTTTAAATGCTCCCCTAGGAAGATATCGCATGGTAAAGTTTTAAAACGAAAAATTCAATTTTTCGCATCTTATTAAATAATATAAACATTGTTAAATCGTTTATGATTGAGAAAGCTATCCATTACAAGGTCGAATCATTTTCTCCACTGCTGACGTCCAATCAAATGATAGCAATTTCATTGCCCAACAGGTGACGTCCAATCAAATGATAGCTGTTTTATTCCCCAACAGGTTTCAACCAATGACATGATGACGATTTTATTTTCTCATGCCCCACTCATGATATCTACAAGTGCGACGCGGCGGTACATTATAAACACCGGTCTTTGCAGGGCCTTCAATCTACGATAAAAAATCTTTTCAAAAATTCAATTAATTATTTTTGTCATCAGAAGTCATACAAAGTGTAAATATTTTGTTTTTCAAAGCAATATTTAATACATGATTAATTAATTTCTCACGTGAAACATAATTATATAATTTGATTATAGTTTTGTAGTGAAGCAGTGAAACAAAACCAAGTGTTTTAATTAATCAAATAATATTTAATGTGTTAATTATTATTGAAAATATGAATATTAAAATTTGTACCGTTTTTTTTTTGGCCCACTGTGTATTTTTCGTTATTATTATTATTAAGGTAACTGAGTTTGGAAGGAAGGATTTGACGGTAATCTTCAAATCTAAACGAGAACCGAAAATGTACACTTTCCTGAAGATTCACAACGATCTTGGAGATTTGGTGGACATGTTCAACAAGTTATACGGATGGACCATTCTCCTCACCGTAATCCAGATATCTATTGGATTGCTGGGACTGATTAATCTCTCGGTGTACTATAAAATGGCACTTTCCGAAATGTTGGTCAACAGCGTTTGGAATGCCTATATAACGGTAAGATAATTTGTAAATTAAAAATAAACACAGAAAAAGATGAATTCATGGTAGAAATAGAATTCGTTTGTGGCCGTTAATAGTTATTTAACCAACAAGTGTGTTAATGATAGCGATTAATGAGCGAGAAATGAGGACAAAGACTAAATATAACCAGG
The DNA here is from genome assembly GCA_910593695.2 of Ocypus olens. Classification (NCBI taxonomy): domain Eukaryota; kingdom Metazoa; phylum Arthropoda; class Insecta; order Coleoptera; family Staphylinidae; genus Ocypus; species Ocypus olens. The sequence goes on along the minus strand of OU343055.1, from coordinate 1,754,775 downwards.
AAACCGCACGGCTATTTTTCGTGTTAAAAAAAGTAAAAAAAAGTGACCGCCCAGACGGGACTCGAACCCGAGTCATTTTTTTAATGAAAAATCGAGGGTCATTAATAAACGATTTTTGATACATTTGGGTACATTAAAGTTAGCCATTAACCAACGAGCAACGGAAATATATTTAAAAGATTATTTTTCAGGCTCAGGGAATTATCATAACCAGCAAATGCGAGCACGTGATAAGAGAGGGACGCAAGACTATTTCGGTGGCGTACAAGGCCATCTTTCGAAATTCTCACGACTATCTGGTGTGCGAAAAACTGCTCGTTTTGGCGAAGCAGGCCGTGACGCGGCTGCCCAAGTTCACGGCGGCGGGGTTCTTCAGGGCCGATTACACGACCCTTTTCCTCCTCGTCAACATGCTCACGTCTTACGTCATCGTGATTTTTCAATTCGGAAACGGCCGAGAAGATCTGAGATGAATGTAACGATTTTAAAATGCATAAATGCACAATTTCAATAATGTTGGTAGAAATAAAAAAAAAATAGTGATGTGGCAAAAAAAAAATTTTTTCTTCGAATAACAACGATTTTTGGAAAAATATTTTCATACAAAAGATGTTCATTTATTTATTGTCTTCAATATTTGTTTAAATGTTTTTGTGATATTTTTCATATTGAAGAAGATATTGGAAAAAAACAAAAAAACGGTTAAGGTAAACACCCACTTCCGGTGTAGGAAATTTTACCAAATGCTTTTCAGTTCTTCGGATTATCAAATAAGACGTATGTTCAAAGTTTCATACCAATTGCTCTATTAGTTTTTGAGATACAGCGCGCACAGACAAAATTTTTTTTTCCAGAAATTGTTGAAATGGCATCTAGGGACCCCAAAACGGATATTTCCGTAAAACAAAATTTTGAAAAAAAAATCACGATCACAATACTTTCTCGTACTTCGTAACGGAGATAGTAAAAACAATTTGTTGTTAGTAGCACATGAAATCAAAAGTGAATGCATTGAAATTAATTTGAGCAAAAGAATAAAGGGCTTAAATAATTTGTAAAAAATGGTAAATAAGACTTTACCTTTATTTTATTATCTTTGATATTTTTAACTCACAAATTTATCTATTGCATGATTCAATATTCGTCGTGGCACTAGCCGGGAAAGTATTTGTTTCTGCTAATGATTTGTTAATTGTAGTCTCTTAGACACTTTTAAATTGTAGAAGACGAAAAATATCGTATTTCCATTTTACTTTACCATTCGACAAAAAAAAAACCGTAAGAATTTTTTATTTAAGAACCGATTGTGGAGTTCATTTAAATAGAGAAGAACCCCTGCGCACGGACGAAATTATTGCAATTGGACACGTACCATTGATGATTTCCCAATTTTAACGCTTTGGCTTTAAAATGAACAGGAAAGCAAATTTCTGAATATAAAGAATTTTTTTACATCAAATTCCCCATCCTGCGTACTGCAACTGCACACCCTGTATAGTTCCTAATATGTATTGCCACGGTTTAGTTAGTTATCGTAGTTATCTTTAGATTAATTTTAATTTGAGGTATTTATGTTATACTTTAGATTTATTTTGTACTTTCCCTGTAACTAGGCTTCTAATCTGTTGGGAAATAAATGATTATTATTATTATTATTATCACTTTCCTACAACCACTAAACATCGAACCCAGGACGTGCTTTAGCAAATTATACATATCTAAATTATTACGCATCGATTCGACCATTCAAGACCTAAAAGCTGTTTACAATTTGACTAACCCAGATTACCCCAACGATAACAAACCCATTAAATCCCCATTTCCACCCAATATACAAAACATGGCGGCATCGACAGCGGCGGACGACATAATTCCGATTTTGAAATGGGGCCACCTCTGGGGCCTTCTGCCGCACTACGATTCGAAGAGGCGGCGTTTCCTCCGGAGGAGAGTTTACACCGTGCTCGTCGTGGCGTCGTTCGTCGGTTACAGCGTTTACGGGAAGATCGGAAGATTTTTGGATTTCGGAATCGCCTTCCATCTCAGCGAAATCCCCTCCGTCATCAACACGTGCTCCTCTGCGTATCTGTCGGTGGGATTGCTGACGTGGAATTTTCGAAAATTCCAGGCGACGTTCAATTGCTTCAATCGGGTGGACGCGGTGCTGACCGATGTTTTTGGGAAGAAGGTGCGAAAAGTCAAGAATGTTATTTTGCATCTTATAATTATACACATTGCGGGTAAGGTATTATAATTATAAAAAAATACATTACTCAAGCTATTATAGTTAAGGGGGTAAGTGCCTCGCGCCAGAGTTGGACCAGAATGGTCTAATAGAAAATGATAATCGCCACAATCTTGTTCCCAAAATTTTACCGAGTACTTAAATTTGTTTGTGCAAGCCTCCGGGGTGGATGCAATATGTTTCATGCAGTTGGCGTTCATTACAGCGGCGAAAAAAACTCGTGAGCAAGTTTAATACTATACTTTTTCGCATTATATTAATTAATTACCTAAAAGATTTTTGTGTTTATATTAAATTATAACGAAGAATTTTTCTCATATTTGCAAATTGAGGCATTCCGCTGACAAAATTAGGATGTTTGTGAATTCATGTTTTCAATGGTAACCGTAGTAACAAAACAAATATGGTGCTACTACTTAAAAGCGGCACTCACATGTACGCGCAGTCCCACACGATTGGACTAGCCCTTTCCAATCCCGGGCGAAGGAACGGACGTGTAAATGCAAAAACATCGCACAATATAAAAACGCACACTTTTTGTCGCCGCCCGTCTTGCACGGGATTAGATGCTTGAAATTTTTTAGTCTGCTTAAAATTCTACGCGCCACTCCATTCGCGACGGATATAACACAATTTTAGCATCACATACTAGAATTTGTCCTGTACGGCCTGTGTAAGTAACGCACATTCAATAACCCGCGAAAGAGTGTATATGTGAACGTACCTAAAACACTAATCTGTTCAGCACTCCACTGGAGAAATTTTGACGTTTATGAATGCGTGTTTATACAAACAAATGGCAACCATAACAACTAAACTGTTGGGCAATGGAACTGCTATCATTTCATTGGCTGAAATCTGTTGGGCAAAATGCTATCATTTGATTGGACGTCACCTGTGGAGAAAATGATTCGGCCGAGTAATGGACAACTTTCTCAATCAAAAATGATTCAGCAACGCTTATATTATTTAATAGGATGCGAAAAAATATAATGTCTTAATATTTGATATGAACTTCAGAATTATGAATATGCTGATCATCAAAAATGCATCGATTTTCGACGCGTTGCTTACCCCATTAATTGATCGCAATCATCATTTTAATAAATGATATTTAAAAAAAATATAATTTTTTTAGTTGTTGGAATATCAGGATATGATATGTACAACCTCGACGTTTTATCCTCGATTTACCTGATGAGCAGCGTCTGCCAGTACTATTTCATGTTCGGCATCGTTCTCTTTCAAGTGACGATCCTATCGGCGATCGATCAGAGGTTTCGATTGCTGAACGAAATCCTCGATGAACTGTCGTCGGGCAAGTCGTTGGAAGACGCGAGGAAAATTGATCTCATTTTCAAATTGCAAATCTCGCTCTTCTGTTTGGTGCAGAACTTCAACGATCTCTTCGGGACGCACGTGCTCCTTACGAACCTGCAGATCATCACCAGGCAGCTGGGCGTGATCGAAACGTACCTTTTCGATCCGTACGAGCTGCAGAGCGCCGTGCTAGCGGTCGCCTGGAATTTTTACATCGTTGTAAGTATACCGAGTCCACCCTCCCCCCCAGCCCTTCTTACTTTTGCTCAAAAATTGCATTTAAAATGATTTCCTAGAAAAACCACTGGTTCGATTCAGGGTTTCTATACATCACTGGAATGATCTCATTAAGACGCTTCAGAAAATGTACTTTCGCAAGAACAAATGTCAGCCCGTGATGCGTCAGCAAAGAAAACTCGAAAATGGAAAAAATCGAAAAATTCAACTTTTTTAATAATCATCATAGGCCCTTATGTAATACGTTTTTATTCATTAGAAGAACGAGCTAAATCAATTGGCGTTGGAAAATTTCATCCAGAAAAAATTGCAAAAAAGTTAGCAAGTCACCATGGAATTTTTTTAAAAGTTGATTTTTTCAAACTTTGAACGGCTGTAGCAGCCGAACGAAGAATCCAATTTAACCGCGGATTCCAAATCTGTGTTCCTCGTGTGTCAATTAGTCGGGTTTGATTAAAATTGGCGATTTTTAATTTTTGACAAAAACCCGAAATTTCATCCAATGGTCCCCCCTTCTTACTTTTTAACAAAAATTGCTTTAAATATGATTTCCTGAAGAAACCAGTGGTTGGATCCGGGGTTTCTTGACGTCACTCGAAAGACCGCTTCAAGGCGCTTCAGAAAATGTACTTTCGCAGGAACAAATGTCAATTTTAAGGCCGTGACACGTCAACAAAAAAACTCGAAAATGGAAAAAATCGAAAAAATCAACTTTCTTAATAATCATCGTAGACCTTTATGTAATACCATTTTTTTCATCAGAAGAACGAAACAAAACGATTGGCGTTAAAAAATTTCATTCAGAGAAAATTGCAAAAAAGTTAGCAAGTCACCATGAACTTTATGGAAAATTTTGAGAAAAGTCGATTTTTTCAAAGTTTGAACGGCTGTAGCGGCCGAACGAAGAATCCAATTTAACCGCGGATTTCAAATCTGTGTTCCTCGTGTGTCAATTAGTCGGATTTGATTAAAATTGGCAATTTTTTATTTTTGACAAAAACCCGAAATTCTATCCAAGGGTCCCCCCTTCTTACTTTTTAACAAAAATTGCATTCAAATTGATTTCCTGAAAAAACCATTGGTTGGATCCGGGGTTTCTTGACGTCATTCGAAAGATCGCTTCAAGACGCTTCAGAAAATGTAGTTTCGCAGAAACAAAGGTCAATTTGAAGCCCGTAACACGTCATCAAAAAAATTCGAAAATGGGAAAAATCGAAAAAATCAACTTTCTTAATAATCATCGTAGACCTTTATGTAATACCATTTTCTTCATCAGAAGCACGAAATAAATCAATTGGCGTTAAAAAATTCAATCCAGAAAAAAATGCAAAAAAGTTAGTAAGTCACCATGAACTTTATGGAGAAATTTTGAATAAAGTCGATTTTTTCAAACTTTGTACGGCTGTTGCGGCCGAACGAAGAATCCAATTTGAACGCGGATTGCAAATCTGTGTTCCTCGTGTGTCAATTAGTACACATTTGATTAAAATTGGCGATTTTTATTTTTTGACAAAAACCCGAAATTCTATCCAAGGGTCCCCCCTTCTTACTTTTTAAGAAAAATTGCATTAAAAATGATTTCCTGAAGAAACCACTGGTTGGATCCGGGGTTTCTTGACGTCACTCGAAAGATCGCTTCAAGACGCTTCAGAAAATGTAGTTTCGCAGAAACAAATGTCAATTTTAAGGCCGTAACACGTCAGCAAAAAAAATCGAAAATGGAAAAAATCGAAAAAATCAACTTTCTTAAAAATCATCGTAGACCTTTATGTAATACCTTTTTTTTCATCAGAAGAACGAGATAAAACGGTTGGCGTTAAAAAATTTCATCCAGAAAAAATTGCAAAAAAGTTAGCAAGTCACCATGAACTTTATGAAGAAATTTTGAAAAAAGTCGATTTTTTCAAACTTTCAACGGCTGTAGCGGCCGAACGAATAATCCAATTTAACCGCGGATTGCAAATCTGTGTTCCTCGTGTCTCAATTAGTCGGATTTGATTAAAATCGGCGATTTTTAATTTTTGACAAAAACCCGAAATTCTATCCAAGGGTCCCCCCTTCTTACTTTTTAAGAAAAATTGCATTAAAAATGATTTCCTGAAGAAACCACTGGTTGGATCCGGGGTTTCTTGACGTCACTTCAAAGATCGCTTCAAGACGCTTCAGAAAATGTACTTTCGCAGGAACAAATGTCAATTTTAAGGCCGTGGCACGTCAGCAAAGAAAACTCGAAAATGGAAAAAATCGAAAAAATCAACTTTCTTAAAAATCATCGTAGACCTTTATGTAATACCTTTTTTTTCATCAGAAGAACGAGATAAAACGATTGGCGTTAAAAAATTTCATCCAGAGAAAATTGCAAAAAATTTAGCAAGTCACCATGAACTTTATAGAGAAATTTTGAAAAAAATCGATTTTTTCAAACTTTGAACGGCTGTAGCGGCCGAACGAAGAATCCAATTTGAACGCGGATTGCAAATCTGTGTTCCTCGTGTGTCAATTAGTCGGATTTGATTAAAATTAGCGATTTTTAATTTTTGACAAAAACCCGAAATTCTATCCAAGGGTCCCCCCTTCTTACTTTTTAATAAAAATTGCATTAAAAATGATTTCCTGAAGAAACCACTGGTTGGATCCGGGGTTTCTTGACGTCATTCGAAAGATCGCTTAAAGACGCTTCAGAAAATGTACTTTCGCAGGAACAAATGTCAATTTTAAGGCCGTGGCACGTCAGCAAAGAAAACTCGAAAATGGAAAAAATCGAAAAAATCAACTTTTTTAATAAATATCGTAGACCTTTATGTTATACTTTTTTTTTCATCAGAAGAACGAGATAAAACAATTGGCGTTAAAAAATTTCATCCAGTGAAAATTGCAAAAAAGTTAGCAAGTCACCGGAGAAATTTTGAAAAAGTCGATTTTTTTAAACTTTGAACGGCTGTAGCGGCCGAACGAAGAATCCAATTTAACCGCGGATTTCAAATCTGTGTTCGTCGTGTGTCAATTAGTCGGATTTGATTAAAATTGGCGATTTTTAATTTTTGACAAAAACCCGAAATTCTATCCAAGGGTCCCCCCTTCTTACTTTTTAACAAAAATTGCATTAAAACTGATTTCCTGGAGAAACCACTGGTTGGATCCGGGGTTTCTTGACGTCACTCGAAAGATCGCTTCAAGACGCTTCAGAAAATGTACTTTCGCAGGAACAAATGTAAATTTTAAGCGCGTGACACGTCAGCAAAGAAAAATCGAAAATGGAAAAAATCGAAAAAATCAACTTTCTTAAAAATCATCGTAGACCTTTTTGTTATACCTCTTTTTTCATCAGAAGAACGAGCTGAATCGATTGGCGTTAAAAAGTTTCAGCTATCTTAAATAGCAAAAAAGAAACGAAATTGAAAATGGTAAATGTTGTGTGATAAAATTGAAATGTGTGCTTGACAATTATTCTGCACTTGTTATATTTCTAAAATAATCACCGCAACGTGACACAAATGAAAATCACATCTAAATCATTGATTTTACTGCAAACACAAGCAGCACACGAACATCAATTATTATGTCGAATGGCACTGCAAACATGACAGGTAGAATAAAAGACTTAATTCACCGCCAGTAACGATCATAAAAGCACTTCAACTCAATCGAGAAACCGCAATTTAAACAAAAATAGTAAAAAAAAAACTGGTAACAACGAAGATGTGCAATTAATTCACACAATTGCTAAAAGTGTCTAATCTTACATTAATGTGGTTAACCTAAAATAGTAACCGTAACCGTCTTTATCGTATGATATGATCTCAAGGTTAACCTGATCTAATCCAACTTGAAACTGCTTTCTACATCTCTACCAACTGATTCAGCAAAGATTAATCGAATTTAAGCTAAAAGCAAAAACTTTGTTTGCTTGAAAGGACAATCGGAGCAATATATTCTAAGCTAACTGAATGTAACTTAACATAGCATATCGTAACTTAACAGAACCTAACGTAACGTAACGCAACATAACTTAAGCGAAGGTAACGTAACGTAACGTAACTTAACGTAACGTAACTTAACCTAACGTAACGTAACCTAACGTAACGTAACTTAACGTAACGTAACGTAACGCAACATAACGTAACATAACGCAACATAACGTAACATAACGTAACGTAACATAACATAACGTAACGTAACGTAACATAACTTAACTTAAGGTAACGTAACTTAACGCAACGTAACATAACGTAATGAAAATGAGGCTAATAGAAAGAATGTCTCCACTGATAAAAGTAGTAACTTTCATGGGCATCATTCCGAAATACGACATCCAAAAAAACAAATTCCACCGTCGACTCTTCTACACCCTACCAATCCAAGCCGCGATGCTGGCCCTCCTGCTGTACTCGATCCAAGGCACAGTCGCCGAAGACTCCAAATCAACGGGACTGATCCTCCTCTACGGATTACCTCCGGCTGTTCTAACACTCGCCAACCTGGCGGCCATCACGAAACTCAACCTCAACTGCCGCAAGCTCCAGACGCTCTTCGACAAAACCAACGTCGCCGATCACATGCTGAAAACGCTCTTCGACAAAACGGAGTCCGGAAGGAGGCATTACACTGCCGCCTACTTCCTCTTTCTGACCGTGATCATGGCCGCCGTGATCACCTACGATGCCGTCAGCTTCAAAAACGCCGGGATGAGCATGTCCACCTTTTCCTATTACATCAGCGGTTACCTGCAGTTGTACTACATGTTCGCGATTGTTTTACTAGAGTGGGTGCTTTTGAAGGCCTTACTCAACAGATTCCTTCAGCTCAACGAGATTATCGAGGACAGCGAGTTGGGAGGGAAAGTTTTTAGGAAGAACGGAATCGGCGGTGATAAACTCGATGGAATCCTCAAGCTGCATAACGTGATTTGTGACGCAATGGACATCTGCAATTCCCTGTTTGGATGGCACGTGCTTTTAACGCTGGTCTTCATCATCTTGTCGTTGTTGGGGGTTATCAACAACTACCTTTTTCTGACGTACAAGTGGCATGAAACTTTACTGTACGTCCCTTGGAACTTCTATATTTCCGTAAGTTCTCCAAAATAATAATTAATGAGAATGATTGTGTCGTTGATTTATATACTTTTAAAATTACTTATGGGTGGTTATCAGTGACGGTTCGCGGGTTTTTTTCTGGTACGGCCGAGGAACAAGAGGTGGCAATACAGATAGGTAGGGTCGGCTGCAGAGATCTGTATTACCACCTCTAGTTCCTCGGCCGTAACAGAAAAATGAAAATGAAAAATGATTTTTTTAATCAGAAAAATGTACGAACAGGTTGAATATTCATATATTCGGGCTATATTCTAACTCAGAAAAATACGATTTAAAAAAATGTTAATTGAAGAATTTAATTAAATCAGTCGATACTTCCAAATGAGTGTTTATTTTGTTCGCACTACTGAGTTTAGGTAAATTACACCCAGGAAAAGTAGGTCGTTTCTAATAATAAAAAAATACACCACGACCCCAATCAACATATTTTCCACACACCGAAATGAAAAATATCACAACCGTGTAATTCGTTTTTAATCAAAGCTGCAATGAACGTGGACGCGATTGTCGTGTGGGTGGGACGGCTGGGCCTCCTGCCCAGGTACGACCCGAAAACCGAAAGATTCTGGAACTCGAAAATTCTATCCGTCGCCGTCACGACGTTCCTAATCCTCATGTTCGTGTACTCCTGCTGGGGAAAGGAACGGCTCGGATTGTTCAGGGAGAGCGACACCATCATCCTCAAATATCTACCAACGATAGGACAGCTGCTCACCAATCTGATAACAATAATTGCCTCGGCCACGTGGAACTTGAGGAGGATGCGGATTTTTCACGAGTACCTAATCAGTTTCGATTACGTCGCGAGGGAAGAGTACGGGATGAGGGTGCCGAAAATCAAGCGCGTGTACCTGCAATTCTTCCTCACCCACATCTACCTCATCTTGATCTTCGGGTACGACGTGTTCGCCTCGTACAAGGACCGAAGCCTTTGGGACTACAAGTACTACCTCAACGATATTTTGCAGTACTACCTGATCTATCTGGTGGTCTTCTACCAGTACTGCGCTCTGAAGAACATCCGATTGAGGTTTTGGGCGCTCAACAGGATCATCTCGCGGTTGGATCTTAAATGCGTGGAGGTTTACGGTGTTGGGATCAGAAGAATGGATAGGGTCGTATTGTTGCACGATCGCGTCGCCGATCTGGGCGATTTGTTCAACGCGATGTTCGGTGTGCACATGCTCTTAACGATGCTCCAGATCATCATCAAGTTCGTTTCGATGATACATTCGATTTTAGAAGCTAAAAACGAACTGGAGAATATTGCGATCATTATTGTTTGGAACGTGTATATTATCGTAAGTAACTTATTTAAGAAAATAAGAAATTATTCATAGTATGAGCTTTGTCGATACATCGAACACATTAAAAAAACTGTAGGAGGGTCCACCCTCCTTACTTTTGCTCAAAAATTGCATTTGAAATGGTTTCGATTCAGACTTTCCATACGTTACTGGAAAGATCCCTTCAATACGCTTCAGAAAATGTACCGGCCTAACCGCAACTGTCAATTTTAAGCCCGTGACGCGTTCGCAAAAAAACTCGAAAATTGAAAAAATCAACTTTTTTAATAATCATGGTAGGCCATTGGAGTTTATTTCAAGAAAAGGTAATTGGCCACACCATCATCTTCTGAAAACTGATTGAGGTTGGCGGCACTTATGGTTTGATAATGATCATTGTTTGATCGAAACTGCAGTCACTATAAATAAACAGTGTGATATTAACTAAGTAAAAGTGTGTTGTATTTAATCTTCTGAAGATATGACGACGGTAAATTATCGGCAAAATTTTATTTTTTTTCGCCCCAAATAATTTTTTTTTCGCGCCAAATTTTCCCGCATTTTTTTCGCGCCAAATGATGTTTTTTTACCCCAAACTTTCCCGCTAAATTTAAATATTGACAACACTATTAAAATAAGCTTCTAGTCATTACTTACCTGCCTCGATTTTCATCATCCTTCCACAGTATCAGCACTATTTTGTTAAATCACTGATGGGAATTTCGGGATCGGGTGGTGAGAGGATAATTATACAATAATGACAACGCAGACAGTTGATTTGACAAACGTGATTTATTGATGAAATAAACAAATCAACAAACATTACTCTCGATATACATTTAGCAAAGTAGATTAATCCGGCAAACTGGCGTGTATAAAAAAAATTAAAGCATTATTATTATCGTTTCAGGCTCAAGGTGTGGTCGTGGCAACAAAATGCGAACAAGTGACGAACGAAGGAAGAAAAACCGTGACCATGGCGTACAAAGCACTCCACAGGTATTCGAACAATCAGCATCTTCAAGAGAAGCTCTTCATTTTGGCACAACAGGCGACCGCCAGATGTCCAGTCTTCACGGCGGCCGGATTCTTTAATGTTGACTTTTCGATGCTCTTCACTTTTGTCAATCTCATTACCACTTACGTTATTGTCATCATACAATTCTCATCTAATTAAACAAGTGTCTACAATCTGTGTAATGTAAAGAACACAAAATAATGTTTGAAATAAATATACGCAGAGTTAAAAATGTGTTTTTTTTCGCCCTTTCGTTTACTAGAGTTTTTAAAACGTAACTGTCAAACCGGAAGTGACATCCGGAAATTTTTTATGGGAACGTGTTACACGCGATCAGATACATAAAACCTCAAAAGGAAATTTCGCCCTTATGTCGTTTACTAGAGTTTCTGAGACATTTGTTTACAAATGATTTGTAACAGGAGACTAGGAACGAAAAGAGGTATTTTACTCGTCAAAAATCGATCGAAAATTTACAGTTCAGAATGTGTACCCTAAAATAATTTCGACAAATTTTCACGATTTGTATCAGGAGTATAGGAACGAAAAGAGGTATTTTATTCGTCAAAAATCGATCGAAAATTTACGGTTCAGAATGTGTACCCTAAAATAATTTCGACAAATTTTCACGATTTGTATCAGGAGTATAGGAACGAAAAGAGGTATTTTACTCGTCAGAAATCGATCGAAAATTTACGGTTCAGAATGTGTACCCTAAAATAATTTCAACAAATTTTCATGATTTGTATCAGGAGTATAGGAACGAAAAGAGGTATTTTACTCGACAAAAATCGATCGAAAATTTACGGTTCAGAATGTGTACCCTAAAATAATTTCAACAAATTTTCACGATTTGTATCAGGAGTATAGGAACGAAAAGAGGTATTTTATTCGTCAAAAATCGATCGAAAATTTACGGTTCAGAATGTGTACCCTAAAATAATTTCGACAAATTTTCACGATTTGTATCAGGAGTATAGGAACGAAAAGAGGTATTTTACTCGTCAAAAATCGATCGAAAATTTACGGTTCAGAATGTGTACCCTAAAATAATTTCGACAAAATTCACGATTTGTATCAGGAGTATAGGAACGAAAAGAGGTATTTTACTCGACAAAAATCGATCGAAAATTTACGGTTCAGAATGTGTACCCTAAAATAATTTCGACAAATTTTCACGATTTGTATCAGGAGTATAGGAACGAAAAGAGGTATTTTACTCGACAAAAATCGATCGAAAATTTACAGTTCAGAATGTGTACCCTAAAATTTACGGTTCAGAATGTGTACCCTAAAATAATTTCAACAAATTTTCATGATTTGTATCAGGAGTATTGGAACGAAAAGAGGTATTTTATTCGTCAAAAATCGATCGAAAATTTACGGTTCAGAATGTGTACCCTAAAATAATTTCGACAAATTTTCACGATTTGTATCAGGAGTATAGGAACGAAAAGAGGTATTTTATTCGTCAGAAATCGATCGAAAATTTACGGTTCAGAATGTGTACCCTAAAATAATTTCGACAAAATTCACGATTTGTATCAGGAGTATAGGAACGAAAAGAGGTATTTTACTCGACAAAAATCGATCGAAAATTTACGGTTCAGAATGTGTACCCTAAAATAATTTCGACAAATTTTCATGATTTGTATCAGGAGTATAGGAACGAAAAGAGGTATTTTACTCGACAAAAATCGATCGAAAATTTACGGTTCAGAATGTGTACCCTAAAATAATTTCGACAAATTTTCATGATTTGTATCAGGAGTATAGGAACGAAAAGAGGTATTTTACTCGACAAAAATCGATCGAAAATTTACGGTTCAGAATGTGTACCCTAAAATAATTTCGACAAATTTTCATGATTTGTATCAGGAGTATAGGAACGAAAAGAGGTATTTTACTCGACAAAAATCGATCGAAAATTTACGGTTCAGAATGTGTACCCTAAAATAATTTCGACAAAATTCACGATTTGTATCAGGAGTATAGGAACGAAAAGAGGTATTTTACTCGACAAAAATCGATCGAAAATTTACGGTTCAGAATGTGTACCCTAAAATAATTTCGACAAATTTTCATGATTTGTATCAGGAGTATAGGAACGAAAAGAGGTATTTTACTCGACAAAAATCGATCGAAAATTTACAGTTCAGAATGTGTACCCTAAAATAATTTCGAAAAATTTTCATGATTTGTATCAGGAGTATAGGAACGAAAAGGGGTATTTTACTCGACAAAAATCGATCGAAAATTTACAGTTCAGAATGTGTACCCTAAAATAATTTCGACAAATTTTCATGATTTGTATCAGGAGTATAGGAACGAAAAGAGGTATTTTACTCGACAAAAATCGATCGAAAATTTACGGTTCAGAATGTGTACCCTAAAATAATTTCGACAAATTTTCACGATTTGTATCAGGAGTATAGGAACGAAAAGAGGTATTTTACTCGACAAAAATCGATCGAAAATTTACAGTTCAGAATGTGTACCCTAAAATTTACAGTTCAGAATGTGTACCCTAAAATTTACGGTTCAGAATGTGTACCCTAAAATAATTTCGACAAATTTTCATGATTTGTATCAGGAGTATAGGAACGAAAAGAGGTATTTTACTCGACAAAAATCGATCGAAAATTTACAGTTCAGAATGTGTACCCTAAAATTTACGGTTCAGAATGTGTACCCTAAAATTTACGGTTCAGAATGTGTACCCTAAAATAATTTCGACAAATTTTCATGATTTGTATCAGGAGTATAGGAACGAAAAGAGGTATTTTACTCGACAAAAATCGATCGAAAATTTACAGTTCAGAATGTGTACCCTAAAATTTACAGTTCAGAATGTGTACCCTAAAATTTACGGTTCAGAATGTGTACCCTAAAATAATTTCGACAAATTTTCATGATTTGTATCAGGAGTATAGGAACGAAAAGAGGTATTTTACTCGACAAAAATCGATCGAAAATTTACGGTTCAGAATGTGTACCCTAAAATAATTTCGACAAATTTTCACGATTTGTATCAGGAGTATAGGAACGAAAAGAGGTATTTTACTCGACAAAAATCGATCGAAAATTTACAGTTCAGAATGTGTACCCTAAAATTTACGGTTCAGAATGTGTACCCTAAAATAATTTCAACAAATTTTCATGATTTGTATCAGGAGTATTGGAACGAAAAGAGGTATTTTATTCGTCAAAAATCGATCGAAAATTTACGGTTCAGAATGTGTACCCTAAAATAATTTCGACAAATTTTCACGATTTGTATCAGGAGTATAGGAACGAAAAGAGGTATTTTATTCGTCAGAAATCGATCGAAAATTTACGGTTCAGAATGTGTACCCTAAAATAATTTCAACAAATTTTCATGATTTGTATCAGGAGTATAGGAACGAAAAGAGGTATTTTACTCGACAAAAATCGATCGAAAATTTACGGTTCAGAATGTGTACCCTAAAATAATTTCGACAAAATTCACGATTTGTATCAGGAGTATAGGAACGAAAAGAGGTATTTTACTCGACAAAAATCGATCGAAAATTTACGGTTCAGAATGTGTACCCTAAAATAATTTCGACAAATTTTCATGATTTGTATCAGGAGTATAGGAACGAAAAGAGGTATTTTACTCGACAAAAATCGATCGAAAATTTACAGTTCAGAATGTGTACCCTAAAATAATTTCGAAAAATTTTCATGATTTGTATCAGGAGTATAGGAACGAAAAGGGGTATTTTACTCGACAAAAATCGATCGAAAATTTACAGTTCAGAATGTGTACCCTAAAATTTACGGTTCAGAATGTGTACCCTAAAATAATTTCGACAAATTTTCATGATTTGTATCAGGAGTATAGGAACGAAAAGAGGTATTTTACTCGACAAAAATCGATCGAAAATTTACAGTTCAGAATGTGTACCCTAAAATAATTTCGAAAAATTTTCATGATTTGTATCAGGAGTATAGGAACGAAAAGGGGTATTTTACTCGACAAAAATCGATCGAAAATTTACAGTTCAGAATGTGTACCCTAAAATAATTTCGACAAATTTTCATGATTTGTATCAGGAGTATAGGAACGAAAAGAGGTATTTTACTCGACAAAAATCGATCGAAAATTTACGGTTCAGAATGTGTACCCTAAAATAATTTCGACAAATTTTCACGATTTGTATCAGGAGTATAGGAACGAAAAGAGGTATTTTACTCGACAAAAATCGATCGAAAATTTACAGTTCAGAATGTGTACCCTAAAATAATTTCGAAAAATTTTCATGATTTGTATCAGGAGTATAGGAACGAAAAGAGGTATTTTACTCGACAAAAATCGATCGAAAATTTACGGTTCAGAATGTGTACCCTAAAATTTACGGTTCAGAATGTGTACCCTAAAATAATTTCGACAAATTTTCACGATTTGTATCAGGAGTATAGGAACGAAAAGAGGTATTTTACTCGACAAAAATCGATCGAAAATTTACGGTTCAGAATGTGTACCCTAAAATTTACGGTTCAGAATGTGTACCCTAAAATAATTTCGACAAATTTTCACGATTTGTATCAGGAGTATAGGAACGAAAAGAGGTATTTTACTCGACAAAAATCGATCGAAAATTTACAGTTCAGAATGTGTACCCTAAAATTTACGGTTCAGAATGTGTACCCTAAAATAATTTCGACAAATTTTCATGATTTGTATCAGGAGTATAGGAACGAAAAGAGGTATTTTACTCGACAAAAATCGATCGAAAATTTACGGTTCAGAATGTGTACCCTAAAATAATTTCGACAAATTTTCACGATTTGTATCAGGAGTATAGGAACGAAAAGAGGTATTTTACTCGACAAAAATCGATCGAAAATTTACGGTTCAGAATGTGTACCCTAAAATTTACGGTTCAGAATGTGTACCCTAAAATTTACGGTTCAGAATGTGTACCCTAAAATAATTTCGACAAATTTTCACGATTTGTATCAGGAGTATAGGAACGAAAAGAGGTATTTTACTCGACAAAAATCGATCGAAAATTTACAGTTCAGAATGTGTACCCTAAAATTTACGGTTCAGAATGTGTACCCTAAAATTTACGGTTCAGAATGTGTACCCTAAAATAATTTCGACAAATTTTCATGATTTGTATCAGGAGTATAGGAACGAAAAGAGGTATTTTACTCGACAAAAATCGATCGAAAATTTACGGTTCAGAATGTGTACCCTAAAATAATTTCGACAAATTTTCACGATTTGTATCAGGAGTATAGGAACGAAAAGAGGTATTTTACTCGACAAAAATCGATCGAAAATTTACGGTTCAGAATGTGTACCCTAAAATTTACGGTTCAGAATGTGTACCCTAAAATTTACGGTTCAGAATGTGTACCCTAAAATAATTTCGACAAATTTTCACGATTTGTATCAGGAGTATAGGAACGAAAAGAGGTATTTTACTCGACAAAAATCGATCGAAAATTTACGGTTCAGAATGTGTACCCTAAAATTTACGGTTCAGAATGTGTACCCTAAAATAATTTCGACAAATTTTCATGATTTGTATCAGGAGTATAGGAACGAAAAGAGGTATTTTACTCGACAAAAATCGATCGAAAATTTACGGTTCAGAATGTGTACCCTAAAATTTACGGTTCAGAATGTGTACCCTAAAATAATTTCGAAAAATTTTCATGATTTGTATCAGGAGTATAGGAACGAAAAGAGGTATTTTACTCGACAAAAATCGATCGAAAATTTACGGTTCAGAATGTGTACCCTAAAATTTACGGTTCAGAATGTGTACCCTAAAATAATTTCGAAAAATTTTCATGATTTGTATCAGGAGTATAGGAACGAAAAGAGGTATTTTACTCGACAAAAATCGATCGAAAATTTACGGTTCAGAATGTGTACCCTAAAATAATTTCGAAAAATTTTCATGATTTGTATCAGGAGTATAGGAACGAAAAGAGGTATTTTACTCGACAAAAATCGATCGAAAATTTACGGTTCAGAATGTGTACCCTAAAATAATTTCGAAAAATTTTCATGATTTGTATCAGGAGTATAGGAACGAAAAGAGGTATTTTACTCGACAAAAATCGATCGAAAATTTACGGTTCAGAATGTGTACCCTAAAATTTACGGTTCAGAATGTGTACCCTAAAATAATTTCGAAAAATTTTCATGATTTGTATCAGGAGTATAGGAACGAAAAGAGGTATTTTACTCGACAAAAATCGATCGAAAATTTACGGTTCAGAATGTGTACCCTAAAATAATTTCGAAAAATTTTCATGATTTGTATCAGGAGTATAGGAACGAAAAGAGGTATTTTACTCGACAAAAATCGATCGAAAATTTACGGTTCAGAATGTGTACCCTAAAATAATTTCGACAAATTTTCACGATTTGTATCAGGAGTATAGGAACGAAAAGAGGTATTTTACTCGACAAAAATCGATCGAAAATTTACAGTTCAGAATGTGTACCCTAAAATAATTTCGACAAATTTTCATGATTTGTATCAGGAGTATAGGAACGAAAAGAGGTATTTTACTCGACAAAAATCGATCGAAAATTTACAGTTCAGAATGTGTACCCTAAAATAATTTCGACAAATTTTCATGATTTGTATCAGGAGTATAGGAACGAAAAGAGGTATTTTACTCGACAAAAATCGATCGAAAATTTACGGTTCAGAATGTGTACCCTAAAATAATTTCGAAAAATTTTCATGATTTGTATCAGGAGTATAGGAACGAAAAGAGGTATTTTACTCGACAAAAATCGATCGAAAATTTACGGTTCAGAATGTGTACCCTAAAATAATTTCGAAAAATTTTCATGATTTGTATCAGGAGTATAGGAACGAAAAGAGGTATTTTACTCGACAAAAATCGATCGAAAATTTACAGTTCAGAATGTGTACCCTAAAATAATTTCGACAAATTTTCATGATTTGTATCAGGAGTATAGGAACGAAAAGAGGTATTTTACTCGACAAAAATCGATCGAAAATTTACGGTTCAGAATGTGTACCCTAAAATAATTTCGAAAAATTTTCATGATTTGTATCAGGAGTATAGGAACGAAAAGAGGTATTTTACTCGACAAAAATCGATCGAAAATTTACGGTTCAGAATGTGTACCCTAAAATTTACGGTTCAGAATGTGTACCCTAAAATAATTTCGACAAATTTTCACGATTTGTATCAGGAGTATAGGAACGAAAAGAGGTATTTTACTCGACAAAAATCGATCGAAAATTTACAGTTCAGAATGTGTACCCTAAAATAATTTCGACAAATTTTCATGATTTGTATCAGGAGTATAGGAACGAAAAGAGGTATTTTACTCGACAAAAATCGATCGAAAATTTACAGTTCAGAATGTGTACCCTAAAATAATTTCGACAAATTTTCATGATTTGTATCAGGAGTATAGGAACGAAAAGAGGTATTTTACTCGACAAAAATCGATCGAAAATTTACGGTTCAGAATGTGTACCCTAAAATAATTTCGAAAAATTTTCATGATTTGTATCAGGAGTATAGGAACGAAAAGAGGTATTTTACTCGACAAAAATCGATCGAAAATTTACGGTTCAGAATGTGTACCCTAAAATTTACGGTTCAGAATGTGTACCCTAAAATAATTTCGACAAATTTTCACGATTTGTATCAGGAGTATAGGAACGAAAAGAGGTATTTTACTCGACAAAAATCGATCGAAAATTTACGGTTCAGAATGTGTACCCTAAAATTTACGGTTCAGAATGTGTACCCTAAAATAATTTCGACAAATTTTCATGATTTGTATCAGGAGTATAGGAACGAAAAGAGGTATTTTACTCGACAAAAATCGATCGAAAATTTACGGTTCAGAATGTGTACCCTAAAATTTACGGTTCAGAATGTGTACCCTAAAATAATTTCGACAAATTTTCATGATTTGTATCAGGAGTATAGGAACGAAAAGAGGTATTTTACTCGACAAAAATCGATCGAAAATTTACGGTTCAGAATGTGTACCCTAAAATTTACGGTTCAGAATGTGTACCCTAAAATAATTTCGAAAAATTTTCATGATTTGTATCAGGAGTATAGGAACGAAAAGAGGTATTTTACTCGACAAAAATCGATCGAAAATTTACGGTTCAGAATGTGTACCCTAAAATAATTTCGACAAATTTTCACGATTTGTATCAGGAGTATAGGAACGAAAAGAGGTATTTTACTTGACAAAAATCGATCGAAAATTTACAGTTCAGAATGTGTACCCTAAAATAATTTCGAAAAATTTTCATGATTTGTATCAGGAGTATAGGAACGAAAAGAGGTATTTTACTCGACAAAAATCGATCGAAAATTTACGGTTCAGAATGTGTACCCTAAAATAATTTCGACAAATTTTCACGATTTGTATCAGGAGTATAGGAACGAAAAGAGGTATTTTACTCGACAAAAATCGATCGAAAATTTACAGTTCAGAATGTGTACCCTAAAATAATTTCGACAAATTTTCATGATTTGTATCAGGAGTATAGGAACGAAAAGAGGTATTTTACTCGACAAAAATCGATCGAAAATTTACGGTTCAGAATGTGTACCCTAAAATTTACGGTTCAGAATGTGTACCCTAAAATAATTTCGACAAATTTTCACGATTTGTATCAGGAGTATAGGAACGAAAAGAGGTATTTTACTCGACAAAAATCGATCGAAAATTTACAGTTCAGAATGTGTACCCTAAAATAATTTCGACAAATTTTCATGATTTGTATCAGGAGTATAGGAACGAAAAGAGGTATTTTACTCGACAAAAATCGATCGAAAATTTACAGTTCAGAATGTGTACCCTAAAATAATTTCGACAAATTTTCATGATTTGTATCAGGAGTATAGGAACGAAAAGAGGTATTTTACTCGACAAAAATCGATCGAAAATTTACGGTTCAGAATGTGTACCCTAAAATAATTTCGAAAAATTTTCATGATTTGTATCAGGAGTATAGGAACGAAAAGAGGTATTTTACTCGACAAAAATCGATCGAAAATTTACGGTTCAGAATGTGTACCCTAAAATTTACGGTTCAGAATGTGTACCCTAAAATAATTTCGACAAATTTTCACGATTTGTATCAGGAGTATAGGAACGAAAAGAGGTATTTTACTCGACAAAAATCGATCGAAAATTTACGGTTCAGAATGTGTACCCTAAAATAATTTCGACAAATTTTCACGATTTGTATCAGGAGTATAGGAACGAAAAGAGGTATTTTACTTGACAAAAATCGATCGAAAATTTACAGTTCAGAATGTGTACCCTAAAATAATTTCGAAAAATTTTCATGATTTGTATCAGGAGTATAGGAACGAAAAGAGGTATTTTACTCGACAAAAATCGATCGAAAATTTACGGTTCAGAATGTGTACCCTAAAATAATTTCGACAAATTTTCACGATTTGTATCAGGAGTATAGGAACGAAAAGAGGTATTTTACTCGACAAAAATCGATCGAAAATTTACGGTTCAGAATGTGTACCCTAAAATAATTTCGACAAATTTTCACGATTTGTATCAGGAGTATAGGAACGAAAAGAGGTATTTTACTCGACAAAAATCGATCGAAAATTTACAGTTCAGAATGTGTACCCTAAAATAATTTCGACAAATTTTCATGATTTGTATCAGGAGTATAGGAACGAAAAGAGGTATTTTACTCGACAAAAATCGATCGAAAATATACGGTTCAGAATGTGTACCCTAAAATAATTTCGACAAATTTTCACGATTTGTATCAGGAGTATAGGAACGAAAAGAGGTATTTTACTCGACAAAAATCGATCGAAAATATACGGTTCAGAATGTGTACCCTAAAATAATTTCGACAAATTTTCACGATTTGTATCAGGAGTATAGGAACGAAAAGAGGTATTTTACTCGACAAAAATCGATCGAAAATTTACGGTTCAGAATGTGTACCCTAAAATAATTTCGAAAAATTTTCATGATTTGTATCAGGAGTATAGGAACGAAAAGAGGTATTTTACTCGACAAAAATCGATCGAAAATTTACGGTTCAGAATGTGTACCCTAAAATAATTTCGAAAAATTTTCACGATTTGTATCAGGAGTATAGGAACGAAAAGAGGTATTTTACTCGACAAAAATCGATCGAAAATATACGGTTCAGAATGTGTACCCTAAAATAATTTCGAAAAATTTTCATGATTTGTATCAGGAGTATAGGAACGAAAAGAGGTATTTTACTCGACAAAAATCGATCGAAAATATACGGTTCAGAATGTGTACCCTAAAATAATTTCGACAAATTTTCACGATTTGTATCAGGAGTATAGGAACGAAAAGAGGTATTTTACTCGACAAAAATCGATCGAAAATATACGGTTCAGAATGTGTACCCTAAAATAATTTCGACAAATTTTCACGATTTGTATCAGGAGTATAGGAACGAAAAGAGGTATTTTACTCGACAAAAATCGATCGAAAATTTACGGTTCAGAATGTGTACCCTAAAATAATTTCGAAAAATTTTCATGATTTGTATCAGGAGTATAGGAACGAAAAGAGGTATTTTACTCGACAAAAATCGATCGAAAATATACGGTTCAGAATGTGTACCCTAAAATAATTTCGACAAATTTTCACGATTTGTATCAGGAGTATAGGAACGAAAAGAGGTATTTTACTCGACAAAAATCGATCGAAAATTTACGGTTCAGAATGTGTACCCTAAAATAATTTCGACAAATTTTCACGATTTGTATCAGGAGTATAGGAACGAAAAGAGGTATTTTACTTGACAAAAATCGATCGAAAATTTACAGTTCAGAATGTGTACCCTAAAATAATTTCGAAAAATTTTCATGATTTGTATCAGGAGTATAGGAACGAAAAGAGGTATTTTACTCGACAAAAATCGATCGAAAATTTACGGTTCAGAATGTGTACCCTAAAATAATTTCGACAAATTTTCACGATTTGTATCAGGAGTATAGGAACGAAAAGAGGTATTTTACTCGACAAAAATCGATCGAAAATTTACGGTTCAGAATGTGTACCCTAAAATAATTTCGACAAATTTTCACGATTTGTATCAGGAGTATAGGAACGAAAAGAGGTATTTTACTCGACAAAAATCGATCGAAAATTTACGGTTCAGAATGTGTACCCTAAAATAATTTCGACAAATTTTCATGATTTGTATCAGGAGTATAGGAACGAAAAGAGGTATTTTACTCGACAAAAATCGATCGAAAATTTACGGTTCAGAATGTGTACCCTAAAATAATTTCGACAAATTTTCACGATTTGTATCAGGAGTATAGGAACGAAAAGAGGTATTTTACTCGACAAAAATCGATCGAAAATTTACGGTTCAGAATGTGTACCCTAAAATAATTTCGACAAATTTTCACGATTTGTATCAGGAGTATAGGAACGAAAAGAGGTATTTTACTTGACAAAAATCGATCGAAAATTTACAGTTCAGAATGTGTACCCTAAAATAATTTCGAAAAATTTTCATGATTTGTATCAGGAGTATAGGAACGAAAAGAGGTATTTTACTCGACAAAAATCGATCGAAAATTTACGGTTCAGAATGTGTACCCTAAAATAATTTCGACAAATTTTCACGATTTGTATCAGGAGTATAGGAACGAAAAGAGGTATTTTACTCGACAAAAATCGATCGAAAATTTACGGTTCAGAATGTGTACCCTAAAATAATTTCGACAAATTTTCATGATTTGTATCAGGAGTATAGGAACGAAAAGAGGTATTTTACTCGACAAAAATCGATCGAAAATTTACGGTTCAGAATGTGTACCCTAAAATAATTTCGACAAATTTTCACGATTTGTATCAGGAGTATAGGAACGAAAAGAGGTATTTTACTCGACAAAAATCGATCGAAAATTTACGGTTCAGAATGTGTACCCTAAAATAATTTCGACAAATTTTCACGATTTGTATCAGGAGTATAGGAACGAAAAGAGGTATTTTACTTGACAAAAATCGATCGAAAATTTACAGTTCAGAATGTGTACCCTAAAATAATTTCGAAAAATTTTCATGATTTGTATCAGGAGTATAGGAACGAAAAGAGGTATTTTACTCGACAAAAATCGATCGAAAATTTACGGTTCAGAATGTGTACCCTAAAATAATTTCGACAAATTTTCACGATTTGTATCAGGAGTATAGGAACGAAAAGAGGTATTTTACTCGACAAAAATCGATCGAAAATTTACAGTTCAGAATGTGTACCCTAAAATAATTTCGACAAATTTTCATGATTTGTATCAGGAGTATAGGAACGAAAAGAGGTATTTTACTCGACAAAAATCGATCGAAAATTTACGGTTCAGAATGTGTACCCTAAAATAATTTCGACAAATTTTCACGATTTGTATCAGGAGTATAGGAACCAAAAGAGGTATTTTACTCGTCAAAAATCGCATTCTGAAAGGTAAATTTTCGAAACGAAAACAATTCAGAACAATTTTTATGGGAACGTGTTACACGCGACTAAATACATAAACCCTCAAAAGGAAATTTCGCCCTTATATTGTTTACTAGAGTTGATTTTTATAAATAACGGAGTTACACTTTAAGTGCGGCAATGTATTTCTTATGGACGTGTTGCTAACTGTACGCCGGTCCATCAAGAGCAAACACTTACGCCGTCATTGTTTTCTTTTTTTTAAATTTATTTACCCGAGCAAACAACTCGACGCAAAATTTAACACAACGCATAATTAAAGGCGAAACGTTTAGAAAATGTCGACGGTGGCGGACGACATTAAGTTAATTTTAAAATTCCAAGCGCTGACCGCTCTGTCGCCAAAATATGCGCCCACCGCGCGGATTTTCAAAAAACAAAAGAAATACGGCGGCCTGCTGTTTTTCCTGTACACCTCCTGGCTCTTCACGTCGATTTTCTTGAAGTACTACTACGTACTAACCGTTAACGCCGAGGACGTCATCCTGTACGGAATCCCCTCCGCGCTGACGGCAATGGCCAACATCATCGTGATTTGGAAGACCAACCTGTCTTCAAATCGAGACTTTCAGGTCATCTTCGACAGCTTCAACTCCGTCGACGCCAGTTGGAGGAGGCGCGTCGGAAGGATCAAACACGCGTTTTTGGATTTTTCGTTGATCACCCTGTTATCGTTAACGATGACCGTTTACAGGTTATATAAGGTACACTTCTTAGTAAGACATAATTGTGCAGAGATAAAACACGTTGACCGATTTGTCAGTCACCGGTGACTGA
The DNA here is from genome assembly GCA_910593695.2 of Ocypus olens. NCBI lineage: Eukaryota > Metazoa > Arthropoda > Insecta > Coleoptera > Staphylinidae > Ocypus > Ocypus olens. The sequence continues at coordinate 1,730,260 of OU343055.1, read as the reverse complement.
CACTGAAGTATTCCCATGGGGCAGCGTCAGTCACCGACGGGTACTTTAAACTTACTATTTAACGCTGTCAGTCACGAGTTTCGTGTTAATTTGTTACTGGGATTGTTATGTTTGTAAGAGTGACACGTACGTGCCTGACGGGGCGAAACGCATAATGTTTTGTCATTGGAGCTTTGTCAGTCACCTGACTCATAAAAAGCCCGTAATTTCGTCTAAAAATGCATCAAAATGAATTAAATAAGCCAGCGATGGCGAACCTATGACACGTGTGTTGGTGTTGACACGCGAGCTTGTTTCGCATGTTTCTATTTTTCAAAATTTTGACACACCGAGCTCAAAGGTTCACCTTCACTGAAATACGCATATTCTTACTCATTTTATAAAATAATAAAACTTAAAAACAAAAAAAAATTTTTTGACATTTGGCAACCAATGTGTTAATGTTTCCGTCTCTCTAATTTATTTAAGGTAGACTTCTTTGACCAATTGATTCCTTTCTACGTGTACTTTTTTCACGACAAGATGCACCTCTACTTAACGTTCGTCGTGGTGCTGTTTCAAAGATACCTCCTGAGGAGTGTCGAGGTTAGGGCTGCCGATTTGAACAAGAGGATCGAGAGGGCCGAATTTGGGTGTCTGCACGTGTCGACCGTGTATAGAACCAAGGAGGCCGAGGTGGAGATCGTGAAGATGATTAGAATTCACGGGGATATTTGCGACGCCGCCGACGCCTTCAATCGGCTGTTCGGTTGGAACGTGTTGTTCAACGTGGTGCAGATTTTGGTCGGAATCGTCGCCATAATTAATTTGATTCTTTATTATTTCACCAGCTGGAGGCACCTGAGTGTTCCGATTTTGTGGAACGTTTACATTACGGTAATTGTAATTATTTATTATTATCATAGCAGTGTCCAAGTATTCCTACAAGAGGACAAGTAAATGTTTAATTCTTTCATTTTCCAAGTTGTATCTCTAGGAATATCAATCTACCAGTGACGGCTCTCGGCGGAGTGACTCATGATACGACCGAGGTAGCAGAGGTGGTAATACAGATCTCTGCAATCTGTATTACCACCTCTGCTACCTCAGCCACCCCTCGAGCCGTGTGACTTATGGTAAGGCCGAGGTAGCAGAAGTGGTAATACAGATACTTGTGGTCATCCTACCTATCTGTGCTGCCATCTCTGCTACCTCAGCCGTACCAAAACAAAAAAACTCGCGAACCGTCACTGCAATCTACCCCATGCATGCATTTTTTTTTTGTACGGCCGAGGAACAAGATAGGTAGGGTCAGTTGCAGAGACGGCTGGCTGCGTGACCGTACCTATCTGTATTACCACCTCTTGTTCCTCGGCCGTACCAGAAAAAACCCCGCGAACCGTCACTGTCACTCACTCACGACCACGAGGCCCGTGAGCAGGTGCTCTACTCACTAGGCCACCGCGGCCCCAAGATGGATTTCAAGCCTCAAATTATATATACCTTTGTGTTTTGTGTAACCGAGCTTATACTTCGCCCCGAAGCGCAATTATTTCATTTCCTTTAATTAAGAGGGCTTGTTGCAGGCGCAGGGCGTGCTGTTGACACGTGAGTGCGAGCACGTGAGCAGCGAGTGCGAAAAGACGGCCCCGATTTGCTACAAGAGGGCTCAGCGTTTCGGCGCGAACAAGATTCTGAGGGACAAACTCTTGCTGCTGGCGAATCAGGCGAGCTCGCGGACGCCCCGATTCTCCGCCGCCGGATTCTTCAACCTCGACTACAACACGATTTTCGACTTCGTTAACATCATCACCACCTACGTCATCGTGTTGATCCAGTTCAAATCCTAAGGCGCGGATTTTAATTGGCGAAAATAGTTCATTCATCATGATAGAATAAGTGGCGGCAAGCGATGTGATGCATGGTACCGACCCGCACCCATCTTTACTGCCATACGTCACGCCACTGATGGGCGTTATAAATACAAAATGTTACCCACGACTAGTTAACGCGTTATTTATGAAAAATTGCTTTCGAAATTACTTACATGTACAAAATGTCATACTCATAGAAAGGGCCGTTTCTGGTGGGGGTCGAATCGGCCATGCGCCGTCATGTTTAACTAGCTATAACTCTCTAACTAGAGAGGAACTTGACAAACCCTTTTACGCTTTTACAGGCTCATTTCTAAGACCTTTTAGATCAGAAAAATGAAGAAAAAAAAATTCGATTTTTTGAAGTCCCCCTTAACCGATAAGAATTTGGTTCAGCAGTAAATCATTTAGTAATTTCTTGGTGTGAGAAATTCTGCGAAGACCATAACACAAAAAATCTTTAGTTACGGCCCATGGTCTTATGCATAGTTTACATGAAGCCAACACTGGCTGCCAATAAGACTGGCAGCCAGCGCTGGCTTGGTATTTGCCTAGTGCAAACAGTTTTTCAAGCCAAGCCAGCGCTGGCTGCCAACGCTGACGAGAATAGAGCGCCCGTCTATTTTTCTAGCCAGTGACCTCCGCCCGCACACCCCTCGACCCCCGCGCCAGCGCTGCGGACACATGTAGACACATCTCGCCTTCACTGGCTTCACCATTTTCTTATCCAAAGTCGTTTCGCTTTCTTTTTTTCTAATATATCAATCAACTCTTCTCTTAATAGTGCAGAGATGTTCCTTAAACATTTCTTTTTCAACAAACTTTGCCGCGAATTAATTTTTTTAACTTCAAACGTGTGCACACCCGAAGAAAAATTCGTGAATGAATAGCCTCGTCTAAACAACAGGGGCCAGGCCAACGATGGCTTGTCTGCAGGGCTGGCGCCAGCATTACTGGCTTCGTATAAACTCTGCTTTACGATAGTATATGCACAAAACTGCACAATTCATTTTGTGAAACAAACCGAGCGCTTTAATTTTAGTATTACCACTTATTACAATATATTTCGCCTATTTCCTCAAGTGCATGAGAATCTAATCCAAGAAATATGTCTGGAATTGTCAAAATTCAAACGAAAGTGCCCATTGGTTGATTTCCAAAATGCCGTGCTGCCATTGGTCGATAATTTGCTTCATCCTAACCCCGTTCAAGTAAGGCTTACGCAAATTTAACGAAACCATTGTAGTATACGAGTGTAAAAATGTATGTTATGTGTTGTTTTATTAATAATTTATTACTTACAGCTATTATCCGCCCCGTGGTAGCTTTGCAAATGCGAAAGTCCATCCGCTTCAAATCTGCACCACCAAACACGCGACGTCATGTTTGAAATAAATAGGTGACTGCAGACCATGCAAGTGAGCCCGTCTAATTGTAGGAGTCCCGGCGCTCCCCCGGGAGGAGTCGAGACATATTTTAAGCGATGATTTCGAGACGTAAATTTAACCTCGGAAGATTATTAAAATGCGTTTGAGTGAAGGCGCACTTCTTCGACATCATGGCCGCATTTCACCGTCGCCAACTTTAAAAAAATTAAACTTACGGATTTATAAATCTAATGAATTTCTACTTTATTCTATTCTAGGGTTTAATTGTATTTTAACCAAGTTCGACGACAGGACTCTTTGAATAAGCGAGCCCTACTCCACGGTCTCGTTATCCTTAGCAAAAAAAAACGGGCCCGCACGCAAGCTTAGTTAAAGGAAACGCCAACAGATGGCGCCTGTTTTACTAAAAAAAAAACACTGAACTCTATACATCTGTATAGAGTTCTGTGTAAAAAAAGGATTTACTATAATCAATTATAAAAATAATTATAATAAATACGTATTGGGTGGAAAGACCTTGGTCGATAACCCATTTCACATCATAAGATAAAAAATGTATAGTTGTAAACACTAGATGTACTTTAATATTGTGAATTAAATGTATTAATATTATTATCAAATACGTACTCTTGCACTAATCGTTTACGGATGGCTTCTAATTATTACCTTACGCTTTTCTAACATACCCAAAGGCGGCTTCACAACAACCCGGGAAGGGTAACGAGAACGGGAACCAAAAATTAAAGGATAATACGATTCACATAGTTAGAAGAAACGCTAACAGATAGCGCCCGTTGTACTAAAAAGAGGATTTGTAATAATAAATTATCAAAATAATTATAATAAATATGTACTCTTGCAATAATCGTTTACGGATGGCTTCTAATTACTACCTTTCACGTTTCTAACATCCCCAAAGGCTTCACAATAACCCGGGAAGGGTAACGAGAATGGAAAATTAAATGATAATACAATAAATACAAGAAAACGAAATGTAGCCTGAATATATGAATATTAATTTTTTGCTTGCAAATTGAATATTCAGTGTACATTTCGTTTTCGTGTATTTATCTAATGCTTTCAGCAACAAGTAAAGTTGTTTCTAATTTGTTTAAATGATAATACGATTTACATTTGACATACACAACTAATAACTAATTTTCGGTAATGGAAAACTTGGTGTATTTTCGTTCGCCGCCTTAACTTTACGCGTGAAATTTCAAACTTTTTTCAAGACTCAGCGTTTCGCGGCGTTCCCGCTAGATGTCCAGAGCGGGAACGGACAGTTCAATGATACGATTCACATGTTGGCGTGCACAATCAATAACCAATTTCCGGTAACGTGAAACGGGAAACTCGGCGTATTTTCGTTTCCGTTCGCGGGTTGTTGTGAAAATCTCTTAACTTTGCGCGTGAAATTTCGAACTTTTTCGTCCGCCAGATGTCGTACGGATCAATAGCACCGTGCACCGTCAATTGTCAAAATCGCCGAGATAAATAAACGATTTGTTTGTTGTAGTAACCCGAAATAAACAACAACAACGGGAAAAATGTCGAAGGCGTTGCCCGCCAAGAAGAAGGTGAGTGGAAAACACGTATTTCTAGGGACGTTTTTGCGATTGAATGTTGACGGTGAGTTCCATTGATTATTTCATTATTTTCGCGCAATAATAGTGTAAGAGGTGATTTTCCCGGATTTCCTGAATTTGCGGGGTTCTGTAAACAACTTTTGTTTTTTTTTACCTGCAGGGGCACCGATGCATTTTTCGTGTGGTTCATTTTGTTGGCACTAATTGGTGTCATTAATGATGGGATTTTGGAGGGAAGAAGTTTACCTTCTTCCACAGCTAGTGTATTAATCCTTAATTGGTGACTTGAATTTGTGCCACACAACTGGTGACGTACTGTTGAGTTCTCAATAATTCGCTAGATGTATATGGTTACAAATAAGTACAAAAACTTCGCGGTGTCTTAAGCCTACCTGACCGACACTTGCTACAATTTAAGAGTGAGGTCGTTGTGTTTAACGCAATGGGTATCACCAGTTAAGGGTTAAACATTACTGTTGTAGTGGTTGGATTAATTTCCATGCCACATGTTTCTTTTCTGTTGTAGTTAAACGTGGATGAGTCTGCCGAAGTTTATTAAAAGTCCCATTACCTTCTACAGCTGGAGCCTTCTTAGTCTTCTTAATGGTCTCATTGTTTTCATTGGTAAAACTTTTTTTCCATCACTCGTGATTGTTTACATGGAGTTCCCATTAGTTTTACCTTCTATTTATAATCCTAATACTACCCCAGCACCGGGGAATAAAGACTCTGATGGAAAGACGTACAAAGACCTACGTGCAGCGGATCCATCTGCCTTCCCATCGGAATAATCCAAATCCAGATGGGAAGACATACAAAGGGCCTGAAGATTCAGCGGATCTATCTGTCTTTCGATTAGAATAATCCAGTTCCAGATGGGAAGATATAAATACAAAGGGCCCAAAGATTTAGCGGATCTATCTGCCTTTCCATCGGAATAATCCAGATCCTGATGGGAAGACATATAAAGGGCACGAAGATTCAGTGGATCTATTTGCCCTCCCAGTGGAATAATTCAGATCTAGAATGATAAATCTAATGTAATGTTGTTTAAACTCGACTATAGCAAAAATCAAATTGGATTTGTAGGCACGCTTAAAGAGTAAAACTTCTTACAATATTATGCAGTACATGATCAAGTTTCTGGCCTGTTTAATTGATCATTTTCTCGTAGTGTCGTAGGAGAGAGCTTTATCGTATCATGGATCGATACTAAATCAAATCAACAAATTACTGTGAGAACAAAAAGTCTAAAATAGTTGGCAGCCCTTAAAAAATGACCCAACTGACATATAAAAATTATAACCTTAAAATCGCCAAGTTCCTATTAAAAGTATCCTGTGAGCCGTAAAATTTTGTTTCAGAGTTGTACTTTGATCAATGGATCTTTGCGTGCACGTTATAGATAGCTGAACTAACTCCGACAACATTTTCATGCGTTTATTTTCCCTACGATAAGTCAAATTAGGTTAACAACATACTTCAATCAGTACTATCAAAAATACAACATGCCAATCAGTGGCGGCTTGTGGAACATGTCGATGGTAGAGCCACTTATACAACATCCCCCCCCCCTTCTTTTTTAAAGAAAGAAAGAATGATTTATCTTCCTGGACCAAAGTAACTGGCGAAAGTGTTTTAAGAAATGACTAAAAATTCTTGCTGAGCTTGAAACTGCAGGTGGTGTCGTGGCTCCTTGGCTCTATATAACGAGCCGCCCCTGATGCCAATATAAGGACAAAAAAACACCCCGACTGCGGCAAGAATGAAATGTTGTGATTACATCTCAATTTATTATACCAAAATTGATTGTCACGAGCTACGGCTTTGGTTTGTAACGTAACAATGTTTTCTAGGTTAAGTTTAAGAGGAAATTAAGGGTGGTGGTGAGGAAATTAAGGGTGGTGGGTGGTCCCTATCCCACCCTCCAATCCTTAGAACATAAACGAGGGTTTTGCAGGTGTAAAATTATCGATAAGAAAATAATTTAACGTTTCTTTTAGGATTTTGACAAGCTTTTTCACTCCTGGAAACTCTAAGGCGTATTAATTAAAAGGGTTGCAGGGTGGGATGGGGCAACCCACCACCCTACGCTTCATTTAAAACTTTCCCACAAACACTGTTTCTTTCGTTTTTGAAAGCATTACATCTTCGTGATCTGACTACGAAATTGATTTAATCAAACAATGTTTTCTCGGTTAGGTTTAAGTGGAAACGAAGGGCGGCGGGTGGACACTATCCCACCCTCCAATCCTTAGAACACAAACGAGGGTTTTGCAGGTGTAAAATTATCGACAAGAAAATAATTTAACGGTTTTTTTGGGATTTTGACCAGCTTTTTCACTCCTGGAAACTCCAGGGCGTATTAAAAGGGTTGCAGGGTGGGATGGGGCAACCCACCACCCTATGCTTCATTTAAAACTTTCCCACAAACACTGTTTCTTTTGCTTTCGAAACTATTACATCTCTCGTAATCTGACTACGAAATTGATTTAATCAAACAATGTTTTCTGGGTTAGGTTTAAGTGGAAATTAAGGGCGGCGGGTGGGCACTATCCCACCCTCCAATTCGTAGAACACAAACGAGGTAAATGAATCCATAAAAACATAATCTTTCAAACAAACTTTTTCATTTATAGAAACTCTGAGGTGTGTTAAAAGGGCTTGAGGGTAGGATACGGCCCACCCACCCCTCTGTTTCATTTAAAATTGTTCCACAGATGCTCTTTCTTTATGCTTTTGAAACTATTACATCTCTCGTGATCCGACTCAGAAATTGGTTTAATCCAATTATGTTTTCTAGGTTAAGTTTAAGTGGATATGAAGGGTGGCGGGTGGGCACTATCCCACCGTCCAATTCTTAGAACACAAACGAGGGTTTTACAGGTGTAAATGAATCCATAAAAACATAATCTTTCAAACAAACTTTTTCATTTATAGAAACTCTGAGGCGTGTTAAAAGGGCTTGAGGGTAGGATACGGCCCACCCACCCCTCTGTTTCATTTAAAATTGTTCCACAGACGCTGTTTCTTTATGCTTTTGAACACTCCACACGGCCAACTACTTGACTTCACAAGAAGTGTAGGTTGGCTTGAGAAGTAGGAATCAGGAGGCGGCACAAAGGACCAACGAATGGTCCAAGTGCTGCGACCATTTGGTCGCCCTCCACAAACCATCAATCATCATGCTTTTGAAACTATTACATCTCTCTCGTGATCCGACTAAGAAATTGGTTTAATCTAATAATGTTCTCTAGGTTAGGTTTAAGTGGAAATGAAGGGTGGTGGGTGGGCACTATCCCACTCTCCAATCCTTGGAACGTAAATGAGGGTTTTGCAAGTGTAAATTAATCGATAAGAAAATAATCTCACGGTTTCTTGGGCCTTTGACAAACTTTTTCATTTATAGAAACTCTGGGGCGTGTTGAAATGGCTGGAGGGTAGGATATGGCCCACCCAACGCCCTTTGTCTCATTTAAAATCTTCCCCACAAACTCTAATAGTAATGCACGAATTTTCCCAAAAATTTTCTATCAAAATCATCGCTGCCTTGCAAAATGCAAACTTTCCAACAGATTTCTTTAATTTTCTCAAAAACCCCGTGAAGAATCTTGATAATATTTTCAAGAAATATTTTAGACATTCGTAGCTTTTAAACAAAAGATAATTTCAAAAATTGTTCGTCACTAGATTTCCTGAAAATTTCCATCAAGATTGTTGCTTCGAAAAAACGCGGAATTTCGATTAGATTTCTTGAATTTTCCCGAGATCCCCTCAATTAATTTTTATAAACTGTATATTGTTTTAAAATAAATGAAAACTTTAAAAAAGGTTTGTAAAATGGTTTCTATGGATTTTTTTTAACAATATCTCTGCTTTGCGAAATTTGCAGTTTCGACTAGATTTCTTTAATTTTCTTAAAAATGCGCCGACAAATAAAACAAAATATTTTAGTTATATGAACCTCGTAAACAAAATAATAATCCAATACTAGATTTCCAAAATTCATCCTAGAAATCGCTGCTTTGCAAATTGCGAACTGTTTTTGTGAAGCACTTTGTCCCGGTCTGTGTTAGCAAAAAGGTGGTAACCCCAAACCAGATAATTTCATACATATACAGGGTGTCCCAGAAGTCGACGTCAAGCCGAAATCTTTTAACAGACGAAGTCATGAGAGTTATCAGAAAAATATTTAAAAAAATCCAAATAATGTATTTTAAAAATTATGGCCATTAAAAAAAAATGGTGATGTGGCCATCATGTTACTTTCTCCGATGGTATCATCATTTATATTTACACTTTCATGGTTTATTTTCTATTGAAATCATATTGAAATTAAATGTACATCGAGCAGTTTGTAGACTCGCACAAAACTGACGTTTAAAACGTCAAAAATATAAAAGATGGAAAAATTATACTTCAAATTCAAAAACTCAGTTTATTACTCAAAAACTAAAGGGATTTCGAAAAAAACTTATTCTTTATAAGTTGTTCATTTTAGCATTCTCCACAATTATTATTGACATAAATTTGCTGTAACTATTATCGTTTTATAATTATAAACCAACAATTAAAAAAATAATAATACATTTTTTTCTCGAATAATAATGATTTTATGAAAAATGTTTTCAAGCAAAAGAGGTTCACTTATTTGTTGTCTTTAAAGTTTGTTTAAATGATTTTGTGATATTTTTCATATTTAAGAAAATTTTTTCAAAAAACAAAAAAGAGTTAAGGTAAACGCCCACTTCCGGTGTACGAAATTTTACCAAAAGCTTTTCAGTTCTTCATATTATCAAATAAGACGGATGTTCAAAATTTCATATCAATTGCTCTATTAGTTTTTGAGATACAGCGCGCACAGACAGACACACACACACACAGACACAAAAAAAAATTTCCAGAAATTGTCGAAATAGCATCTAGGGACCCCAAAACGGATATTTCCGTAAAAAAAAAATTTGAAAAAAAAATCACGATCACAATACTTTCTCGTACTTCGTAACGGAGAAAGTAAAAACGAGAAATCTACAGCCTGTGACGGTCTTTGATTTATTACAAGTATAACAAATGTTTAACATCAATTAAAATTACAAAAGATGTTCAAACAAACTGCCTTCCTTCAGCCTCAACAGGCTCGACATCTTCTTAAAAATAATCTTGTTATCCGACGGGCGAATCTTCCGTTCTTGATTGATTCACCCGCTTGAGTTAATCTTTGCCTTAACTCAGCTAAATTTTCTACTGGCTTACTTACTTTTTTTAAATGGCCATAATTTTTTAAATACATTATTTGGATTTTTTTTTAATATTTTTCTGATAAGTCTCATGACTTTGTCTGTTAAAAGATTTCGGCTTGACGTCGACTTCTGGGACACCCTTGGCTGTTGATTTTAGACATCCACAGCCAATATACCGTGAGATCAGAAAGTCGAAAATAGTTGGCAACACATTTTCTGAAAATAGGGATAATAATTCAAGTAATATTATGTTGGCTGTCTGGAATCCTGCAATTTATTTTGACATTTGTGGTTTTTTTTTGAGGTTACTTGTTTTAAAGATAGACGAAATTGCAAAAAAAACTATTTTTAAGTAACCTAAAAAAGTCTCAAGGTGTCAAAATAAATTGGAGGATTCCAGACAGCCAACATAATATTACTTGAATTATTATCCCTATTTTCAGAAAATGTGCTGCCAACTATTTTTGACTTTTCGATCTCACGGTATTTTAGGGATCTTTAACAAACAAAATTTCAAGGTCAACTTTGCGGAAAATAACTGTCAACACGCCACGATTAATCAATTTTAAATTACAAATAATTACGCAATCGTAACAGTATCACCTGTTTCAGACGCCGGGACAGAGTTCAACCGATTCCAGCTCGGGTTCCAGCTCGGACAGTTCGAGCAGCAGTTCCTCCTCGAGCGGCTCGGACTCCTCCTCGAGCAGCGACAGCGAGTCCAGCTCCGATTCGAGCACGAAGCACTCGGGGGGACCCGAACAGAAGAAGTCGGCGAACGTCCAGAAATCCCACCAGCGGAAGAGCACCGAAAATAAATCGTCCTCCGTGAAACCGCCGACGGAAAAATCCTCCAAACAGAAACAGCAATCGAAACAGAAGCCCCCGGAATCATCGGACGAGGACAAACCGCCGCCGCCCGCCAAACCGAAGAAGAAGACCTCGGTTAAACCGAAGAGCACCGCCACCGTGACGCCGAAACCTCCTTCAAATAACAAACAACCGACCGGGGGGAAGGTGCCGCCGAAAGCGAATCCGGCCGCGAAAATTCAGCACAATAAACAGAAGGAAAAGGAGAAGGACAAGGAGAAAGAGAAGGAGAAAAAGAGCAGTAAGAGCTGCGGCGGTGGAAAAAATGCGGATGCCAATAAAAAAAAGAGTATTTTCTCGCCGGAAAACAGTTCGGAATCGGAGAACAACGACAAGAAGGCCCAGGCGATTAAAAACACAGCGCCGAAGCCGCGCTCGAAAGCCTCGGCGAAACCGGTGGACAAGCCCAAACCGGTAACGAAGAAAGAACCGAAGCCGGTGAAATCGAAAGAGATCATCAGCTCCGCCTCCTCGGCGTCCAGTTCCTCGGACACGAGCAGCAGCTCGGATTCGGAGAGCAGCACGGAGCTAAACAAGAAATCCGCGAAGAAGCCCGATTCGGAAAGCGAGGCGGCGAAGAAAATAACGAGGAAACTGACGAGATCGGCGAACACCCGCAAGTCCAAACACGTCCTGGGGAAGCACGTGTACACGGACACCGATTCGGACACGGAGAGCACGAAACGTTCGCAGAGCCGGTCGCCGGTGAAGCGCGCCCCCGTCGTCTCCACCAAGGGCAAGACGAAGAACAAGAAGAACGATTCCAAGTCGCGATCGTCGAGCGAGATCCTAGTGGCGGAGGAGCGCAAGTGTCCGATCGAGGAGTGCAACAGCGCCGGACACCTGGGTGGACGGCAGGAGAAGCACTTCACGATCGACGCGTGCCCGATGTACCACAACCTGACGGCGGGCGAATGCAAGGAAAATTTGTCGGACCGCAAGAAGCGCGACGAGGCCAGGAAGAAGGTCATCGAGAACAACAAAAAGTCGCCGCGGAGCCACCCCTGTCCGGAGCAGAAGAGCTACCTGCAGAGGATCAGGGACTCGCGCGCGAAATTCAAATTCGAGATCATCGAGGACACGAAGGTCGCCGTCGACAAGAACAAGGAGCCCGTGCTGGACAGTTTCGTGCCCGAGTACGATCTGAAGTTGTTCAGGGACGCGCAGGCGATGGCCAGCGAGAAAATGGAGGAGGAGTTGAAAACGCAGCCGAATACTAAAGGTTAGAACAAATGTCAAAATAGTGTGCTCGAAAATGGAAAAAATAAAAAAAAATCAACATTTTAAATAATCATCGTAGACCTTTATGTAATACCATTTTTTTTCATCAGAAGAACTAGATTAATCATTTCAAAAATTCATCTAGAAAAATTTGCAGAAAAGTTGGCAAGTTTATGGAAAATTTTGAATTGTTTCGAATTTTGAAAGGCTGTAGCGGCTAAACGAAGAATCCAAATCGAACGCGGTTTTCGAATTTGTGCTCCTTGGGTGCTAATTAGTCGAATTCAGTGAAAATTGGCGACTTTCAATTTTTGACAAAAACTTAGAAAACTACCCAAGGGTCCCCCCTTCTTACTTTTTCCCAAAAATTGGCTTTGAAATGATTTCCTGAAAAAAACACTGGTTCGATTCGGAGTTTCTATACGTCACTGGAAAGATCTCTTCAAGAGGCTTCAGAAAATGTACTTGCGCAACTACAAATGTCAATTTTAAGCCCGTGACGCCTTCGCAAAGAAAACTCGAAAATGGAAAAAATCGAAAAAATTTACTTTTTTAATAATCATCGTAGACCATTGAAGTATACCTTTTTTTCGTCAGAAGAACGAGCTAAATCGATTGGCGTTAAAAAATTTCATCTAGAAAAATTTGCAAAAAAGTTAGCATGTCACTATGACATTTTGAATTTTTTCGGATTTTGAAAGGCCGTAGCGGCTAAACGAAGAATCCAAATCGAACGCGGTTTTCAAATCTCTGCTCCTTGGGTGCTAATTAGTCGAATTCAACGAAAATTGGCGATTTTTAATTTTTGACAAAAACTTAGAAAACTACCCAAGGGTCCCCCCTTCTTACTTTTGCTCAAAAATTGGCTTTGAGATGATTTCCTGAAAAAACCACTGGTTCGATTCGGGGTTTCTATACATCACTGAAAAGATCTCTTCAAGACGCTTCAGAAAATGTACTTTCGCAAGAAAAAATGGCAATTTTAAGCCCGTGACACGTCAGCAAAGAAAACTCGAAAATGGAAAAAATCGAAAAAATTAACTTTTTTAATAATCACCGTAGACCCTTATGTAATACCATTTTTTTCATTAGAAGAACGAGATAAATTGATTGGCGTTAAAAAATTTCATCTAGAAAAATTTGCAAAAAAGTTAGCATGTCACTATGGAGTTTGTGGAAAATTTTGAATTTTTTCGGATTTTGAAAGGCCGTAGACGTTAAACGAAGAATCCAAATCGAACGCGATTTTCAAATCTGTGCTCCTTGGGTGCTAATTAGTCGGATTCAGTGAAAATTGGCGACTTTTGATTTTTGACGAAAACTTGAAAAACTACCCAAGGGTCCCCCCTTCTTACTTTTTCCCAAAAATTTGCTTTGAAATGATTTCCTGAGGAAACCACTGGTTCGATTCGGAGTTTCTATACGTCACTGGAAAGATCTCTTCAAGACGCTTCAGAAACTGTGTTTTCGCAAGAACAATTGTCAATTTGAAGCCCGTGACGCGTTTGCAAAGAAAATTCGAAAATGGAAAAAATCGAAAAAATTAACTTTTTTAATAATCATCGTAGACCATTGAAGTATACCTTCTTTTTTTATCAGAAGAACGAGCTAAATCGATTGGCATTAAAAAATTTCATCTAGAAAAATTTGCAAAAAAGTTAGCATGTCACTATGAAGTTTGTGAAAAATTTTGAATTTTTTCGGATTTTGAAAGGCCGTAGCGGCTAAACGAAAACTCCAAATCAAACGCGGTTTTCAAATCTGTGCTCCTTGGGTGCTAATTAGTCGGATTTGATTAAAATTGGCGATTTTTTATTTTTGACAAAAACCCGAAATTCTATCCAAGGGTCCCCCCTTCTTACTTTTTAACAAAAATTGCACTAAAAATGATTTCCTGAAGAAACCACTGGTTGGATCCGGGGTTTCTTGACGTCACTCGAAAGATCGCTTCAAGACGCTTCAGAAAATGTACTTTCACAGGAACAAATGTCAATTTGAAGCCCGTGACGCATCAGCAAAGAAAACTCGAAAATGGAAAAAATCGAAAAAATCAACTTTCTTAATAATCATCGTAGACCTTTATGTAATACCTTTTTTTTCATCAGAAGAACAAGATAAATCAATTGGCGTTAAAAAATTTCATCTAGAAAAATTTGCAAAAAATTTTTTTTGTCAGTAGAACGGGTGATATCGATTCAATTATCTTAAATAGCAAAAAAGTTGGTTACTATTTTTTTTTAATTTGCAGGTACGAAATACATCGAGATGGGAAAGTTCGAGATGGAGGTGTGGTACCAGAGCCCCTATCCGGAAGAGTTTGCCCGCCTCCCCAAGCTGTACATCTGCGAGTACTGCCTGAGATACATGCGGGGGCGGACTGTACTCGAGAGGCACGCCGCCAAGTGCGTCTGGAGGCACCCGCCCGGCGAGGAGGTCTACAGGAAGGACAAGATCAGCGTTTGGGAGGTGGACGGGAAGAGGTACAAGCAGTACTGCCAGAACCTCTGCTTGCTCGCCAAGTTTTTCCTCGACCACAAGACTTTGTACTACGACGTCGAGCCCTTCCTGTTCTACGTCATGACCATGCTCGATTTGGAGGGGTGTCACACTGTGGGATACTTCAGTAAGGTAAGTTTTTTTTTACAGAGTTATTTGGGGGTGTTTTAACGGTCCAGTACCAAATCAGTACTCATGTTGCTCACAGTGGTTTTATCAATGTTCTTTTAGCTACTCATGTTTTCTTCAGCCTTGATCAACATTTAATAAAACGAAATATATTTAAAGGTAGAAAAGCCAAAGTACACAGTACACAGCACGGACACAAAACATGATTGCGTGAGTAGTAGTATTATGGGAAATTAAAAAAAAATGCAATTAAAAATAAATTTAGAAACGCCAAAGTGGCGGAATCTATTGCCTGAATGCTGTACTGAACCAAATCCGGGTGGCTTTAACACCGACAAGATATGGACATTGCCAGCGGCGGCAAATATAACAATATTAATGTGAACATTCAATATTGTTCCCCCATCAGAACATGATGAGACCTGAAAGATCGAAACCGGTCTGTAGGTGTTCTGATGGTGGAACAATACTTAATGTTCGAAATATATTTATATATAATTTAATATATTTATTTAATGCTTCTGCAACAAGTGAGGTTGCCTCAAATTTTATTTATTGATAAACATGTTGCACATATAGAAATGTATGAAAAATTAATGTAGGCATATCAAAAATTATAAATTTTAACAAGTTTTTGTTTTGAATCACTGGAGTCCTTAAAAGACTGCATCCACCTTTTTCTTTTTTGCCACAGGCCCCAAAACTATTCGTGGATTTACGGAATATTATCTTTTCTTCGACATATATTTATTGACATATTGTCGCAATACCTTTGCAGTTGTCAATTGTTTATGTCACTTTTGACAAGTAATGTCATGCTTGAAAATCTAATTTTTAAAACACCCGTTTTGAAAGTGAAATCCTCAAACTTCAAAAATGTGTCAAAATTATTCAAATATAATGGGAAGTGACGAAGAACAATTAATTACTTATTAATCGATTTTAAAATAGTAATTAGCAAATTTAGATTGGAAGTTAGGAATGTTTTGACACTAACAATACGCACATATTGAATTGAGATAGACGCGGGTGAATTCGAGAAAAATTATGATTGAAACATACTTAAGAAAATGTTTGGTCGTAGGAAAAGCAGAGTGTTCAACACGTTTTGAATAGCATGCTCGTACCTTGCATTGACTCGCCCTACTGGCTCGTAAATGCAAATTGGTACTCGCATGTAAAACCAAGCTTTCAAAACTTGTCGGACAATCTACTATTGTAAGACTTCGCCACTTCGTACCTTGCATTGACTCGTAAATACAAATTGGTACTCGCATGCAAAACGAAGCCTTTAAAACTTGTCAGACAATCTACCATTGTAAGACTTCGCCACTTTCAAAATCGTTTTTAGAAGTGTGACGATGGCCCATGAATTAATAATACTTTTTTGGCACTTATTTTTAGAACACACTGTATATAACATTCCTTCGTCCTTTATGATCCTCCAGTGGAATTCCAGTGCACTCGTTTTTTTTTT
The DNA here is from genome assembly GCA_910593695.2 of Ocypus olens. Classification (NCBI taxonomy): domain Eukaryota; kingdom Metazoa; phylum Arthropoda; class Insecta; order Coleoptera; family Staphylinidae; genus Ocypus; species Ocypus olens. The sequence continues at coordinate 1,713,997 of OU343055.1, read as the reverse complement.
TTCAACTTCTCGTACGCTTTTATTCCCTTTGTTCCTGAGCGAGAGAGGGTGGTGTATCAGTGTAATAATGTGTTACACACGGTGACTTTTAATCTCGAATCCCTGCCGGTGCGTACAAACGGTATAGGTGTCGTCGAGGGGTTGTTGGTCGGCCGAGGGTGGTTCTCGCTTTGTGGACCGACCCGTTCGTGTTCGTGTTCGTGTTGGCCAATGTTTGTGTGTGTGTGTGTGTGTGTGTGAATCGGGGGGATTTACGTAGACCTGCCCGGCCAGACGCTCGGGTCGTCGACCCGGCGCCGCGACGCTGCAGACGTCCCATCCCAAAGTGACTGACCGAGACTGGGGCACCGCCTCATTGCCGAAAACATACGCAAAAATAATGATCCAAAATAACAATGAGGCTTATAAAAATAAGCTTCAATCGGATGAAATGAAAGAGTGATATTTTCGAGGTTTTCTTACGAATTTTCTTTCAAACTTACGAATTTGACATGGCGTGATGGTGGCGTTTGAATAAACATGAATAATAATATATTATTAAACGAGTGAGAAAGTTGGCCATTGCCACGAGGATGAAGTTTGCAATGGCCAACTTGCCAGTGGCGTAGCGTGGGTTAAAGGGCACTCATTGAAAGTGTATTTTAATATAAGTGTGTGTTATAGAGGGATTTCTATGTTTTTTTTTTAATCTTGATTATTTGCACCCCGTGTTGTTTTATCGTAAAATCATAAGGGTGGCTTCTTGTAAAGATCAAAAAAACTCGATCTAATTAACCCATTTTAAATATTATTTTATTATACATTCGAGTTATGATTTTAAAATCAGTTAATACAATCATTATCAAAATTTCGGAAAAACTTCTATAATCAATTTGATCGGCCAAAGGGACGCGGTGAACTAGGGGGCGGGTGGGGCAATCGCCCCCCTGGCCCCCTATACGCTACGCCACTGCAACTTGCTCACTATACTATACTTTTTCGCATCATATTAAATAATTACCTAAAGATTTTTCTGTTTGTATTAAATTATAACGAATAATTTTACTATTTGGAAATTGCATCAGTTCGCTGACAACAAACGAATCGTAACCATAGTAACAACTAAACCGTTGAGAAAGTAAAATCGTCGTCATGCCATTGGCTGAAACCTGTTGGACAATGGAACCGCTATCATTTGATTGGACGTCAGCCGTGGACAACTTTCTCAATCGAAAACGATTTAACAACGTTTATATTATTCAATAAAATGCCGAAAATAAAGTTAATCGACGAAAGGATCTCATGGCCGAATGAGTGCCAGGACTAGTACTACAGTGTGTTTCAAAAATAAATTAATCGCAGTACACATTAACTATGAAGTCTGTTTTTTTTTGTGTTTGTTAAACTTCCAAAATCGGAAATGACTCGACAAAGAAACACCATTCAATCACACAGTTTTCTTGGTTATGTTGAAATTAATGCAAAGGGGTGGTGGGTGTGCACTATCCTACAATCCAACCAGTTGAATACAGCCCAAGGTTTCTACAAAGGAACAAATTTACAAATGAAAATGAAACTTTTTGCATTTCATTAGTTTTCACCCGTAAAATCCTCGTTCGTGTTCAACTGTTTTGAGCGTAGGATAGGGGCCACCCACCACCCTTCACATTAACTTAAACTTCAACTGCAAATCCTGTTTATTTGCCTTTATTTTCAAAAATTGCAAATGAACCGACCAAGAAATTTGATCCAATCGCTCAGTTTTGTTGGTTATGTTAACGTTTGATAAAAATGGTGGTGGGTAGGCACTATCCTACAATCCAATCAGTTAAACATAGGCCAGGATTTGTACAAAGAAAAAAATTTACAAATTAAAATGAAAATTTTTGCATTTCATTAATTATGTTTCACCTGTAAAACCCTCGTTCGTATTCAACTGTTTGGAGGGTAGGATTGAGCCCATCCACCACCCTCTATATTAGTTTAAACTTCAACTACAAATGCTGTTTTTTTGCCGTTGTTGAACTTCAAAATTTGCAGATGAATCAACCAAGAAATTTGATCCAATCGCACAGTTTTGTTGGTCATCTTAAAGTTGATAAAAAGGGTGGTGGGTGGGCACTATCCTACAATCCAGTCAATTGAACATAGGCCAGGATTTGTACAAAGAAAAAAATTTACAAATTAAAATGAAAATTTTTGCATTTCATTAATTATGTTTGACCTGTAAACCCCTCGTTCGTGTTCAACTGTTTGGAGGGTAGGATAGGGCCCACCCACCACTCTCTGTATCAACTTCAACTGCGAATCCTTTTTTTTTACCGTTATTAAACTTTTAAAAACGCGAATGACTCGATAAAACAAAATTCCATTTAGTCACACATTTTTTTTTGGTTTTGTTAAAGTTGATACAAAGGGTGGTGGGTGGTCACTATCCTTCCAACCAATCAGTTGAATATAGGCCAAGATTTGTACAAAGGAACATATTTACAAATGAAAATTTTTGCATTTTATAAATTATTTTTCACCTGTAAAACCCTCGTTCGTGTTCAACTGTTTGGAGGGTGGGATAGGGCCCACTCACCACCCGCCGTATTACCTTAAACTTCAACTACAAATCCTGTTTTTTTTGCCATTGTTAAACTTCCAAAATCGCGGATGACTCGACAAAGAAACTCCATTCAATCGCACAGTTTTCTTGGTTATGTTAAAGTTTATACAAAGGGTGGTGGGTGGGCTTTATAATATAATCCAACCAGTTGAACATAGCTCAAAATTTCTACAAAGGAACAAATTTACAAATGAAAAAAAAAATTTAAATGAAAGTTTCAATTACTTTTCACCTGTAAAACCCTCATTCGTGTTCAACTGTTTGGAGGGTGGGATAGGGGGCCCACCCGCCATCCTCCGTATTAACTTAAACTTCAACTGCAAACCCCGTTTTTTTTTTACCATTGTTAAACTTCCAAAATTGCACTTGAATATATTTAATCGCACAATTTTGTTGCTTATGTCAAAGTTGAAACAGAGTGTAGTGGGTGGGTCCCATTTGAATTTAGCCCGAATTTCTACAAAGGAGAAAATTTAGGAATCGGAGAGATTGAAAATGAAAGTTTTCAGTATTTTCTACCTGTAATATACGCGTTCGTCTTCTACTGTTTGGAGGGTAAGATAGGGCCCACCCACCATCCTCCGTATTAGCTTTAACTTCAACCGCAAACCCTGTTTTTGTGATTACCAAACTTTGAAAAATAGCAATTGATCGACCAAGAAATTTAATCCAAACGCACGGTTTCGCGAATTAAGTTAAAGTGGATGCGAAGGGTGGTGGGCGGGTTCTATCCTACAATCTAGCCAGTTGAACATAGCCGAGGGTTCTTACAAATAAACTAATTTATAAAATATAAAAAAACACAAATGCATTTTCGATTTTTAATTCATTACTCCACAACGCAATCCTCGTTTATGTTTAATTAATTGGAAGGTAGAATAGGGACCACCCACCACCCTTTGTATTGGCTTTAACTTCAACCGCAAACCCTGTTTTTGTGATTGCCAAACTTCTAAAAATTGCAATTGATCGACCAAGAAATTTGATTCAATCACACAGTTTTGTTGGTTATGTTAAAATTTATACATAAGGCGGCGGGTGGGCCCTATGAGGATGGTGGGTGGTCCCCATCCTACAATCCAACCAGTTGAATATAGCCTAGGGTTCCTACAACTAAACTAATTTACAAAATACAAAAACACAAATGCATTTTTCAATTTTTCATTTATTACTCTACAACGCAACCTTCGTTTATTTTCAATTAATTGGAGAGTAGAATAGGGACCACCCACCACTCTCGTTTATTTTCAATTAATTGGAGGGTAGAATAGGGCCCACCCGCCACCCTTAGTATTCAATTTAACTTAAACTACAAACCCTGTTGTATAATTATTGTTAAACTTCTAACGTCACAGAATAATTTACAAAGAAATTTCATCCAATCAAACAGCGTTTTGTGGGTTAGGTTAAAGTGGATGCGGAGGGTGGTGGGTGGGCCCTATTCTACCCTCCAATTAGTTGAACATAAACGAGGGTTGCGTTGTAGAGTAATGAATCAAACTTTGAAAAATGCATTTGTGTTTTTATATTTTGTAAATTAGTTTACTTGTGAGAACCCTGGGCTATGTTCAACTTACTGGATTGTAGGATAGAGCCCACCCACCACCCTTTGTATCAACTTTAACATAACCTACAAAACTGTGCGATTGGATCAAATTCCTTGGTCGATTCAATTGCCATTTTTTAAATTTAATTTTTCCAAAAATAAATCACCACTTTGGGAATTGGCTTTTTATGGCCAACATTACATCTCTTCAATTTTTTATTGTTCGGAGATATGTATTTTTAAAATGAATTATGAAAAAGCACAATTTTTTTTTAAATGTCAAATATTTCGAAAACGCTTAAATTTTGAGGTTATGTTACTTGATGATTTTTTTACAGAATTTTATGTGTGATCCAAATTTGCAATAAAAAATAAAGCATTCCATTCAAAATAAGGAAGTTGGTGTTGAATAATCTTGAAAATATTTTCATTGAAAAGAGCACACACATACAATACATTAATTACAAATCCATATACTTTTAATGTACCATCTCGATGGGACACCCTGTATATAATAAATTTTAACCTATAAAGCTTTTGAAAATTTGCCAACGTAATTCTGACGTGCTTTTTGAATTTCCAATTTTTCGAGTTCCGCCTCCGCGATTTTTTCGCGTGTCCGACGCATTAGTCACGCCCGCGGCGCAACACACTTCTCCCGTCCATTTCTCCGCGTTCCATTCCGATTGTGAAAGCGGCCGACACGAATAACAATCGAACGGCGACAAATGAGCGGATTAATTATTTAGAGTCGGCTGGGGGAGAGAGGTGGGGGGGGGGGGGGCGCATATCCATGCATATTCAACGAGATCCGCCCCGGCCGGAGCGCGCGGAGCCTTTCCGCCCGGCGGAGAGCGTTTGTTGCTCGGGGAACGGTAATCGAAGTCTACCGTGCCCGGCGACGGCGACGGCGACGGCGAGAGAGAGATTAATGACAGTTTTAATGTATGCACTTGCGCGCCTTTGTGGAAAATCACTCGTTACCACTAGAGCCGAGGAGACAATGGTGTGCACGTATGGATGTAATTATAATCTTCTTTGGTGTAAATTCTTCACGATATGTAAAATTTGATTATTAAACATCGACCTGTATTTCAGATCTTTTAATCTATTAAATTAAAGGGCCAATCAGTGACGGTTCGCGGGTTTTTTTCAGGTACGGCCCAGGTAACAAGGGTGGCAATACAGATAGGTAGGGTCGGTTGCAGAGATCTGTATTACCACCTCTTGTTCCTCGGCCGTACCAGAAAAAAACCCGCGAACCGTCACTGGAGCCAATAGATCTGAATCTAGCAGCAAGATGATTATACCACAGTAGAGTGAATAAATCACAGTAGAGGTGAATCTATGAAATGAAATAGCCAATGAATCTTTGGCAGCAACATGATTATACCACGGTAGAGTGAATAAACAACCGCGAAATAGATCTGAATCTATCACCAACATTTATTAGAGTAAATAAACCACCGTAGAGATGTATAAACGACAGTAAGTGGTCTTAAATCGCAATAACGAAATACAAAATAAAGAGTGAAATAATCATCTTCATGTTTCGGGAACATAAACATTTATTTAAGCCAGGTTTTTCGTAAGCGGGTATTATATTTTCAGCTGTGCAAACGTACATTTACATTTTTAAATCGTTACTGTTTAAATTAGAAATGGAGCATTTAAGATAAAAAATACGTCAAAATAGAAAATGTCTTGTGAGCAATGTAATCGCAGAACCTAACCTCAAATTATGTATTCCGTTCACCGTTCGTTTACACAGCCGAAAATATAATACCAGTATTATGTCAATTTAAGCCGCAGAATGAAATCCACTGTAAATATCATTAAATAACACGTTTCGTTAATAAATTCTCATTTCTGCAATTTTCAACGATTGTACACACATACACACACACAAAACGAAAATAAGACGACATTTGGCTCAGGCGCATATGGGTCAGTGGTACTTTCACTGTTGCCAAATCGCATTTATAGACGCGATTAAAGCCGCCGAGGAGGAGGAGGAGGAGGAGAGAAGAAGGGGACAAAGAGGCGCAGGGAGTAACGATCGGCGGCGCCGCCGCCAACGTCGTCCGGACGAGAAACGTTCCCACTACACCTGTCTCGTGTATAGGAGGAAGATGAAGACAAAAAAAAACGCTAATTGCAAGTGTGTACGTGATTATTGCACCGTCGCAGGAAATCGTGTGCAATCGCGAGGCATCTGTCTGAAAAAGGGGAATAATAATAAGCAGTAATTTGTAATTGGAATTGACAGATGGGCGCAAGCACTTCCGCCATATCTCCATCGATTTCAGCTGGATTTGCGATCATTATTCGTATCTTTTTTTTACAGAGAAGGGAGCGACAAGAATAGTACACCGAAATAGAAAAAAAAAAGAATCAAATAGTTCCGCACATCGGTTCAAAAATTAATAAAATGAAAAGTCCAAAGTTTACCAATTTTCCCAAAAGTTCATTAACACGTTGAGTGCGCATGACGCGCGAATGCGTCATTGTGTTACCATTAGCTGTGCGCATGACGCGCCAACGCTTCGTAAAAAAAATCCCGCGAAATTAATAAATTATTGGATAGTATTTGTTTACTGTCTAGAAACTATGATTTTGTAACACAAACTAGAGTTTTTTTTTTAATACTTTCAGTCTTGCTGAAAGTTCCGTTGGATTTAGTTAGCACTGAACGTGTTAATGAAGATCATTATTAAGAAGAAAAATAATCCAAGAGTTCCGCATATCCGTTCGAAAATTGGCAAGAAAGCTCAAAATATAAAAAAAACAATATTATTATTTCATTTATAAAACTCGTTCTTTAATATACCATTAAAACTCGAGATCAATCGTACCCATTTCATTTATTCTCTCTTCGGTACGCGTTGTTCTGTAGAGGCCGGTAATTCGGCAACGATGTTAAATTATGCAATTGCGTGCGGTCACGCGATGGCGCCATTAGCGTTGCCACCGCACGGGGGCAGCCAACCTCGCCGTCGGGCCGACGGCGGACGCAATTTCCCATTTGTCTGGCTCGGCCCGGACACATGTCAAACGAATCGCATTTTCGCCTCTTTTTTTTTCGGCGTGTAATTAGTTTTTCCGATAAATTATATTGGAACGAATTTGGCAACGTCGCAATTGTTAAAAGGGCGTGTCTGTACTTAACCGTAGCAGTGAGTAAAAATGAAATCCGATTTTACAAAAAAGATGGCAATTGAATTGAAAAAAAAAATGCGTTTAAACAATGAAAAAAAAATTGATACGTAGCAGTGAGTACAAATGAAATACGTTTTTTTTTTGTAAATTTGGCAATTGGATTTAAAAAAAAAACAAAACATATTTAAACAATGACAAAAAATCGATTCTGTACGTCAAAACTCAAGGACGGTCTCGGATTCGTCCCGTATTACTTTCATCGTTTTTTTTCTGGTTACCTCGTATTTTTTTTTAAATAACGAATATAAATAATCTTTATGACATACTCCAGAACAGTGACGGCTCGCGGGGTGACTAATGGTACGGCCACAGATAAGTATTATCCACCTCTGCTACCTCGGCCGTACCATGAATCACTGACAGTGACGGTTCGCGGTTTTATTTTGGTACGGTCGATGTAGCAGATAGGTAGGGTCAGTTGCAGAGATCTGTATTACCACCTCTGCTACCTCGACCGTACCATGAGCCACCTCGCCGAGAGCCGTCACTGCTACTGAAGGACTTGGGGTGATTATCATAACAAATTGAAGCACTTTTAATTATTATTTTGTTTTGTTAATTTCCTCAATTAACTAAAATGACATTTTGTCTCTCGTATTCGATGATTGAATATCGTGCGACAGGTAAAAATGGAACGGGGCCATAAAACGCCCGAGGAGTCATTCGTGTGCAACGCCCGTCCCGCGGGACATAAATATGCAAATGCATTACATTTATGACTTTGTCTGTCTGCGTCTGTGTGTGCATGTGCGAAAGGGAAAAGGGTTCCCCGGGCTTAATTGCGTCTAGAGACGACGACGGGACTTTTTACGACGATCATCGGCCGAGAGGACGTTCCCCCATAAATCGTCTGGAAGTCTCGAGATTCGCCAACTTCAACAACCGCAATAAGAACGAACTTCTTATTGCATGCTGATATGAATGTTCGAGCGTGGCATGGCGCGCAAATAATTTATCTGCAGCATTTTTCAAAACAAAATTTACATCTTGTATATTCAAATTTGTCGAAATCTTATACTACAGAACAGCGGCGGATCATGCACTCTGGAGGCCAGAAGCGCAACCTGCTTTTTTTTTACTGCGGCAAAACTAATCTTTACAGACAGTCACCAATAATGCATTAAAATCATACCCCCACCTTGTCAATGCTCTCTACAGTCCTCCATGGTAGAAACCTACATATGTTGGCAAATTCGCCTTTAAAGCAGCTGGGCAGAGGCCGGTGTAATTTGGAGGCCAAAGGCGCGCGCCTCGTGCGATAATCCGCCACTGCTTCAGGCTAATGCCAGACTTATAGTTATTCCTCTTCTTACGTTATGATCACGCACATGATACCAATTAAATATGACAACACAAAAGGTTCATTTTATGTTATGATCGCGCACCTGATGCCAATGTCGTGTCGATCATCACAGCACAAAATTTAATTTAATTTCTTGCATTTTTGTGGGGAAGTGAAGAGGAAGCGTAGAGTTCTTCAACCAGCAATTCTGGTACTGTACTCAAGTATTTATTTAGAGGTAACATTTAAAACAATTAACAACAAAGTCCATATGGCCAGCTCAAGACAGAGACACAGATCTTCACGATTAAGGGTCTTTCGTAACGACTTCTTTAAAACAAATTATATTTCATCGTTAAAGCACGAAAGACTCGCGAATACGATAACGTACATACAGGGTGAACAAACTAAACCGGTTACGTACACATAGGACAAGGGCGCAACTTGATATAACAGTTGATAAAGTGTTTTTATTTACACTCGCATTTATTAATTAAATAATTGACATATCATCACACAGTCGTGTTGGTTACATTTTGAAAGAAAGACAACATGTGTGACAAATTACATGACAACTTACATCCATTTTATATGTTATGACTTAATTTTATTTATTTTTTATGTATATATATATATGACACTCGCATCCACTGCAACCTATGGTAATGTAATGTATTTTTATTAATTTAATTTAATTTAATTTATTTGACGGATTCACCTTTTTACAACTTTATTACATATGTATTATGTAAATAACAAAGATTGCTGTATGAAATTAAATAAATAAAAAATATAATAAAAACATAACAGAAAACAATGTACGACTTAATAATTAACTTAAAACTAATATATATTAATGTGTAATATATTATTATGTAGTTTGTTTAAAGTGGCAACGTGAAATAAAGGAATTTGAATTTGAACTCTTAATTATTTTTTAGGCAATACGAAATGCTACAATTTAATCTTTATATTTTAATTCTCAGCATTACATTGTAGCAGTTATTAAACAATTATCAAATTATAAAACAATCGCGTTGGTTACATTTTGAAAGGGGCAATATGTGTCAGATTATGACAATTCTTTATTAATTTAATTCTACAATAATTGAATCTTTTTTAATTTTAATTCTCGCCATTGCATTGTGGCAGTTTTCCGTTGGGTATTCGAAGAATGTTCATTCATAATAAACGAGATAGGTGCATGAATACATTGGCGTGCGTGCGCGTGTGTGTGTGTGTTGCCAGTGGTCAGATCTATTTATAAAACTGCATGAGCCTATGACTTTATCGGTCAGTGACGTAACGTGGGGGGATGCGGAATCGCCGGTTGTTCACGGCTTGTATTTTTGGGATTATTAATGAATTGGTTTTTTTGCGCTTACGTGGATGTCATGGATTTTTTTTTTCTACTGACTCATTTTAATAATACGATCGTTTGCATTAATCATAAGACTGAACGCTGACCACACACACCTACAGCGTGTTCATTAACGAAAAGTTTAATTCAAACATTTTTTTTTTCTTGTAAAATTGTATACTTTCTTTATTATGAAATTATAAAGTATTATTATTTTTTTATGCCGCGGGTTTACTTATTTATTAAGCATCTAAAAGAAATGTCAAATTTAACTAAAGTTAATAAAGACTTTATGATAAATTAATGTAGAAATTTGACTTGAAGTCCAGAAAATCTAAAAATAATGTCAAATTTAATTAAAGGCAAAAGACCATGTCCAAATTAATGTCGAAATTTGGCTTAAATTCGACAAGCGTTCAGAAAAAGAGACTAATTTTGACTTAAACCCCTAAGCCTCTAGAAAAAATGTCAAATTTAAGTTAAATTAAGAGACTATGTCCAAATTGATGTCAAAATTTGACTTAAAGTTGACAAACGTCAAGAAAAAAAGACTAATTTTAACTTAAAGACGTTAAAAATCTTGTAGTAATTAAGAACCTTTATGTAGAAATTAATGTCAAAATTTGACTTAAAATCGACAAACGTCAAGAAAAAAAGACAAATTTTAACTTAGACATTGAAAATCTGGTAGTAATTAACAACCTTTATGTCCAAATTAATGTCAAAATTTGACTTAAAGTCGACAAACGTTAAGAAAAAAATATTAATTTGGGCTTAAAGCCCTAAGCCTCTAGAAAAATGTCAAATTTGGGTAGAGTTAAAAAACTTAATGTCCAAATTACTGTCAAAATTTAACTTACAATTAACAAACGTCAAGAAAAAAGACAAATTTTAACTAAAAGACGATGTCTAAATTTGACTTTAAAGTCGACAAACGTCAAGAAAAGAGACAAATTTTAGCTTAAATACGTTAAGCCTCTAGAAAAATGTCAAATTTAGGTAGGGTTAAAAGAGTTTATGTCCAAATTAATGTCAAAATTTGACTTAAAGTAGAGAAACGTCAAGAAAAAAAGAAACATTTTAACTTAAAGACGTTATAAATCTGGTAGTAATTAAGAATCTTTATGTCCAAATTAATGTCAAAATTTGACTTAAAATCGATAAATGTCAAGAAAGAAGACTAATTTTAAGTTTAAGACGTTAAGCCTCTAGAAAAATGTTAAATTTTGGTAGAGTTAAGAGATTATGTCCAAATTAATGTCAAAATTTGACTTAGTCAACAAACGTCAAAAAAAAAGACTTATTTTAACTAGAAGACGTTAAAAATCTGGAAGAAATGGAGGGATTTTAAGTGCAAATTAATGTCAAAATTTGACTTAAAGTCGCAAACGTCAAGAAAAAAGACTACTTTAATTTAGAGACGTTAAGCCACTGGAAAAATATCAAATTTGGGTAAGGTTAAAAGACTTAATATCCAAATGAATGTCAAAATGTAACTTAAAGTCGACAAACGTCAAGAAAAAAAGACTAATTTTAATTCAAAGACGTTAAGCCTCACGAAAAATGTCAAATTTGGGTAGAGTTAAGAGACTTGATGTGCAAATTAATGTCGAAATTTGACTCAGAGTCAAACTTCAAGAAAAACGGTTAATTTTGACTTGGAGTCGTTAAGTTTCTAGAAACAATGTGAAATTTAATTCAAGTTCAAAGATTTTATGACAACTGAATGCAGAAATTTAACTTAATATCAACGAGCGTTAAGAAAAAAAAAACTCATTTTGACTTCAACCGTCCAGAAAAAATGTCAAATTGAATTAAAGTTAAAATACTTTATGTTCAAATTAATGTCGAAATTTGACTTAAAATCGTCAAACGTTAAGAAAAAAAAACAATTTTGACTTGAAACCTAAAGCCTCTAAAAAAGTGTTCAAAGACTTTATGTCCAAATTAATCTTTAAATTTGACTTAAAGTCAGCAAGCGCCAAGAGGAAAGACTAATTTTGACTTAAAGTCGTTAAGCCTCTAGAAAATATGCCAAATTGAATTAAAGTTAAAAGACTTTATTTTCAAATTAACGTCGAATTTTGACTTAAACCCGTTAAGTCTCTAAAAAAATGTTAAATTTAATATTAACGTTAAAAGACTTCATGACTAATGAATACCGAAATTTGACTTCAAGTGGCAAGCGTCAAGAAAGAAAGACTAATTTTGACTTAAAGCCGTTAAGAACCTAGAAAAATTATTGAATTTAATTAAACGTTTTCAGATTTTCATTTAAAATTCCAAATGTATAACTTTAAGTCAAAAGTCTGGACTAAAAAAAAATGGAAGGAACCACGAGCATCGGAATTCAAATCCAAATATCTTTATTTTCATTTACAATCAAGTTATCAGGTAATGATATAACTTTTTGAAAATGTCATTTAATATTAAATGATACCATGGAGTTTCAACAAGTAACAGCCTCTTCCATCCAATTTTTGAAAATGTATTCTTCCACCCTTATTATAAATCAGTGACGGCTCGCGGGATGACTCATGGTACGGCCGAGGTAGCAGATCGGTTGGAGAGATCTGTATTACTACCTCGGCCGTACCATATATAATATATACCGGGTGTGGCACTTAAGACGCCTCGGACCATAGCTCCTTTACGATAAAAGCTATCGAAAAAAATCTAAGAACAAAGTGGTGCATAGTTGCCGTCGCTATGTTTTAAAAATATTTCTAATCATCAGTGGCGTGCCGTACTCCAGTGGCGTACCAAACTTATGTTTTTTTAAATGGAATGCCCTATTTTTTATTGCATATTTGGAAAGTGCTCGACGAGTACTTATTTTTTTATCTAACATGTTATACCCTTCACTTTAGCGGTTTCGCTGTTATAACCCCTTCTTTCAAAATTGCGCCCCATTTTTGAGATTTTTTTATAGAGAAACTAATTGACGCCGGCGCCTAAATTTTGAATTGAGGTATAGGTTAAGACCTCGTATACCTTCACATAATTTTTTTTCGGGTAATTTATGGCAAAAAAATAATTTTTGATTGATCTTCGCATGTTGTCATTTTTTCCGAAAATTTCAAATGGCACCCCCCTAAAAAAATTACGGCGTTGTACAGCCAAAACTCTAAATTTTTCATTGGTGTAAAAAAAATTACACATTGCATAACAAAATTTCGGAGAAAAAAGGAATTTCATCGCAAATGTCGGGAAACGTTTTCCGTTCCCAAGTGTGCCATGAGAAAACAAAAGATTGGTAATTGTCAAAGTAAATTATTAGACGTCAGTAGCAGCCATAAGTCATTTTTGATAAACGTTCTAAAAATGTTCCGAACTCAAGAGGAAATGGTTGACATGATATTTATTCTTGGAGAATGTAACAAGAATTGTTTCTTGGCATCACGAGTGTACGCTGCGAGATATCCGCACAGGGCACATCCAAATGAACGTGCGTTTCAAAAAGTGTTGGAGAGATTTACTACTACGGGAAGTGTGAAACGGCCAAGGAGAGTTAGAAAGAAGGCAGTTATTACCGAAAATAATGAACTGCGGTATATCACCAGAAGTTGCGGTTATGCCTCCAGCAGGAAGGTCGTCATTTCGAACATTTAGTTTAAGTTGTTAAATTTTCTTAATCTGCATTTTTCATATCATGTTGAATAAATAGGTACATACTATTATGTTGACCGTATTTGTGTATTTGTTTTGGTACTTTGACAATTACCAATCTTTTGTTTTCTCATGGCACACTTGGGAACGGAAAACGTTTCCCGACATTTGCGATGAAATTCCTTTTTTCTCCGAAATTTTGTTATGCAATGTGTAATTTTTTTTACACCAATGAAAAATTTAGAGTTTTGGCTGTACAACGCCGTAATTTTTTTAGGGGGGTGCCATTTGAAATTTTCGGAAAAAATGACAACATACGAAGATCAATCAAAAATTATTTTTTTTCCATAAATTACCCGAAAAAAAATTATGTGAAGGTATACGAGGTCTTAACCTGTACCTCAATTCAAAATTTAGGCGCCGGCGTCAATTAGTTTCTCTACAAAAAAATCTCAAAAATGGGGCGCAATTTTGAAAGAAGGGGTTATAACAGCGAAACCGCTAAAGTGAAGGGTATAACATGTTAGATAAAAAAATAAGTACTCGTCGAGCACTTTCCAAATCTGCAATAAAAAATAGGGCATTCCATTTAAAAAAACATAAGTTTGGTACGCCACTGGAGTACGGCACGCCACTGATGATTAGAAATATTTTTAAAACATAGCGACGGTAACTATGCACCACTTTGTTCTTAGATTTTTTTCGATAGCTTTTATCGTAAAGGAGCTATGGTCCGAGGCGTCTTAAGTGCCACACCCGGTATATAAATGCTAAAAACTATCTGTTACAGAGATCTGTATTACTACCTCTGCTACCTCGGCCGTACCATAAGTCGTCCTTGTTATAAATTGCTCAAAAGTATCTGTTGCAGAGATCTGGATTACTACCTCGGCCGTACCATGAGTAACCCCGCGAGCCGTCGCTGTTATAAATTGCTAAAAACTTTTGGGTGATAATACCAAAAATGAATGAATTGATATTCATTTCACATTCGTGTTTGTGTTTCACCACATAATTAACGTTCTTGAATAAAGCACGATTGTTTCATCAAGAGATATATTCGCAACTTCGTTTGCACACCCTCCCTCCCTCCGTCTTAACGCCGTTTGTTTTCCATCTCGTGTCCAGGCCAGACGAGCCGAGGTCGCAGAGTTCGCGATTCCAGACTAGAAAGAGGTGGGGGGGGGGGGTCGACGCCCCCTCAATTATACACCCCCGGCGCGCACACACACACACCCATACAGCATCAGACACCCCGACCAGAACCGAACCCGGCTAGACGCGGGATTACCTCCCCACACCAAAAAAAAGAAAAGGGGTTGCGGGAGAGACTTCCTCCTCCTCCTTCTTCCCGGGGTCGGAATATTAACGCGTTTTTCGACCCACGTCTTTAATTTTTTTGCCCCGCCTCGTATTATTCGCTTACGTATTGTTGTTGTTTTTCGTTGTTTTCGGGCAAGGTCGCCGTCGCGACGTCGGCGTGCGAGCGTCCTCGAATGTACAATTTTTTTTTTTTAATGGCTTCACGCTCTCTGCCCTCGCCCGTAATTAAGAATTTTTTACGGCCCATAAATTCGCCGAGAAACTCACGGGGCTGATTAGGAAATCGGGCCGAATTTCGAGGCGTTAACAATAAATGGTCGTTTTCCACGTTGATTGTTCGTAATGTGGAACGTCGTTAAAGTATCCTCTTTTGTAGAGCAAATAATTAAAAAAAAAAGCGTACCTTACATTCTCCATGTGCGTTTTAACGCGGACTTGGTTATTACAAATGAATGGCAAATGATCTAAATATTCATTCCTGGTTTAATTTGTTCAATGTTGAAGGCCACAAATTTAGAATGGCACTTAATAAAAATTTATAATAATAATGATTTATAATTTTATAGTATATATTCTCTTTAAATCATTGAGTATTAACTATGTTATAATAATAATAATAATAATAATGTTTATTGACAAGTTTACAGATTTTTACAAGGAAAAGCAAAACATTCTATCTTAAATGTAATATACATTGTAAATTGTATACACTCAAAAAGCAGTGCTTGACTTAACTAGATTTAGTTTATTTAGTTTAAGTTAATTTAAATATATATTCTGTCGCATTATTGTAATTAGGGGGCTCCCATTTAACAAACAAATAAATAAATACTCTACGGGATAAGAAAGTTTTGATCGTGATCATATTGTAGTCTTTTTAAGACTCTTAGATTGTGTTAATTTTTGATGTTGATTGGGTATTATTAACGAGAGAGAAAGACTCACTTCGACGATCACAGTTGAAACTGGCGCAGTCGATAGGATTCTCGAAAGAGAGTTTATATAATAATGAGAGCAGGTCGATAGCCCGGACAGACTAACCCCTATAACTTCATACGGTAGTAATGTTAATTTGAAGATGTGTAAATGTCTAAATAAAGATGTTTAATGATAATGAAAAATTTGATTGGTTTCGACCATTTTTTACACGTAATACTAAAAATCTCAGCCCGTTTTTGTCAGTCTGTTTTACTAACGATTCGCCAACTATTCATCGATTCTTTCTCTTTCCCGCGATGCAAAATGGCATTTCCTCTATGCGGCGCGTCGTTCGAGTTTAGCCGTTTTGTGAGTCACTCCGAGAGAGGGCAGACGAAACTTAAAACCGTTAAGTAGAAACGTAAAAAAAAAACGAAATGAACATCCGACGTGAAAATAATGGCCTCTCTCGGGCTCATCTAGAAAACGTGGTGGTGAATCAGGCCGGTAAAATGCGTCCATAAAAAAAAACAGGACTTTAATGACTCACGCGGGTTTACTGGAATATTTCAAGTGTTTGTCTATAATTAAAATTGAAAACGTCGTAATTTTACAAAGGACTTGAAAATACAATATTTATTTATTGAGTTTGGTTTTGCACTAGAGATGGGCAAAACTGCTACTTTTAAATCACGTTGCTACTTTATAATATCAGTGATTTTAAACTGTGACTGTGATCACGGTTAGTAAACCTTCTGAAATTGTTAATGGTTTCTCAAAAATGTTTTTGATATGATTCTGCTAATATTTGTCCACCTGTTGTTCCTTTTGATATTATACCTGTGACTGAAGGTAATATTTTGGCTGTATTATCTGCTATACCAAATAAATATACAAATTGGGAATAACCTTACTTGTTGCAAAAAGCATTAGATAAATACAATAAAACGAAATGTATTGTATTTAAATAAATATTCAGTTAAAAATTCGAGAAGTATTTGGAGATTTTTGCAGAATCTTATCACAGAATGTTTGTTCAGTAAATTTGAAAAGTTGGAAAGTTTTAGGTATGTGGCAAATGTTTTCCTATTTTGCTTTTACCTCTGAAAAAAACGCATATTTTGAAAGATGATTTGCTCCGTTCTCGAAGGATTATTTTGAAATAAAATCATATGGATTTTTCAAAATTTTCTTGGCCAAAAACATCGCAGAAAAAAAAATATAAAACGTGCAGGCAAAATTCCATAAAAAAAATATCCTCAATGGCCGAAGTACCGCTAATTCGAAATCAATTTGATTTTTATAAATCCAACAATTTTCAATACAAAAAATCTTCAAAAATCCGATTTTCGTTTTAATTTTTTAACACTCGAACAAAAACATCGCAGAAAAAAATATAAAACGTGCAGGAAAAAATCATCCTCAATAGCTGAAGTATCGCTTATTCAAAATCAATTTGGTTTTTGTAAATTCAACAATTTTCAAAAGAGATGTGAATTTTTGAAAATTTTAGTTTTAATTTTTTGAGCACTTTAAAACATCACAGAAAAAAAATATAAAACATGCAGGAAAAATTCCATAAAAAATCATCCTCAACGGCTAAAGTATCTCTTATTCAAAATTAATTTTGTTTTTGAAAATTCAACAATTTGGATTTTTGAAGATTTTTGTTTTAAATTTTTAACACTCGAACAAAAACATCGCAGAAAAAAATATAAAACGTGCAGGAAAAAATCATCCTCAATGGCTGAAGTATCGCTCATTCAAAATCAATTTGGTTTCTATAAATTCAACAATTTTTAATAGAGATATGGATTTTTGAAAATTTTAGTTTTAATTTTTTGAGCACTAATAAAAACATCACAGAAAAAAATATAAAACATGGAGGAAAAATTCCATAAAAAATCATCCTCAATGGATGAAGTATCGCTTATTCAAAATTAATTTGGTTTTTGAAAATTCAACAATTTTTAATAGAGATATGGATTTTTGAAGATTTTTGTTTTAAATTTTAAACACTCGAACAAGAACATCGCAGAAAAAAATATA
Source organism: Ocypus olens (assembly GCA_910593695.2). Classification (NCBI taxonomy): domain Eukaryota; kingdom Metazoa; phylum Arthropoda; class Insecta; order Coleoptera; family Staphylinidae; genus Ocypus; species Ocypus olens. Next base: position 1,696,101 of record OU343055.1, on the reverse strand, counting down.
AAACGTGCAGGAAAAATTCCATAAAAAATCATCCTCAATGGCTGAAGTATCGCTTACTCAAAATTAATTTGGTTTTTGAAAATTCAACAATTTTCAATAGAGATATGGATTTTTGAAAATTTTAGTTTTAATTTTTTGAGCACTTTAACAAAAACATCACAGAAAAAAAATATAAAACATGCAGGAAAAATTCCATAAAAAATCATCCTCAATGGCTGAAGTATCGCTTATTTAAAATTTATTTGGTTTTTGAAAATTCAACAATTTTCAATAGAGATATGGATTTTTGAAGATTTTTGTTTTAAATTTTTAACACTCGAACAAAAACATCGCAGAAAAAAAATATAAAACATGCAGGAAAAATTCCATAAAAACTCATCCTCAACGGCTGTAGTATCGCTTACTCAAAATTAATTTGGTTTTTGAAAATCCAACAATTTTTAATAGAGATATGGATTTTTGAAGATTTTTGTTTTAAATTTTTAACACTCGAACAAAAACATCGCAGAAAAAAATATAAAACGTGCAAGAAAAAATCCATAAAAAATCATCTTCAATGGCTGAAGTATCGCTTACTCAAAATCAATTTGGTTTTTGAAAATTCAACGATTTTTAATAGAGATATGGATTTTTGAAAATTTTTGTTTTAAATTTTTAACACTCGAACAAAAACATCGCAGAAAAGAATATAAAACACGCAGGAAAAAATCCATAAAAAATCATCCTTAATTGCTGAAGTATCGCTAATTCAAAATCAATTTGGTTTTTGTAAATTCAACAATTTTTAATAGAGATATGGATTTTTGAAAATTTTAGTTTTCATTTTTTGAGCACTTTAACAAAAACATCGCAGAAAAAAATATAAAACAAATTTTCAAAAATCCATATCTCTATTAAAAATGGTTGAATTTTCAAAAACCAAATTAATTTTGAGTAAGCGATACTTCAGCCATTGAGGATGATTTTTTATGGATTTTTTGCTGCATGTTTTATATTTTGTTCTGTGATGTTTTTGTTCGAGTGTAAAAAAATGTTCGTTTTAATTTTTTGAGCACCTGAACAAATACATCGCAGAAAAAAATATAAAACGCGTAGAAAAGATTCCCTAAAAAAATATTCTCAATAGTCGAAATATCGCTTATTTAAAATCAATTAGGTTTTTGTAAATTCTACATTTTTTAATGGATTTTTGATACATTTTTGAACACATGGCCAAAAACATCACAGAAAAAAATATAAGACGTGCGGGCAAAATTCCATAAAAAAATATCCTGAATGGCCGAAGTACCGCTAATTCGATATTAATTTGATTTTTGTAAATCCAACAATTTTCAATACAAAAAATCACTCGAACAAAAACATCACAGAAAAAAATATAAAACAAGCAGGAAAAAATCCATAAAAAATCATCCTTAATGGTCGAAGTATCGTTAATTCAAAATCAATTTGATTTTTGTAAATTACACAGTTTTTAATGGTGATAAATATTTTTGAAAATTTTAGTTTTAATGAACACCTGAATGAAAACATCGCAGGAAAAAATAAAACGCGCAGACAAAATTCCACAAAAAATTATCCTTAGCGCCGGGCAACATAATTTTTTTCGTTTTTATAAAATCTCAATTAATTGATTAATAATTGTTAATACATAAGTAATTTATTTACGACAGTGGATGGCCCCCTTAACACGCTTTGGGTAATATTTTTCTCATGATGTGACGTTTTTTTTTTCTTCTTTTCTAAAAAACGGCATTTCGCGGAACGCGATGTGTCTGGCGAGAGACCGAGAAATGCGGATTAGAATCTAATTTATTCAGAACCCAGCGCAGTGGCATTTCAGGTATTTCGTATTTCTGCTGCACCAGCAAAAAAAAAAAAAAAGAATAGAAAACAGAACGGGCCGTGGAAAAAAAATCGACATTAGCGTACGCGTTGCCGCCGTGTGAAAACGGATCATTAAGCCAAGCCGGTGGTGAAAGTGTGGAATTAAGAAGAAATCCAAACACTTAATTCGACAAGTGACCCAGAGCACTGCTTCTCAAATCTGTCTGACGAATTGTAGCATTTTTTTCCGAAGTGCTTCTCAAATGAAGGGTACAGGGAATAAAACGGCTTAGTCCAAAATATCCAGTTTTTGCGATTTTGCCCCATCTTGTAGTGCAAAATATACTCCACCAGGTGGTGTAGGTGCCAAATAACAGAACCGTCTAAGTCCGCTATAATAACAATTTAATAATTCACCGTACAGGGAAAGAAACAGCTAAGTCAAACTTTAAAAACGCATTATCCAGGGTTTATTCCCTGTTCCCTTCAAATGTTTCTGATTAATTTTGTAGCAATTGTTTCCACTCATTTATTTCTTCACGGCCCACTTGGACGAAAGATTTGAATACAGTTTCCAAATGTCTATAACATTAATGAAACTAATTCCATTAACTATTGCAAAAAGAAAAAAAAAACTTTCAGCGAAGATAATCGTAAAGACGTTTTAAAAGGACGACGAGTATTGACCTTCGTCGCGTCGGTCACGGCCCCCAGGATTGTCGGCGGCGGCCGTAATCGATTGCTCTCCTCCGAGAGGGACGGGGAGGAGGAGGTGGAGGCAAAAAAAGGCTAATATGTCGATGGATTTTACCACCTTCCTCGGGGACGACGACGACGACACCTTTTCCGTCGTCGGCGACGAGACACATACACACACACACACACACAATATACACCCATGACCATTTCCAGGAAAGTTCGAGCGGGTCCGATGACGCAACGCACCGCAGACACCTTCCGATGACTCACCGGGCGAAACCCGACCATATTGAATTCTGCAGAAAGGAAATCGATGCCGGCGGTGTGATTAATTCGAAGTGATGGAAGTGGAAATCGAAATTGGTCAACATGTAAATTGCATTTTAATAAAATCTATTCGGCAAGACAACAAGAGCAGGATTTCGCGTGTGAACTAAGTAAATACAAAAAATAAATATTTCTGGGGCCGCGGTGGCCTAATGAGTAGAGCTCCTGCTCACGGGCCTCGTGGTCGCGGGTTCGAATCCCATCCGTGCGGTCACTTTTTCACCACGAAGAAGTGACCGTTGGGATTTTTTTTTTTAAGTGACTCTTTTCACGAGCAGCTGCTGATGATAAAAGAATTGGACAATCAATGCCTTCGCTAGAAATCAAACTCAACTGTGTAGTATATAAACTTTAAATTATTAAATTCAATAAAACGAAATTTTGAATTTATTTAATGCTTTCTGCAAAAAGTAAGGTTGTTTCTAATTTATTTAAATCATTATTTTTTTTAACTTTTTCTATTTTTCGAGTTCAAGGTCGCGCCAGGCCGTGCGCTGGTGCGCGTTTCTTTTCGACATTCTAACTCCTCCTTTCCAACCCAGCTAGCAACAACAGTCGTCGGTCTCTCTGCACGCTCCAGTTGTCAAGTCGTCCGGCAGTCCGTCGAAAAGATTCGGGTCGACGCGGCGCTCGGTGTTAATGCCCATTGTTATGTTAATGACTGAGCCATGTTGAGGAGTAATTAAAATAAATTACCGCCGCTCTGTTGATACAATTGAATTAAATTATACCCTAATTACGTCAATTAAGGAGTCTCGACGCCCCACCTCCCGTATGTATGTATATGCTCTCCCCCCGTCTCCCCTTCGCCGCGACCAACTTTATCGACCGGTCGGGAAAACTAGGATCCTAATTAGATACAAAAATAACTAACCCGACGTGACCTGGAAAGTTCTTTTTGGTGCAATGATGTGAAATATTCATATTCGAGCCGAGTTTTTTTTTTTTAAATAAAAATTAAGTTTGTTCCGTATAATTTAGATATCAATTGATAAATAGAATAAGTAAATAAAAAATTAATTGATATTTGTGTAGGTGGAATTTATTCAGCTTATTTTTATTCATAATGTTCTACCGTGAGATCGAGTGTATTTACGATCCTACCGACTGCGCCGTTTTATACGCGTAATAATGCGATAGTCAAACCAATGATACACCTGACGTAACCTGGAAGGTTTTTAGTAAAACGATGTGAAATATTCATATTTGTTTGAGTTTTGTTTTTAAATAAAAATTAAGTTTGTTCCGTATAATTTGCAAATCAATTGATATTTGTGTAGGTGGTATTTATTCAGCTTATTTTTATTCATAATGTTATACCGTGAGATCGCGTGTATTTACGATCCTACCAACTACGCCGTTTTATACGCGTAATATTGCGATAGCCCGATGTCAAACAATTGATACACCTGACGCAACCTGGAAGGTTTTTAGTAAAACGATGTGAAATATTTATATTTGTTTGAGTTTTTTTTTTTTAACAAAAATTAAGTTTGTTCCGTATAATTTAGAAATCAATTGATATTTGTGTAGGTGGTATTTATTCAGCTTATTTTTATTCATAATTTTATACCGTGAGATAGAATGTATTTACGATCCTACCAACTGCGCCGTTTTATATGCGTAATAATGCGATAGCCCGATGTCAAACCAATGATACACCTGACGCAACCTGCAATGTTTTTAGTAAAACGATGTGAAATATTCATTTTCGTTTGAGTTTTTTTTTATTGAAATTAAGTTTGTTCAGTATATTTAACCTTTTCACGTCCAGGTCGCCACAAAAAAATTAAAACAAAAATATTTTACAAAAAAAAAATTACACTTTAGCGCCATCTATGGAATATTTTTTTCATATTTCTTTTGCATAAATGAGTAAATTTGTGACAGTGGAATAATATTCGTAGAAAAAGGTAACAACAAGAAAAAAGTATTTTTTTCAGGATTATCCTATAGCCCAATCAAAGCTACATGGGCGCGAAGTGGTTAAGAAATCAATTGATATTTGTGTTGACGGTACTTGTACAGCGTATTTTTATTTTTAATTAACACCGCGAGATCGAAGGTATTCACGATCATACCAACTGCGCCGTTTTATACGCGTAATAGTTGCATGTCAAACCAATGATATACCTGACGTAACCTGGAAAGTTTTTAGTAAAACGATGTGATTATTCAAATTCGTTTGACAGTTTTTTTTTTAATGAAAATGAAGTTTGTTCCGGGCAACACCCCACACGGCCAACTACTTGACTTCACAAGAAGTTTAGGTTGGCTTGAGGAGTAAGGCTCAGGAGGCGGCACAAAGGACCAACGAATGGTCCAAGTGCTGCGACCATTTGGCCGCTCTCCACAAACCATCATCATTAAGTTTGTTCCGTATGATTTCAAAGAGAAAATTTAAAAATCAATAATCCACGATCCTATCGACTGCGCCGGTTTATTCGCGTAATAACGCGATAGTTGGATGACATACCGATGATACACCTGACGTAACTTGGAAAGTTTTTAGTAAAAGTATGGAAAATATTCAAATTCATTTGTTCGGTATGATTTCAATGAGAAAATTTAAAAATCAATAATCCACGATCCTATCGACTGCGCCGGTTTATTCGCGTAATAACTCAATAATTGGATGTCATACCGATGATACACCTGACGTAACCTGGAAAGTTTTCAATAAAACTATGGAAAATATTCAAATTCGTTTGAGAGTTTTTATGAAAATCAAGTTTTGTTCGCTACAATTTCAAATTAAAAATTTAAACAACAATCGATAGTATTCATTCAGCGTATTTTTATTTATAATGTAACACCGCGAGATCGAAGATATTTACGATCCTACCGACTGCGCCGTTTTATACTCATAATACTGCTATAGTTGTTGACATCGAACAAAAAAATAAACAAAAATTTAAAAATCAATTGATAGTATTTATTCAGCGTATAAATTGCACATACAATCCACGATCCTATCGACTGCGCCGGTTTATTTTACTCGCGTTGGATGATGTCAAACCGATGATATACCTGACGTAACCTGGAAAGTTTTTAGTAAAACGAATATTCAAATTCGTTTGCGAGTTGTTTTATAAAAATTAAGTTTGTTCGGCATAATTTCAAAGGCAACATTTAAAAATCAATTGATGGTATTTATTCAGCATATAGATTGCTTACTTTTATTTATAATGTAACAAAATATTCAAATTCGTTTGAGAGTTTTTTTAAAAATAAAAATCAAGCTTATTCGGTATAATTTCAAATTAAATTTTTTTTAAATCAATTGATGGTATTTATTCAGTGTATTTTTATTCATAATGTAATACCGTGCGATCGAAGATATTCACAATCCTACCGACTGCGCCGTTTTATACTCGTAATACTGCTATAGTTGGATGCTAAGACGATGATATTATACCTGACGTAACTTGAAAAGTTTTTAGTAAAACGAATATTCAAATTCGTTTGCGAGTTGTTTTATGAAAATTAAGTTTGTTCGGTATAATTTCAAATGAAATTTTTTTAAAATCAATTGATGGTATTTATTCAGTGTATTTTTATTCATAATGTAATACCGTGAGATCGAAGATATTCACGATCCTACCGACTGCGCCGTTTTATACGTGCAATACTGCTATAGTTTGATGTCAAACCGATGATATACCTGACGTAACCTGGAAAGTTTTTAGTAAAACGAATATTCAAATTCGTTTGGGAGTTGTTTTATGAAAATTAAGTTTGTTCGGTATAATTTCAAAGGCAAAATTTAAAAATCAATTGTTGGTATTTAATCAGAGTATAGATTGCTTATTTTTATTTATAATGTAACAAAATATTCGAATTCGTTTAAGGATTTTTTTTTTATAAAAATCAAGCTTCTTTGGTATAATTTCAAATGAAAAATTTAAAAATCAATTGATGGTATTTATTCAGTGTATTTTTATTCATAACGTAATACTGTGAGATCGAAGGTATTCACAATCCTACCGACTGCGCCGTTTTATTCGCGCCATAATCCGACAGTCCAACCGATGATTACGGCTTTGTTTTATTATGAGTATAACAGCATCTCAGGGATAAATTAATCCAATCGGATGAGTTCAGACAACAAAAACGCCTCCAGTATACAGGGTGTCTCAGACATGACTCCCCAGGCCCATCAACCTATAATCTCATTTTTCTCAATTTTTTTCTAATGTAATAACCATATTGGTTTACATGATTGTAAAGAGAATAAAAAATACTATTATAATATGGAGAAAACAAGTCCAGTGCCATTTGAAAAAAAAAGTTGAACATCACTGACGAAATATGAGCAGAAATTTTTGAAAATTTTATTCTTATAATTTTAAAGAGGATTTGCTCCCATGTAAAAATAGATACGGTATTCTATATTTATCTTTGAAAATAAGTAAGTTATAGGTCTGAGGAGTCATGTTTGATACACCCTGTATACCGCGAGGTCGATTAAAAAATTATCTTAAAGATAAGTTCATTTTAGATGAATTTTGAAATTGTTGCGCTTATTCGAGCTGAAGTTAATTTTTTACGATTTTTCTAATCGCCGATTGCAATTTTCTTCCCCACAATTCAAGTTCTAAGCGTGGCCATTTTGTTTCTAGTTCTAAGATGTCGATTGTTTTAACATGATCTTAAAGATAAGTTCATTAAAGATGAATTTTGAAATTTCTGCGCTTATTCCAGCAGAAGTTATTTTTTTACGATTTTTCCAATCGCCGAATGCAATTTTCTTCCCCACAATTCAAGTTCTGAGTGTTGCCATTTTGTTTCTAGCTTTAAGATGTCAATTATTTTAACAGGATATTAAAGATGTTCATTGTGGATGAATTTTGAAATTTCTGCACTTATTCCAGCTGCAGTTAATTTTTTATGATTTTTCTAATCGCCGAATGCAATTTTCTTCCCCACAATTCAAGTTTTGAGCGTTGCCATTTTGTTTCTAGCTTTAAGATATCAATTGTTTTAACAGGATATTAAAGATAAGTTCATTCCAGATTAATTTTGAAATTTTTGCGCTTATTCCAGCGGAAGTTATTTTTTTACGATTTTTCCAATCGCCGAATGCAATTTTCTTCTCCGAATTTCAAGTTCCGAGCGTTGCCATTTTGTTTCCAGCTTTAAGATATCAATTGTTTTAACAGGATCTTAAAGATAAGTTCATTCTAGATGAATTTTGAAATTTCTGCACTTATTCCAGCTGAAGTTATTTTTTTGCGATTTTTCTAATCGCCGAATGCAATTTTCTTCCCCACATTTCAAGTTCTGAGCGTTGCCATTTTGTTTCCAGCTTTAAGATGTCAATTGTTTTAACAGGATCTTGAAGATAAGTTCATTCTAGATGAATTTTGAAATTTCTGCACTTATTCCAGCTGAAGTTATTTTTTTGCGATTTTTCTAATCGCCGAATGCAATTTTCTTCCCCGAATTTCAAGTTCCGAGCGTTGCCATTTTGTTTCCAGCTTTAAGATGTCAATTGTTTTAACAGGATCTTAAAGATAAGTTCATTCTAGATGAATTTTGAAATTTTTGCGCTTATTCCAGCTGATGTTATTTTTTTACGATTTTTCTAATCGCCGAATGCAATTTTCTTCCCCACAATTCAAGTTCTGAGCGTTGCCATTTTGTTTCCAGCTTTAAGATGTCAATTGTTTTAACAGGATCTTGAAGATAAGTTCATTCTAGATGAATTTTGAAATTTCTGCACTTATTCCAGCTGAAGTTATTTTTTTGCGATTTTTCTAATCGCCGAATGCAATTTTCTTCCCCACAATTCAAGTCCTGAGCGTTGCCATTTTGTTTCCAGCTTTAAGATGTCAATTGTTTTAACAGGATCTTAAAGATAAGTTCATTCTAGATGAATTTTGAAATTTTTGCGCTTATTCCAGCTGATGTTATTTTTTTACGATTTTTCTAATCGCCGAATGCAATTTTCTTCCCCACAATTCAAGTTCTGAGCGTTGCCATTTTGTTTCCAGCTTTAAGATGTCAATTGTTTTAACAGGATCTTGAAGATAAGTTCATTCTAGATGAATTTTGAAATTTCTGCACTTATTCCAGCTGAAGTTATTTTTTTGCGATTTTTCTAATCGCCGAATGCAATTTTCTTCCCCGAATTTCAAGTTCCGAGCGTTGCCATTTTGTTTCCAGCTTTAAGATATCAATTGTTTTAACAGGATCTTAAAGATAAGTTCATTCTAGATGAATTTTGAAATTTCTGCACTTATTCCAGCTGAAGTTATTTTTTTGCGATTTTTCTAATCGCCGAATGCAATTTTCTTCCCCACAATTCAAGTCCTGAGCGTTGCCATTTTGTTTCCAGCTTTAAGATGTCAATTGTTTTAACAGGATCTTAAAGATAAGTTCATTCTAGATGAATTTTGAAATTTTTGCGCTTATTCCAGCTGATGTTATTTTTTTACGATTTTTCTAATCGCCGAATGCAATTTTCTTCCCCACAATTCAAGTTCTGAGCGTTGCCATTTTGTTTCCAGCTTTAAGATGTCAATTGTTTTAACAGGATCTTGAAGATAAGTTCATTGTGGATGAATTTTGAAATTTTTGCGCTTATTCCAGCAGAAGTTATTTTTTTACGATTTTTCCAATCGCCGAATGCAATTTTCTTCCCCACAATTCAAGTTCTGAGCGTTGCCATTTTGTTTTTAGCTTTAAGATGTCAATTATTTTAACAGGATATTAAAGATAAGTTCATTGTGGATGAATTTTGAAATTTCTGCACTTATTCCAGCTGAAGTTAATTTTTTACGATTTTTCTAATCGCCGAATGCAATTTTCTTCCCCACAATTCAAGTTCTGAGCGTTGCCATTTTGTTTCCAGCTTTAAGATGTCAATTGTTTTAACAGGATCTTAAAGATAAGTTAATTCTAGATGAATTTTGAAATTTTTGCGCTTATTCCAGCTGAAGTTAATTTTTTACGATTTTTCTAATCACCGAATGCAATTTTCTTCCCTACAATTTAAGTTCTGAGCGTTGCCATTTTGTTTCCAGCTTTAAGATGTCGATTGTTTTCACATGATATTAAAGATAAGTTCATTCTAGATGGTTTTTTGAGCTAATTTCAGCGGAGATTATTTTTTTACAAGTGTTACTATTTTGTTTTTAGCCTCAATAAGCCATGTTTTTGGCAAAATGAAATTTTCGTGAAGTTGTGTGTTAAAGCGAGTCATGAATAAAAAGTTGCATGTCTTTTCTTGGTACCCAAAAAAGCTTTGTCAGGGTTAATAATTGTTTGTTCAGGGCGAATTTTTAATCGATCTCACGGTATATGCTGGAGGAAAGTCGCACGTCTTTTCTTAGTACCTGAAAATGCTCGACTTTGACGCGGACAATAATTATTTTCAAAAAATTGAGAATAGATAGTTTATGACCTACTTTTACTAATTTTTTTCGATCTCGCGGTATTTGCTGCAGGCGTTTTACGCCGTAACCCATTTGTTGGATTAATTAATCATTTGAGAACAATGTCGTAATGATCGGTTATACATCCAACTCTCGCATTGTTATGCGAATAAAACGGCGCAGTCGGTAGGATTGTGAATGCCCCACCAATACACAATGTCGATGCGCTTTCTCGTATTGTTATGCGAATAAAACGGCGCAGTCGGTAGGATCGCGAATACCCCCCGTCAATACACAATGTCGATGCGCTCTGAGCCCGGAATTCATTCAATCCGATCGATCGGAGGAAACATCTGGTAATCATTATCGTCGTCGTCGTCATCATCATCATCATCACCACGGTTTATTATTAATAATCGGCCAACAAATTGCGGCATTGTGGGCCCGCATACTGACGGCCGGGGCAGAACGAAAGAAGAACGAGGAGAGAGACCCCTTTTTTTTTCGTAATGACGGCGTCGCTTTTTAATGGCTTTCACACAGCTCCAGATAAACGCTGACTCACCACTTTTCTATTCACACACACACACACACACACATGCACGCACACACACACGCACGCACACATACACAATCCTCGGTCTATTCAGACTAGGACGGCCGTTAGAAAATTAGAATTACGACGGAGGATCCGAGAATGAATTCGGTGTAATATATTACACGCGTACAATAGAAAGTCACCACTAATAACGTACCAGATTAAAAAAAATTAGAAAATGAGTACTTTTTTAAATTTTATACTGAAGTTATGCTGAATTAAAACACGCTGTGGCGTGAAAATTTATTAATTAAAATGCGCAGTGCTAACGTCAACATTTATACTTATACTGGATTCATGTTAATTTAGAACATACCGCGGAAATTAATTAATTAAAACATTTTTGACGTCACAAGTTATACTAAAGTCATGTTTGATTCAAACATACCGCTGAAATTGATGAATTAAAACATTTTTGCAGTGACGGTTAGGGGGGGGTTTTTCCGGTACGGATGAGGAACAAGAGGTGGCGTAACCGCACCTATCTGTATTACCACCTCTTGTTCCTCGGCCGTACCAGAAAAACCCCCGCGAACCGTCACTGCATTTTTGATATCACAACTTATACTAAATTCATGTTGAATTAGAACATACCGCAGAAATGAATGAATTCAAACGTTTTTGACATCACAACTTATACTAAATCCATCTTGGATTAAAAAATACCGCGGAAATTAATGAATTGAAATCCCAGTACTAGAATTGACGTCAACATTTTTGACGTCACAACTCGGAATCTTTAATTAGACACGCTCGCTTTAATTCATGGGCGACCGCGATTAATTTCTTTTCGAAACACATCGCTGTATAATTGATCGCGATCTCGGAGCGGACCGTTACTGGACCGCAGGAAGCAATGCATATCGCGAGTCCTCTTTTTCGTTCGCAAAGGCATGGCAAATCCCAGGAAATTGGCCATCGCCGCTTTGAAATCTATGCCCCTAACTAATGCCGCGGCGGCGTGGGAATGCGGGAGGAACGAAGTCGTGGTCGTCTCTGCCTTACCACAAGTTAAAAATAACGAGCGTACAACAAAAAAGAAATCGATTAATTATTGATGGAATTTGGGTTATTCGTTGCAATAGTTCTGCATTGCAAATATCGAGCGTACAACAAAAATCGACGACGAAGTTGGCGCTGGAAATCTAAAGTCAAGACTGAACCAAGATCACACGCGCATGCGTAAAGTACTAGTTGTCATGTTGACTTATGTCAGATGTTAATAATCTCTAATTATAATATCTGACATGTCATCGTTTCTGTACTAAGGTTGTCATGTTGACATATGTCAGATGTTAATAACCTCTAAATATAATATCTGACATGTCACCGTTTCTGCACTAATGGTGTTATTCTGAACAAAAATGTTAGCGTTAACAGCGGTGTTATTTGCTAACATCGACAGATGTTATGAATATACTATTCTGTACACTATCTGTCAACTAACATCGATGTAAATTAACATTTTCGATGTTAAACAACACTTGTCAAAACGGTCGACGTTACGAGATTGTTAATGGTGATATTTTTAGGTTACTTCGTAGTTTGTATTTTTCGTCAACAAAAAACTCAAATGGATAGTAGTACTCCAATATTTATATGCATGCTTTATGAAACACTCATTTTATTTCTAAAAATATATTATAATATACATGAAATTGGTCGCTCTGTAGACGTTGCACTGTTGCCAATTTGTTTACATCGGGCTGTTCAGAATACAGTTTTTAACAGCGCTGTTCAATTTCACATAACATCGCTGTTAATAACAGTTGTTCAGAATAGCACCATAAGGTTATCATGTTGACATATGTCAGACGTTAATAACCTCTAAATATAATATCCGACATGTCACCCAGCATTTCACGCGTGTGATCTTAGTGAAGACATGATTCGATTTTTTTTTTTGTTGTACGCTCGACTTATGTAATGCAGAATTATTAAAATAATCCAAATCCTATCAATAATTAATGTTTCATACTTTTCCCACCCATCCATCGATTATTATCAATTGTTGTGGAAGGCATCTCCAGGGCGAGGAAATCGCGCACACTTTAACACACGTACAAACGGCACACGTGCACGCGGGCGGTCCGCAATGCAGCAGACGAGGCCGCATATAATTTTCGTCTATATCGATTTTGGCGTCGCGTTTCTCTCTCGCCGCCGCCGCCGCCTCCATCCACCAGACCAGACCCTACGTGTCCGCGCGTACGTGCGAACACACCGAAGTAAAGGTTAAGCACCGGGAAGCGGCCCCGTCGTCGGAGGAGGTCTCCGTTGACTCACACGGAGACGGAAGTGATGCGGCGATGATGAATCATCATCGCCGCCGTTCGAAAGTCGCATAGTCATTGATAATCATCAGGAACAGTATGCAAGTTGTAATTAGAATTTCCCGTAACGTCCAGTCACCAAAAACGTTCTGGAAATAATCCGAATACGGAAGAATACGAATTGATACGTAATTATTCGGCATTTAAATGACACAGACGTTTGTCATAAACAAAGGGCGTAACGGGATAAGTATACAAAATCTTCCCCGCACGTATTATGCTCTAATTAATGTCACAAGTTCGCATCCATATGGTATGAAACATCAAATTTTAACCTCGGAATTTAATTTTTATGGGTGATATGGAGGGAGAAAGAGAAATTTAAAAGAATACTTTTCACAAAAACGGCTGAACCGAATTCAATCGAAAAAATGGCGATGTGGCCATCATGTTACTTTCTCCGACTTAATAATAATAATAATAATAATCTTTATTCAACGGGTAACCCCCTTTAACATACAAAATACAACGAATAAATAAAATTAACTTATAACTATTGACTAATAACTAATACTTGATGGTATTATTTATATTTACGCTTTCATGGTTTATTTTCTATTTAAATCATATTTGAAATGTACATCGAGCGTTTTATAGACTCGGATGAAACTGACGTTTAAAACGTCAAAATTATGAAAGATGGAAAAATTATACTTCAAATTCAAAAACTAGGTTTACTCAAAAACTAACGAGATTTCGAAAAAAAAAATATTCTCCAGAAGTTGTTCATTTTGGCATTCTCTATTTTTATTCAAATACATTTGCTGTAACTGTTATGGTTTCATAATTATAAACCAAAAATTAAAAAAATATTTTTTTTTCTCGAATAGCAATGATTTTAAGTAAAAGATGTTCATTTCTTTGTTGTCTTCAATGTTTGTTTAAATGTTTTTGTGATATTTTTCATATTTAAGAAAATATTGGCAAAAAACAAAAAACAGTTAAGGTAAACACCCACTTCCGGTGTACGAAATTTTACCAAAAGCTTTTCAGTTCTTCGGATTATCAAATAAGACTTATGTTCAAAGTTTCATTTCAATTGCTCTATTAGTTCTTGAGATACAGCGCACACAGCCAGACAGACACACACAGACACAAAAAAAAATTCCAGAAATTGTTGAAATAGCATTTAGGGACCCCAAAACTTATATTTACGTAAAAAAAAAAATTTGAAAAAAAAATCACGATCACAATACTTTCTCGTACTTCGTAACGGAGAAAATAAAAATATTTTTCACAAAATAATATATGATATATTAACACAAACGGTGGTGGCAGATGACCTCGCAGTCGACGCCAAAAACAACAAAAATAAAAAAAAAATATTTCACAAAAACGGCTGAACCGAATTCAATAAAAAAAATATATAACTATCAATGAGACTATTTTCTAAAAGAAAATTTAAGAAAAATCTCAGGTGAAAAAATGTTTTTTAATTTTTCGAAAAAAAAAAAATTGAGGTTATGTTCTATGGTGACGCCAACCCTTTTTCACATACAGGGTGGTCCATCTCAGAGGTAACAAGCGACATCGTTGAGTTATGCGGCATTTTTGAAAAAATCGCCGTGACACGCCGATGGAAATTTTCCATAACATTTTCACCTTCATAACCTTAACCCCCTAGCCACCCCTAACTTCACCAGAGAAAGTGGATCGAGTGACATATCATTGAAAAGCTCTGTTTATTCTGAATACAACGGTATCATTTGTTTTCGTTTTCATTGATTCTTGAGGAAACGGCAACACTTCGAAACTGCAATGTCACCTGTTAACGCCACAAAAAAGTTAACAATCCAATAAGGAATGATTTACCAACATAAAAGAACAAAACAGAACAAAAAAATAATAACAATAAACTCAAAAGTTGTATAACTACCTACAGAAGAAAATGTTCAAAACTGCTTCCTTTGGTTTTCACACAAAAATAAAGATTCTGTTCGCAACGTCGTTTTACATTAGACAACATGTATGAAGTCAGGGGCGGCTCGTTATGTACAGCCAAGGAGCCATGGCACTATCTGTAGTTTCAAGCTCAGCAAGAAAAAAATAATTAATTCTTAAAACAATTTTTCGCCAACTGCTTTGGTCTAGGAAGATAAATCGTTCTTTCTTTCTTTCTACCTTCAAAAAAGGAGGGGGTTTATTGTATAAGTGGCTCTACCATCAACATGTTCCACGAGCCGCCACTGTTTGTTGGGTATAATTTCAAAGGCAAAATTTTAAAATCAATTGATGGTATTTATTCAGCGTATAGATTGCTTATTTTTATTTATAATGTAACAAAATATTCAAATTCGTTTGAGAGTTTTTTTTTTTTTATAAAAATCAAGCTTTTTCGGTATAATTTCAAATGAAAATTTTTTAAAATCAATTGATGGTATTTATTCAGTGTATTTTTATTTATAATGTAATACTGTGAGATCGAAGGTATTCACGATCCTACCGACTGCGCCGTTTTATTCGCGCCATAATGCGGTAGTGAAGTCAGGGGCGGCTCGTTATATACAGCCAAGGAGCCATGGCACTATCTGTGGTTTCAAGCTCAGCAAGAAATTAATTCTTAAAACACTTTTTCGCCAGCTGCTTTGGCCTAGGAAGACAAATCGTTTCTTCTTTCTTTCTTCAAAAAAGGAGGGGGAGGGGGAGTATTGTATAAGTGGCTCTACCATCAACATGTTCCACGAGCCGCCACTGTCTGGAGTTATCTCAAACGGCATTCATTCAATATTCTACCGCGCAAATCATTTGGCGGTTTTAGTGGCGTATTGTACACCTTGCTCTTAAGGTGTCCAGGTGTCCCCATGCGAAAAATCTAGGGGTGTCAAATCAGGCGACCGCGGAGGCCATTCAATGGTACCTCGCCTACCAATCCATCGCCCAGGAAAAGTTTCGTCAAGTTAGTGTCGTACAGCCAACGCGAAATGTGGTGGTGCACCGTCCTGTTGAAAAATTATCTGATTTTCCTGATCACTATCTTCACTTGCAATTAGTTGTTCTACAAAGGGAATGACTTGAATTTATAGCCACATAATGCTAATTGAATACTTTTGCACCTCTGTTGGCGCAAATTCCATTCGAAAAATATAGTTCCATAATTTCCTGTCCTGGTACAAATTCACAAATTTTCGGTCGAAAAAAAGATCATTTTTGGTATAAAAATTTTAATCGGTATATGCCTCCTTTGTTTTTGCTGTTCAAAGTTTAATTAAATAATTTGATTATTTTTTGACATACAGCGCGCACAGACAGACACATCCACACACAGCAGACACATACACACAGACACAATTTTTTTCCAGAAATTGTTGAAATGGCAAAAACGGATATCTCCGTAAAAAAATATAAAAACAATTGCAAGACACTTGAAATTTTCTAAACCTACTCAAACAATACTTCGTTTTCGGTGAAAAAAGCGGTACGCAAGAAAATTCACTTACAAAAAGACGTCTTGGCGGTTAAGATGTAATCTTTGCTTCCCTCGGATTGATGGGAGCGGAATGGAGCTAAAAAACACAATATCTGAAGATGTATCACAACATTCACAACACAACGGGCACTAAACTTTCGAAAAATAAATATCCTGAACCTGAACGACACGTTCTTCACGACCGCGAACTGCACACTGAATTGTTATCAACAGGTACGCCACGCGCCGTGGATTGGTGATAAGAATTTTTTCTCGTTTCGGCGAGAGAGAAAAAAAAACGAATATTTTGATTACCTTCGCGGGCCACCTTGTGCAGATGATTAAAAACTGGTCGCGTTTTAACACGAGGGTCGAGGGAAGATGTACGCGCTAATTAATACTTCACGATGTTGACGGACCGCGTGGTCAATAACTAGTTGAAATATATAATTACAGTATTCATTAAATTTAAATGTTGAGTTTCTATTCATTTTGTTTAAATACAAAAAAATGGGTATTTTTTTGATCTTTGAGAGAACGTCAAATAAAACCGAAAAAGAAATATCAAGTAGGTATGATTTTATAAAACAAACAAAAAATGGATACATAGAAATAATTATTATACCATCAAATCGGAGAAAGTAACATGATGACCATATCACTATGTTTCAAATGAGTTTAATAACTATTGACAACTGATCATTTTCTTGTTCAATAAAATATTCTTTATTTCAAGTTTAAATTTAGACAAACTTTTTTTTAATAAACTAATTATGAACACAATGTGTCATCAATTTGATCTAAATTTGGCTCCGACAACTATCAATTTTCAATGAGTATTCTTTATGTCAAGTTCTAATAACGGTTTAAATTTAGACAACATATTTTGTTGATTTTTTTTTTGGTAAACCAATCATAAAGCAAGTCCGTCGACATCATTTAAATTCATTTAAATTCACATCAGGCCAAGTTTTTTTTTTTTTTTTATATATTAGTTTTAAGTTAATTATTAAGTCGTACATTGTTTTCTGTTATGTTTTTATTATATTTTTTATTTATTCAATTTTATACAGCAATCTCTATTATTTACATAATACATATGTAATAAAGTTGTAAAAAGGTGAATCCGTCAAATAAATTAAATTAAAGCAATTTCAAATGTGTCATAAATTTGATCTAAATTTCGATAGACTCTCCTGCATATTTCCAATTACTGCCAGATCACAATCTTCCGGAACTATTTCCTTAATGTAGCATTATTAATCCGGTAGTTAATTTAAGATAATCAAATCGATAAGTGCACCATTCGTGTTTGTGTTCAACTTAAACCAATTTGCCCATGAAGCAGTGCCAATTACAATTTTAATTGCCGATCGTGTGTACATTAATGTAATGTTAATCTCCATTAATGCGATGCTAATTTTAAGCAACTTTATCCGTCGTGCCATTAATATTTAATTAGAAACGGCGGTAATTATGAGTCTCTCCAATTAAGACAGATGATGATTACGACAGGTAGTGGTAGTAGTAGTAGTGGTATCGTTATTGTCGGTATTTTTTTTTCGTGTCCAGGGTGAATCCGTTGATGAATTAAACACCCAATTAAAACACGAGCACCGTGACCGGAACCGGATTTTGGGATAAGCGCGCTCGACGGCAACAGCGCGCTCGTTTGTAATTAATTAGAATGTAACGTCGTAAATGAGGAATGTAGGAAATCGCCGATCAGATGGCTCGGTAGAAGAAAATTTCAAAAGCATAACTGAAGAATTGCAAAGAAAGTACGACAAGAAAATTTCAAAAGATCTTAACCGAAGAACCGCAACTGCGAAGAAAGTACGACTTCGAAAGAATCCAATAAAAGTTATCACGGGAAAGACGACCGGTTTTGTTTTTTTTTGCATTAGAGCACCACGTGTTTTGAATTACTATTCGGTTGAAGGATTATTTTTGGATCTTAAGAATTCACTTATTAAAAATCTTTTGACGTGTAAATTTTTAATGACTTTTTTTCTGTAAAATTCGCATATTATCGATTAATCAAATGCCAACTAACGAATGATGAATGACACAGCAGACTGACTAAGACTGAGGTGTTAGACTTTCCGATACCGTGGCAATATTGGTGTCTTCACATCTCGTGAATTTTTTCATTAGCTTCCAAATAATTGTTTTTTGTATAAAACACGATCAACGAAGTACATTAGAGATATAACGTAAAGTTTTATAATAACATTTGTGCTTTTCATAATAAATTCTAATAGGTTATGGGCGGTAACTGTCATATAAAATTTGGCCGCCAAATTCAAATCGTTCACCTTCGAATGGGATTAAACTCCTGTTAAGAAAATGTGTTTCAAAATATAATTATAAAGATTCTAATGTTTCCAACTTGTACTTGTATCATTCTGCTAATATCTTTATATTTTATTTTTTTTTTATATTGCAGGAGAAAAATTCATTTTTGAATTACAACGTGTCTTGCATCCTGACGCTGCCACCCTACCAGAGACAAGGTTACGGCAGACTCCTTATCGATTTCAGTGAGTACACACACACACACACACACGCATTAATCTTTTATTTGTGTGCCAGACTGCCATCGTTCTCTCCTCATCCTCCTCGGCTTCAACGACCTCTTCCTCTTTCTCGTACTCTTACGACGACGTCTCGCCGCCTCTCCTCCTCCTCATTCTCCGCGATCCCGTTCCCATGGAAATAATCTTCATTATAAATTTTACATTTCGCACATAAACTCTTCACACACACAGACACTCAACTAAGTTATTTATTTAAAGACAAAAACTATTACTCCTCTAATACAAACTGCACAGCCAAAGTGCTATACCTAGTTAGACTAAGCGAAAATAAAATCATTGCTATACCCTGGCCGCTCTATGAAGGCGTCTGAGGTGTTTAACAAAGGATCGTAAGGGCCGCCCTCATCAAATGTGATTGGATATTTTGTTACTTTATACTCACAGATGTTTACACTGTACTTAAAAGCTATTGGTGCACTATCGGCTTTTATTTATAAATGAATGGTTTTTAAAAGGTTGCAGATAGCACCTCAGATGCCTTCATAGCGCGGCCAGACTTTATCATTGCTTTTACGTAGACGTAATTAAATCGATCGCTTTGTCTTAAATCTGTTTTACACTACACAATTTATGACTTAATTTCTTGAGCAATTTAAATTGTCTATTTTCATACAGTAAATTTTCTCAAAAATTGTAAAAATGATTCAATTTTTGAGAACTGTATGAAACTAGACAATTTAAATTTCTCAAGAAATAATGTAATTTCTTATTCAATAAATTATGTAGTGTAAAACAGCGTTTAATTCCTCTTCTCAACTTTTCATTTTGTAAACTATTAAGAGATCTATTCGACATTATTGTTCCTGCCCCCTTCCTCTTTTCATTTGTCAAGTAAATTGACATTGGTGAAATTACGATTGGATAAGTTTCAGAATTGCTCGAAATTTACCAATCTCTGCATTTTCCAAAAATCCTTGGTAAATATCGAAATCTAGCATTGGTGACTCATACTACTGCCGAGGTAGCAGAGGTGGTAATGAAGATCTCTACAACCGACCCTAACTATCTGCTACCTTGACCGTACCATGAGTCACTCCGCGAGCCGTCACAGGCCATTAAGTTGATACCCGGCTGGTGTTAAGCCGATACTCATTGGTCGCCTCTTACGACCTGCTGAGTGAGCAGCGGGTGTATTCTATCCCCCCACCCGCAGGGGGCGCTATTCAAATATACAGGGTGTCCCATTTTAATCTTTCAGGTGGAATATATCGAGACAAGTGCGCCCAATCGAAAAAGTTGTCCAATGCAAAGTTTAGTGGTTTGCAGGGGGACATTTGATTCTGTTATCAATTTCACCCCCCACCCCCCAGGGGGGTGAATAACAGGGGTAACTTCTGAATCTTAAATGGGAACCCCCATTTTTTATTGCAAATTCGGAAAGTGTGAAAAAAACCATGTAGGTTTTACTCAGAAACTTTTTTCGTATGGGCAACAGGTGGCGCTGTAATCGTCAATATTAGATTATTTTACACTTAATCTAGAATTGATGTAAAATAAATAAAAGTTTAAACAAATTGAATTGAAAAAGCCAATCTACTTACCACCACCACTTTGACGTCTGTAAAGGTACAAGGGTAATAGAAATTCGAAATGAAATTGTGCAGTTCAAAGGGAAAGATGTCAAAATTATTATTGTTTTTTGTACGGATCAGTTTTAGGTAAAATTTTCGTTGAGTAAGAAGATCATTTTAGGAGGTGTTCGATGTGACCACCGTGTTCTCGAATACAAAGATTGACTCGTTTTTCAAAATTCCGAACCGTCGCCGTCAACGTAGCAGGTGTTATAGCCAAACAAGCATGTCGGATGCGCTCCTTCATATTTTCACGAGTTGTCGGCCGCTCACGAAATACTGCGTCCTTGATGTATCCCCAGAGGAAAAAGTCTGGAGACGTTAGATCCGGCGATCTAGGTGGCCATTGCACAGGCCCCCCGCGACCAATCCACTTTTGTGGATATGCGGCGTCCAAATGATTCCGCACAATTCGTGCAAAATGCGGAGGTGCACCATCTTGCTGAAGCCACATCGTTAACCTTGTGGCGTACGGAATGTCATCCAAAAGCGCAGGAAGGCCACTTTGCAAGAATTGCATATAGCGTTCCCCATTGAGCGTTTCCTCAAAGAAGTGTGGTCCAACTATTTGCGAATCCACGATACCGCACCAAACGTTGACGCTCCAGCGATGTTGATGGTCGATCGATCGAACGAGTGATTTTCGTCACTCCAATAATGGCAGTTGTGTCTAAGAACAAACATTACGGAACTGACTACGTATTTAGGGGACTTTTTGTTTTTTGAAATGCATCAAGTTGTCAAAGGGCGCTTATGTCTGGAATCTGATTATTTTGTAATCATTAGGTGGCATTTTTACATCAATTCTAGATTAAGTGTAAAATAATCTAATATTGACGATTACAGCGCCACCTGTTGCCCATACGAAAAAAGTTTCTGAGTGAAACCTACACAGTTTTTTTCACAGTTTCCGAATTTGCAATAAAAAATGGGGGTTCCCATTTAAGATTCAAAAGTTACCCCTGTTATTCACCCCCCTGGGGGGTGAGGGGTAAAATTGATAACAGAATCAAATGTCCCCCTGCAAACCACTAAACTTTGCATTAGACAACTTTTTCGATTGGGCGCACTTGTCTCGATATATTCCACCTGAAAGATTAAAATGGGACACCCGGTATATTAGACAAGTGATTGTCATGCCGTCTCTGCAACCGACCCTACCTATCTGTTAACTCGGCCGTACCAGAGTCATCTCGCGAGCCGTCACTAATGAATCCAGATATAAGCCGAGTGATTGTGTTTCCAATTATATTTCGTATGCCGTCGAAGTAAATACCTAATTAAGTGCAGCTACAATATGAAAACATGACCATCTTCGATAAAATAAATAATATTGGATTGATGAGGTTGTTACTTGGTGAAATTCCATAATGTATGTGGTAAGTAAAACACTCCAGGGAAGTAGTTGTTTCAATAAGTTATTTGTTTATAGTCTTAGTAAGACTTAATTTTTTGCTTGCAGAGTTACGAACAGGTTGAATATTTATATATTCAGGTTATATTTCGTTTTTTTGAATTTATAAAACACGTGTGTTTGAGAATTTTCACAAATTTTTAATGTCGAACACTGCGACATATGTTTCGCCACACAGTGGCTTCATCAGGCAGATGATCATTGATGATCATTGATCATCTGCCTGATGAAGCCACTGTGTGTGACATTAAAAATTTGTGAAAATAAATAATACTTCACATTATCACAGGTTTGTTTCCAATTGTATTTACTTCGTCTTTTGAAGCTGAAAACGTTAATTAAGTGCATCTAAAACACGAAAACACGACCATCTTCGATAAAATGCAACTTCACATTATCGCAGGTCCTAAAACGATCCTTGCGGAACACCACCACGCGTGAGTAATGAGCGCCGTTCATTGAGCGAACGGCCGCGGCGTATGCAAAGCAGCGGCGACGTAATCACCTAATTGGCCGGGACGCGGGGGGCACGGGGAGCGTCCGTCGCCGTGACGTCACTCATTGACGCCGCCGCGACGCTCTAGTACGTACGCCGAGGCGCCAGACGCCGGCATCGACCGCGCCGGGTCAATACTCCGTACGCCCGCATATTGCGCGCCCCTTCTCTCTCTCTCTCTCTCTCTCGTTCATCCCGACGATTCTTTCGTCTCTCTCTCTCTCTCTGGGCGGCGGCGGCGGCGGTGCATTTCTCGCGGCGGCGGCGGCCCAGACAGACAGACAATCGGCTACCAGTTGAATCCGTCGCTTATTAATGCGGCCGCTCCGAATTCACGAAACAATTGATTTTGTCGTCGCCGAGGGCCGCCCCCGTCCTCCTCCTCCTCCTCCTCCTCCTTCTCCGGCACTGGTTGGGCGCGGACCGGTCGGTTGCTAAGGCGGCGATTTTGCGTTATTTTCGTTTTTAATTGTGGGCGTCGCTCTCTAATCTAATTCGAGCGCGCTCGACTCCTTTCTTCGTAAAAGCGTTGAATTGCTGCGCGCAAACAATACCGAGAACTTTCGATGCTAAGTTTTTACACCGTTACAGATTCGAGCCCAGTATCGTGTCAGCCGTGACAGTTGAAATAAATAAGGGAAGAGAGAGAAATTGTCATTGGGGGAAGTAATCATTTCTCTCCCTAGAGAGGGAAGTAATCATTTCTGTTCCTAGGGTGAGAAATTGTAAGTCAATTCTATCCTCTGACTTGTGTAAACTCTTAGTATTGGCACGAATAAAGTATTATTATTATTATTATTATAAATGTTTTCTTTCCCTTGGGCGAGAAATATTATTTCTCTCATAATTTTAACAGTGGAGAACTCGAATTTCTCTCCCGTTTGTGGAAAATGGTAGAATATATATCAAGGAAGAGAAATGCGTGATTTTTCCTAAGGTGGTAATTTGTATCTCGAGGACAAAAGCCTGAGGGATACAACGCACCGAGGGAAAAATAGCATTCTCTCCCGAGATATATACACAATTTTTTTCACAAACGGGATATTTAAGGAGTAAAATGATCGTTCATAAAAACCAACGTAGAAAAAAAATGCTGTCAGCCGTGACAGTTAAAATAAATAATGGAATAATTGGAGAAAAATGATTATTTCTCTCCCTAGGGAGAGATGTAATCGTTTCTCTCCCTAGCGAGAGAAATAATCATTTTTCTCCAATTATTCCATTATTTATTTTAACTGTCATGGCAGTTGTTAGTTGTTTCTCTAACGATTTTTATTTTCAACTATGTAACAAATTCGAGCCCAGTAACGTGTCAGCCGTGACAGTTCAAATAAATAATCCCTAGAGAGGGAAGTAATCATTTCTCACCCTTGGACCAGAAATTATCACTTCCCTCCCTAGGGAGGGAAGTAATCATTTCTTTCCCTTGGGTGAGAAATTTTATTTCTCGCACGATTTCAACAGCTGAGAACTCGAATTTCTCTCCCGTTTGTGGAAAATGGTAGAATATAAATCAAGGAAGAGAAATGCGTGATTTTTCCTAAGGTGGTAATTTGTATCTCGAGGACAAAAGCCTGAGGGACACAACGCACCGAGGGAAAAATAGCATTCTCTCCCGAGATATATACACAATTTTTTTCACAAACGGGATATTTAGGGTATAGGCTCTATTCTGTTGTAGGGAAAACGTAATTTTTAGTCATTTGCTATTTAAATTTATTTACGTCGTAAATGTATGTTACTCTGAAATGTATGAACAATATATATATGTTTAAAAAAAATTTTTTTGTCCATTAATAAAAAAGTTAGATTTATGTTAGTAATCAGAAAAAAGTAAAGCAATTATAGAATTTTTTTTTTCAATAGGTAATTGTCATAGTATTTCATAGGTCGTTGTATATTTTCATGAATATTGAGTGAAAAATATAGGAGAAATACAGTGTTATGTGTTGTAATGTATGGAAATAAATGAGTCATTTCTCATTTTTGTTAATATCTCTACCAGAATATAAAAAAAAATGTTAGGGATACCTTGTAAATTTTAGCAGCTTTTTTCTGAGACCAAGTTCATAAAAATTGCATAATTAATAAGAGCAATAATAAACATACAAATTTTGTTTTTTTTCGGAATTACTAGGACTGCAGTAGAGAAAGATAGACACAATTTACGCTTTCGCCCCGACATCGGCCGAATAATACATCTGGCAAAATACATCTGGAGACTATTTTCAGTGGGGATAGACGGAATTTAAATGAATAATCGAGATCACCTAAAAACGCATCGGCACGGAAAACGGAAAAAAATACATGACTGTGTTTACCGCAACACTCGGCCGGATCGGAATTTTAATGGGGTAGTTTTACAACGGTCGGTCGGTGCTTTTTTATTAGTAATAGTAATAATTTATTGGTGCTATTAACGGAGCGTCTTACACAGGTCATAAAAGGTATCTAAAAATAAACGATGATGGCACAACATATGAAATTAAAAATTAAAAATTAAAAATTAAAAATTAAAAATTAAAAATTAAAAATTAAAAATCAAAAATTAAAAATTAAAAATTAAAAATTAAAAATTAAAAATTAAAAATTAAAAACTAAAAATTAAAAATTAAAAATTAAAAATTAAAAATTAAAAATTAAAAATTAAAAATTAAAAATTAAAAATTAAAAATTAAAAATTGAGCACTATTTTTTTACATTTCACGGCAACCTTGATTTTCGCGAATATTATTATTTGTATTTTATTATTTTTACGGGTTTTTACTCTAAAATGATCAGGGAAGATAATATTCCCATATAAAAAAAAATAACAGTGAAAATCCTATGTTCTGTTATGTTCCACTACACCCTGTATATATTTCTGATAATTCCTGACCCATTCAATTGGTAATAAATATTCAATTGGTTGCACATGGGAATCTTTTGGTATTTTTTTGTAAAATATTGATATTGGAACAGATTTAAATCTACTGCAGATTTTGGAACACCGTTGGAAGAAAGAATACTTATACCAGCTGAATAGATGGCATCTATAACTGTCTTGAAAAATTATCCAAATGTTCTTGTTCCTCAATTTTTACTTTCTCCGTTACGAAGTACGAGAAAGTATTGTGATCGTGATTTTTTTTTCAAAAATGTTTTTTACGGAAATATCCGTTTTGGGGTCCCTAGATGCCATTTCAACAATTTCTGGAATTTTTTTTTGTAGCTGTGTGTGTGTGTGTGTGTGTGTGTGTGTGTGTGTGTGTGTATGTGTGTATCTGTCTGTGTGCGCTGTATCTCAAAAACTAATGCAGCAATTTATATGAAACTTCCAATATACGTCTTATTTGTTAATCTGAAGAACTGAAAAGCTTTTGGTAAAATTTCGTACACCGGAAGTGGGTGTTTACCTTAACTGTTTTTTGTTTTTTGACAATATTTTCTTATATTTGAAAAATATCACAAAAACATTTAAACAAACATTGAAGACAATAAAGAAATGAACATCTTTTGCTTGAAAATATTTTTCATAAAATCATTGCTATTTGAGAAAAAAATGTATTTATTTTTTCTCAATTTTTGGTCTATAATTATGAAACGATAATAGTTACAGCACATTTGTGTGAATAATAATTATAGAGAATGCCAAAATGAACAACTTGTAAAGAATAAGTTTTTTTCGAAATCTCGTTAGTTTTTGAGTAAACCGAGTTTTTAAATTTGAAGTATAATTTTTCCATGTTTCATAATTTTGACGTTTTAAACGTCAGTTTCATCCGAGTTTACACAACGCTCGATATACATTTAAAATATGATTTCAATAAACCATGAAAACGTAAATATAACTGGTTATGATACCATCAAGTCGGAGAAAGTAACATGATGGCCACATCACCATTTTTAGCAAATGTAATTTTACGTTTATTATAGAACGATGATGATGAATGATGTTACAATCTGTAAATGCATGTAATAACAGCACGTGCTCTTTACATTTAGGCATTTTATTGCGACAGGCTTACAAATAGACCATTTGTGGCATTTTACTTCTGGGTGATTTTAGAAAATAATTGTCTTTTTCTTCTGGTGTCAAAGCTATTAATAAAAACAAACCGCTTATATCTTTGACCGCAGTATTATAAAGAATATGAAATTATGCAACACTAAAAATACCGGGTATAAGCACTAGGGCAAATTTTTACTTCTGTCAAAGCTAAGATTAGTTTATTTTAAACAGATAGTTTCAACTTTTTATTGTTAGCATAGGTAACTCGATTCTATTATTATTTTTAGCCAAAGTGTTGCGAGATTGTAATAATAACCTATTAGGTATACAATTATTTGACGTTTCTTTGTGGTTATGTCATAGTTACACAGCTTACTTCTTCAAAATTGAATTTATAAATTTCATAAATATAACTTCCATTACATTCTTCTAAAATCGAGCGATATTCTTCCGAATATCCCACATACATCAATTTTTGCGAATGCAATCGGTCGTCTTGAACTCGTGCCGACTGCGAATGCAAAAATGCACTCATGTTAACAAGTTTAAGTTTAAATTAAAAAGTTATTACTTCTAAAATTAACTCAAAATGGTGCATTTGACTGAAAAAGAAATAATAGTTATGAATTATGATGGAATATGGCGAACTTGTGAGGAATCATGCGATTTGTTCAATCAATAACACCACGAAAGACTTAAAATTTCAAGATCCACAGTAAGAGCTCTGGAAAAGTTGCTCGTCAAACACTAGTAATGTCACAATATTTTTGAGCACGTCAAAAAGTGCGCAATAATGAACAAAAATCGACCTGTTAACCTGGTATGAATTTTGTGCGGAAGTTTTTCACCATTCTGTATATAAATATCCATATCTAAAATATAATAGAGTGTTTACTAATAATTGCTAATTATTTAATCAAATAAGTATAGTCAGTATTGCGATTATTTAAACTATTACATATACTCTCCTCAATGGTGTTGCGGGTAATCAAACCCAACCCTCGTTCATTGTAAATTTCCATTTTTTGATATTCTCGAAATTCGATATGGGTAAGTGGTGATTAACACCCTGGAGTTCTCTGGGGTGGGCCGCCGGAGGGCTTGGTGACAAATTCTTGCGGACCTGTCATTTTTAGCGGCTCTTCGGGCGTTTCCGCCGCACGGTTGAAAAAGGAAAGAACAGTCGCGGTATGCACTATCGCCGCCTAGCGAGTATGAGTGGAACATTTTAACCAATACCCTACCCTTAAGGAGTAAAATGATCGTTCATAAAAACCAACCTAGAAAAAAAATGCTGTCAGCCGTGACAGTTAAAATAAATAATGGAATAATTGGAGAAAAATTATTATTTCTCTCCCTAGGGAAAGAAGTAATCGTTTCTCCCGCTAGGGAGAGAAGTAATCGTTTCTCTCCCTAGAGAGAGAAGTAATCGTAATCGAGAAACGATTACTTCTCTCTCTAGGGAGAGAAACGATTACTTCTTTCCATAGGGAGAGAAATAATCATTTTTCTCCAATTATTCCATTATTTATTTTAACTGTCACGGCAGTTGTAAGTTATTTCTCTTACGATTTTTATTTTCAACAATGTAACAAATTCGAGGCCAGTAACGTGTCAGCCGTGACAGTTAAAATAAATAATCCCTGGAGAGGGAAGTAATCATTTCTCACCCTTGGACCAGAATTTACATATTTGTATTATGGATGTTGTTTATATGTATATTCATATGATTTGTCCTGTAATCACTTCCCTCCCTCGGGCGAGAAACGTCAGTTCTTTCCCTTGGGTGAGAAATTTTGTTTCTCGCACGATCTCGACGGCTGAGAACTCGAATTTCTCTCCCGTTTACGATAAAATATTATTTAAGCACATCTCGAATATGTGGATCAAACGAAAAAAAAATACTTTTGAATTCTAGAACAAGAACTTGTTATCTAAAAAACCATCTGGACGGTTAATGGGTTAAATATATTATTTTGAATATTATGCAGTGACGGTTCGCGGGTTTTTTTCTGGTACGGCCGAGGGACAAGATAGGTGCGGCCGTCTCTGCAACTGACCCTACATATCTGTATTACCACCTCTTGTTGTTCCTCGGCCGTACCAGAAAAAACCCGCGAACCGTCACTGATATTATGTCATCACCGCAATCGTCACTGAATATTTCCGTACAACTTTAAAACGTGAATTAAATCCGGAGGCGTAAAAACGTGTAATGATTATTTTGCGCAGGGTGCGCAATTACCGGGAAAGCTCGGGCCGTCATTTTATTCGTGTGGATGTGCATGTTGTTTTTTTTTTATTAGAGGGAGCGGCGTAGATAGAGTCGGAGGAGGAGGAGGCGGCATCGCGCCCCATTTACGGCGCGCACGTGTACCGACGATCGTTTTACGGCCGGACGCGAATTAATTCCGATAATTATCACCCGAGGAGGAAAAACTACGCGTGGAGTGAGATGGTCGTACAAAAATAAAATTAAAAAAAGCTTATAATTGGAGTCGTTTGGTAATTAAGTGCGCGACTGTAATGATCATGGTAGTAAATTTACTTGCTTATTACCGGTGACGGTTCGCGGGTTTTCTAGCAGAGGTGGTAATACAGATCTCTGCAACAGACCCTACCCATCTGTATTGCCACATCTGCTACCTCATTCATGGTACGGCCGAGGTAGCAGAGGTGGTAATACAGATCTCTGCAATCTGTATTACCACCTCTGCTACCTCGGCCACTCCTCGAGCCGTCTGGCTTATGGTACGGCTGAGGTAGTAGAGGTGGTAATACAGATAGGTAGGGTCAGTTGCAGAGGTGGTAATGCAGATCTCTGCAATCTGTATTACCACCTCTGCTACCTCAGCCACTCCTCGAGCCGTGAGACTTATAGTAAGGCCGAGGTAGTAGAGGTGGTAATACAGATAGGTGTGGTCAGTTGCAGAGGTGGTAATACAGATCTCTGCAATCGACCCCACTTATCTGTATTGCTACCTTAGCCACCCCTCGAGCCGTGTGACTCATGGTACGGCTGAGGTAGTAGAGGTGGTAATACAGATAGGTAGGGTCAGCAGAGATCTGCAATTGACTTTGTTATCGAAAGAAAATCTGCTAGTGCAGAAAAGACTGTAATATTCGCAACGGAAGAAAAAAGAGTCTGAAAAGCAATGCTGCCACAAGTTCTGGATACATTTGTAGAAACAATATTTTCATCCTACCAACTTTGAACCTTCAAACCACCATATCTTCAGTTATTACCTTTTAATCAAAATCTATCTATAAAAAGTGTTACCTTCAATTAAAGTGCTGCATATAGCCGTGAGATAACTAGCAGTTCCTAATAGGAAACACGCGTGATAAGAGATTGGACTTCTTCAGGCTGTGAATGGCCAACAAGCATACATTATTTTTTCGCATTACTGAAACTGGTCTCGGTGTGTCATCCGAAACAAAATTTTGGGATGGTCTCGGAGTAATTATGATTGATCGTCCGGATAAGAAGGGAACAACAATAACGATGTAAATGATAAAGTTTATAATACAGTTATTGGTATTTGTGAAAGCTCCGAGTGTGTGTGTGGGAAAGAGTGAAATGCACAGCCTGGTTGATGGATTTAGTGGTCGGAGCTGAGGTCAAGCGAGGCGGAAACGAGGCGAGTGTGCACGTAGACGCGGCGGCGTTTAATCAAAATGTTTGTAATTGGCTGTATTATTTGTCTTGCGAACGAGCCCGGAACACCATGACCGTAACGTTTAACGCCCTAAACGTCACGGAAGAACGATCGCCAGACGTACGCGTTTATTAATCGTGCGTGCAGAAAGGGGGGTTGCAATTAGATTTCGCGATTGGGGGGATCGTCTGGGTGGAACGGGGGAGCAGCAGCACGTCGTCGTCTGAGGGTATGGGATATGGGCGCGCGGGTTCGGGTCCCTGACCCCCGACGTCCGCTTATGGATCTGTCTGCGGGCGCGACCTACCCCAACCGGCCGAACAGCCAGCCAACCAGCCGGGGAGCAACGGCCCCCCCGCCACCTGTAACACTGCGTGCACGCAACGACGCCGCCGCCGCCGCCGCCCTCCCCCCCCAAAAAACCGCCTCGTCTCGCCGACCGCCAGACACGCGCTAATACACAATCGATACAATGTCATCGCTATTCCATAATTTCCAGCTGGGGGAAAGGGTAGGTACAAATCACCCGGACTAGTCTAGACCGGCTCCCGCCCTGGCGTTGGGAGCGACGTTAAAAATTCAGGGCATCCGTCAGGGGTGGGGGGAGGGCGGCGCACCTCGACGCCAGTAAAAGCTGAAAGTCAAAGTAAACACGGCTAATCATCTTGAAACAATTGTGTTGGCAAAGATGAATCCGTTGCTATTTTCAAATGATGTACACTAAATTTCCCATGAAAAAAAAAATTAGCTGAAGAGACACTTTTTGTGAGCTGCATGCTTAATATCTGTGTACAAATTTTAGCTTGGCTATATGAATCGATATTTCTATTAGTAATTTTTTTAAATACAAGAAAACGAAATGTAGCCTGAATATATGAATATTCAACCTGTTCGTTAATCTGCAAGCAAAAAATTAAGTCTTACTAAGACTATAGTCTTACTAAGACTTTCGTTTTCTTGTATTTATCTAATGCTTTCTGCAACAAGTAAAGTTGTTTCTAATTTGTTTAGTAATTTTTTTTAAAGTAAGAATCGTTTGTGGATCCTAACCACGCATAGCCTTCTCCTACGTTTTTTTTTACTGATAAATAGCTTCTTTAAACATTCCACTATGTTGTCGGTCAGTCTCAAGTCTTTAAATGGAGTAGACGATATTTTCTGACAATTTAAGATTGTTATGTCCATTACTAATCTCGCCGATTGCAAAGTACGCGCTGTGAGTCTGATTTTAAATGCGAAAAGCACTCGTCCTGGCAAAATCTATTGCCAACTCTTTGAAGCAAATGGATAAGATGTGATGAATGATGGAAAAGTCCAAAAGTGGTCTCGTTTACATAATGGTTACAGAACAATCATCCACGATGAGGCGTCTAATCGTGATAACGGACGAACTGAAAGCAACTGTTGTTGCACACGTCCGACAAAACACGGTTCTTACTTTTAAAATGACCCTCGTATAATACGCTCCAAATCTAACTTGTGAAGTAAGCTACTGACCGTAAAAAAATCAAACTAGACCAGGGGTCTCCAAACTTTTTCCATCGCGGGCCATATATATAATTCTTAACAACCTAGTGGGCCAAGACATAATCAATTTTATGACTAATTTCAAAACCTATAACAAAAAATCGTAGAATTTTAAAATGTGACATTTACGGAAAATGTAACTGATTGTCATGGGCTGTATTCGTTGAGGTCGCGGGCCGCAGTTTGGAGACTATAATTGAATGTCCTTTCTAATAACGAATTCTTTTCTGGTTTAGGAATTGAAACAACTCCAAATATTAGAACATACATTTTAAAGGGTCCGGGACAAAGTGCCGAGTGCCCAAAGTGTCGAATCGGTATTTTGCCCAAAGTGCCGAATTTCATACTATGGTCTGGCCGCGCTATGAAGGCATTCGAGGTGAATAACGAAGGGTCGGAAAGACCGCCTTCACCAGAAGTGATTGAAAATTTTGTTACTTTACACTCGCAGATGTTTACGCTTTACCTGTTACCTATTGTTGTAATATTAGATTCTAACTATTCACGCAAATGAGGGCGATCCAAGTTAATAACCTCAGATGCCTTCATAGCGCGGCCAGTCTATACCCACAATGCCCACAGTGTCGAACGACCGACGCCAAGTGACGTCGCATCGTTCGTAAACAAAGCGTCGGAGCCGAATACGAATCGACAGTTTGGACAAGGGTTAAAGTGAATGAAACATCAGATTTGTGGAAAGCAAACCTGAGCATTTGACAAATACTATTAGAAGGGATTTCTGTCCAAATTTAACCACTCGTACCTTCTTCTATCGAGAAGGACAGGAGAGGCCGACTCCTGTCAAAGCGCCTCAAACTTAAAATGCCATCAGGAAAACCGCAACAATGAAGCCAAAACCGCACATAAGGTGTGAGCCACAGAATTTTGTTTCCGAGTTGGCCATGCCTGAGAGAGAGAGAAACATAGCAGTCATGAGAGATTAATTCATTTTTTTTAGTCTCATAACGTAATAATATGCGACACAGTGGCGGCGGCTCGTGAACTTTTTGAGTGGTAGAGCCACTTATGTTCAAATATATATTTATAAATTCAAAGCAAAAATTGCGATTTTGATTTTTTTATTCTAGAATGTAAATTAATAAAAAAAGATTACGAATTTTTCTCGTTAAATTAACACAAAATGCAAAAATTGCACCTTTTTACAGCTCGCATATTTGAAAAGCGCGTTTTTCATTTTTGAAATTGCACAACTACCGAATGCATTTTCCGATTCTGATGATTCAATCGTCAAAATATGGCGTGTTTAGTGTAATTTTTAAACGTATTTCGAAACTTTCTCGTAAAATTAAATCAATATGCAAAAATTGCACTTAAAGTTTGATTATTTTTTTAAATCGCATTTTTGATTTTTGAAACTTCATCACTGCTGAACGCACTGTCTGAATCACCCTGTGCAGGAAATTTTATCGCACCTTGCATATTGGTTTAACAAAATTAAAAAATGAAGATGATGGTTGCGACCATTACTATGTGGTAAACTATTGTCAGGTAACTTTGAATTAAACAACTTTCGACGTCAAAATATGGCGTGTTTAGTGTAATTTTTAAACGTATTTCGAAACTTTCTCGTAAAATTAAATCAATATGCAAAAGTTGCACTTAAAGTTTGATTTTTTTTTTAAATCGCAATTTTGATTTTTGAAACTTCATCACTGCTGAACGCACTGTCTGATTTTTATTAATGTAACGTCAAAATGTGTCAAATTAAGTGCAATTAAAAAGTTGGTTAAGAAATATTTTCGTAAAATCAATACAAAAAGTCAAAGTTTCAAGTTTTTAACCCTTTAACTGCGGCTGTTGTCAATAAGCGATTCACATATTTTTTGCTGTTCTTTTATGCCGTGAATCGTTTATTGACGACCACTAGTAACATGATACGTTGGTTCAAATGGAATAAAATTTATCAAATTTTCAGTCTTTGGTTTTTTGCGTTGAGGCAGCCAGTTTCTTGAAAACTTTTTAGTAGCTAAAGGGTTAAAATCTGAATATTTAAAAATCACGATTTTGATTTTTTAAATTATTATTATTATTATTTTAATTTCATAACTGCAGAACGCGTTGTCCGATTTTGATGACTCCAACGTAAAAATTTGCTAAATTGGTGCAATGTAAAAGTTGATTAAGTAATATTTTCGTCAAATCAACGCAAAATTTCACGTTTTCAAAGTTCGAAGATTTTAAAATGGGATTTGGATTTTTTTTTAAATTGCAGACCAGCCAAACCAGTCTGATTTTGATGATTCAAAAGTCAAAATATGGCGTGCTTAGTGTAATTTTAAAACGGATTATAAAACATTGTCTCAAAATTAAATTAAAATGCAAAATTTGTACTTTTTTAAAGTTTTAATATTTTAAAATCGCGATTTTGATTTTTTAAATTGCATAACTGCCGAACGCGTTGTCCGATTTTGATGACTCCAACAGCAACATGTGCTATATCTAGTGCAATTTAAAAGTTGATTAAGAAATATTTTCGTAAAATCAATCAAATTTCAGTTCGAAGATTTTAAATATCGATTTTGATTTTTTTTAATTGCAGAGCAGTGATTTAGATATGTAATTGAAATGTCAAAATATGGCTGATTTGTTGTAATTTGAAAACAAATTATAGAATGTTGTCGTAAAATTGCATTTTTTTAAAGTTTGGATATTTTAAAATCGCGATTTTGTTTTTTTCAAACTGCCGATTTTAATAATTCGAACGACAAAGTGTAAAAAAGTAGTGCAATTTAAAAGTTGTCCAAGAGACATTTTTGTAAAATCAACGCAAAACGTCAAAATTTCACGTTTTTGATTGAAGTTCTAATATCCTAAATTATAATTTTGTTTTTTTTTTATTGCAGAATATTCAAATATCAAAATGTGGAAAATCAGTGTAATTTTAGGATGGATCACAAAATTTTCTCGTTAAATAACACCTTTTTAAAGTTGGACGATTTTAAAATCGCGATTTTGATTTTTTTTAAATTACCCAACTACCGAACTTTGATGGTTCCAATATCAAAATGTGGTAAATTGAGTGCAATTTAAAAACTTATTAAAAAAATATTTGAAAAATAATGAAAAAAAATATCTTTGAGGCCTCGTAGATGGCTTAGGAACCACTTTTGGATAGAGATAAGTTTAGTTAAATCGTCTTATTTTGTTTCAGAGAATATGTGGTAGAGCGTTGTACAGACCATTCGGGGACACCCTGTATATAAAAAAAAAAAATAATGCTTGGTTTCCAGACTTTCTTTACACGTTTCGTGTGACTTTGTTACAACTAATAAATATTTATACGTTTTATTTTCCGTGTGAAAATTTGGCGGAGCGGCTGTCGGTATATTTTTAGCGTCTCTCGGGCGGCGGCGTAAACAATGGCCGGCAGGCTGAGGCCGCGGCCGCATCCTTGAGCGAAACGGCGACGACGACGGCGAAAAAGAACGCGTTATGTACGATTCGTGTGTGTGTGTGTGTGCGCGAATGTGCGGCACTCGTTAAAATTTCCCATTAAAATTTTACGAGGTCGCACTCTCGCCGAGGTCTTGGGCCTCCTTATCGCCGACCACCGTCCTGTGGGAAGCAACACACGCACACGCTGAGGTGCCACATTTTTCACGTACAGAACGAGAATCTGCGTGGCCTCGTCATTATCTTCAGAAAGCAAGTAATACGACGTGATTTTTGTAGATCACCAACATAATTTTGTCAAACGCTTCCTTTTGATGCTTGCGTCGATTCCGAGCAATGACCGGAGCAATAGGAATGTTCGCGTCAATGCTTAAGAACAGCTGATCTTTTTTTAATCGACACACATAAAAGAGGATATTTCATACTGTTAGAATTTATATTTAAATTGCTATATCCTCATTTGGAGATGTTTGTATTCGTCAGTATGTGCGAGAAACAGGCGCGCACCCTGGGGGTGGTTATCGGGCTTGTTGTCATGAATAAAGTATAGTGTTCAACTCGCATATAATGGCTATTAATCACTCGAACGACTTGCTCCAGTCGCCTACATCGGCTCTTGTGATTAATATGTTCGTTGTACAATATACTATTTTAGAATTTTAATTAATTGTACTTGCTATTGGTATGTTACACCATTTTTTTAGATTTTTTTTGTTTGAGTCTTTAAAAATTCATTATTCTCGCAAAAATTGACATACTTTCAAAAATCGAAGTTGGCTCTGAAGGCAGATGTTTTGTGAGTATATTCAAATTTTTGAGAAATTTTTCTGGCGGAAAAATCATGTGACCAGTTGGCAACGCTGCTGATCTGCGGTAAAGTTTCGTATTATTTAACTGACATTTCCTAAAGTTTTTTTTTTTTTAGATGTTGGTTGCGAGTTTTAATTAAGTTAATAAACACATTTCCGAGCAGACACACGTCCGTAAAGTCTCCAATTATCCACGCCTGAGTAACAATAAACTCCCGCGAAGGCACTCTTCGTTTTATTTCCCTTTTTATATATACGAGTATACATACAGCGTGATTATTTGAGGAGAATCGGCGGCACAGGAAGTGAACATCCTCCTTCTCCATCGAAATTTCGCCGATTAAAGCGTTTTCACGTGTTCGTTTTTTTTTTCGTTTCAGGTCGACCACTTCGTTATAATTAACGCCCGGCGGCCTTAATTGGACGCATACATTAAGATTTTGATTCACATAGGCGAACACAATCACCATAATTATACACCGTACGTACGTACGAGTCGTCTTCTCTTTACGATGTAACGCGTTTTAAAAACGTTTCTATGCGGTGAATGTAGAAAATTAGATTCGGGTTTACCGGTTAAATTCCTCGTACGAAAGAGAAAAGGTGTAATTAATTGTTTTAATTGTTCATATTATTATGAATGCTCATTCAAATCAAAATACGAAATACTAGTAGATTCAGTGACGGTTCGCGGGGTTTTTTCTGGTACGGCCGAGGAACAAGAGGTGGTAATACAGATAGGTGCAGTCTCTGCAACTGACCCTACCTAGTATTGCCACCCTTGTTACCTCGGCCGTACCAGAAAAAACACCGCGAACCGTCACTGAGTGGATTATATATTAAGGAGAGAAGTGCTTGATTTTCCGGAGGTGTAAATTTGTATACCGAAGGCTAAAGCGATAATAGTCTCACTCAATCGACCCGCAACCATCTTCGTTGTCACCTCTACCACCCTGGCCACACCATTAGTCACGTCATCAGCCGTCACGGTTCAGAATGCACCCTCGAGAATTCGTAACATGCTTAACCTCGTTTTATTTCCAATTGGCGGGTTTTTTTCTGGTACGGTTGAGGTAGCAGGTGGTAATACAGATCTCTGTAACCGATTTGCTACCTCGGCCGTACCAAAAAAAACTAATACGCGCGTTCCTAAACTTTTTCTCGTTACAATCAAATACTGATTCTGATATCTTCCGGAAAACACGCATGCCAAAACTCATTACTTCAGCCACCAACTCCCAAACCTTTTTATTTCCGTCAGGTATTGCAATTTCCCGTTTTTTCTACTTTGGTTTTAACAAAATCATTCTTTTTATAGGCTATCTCCTCACGAGGGTCGAGGGTAAGATCGGCTCCCCGGAGAAGCCCCTCAGCGACCTCGGCCTGATCTCGTACCGTTCCTACTGGAAGGACGTCCTCCTCGGCTACCTGTGCTCGCGCGCGGGAACCCAGCTCTCCGTCAAGGACATCAGCCAGGAGATGGCGATCCACAGCACGGACATCGTGTCCACGCTCCAGGCGCTCGGCATGATGAAGTACTGGAAGGGCAAGCACATCATCCTCAAGAAACAGGACGTGCTCGACGAGTACGTCGACAGGGTGAAGCGGCGCGGGTCCCTCCTCAAGGAGGTCGACCCCGATTGTCTGCGATGGACGCCGTTCGTGCCGCCCCAGCCCAACCCCAGTTAGGATTAAGAGCGTGGCGCTTAGAGGGCGCCACGTGATCCCACTCGTGTACATAGGACTATTCCAAAATGCGGAGACAATCATGGTATTTATTGTACTATACATGTTTTATTTTATATTTTTTACAGAGCGTGAGTGTAAGTATACTTAATTACTTTTAAGAATAAAGTGTATCATCCAAGGATTTCACCTTTATTATATCCTTTACAGCCTGATTATCCTCCACCACCTGGCGAGGGAATTTCATGTAAGTACGCTACTAACCAGCGACGGCTCGCGGATGTTCAGAAAATTTACATCTCTGTCTTAGCCTCCACGAGCCGCCGCTGCCACCGACCACCGGATAGCGAATTTCAAGTAAGTGGCGGCTAGAAAATTTGACTAAAACAGCAGTCTCCACCGTGCACGTTGGCATTTCCGGAGACGCCGCTCGCAGGTGGCCGGGTTGCGCAACTCGCGCAGAGGTCAATTTCGCGAGCGCGCAAAAAAAAATTCACAATGGAGCGGAGATTAAAAATTCGCAGAGCGGCGCGGCGCGACGGAGACGGCGCGATCGGCGGAGCGAGAACGACGACGCGGACGAGAGAGTTGACCTTCGGCGGGCGGGTGAACATCGTCGTCAACCGAGAGCGGCCAGTCTAGACTTCCGATGATTTATGCGCCGGCTTTTCAATTCGGAATTTCTTCAGATGCAAATGGTGGTGGTTCTGCCCGCGTGACAACAAAGAAATCGCTCATTACGCTCTTTTATTTTTTCTTTATCTGCCGCCACCGCTCCGACTCGATCCCGTCGTCTGTTTATCGCCCAATGCGCGACGCTATCGACGGAATGCGGGGCCGCGTCAAGTAAAAGCGCATATCGGAAATAACAAACGCCGTGGCGGCTGTGATAACCGAGTAGCAACTGTTTTAAATTTTTCCAAAGGTGGGGTATTCGGTCGAGCTGGCTACGGGAATTATGCGTCGGATTTAAAATTAAACTTAAAATCATGTGTGTAATTTTTTTTAATTTTCATCATTAATTATCAAAATTGAGTTATTCGGTCGAGCTAGCTACGGTAATTATGCTTCGATTTTAAAACCGAACTTAAAATCATGTACGTAACCAATAAATCTACACACTAAGAAAGTTATTTTTTTTATTTTCCCTCATTCATAGTCAAAATTGGGTTATTCGGTCGAGCTAGCTACGGTAACTATGTGCCGATTTGAAAAATAAACATAAAATCATGTGCGTATCTGATAAATCTACTCACTGAGAAAATTTATTTTTTTATTTTCCATCGATAATTCTCAAAATTGGGTTATTCGGTCGAGCTAGCTACGGTAACTATGCGCCGATTGTAAAAATAAACGTAAAATCATGTGTGTAACTAATAAATCTACTCACTAAGATAATTTATTTTTTTATTTTCCATCGATAATTCTCAAAATTGGGTTATTTGGTCGAGTTAACTAGATTAATTATGCGTCGGTTTTAAAACTAAACCTAAAATTATGTTTGTAACTAACAAATCTACTCACTAAGAATGTTCAATTTTTTATTTTCCATCTATAATTCTCAAAATTGGGTTATTCGGTCGAGCTAACTAGATTAATTATGCCTCGGTTTTAAAACCAAACTTAAAAGTATGTATGTAACTGATAAATCTACACGCTAAGAAAGTTTAATTTGTAATTTTCTATCATCAACTCACAAAAGTGAGATATTCGGTCGAGCTAGTTACGGTAATTATGCGTCGATTTTAAAACTAAACGTATTAGTACGTATGGAACTAATAAATCTACACACCAAGCAAATTTGATTTTTAATTTTTCAACATCAACTGTTAAAATTGGGATATTCGGTTGAGCTAGCTACGGTAATTATTCGCCGGATTTAAAACTAAACTTAAAATTGTGTATATAACTAATAAATCTACACAGTAAGAAAGTTTTATCTTTTATTTTCCATCATTAATTGAAGGAGCAAATGGAACGTAACATATTTGAAAATATTTCAATTGTACTTGTGCAACTCTTGTATTCATATTTCAACAAAGACCCAACTGTAGAAGTTATGTCTCAATTATAACACTCAACGGTAAAAAGAACTAAGTGCACATGGCACCTTTATCCATCCCAGGGGCGGCTCGTTATATAGAGCCAAGAAGCCATGGCACTACCTGTAGTTTCAAGCTCGACAAGAATTTTTAATTAATTCTTAAAACACTTTTCCGCTAGGAAGATAAATCGTTCTTTCTTCCTCTAAAAAAGGAGGGGGGGGGGGGGGGTATATTGTAGAAGAGGCTCTACCATCAATGTGTTCCACGAGCCGCCGCTGATCCATCCACGTCTTATATATTATGTTTTCGTTTTTTCGATTGGCTGTCTTGTATGTCACATGACACCCTAACGCTATGTCATACACGACTACCTAGGGGTGTCGCCAATAGACTGATCGTGAAAAATTCAATTTATAATAATAATAATTCAATTTATTAAATATGCAACAATAATAATGTACACTTATAGAATTTTTAATAAAGAAGTCATCGTATGCAATAGAGAGAGAGAGAGAATACATTTATTGAGACACTTTTACAAATGACCTCAACAGGTAATTAACGAGATCTTTCAGCCTAGTACAATAAAAAATAATAATGATACATAAAAAAATGGTTAGTAAGCATAAATGATTGAATCCGAAGTATGGCTTATCCTTTCGTCTGGAAATGAAGTGTTTAGTCCAATCCGTCTTTTAGGAAATTCAAGTGTCATTGGTGGGAATTTGAATTTTGATTGGGTTTTAGTGCGTTTCGTTATTAATTTTTACATGAGAGTGACCGTTTGTGGTTCATGCAAAATATTTTGCTAGAAAATTCAATCAAACGTGGGCAGAAAATGTAGCAGGTAGAGACCAGTGGCGGCTCGTGGAACATTTTGATGGTAGAGCCAATAGACTAATTAAATCAGACAAAGGCCTACCTAATTGTTTTATTTATTCCCTCGATAATATATGAGCAAAAACGCTTATTCCGCAATGAACTAATTTTATTATTCATCATGTATGGCGCGTAAAATACGACAAGTGTACGTCGTCATCGAGCGCACGGGGTGAGCCGGAATTTATTTGGCTCCAAATGCACGTTCAGAAAGCGTTTCCCTCAACCGCGCACCACCCCGCCGCAGCCTATATTCTAATGGAATGCCGTGCCAGAAGTAAGTTGGCACCGTTAACAACGCGTGTGGCGTTGCCTTGAGGAACAAATGCATTAGTTTTTTCTCTATTCGTACTTACACAGGTATTGTTTTAACATTTAACACGTTCGCTGCCACCGACACTCTAGTGCGTCCAACTTTATAAATACTTGTGAATGTGCAATCCCAATTGCGGTGGCAGCGAACGAGTTAAAATAACGAAATGGTGTTTTTTTCATTTAATTAAAAATTCTTACTGAGCTAAAAACTAAAGGTACTGTCATGGCTCCTTGGCTCTATATGACGAGCCGCCCCTGGTAGAGACAGTTCCCAGATAGCAAGTTCCATGTGGAACTTCTTTCAAATTTGTGACATTTTAAGAACAAAGAACATGTGTGGTCCGACTCATGTGTGCCGGGCAAAATAAGAATTTCCAAATGGTTTGTTTTTACCAATTGATGATATTGAAAGGTATTTTCAAGAGTATAGATCAGCGGTCTCCAAACTGTTTCCATCGCGAGCCATATATACAATTCTTCATAATCTGGTGGGCCAAGATGTAATAAATTTTATAACTAATTTCAAAAACAGTACTTTTTCACCGCCGACACCATTTTCGAGTATTTCATTAATACAACAAACACAAAATAACCTTGAAATTGATAGTGGTCGAACAAAATTAAAACACAGTCACAACTGTTTGATTGACCTGAAACGGGACCTACATAATTTCAAGTTTTGTTTTAAAATCGGCGCATAATTATAGCAGCTAGCTCGACCGAATATCACACTTTTGAGAGTTGATGATGGAAAATTGAAATTTAAATTTGCTTAGCGAATAGATTTATTAGTTACATACATGGTATTACTTTTAGTTTTAAAACCGGCGCATAGTTACCGTAGCTAGCTCGACCGAATATCCCACTTTTGAGAGTTGATGATGGAAAATTGAAAATTAAATTTCCTTAGTGAGTAGATTTATTAGTTACACACATGATTTTACGTTTATGTTTAAAATCGGCGCATAGTTACCGTAGTTAGCTCGACCGAATATCCCACTTTTAAGAGTTGATGATGGAAACTTGAAAATTAAGCTTAGTGTGTAGATTGAATAATTGCCATCAATAAAAATGCGTGGGAATACAACTGCGTCCAACCATTCTTGTCGCTGCAAGTTTTAAACGTATCGAGGGAACGCCGTGTGAACCGAATCAACCCCCAAGAAAAAGGGTTCGCGCGGAATTGATGGGCACCGGCAAACCAGTACGTGCGTACGTACGTGTTTGATTAACACACTGGGGAAAAAAAAGAGGAAAAGAAAAACGGCCCGTTTAGGAATAGATAAGGGGGTTATACCGGTACAAGTTACAAGACGGTCCGCATAAATTAAGCCAGAGGTTCGAGGACGCAACTTTTACCTCTCAATTGCACACCGCGGCAGACAGGTAATTCGGGCCGCCCGAAATCCGGATTTTCTACCTGGCCCTCCCGTTTCGCACGCAACACCGGTTTTTTTTTCGGGTCGTCCGAAGACCAGGGAAAATTCTCGTTTTCATAATTCTCGGGTACTGTTTTTGGGCGTACGAAATATCATTCGAATTCGATGAACCTGAAAGTTATTCATCGCATTTCTTTAATTGTTGGAAACCTATTCGTATCAGGGCAATTAGCCAAAAAATATATTGACCATGATGGATGGATGGAACCTACTTATATTTATTTGGTGTCATAAGACATACGTCCTTACAGTCGATACAAACTATGGTTACAACACAGCGGCGGCTCGTGGATTTCCGTAAGGAATTAATATAATATTAATCACTGATCGCTACCAAGAAACTTTTAATTCCGTCAAAGTGTGACACAGTTGCAACCTCCGCTCCTAGGGTGGTTCGGTAGAATTCTATTACAGGACGGGACACATATGCCCCGTAATGCAGTGAACAGTGCCGACCACTCACCATTTGCGTGGTATTGGTTTTAACGCAGGGCCGACCACGCACAAGGTGCGTGATACATTCTTTGACATTAAAACCTTACAGCGTCGTCGGCATGACTGGCAATCAGTTTATTTGACACGGGGAGTGAACGTGTAAAGTTATTCTGGAAAACGTCTTTTTCTCTGTAGAATCCGAATTCCGTTGCAAGTGCACAAAATGCGGAGCCAAGCCATGAATCAACTGTTGATTTCGAATTGCCTGCCCGCGTCATTATCACCCGTCTCTCTCTCTCTCTCTCGCTCCATCATCTTGCGGGCTATCAAGCTCTCGCATTTCCAGCAAATATTTAAACGTCGTCATCGCCTTCTCGGATGATTCATTCTAGCGCGATGCATCATTTTTCTCGTCGTCGTGTTCCATTCACGGAAACGCGATTCGATGAAACGTTCCTAAATAAATAACGGAATTGTTTGCCAGAAGGTTAACCGAACGTTCGTTTAGGGATCGACATTTTCAGCCTCTCTGTTCTGGATGATAATAATAATCGGAGGCGGCTCTCGGGGTGACATATTCAGGCAAATAATTGCATTATTGTTATCCGTGACGGCTCATATGGTGATTCATGGTACGACCGAAGTGGTAATAGAGATAGGTGCAACCGATTTGACTTATCTGTGCTGCTACCTCGGCCGCGAAGCGTCATTCCTCGCCGAAAATAGTATAGTATTAAACTCGTGAGAAAGTTGGCCATTGCCACGAGGGTGGAGTTTGCAACACGAGCCGTAGGCGAGTGTTGCAATTCACCCAACTTGCTCACGAGTTTAATACTATACTTTTTCGCATCATATTGAATAATTACCTAAAAATTTTTCTGTTTATATTAAATTATAACGAATAATTTTTTTATTTGGAAATTGCGGCAATTTGCTGACAAAAAACAAATCGTAACAACTAAACTGTTGAGAAAGTAAAATCTACGTCATGCCATTGGCTGAAACCTGTTGGGCAATGAAACCGCTTTCATTTGATTGGACGTCATCTGTGGAGAAAATAATTCGGTCGAATAATGGACAACTTTCTCAATCAAAACTGATTAAACAACCTCTATATTATTTAATAAGATGCGAAAAATATTTTTACCCCTCGGCAGAGCAAGGAAAGTCAGGCGCGCACCCAGAAATTGAAATGCAATCGACTTGAAACTTTGAAAAATTACTCAAAATTCCTTCCAAATTGATTTTAAAGAAAAACTATATTCGCACCATTTATACAGATTTTTGAAAATTTTGATGTGATCAGAGTGTAAAGTTATAAAAAATAGAATCAAAATAAATATAAAATAAATTGCTATCTACGCGAAACTTTCAAAAATTACTCAAAATTCA
Source organism: Ocypus olens (assembly GCA_910593695.2). Taxonomy (NCBI): domain Eukaryota; kingdom Metazoa; phylum Arthropoda; class Insecta; order Coleoptera; family Staphylinidae; genus Ocypus; species Ocypus olens. The sequence goes on along the minus strand of OU343055.1, from coordinate 1,651,863 downwards.
TTTTGATTTTTTAAAACTATATTCGCGCCATTTCTAGATTTTTTTGAAATTTTAATATGCTCAGTGAGTAAAATTGAAAAAAAAAATGAACCAATTTTGGAGACCCAAAATAAATATGAAAATAATTGCTATCGACCTAAAACTTTCCAATTTCACTCAAAATTAATTTCTTAAAAAAACTTTACTCGCACTATTTCTAGATTTTTGAAAATGTTGATGCGGTCGCAGGGTAAAATTGAAAAAAAAATGAACGAATTTTGGAGACTCAAAATAAAGATGAAAACAAATTGCTATCGACTTAAAATTTTTCAAATTTACTCAAAATTCATTCCAAATTGATTTCTTAAAAAACTATATTTGCACCGTTTCTAGATTTTTAGAAATTTTGATATGCTCAGTGAGTGAAATTGAAAAAAAAAAATTAACCAATTTTGGAGATTCAAAATAAATATAAAAACAATTGCTATCTACGCGAAACTTTCCAAAATTACTCAAAATTCATTTAAAATTCTGTGGCTGAGAGGTAAAATTCATTAACTCCACTTTACCAATATTCGAGAAAAATGCGTTTGAAATTCGGAAATACTGATTTGGGTTGAAGAAACAATGCATTATTATACGACTTTTTGCTAGTCATTAATAAATATATATTGGAAAATTTCGTTCATAGGCAACAATTGTTTATAAAATTAACCTGTTTTAAACATGTAAAATAATAAAAATTGGACTTAATTAGTTTTCCTCTCAAAGGCGTGGAGTTAATGAGTTTTTCCTCAAAAACCCCATAAAATATAAAAAAAATATATATTTTTTAACTCACAAAATTAAAAAAAAATCAAAAAAATTGTTTTGCAATATAAAAAAAATTGAAAAAAATTAAAAAAATTAAAAAAAAAATTAATTATTTTTTTTTGTTTAATTTAAAAACATTTAAAATACATTCAAAAAATAAAGATAGGATTATCAAAAAATTATTTTTTACGAAAACTTTATTGTTTGACAAAATAATGTATAAATAACAATTATTGTGAATAATTCTCCTGAATATTCTCTTTTCACAACTAACATAAATAAAAGACGACGATCAACAAGATGTTCTTCAAGATCAAAGCCTAATTATATTGATGTTTAACCTAATACCAGATGTGAATAGCCTAAACTGTAATATCGATTAATAACGTCAAAAACCACATTATACCAATGAATATTAACGAATTTTGTTAGAAGCACCGTTTATTTTTTCTAATATATGTTTATGTTAATTTCAATATTAAAAACATACTTTAATTGCAAAAGTGTTGAATTTTTGCGCCTTTTTTTTTCTGTAAATAAGAGTGCGATCGACTAAAAAAGCAAAAGCCTATAATGATAACTATAAATTAACAGAAACAATTATTTAAATAATTTTTTCGGATTTTTTTTTTGATTTTTTGAATTTTAAAAACGTTTTTCACTTTTTTACCATTTTTATAACGTTTTTATAAATGATTTATAATTTTTACAATTTTTTTGTTTTTTTTGTGTTGGGAGCCTGGAAGCAATATTTGTTTGTTAAATTTGATGGAGTTAATGAGTTTTTCCTCAAAATGATGGAGTCAATGAGTTTTTCCTCAAAGTAATGGAGTTAATGAGTTTTACCACAAATTTCACCGATTTTGGTGATTTTTAATAACTAGTATCTTGATGAGGTGACTGGTTTTGCCATATATCGCTATGTAGGATGAAAGACAATCAAAAAAGAGTACGAAATTTGGTGAAAACTCATTTTTTTCAAAAATGGAGTTAATGAGTTTTACCTCTCAGCCACATAATTGATTTCGTAAAAAAAAAACTGTATTCGCACCATTTCTAGATTTATGGAAATTTTGATGTGATCGGAGTGTGAAATATAAAAAAATTCAAAGCCCGACAGCCACCCTCCTGGGAGCGCGCTTGAGGAAAGTTAAACCCGAAGACTTTTCATTTGAAAATAATCAGTTAAAAATAGTCGAATTTAAAGACCAAATACGATATAATGGTTGGACTCATGGCTCATTAGATTTAAGGGTTTACAAGTTACTTTTTGCCTTACATTAGACCCGCATGGCCACATTTCACTGTGGGCTACGTCGGCCGTCCAAGTGAAACATCGGGAATCATCGCCGTTTCATGAGTAGATGGACGGAATTTGCGGGCATTTTAAATTTTCGTCCAGAGAGGATCGACCCCCTCGGCCGTACCATGAGACACTCCGCTAGCCGTCACTCGCGAGACGGAATTATTTGCCTGAATATCTTTAAAGGTTCGTTTAGAGATCGATATCTTCAATCCCCTTGTGTTCTGGATGATAATAATAATGAGAGCGTCGCGAGTGGCGATTAAGGTCTAAACTTATTAACAACCGGAAGCGGCTCGAGTGCAGCAATCCGCCGAAACCGGACGCCCCATTAATTTTTTTTTTATTAACGAGACGCGCGAGCGAGCCGCGGCAGCGCCTTCCCCTTCCCTTACTCCCCCACCCCTCTTTCGGGTTCTGACCGCAGCGGGATTCGAACACGTGATTCTGAGGCACCGCGGCGGACCGGAAACGAGAGGAACGGGCGCTCGGTTTTCCCCTTTTTCTGCATGGTAACGCACCGCGGACGCCGATGTACGTACGTATACACATTTATATAAATAAATAAAGCAGGCGGAGAGCGCGCAAGGTCTCGTCGGCTCGCGAAGGTCATCGTTCAGACGCCTCCGTCTGTCTTTCTGCGCGTCTCGGAGGAGTCGACGAACCCGCCGTCATGCACTGGATCATACCCCGCGTGTGCTAATATTCCCGACCAACCAACCACCTCATTAATTCGCATCTATTCCATTACCTCGCCACTTATTATTATTATTATTATTATTATTATTGCACACTGCGCACGCTCTTTGTCGTTGGTAATTAATTTCGAAAAGTGATTCTGCTTTCGGTTTTAACGAAGACCGCAGTGACGGTTCGCGGGGTTTTTTCTGGTACGGCCGAGTAATACAGATAGGTGCGGTCTCTGCAACTGACCCCACCTATCTGTATTACCACCTCTTGTTCCTCGGCCGTACCAGAAAAAAACCCCGCCAACCGTCACTGGAAGACCGATTCGTTCGTTGCGTTGTTTGTGAACAACACCGTGGCACGCGCCATGTTTTGCTATGCTCAACCATCTCGCACAGTCACTCGAATGAAATGTGCAAGGACATGCTTCTGTATGGTTCCAGCAAGATGGGGTTGCTCTGTACACTGCCTGGATAAATATATAGATTACGATGGTTGTTTCACATTTAGATATTGGCGATATACACTGACTGACCGGCAGATTTCGCTACAACTCTATGGTTCCAACAAGATGGGATTACTCTCTATACTGCTGCATAAATATATCCAGAATACGTTAGTAGAATATAGGCAGCGGTAGGGTGTTTCGGAGGGAGGACGCGTTTTGAACCGGCACTTGGAGCCAAATCATTTCTGGCTCACCTCGTGCACGCGACGACAACACACGATGGATAATAAACTTGGTTCATTGCCGAATAAGCCTTCTTGCTAATAATGAATGGGACATATACACTAAACATCTATGGACCTGCACGGCCACTTCGGAGCCACACGGAGCAGGAGCTCTACTCACTAGGCCACCGCGGCCCCGAATGACATATTTGGAAGAAGAAATATGATTGAATTTGTGTTTCTCAAGTAAACAATTCAATTTGTTGTCAACGCGCAATTGTTTTCACCAATTGGCAAGAAAACCAAAAGAACAAAATCTTCAGTGTCTTTCTTACCAGTGACGTTTCGCGATGTTTTTTCTGGTACGGCCGAGGAACAAGACGTGGCAATACAGATAGGTAGGGTCGGCTGCAGAGATCTGTATTACCACCTCTTGTTACCTCGGCCGTACCAGAAAAAAACCCGCGGACCGTCAGTTTCTTACCCTTCTTATGCATTGATTCGTTTATCATCCACAGATTAGAGGTTGAAGATACTTTATTATTGTTTGAATTAAAGGATAACGATTGAAAATATCCGCAAACGTTTCCAGTTCGTACGGTCCGCCGATTGGTGGAACGGTTCGAAATAAACAATGTACCGCCGCGTCAAGGCCATCGCGATTGTTCATTGACTCTCCGTTTTTGTTTTTTTTTTGTTTTGTTTTTCGTTTCTGCAGGTTGAGTTTGTTTCAATTCGAAAATCGCTTTAATTGCCATGTTTACATTTACACGTCGTCGGGGGGGTCACCTTTGATGCAATTAAAGGAATAACGTCTCTCCGACATATACCTCTCCGTTTCGGTGGGCGAAGGCCCCCATCATCATCACATCACAAAATATGGGATCGCGCCGCCGCGCGTATGTGTGCATTCCGAGAATTTGTTTATTGAAAGTGGCGGCTGACATTGAAAACGATCGGCCTTGGTCAGTTCATCGGGTCGTCGGTTTGTCGGTCGGGCTGCTATTTATACACACACACACACATTTCGCATTTTTGTGCTGTGCCCGTGGCTCAGAGAGGCCGACAGCCCGATCAAGGATCTTGCACGGCCCCAGATCCATATGCACAACAACGCCGCGGCCGCCGTCCCCCCAATCCCCCCCCCCCCACGCCCGCACGCCCTGAAACATCTGCACAACGCGCAGGAAAATCATCGCGAAAACAATTGCCTCCTCTATCGCGGAAGTCGTTCATCCGTTCAAGTTTAGACACATTCCAGCAAGCGGTTCTGTTCTTCCGCATAGCGACCGGCTGGCTCTGCGATGCACACTCTTTGAAAAATGGCAGGAAAAAAAAACAATCGATTGTTTGCGTCGCGTTTTGTTTTCGCCGCGCGGTCGGGTCGATTTTTAATTGGGCGATTAATTAGTCGGGGACGTTGTTGCCGCGGCGGGTTTTCGGGATCAGAGGCGGCGACGCGTCGCTCGAAAACAAACAAAAAATTTCGGCTAAATGCAGACCGTGCGCTCATCGGAAAGGCATTTAAATGGGATCCGGTGTATCCACCCGAAGCGGATCGCACCGTGGAAACAAACGTCCACGCCAGATTACAAAGTTATCGGTCAAGGTTGACGTCGACAAAGGGAGACGAAAAGTTGTGCGATTAGATAAGGATGGAATTGAGCTTTAAAATATACAACGTTACTAATGAGGCGAAGAGTGCGTCAATTATAAGATGGATATGTGCACATGCGCAAAGTGCGTGTTTGCCGATTGCGATAGACAGTTATCGAAATCGGCAAACGCGCTTTGCGCTCGAAATTACACACAATATTTTTTCTACGACCGTTTTGCAGAGAAACCCAAACACAATTCATAAATATTTATAATCAAGTGACGGCTAGCGCGTTTTTTTTTGGGCACGGTTGAGGTAGCAGAGGTGGTAATACAGATCTCTGTAACCGACCCTACCCATCTGTATTGCCACCTCCAGTGACGGTTCGCGGGGTTTTTTGTGGTACGGCCGAGGAACAAGAGGTGTTAATACAGATAGGTGCGGTCTCTGCAACTGACTCTACCTATCTGTATTACCACCTCTTGTTCCTCGGCCGTACCAGAAAAAAACCCGCGAACCGTCACTGGCCACCTCTGCTACCTCGACCGTGCAAAAAAAAAAAACGCGAACCGTCACATGTTTCCAAAACACCTACATTCTCTTGAAACGTGCGGTAAAGTACTTTCCTATAGCAACGTGCGAGAAAGTATAGCTGTTCGGGAAACGTTGTCAAATTAATGCGGAAAAAAAGCATTTTATTTATCGGTCGTAGAAAAAATAAGTTTCAAAATTATACGTTGTTTTGCAGATCGCTAAAATTCCAAAAGCGTACACTCAAAAATGTGTTCAAAGATACTCCCAAATATTGCAACCCCAAAAAATATTTAAAAAAAAACGAAATTTCCTTCACGATTATCCAGGGTGTCCCATTTTAAATTGCCACCCCAAATATTTCAACACTTGAGCAACATGGCAAAAAAAATTCAGATAGAAGTTGTAGTGTTTGGAGGGGTTTTTTCAAGGTCAATTTTATTTTTTCAAATGGAACCCCCTATTTTTTATTGCGGGATCGCATACTACGGGAAAAAAAATACAAACTTTTGTAGGAAACGTTTTTTTTTAATGCTTTTTTTAAAGAGTTTTTTTGCGAATTTTGTCCGTCATGTTGTTTGAAATCTCTGATGAATCCAGGCTGCGAAAAAAATTTACCACGACTAACAGGATCGCAGAAACGAAAATTGAATTTTATCGGGAAAATTTGGCGCGAAAAAAAAATGAATGTTTCGATCGAAAATAAACAAGACGGTGGTCAAAACTGAAAACGAAATTATTAATTTTAGCGGATATTAATTTTTGTTTACACTTTCCTATTCGCACAATCTAATTTTCTTTTATGTAATAAATAACGTTAAAACGTTATTTAACGATTAAATTTATTCATCGAATAAAATTGACAACTTTCGTTTCATCAACGTCAAATAACGCTATTCATTGATTAAATAGACACATACGTTAATCATCGGTTTTTCTCCTGTTAAAATTTATTCAGAGTTTTCTAACCTCAAATTGAACACATTTTTAAACCAAAATACGTAAAGTTCAAGTTAAACATGTCGAATCAACGATGCATAACAATTAAGGTTTTATCGAATTTATTTAAAGTTGCGGGCGTAGATACGACACTCGTGAGCAAAGTAATACTTTTTTCACGAGTAGGAAAGATTGCTACGAGTGAAAAAAAGTTGTTGCATAAATAACTATTTTCTACGTCCGTTATAAAATGTACAGTTTTTTTTTCATTAATTCGGGTTCATAAAATATGTGATTCCTGAACCCTACAAACAGCGTCAAAAAAGTGCCATAGCGGTTAATTTTTTCACTCTTTTGCGTGAAAAAAAGTGCCGTAGCGGTTCATTTTTTAACGCTACCATAAAATTGTTTGCGCAAAGTGTGTCATGAACGCTTCGCAACACGCAGCGAGTTCCGCCGTTAAATGTCAAACATTCGTTTCCGATCAAAAAAACTTATTTATTAAAAAAAAGTAATATTACTTATAAAAAATGATTAAGGTTTTATCGAATTTATTTAAAGTTACGGACGTAGAAAAAAATTTGTATGAAACTCGAGAGTAAAGCAACTTTTTTTTACTTGTAGGAATTGCGGCAATCTTTCCTACTCGTGAAAAAAGTACTACTTTACTCACTTGTTGCATAAATAACTATTTTCTACGTTCGTTGTAAAATGTACAGTTTTTTTTCATTAATTTGAATTCATAAAATATGTGTTTTCTGAAGCCTTCGAAAAGCGTTAAAAGAAGTATTATTATTATAAAAATTGATTAAGTTTTTTTTCGAATGTATTTCAAGTTACTGACGTAGAAAAAAAATGTATGAAACTCGAGAGTAGAGCAACTTTTTTTCACTTGTAGGAATTGCCTTCGGCTCGTGTGGCAATCTTTCCTACTCGTGAAAAAAATTATTACTTTACTCACTTGTCACTTGTAGGAATTGCCGCACGAGCCAAAAGCGACTCGTGAAAAAAATATTACTTTACTCACTTGTTGCATAAATAACTATTATGTAGTTTTGAGTGTTGCTATTTCGTCTCCAGCAGTGATTTATCAATTGTTTTAAGGGGATATTAAAAATAGGTCAATTCTCGATGGATTTTGAAGTTTTGAAGAGATGAATTTTTAACAATATTTCTAATCGTTCCTTTGTGTAATTCAGGTTTTGAGTGCGGCCATTTTGTTTTCATCACCGATATGTCGATTGTTTTAGTTTTAGTGAGGTGTCAAAAATAGCCCGCGCAATAATTCAAACGAGCGTCCAAGTCTTTCGTTTCCGGTAAAAGAATTTCTCGGCGGAGAGACAAGTGGATTGGTGTGGAGATGCGTTCACGCGCCATTTATCCATAATTTTTCGAGCGTCAGAGTCATTGTGTCGCCCATTGTGTTCATTCATTCCCAGTACAATTCAATTTGAAACGACTTAATGATCATCAGCAAAGAAAGACACAATGCGACCGGACAACAAAGCAATGATCACCGGCATCAAAAAAAATATATTTCCATTTTTTTTTTATTGTTCTCCACTTCCGATTCCACTTAAAACGCACCAGGCTCTGTTTAGATTTTTTTCCTCTCACCTATTAAATATGATATGTGTAGTACATTGCCGATATGTTCAGGTTGGAGAATTTTCAAATAAGAATTAACAAATCTTCACGTCGACCAGTATTTTTTTTTTGGTAATGAGATTTAGCCATAAACAAATTTTGAACATTGATAATTCAATTTATTTTAATTTTAACACGTTCGCTGCCGCAGGGCACACACGTTGTGCCATCGGGTGCCGATGGCAGAACATGTGTAGAACCAACGAGTTGGTTTTAGTCGGCTCCTCGAGTAACTACCGGCCGTAATGTCGGCAGCGAAAGTGTTAAACGGCGGACAAACAAATTTGCAAGTGGATAAAAATTTATTTACATCGAAATCTCAATTCATTCTCGAAATTTTGTGTCGATTCAATGGCTCGTGCAAAAAAATTAAATTTCTAACCTCTTGTGGTATTACCCCCGATAAAACACTCAAACGTTTGAGCTGGAACACTCAAAAAATTGAAGTAAAGAACATAAAATTGCATTCTGCGATTTGGGTGGAAAGTTGTGCAAAATTCATCTCCGCCGGAATTAGTTATGAAATTTGAAAATCCATCAGAAATTAATCTATTTTAGACAATTGACATTTGGTTATAGCATATTTTTGCGATTTCCTGCTCCCCTAATTATTTTATAAAAAAAGTGTAAGGGTTAAAAAACGTTCAGAATTGGATACTCTACACCAATGACGGTTCGCGGGTTTTTTTCTGGTACGGCCGAGGAACAAGAGGTGGCAATACAGATAGGTAGGGTCAGTTGCAGAGACCGCACCTATCTGTATTACCACCTCTTGTTCCTCGGTCGTACCAGAAAAAAAACCCGCGAACCGTCACCATGTTGAGGAAGGAAAATGTGAAAATTCTTAATCATAAAAATAGCTATATCCATGACTCGGTGAACAAAGGTGCACCTCCATTTTCAATCACGCAGTCAGTTTCGGAGTTTCGGCAGTTGTAATAAGAATCAGTTGTGGAGCAAATAGTTTCGACAGTTATTTTCAGCGTGGAATAAATCAGCAAGTGCTCTTTGTGCGTGCCATTTCCGTCGCGTCCTTTCTTCTTCCATTTCGGGACCTTTCTCGGTGTACACGCACTTTGCACCCATCGCACGGGGCCTTTGTGTTGCGCGTCGTCTTAAAATAGAAAGGTGCATCTCCATTGTGCCGCCTCTGCCCATCGCGCCCCCCGCACGGGGCCCCCTTTTGTGTCCTTTTCTCCGAACTCGTTTGAATAATATCAATTTTCGTCACGTGCAAATATTTGGTCGGGACACCCGAATTCCGACAGAATAAACAATAAACGGCGAGGCTTTTGTCGCCACGGTAGCGCGGACAATGCGAAGATTTTCTGTAGACTCAAAAAATCCACGATTGTCATGTTAAATATTACCATAAATCAAATTATCGTGACAATTGTTGAAAAACAAAATTTGCGTGGCGAAACAAAATTTATTTATTTATTTATTTAGTAAATATATAGTGAGATTCCCAGAGGAATAATTACAGAAGTTAAATATAGTTATAAATATTTATTATTAGCAACAGCTTCGCCTAAAATAGTACATACTTTGTTTATTTCCGCGATAAAGTGTTATCGCGCCGCGATCAGGAATCTTATTGTGGTAAATGGCACAGGCTGGCGCAACAGTTGCGCGATTAGGAAAAATGGGCATCGAACAAAGGCGGCCGGGCGTTCGTTTCTCCTTTCACTATCTCTCTACGTCGTCGTTGTCCGTTCGCTTGCACAGCTGCTTTTCGTCGATTTTTACAATGACTAAAGCCGTGATTCACTGCGAATTATATTTGAGTTGCACATTTCCGAGAAGCCATTTACTGTCTGTGCGGTAAGTGGGCCCGAGAAAATCTTTGAATAATTTCGGATTACGCTCGAGTCGAGTTCCCAGAATTCCGGATAGAAGATTAACAAATGTGTGTGTTGTTATCAGTTGGTTTGCGATTCGTGGAAGTCTATGTTTGAATACGCAGATGCGGAGAGTAATATTTTTTGTGGGCCGGCATAGAGAAATGCACGAATTGAGAACGAGAACGCAGCGTAATTTTTGGAAATGCATAAACTGAGCAAAAAACCGTTTAAACCGAGAACGCGGCGTTTTCTCACAATCCAACCGAAATTTATTTTTAAATCTAACAGAAATACCATTCGATAATTTAATTTCAACAGTTGCTGTGGTGGTGGTACACCGAAACAAAAAAAAAAACCGAACGATTGCACAACCGAATTACTCAGAATTTGATTATGCGAATCGGACGAGCGACGATAACAATTGATAAACGACACCGCGCGTGGCCATTGTCCAAGCTTGGACATCGTCGATTTCTAAACAATTTAAAACAAAAAATAAACACGAGCTACTTGTGCACAACATGCAGGACGTTATTGTATCGCAGGAGTCGACGATTTTTTTCTGCGTCAGTTAAAAAACAACAAGCTTAAAATGGTTTTCCGCACTAGTGTGGAAAATTTTACTTTCCGCACTGGTGCGGATTTCGCCTCTCTGCCTGCCTCATATTAATGTTTAATGTTGGCGGCGTTTACTTGTGGTACATATTGATTGTAGATTGGAATAAAACACTAACTTTTTTATACCACTATAAGCTTGAACGTTGCCGATTTCTAAACAATTTAAAATAAAATAAACACGAGCTACATGTGCACAACATTCAGGACGTTATTGTATGGCAGAAGTCGGCAATTTTTTTCTGTGGCCGTAAAAAAAACAAGCCAAGACTAGTTTTTCACGAAGCTCATGCGTTTAGAAAATTCGCAATTTCCGCACCAGTGCGGAAAAATCCTATTTTCCGCACTGGTGCAGATTTAGCTTCTCTGTCTGTCTTGTATTAATGTTCGCACTATCCTTTTTCTGGCAGTGAGGAAAGGAGACCAGATAGAACCATTAAAAGAAAAAAAAATTAAAATGGTCTTCCATGAAAATTGACAATTTCCGCACTAGCGTGAAAAAAATTTACTTTCCGCATTAGTGCGGATTTCGCCTCTCTACCTGCCTCATATTAATGTCATTCGCTCTATCCTTTTTCCAAGTTCGAAAGTCGCCGATTTCTAAACAATTTAAAATAAAATAAACACGAGCTACTTGTGCACAACATACAGGACGTTATTGTATATCAGGAGTCGGCGATTTTTTTCTGTGGCCGTAAAAAAAACAAGCCAAGACCAGTTTTCCACGAAGCTCATGCGTTTAGAAAATTGGCATTTTCCGCACAATCCTATTTTCAGCACTGGTGCAGATTTAGCTTCTCTGTCTGGCTCGTATTAATGTTCGCACTATCATTTTTCGGGCAGTGAAGAAAGGAGGCCAGATAGAACCATTAAAAAAAAACAAGCTTAAAATGGTTTTCCATGACACTCAAGCGTTTAGAAAATTGGCAATTTCCGCACTAGCGCGAAAAAAATGTTTACTTTCCGCATTGGTGCAGATTTAGCTTCTGTCTGTCTCATATGGATGTTATGTCGCTCTATTATTTTTCTGGCGGTGTGGAAAGGATACCGGATAGAACCAACTTTATAGACTGACGGGTGCAGATTTAGCTTCTCTGTCTGGCTCGTATTAATGTTCGCACTATCCTTTTTCTGGCAGTGCGAAAAGGAGGCCGGATAGGAAAAAAACTTAAAATGGTTTTCCATGACACTCGGGCGTTTAGAAAATTGGCAATTTCCGCACTACCGCGAAAAAATCTACTTTCCGCACTGGTGCCGATTTAGCTTTTCTGTCTGGCTCGTATTAATGTTCGCACTATCCTTTTTCTGGCAGTGCGAAAAGGAGGCCGGATAGGAAAAAAACTTAAAATGGTTTTCCATGACACTCGGGCGTTTAGAAAATTAGCAATTTCTGCACTAGCGCGAAAAAAAATTACATTCCGCACTGGTGCCGATTTAGCTTCTCTGTCTGTCTCATATGAATGTTATGTTGCTCTATCTTTTTTCTGGCGGTATGGAAAGGAGGGAGACCGGATAGAATTGTTACCAACTTTACAGGCTGAACTGTCATTGTCATCAGTGACATAATTTACTTACAATATTTAACGCAGTATTAATCAATTTATTACCAATTTACGTGATTCACACTCTTGGTTGTCGATGCACCATAACCCAAAATTCTATCATTAAAAAAAAATAAAAAAAAAACAGTTGAAACACGATCACGTTTTTCTGTGAGAATCTTATAGATTTTGAAACGTCTAGGGAGACGGTACAATATCTGTTGTAATTTATTCATTAGTCGATAGTTTGGAAAAACAAATGCAGGTCAATTGCATTTTTTGCAGATAATTCATAAACTAACGGACAGATTAAAAAAAATACGCCAAAATTAAATTTTGATGTTCAATTGTTTTTCGATTTTTTTGAGATAAGTCGTATACGAACGAAGAGATTAAAAAATTTATCATTGCAATGTGATGCACTCTTCGAATAGATATAAATTTGATTAAAAAAATAAATTTGATGTTCAATTATTTTTCGAATTTTGGAGATAATTCCCAAACGAATGTACAGTTTTCAAAAATTACCACGGCAATGTGATGTACGCATCCATTAGATGTAAATACGACGGAAAAAACTAAATTTGATGTTCAATTGTTTTCCGATTTTTTTGAGATAATTCGTAAACGAACGAAAAGATTAAAAAAATGATCATTGCAATGTGATTCACTCTTCGAATAGATATAAATTTGATGAAAAAATAAAACTTTGATGTTCAATTGTTTTTCGAATTTTGGAGATAATTCTCAAACGAATGGACAGTTTTTAAAAATTAACACGGCAATGTGATGTACGCATCCAGTAGATGTAAATACGACGGAAAAACTAAATTTGATGTTCAATTGTTTTCCGATTTTTTTTGAGATAGGTCGTAAACGAACGAAGAGATTAAAAAAATCATCATTGCAATGTGATGCACTGTTCGAATAGATATAAATTTGATGAAAAAATAAACTTTGATGTTCAATTGTTTTTCGAATTTTGGAGATAACTCTCACACGAATGGACAGTTTTAAAAAATTACCACGGCAATGTGATGTACGCATCCAGTAGATGTAAATACGACGGAAAAAATGAATTTGATGTTCAATTGTTTTTCGATTTTTTTGAGATAAGTCGCAAACGAACGAAGAGATTTAAAAAAATGATCATTGCAATGTGAAAATGAAAATGAAATGATGAAAAAATAAACTTAGATGTTCAATTGTTTTTCGATTTTTTTGAGATAACTCTTAGACGAGCAGGGAAACTCCAATGTAAAACAATTGTACGATCCAATAGTATAACAAAATTACTCGAGACGCGCAGTATCTCTTGATGGCCACTGCGTCAGAAGCGAACGTCAAACAAGGTGCGAAATTATCCTCGGAGTCTAATGGCCAATTAGATCCGTTAATTACGTGCGAGCCGGAAATAACAGTAATGACACTCGCGCGCGGGGAGGGCGGGGGGTGGTGAACGGTTGACGTCAGTCGCTCCCCGGTGCTGACACACGCACGCACGAGACCACCCACACGTGTCTTCAAAATCAAATCTCCGCCGCAACAACAACAAACAAACCGTTTTTGTTTTCGATACCTGCACGTCGAACGTTCAAAATGTCAACGTAAATCGAGTAGTCGATGATTAAAATTTTTTTTTTCATAGGTTTCACAACTTGTGATTTTTTTTTAACGCTTGATGAAAATCTCCAAAATCAATTTTACATCAAACAAACCCTTTTTTTTCTAATATCCACATGTCAAAAGTTCAAAATGTCAACGTAAATCGAGTAGTCGATGATTTTAATTTTTTTTTTTCATAGGTTTTACAACTTGTGATTATTTTTTTAGCGCTTGACGAAAATCTTCAAAATCAATCCTACATCAAACAAACCGGTTTTTGTTTCTAATATCCACATGTCAAAAGTTCAAAATGTCAACGTAAATCGAGTAGTCGATGATTAAAAAAAATTTTTTTCATAGGTTTTGCAACTTGTGATTTTTTTAGCGCTTGACGAAAATCTTCATAATCAATTCTACATTAAACAAACAGTTATTTTTTCTAATATCCACATGTCAAAAGTCAAAATGTCAACGTAAATCGAGTAGTCGATGATTTTAATTTTTTTTTTCATAGGTTTTGCAACTTGTAATTTTTTTAGCGCTTGACGAAAATCTTCAAAATCAATCCTACATCAAACAAACAGTTATTTTTTTTAATATTCACATGCCAAAAGTTCATAATGTCAACGTAAATCGAGTAGTCAATTATTTTAATCATTTTTTTTAAATAAAAAAAATCGCCACAAATTTTCCCGCAATTTTTTTTTTCACGCCAAATTTCTCTTTTCATTCCTAAATATTAAAAAAATATTATTCAGAATTTTAAATAACTCGTGAACGCAAAAATATACCCAAAAAAGGTACAGAACAGATTACCAAGTCACAGCCTTTGAAGATTCGGTGGAACTGATCTAAAAGATCTAAATTGTGAGTATAGACGCTATTAAGCCATCTAGTAAGGTGTGAGCCACATAATTTTGTTTCAGAGTTGGCCATGACTGAGAGAGAGAAACGTATCAGTCATGTCTGAGATTAATTCTTTTTTTTTAAATCTAATTCAATTGAACTAATAATAATATGCGACATAGCTCATTTATCTGACGGCTAACTCTGAAGCAAATTTTTGTGGCTCACATGATATAAATTGACTAATAGGGCGCCCAAGTTGGATCCTTGCGGCGCGCAGAGGAAGAGATAAAATAGTGCGATTTAAATCCATTGGTAATTTGTAAAGATACACTTCCTAGGATTAACCAGATTGATTTTAAAAAGTAAAAGTCGGATTTTGATCATCAAATTTTTTTCTAATGAATCATCCTTTACAGTTTCGTTCAATCATCACATGTTTCCGTAAAATCTCTGACTGCCGTCATTGTTCTGGTATTGGAAGTAGACTCTTTACTATGAGGTCATAGATAAATATTTCATGGGCTGAATCATTCGCGTGCATTACTAATCGAAAAATTTCGAAAAATGTCAAACGAGATCCCGCGTGACGCCGGCAACGGCAGCAGCAGCAGCAACGCCCACTCACTTCTTGCCGCTTGGGATAATCAGCGCTCGAAACAAACATCAACGGCTCAATTTCGGTAATTACAGACGGCACCGTTTCCGGTACTCACACACACACACACACAGAGAGAAACCCGAAACATGTTATTTTTAATTGTGCAACAATTGTACTACGATTCTTCTCTATTTTACACGCACCGTCCCCGTGCCGGTTACGTGACCCGGCGACGAAAAAGGCGTTCCCATTAAGGAGACAATTACCCGAGGACACCCTCTCTCGGTACTATGAAAAGACAAAAAAAAAACAGTAAAGCCACAAGTAGGATCTAATGACCGTAATAAAATCCACCGGATTTCGTTTTGGTTCCCGTGCCCGTTGTTGTGTAACATTTAATTACATCTCGTACGGAGGTTGCGCAATCAAAAATAAATGCGAGTGGGAATGTTGGTGGTGTGTGTAATCAGCACCAAAACAAAATTAAATGTGTTAGTCTACCTTTTTTCTGACATTAGCGTTTTTCGAAGAAAACTTCGTATCCGCCAATAGGGTCAGCAAAAATCAACTGGAAGAAAATTTTTGAGCGTTGAACTCAGGGATAGCATTTGATGACATTACCGTTTTTCGAAGAAAACTTTGTATGCACCACTAGGGTCAGCGAAAATCCCCTGGAAGAACATTTCCGAGCGTTGAATTCAGCGATAGCATTTGCTGACATTATCACTTTTCGAATAAAACTTTGCATCCGCCACTAAGGTCAGCAAAAATCAACTGGAAGAACATTTTTGATCGTTGAACTCAGCGATAGCATTTGCCGACATTATCGTTTTTCGAAGAAAACTTTGTATGCGCCACTAGGGTCAGCGAAAATCCTCTAAAAGAACATTTTTAAGCGTTGAACTCAGCGATAGCATTACCGTTTTTCAAAGAAAACTTTGTATGCGCCACTAGGGTCAGCAAAAATCCTCTGAAAGAGCATTTTGGAGCGTTAAACTCGGCAATAGCATTTGCTGACATTATCGTTTTTCGAAGAAAACTTTGTATGCGCCACTAGGGTCAGCGAAAATCCTCTGAAAGAACATTTTTGAGCGTTGCAGTCAGCGATAGCATATGCAGACATTGCCGTTTTTCGAAGAAAACTTCGTATCCACCACTAGGGTCAGCAAAAATCCCCCAGAAGAACATTTTTGAGCGTTAAACTCAGCGATAGCATTTGCTGACATTATCGTTTTTCGAAGAAAATTTCGTATACGCCACTAGGGTCAGCAAAAATCAACTGGAAGAAATTTTTTGAGCGTTGTACTCAGCGATAGCATTTGCCGACATTACCGTTTTTCGAAGAAAACTTTGCATCCGCCATTAGGTTCAGCAATAATCAACCGGAAGAACATTTTTGAGCGTTAAACTCAGCGATAGCATTTGCTGACATTATCGTTTTTCGAAGAAAACTTCGTATCCACCACTAGGGTCAGCAAAAATCAACTGGAAGAAATTTTTTGAGCGTTGGACTCAGCGATAGCATTTGCTGACATTATCGTTTTTCGAAGAAAACTTCGTATCCACCACTAGGGTCAGCAAAAATCAACTGGAAGAAATTTTTTGAGCGTTGTACTCAGCGATAGCATTTGCTGACATTATCGTTTTCCGAAGAAAACTTTGCATCCACCACTAGGTTCAGCAATAATCAACCGGAAGAACATTTTTGAGCGTTGTACTCAGCGCTAGCATATGCCGACATTACCGTTTTTCGAAGAAAACTTTGCATCCGCCACTAGGTTCAGCAATAATCAACCGGAAGAACATTTTTGAGCGTTGTACTCAGCGATAGCATTTGCTGACATTATCGTTTTCCGAAGAAAACTTTGCATCCGCCACTAGGTTCAGCAATAATCAACCGGAAGAACATTTTTGAGCGTTGTACTCAGCGCTAGCATATGCCGACATTACCGTTTTTCGAAGAAAACTTTGCATCCGCCACCAAGTTCAGCAATAATCAACCGGAAGAACATTTTTAAGCGTTGTACTCAGCGATAGCATTTGCTGACATTATCGTTTTCCGAAGAAAACTTTGCATCCGCCACTAGGTTCAGCAATAATCAACCGGAAGAACATCTTTGAGCGTTGTACTCAGCGCTAGCATATGCCGACATTACCGTTTTTCGAAGAAAACTTTGCATCCGCCACCAAGTTCAGCAATAATCAACCGGAAGAACATTTTTAAGCGTTGTACTCAGCGATAGCATTTGCTGACATTATCGTTTTCCGAAGAAAACTTTGCATCCGCCACTAGGTTCAGCAATAATCAACCGGAAGAACATTTTTGAGCGTTGTACTCAGCGCTAGCATATGCCGACATTACCGTTTTTCGAAGAAAACTTTGCATCCGCCACTAGGTTCAGCAATAATCAACCGGAAGAACATTTTTGAGCGTTGTACTCAGCGCTAGCATATGCCGACATTACCGTTTTTCGAAGAAAACTTTGCATCCGCCACCAAGTTCAGCAATAATCAACCGGAAGAACATTTTTAAGCGTTGTACTCAGCGATAGCATTTGCTGACATTATCGTTTTCCGAAGAAAACTTTGCATCCGCCACTAGGTTCAGCAATAATCAACCGGAAGAACATCTTTGAGCGTTGTACTCAGCGCTAGCATATGCCGACATTACCGTTTTTCGAAGAAAACTTTGCATCCGCCACCAAGTTCAGCAATAATCAACCGGAAGAACATTTTTAAGCGTTGTACTCAGCGATAGCATTTGCTGACATTATCGTTTTTCGAAGAAAACTTTGCATACGCCACTAGGGTCAGCAAAAATCCCCCGGAAGATCATTTTTGAGCGTTGAACTCAGCGATAGCATTGCTGACATTACCATTTTTCGAAGAAAACTTTGTATCCTCCGCAATAACATTTTTGAGCGTAGGATTTATTGGGCTGAACTGATGTTACCGTTTTTCGAAGATACAATTGCCGCTACACCACGATGACTTGTCTGCCGCGTCGCCGTGGCAACAGATGGCTCACTTGATTTGATCGGTAATGAATTGCGTGCCGCTCCCTCGGCGGCGTGCGTTATCGCCCGAGACCGAAATTTTCTCTCAGATGCCACATGTCACTTCCGGTTCCCCTCGAAGCCCCCCCGCGCCCCGCGGGACCAACGGTCCGAAACGCCGGTCACGGACCCGCCTAATTTACTTGCGCGCCGGCTCGCCTTTAATTGGACCCCGATTAATTAATTAATTCACCTTTTTTTTTCCATTCATTAAACCGAGAATCCGAGGATGAATCCTTTTAACACAAAAAAAAGATATGTTCAAAGTTTCATATCAATTGCTCTATTAGTTTTTGAGATACAGCGCGCACAGACACACACACACACACACATAAATTTTTTTTTCCAGAAATCGTTGAAATGGCATCTAGGGATCCCAAAACGGATATTTCCGTAAAAAAAAAATTTGAAAAAAAAATCACCATCACAATACTTTCTCGTACTTCGTAACGGAGAAAGTAAAAACACAAAAATTAATTGTAAAATAGTTATCGATGCTACGAGTGTGTAATGATAGCCATTAATGCACTAGTATGACTGTCGTATTAGCCGTCATAAAAACAATTTTTTTACGATCAATCACCGCACATTTATGAAAATAGCAATTACCTCCAGAATCATCCATCAAACATCAAACTAATACAGTAACCATTTTTCTTTTTTTTAAATCAAATTATATAATTATGTTTCACTACAGGTTAAGTGAGAAATTAATTAATCATACAGTAACCATTGGTTATCAAACACAATACTCAATAGTCTGTACCATAATGGACTTCATTAAAGTATAGATATGCAGTCCTTTCTAGGATTACAAAAAAAATCAATTCGTCTAAAATCAAAAATTCATATTAAAGGTTGTGAAGATTTCAACAACCTTTAATATTAAAAATGTTTCACCACATGATAAACGAGAACTAAATAAAAAAAAAAAAATTGTAAAATAGTTATGGATGCCACGAGTGTGTAATGATAGCTATTAATACACGATAATGAGTGTCGTAATTCACGCCATTATAAAATAATTTTTTTACGACCAATTATCACCGCACATTTATAACAATTGCAATCCAGAACTGGGGCCGCGGTGCTCTAGTCCGGCCTCTGGACCCCGTTGGTGCGGGTTCGAGTCCCGTCCGGACGGTCACTTTTTCAACAGAAAAAATGGCCGTACTGGTCCCTGGGTGTCTAGTGTTTGTCCCCATTTCATTTAAATATAAATATTACTATTATAAATTGGTTGTGGCTGAATGCCCAAACTGGCTAAGCCAAGTCCCCTCATCCTCGATTCCCTAACATGAACTCTTGTCAATCATCTTTCCTTAAAAAAAAAAAAAAGCAATCCAGAACCATCAAAAATCAAAACAATATAGTAACCATTGATTATCAAACACAATGCTCCATAATGTGTACCATAATGGACCTCATTAAAGTATAGATTATGAAGTTGCCTTCTAGGATTACAAAAAAAAAAAATTAAAATTTACAAAATGCGGCAACACTGTCCTCTCTAATAAACATTCGGAGGGGTGCAGGTGGTGCTGGTGGCGCGGTTCACCCATACCTCTGCCTGCCTGCCTACCTGGGGACCCTTTTCGCTTTTCGACAACTCACCGCGGAACGGGTTTTATGATTTATACCTGCGAAATGTTGCCCGTCGTGGCGGTGTGTGTGTCTGTGATTGCAATCGGCGCGAGTGAGTCAATGGAAAGTGCTGGAAAAATTTGATTTTCCGGCGCCTAGATGGAGAGAGAGAGAGAGAGAGGGAATGTTTGCGCGGTGAGTCACCGACGGAGGATGACCGCGTGGGTGGTGGCACACCGAGAACAATTACCGTGACGCGGAAAACCGGACGTGTGACGCTAATGGGCCGCGAGTTTTCCGCGCGTTTTCATCTGTTTCTCGGTATTTACACGCTGCGACACCGATAACAACGACGTACATTCCGCGAGCGTTCCAGCTAAAAAGGAAATTTTGATCCTGAAAAGTGTGACCTTGCACATTGCCAGTATTTACACCAAGAATGTTCAAAATCGCACTTATCGTTCAAAGGGTATTCTCAAAAAATCGAAAAACAAACGAAAGTCAAATTAATATTTCCAGCTTATCTGTATTTATTCGAAGAGTTTAATCCGATTTTTAAAGAATTTTCAGCATCTGACGTTTTGTTTAAGAGTTATGCTCGAAAAACGGAAAACAAGCGAACATCGAATTTTTATTTTTTTAGCTCATCCATATCGATTTAATGAAAGCAACATTTTCCAACAAGAATTTTCAAAATCTGCCTTACCGTTCAAGGAGTATTCTCAAAAAAATGAAGAACAAATGAATCTCAAATTTACTTTTTTAGCTTGTCTGTATCTATCCGAAGAGTTTAATTCGTTTTTTAAAGAATTTTCAGCATCTGACTTTTCGTTTATGAATTATGCTCGAAAAACGGAAAACAACTGAACGTCGAATTTTTGTTTTTTTAGCTCATCCATATCGATTCAATGAAAGCAACATTTTCCAGCAAGAATTTTCAAAATCTGCCTTACCGTTCAAGGAGTATTCTCAAAAAATTGGGAAAACAAATTAATCTCAAATTTATTTTTTAGGTAATCTGTATCTATTCGAAGAATTTAACCCGATTTTAAAAGAATTTTCAGGATCTGACGTTTCGTTTAGGAAAACAACTGAACGTCGAATTTTCGTTTTTTAGCTCATCCATATCGATTTAATGAAAGCAACATTTTCCAACAAGAATTTTCAAAATCGGGCTTATCGTTCAAGGAGTATTTTCAAAAAAATGAAAAACGAATGAACCCCAAATTAATTTATTTAGCTTGTTTGTATCTATTCGAAGAGTTTAACCAGATTTTTAAAGAATTTTTAGCACATGACTATTCGTTTAAGAGTTATGCCGGAAAAACGGAAAACAACTGAACGTCGAATTTTCGTTTTTTAACTCATCCATATCGATTTAATGAATGCGACATTTTCCAACAAGAATTTTCAAAATCCACCTTACCGTTCAAGGAGCATTCTCAAAAAATTTAAAAACAAATTAATCTCAAATTTATTTTTTAAGCTTATCTACAGAGTGACCCATTTGAAAGCGGGCCACCCTCATAATTTTTTTATTTATGGAGCGATTTTGACGAATTTTTTTTTTTATGTGGAGGGGGGAAATGTGTATTTTGGAGCCAAGTGGCGTCCAGTTTTTTTTTAAACCAAAGCCTACAAGATAACATTTAGAGTTGTAAAATCCATAATCCATATTAGCGATTTTTTTATTAAAAATCCACGTACACCACTGGAATTGGCGTCCTCTGAAATAGATCTGTACCAAGTTTCATGAAAAAATATTCAACATTAACGATTCTATGACTAAATTACTGACGAGTTGTTTATTATACATTAAGAAGCTTTTTATCCAGTAACCCATGCGATAACAAATGAATTTCAACGATTATTTTATTTAATAACAACATTTAATAAACAGTATTTTACAGACATTCTTCCAAAATAATATTAAATTAACACATAAATGAATTTTAAATTCTGGATTTTTCAACTAAATCTCCATTTATTTGAATGCATTTATCATATCGTCTTTTAATATTTGCCATAACATTAGATAATTGATGTGGTGTAATTTCAGCGCATGCCTGCCTTATTCTTTCGCGCAGTTCTTCTGCGTTGGTTGGACGAGTATTGTAGACTTTTTCTTTAATAAACCCCCATAGAAAAAAATCTAGGGGAGTTAAGTCAGGAGACCTGGGAGGAAACTGCATTAACCTACTATTTCGCCCTATCCACCGATTAGGAAAATTTTCCTCCAGCCACGCTCTCACAGTCCTGGCATTGTGGATAGGACAGCCATCTAACTGGAACAGTAGACCAGCCACTTCTGCAAGTGGAAGTTCATCAACAGCATCCGAAAATCCATTGTTTAAAAAATTTAAAAAACTTTGGCTATTCAAATTGCCTTCAAAAAAGAAGGGGCCAATTATTCTGGTATTTAATATACCGCACCATACGTTTACCTTCTGTGAATATTGTCGCCTACAGTTTATTACCCATTCTGGATTTTTTTGTGCCCACTGTCTCGTGTTCTGTGAATTTACCGTCCCATTGGTTGTAAATGTTGCCTCGTCACTAAACAAAATTCTTTTTTGAAAATTTATGTCATTAAGGTATTCTCCTTGGCACCATAAGCAATATTCCATTCGCTTATCATTATCACCTTCTTCTAAGGTGTGGAGAAATTTCGGTTTATAAGGCTTCATATTACTGTATTTTTTAAGGTTTCTTCTTATTGTTTCCCGTGGTAACTGGAGGTCCAAACTTGCAATTCTCAAACTTTTTTTCGGATTTTCGATGAAATAATTTCGAATTCGTTCATTGCTTTTTCGTGGCCGTTGTACTACATTAATATTTTTTAAAATGTGCTGAGATACAGCTCCGTATTCGTTAAAAATATTGCACACTCGCACAACGGTAGACTTGCTAATATTTTGAAGTTCTGGATGTCTGTCATTAAAAATTCGAGATACTTCCCTTCCAGACCTGTCTCTGTCACCACGAAGTTTTACTATTTCAATCTTATGTTGTACCGTTAAATTATGAGCCATACTTATTGACAGTGTACTTACGGAACAGTACGTAAATTTCACTACTTAACTGACATTTGACATTTTCGTCTTTTATTTCATCTGTGACTTTAGTAATTGCAAAGCCTACTATTATGAATTGTTCATCTTTGTGTAGCTGTATTCTTAATGCATAATAACACCTGTCAGTAATTTAGTCATAGAATCGTTAATGTTGAATATTTTTTCATGAAACTTGGTACAGATCTATTTCAGAGGACGCCAATTCCAGTGGCGTACGCGGATTTTTAATAAAACAATCTCTAATATGGATTATGGATTTTACGGCTCTGAATATTATCGTGTAGGCTTTGCTTTTTAAAAAAACTGGACGCCGCTTGGCTCCAAAATACACCTTTCCCCCCTCGACATTAAAAAAAAAATTCGTCAAAATCGCTCCAAAAATAAAAAAAATATGAGGGTGGCCCGCTTTCAAATGGGTCACTCTGTATATCTATTCGGAGTGTTTAACCCGATTTTTAAAGAATTTTCAGCATCTGGCGTTTCGTTTAAGAATTATGCTCGAAAAACGGAAAACAAGCGAACGTCGAATTTTTATTTTTTTAGCTCATCCATATCGATTTAATGAAAGCAACATTTTCCAACAAGAATTTTCAAAGTCTGCCTTACCGTTCAAGAAGTATTCTCAAAAAAATGGAAAACAAATGAATTCCAAATTGATTTTTTTAGCTCGTCTGTATCTATTCGAAAAATTGAACCCGATTTTTAAAGAATTTTTAGCATCTGACGATTCGTTTAAGAGTTATACTCAAAAAACGAAAAACAAACGAACGTCGAATTTTTGTTTTTTTGGCTCATCCATATCGATTTAATGAATGCGACATTTTCCAACAAAAATTTTCAAAATCTGCCTTACCGTTCAAGAAGTTTTCTCAAAAAATTGAAAAACAAATGAATCTCAAATTCATTTTTTAAGCTTGTCTATATCTATTCGAGGTGTTTAACCCGATTTTAAAAGAATTTTCAGCATCTGACGTTACGTTTAAGAGTTATGCTCAAAAAACGGAAAACAAGGGACGTCGAATTTTTGTTTTTTTAGCTCATCCATATCGATTTAATGATAGCAACATTTTCCAAAAAGAATTTTCAAAATCTGCCTTACCGTTCAAGAAGTATTCTCAAAAAAATGGAAAACAAATGAATCCCAAATTGATTTTTTTAGCTCGTCTGTATCTATTCGAAGAATTGAACCCGATTTTTAAAGAATTTTCAGGATCTGACGTTTCGTTTAAGAGTCATGCCGGAAAAACGGAAAACAACTGAACGTCGAATTTTCGTTTTTTAACTCATCCATATCGATTTAATGAATGCAACATTTCCGAACAAGTATTTTCAAGGAGTATACTCAAAAAAATCGAAAAACGAATGAATGCCAATTTTTTTTTTTGGCTTAACCGTATCTATTCGCAGGGTTTAACCGAAGAATTTTCAGCAGCTGACGTTTCGTATAAGAGTTATGCTGTATAAAGAATTGAACGTCGAATTTTTATTTTTCGGCCGCTCAAATGAAAAATTTCGCTCGACTGAAAACTAATGATCAAAATCTGACTTTTTGCAGAAACACGATTGTAGTTTTCAAAATCAATAAAACAATTGAATGAAACCGTGACTGGTTAATCCTAGAAGGTGCATCTTTGCAAAACACTAATCAAAACTTTTGTAACTTCACTGGTGTAAAAATGGCGCTGGTCAAAACTGAAAAGTGATGATCAAAATCTGACTTTTTGTAGAAACACGATTGTAGTTTCCAAAATCAATAAAACAATTGAATGAAACCGTGACTGGTTCATCCTAGAAAGTGTATTTTTGCAAAATACTAGTCAAAACTTTTGTAACTTCACTGGTGTAAAAATGGCGCTGGTCAAAACTGAAGAGTGATGAACAAAATTTGACTTTTTGCAGAAACACGATTGTAGATTCCAAAATCAATAAAACAATTGAATGAAACCGTGACAGGTTAATCCTAGAAGGTGTATCTTTGCAAAATATTAGTCAAAACTTTTGTAACTTCACTGGTGTAAAGATGGCGCTGGTCAAAACTGAAAAGTGATGATCAAAATCTGACTTTTTGCAGAAACACGATTGTAGTTTCCAAAATCAATAAAACAATTGAATGAAACCGTGACTGGTTAATCCTAGAAGGTGTATCTTTGCAAAATATTAGTCAAAACTTTTGTAACTTCACTGGTGTAAAGATGGCGCTGGTCAAAACTGAAAAGTGATGATCAAAATCTGACTTTTTGCAGAAACACGATTGTAGTTTCCAAAATCAATAAAACAATTGAATGAAACCGTGACTGGTTAATCCTAGAAAGTGTATCTTTGCAAAATATTAGTCAAAACTTTTGTAACTTCACTGGTGTAAAGATGGCGCTGATCAAAACTGAAAAGTGATGATCAAAATTTGACTTTTGGCACAAACACGAATGTCAGAGTGAATTGAATGAAAATCCTGTGTTAATTTATGGAAACTTTGCAAACTTAACTGAAAGTAGACCATGCGGTTGAGTTAATAACCTATAACGTAGTTTGGAAAATATTTTTGTTTATCGCGAATCCCGATTAGCATATTAGTCGGCCGCGATAAACAAAGGCGGCGGTGTCTGGTCAGTTTTTTTTTTCTTTTCGAAAAAACGGGGTCTTCAGCCGAATTTTGCGCTTTCGCGAAAATTTGGCGTGCGCGTCTCGGGCCCCACAGTCGCCCAGGCGGTTATTGAACGATCGCGCCGGACCGCCGGGTCTCGGCCGCTCGATTTGGACGGGCGAACGCAGACGTCCCCCTCCACACACGGTCGGCCCCCGTTGCCATCCCAACGGTTACGGACCGACCGGGCGTGGTAGATAAGAGGACGCACTGCCGGGACCCCTCTCATTCGTTCGCCGGTGTTAGACAGGGACGGAGCTACGCGAGTCCGGCGGTACTTCCCCCGTGTATCCGTCGCGACGGCATGTGGCGCGACGTGTCGTGTCCCGTCAGTGTGTGTGTGCGTTGGTTTGGTTGGTTGGTTAGTGCCCGTGCACCGTCTGCCGCCGTCAGTGCAAGTTCATTCCTGTTCTGCGCGTCCGACAATCCGCCCGGCATAACCGGTCGGTCCTTTCCCACATTCTCCACGTATACACGAACACGAAAAAAAAAACAAAAAAAAACTCAGTGTTGCCAAGGACTACGATTATACGAACAGTGTGCAGTGGATTTGGATTTTCCAACATTTTTTTTTTTATTCTTTTTAAAACCTTGGTGGTATTTGAAGAAGAGGACCATTGTTCCACGTTTCTATCTGTGCAGGTAGG
This sequence comes from Ocypus olens, assembly GCA_910593695.2. Classification (NCBI taxonomy): domain Eukaryota; kingdom Metazoa; phylum Arthropoda; class Insecta; order Coleoptera; family Staphylinidae; genus Ocypus; species Ocypus olens. The sequence goes on along the minus strand of OU343055.1, from coordinate 1,625,641 downwards.
TACGGAAACTTTGCAGCTGCGGAATTCGGATTATACCGGTTTGTCCTTTTCTAAACCATGTAAAAATGTGTCAGTGTGGTGGTGCGCAAAAACCCATCGCGTTCTCTCGTAAATAAAGGTACGGTCAGGTATACGTGGTGTGTCCGACCCTCCACCCTAAATATCGATTTTATCCCTCGTTCGTTCGTTCAGTGTGTGTGTGTGTGTGTGCGTTCCGTTTCGGGTGTCTGCGCGCCGCGGTGCAGGCGCATCCTTCATTTCCGGTCTGGCCCTGGCCTTCCCCAACGACGTCTGGAGTCTAGACGACGCCGGCGGCGCGGTACTAACCGCGCTGAAAACGTCGGGCGGTCGCCGGGCTTAGATGTTGCGTTCGAATTTTTTTGTGAGAACCGCGAACTTTTCCCACGCACACGCACACAACAATTAGATTTACTAATTAAAGTTTCGTATTTCTTAGTGGTGTGTTCGCGGTGTAGGTTTGTATTTTTTGTTGACCTCCTGATGTTCTCGCCGCGTGTGCGAAACATCAATTTTGAGTCGTATTAACCGGTGGATTAGACGCGAATTAGTGGTTACGTTTTCTTTATTGTCACCGTATGGAACACAGTAAAGTATTGTTTCTGTATTTTTTTATTCGAATTTACAATTTCAATGGAAATATAAATTTTTGAGGCGATCAATTTCAACGATTTTTTTTCTCCGTATGGGTTACAGTAAAGTGTTATTTTCGTCATTTTTTTTTCAAACTTACAATTTCAACAGAAATATCAATTTTTGAGGCGATCAATTTCAACGAAAGTTTTTTTTTTTATTTTCTCCGTATGGAACACAGTAAAGTATTATATCTGTCATTTTTTATTCGAATTTATAATTTCAACGGATATATCAATTTTTGAGGCGATCAATTTCAACGATTTTTTTCGCCGTATCGAATACAGCAAAAGTATTGTGAAGTGTTATTTTCGTCATTTTTTTCGAATTTACAATTTCAACGGAAATATCAACTTTTGAGGCGATGAATTTCAACGAAAGTTTTTTTTTATTTTCTCCGTATGGAATACTGCAAAAGTATTGTTTCCGTAATTTTTTATTCGAATTTACAATTTCAACGGAAATGTCTTATTCTGAGACGATAAATTTCAACGGAACTATTCATTTTTTAAGGCCAATTTTCAATTTTTATTTTTTCCGTACAGAATACAATAAAGTGCAAATTTTTTTTTCTCGAATTTATAATTTCAACGGCAATGTCAATTTTTCAGGCGATCAACTTTTTTCAATCTATAACATTCAAAATTTATATTTGCAGTTTGGGATGTTAGGTGTCTTTTTGTAATTAATTGCAGTTCACAAAATAAAAAACAAAGTTTTGTATTCAGCCTAGCAAATTGTTCAGTGAAAGATTTTTTTTCTTAAATTAACATTGCAAAGAAAAACGTACAAACGACGAACCTTATATTTATTAATTACTTTTTTTAAAATTTATATTTCAGTCTAAAACTCGGGATGTCTGAATTTATATTTACACTCTGGATCTTCTTTTTTTAAATTCGCAAAATAAAAATTTAAAACTAAACACGTGACTACTTGCAGTCTGGAACATTGGGTATACTTTTTTAAATAAAACAATTGTAATTAGCAAATAAAAAGCAAGAAATAATTAAACTAAACACGTTACGAACATCGTTATAATTTTTTAATATCAGTGTAGTGTCTTTTTTAAATTAATATTAATTACTCTTGGATTAATGGTTTGAAATTTGCAAAGAAAAACAAAACGTAATGTAAACTGAGCGAGTAGTAAAAATCGTTTTTTTTTTTCATTTTGTGATAATAATTCAACTATCTGAAAAACTAGTTCTGTGTAATATTGCATTTTCAAATAATAAATTCTACTAGTTTTCTTGGGAGTTGTGAATTTTTGAGTCGAGCAGAGTAGAGCACGAGTTAAAAAATCAAAAATAAAATATGAAACGCAGGGATAAAATGCTCAAAAAATCATACTAAATTAAAGAAACATTGGGCTTTCAAAAAAACTTGATTTTGTTTAAATCTTCCAATTTTCTCAGGAGTTGTAATTTTTTTAAATTGTTTGTCTACCAGCGTCTAGTACTCGAGTTATAAATCAAAAATAAAATATGAAACGCAGTAATAAAATTCTCAAAATATCATAATAATTAATAATTAATTAATAATCTTTAAAAAACATTATTTTGTTTAAATCTTCCAATTTTTTTCGGGAGTTGTGAATTTTTTATATTTATTTTACGAGCGCAGAGTGCTCGAATATAAAATCAAAAATAAAATATGAAACACAGGGATAAAATTCTCAAAAAATCACGCTTAATTAAAGTTCACGAAAAACGTATTTTGTGTTTAGATTCACATAAAACTTTATTCCCTGTAATGTAATAAATACATCCAAACTTGTGCTGACTTTTGCAACTTTTAACAAGCCGATGCTATATTCGTCGTGGCATTAGCTACGAAAACAGTTTTGAAATCCAAACTATAAATCATTGATGATGTATTAAATCTTTCTAAATTTATTATAAATAATTTGTTTATTATTATTAATTGGGAATATTCGTTGTGGTATTAGCTACGAAAATAGTTATTAAAATCCACGCTATAAATAATTTATGTTGTGTTTAACCTTCACAATTATAAATAATTTGCTTATTAATTGTAGTTTTAAAAGATGAATTGTAATTTTAAATTAAACACATCACGTAATAATTTCAACGGAATAAATTACGGAAATCGTAATACCTTTACTTTTTTAATGATAGTTGCGACCGTTATTACGTGGCAATCCAGAATTAAACTGAAATGAAAAATGTTTCAATCACAACTAATTTGTGTGAATTTTTCGATTCAGTTTATTTTTTTAAATGATTGTTTATTTTATATCATGGCTAACATGTTTTGAACCAACTTGGCAAATTGGTTATCCGGTAAAAAAGGCGTTTTAAACTTAATTGAAATTTGCAAAAAAAAATACATGTTTTAAATCTGCGGCATCAGAAATATATTTAATTATACAATTATTCGGAGTGGCATTAGCCAGGGAATTAGTTGTTTCAAGATAGTAGCAATCCATTGTTAGAAGAATTTTAAGAAAATTATACTTCATATTTGTAATTAATTTTTGTTAAAAGGAATCTCCCGTTTATGAATAAATAAATAAATTTTCGAAGTCCTGGCAGACACTCAAAGCCGAAAAACATTTGATATTTTTTTTAATTTACTTACCAAATGCGTTGATGAAAGAATTTTCAAAACCCGATCAGCCGTTCAAGAGTATCTCCAGAAAACCGAAAAACAATTGATAATCAAATTTTAACTTTCCACCCCATCTATATCAATGCAATAATAGCAATCCGTTAATGAAAGAATTTTGAAAATCCGATCAACCATTCAAGAGTTATCTCCAGAAAACTTAAAACAATTGATAATCAATTTTTTATTTTCCACCCCATCCATAAAAATTCAACCATGGCAATCCGTTGATGAAAAAATTATAAAAATCTGATCAACCTTTCAAGAGTTATCCCCCGAAAACTTAAAGCAATTGATAATCAATTTTTTTTATTTTTCACCCCATCCATATAAATTCAATGATGGCAATCCGTTGATGAAAGAATTTTAAAAATCCGATCATCCATTCAAGAGTTATCCCCAGAGTACCGAAAAACAATTGATAATCATTTTTTTTTATTTTCCACCCCAACCATATAAATTCAATGATGGCAATCCGTTGATGAAAGAATTTAAAAAATCCGATCAACCGTTCAAGAGTTATCCCCCGAAAACTTAAAACAATTGATAATCATTTTTTTTATTTTTCGCCTCAACCATATCAATGCAACCACAGCAATCCGTTGATGAAAGAATTTTCAAAATTCGATCAATCATTCAAGAGTTATCCTCAGAAAACCGAAAAACAATTGATAATAATTTTTTTATTTTTCGCCTCAACCATATCAATGCTACCACAGCAATCCGTTGATGAAAGAATTTTCAAAATCCGATCAACCGTTCAAGAGTTACCCCCAGAAAACCGAAAAACAATTGATAATCATTTTTTCTATTTTTCACCCCCGCCATATCAATGCAACAATAGCAATCCGTCGATGAAAGAATTTTCAAAATCCGATCAACCGTACAAGAGTTACACCCCGAAAACCGAAAAACAATTGATAATCAATTTTTTATTTTCCGCCGCATCCATATAAATTCAATCGTAGCAATCCGATGATGGAAGAATTTTTTTAATCCGATCATCCGTTCACGAATTATTCTAAGAAAACTGCTCCGCAACACAAAAAGTGAGATGCTGCCGTTATAATTAAATTCGACATATTACTGTTTTTTTTCTTCATTTTTTTAGGATAACTTAAACGAATGCCCGCATTCTGAAAATTCTCTCTCTCGAATTAATGTGGATAACGAGGGAAAAAAGAACGACACACGATCTTCGATTGTTTTTTTTATTCTGCGGCGATAAAAAAAATCTTGCGAATATAAATTCGCACAGACAAGGCGAAAAAAAAAAAGATTTTTTTCACTACTAGTCATTAGTGGCGAACAGATGCAGTGAAAAACGATGTTTTTTAACATGGCGCCATTCAGTACATACACGTTTTTCCTTCCCTTTTTGTTGCACACATTCAACATTGCCAAGGCAACGAAAACTTTGCATTGTTTTCGAATGTCGCGAATTGTTTCGTGTGAGCCACAAAATTTTGTTTCAGAGCTGGCTGTGAGAAAAAAATGAGGTATGTCGCATATTATTACGTCATGAGGTTAAAAAAAAGAATTAATCTCAGACTTGACTGCTATGTTTCTCTCTCTCTCTCAGGCATGGCCAACTCTGAAACAAAATTCTGTGGCTCACGCCTTACAAACAAAGATTGCTTTCGGAGAGTTGCCGAATAGATTTCTAGATTTTGAAAGTGTTTGTTTATAATTACGGGTTGCAATCATCGTAGAGATGTGGATCAGGCAGGCAGCAAATTAAAATTCGACTTGCAAATGTTTTTTTTTACCGTTGATCTAATTTAATAATAATTCTTTCAATAATACATTGCGTGTGGTTACCGTAGGATATTAAAATTCGATTGTCAATTGTTTTTTTAGTTTTTTGGGGATAACTCTTCAACGGTTGATCGGATTTTGAAAAATCTTTCACCAGTAGATTGCTATTATCGAGTTGATATGGATGGGGTGTAAAAGTAAAATTTGATTATCAATTGTTTTTGGGTTTTCACATATTGATGGTGGAGCCACTTAGCATACAGCATATTGCCCTCTCGCCTCTTGTTTGAAGAAAGAAATATTGAAAATATTATTTATATGTACTTTCGATTTGTCGTGTATTTTAATTTTGTCCCACGAGATGAGCCAGAATTTATTTGGCACGTTCAGAACGACAAATGCATTAGATTTTTCTCCACTCATTAAACTTACCCAGGTATTGTTTTAACGTTTAAAATGACGAAATTGTGTTTTTACATTTAATTAAAAAAAATTCTTGCCGAGCTCGAAACTAGAGGTAGTGCCATGGCTCCTTGGCGCTATATGACGAGCCGCCCCTGGCCTGAATATGTGAATATTCAACCTGTTCACATATTCAGGCTAAATTTCGTTTTATTAAATTTATTTAATGCTTCTGCAACAAATTTATTTAGCGATTATTGATTTATTCTAAAGATTGTTGAATGTGACAACGTTTCTTACTGTGCGCACCGTTATTCTGAAGATTGTCGGATGTAATTTTTGGACGAAATTTTTGTGGCAAAGGTCTGTTGCCCCGTGACGATAATTTATAGTCGACCCGGCGGCACTTTCCGCATGATTCATTATGGTAATGAATGCCGAACGCGTATTAAAACTACGGTTCCGCCTGCTGGTCAGCCTCACTCCCCACACACCGGGAGGGCCATTTCCGGAACGCTGGGTCTCTCCACCCGAAAAAAAAAATCGAAAAGCTGACCCCAAATGAATATTCATTAGCCGTTGGATAATAAGCTCAGTTACACGTAAAGAAAAATATATGTAAACAAATTCATGAATATTCAATCTTCGTAACACTGCAAAAATTTCAATATACAGGGTGCCCGGATTTCGTAGGGGCAACATGGTCAACTTCTGCATTTGAAGAAATTAGCAAAAATCCCACTTGTCATGGCCCACTTGTTCAATATAAAAATTATAACAAAATCTTCCAATTTTTTCAATTTCAGATTTTCTTTTAATTTTTATTGTGGAGGCCATGACAAGTGGGATTTGGGGGTGGATTCTCAACGAGCCCTCGAACCTGCACCTTTTTGCTAATTTGACCATCTCTCTACCTCTTCAATTGCAGAAGTTGCCCATGTTGTCCCTACGAAATCCGGGCACCTTGTATAGTACACCTATACGATCTACTTTAAGAGAAAAAAAACATAGCTGTACAAATGTGGCAAAAACAATAAAAACTATTTTTGAAAATGCGGGGGTGCGCCATCTTGCTGAAACCATATTGTATTACATGGAAGGTCAAGATCATTGCTGTGTTTACTTTTTCTTCGAGATTCTTTCAAAAAATTAAACACAAACGGTCGTAACTCTGTAAAAAACATTCTTAGAAAAAAACTTTCAGCCAAAAAGAGCTTGCGATTTCGTCTGGTTTACGTTGAGCTGATTAGAAAAAAATCTTTTCAAACATAACAAAGTTTTTTTACGCGTCGTAACTCGTCAAAAAAACATTTTTCAACCGCACAGAGCTTTTAGGATTTTGTTTAGTTTACGTTGAGCCGATTAGAAAAAAAAATCTTTTCAAACATAACAAAGTTTTTTACGCGTCGTAACTCGTAAAAAAAAAACATTTTTCAACCGCAAAGAGCTATTAGGATTTTGTTTAGTTTACGTTGAGCGATTAGAATAAAGGCTTTTAACTCGATTAAATTTTTTTTAGAAAAAACTTTGCAAGGACAAAGAGCGTAAAATTTTGTCTAGTTCACGCAAATCTCATCAGAAAAAAAATCGCTTAACGAACAACAGAGTTTTACTCGTTTAGTACACTACATCGACATTATCTCTTATTGACATATATCTGTAGAATACATTTTTATCTATGTTAGTTATTTTATAGAGATATGCAAAGACGGAAATGTCAGTCTTTGAAGAGATAATGTTGCGCCAATAGCAAACACGGCGCGATAAAGATTGCAGAACTAATGTAGATAACATGTGGAATTTAAATTCGAGTCATCAAAATGTGTTTCCGTTCTTTGAGGATAAACAAGATTTCAGATTGTGAAAATTGGGTCAAGATGGGCCACACAAATTAAATTGTTTTTTTTTTATAAGGATAACTTATGAATGGACGCCCAGATTTTAAAAATTCTTCGTTATCGAATTGATTTATGTATTCAAGATTTAAACGATACTGCACGGAATACTGTGGCCAAAATACGTGACTTTCAAGAAGCTTCACTTTTGGGATACATGGGGGTCCACTATGGTTACTTTTTAAAAATGATTTTTTTTTATATTATTCTTCAATACTTCTTTATTTGTTCCCTAGAATTAAAAAAATGACAGGGTGTCCCATTAAAAAAAATGGTGGTGTGGCCATCATGTTACTTAAATTATTGTTTTATAATTATAAACTAAAAATTTTAAAAAAAATCGAATAAAAATGATTTTATGAAAATTGTTTTCAAGCAAAAGATGTTCATTTCGTTGTTGTCTTCAATGTTTGTTAAAAAAATTTTGTGATATTTTCCATATTTAAAAAAATATTGGCAAAAAACAAAAAACAGTTAAGGTAAACACCCACTTCCGGTGTACGAAATTTTACCAAAAGCTTTTCAGTTCTTCAGATTATCAAATAAAACGGATGTTCAAAGTTTTATATCAATTGCTCTATTAGTTTTTGAGATACAGCGTGCAGACACACACACAGACACAATTTTTTTTTCCAGAAATTGTTGAAATGGCATCTAGGGACCCCAAAACGGATATTTCCGTAAAAAAAAAATTTGAAAAAAAATCACGATCACAATACTTTCTCGTACTTCGTAACAGAGAAAGTAAAAAACACAAATTTGATACTTTTAAGGCTTTTGGAACACCCTGTATAATGTGAAATTAATTTTAAAAATTAGCCATAATGGGCCATAATGTACAGGGTGTTCCAAATGCCCTAAAAGTAAGTTGTGTTGTTTTTTTAATGGAACACCCTATATTGTTTTGTCACTTTTGAATTCTAGGGTGCAAATAAAAGTGAGTTACTTCAATACTCCCTTTATTTGTTCCCCAGAATTTAAAAAAAAATGACACGAGTTTCCCATTAAAAAAAACTTTTAGGGCTTTTAGAACACCCTGTATAATGTGAAATTAATTTTAAAAGGTAACCACAACAGGTCCCCTATACAGTGCGCGCCCAAAGTATGGAATATATTCAGTAAAACCGAAATTAAATATTTTTTGAAAAATTCCTCGATTTTCTTTTATAAAAATACACATTTTTGCATGAAAGTCGATTTTCGGTCGTCATTTGTTTTTGAGTAATGACGTCAGCCATTTTGTTTTTAAATGGTAACCCCCTATTTTTGGTTTTGATTTTGAGAGATCTTTTCAAGTATAAAAATGTTGCCATCTTACATAAGAAATTTTTCGAGTAAATGACAATTGAAGGTGAGAACTTGATATTTAGAATCTTTGCAGAATGACCTTGTTCCAGCGCTTTTTTTCCAAACAAACATGATCTTGACCGTCCATATAATATAATATGGTTTCAGCAAGACGGCGCACCCCCGCACTATGCGCAGCATGGCTTGAATAACCCTGTATATATCTTACAAAATATAGTTAAAAATAAAACGAAAAGTGACTTTATAGTTCAAGAAAAAGTTGAATCAAGGGTGACGGGTAGGCCCTATCCCCACCTCCAATCCATGGATAATAAACGAGCGTTTACAAGTCGAAATCGAAACAAAAGAGTGGAAAAAACACTTGAGGGTTCATTTGATTAATTTTTTGTTGGTGGAAACCTTGGCGTGCGAACAACAATTAGGATTATAAGATAGAGCCCACCCACCACTCTCTCTGTTTTTCATATTTTAACTTACAAAACCCTATTGAAGATTTTTTTCGGTAATTAAATGGAGAAGTTGAAAGTTTTAAAATAATGGAAGTGACTTTTTGTAGCTTGTTAGAAGTGAAAATCGGGAGTGGTGGGTGGCCCCTATCCCACCCTCTAATTCAACGATAACAAACGAGAGTTTACAATTCGAAATCAATAAAAAAAAACACTTAAGGCGTTATGTTCATTTGATTCAATTTTTTGTTGGTGGAAACCTGTGCGCGCGCGAATAACAGTTAGAATTATAGGATAGAGCCCACCCACCATGATCTCTATTGTTAATATTTTAACCTACAAAACCCTATAAGGTTGAAAAAAAAAATTCGGTAATTAAATGAAGAAGTTGAAAGTTTTAAAATAATGGAAGTGATTTTGTAGCTTGTATAGTAGTGAAACCGGGATTGGTGGGTGGTCCCTATCCCTACCTCCAATCCATGGATAATAAACGAGAGTTTATAAGTCAAAATCAATAAAAAAAAAACACGTTAGGCGTCATGTTATGTTCATTTGATTCAATTTTTTGTTGGTGGAAACTTTGGCGCGAGAACATCGGTTGGGATTATAGGATAGAGCCCACCCTCCATTTTCGCTATTGTTCATATTTTAACCTATAAAATCCTATAAGACTGAAGAAATTTTTTCGGTAATTAAATGGAGAAGTTAAAAATTTTCAAATAATAGAAGTGATTTTGTAGCTTGTATAGAAGTAAAACTGGTGGTGGTGGGTGGGCCCTATCCCACCCTCGAATCCAATGATAATAAATGAGAGTTTACAAGTGGTAATCTAATACTAAATTCCCAAGATTAAGAAAAACTTAATAACAAATGGTAAATTATTGACGGTAGGTGACTCATTAGATTATAAGATAGCACCCACCCACCACCCCCTCCCCATCAACTACATTTTAACAAGTGAACAAATCCCTTTTCGCCAATCATCGAATTTTTCACGGTCGCGGCACGTACGTACGACTCGAAACCCACGCCTTTTTCTTCCCCGATGAACGTTTTCTTTGTATTTTTTTTTCCAGTTTGTTTTGCCCTTTTTAAAGGACGGTGCACATTTTTATCGGGCATGTGCGGCTTCGGGTTACCCACTTTGGCGATCGCGTTTCGTGAAATTCGAGCGGCGGCGCGGCCCACTTATCTTTATTAGCGACGGAAGTCGAGAAATTATGTCCAGACCAGGTTACGTTGTTGTTTTTTTTTTTAATTAAAACTTTGACATTGCCGAACCGATAAGGCGTTTCTTATTATTGTAAACAGAATAACCGTTCACCATAACAAGTTATTGTAAAAAAAAACGACGACGGCTCGCGGGATTGCTCGTGGTATGGCCGAGGTATAGTTTGATCAATGGATCTTTGCGTGCGCGTCATTACCGAAAACGCGAAGCGTTACTGTTTTTTTGTTTGATATTTAACCTCTTCACGCCCAGGTTCGCCACATGTGGCAACAAGTGAAAAATGAAAACATTAACATTGTACAAAAAAAATACTTCTTTAGCGTTATCTATGGAATATTTTTTCATATTTTTTTGCATAAATGGGAAAGTTTGTGACAGTGAAATCATATTTCGTAGAAAAAGCTAACAACAACAAACAAGTAATTTTTAATCAAACCTGGGATTAAATCAAAGCAGCATGGGCGCGAAGTGGTTAAAGGAAGGATGTTTGGTGGAATGTAATTGAGAGGTGTTAACATCGTGAAAAATTATACAGGCAGCGTTTTTGATGATTTTTGCAAGAAAACCGTTTTTGTTTTTAATAGTTTTTTGACAAATTGGTGAATATCTCGTGTACCGTTGAAGATACTTAAAAATTTCTTTCATTTTAGATTTCTGCAAATCGTCAAGATGCCGATTTTGTAATAAAACAATTTTCGGTTTCAATTGTTTTTTGACATACGGGTGTATATTTCGAGTACGGTTGATGGTACTTAAAAATATCTTTCATTTTTGGTTTCTACATACCGACCAGGTACCGATTTTGTAATAAAACAAATTTCGTTTTCAATTGTTTTTTGGCATATGGATGAATATTTCTGGTACGGTTGAAGGTACTTAAAAATTTCTTTCATTTTTGGTTTCTACACACCGACTAGGCACCGATTTTGCAATAGAACAAATTTCGGTTTCAATTGTTTTTTGACATATGGGTGAATATCTCGAGTACGGTTGAAGGTACTTAAAAATTTCTTTCATTTTTGGTTTCTACACACCGACTAGAGACCGATTTTGCAATAAAACAAATTTCGGTTTCAATTGTTTTTTGACATATGGGTGATATCTCGGGTACGGTTGAAGGTACTTAAAAAATTCTTTAATTTTTGATTTCTACACACCGAGTAGGGACCGATTTTGCAATAAAATAAATTTCGTTTTCAATTGTTTTTTGACATATGGGTGAATATCTCGGGTACGGTTGAAGGCACTTAAAACATTCTTTCATTTTTGGTTTCTACACACCGACTATGCACCGATTTTGCAATAAAACAAATTTCTTTTTCAATTGTTTTTTGACATACATATGGGTGAATATCTCGAGTACGGTTGATGGTACTTAAAAATATCTTTCATTTTTGGTTTCTACACACCGACTAGGTACCGACTTTGCAATAAAACAAATTTCGTTTTCAATTGTTTTTTGACATATGGGTGAATATCTCGGGTACGGTTGAAGGCACTTAAAACATTCTTTCATTTTTGGTTTCTACACACCGACTATGCACCGATTTTGCAATAAAACAAATTTCTTTTTCAATTGTTTTTTGACATACATATGGGTGAATATCTCGAGTACGGTTGATGGTACTTAAAAATATCTTTCATTTTTGGTTTCTACACACCGACTAGGTACCGATTTTGCAATAGAACAAATTTCGGTTTCAATTGTTTTTTGACATATGGGTGAATATCTCGGGTACGGTTGAAGGTACTTAAAAATATCTTTCATTTTTGGTTTCTACACACCGACTAGAGACCGATTTTGCAATAAAACAAATTTCGGTTTCAATTGTTTTTTGACATATGGGTGAATATCTCGAGTACGGTTGAAGGTACTTAAAAAATTCTTTAATTTTTGGTTTCTACACACCGAGTAGGGACCGATTTTGCAATAAAATAAATTCCGTTTTCAATTGTTTTTTGACATATGGGTGAATATCTCGAGTACGGTTGAAGGTGCTTAAAAATTTCTTTCATTTTTGATTTCCACGTACCGACAACATGTTGATTCTGCAATAAAATAATTTTTGGTTTTCATGAACGGTTGGAGGTAATTCAAAAATGATTTCAAATTCCGATTCTGCAGCTTGATACCAAGACGACTAGTTAATTAAAGAAAAATAATGATTCAATCGTTTCTTTCTTTCGGAACTAGTATCTTGTAAACAAGTGCGGATAATCGAATAAATCTTTCACGTTCTGATTTTAGAGCTCCTAAAAGATGTATTTCAGCGATAAAACTATTCCGTATTTCAAGTGTTAGTTCATAGTTTGATGGATATCTTGAGAGAGCGTTGAGGTCATACAAAAATTCGTTCAGATTTTCAATCTGCGGTTTACTGCGACCAAAAAAAGATGCTTTCGGGTTGGAAATTTCATATCTGGATTGCGCAATGTGACATGTTTCAATTGTCTTTTAACAAAATGTTGTTGAAATGTTGTAAAAACCTTGGTTTCAATTGTGACGATTTTTGAAAATTGGTGGGTGAAGAAATATAAAATTGGAATCACTGAATAAAACACTTACAATTTATATAAATTTTGGTAAAAAACATAGTAAGTGTTTTATTCAGTGTATCTATAATGAATGACCACGTAGTAACGGTCGCAACCATGACCATGATTAAATATAAAATTGCTTTAAATTTAATTTTTGAATTGCGCAATATATGTTTCAATTGAAGGGTTTGGAATAAAACGGGTAAAAGTGCATAAATGCTTTTTTTGAGATAATTGAATCTAAAGTGAATTAATTGTACAAAATTTCAAAACAAATTTATATCAACAACTTAACTATCATAATCTGCATTTAACTCAAATTAAAAAAAAATGCACTTATACCCGTTTTATTCCAATTGTTTTTTTTTTTGTACAAAAAGTTGAACAATTTAAAAACCTTGGTTTTAATTGTGTAGATTTCTTGAAAGTTGGTTTGTAAAGAGATATAAAAATAGCTTTTGCAAATATTAATTCGCGATAATGCGACGAGGGTGGGGCCTGTTTTTTCGACGCTGAAAATTCCCAGGCCGGCCCCACCCGGGTACCCAGGTGTCGTTTACACCGGCACTCCACGAGGGGCCATTTTCCCAGCGGGCGCGCGTTCTCACAGAAATCCGTCTCCTGTGCCATTCACAGACGATCCGTGTGAGATTCCCGTCCGCGTCCAAAATCTCGCAAAGGTGAATAACTAATGTATATATATATATATATGTATATTCATTTGTTTTTTCGTGTGTTTCAGAATGGAATGTGCCGACGACGACGGCGATGTAGTCCTTCTGGCGACCTTGGCTCTCTCGCTCGCAGTTGACCGTCTCGCCGGCTTAGCAACTCGCCGCCTCGATTCTCCTCGACATATGGGGGCGTCGTGACGTCACGCCCGCATGTGCCGCGATCGCGGGGGGTGAGTGCGGCGCACACAATACAGGGGGGTGAGGCTTTAATCGTTTTTCGGGTGTGTGTGTGTGTGTATGTGCGCGTGTATTTGCGGGAATTTATTTTCGAAACGAAATTTCGTAGACGCGGCCGGCGAGCGCGCGCGAGCGAGAGGGAGAAGAAAACGTCGCGGCCGTTAAGTTAGGTTAAGGACCCAGACGGGGCCCGTTTCACACCGCCGCACAGGGGCCGGTCGGCGAGGGTCGGGAGACTCCGCGCGGCGACCGGCGCGCCGATTGGCCCGTCCATCCCCACCGCCGCGTCTGCCAGCCGGCGAATTTCATACTTCGCCCGAACGTTCGGCCAGTTCGCATCCGGCTCCCGCACCAGCAGCACCGCTCGCGACGCACCTCTTCCCCGATTTTGTGTCCCAATAATCGAAAAACAGTTGTGAAACGGAAACATCGCCGCTTGATAGTTAACGTATAATAAGGAAAATTAAAAAAAAAATTAAACAGTGCGCCGCCCGCCATGTGCTCGAATTACAAAAAATTGTGTGCGGCGAACCAGAAGATTATAGATTATACTACAACACAATACAATTTTTCCGATTAAACCGCACGAGCAATACACGTCAGCAGTTCGCGACCTACTTGATCACCGCGATTATTATTATTATTGGGCAGTTTCCGGCGTATCAATCATCCGGTTTCTTGAAGGTGGTGACGTCACGCGCGCCGCGCGGCCTTGTGTCCAATTTGCTAATTTATTGGCAAACCTTGAATGGGGACACGCACACCACCGCAGCACCACGTACACTTTCTAATTTCTAAACAGGTGTCCCGACGACGACGGCGACGACTGCTATTATTTCGGTAACCGAAATTATAATGGAAGGCCGTGGAAAAAACAAAACCCTGTTGCGACGCGTGTTACTTCGGTACTTGGACTTTTTTTTTTGAACTAGTCAGGTACCTGAAGTAGCGCGCGCTGCGGTAGGTAGCCAACCCGAGAACCCGACCGGCGACAACAGGACCCTATCCGGCTTAGCGAGCGAGCGCGCGCGCGCGCCATCTGGACTGTCACATGTCTATTGTACTTCATCAGGTGCTCTGGTAGGTTGTTTCCCGACACCTGTTGGAGTGCACTAATTATGTGGCTATAATCACCATTTTGCACGCGCGCATGTTATTCGAGAAACGCAGAAGAAACGAGTTAATTGCGGCGGCTAGTGGTAGTAGTACAGGTGCGTGAAACGTGACACGCGGGTCGGAATATCGAAAATCCGCCCCTTATCCGACGCGAACGTCTATTGTCACGTTCGGTTGAACACCCGGGGGGGAACGTCGAGAGGAATCGATTACACACTCACCCTACAACGCTTTCTCCTCGGCGCCGAATTTCCGCGTTTCACGTAAAAATGTTGGTCAATTCAGGCTTAAATTAATGGGGTTACGGTTGGTTCTCGAAAGCAATTACTGCGCAGTGAAAGGACCGTGTGGTCGACAGAGAGTTGCGATAAGCTAATGAATGCGCCCAGTAAATATAATTTTTGGACGGATGCGGTTGCCACCATTAAAGTTTTTTTATATAATAGTTCTTGTCGTACGAGGGCTGTTTCAAAAGTTTGTGACGTAAACAGAATTTCAGCGACGGCTCGTGGATGTTCGGCGGTGAACCAACGGAAGAAAATTTGACGGAAAAGCAATGGAATATTTGCTTCCTCTATTAGAGTAAATAGTGCAGCACGAGCGGCACCCTTGTCTTTGCCTCACCTACGGAAATCCACGAGCCGCCGCTGCAGAATTTCAATTGCATGATCTTAAATTAATGGCGTTACAGTTGACTCTCGAAAGTTTAATTTCTTCACCGTGTGATCAATGGAGAGTGGGAACAATCAAACGCATACACCTAATATAAACATAATTTTCAGACGGATTTGCTTCCAATTATTCAAGCTGATTAGTTAAGGGGTGTGATAGGAGGGCCCACCCACCAACTTCCAATTCTACTTCGTAACCTCTTTAGAATATCCGTTTACTTTAATAAATTGAACTTTTCATAACCTCGGAAACGGCGACTTTAAAGTTTCAAATTACTTGCCAATGAATTGATTCAAAATTCTTGAACGAAACAAGGCTTAAATGAAAGTTGATACTAAGGGTGGTGGGTGGTCCCTATTTATAATCGATGGTGGATGGGTCCTATTTTAATATTAATAATAATAATAGATCATTTATTGACAAATTGAAAGTACAAAAGAAAAATAAACAAAATATTATATATTTTGGTGGTAATGGGCGTTTACTTCGTGATACATTTTGAATTATAAATAAAATACTTGTTAATATCACACGTTATTTATAAATCGTGTGATATTAACAAAGAAAGTGTTTTATTTATAATTTACATGAATATTCCTTTCGTAAGACGAATGTAATTATCTGTTGGGAATAAATGTTTATTATTATTAGTTAATGGGTATCATTGGGCCCACCCACCATCTTCCAGTGCGATGGGGCCCATCCATCACTTTCCATTTTTACTTTTTATAACCTAGAAAACGCCGTTGCTTATGACGACTTCAAAATTTTCCTTGATTGAAGATTTTTAAAATTAGGTTCGTATCTCGACTAAATGATTAATCAATCATAAAATTAGTTTCGCATCTCGACTATATTATTGACTAATAACAAAATTAGTTTCGTATCTCGACTAAATTATTGATCACTCATAAAATCAGGTTCACATCTCGACTAAATTATTGGCTAATCATAAAATTAGGTTTGTATCTCGACTATATTATTGACTAATCAAAAAAATATGTTTCTATCGTTGCTCATTTCAGCACTGTGCACCCCAAAATATGTACAACATTTGAAAAATACTAAATTATTGATCACTCATAAAATCAGGTTCGCATCTCGACTAAATTATTGACTAATCATAAAATTAGGTTCGTATCTCGACTAATCGATCAATCATAAAATTAGGTACCTGGAGTATATTATTTTTCAATCATACATAAAATTAGGTTCATATCACGACTATATTATACCGGGTGTAACTGAATTTAGGTAGATCCTAAATATCATTTTCACTTCAAGATATATCTTTATGAAGATTAGTGTGGTGTTTTTAGGGAATAAAGAGCGTCGGTATGTCTACTTTTAGTAAAAATTCCACTTTCGGTTTAACCGGAAATGACTATAACTTTTCTATTTCAAATGGAACACCCTGTATATTTTTACGTAATTTAATTCATCTTTAAATTGTGAGTTTAGAAATGCATCATAACTGAGCTTTTGGTTGTTAGTTTTTTGTTTAAATTTAAATTAAATTTAAACAAAATAGTAATTTACGTAACAAGTTCCGAAAGTGATATTTTACGGGATGAGTAGGAGTCCCGTAAAATCACTTTTGGAACGTGTTACGTACAATATTTTTTCTGCAGCCGTTTTTTATGTTAAAAAAGCTAAGCACACACGAATGTTATATGACAGGCGCTGTCATAATTAAATACGAAGTTCATGTTTTTGTCAAGGCCGCCTACATATATACGCAAAATCGTCCAGAAAGTAACAAAAAGCGTCCCGAAAGTAAAGAAATCGTTCCGAAAGTGAAACAAAATCGTCCCGAAAGTAACTACTTTCGGAACGATTTATGTAAAGTGGTACTTTCGATTTAAAAAATCATACCGAAAGTTTTATTTTCGGGACGGCTGCAGAAAAAATAAATTTAATTTGAATTTAAACAAAAAACTAACACCCAAAAGCTCACTTATGATCCATCTCTGAACTCAGAATTTAGTGACGAATAAAATTGTGTAAAAAAATATACAGGGTGTTCCATTTGAAATAGAAAAGTCATTTCCGGTTAAACCGGAAGTGGATTTTTTATTAAAAGTAGACAACACATTTTATTCCCTAAAAACTAAATTTCATAATTTTTTTTTGATGGATCCCAAAAATCATTTGCATATATCTTTGCCAAATTTAGTATAGTGTTTTTATGGAATAAAGTGTGTCAATATGTAGACTTTTAATATAAATTCCATTTCCTGTTCAACCAAAAGTTACTTTAACCTTTCTATTTCAAATGGAACACCCTGTATATTTTTACAAAAATTAATTCTTCTCTAAATTCTGCGTTTGGAGATGTATCGAAAGTGATCTTTCAGTAATTAACAAAAGGTCACTTATGATACATCTCTGAACTCAGAATTTAGAGACAAATAAAATTATGTAAAAATATACAGGATGTTCCATTTGAAATAGAAAAGTTATGGTCATTTCCCGTTAAACCTAAATTCCATACAGATATATGTAGGAATGAAAAAGATATTTGGGATCTACCACGAATAAAATTATGTACAAATATACAGGCTGTTCCATTTGAAATAGAAAAGTTATGATCATTTCAAGTTAAACCTAAATTTCATAGAGATAAGTAAAAATGAAAATTATATTTGGGATCTACCAGAATTCAGTTACACCCGGTATATCAATCATAAAATTAGGTTCGTATCTCGGCTAAATTTTTGACTAATCATAAAATTAGGTTCGTATTTCCTACCAATCATACAAGTGGGTTCGTATATCGATTATTTTTTCGACAAATCATAAAATTGAATTCTTCTCTTGGCTAATTTATTACGCCTGCGCCTCTGTAATCGTAATTTTTTTAGACGATTAATAAAAATTCCTGAAACACTAGAGGGTTTGAATCTCGACTGAATAATTGACTAATTAAAAAATTAGTTTCGCACGTTGACCAAATTAACATGACCTGTGTAAAACTTATTGGTAGCAATAAAATATTATTATATTATGTCAGTGTTTTTTTTTGTAATTTACACGATCCCAATAATTCCTAAAGCACTCGAGGTTCGTATCGCGACTAAATTATTGATAATTGTAGGAGATGGGTTCGTATCTTTGCTAATATCAATTTGAGCAAAATTTCAAAATGAATGAACACTCATTTTGTCCAAAAAGTTGCTGAAGCACTTGAGGTTCGCACCCCGACTACATTATTAATGATTGTACGTTATAGGTTCGTATCTTTGATTAGGTGTACGTTGAAATGTAACATTTTAAACACTTCACTGTCCTTTGTTGTTACACGATCAAAAATTGGTTGCACTTAAGGTTCGTATCTCAACTAGATTATTGATAATTAAAAAAAAAATAGGTTCGCATTTTTGCCGAGTTTTTAAAAATTTTAAAGATTTTAAAAATACCTAAAACATTGGTTGAAGGAAGCACTTAATGAGGTCCTTACACGGTCATTAATAATGACATTACCAGTAATGACAATAAATGATGTGCCGAGAGATCAGAAAATCCGGATTCACATCATTCCAACTTTGTCGACGTTACACGATCATTATTAATGTTATTCTGATAAAGTAATCTCAGTATTAATGAACGTGTAAGGGCAGCTTTAGGTTCGTATCTCGACTAGATTATTGACAATTGAAGGGCTTAGAAGTGCGCTGCCGATATAATCGACTTTGATATTTTTCGATTACTTCGAAAATTCCAGGTTAAAGTTTGAAATGATATTTTGCTACAGTTATTTCACTTAAAGGCACAAGACAGCGGCGGCTCGTGCATGTTCGGCGGTGAGGCAGAGGAAGAAAATTTGACCGAAACACCAACGGAATATTTACTTCCACAATTAGAGTAAGGAGTGCAGCACGAGCGGCATCTTTGTCTTTGCCTCACCTACGGAAATCCATGAGCCACCGCTGGCATAAGAATATGTTGGAGACAATTTTTAGGTGCAGCCGACCGCAGTTAGTTCATTTTTTGAAAAGTGCACTTGAACCCTTTTACTTCAATTATCAAAAATAGGTTCGCATCTTTGCTAAATTCAGTGCGGGTGCGTTGAAAGGTTCGGGACTGCCAAGTCATTACGTCATCACTACTTTGTTGCGCAATGCGAAAATACATGAAGCACTCGAGGTTTGCATTATGAATAAATTATTGACAATTATATGGAATAAATTTAATAATTTAAATAGATTTAAGTGAGGTTGCCTGAAATTTATTTATATGGAATAAGTTCGTATCTTGGCTAAACTATCACGGGAGGTATTTTGAAATTTATTAAGGGAGGTTCGTGTCTTGGTCATCAGGTATCCATCATTTTCATTATTTTTTACAAATTAAAAAAATGCGAAATATCAATTAATTTTTACTATTTTTTTTCAAAATTAAAGAATTACGAAAGGTTCGTATCTCGGCTAAAAATTGATAATCAAACGAAACTAGGTTCGTCACATGATTCTTACAAAATCCAGAAATCACTTGAACTACATGATGATTTGTATTTTATTTAATTATTTTTACTATTTTTTCTTAATTTAAATATTTATTTTTGGATTTGTATTGCTGTATTTTGTGTTTATTTTTGTAAAAGGGGTTACCCGTAAATAAATAATTATTAAATAAGTAATTGTGGAGGCTTTCACTTCGTGATACATTTTGAATAATTCAAATAAAACGAATAACTTTAGTAGTACAAAGTTATTCGTTTTATTTCAATAAATAATAATTATTATTATTAATTTTAAAGTAAGCTTGGTTGTTATATATACGTAGGTAAGTACATGTTTGTATTTACTGATGAAAATGTTTCAAATTGTCTACAAAAATAAATGCTTTAGCAAACTCTTGTTTTCTTTATTTTTTTAACCCACGAACAGAACCTGGCCAAAATGTTTCATATTATGACAAAAAATTATCGTTTTTTTCTATTTTTTTAATAAATTCTTTAATTTGGAGAATTAATTTAATGATCACGAAGTTATTGAATTTTGTTTTTTTTTACTTTTTTAGTCATAATTTACAAACTAATGAGCGAATTTTAAAACTTCTTTCACCACATCATCCTACAAACCATAACATTTTAAATGATCACGAAAACACATTCGAGTTTGTCTTTTCTCCAGTTTTCTTTTTTGCTAGAAATCACGAACGGATGTATCAATTACAAAATTCTTTCATCACATCACTTTATTGGTCGAAAATTTTCAAACTTGGACTAAATACGTTTTCCCGTATTTTGGCAGTAACTCACGTACGAATGAAATAATTACAAAAATTCTTTCACCGGATTGCTCCACAAGTCAAAATGTTTCAAATTGTGACGTAAAAATTTGTTAAATTGAACGAAAAACCTGCGATTTATGGATGATTTGCAAAATTATATTTTACGAATTTATTTAACATTACCAATGTTTCAGGATGGGTTGCAATTATTTAACACACTCTTCCAAATAAGTGAAATTATCGCGAAAAACAATTCCAACCACTAACTAACTCTTTGCATTTATTTTATTTTTATTATTTTATTTATATTTTCTATGGTATTGAATGATTTCTCGATATCCGAAGGTACGCATCACACTTCGCGGAATGTCAATAACTCAATTTAAATATTTGTTTCGAGTCAATATTAATTCGTAAGTTGCGAAATCATTGCACCACATTGGGAAATCGATGTGAGCGAAAATAGGAAAAAAATGTCAGTTTCCTGCCGGCAAACAGAGGTGGCGCCACCGCTCGCGAAACAATTGAATTTCTAAGGCCGCTGATAAAATTCAATCGAGGGGGACGCGATAAGGCCTACCAAGTGATAACGCGCGAAATCACGACGTTTCACGTATTAGACTGGAATTATCTTGTTTTTTTACAATTTTGATCGGCGCCTGCTTACTTCCACACACGTCCCAACCTTGACTATATTTAGACCATTTGTATCTAAATACGTCCAAGCGTTCGGAATTTATAAACTTCAGCCCTTGAATCGTCTCCACTTTACCGCTACAGTTCATTATAAAAAAAAAATTGAAGGCGTTTAGTGAGAACAAAAATACAACTCACGAGTATATTTTCGAGTAATTTGATTGGGTGAAATGGCAAAATAAAAACACATAAGAGGCTATCAAATCGATGATGGATAGTATCGTCTCATGTTACTTGGTGCCAAATCGTCGCAGGAACTTCGTTCTTTGAGTCCTGCAAAGGGAATTGATCAAATTTTAATGCCTTTATGGTGGATCGAGTCGACAAAATTTTTCCTACTCCATAGACATCGTCAAAGTTGGACATGGTTTCCTGAAAAACATTTTTTTCACAGGGGCGCTAGAAGGGGTTACGCTTAAGTTCGCCCTTAAAGATTCATCAAAATCGATTGAAAATTCGCCGAGTTATGGCGGTTTGAAAATGGTCGAAATTTGACGAATTCCAAGTGTTTCATTTTTTTTTCCACCAGTGTAGTTTACAATCCACAAAACAAGATCTACGAAAACTACAAAAACGAATTATTTATTGAAACAAATAAAGTGAGAATTATGATGAGCCGACTTGATACTTTCCAAAAATACTAAAAACCCATTTGAGGTGACGATTTCGTGAAAATCTCTCAAATTTTGGCTGTTGTCGCCTCCGCATGTGTGAATTGTTTACACTTGCCATTTTCTAATTTTGGCATCTGAAAATCAATCGCAGTTTCCGAGCCTCGCGGCCACAAAGAAGCGCGGAATGCACGTGACAATTACGCGGCGAATTTATCGGCCATCGTAAAATATAATCCCCGGCGACAATGGAGCAACAACTCTGTTGCAGGAAAACCCATTACCGTTTACCACGGCCGACCTCCGAGACCGAGAAGGGAAATTCAACGAAATCGCCGGTAATTAAGATAATCTCGCAATTGCAATGGCGAACCGTCTAGGGAGAGGCGGAAGAACCTTCTCGCGATTTTATGTGGTTAATTAAAAGCGGTGATTCATGCGCCGTAAATGTAATCTGTTTGCCTTTATCAATTAATTTTGCAAAACAAGCCGGGATAGTGTAAACATGTGCATTTTCGTTGAAACAATGCGCGAGACGAAAACAAACAAACACGAGTCGTTTTCGGACAAGGAACCAGCGCCATCTATCGCCCGGCGGAATCGAATCATGCGCACCGCCGAGCGCACTTTTATAATTGAGCGCGTTATCAGCTGGTGGGCACGTGCGTGAAAATGTTGCACACGCGATTATTTGTAATTGCAAAAAAGTGCTGTTAATTAAGCAATTAATTAAGTCCAAGCAGTCGACGCTAATTTTCAAATTATGAACAAAAAAAAATTAAATTGGCAATTAAATCAGTATCATTGTGTAATAAAAACAAACTGTGTTTATTTAATATATTTTTTTATTTTATCTTGGTTTTTTCTCACCCTATTTTGTAATTTATAAATATACGCAATATGACCAATTGTATTCAATGTAATTAGTTTATAGCACCCAATAAAATTATTGGATTTGCTCAGCCTGTCATAATTTAACGAACAGCCCCTCTAAATTCCAATCCAACTGACAATGAGCAAGATACTAATTTAAAAGCAGAATTATTGAGGCAATGAATGATATGTTTACGAGCAATTTTTTTGCCATTCTCTGCTGAAATTAAACGACAGGTTGACACCTGTACGCTGGCAGTGACAGCTCTTACTGAACAAGTGTCTGCATTAAAGGCTGAAATGGCATCTGAAAGTATTATTTTGGAGATTGAAGACAGGGAAAATAGATTAAACAATTGTATGGTTTACAATCTTCCCGAATCGCTAAATTGTGATTCTTTGATACGTCAAGAAGACTAGATTATATGAAAAATACTTTTACCGAAATTTACTCTCAAAAATCACGTTGTTTAGAGTAGGTAAAGTTGGAGCTCAACTTAGGCCCCTTAAGCTTTGTTTTGATTCAAAATACAATGCCAGGTATTTTCTAAAGTTATGCACGAACTAAACTGAAAAAAGGCAACAGAGTGGTGAAACAAATTTAACCATTAAATTCATTCCGCCACTGGCTGAAACAAAGACAAATTCACACTAGAACCAGTGGCGTTCATGGATTTCCGTAGAGGAGGCTTAGCAGTGCCGCGCTAAGGTATGTAGCCGCCGTATCTAAATCTTGTTTACAAATTGTAAAAACCAATAAGATTTGGTGGGCGCCAAGCTTAGAGGGCTGTAAGCATCGATGCTTCGGGCTAATGACCGGCGCCTCTTAAGACCTGCCGCCCGGGCGCTGGGCACCCCTAACACCCCCGCTTGGCGCGGCCCTGAGGCTTAGACAGAGATACAGCTCATGCTGCACTACTTACTCTTACAGAGAAATCTGTTTAGGTTAAATTTTCTTCCGTAGCCTCCTCGCCGCACATCCACGAGCCACCCCTGTCTAAAACACTAATCAAAAAGACACTCAAGTTGACAACAAACTGGTATCATCTACCGAGTGGGCAGTGAGTGTATTCTATCCCCCCACCCGCAGGGGGAGCCACTCAAATACAAATCAGTCAAAGTGTTATAATTTAAACCATTTATTATTCGAAAAAAAAATGAGTACATTTAAAAAAAAATAAAAATATACACTTAAAATCACAGCCGCTGCACGTCCAATAAAACAAACGATAAACAAAATCAGTTGCACCAGGGCTCGTCGTCGGGCCCGTACGGTTCCAAGGGTAGATCAAACATGAAGGGGAACACCCTCTCGCCCGGTCCACCGCGGATCCTGAAGTAGTCCTCCTCGAACATGGACGGCATGAACAGGACGCCGACTTCGTAAGACCTGACGTAGCTGCTGAAGTCCCGCTGGATGTTCCCGCCCCACGCGGACTTCGACAAATTGGCGCTGGTGAGGAGGAAGTAGGCCAGTTTCGTGAGGCACGGCGACACGCGACAGTAACTTTTAATGTGCGGCATTGCTCTCGAACGACCAGTTACGTCAGCTTTCCACTGACTAAAAAAATGGTAACAGAGTCATCATCATGTACCGACTCAGCTACATAGTGTTACTACTGGGTGATGATTTTCAAGCAACACATGTTTACAAAATGTGTGCGTGCATTGCAATAACTGTCATTTACTTCCTAACCTAACCTCAGGGGTGCGTTCAGGTATGACGCTCCGGCTAAAAAGACTGGAGGGAGTCCTCTGTCGTTCAGAAACAATTGGAAGGCACTCTGATCGTGTAGTCCACCAGTAATGCCGCTTCAAGAGTTTCAAAGATTTAATCTGAGCAAATTCTCAAAAGCACATCAGAAACAGAATGGTTTGCTAAGCCATCTAGTGGTAAACGTACGATACTAATGACGGTCACAAACCACAAACTGGTCTGCGGTTGTTGTTGATGGGAAACCTTTGATTATATAAATTCTGGGAAACAATCTTTTAAGTGTTGTTTATGCAGGAATTTGAATTTTCCTTTAAATGTAAAATACGTAGGAACCCTGTAATCACTATTCTATCTATACTTACTGAAGATAATCTTTAAACCACAACTGCTTGTCGTTGATGGCTTTGGCGTAGGGCAAGCAGCCACCACCCTGCGCCCCGAAATGGCTGTACATCACGTTTTTCCCGGTGGGGTAAACGAAACTCAACGATGCGTTCGAGGTATTGGGCAGAGGGGACTGCTTGTGGCTGGCCAGGCTTCTCAATAATACCTTACGTAACCACTCGCCCGCATTTTTGCCTGAAATAAATCACTTTATCCCGCGCTTGTGCTGCGTACATCAATTTACTGCGGATGAAAGCGGACAAATACGGAAACTTGCAAAGCGGAAGGAGACTAATTAAACTGCAGAAATAGGAGATAATATGAATAAAGTGATAGAATGAGAGAATGGACGAGGATTTCTCAAAAAGAGAAAGAATGGAGAGACATAGCGGCAATTTTAAGCGGGAGGTAATATGAAGAAAGTGAGAGAAAGGACAAGGATTTCTCAAAAGAAAAATAATGTGGAGATATAGCTGTAAATTTAAGTATGAATGATGAAAGCGGACAAATACGGAAACTTGCAAAGCGGAAGGAGACTAATGAAACTACAGAAATAGGAGATAATATGAACAAAGTGATAGAATGAGAGAACGGACAAGGATTTCCCAAAAAGAAAAAGGATGGAGATATAGCTGTTTGAAACACGTGGAAGAACTAAATTACCCAAAGGACTTTATATTGGATGAAGGCAGACAAAAACTTACAAAGCGGAAGGATCTCGTGATTAGTTGATGAGGAGGTAATATGAAGACAGCAATAGAACGAGAGAACGGACAAGGATTTCTCAAAAAGAAAAATGTAATTTTAGGTATGAGATAAAATGAAGATGATGCACGGCAAGGATTTTCCAAATAGAAAAAGGATGGAGATATAGCTGTTTAAAGCAGAGGAATGACTTAATTACCCAAAGAACCGATGCTGGAGGATTGTGCAATAACGCCCCAGGAAAGCGGTCCTTCGCTCTGCGGATCGGTTTTGGCCGGCAAACTGCACTGCTTGCTCAGCACTTCGCCCACTTGGTGCAAATGACATCCGACATCTTTGGGGAAACTCTTGCCAGGTATAGAGGCAATAAAGTGCACCCTAACATGTAAAAATTACAGTAAATTAGCAAAAGCCTAGTTTTTACAGATATGTTTAGTGAAACGGCGAATTTAAACAATTTGTATTGTAAAGTTCTTCCTGTGTGTCTAACAATAGTCACTGTCCAAAACTTGAAAAAAAAGGCATTTTTACCATAATAAAAGCGTTGGGTTAAACCCAAGCTTCAACTACATTCAAAATTCCTAACAAGCATAGTTTTAGTATGTTGTTATGTACTAGGCTAAGTACAATATATATTATATTATATTTTAGTAATTTTAACTTAATATTTAGTAGTACAACATTTAGGCAATAGATTCCGCCACTTTAGCATTTCTACGTTTAATATTCATTGTTATATATCGACTTATATTTAATTACCTCAACTTTACTTTCAGTTTAAACGACGAACACATCCGCCGCAATGAAAAAAGATGTATTGCATGTTTCTATAATTGTATGTGGTCACCAAAAGGGCAAACAAATAAATAAATAAATGTACCGGTGTCTCTCACCCGGTAACATCAACACATTTTAAAGGACAGTCAAGCCTAAACGTGATTTAAGAGTGAATATGCAGTATTACCAACCAGTTTGAATGCCATTTAGCCGATAAATACCCAAAATTTCTCCCTGTAACAATTTTAATTTTTTAACAATTAAGATTTAACTTAACGTTTCTAGTTTTAAGGTTAATTAGCGGCGACATTTTTTGTAAAATAATATCAGGATCTAGTTTAGGTTTAGTAGGGCCTCCTCCAGTTCTACATAATTCCTTTACGTTTGCAGCTGCATATTCCTTCACCATGCTTTTTAAATCTTCATATTTTTAACTCTCAATAAAGACGAAATATAGCGTGAATATGTTCAGCCTGTTCGTGACTTGTAAGACTTAATTTCACAAACAGGTTTCATCTTAATTAAACTTATTTAATGCTTCTGCAACAAGTCTAATTTATTTTTTAACATAATTGTTCTGCAGTCTGGCTTCCAAATTGTTCGACAATTTTGTCCCCATACTTTAGCATAATACATATGAAAGAGAATCTTCATACAATACATAACACATTCACAAATTTTTCACAATTACATAGTGGAGAGCGCCGAGACCTCATACTGCAAACTAGCAGGCCTAGTACCCGGGACGCTAGGGGCGTACTTTTGTATACAACCTGCTTTGCCGTTTGTTTTTGTACAGCAGGTGTTCGTGAGAATATTTCAAGGTGAAATACCGTTGCATTTTATTCTAAGTGTAGGGAGAAGATATCGGGTGTGGTCAGGCCGTGACCACACCCGATATTTTCTCCCTACATTTACATTTGACGGCGTTACTTCCCTAAACTTTTATTTTAAGATTTATCATATCAAAACACGATTTTCAAAAACCGCTCACACTGTAGCTCAAAAAGTTATCATCGATCGATCTCACCGATATTTTTCGATGATATTATCGGAAGGATAAACCTGAAGTTTGAAGGACATCCCGCAGATAAATAATTTTTTTGGGGTAAAAACTGTCGAAAATTTGAACTTGCGAAGTTTCAATTTTACACTTTTAAATAAATTCACAGGTTTATCCTTCCCCTAAATGTGTCAGTAATCGGAAACAAATTTTGTGTTCCGTTTCAGATCAACAATAAAAATGCGAAAAATGGAGGCACAGGAAAGATGCCTGTGGGGAAAATGTAATGTCACTATTTTTCTTTTGTAAAAAAAAATCATGTTTTTGAGCTCTTTAAACCTGTAATAAAATCATATTGACGGCAGTCCACCTGTGCAGTGAACTGTATTTTAACGTAATGACGGTTTGGGCCGTGCAGCGAAAAAAGGGGCACTTACCTTACATCTTGCAGGTCGGGCTTACAGGACGCGGTCTCCCTGCTCTGGCTCTGGTCGATCACCGTAGAGGACGAGGAAATATGGGACGAAAACGAGGACCGTACAGGAAGTACACGATACGTTTGTTTTTGATTTCGTATCAAAAAAGAATTCTTCCTTTTTTGTATCAACAATGCACTCAAATTGGCTGCACAGCCAGATTCAGGAGATAAAGGAAATACAAACGCGGCAAATTCAATGATCCTTCGAATGAATCCCGAACGCATATTAAAATTTAAAAATTATGCGATTATTTCATCACCATCAAAAAAATTCCCCTTAAGCGCCAATAAATTTTGTTAAATATCACCGATAACGATAATCGTCATTGATTTACGCTTGCGTGTTTGCGACATGTATTTCTCCGCATAATAATCAAACATTTGCCTGTACTCGACATTATTTCATCACCCAAAAATCTCATTTTCGGGCGTCCGAAGGGTTTCCTCCTCTTAAACGCCAATAAATTTTGTTAAATATGCGATAACGACAGTTGTCATTAATGTGCGCTTGCGACATATATTTCTCCGCATAATAATCAAAAATTTCTCTGTACCTTACATCGCTGAAATCGGCTCGTTTGACCATGTCCATCCACGGGCTCAATTCGGGCAGGTTGTAGCTGGCTATGTACTTCCTCAATCCTACTTTGAAGTTTGTGGGGCCCGCACACGAATTGTCCGGAGCGGAATCGGGCATCTTCGGCAGAGCCGGACTGACCCAAAGCCTAAAAAAAAAACAAACAAAATTATGGTCATTAACGGCGGATAATTATTAAGAACAAGCAAAACGTTGTGTAACTAATGATGAATGTAAAATAATAATTAAAGAATTAACTAAATACTGTAACAACTGTAGCAAGCAAAATATTAAGACCCAAAGCCTAAACAAACCAAAATTACGTCGTTCCTGATAGATAATTGTTAAGAACAAGAATTTTGTATAAGAAACCAAAGACTAAAAATGCAATTTACTCCGTCATAGAATTTGTTGATCTGTTACACAAGTAATTATTTTATATGTAAAAGTATTTTTTTTTATTTTTATTAATAAAGATAATCTGACATGTGCACTAATTTAAATTTAAACAAAAAACTAACAACCAAAAGGTCACTTATGATACATTTATAAACTCAGAATTTAGAGACGAATTAAATTACGTAATAATATATTTTTAAATGAAAATTATATTTAGGGTCTACCTGAATTCTGTTACACCCAGTATACAATAGAGATGTGAAATATAAACAGGATTAAAATAGTGTTCGTAATACCTACCCTTGATTGTAATGGTTCCAGTCTTCATAATACAAATTGGCAGTAGATATGACTATTCTAATGCTCTCATCCTCATACTGGTAAATCCCCATTTTTCTGGAAATAAATTAATACTTGTAGCGAAACACAGTTTCTCTCATAAAGAAATATGGTCTTGTTAAATTTTAAGAGTTTGCACTCAAATCTTAAATAGGAACCACAATTTTTTATTGCAGATTTGGATTCTACGCTAAAAAATATTAGGTTATAGTCTGGCCGCGCTACGATGGCATTTGCGTGTTGGGTGATTGCTTCATGTCTAAACAAACGTGGGATGTTTGGCTGCATGCATTATTTCCAAAGTTATCAGTAAACTTTTTAAGAACCACTGATTTATAAAAGAAGCCGACAGTGCACTTATCAAGTAAAATGTAAACCCTTCGTTAATCATCATATGCCATCGTAGCGCGGCCAAGTTATATCTGAATTTTTTTTTCGATTAGCTACAGATGGTGCTGTAATCGGCAAAAACTGTAAAAATTACATTTATTGAATTAAATTTACTTCTCGCACCAAACGAACCAGACAGTTCATATTATGTAATTTATATTGCAAAAAGTGCTAAATAAAGTTATTATTATGTGGCGAAGGGAAGTAACGGTCGTCACTAGTTGGAGTTAAATGTGAAATTCGGAGTCTTATTCCGTAACGGGGATTCGACCAAGTTATTATTATGCTTATTATTATATAATCGAAAGACTTACGAGTGATGCGTTCCGAATGGATCCTTAATCTTCACCATTTTGTACTTGATGTGCTTCAGCTTTAGGTCCATGTACTTCTCCATATCGGGGAACTCGTAGCCGTAGAGAAGGGTAAGGGGTTTGCCGCTGAAAAAAAAAAACCCGAGCGTGAAACGTGTAAACATTAAAAATTTCAAACGAGCATACGTACCACAGCTTGTGCACTTGATACTGCTCCATCAGCCACATTATATCGATCATGAAATTAATCTGCAGGGAATTTTTAAGAACACCCAAACTCGGACAAAGGAGATCTGAAACAATAAACAACCTTTATCAAAAAGAAAATAAACAATTTACAGAATACATCAGAAAATATTAGTAAAATCAAGATTGTACACTCGGTAACCGTAAAATTATAGATGAAGATAACCTGCCCCCCACCCCCTGGAGCGGGGAGGGGTGGCGATTCACATTTCACACCACATGATGGAAGCTCAAAAAAGAAATTTAGATGTATTTTTTTAATCTCAATCTGATTTGTATTTCTCGAGATATTTGGGATGTACGGGTGGTCTGAAACACCCGGTATATTAGATAAAGAATATAATTATTACTATTATTATTATTAAACAGTTTTGAGCATATTTGAGCCTTACCTTGATATTCTTACTATACCTCATTTAATAACCAGGCGGACTAAAGCCGAGAGTCATGTTTAAACTATAAAAAGTAACCAGAAAAGTAACCAGACATGTTTTGGCGGTAAAAATAAAAAGATTTCAATTTCTTTTATCTATAACATTCAATCAACATTTATACCAACACATAAATTAATTCTAGGCATACTTTCTTGATCATATACTCAATGATGTAGTATATAATATTAAAATAATAATTAAATTAAGTATGAGACCCTCTTAAGAATTTAGGGGCATACTGAAAAACTCAAGTTGTACATATATTTATTTACATATAAAGTGGATTGAAGTAGTAGGTGTATTTTAAAAATATATATAATTTCGTAAGAGGTTTAAAATATAAATACTAGATTGTCGTGAAATAAAATTTTATTAAATTAAATAAATTTGCTATTTAAAAACGTATAATAACTTACTTAAAATTAATCTCATTCATTAATTTATATAATGTTTAACGGGTAGTCATTGGCGGTCATCTCTATCCTTTAATTCAATCAAAATTTAATCCAATATAGCGGTTTCATTTTTAAAGAAAAATCCATGTACAATTTTCTACACGCAGAATTTGTAGATATCTTCGGTCGCTGGGCGTCCTTCAAGACGTCAAGGACTTGCTACTGCCGCAATCTCCTTTCACCCCCTAATTGTGTGAAACTCCACAATATAATGTATGTTTATAATTTGATTCCATATTGCAATAACTTGCGCCACACTTACCTAATGAATCACAATTTTGTATACGACGGCAGTAGGTTTTAAAGCCTCTTGTATTAAAGCTTTATATAAGATAATTTTGGATTGTTGGAGCGTTAATGCTCTAAAATCCAACCATTTCCGTTTCTTGGGGGCCGAAAATGACACCAAACTTGTGCTGGGTATTTATCCGTAGTTAAAAATAAAATAACTATTTCCACGAAAATCGCGGGATGAGAGGAATCGATTCTTACACTATCAACAGTAGAAATAACTGGCTAAAAACACAAAAACTGAGGTGAAACGCGTGAAAACGGTGAGACACAAGGATCGGTTAGAGATCAGCTGATCATAACAACGGCCATTACTGTTTTAAGCAATTTGGGCCTGTGTAAAAACGGCGCCCGATTAGCCAATCACAACTACGTGATTTGGCGGCTATAATTTGATTTAGTCCGCCTGGTTATTAAATGAGGTATAGCATATTGTATATACTACCGTGGACAAAAAAAATGACACCCCAATTTTATTAATGTAAATATGACTTCATTTGACAAACCGGCAAATGTCAATCTAAGCTCTGGCACAAAATCAAAGCATGTTGGGAGGCAATACCTTTTTAGATTTACTGTATTGCTAGTTATAATTGTCACTGTCAAATATTAAGGTTACATAAGTCAAATTCACAACACTAAAAAATAAGAAATAATAGACACATGACATATAATATTTTTTTTCTCTTTTTCTCTGACCTGTGTAAGGCTGTATCAGTTGTTAGCACCAATAAATATATTATTATTATTATTATGCACAATTTTATTCATACCTGGAAATGATATGCAATTATCCGGCGATAAAGTTTGCTTCGCTTCCGGCACGATCGTGAAAAATATATTGTAGGGTTTCGTCAGTTCCATCCTCTGCGCCATCGTTAATCTCTTGCCAGGCGCCCTAACAAAATCCGCTTTCACGCTGTGGTTGCCCAATTTAACGCCGTCCATTTTCGGTTTGAAACTGTTGCCCTTCTTCGAGGGGCCGGGCGTCGCATTTTTGTCCCGGACGAGCTTCACCTCGCCGACGACGGGTTTCTCGTCGTCCAGATTGATGTGCAACAGCTTCCTCAAGAGCTGCAGCTGTTCGACGTAAATGTTTTCGCTTTGCGTGAACGTGCCGGGGAAAACGAGTTCGCCTTTTGCTTTTATAAAAGGAACGACTGAAAATGAGAAGACGTATCAACAGATTTGTAAAAGTAATCAGGGTTGTTAAAATGTTTGTAAAAATAATTAACAAGTTAAAAATGAAAACTAGTCGGAATTAAAAATATAAAAATCCTGAATATTAACCCTTTAACTGCGGCTGTCGTCAATAAGTGACTCAGGTAAACTTTACCGTAACTACGGCTGTCGTCAATAAGCGATTCACATATTTTTTGCCGTTAATCGCTTATTGACGACCACTAGTAACATGATACGTTGGTTCAAATGGAATAATTTTATCAAATTTTCAGTCTTTGTTTTTTTGCGTTCAGGCTGCCAGTTTCTTGAAAACTTTTTAGTAGCTAAAGGGTTAAAAATGTTTCACCACGAGAACAAAATTCAACAAAGATAATTAGTGGTTTTGGATTTTTTACTATAAAAATTAATGTTACGCTTTTACATCGTATTTGAAAAATAAAATTATTTTCTAGAGGAGCTAACAAAAGTGTCTTAAGAAAGTGCTCTTGGTTCTTGAAAATAACCAGTTTCGGTTTCTATCAAATATCTCCAAATTAATAAGAGTATTTTGAATT
Organism: Ocypus olens; assembly: GCA_910593695.2. NCBI lineage: Eukaryota > Metazoa > Arthropoda > Insecta > Coleoptera > Staphylinidae > Ocypus > Ocypus olens. Next base: position 1,592,422 of record OU343055.1, on the reverse strand, counting down.
TCTTTAAAAAAAATTATTCAGCATTAAAATGCACAACTTTGCCTTAATTTAACAAACTCTCTGCCACTTATAGTTACCGAGTAACAATGCTAATAAAAAATCATGGAATTTATAACACACTGTATAAAACAGTTGAACTTTTGATGTATCTGCCGTTAATTTAACCAACACTCTACCTCTTATAATTACCGAATAAGCAATGCTAATGCGCGGAATTTGTAACACCCCGTATAAAACAGTTGAACTTTTCATGCGTCAACATATTTCCCATCGAAATGTTTTGATACATTATTAACTTACGGTGGGCATGATGATATTCGTTGAAATGATGAGGATTCCTTCTGTAACACCTCACCCCGTGGGGACACTCCTCCAGCTTACGTTTCTTCACCAAGTTCTCCATAAGAATTGAAAACTTACGGCTCTAACCTGTAACAAACTTCTCGAGAATGTTTTGATGATAACTCACGGATTAAATGTTAAAAGATACAAATTCTCAGTCCGGTACACTTACGCTCTAAACTCTAACAAACTTCTCCAGAATTTTCAAATGATAACCGATGGACTAAATAAAGATAAAAATTCACAGAACTCTCTATAGTATTGCTGACGCAAATTTTAACAATAACCTAAAATATAACGGCCGCTGGCGGGAGGATTAAAGTTGGCAGCCATTTTGCAGAATAAAATTATGTTCCTAATTTTGAAGCAACAAAATTGTGATTAAATATACACAACTAATAAATAATTTCCGGAACGGGAACGAGAAGCTATTTTATACATGTAATTTATATAGCAAAGCGCTAAATAAAATTATTATTCTATTATTGTAGTCACGCCATCTAACGTTTGAGTACTGAATGTACATACCGATCCTCATTTTTCTAAACAGTTATCCATGATTATTGTGATTAATCTTTTAGGTTAAGTTGGAACACACGTGTGTACGTACAATTGTGATAACTAATTTTAGTTAACTCGTGAAATGTCTGATTTTGAGATGAAATCCAGCGACTCGGAGATGGACGACGAGGACATTGAGGTGAATACCTACATCACATCATATTGATAATTACATATTTTAGGTTATGTTTACCTTTGTAATTTAATCATGCTCAGTTTAATAATAATTTGCTATGGCCAAGGAAGAAATGAAGAAGAAGAATAATTTACTATACCCAAAATCACTATCATTACTGCTGTTGCTAGAAAAATAGGATTTGTATCGGATGCGAATTCCGAAAAAAATATGGCTTATTTTATTGAAAGTTGATTGTGAATGTGTTATTTGATAAATGGATCTTTGCGTGCATATTATAGATAGCCGAACCTAGCTCCGACAACATTAGCATGCGTTTACTCTCTCTACGATAAGTTAAATTAGACACAACAGCAAAGCCAGTTTTTAATTTCTATAGCTTTTTAACTTAATTAGTGAATATTTGTTGGATACTAAGTGAAGAATATATTTTGACTTGTGTGTGTGTAGACATTATAAAGTATATTATTATTATGTTTTGTTACAGTTACAAGAGGCCTTTGCCGCAGGCCTGATTAAACCGGGGTTAAATACTGTCCACGAAGCAAGGAAAACTTATGTTAATAATGTGGTAAGTTTAAAAAAGATGGAAATCCACAAAAATCGAGAAAAGCTGTCAATTGATGTATCCGTATCACTTTCAGAAAGGCATGCGACAGAAACTAACAGAAATCAAACAAAAACTCCCCTGGATCGAAGTCCTGGACTCCGTAAACAAAGAAGCCCCCCTGGCCCCGGAACTGGCGGCAAAGATGTTGACGCACGAACAGAAACGCGAGAGCCAACTGAAAAACAACAAAAAGCTACCACAATTGGCGCCGAGCGACGATCCCGTAATCAACGATTTCAAAAGGGAGATGATGTTCCACAGGCAGGCGCAGGCCACCGTCCTGGAGGCCCTGCCGCGCCTGAAACAAATGAAAATCGCCACCATCAGGCCGGACGACTACTTCGCCGAGATGGCGAAGACGGACAAGCACATGCAGAAGATCAGGCAGAATCTGATGCAGAAGCAGGAGCAGCAGAAGATGCGCGAGCGCATGAAGCAGCTGCGGTCGCAGAGGAAGGAGGGCAAGGCGATGCAGGTGCAGGCCAGGCTGAAGCGGCAGAACGAGAAGAAGGACATTCTGGATCAGGTGAAGAAGGTGCGCAAGGGCGTTTCGAAAGATCTGAGCTTTCTGGACGGGAAGAAGAAGAACGTGAACAAGAGGGCGGTGGAGAGGAGGAAGGCGCGGGATGATAGGTTCGGTTTCGGGGGGAAGAAACGCGGCATGAAGAGCAACACCAAGGACAGCGCGGAGGACATAAGCGATTTTAGGAGGCCGGTGAAGCCGGGCGGGAAGTTCGGCGGGAGAGGGAAGGGGAAGAAGGCGGTCGTTAATAATAGGCGTCCGGGGAAGAATAAGAGGGTGCAGGGGAAGGGGCGGGGGAGGAAGTGATTGATTTATTGAGATGTTAAGTTGTAAATTTTATATGTTAACCCTTCACAGACGGGCTTTATATGCCCTTAGTAGACATGTGAGGTGCATTTTTTTAGGTAATTCAAAATAAGTTTTCGATCAATCATTTTGAAAAACGCACCCTTCCTGCAGTTAAATTTCATTTACATATTTACTGGGGAATATTTTCATTATATAAAGTGTTTGTAATGTTTGAACTTGTGCACTCTTTAAAATTATTTAGACCACAAGTGAAAATAAATATAAATATTATTTCTGTGTATTTCATAATCCCTTAACACATTAACTGCCGACTCGGTCAATACGACCGAGACACATTTCCCCGATTTTCTTCGCATAGGTGATAAATATTGTAAAATTTCTTTCGTAAGACTTCAATATTCGTGGATGTCTACAATTGCGCAATATGGCACTAAAAAATTAAATTTTTGCCCAATATGAAATATATCGCCCGGCTCTAACGTAAAATATAATAAAAAGCTTTCCGGCAGTAAACGTGTTAACCCCTTGGCCGGGAATAACGTGTGTTGCTCGTGATGAGTTAAATGTGCCTTGCCAGGCAATCACGTGATAAAGTCGCGCGCGCGATAGTTAGGCGTTTCGGTAGATGACCGCCTCTAAATATTTTCGAAGCAGTAACCTGCATTAAGAAGAAATCATCCTACTTTCGCCGTTTTACTTTTGCATGGTCTTTATTAGCACTACCTAGCTTGATTAATTTCCCGGTCAAAGGGTTAACGTACGCATTCGAGTTAATTGGAACGTGCTAAATGGTAACGCTAAAAAAGTGTGCGTTTAGGGGTTAATTATTACCTTACCATAATAACAGCGGCGGCTCGTGGATGTTCGGCGAGGAGGCTATGGAAGAAAATTTGACTAAAACAGCAGCGAAATATTTGTTTCCTCTATAGGAGTAAATAGTGCAGCATAAGCGGCATCTCCGTCTTAGCCTCCTCTACAAAGATCCACGAGTCACTGTTGGATAATAAAGTACTTATTTTAATTATTAACTCACCCTATCTTATCGAATTTACATCTTCCAGATATCTCGACTTGTTTCATAGCCTCCTTGGAATATAACCCCAGTTTGCAAGATTCTAAATAATCTTACTTCACCTGGTCGGCAGCATTACAGTAACACGACTCGCGAGGCACCCAAGCAGCTGCAAACAACGACCAATGTATAATTTACAATAATTTTAATACTCAAAAAACTCACCAACTTTTTTGCACACACGCACGCTTTCAGGTGAAATAAACAACTTTTGTTTTGATGAAATGGCGTCTTCCTGCGTTTAAAACAAATGCGCGTCGTTTGTTTATTCCGAACAAACTTGACAAAAATGAAGAACTTTAATATTTAAAATATATCTTGCGCCTTTTAATTTCTTCGTTGCAATAATTAAAATGAATTAAATTAATAATTGCATTTTAAAATAGGGGATGTTTTACCGTAATTGACTTTATTCGCGAGATTTTTAAGTTTGAAAGTTGCCTCTCTTTCGCTGCAAAACAAACGTTAACATAACCTCATTTTTTAACCTAGCTGGCGTAAACAAACCAACGTTTATTTCGGCCGGAAAATGAGTCTTCCCACTGATTTTGGCCCCGATTCAGGAGGCAGAATGAAGGTGAGTTTTTATTAAAAGTACACATGGATAATATTACAATTTTTTTTAAATTATCAAAAAATTCCGATTGCACAGTTAACCCTACAGAGAATACGTGAAATAGCGTAACGTCTAATTCTCTGTAGGGTTAAATATATTTGAACGAAACTGTAGGTTTTAATATTTCAAGGGTGTTTGCATAGTGAAACCGATCGTGTACGGGAACATCGCGAGGTACTTCGGCAAGAAGCGCGAGGAGGACGGGCACACGCACCAGTGGACCGTTTACGTGAAGCCCTACAACAACGAGGACATGTCCGCCTACGTGAAGAAGGTGCACTTCAAGCTGCACGAGAGCTACGCGAATCAGAACAGGATCGTGGTGAAGCCGCCTTACGAGATCAGCGAGACCGGCTGGGGGGAGTTCGAGATCGTCATTAAGATACACTTCATCGATCCAAACGAAAGGCCGGTAAGTAATGAAAATAAGTCATACGGATAGATGTCATCGTTCTGTACAGGACGGCAAATATAAGTTGGCCAGACGCTCAGAGAGCAAGCGAAAGCTCTCTCTCTACAGCCAGCCGAGTACAGTCTCTGTAATAAGCAAGCACATATTCTTCGCGTGCCCTATTCATTTACAACTCTATCGGGCGCTGTCACTTTTGAAAATGAATGTACCAGGCGTGCGAACTCTTCACGAAATCTATCGAGAGCGCCCTAAGAAGGTTCTGCCCACAATTTTGCCACTGCACAACGGCAAGTTACATTTGTAGTCCTGTACAATAGTCCATAATCAATTTGAACGAAATCTAACCTGTTACCTATGCCCTGATATTTCCACCAATAAATGAATAGTCTTACTCTTGTGTAATTAATTCATTAATTTCGGTATATAAAGTTTTGTTTATCATCCATAAATTGGAGGGTGTGATATTGTATTCTCAATAAATTATTTCTTTATTTATTGTTTGTCTTTGTACAACTCATGTTCTAGTATTGTATTTTTCAGTTTTAAACCGAATATTTTTGTTGTAGGTGACGATGTACCACATACTAAAGTTATTTCATTCGGGGAATACATCGGAGGTGACGATCGACCAGACCAAGGGATTGGTGGCCGAGAGTTACGATGAAATTGTGTTTCAAGACCCCACGCAGCTGATGCAGCATCTGCTCACCAACACAAAACAGCTGACCTTAGCGCCTTGGGAGCACCACACCGATTGTAAGTAATTGTTATGTTTGTCGTTAATCCTCATTCTCGTTTATGTTCAAAGTACGGAAAGATGAATTTATGTAAAACGCGCAGTAAACTGTAATTTCTGGAAAAGAATGATGGTAGTGCAGGGAAGATGAATTTACATTTTTTCTTTTCGATTAGTCGAGGACAGGAAGAAGAAAACGATGAAATCGATAACGGACCTCCGGCAGAAGATAAGGGGGGAGATCGTGGTCCTGAAGAACCGGCTGAAGCTCGCGAGGGAAACGATAACGCAATTCAAGGATGAGATAGGGAAGGCCCAAGATACTCAATACATGTAAACAATGTTTCGCATTTTGTATATACAATTTAAGGTAATTAAACGCACCACCCTTTAGGTACTAAAATTTATTGTTTACATTTAAAAACTAAAACCATATTACTAGAAGAATAGTCCATATTCTCATATTTTAATTCAGTAAAAAAAGTATACTTTACACAAGCGGATGATTATCTTAAATGGGTCCGGGTGTACCAACTTAAAATAATCAATAGTAGCAATCTACCGGATAATTGCACGAAATGCAGTACCTATCTCTGCACATACAACGTACCATATACACAAGAGTTACTCCTTATTTTGTAGTTTTATCTGTTTTTTTTTAAATTCAATTCGTATATGTATGTACAGGGGGTGGGCGCGCCCCAAACAGTCAATTAATTAAATACGGGCATCTAGGAGAGGAGGGTCGAGCGCCGGGCTTCATCCCCCTGTTACCGAACCAATCACATGATATGACCTCACTTTTTTAAATATTATATTTGTTTTATATATATAAGTAAATATATATATCAAGAGAACATAAATATACAGTCAGTTTTAGTAGTTCCTCTGGAAGGGTGGGTTGTAACTTAATCTAACAGCTATATACAGTAAAAAAAATCCAACTGCTGTGAAAGGGAGGGAAGTTTTTTTTCTTCTTCTTAATCAGCGAAATTTAGCCCCACTAAAAACATCGGAGGAATGATCACATGAATGTCACCTAACAGCAATTAATAATAGATCAGAACTACACATTATTTTTTTTGTTTGTTTGCTTTTCTTTGTTTTAAGGCTGTAATGCAGAGAGCGGGTAATAAATAAGGTCTCGCTTACACTAATCAAAAATCAATTCATCCACAGTACAGTCTTAAAATCGAGGAGTACATGTTTTTTTTATACAAAAAAAAAGGATAATCTTAATAACCTTAACACTCTAACTAGAAACTAAATGATTTTTTTTTAAACGTAAAAACATCACCTTTTGTTTTAAGATTTCGGCCCGTTCCTTTATTTTTTTTCTTTCGGGGGCCATCGGGGCCCGAGAGCTGCCGTGTGCACGAGGGCGCGCGCGAGAGTCCGAGTCGCAATTTTAAAATAAACGTTGATTACACAATTATGGAGTGTCTAATTAATCTGAGACGATGAGTAGTATAGGGGAGACATGAGAAGGAGGAAAGGATGACGTAATGGAAACTTAACCTCTTGACTGAACGTGATCACGTAGCGTACCGCTTGGTCCAGAGGCGGGCTATGCGGTCGTGCTCCTCTCGGTTCTGCAAGTACTGCGTCGCTATACTGCCCACCAAAGGATCGGCTATAAATATATTTGTAATTAAGTCATCTCGTATAAAATTCGCAAAAAAGGTCTATTCTAATACCAACGCTACTTTGAACACACATTTGCCCGAGATTTAAATTAAAGGAGGAAAGTAATTAAGATTTCAAAACGCAGAGAGGTTATTTTTTGCTTCCTGTCATCAATGAATGTACTTATTCAAATTTAAAAAAAATGATAGATGTCGCTGACAATATTCTAGATAAAATTTTAAAGTTATTTTTTTGTTCCTGTCATCAATCAATGAATGTGCTTATTACAATAAAAAATGATAGATGGCGCTGACAATATTCTAGATAAAATTTTAAGGTTATTTTTTGCTTCCTGTCAAATGTCAATGAATAATCACTGAATGTATTTCTTGGAATAAAAAAATGATAGATGGTGCTGATAATATTCTAGATATAATTTTAAGGTTAATAATAATCACAGAAGGTACATATTGAAATAAAAAAATTATAGATGGTGCTGACGATATTCTAGATGTAATTTTAAGGATATTTTTTGCTTCCTGTCAAATGTCAATGAATAATCACTGAATGTATTTCTTGGAATAAAAAAATGATAGATGGTGCTGATAATATTCTAGATATAATTTTAAGGTTAATAATAATCACAGAAGGTACTTATTGAAATAAAAAAAATATAGATGGTGCTGACGATATTCTAGATAAAATTTTAAGGATATTTTTTGCTTCCTGTCAAATGTCAATGAATAATCACTGAAAGTATTTTTTGGAATAAAAAAATGATAGATGGTGCTGATAATATTCTAGATATAATTTTAAGGTTAATAATAATCACAATAATCACAGAAGGTACATATTGAAATAAAAAAATTATAGATGGTGCTGATGATATTCTAGATGTAATTTTAAGGATATTTTTTGCTTCCTGTCAAATGTCAATGAATATTCACAGAATGTACTTATTGGAATAAGAAAATGATAGATGGTGGTGACAATATTCTAGATATAATTTCAAGGTTATTTCTTGCTCCCTGTCAAATGTAAATGAATAATCACTGAATGTACTTATTGGAATAAAAAAAAATGATAGATAGCGCTGAAGATGATTCTAGATAAAAACAGACTTTTTTTTCGCTTCCTGTCAAATGTCAATGAATAATCATTGAATGTTCTTCTTGGAATTAAAAAAAAAGATAGATGGCACTGATGATGTTCTAGATTTAAGAGGAACTTTAAAATAGTCGTCCTACATATAGAAGTATAGGCATATCTGGGTTAATCTAAAATATATCGTCGGCTTACAACCAAAATCAGAAAAGTACAATTTTGTCATTTTTGAGATAATTGCAGTTCTGGGAGTAAAACTGACTATACTAAGTACTCGCAAAGCCATACATGTTTATCATAAACAGAAAACTCGAATACGCATGTGTACAGAAGTAAACTAGAAGAAGATTTTTGATGTAAAACTTCAATATCTCAAAACTGTAGAATCAATAGAATTAAAAAAAAGAGTTCGTTTTTTAAAATCCTATTATGACTTTTTCTCATATTTTTGACACCTACACCTTTACTGGCATATTACAAACTGTTTACAACCTCAAAAAAAAAAAAAAATTCTCCCTCCCAACCACTCTTCTGTTTTCCCTCTCCCTCCCAACCGCTCTTCTGTTTTCCCTCTCCCTCCCAACCACTCTTCTGTTTTCCCTCCCCCCCCCCAACCACTCTTCTGTTTTCCCTCTCCCTCCCAACCACTCTTCTGTTTTTCCTCTCCCTCCCTAACTTCTCCAGCATCCCCACCCCTGCCTCCATCCTCCCTGATCCATTCCATCAACCTTCTACCCCTTTTTGATTATCTAACCCATACAAAACCGGAACCATTTTCTCAAAAAAAAAAAAAAACAACAACTAGATACGATCTTTGTGATAATTTGTCACAATTTGCGTCGAGCGCTTTACATACCTGGATTGCAGTCGGTGAGTAGTGAGCAGATGGAGAGGAGCACCTTGGAGATGGTGAGGGCCGGCGACCAGTTGTCCTTCAGGATGTCCAAACAGATCACGCCCTGGCTGTTGATGTTGCAGTGGTAGATGCGCGTCCTGAACGTCACCTTCGGGGGCTTGAACGGGTACTCCGGGGAGAAGTGGATGTCCAGGAAGAAGACGCCACCCTCGTACACGGAACCGGGCGGGCCGAGGATCGTCGACACCCACTCGTAAAAGTTGTCCCCCTGAAAATAATAACACCCGAGGATGAGCATTTTATTGGCGGCCATTATTTATGCGAGATTAAAAAAAGAAATAATAGACGGCGCCGTTGTATTTATAATAATCACGACAGTTATTGCAATTTTCACAACCACATGAGCATTTTTAGTTTGTACAGATTGGCAGTCATTATTTATGCAAGAAAAAACAATTAATGGATGGCGCAATTGTATTTACATTTTTTGCCAGTCGCAAAATTGATTGCAAATCTTCACCAAATGCATTTGTCCTGAGAAAACTGTATATGGCGCTGACAATCTTGAACTTATAATTTTAGGATGGAATTTAAAATTGCTGTCCCACACGTAGGACCATGGGCAAATTTGGGTTATTATAAAAAAAAAAAAATTGAAAAACTCCTTTTTTCGCGCCCCCGACTGCATCTCACTTCTTAAGACAATTGGGACCAATAATACACGTTGGACATTGTAAAATATAACAACCTACAAATCAGTTGATTAAGTTCTTTACCACCATTTCGCACTAATTTTTACACCCGACCGAGTTACGGCATTCTTAGTACCTGATTAATACTACGCCGATGAGAAAAAGGGTCGGTAGTTTGTCGCTATAGTTACAACAAATTTAAGTAAACAAAAATTGTGGAGAATTCCAAAATGAGTTTTCTTCGAAATCCCAGTCATAAAATATGCAAATCATCAGAAAAATATCCATTACACCATTAAACCCAAAAAAGTCACACCAACATTTTAATGGTATGTATTTACCTCGAATGCATAAATTAATGTAAAACATGTAACTCACATAATAAGATCAAGCAACAATGCACTGTGTAAACAAACAATTAAATCCATGTCGTTTTGTTATTTTTGCAAACACCTTGCTTTAATAATAACATTATTCGTTGATCTTACGCTAACCGTTTAGTATTGTTTATCTGTAACCTAATAATTATAACATTTTGGGGGTGACATACTTTAGGTCCCGCACTGCAGTTCGGCGGCGGATCGAGGGTGATCTCGGCGAGTTCCTTCTGGATGCGCTTCGCCGAAGTGCCCAGGGCCTTCGACATCTTCGGATTGGGCTTGCTCTCCTTGGCCTCGGGCTTCTGATCGCCCACGGCCGCCTGCCCTCCTCTGCCCCGTCCCGAACCGCTTGATCCAGCTGAAGACATTCCAACCTGAGAGGTAAACAAACCGATAAACAACCACCAATTGTTTTCGGCGGCGGCGGCGTTTCGCGCTCCTATTGTTCCCGACGGCGAGCCGACCGAAAGAGCCGGGTCGTCCCTGTCGAGTCCTCGCGACCGTTCCGGGTCAATCGGTGCGGTTCCAGGGGGGTGAAAAAATCGGCTTAGCGAACGCGAAATTGATTCATGACAGCGGGTCGGCCATTTTGTGCCCGCACAATCAAATAGGGACGGAGCCGGCGAAAGCGTCCCTTTTCTCAACAGCACCGGGATTTGGGTTTCGAGCTGGGGCACCGGGACACGCCGGTGCGGTGCAGTTGTCGCGTCCGGTGGGCGATTTCGGGATGAAAACAATCGGACATTTTTTTCTTTGTGAGTCGCGGCGTAGGGGTGAATATACGGTGCGAACGGGTGTTTCGGCGGGATTCGGGGATGACAAGGGGGGCACCGGGGTCCGGGCGTTGGGTACTCACGGTTGCTCCGGTGGTATCTTGCAAGAAAACACGAAATTCCTCCTTAACAAATCACACTCCCTTTTCACGACTTGCGACTACGGCTCATGGCGTTCGCGAGATCCAGCGGCGTTGCCAACTGAGGGGAAACGCAATCGGCGTAAGGGCGGCGTTGCCGTGTTTACCTTTTGCGGCCATTATAAAATTCAAATCTGCTATCAGAATATACGAGGCGGGTTCACATGGTGAATCATCTTTCGATTGAGAAATCGTGTCAAATTTTATGAATAGTTATATGAAATAGATTCTATTTCTATTCTATCAAAGAAAGGGTCAGAATACACGAGGTGGGTTTAAATGGTGAACGTCATTCGATTAAGAAATCGTGTCAGATTTTATAAAATCGATACTAATTCCATCAAATAGAAGATAGAAAGACCTTGGTGAGAATATACGAGGTGGGTTCACCTGATGAACGTCATTTGATTGAGAAATCGTATCAAATTTTATGAATTTTTATATGAAATGGATACTAATTCTATCAAATAGAGGGTAGAAAGACTGGTCAGAATATACGAGGTGGGTTCACCAGGTGAACGTCGTTCGATTGAGAAATCGTGTCAAATTTTATGAATAGTAATTATCCGAACCCTGCAGTAACGAAAATGGTCACGTTAGAAGACGAATTTTGATGACCAAAAATGAACATTTTCCAGAAATTGCTATGGAAATTTCGGATTTATTTTGACAGATGGTTGAAATTTTGACAGAATAATCATAAATAAAGTGCCTTTCAATTGCCCAAAAAAACTAAAAACTGAAAATTCGAAACTAAAAATTCTCTCGTCTGGCAACTAAGCGCTAAACTGTTTTTTCTAAATTACTCAATTTCAGTCAAAATTAAAAATTGGAAATTAAAAACTGAAAATTCGAAACTAAAAATTCGTATAAACGCGCACGGCTGCTTACATATATATGCGGCTTCCGCAAAGAGAGCAGCAACGACGTATCAAAAAAGATCCTAAACGCTAAACTGTTGGTTCTGAACTGCTCAACTTCAGTCAAAATTAAAAATTGGAAATCAAAAACTGAAAATTCGTATAGACGCGTACGGCTGCTTGCGTATATAATATTCGGCTTCCGCATTTGTGGCCTGAAAGATTGTCCATTGAATTCATTCAAAAATCATGTGTTTTCCTCGCTCTTTAATTATTTGTCCCCGTCGTGGTGATGATTTCGGAAACGCGGCAACGGCGCGCGGTCCATATTTTATGTTTTTTTTTCAGCTGGCAACAGTGCGCTTCTGTTTGACGTTAGGTTAACCTAAACTAGTCCGAGGTTTATTTGCTTTATTTTGCGAATTGGGACGTTTCAAAATAACCAGCGAAAATGGGGAAACGGCAACACCAGAAGGATAAAATGTAAGTTTCCATTCACACGCAGTCCCTAATTTGGATGAAAACCAAAATGCCTTTTGTTTGTTATCGCATCTTATCGATTAATATTAATTAATCGATTTGCCTTGCCTCGTGCCTATAATGCAGAGATTTTAATCATTAGAACCCCGTGTGCCATATGAGGGACACAAAATATTTAGGTTATTTTGGATTTTATTATTTTACGTCTAGCATTCCATCCATGGTACAATATTTCGTATACTAAAAATGATGTGAACAAAGTTCTGCTTTTGTATTGAATTTATAAATCAATGTAATTTAATAATACAAAGAAATACTGAATTCAACAAAAAACAAACTAATTAATATTTATGCCCGATTTGTCTTGTCTCGTGGCTAAAGTGCAGTAATTCCAACCATTACATTAATCAGGTACATCACGTACACGGAATGGACGACGCTGTACGGAGGAAAAAAACCGGGCCAAAAGTCCACCGCCGAGGAGGACGACTTCAAGCGCTTGCCCTTCGACCACTGCTGCCTCTCGCTGCAGACGTTCGAGCACCCCTACTGCGACCGCGACGGCAACATCTTCGACCTGCAGCCGCTGCTGCCCTTCGTGAAGAAGTACAAGGCGAACCCGGTGACGGGAAAGCCCGTCGACATCAAGAGCCTGGTCAAGCTGCACTTCTTCAAGAGCGCCACCGGCGAGTACCACTGCCCGGTGCTCTTCAAGACGTTCACGAAGAATTCGCACATCCTCGCCGTCGCCACCACCGGCAACGTCTTCTCTCACGAGGCCGTCGAGCAGCTCAACGTCAAGAACAAGAACTGGAAGGACCTCATCACGGACGAGGCGTTCGAGAGGAAGGACATCATCACGCTGCAGGATCCGCAGAACTTGGGGAAGTTCAACATTTCCACGTACCATCACATCAAGAATAATCTCAGGGTGGAAACTGAAGGTAATTGATAAACAGTGACTGAAACGTACATCTAGCTCTTTATGCTTAGGTCGCTACATGTGGTGACAAGCAAAAAAACAAAATATTACAAAAAAATTATCATTTGCAGAGGAGATTGCGGAGCGCGGGGATCCCCAGGCCAGGCTGAGGACGATGAATCCGGAAACGAAGTACACTCTGGACGAGTTGAACAGGGACTACAAGGAGCCGACCATTCAGATAAACAAGGTGAAGAGTACCGAGAAGGCAGATAAATTCAACGCCGCTCATTACTCGACGGGGGCCGTCGCGGCCAGCTTCACGTCCACCGCCATGGTGCCGGAGCTGACGCACGAGGCCGCCATCGTTCACGAGGATTTGGTCAGATACGAGCGGGTCAAGAAAAAAGGTAAGAAGAAACACCCGACAGATTGACGGGTCGTACCATGCTGCATAGATTACACAATGTGCTTTACTTTCTAAATTCTTCCCCCTCTGTATACTCGGCTTTTTTTTTTATTGACCAACCAGATCTGGTGATATTTTTTGATGTTGGATATTTGGTTGGATACTCTGGTTGTAGTTCTAACTTTTTTTTTTTTATTGAAATGATTTTTTTTTTATTGTTTATCAATAATAAAACATCGAATTTCGAACTTCAAAATAAATTTGAGGTTATATCGTCCACATGGTTGCCATGTACGTAATTACCATAAAAATTAATTAGGTATTGGATATTACTTTCGACATTTTGTTACCACTTTTCTCTCGAATAATTAATTAATTGCAACAAGGCATTCATGTCAATGTCATTACATGACGAACAGTAGGGTCACCCTAAGAAAAATAAATTCCAAATCTGGTTGGCCCATAAAAAAAAACTGAGTATAGATATAGGAAACCTCTTGGTAATTGGTAATCCATTCTGGGGATAATATAATAAACGAAAATGATCCAAAACCCTGTTACAATATTTGTTTCCTCCATGCGGTTGTCATGGAAACGTAATAACATCTTTTTTGTTGGTGTAAATGGTAATAAAATGACGGACAATATCCGAAACTAGTACAGAAAAATAAAATTTTAACTAAACACTGGGACGTACGTCATTTTATTACCATTAACATCTTTTTTGTTTGTTATTTATTTGTGTTGGTACCAGTAAGTTTACACACATCAGCATACATAATTGAATATAAACATAGGTACACATAAAATTAATCATTATCCCTTGCCTACGAAGGTTCGCGGCCTTGGCATTTCCCCAACGTTAAAACTGAAGTGGCATGAAAAATTGTTGCAGTAAAAAATTGGAACGATTTTTCCTTCCACGCATCAGTTTTATCGTTATGTGTGTAGAGGGCATTGTAACACATTATTGACAGACGGAAAAAACTAATTTTCGTTTTCAACTAATTTAGGTTATGTCAGGCTTTTGACCAACATGGGGCCGTTGAATTTGGAACTGCACTGCGACATGGTCGCGAAGACATGCGAGAATTTCATAAAACACTGCCAGAGCGGTTACTACAACGGCACCAAATTCCACCGGTCCATTCGTAATTTTATGGTACGTACATAATGTTACACAAGATTTATCAATGGGCGGTCCGTTGGTGTAGTGGGTAGAGGCGAGCGCTTGTGCCGGCTGCACCGCGATTCCCATCCCGGGCGGAAGATTTTTCGGGGAACGAGAAGTATTCGCTCGGGTCTGTGGTTGTTGTGTATACGTCTGACATTATTCATTTATTTCCATTATTCATATTAAAAAACCAACCGTGTGTGACTGAATGGCTCAGCCTAAGTTAAAAAAAAAAAATGATTTATCAGAATATTCTATTGTCTCTTTTTGGCAATAACTGTACAGAAATTGTATTGTTCCATTATTATTATTTTTGCATTCCATAACTACAGTTGAAAACATATTTTTTTGTGCTTTAATGAAACTGACAGGAGTTTTGATTTTGAATAATTTTAATAACACATTTTTCTGTGATTTAATGTTTTGATTTAGAATATTTTTAATATAATATACTTGCAGACCACTGCGAAGCTGAACAAGTCTACTTTCATACAAAAAAATTATTTAAATAGAATTGAAAGATTCACCATGTTTAATTATGGATTAAAGTCGCAATTAATTATTTGCATTATTACTGTGTGACAGTTAAAACAATAGAACTATGAAGAACATTTATGGCCATGAAAATTATTTATAAACGATGTCGAACGGCAACTTTTGATATTTTTAAGTTTCCCATGTCTTTGAATGTTACGCGTTTCAGGAGAAAATTATTTAAACAAAGTGGAAGAAAAATGGTTCTCTAATTGTTATCCACTATTGTTACTAGAACTACGAAGAACATTTATGGCTAACAAAATCATTTGTAAACGAGGTCAAACAGTAACTTTTGATTTTTTTACGTTTCCCAATGTTACGCGTTTCAGGAGAAAATTATTTAAACAAAGTGGAAGAAAAGTTATCCTCTAATTGTTGTTTACTATTGTTAGTAGGACTATGAAGAACATTTGTGGCCGTTAAAATCATTTGTAAATAAGGCCAAACAGTAATTTTTGATTTTTTTAAGTTGACCCTGTCTTCGAATGTTACGCATTTCAGGAGAAAATTATTTAAACAAAGTGGAAGAAAAATTATCATCTAATTGTTGTTTACTATTGTTAATAAAACCATAAAGAACATTTGTGGCAAACAAAATAATTTATAAATAAGATCAAACAGTAACTTTTGATTTTTTAAGTTTTTATGTTTTCGAATGTTACGCATTTCAGGAAAAAATTATTTAAACATAGTGGAAGAAAAGTTATCCTCTAATTGTTGTTTACTATTGTTAGTAGGACTATGAAGAACATTTGTGGCCGTCAAAATCATTTGTAAATAAGGCCAAACAGTAATTTTTGATTTTTTTAAGTTGACCCTGTCTTTGAATGTTACGCATTTCAGGAGAAAAGTATTTAAACAAAATGGAAGAAAAATTATCCTCCAATTGTTGTTTAATATTTGTAACCTTGCAGATACAAGGTGGAGATCCCACGGGTAGCGGCAGCGGGGGGAAATCGATATGGGGAGAAAAGTTCGATGACGATTTCAAGCCGAACTTATCGCACACCGGCCGCGGCATTCTATCCATGGCCAACTCCGGGAAGCACACGAACGGATCACAATTGTAAGTTTACATATTTCTGAGCCAAAAATTAGCTTTTTTTTTAAATAAATGAAAAAGAAATGTAACTTGCTTGGGTCTTGTAATTAACCCAGATATGCCTACAGTTCTATATGTAGGACGACTATATTCCTCTTGAAATTATATCTAGAATATCGTCAGCACCATTTATAAGTTTTTTATTCAAGTAAGTATGTTCAGTGATTGATTATTCGTCGACATTTGACAACCTTCAGTGATTATTCGTTGACATTTGACAGGAAGCGAAAAATAACCTTAAAATTATATTTAGAATGTCGTCAGCGCCATCTATCATTTTTTTATTCCAGTAAGTGCGTTCAGTGATTATTCATCGACATTTGACAGGAATAACCTAAATTTTAATTACATTTAGATTAGAGAAACATATCATTTACTTTCTTTTATATAGTTTTTATAGGGTTAAACCCCTGTTTGTTTTATTACCTTATTTTCAGTGTTTAATTTGATAACCCAATATGTTATATCAAGAACGTAGCAGTGAAACTATCAAGCCGTAAAGAAATGTGAATTGGATTTAACGAATTAACAATTAAAGCAAAAAATTTACACTCATTTCCCTAACTGGATAACATCACTAAATAATATGGGTATTTCCATTAAAAACTTTTTTGAAATCACAATACTTTCTCGTACTTTGTAAAGGAGAAAGTAAAAAATTAGTATTGTGATTATAATCCAAACCCATCATCCATAACATACAAATTTTATTTTTTCACAGTTTCATAACTTATTGCTCTTGAAAACTCTTCGACGACAAGCGAACTTGATTGGGTTTTGAAGTTTTGAAAATAAACTCTTGTTTTGTTTTATTATCTTATTTTCAGTTTTTAATTTTAAAATCTAATTAAGTATTATATGTTACATCAGTGGAAGTGTCATATTGTAAAGAAATGTTAATTGTTAAGCGATATTCCAATAACACAAATTAATGTGTGGATTTTCCTTTTTTTTTCCAGTTTCATAACTTATCGGTCTTGCAAACACCTCGACAACAAGCACACGATATTCGGGAGAGTCGTCGGTGGGATTGAGACCATGAACGAAATGGAGAAAATCGAGGTGGACAACAAGGACAAACCCATCGAAGATATTGTATTAATTAGGGCACAGGTGTTTGTCGATCCTTACGAGGAAGCCGATGAACAGGTAATTATTCATAAATCAAAGAACAATCCGTAGTTTGAAAAAGACACCGAATTAGTTTTTTTATATACATATATATAAAATGTCAAACTCTGAGTTATTACGGAGATTAAACACTGGCGCAGTATAAGGTTTCAAAATGTTTTTTATTGTTCTACAACAATGTTTGACATAGATGAAAATACATATTTTTTCGAGAAGTCATTGTGTGGTGAAACATTGTTGTAGAACAATAAAAAACATTTTGAAACCTTATACTGCCTCAGTGTTTTATTAAGTGATATGGAGTTTCAAGACGTAACAGCCTCATCAATCCAATATTTATTATAAAGAATATTACAGTCTTACAAGCTAAACGAAAAAGTGGCTTAAGTTATGTACACGGTGTTGCAGTTGTGCTGCCTCATACAGAGTTATTTTGAACTAAAAGTGCCACTTTGTGGTTGTAGTTTGGAATGATACACTTTTAACCATATTTAAAATTTGTGATTATCTGTTAAATGGTACCTCTAGCAGAAAGGACTATAATTTCCTATGCCAAAAGAAAAAAAAATGTGATTATACTTTCTATAACTAACAAAAAATAAATTAGATTAAAAAATCTTTAATAAATTATCGCCCCGAATAGAGGTGCATGCATTATGTTGGCTTGGTCAATAAGAAGGGGAAATTCCAGGATCAATTTTTGCCGTTTTTTAGAACCATTTTGTTTTTATTATTCGAGTCGACAACACGGTCATCTGCCACGAACCATTATAAAGCCCAATTTTTTCAGTATTGAAACTAAACTGACAATGTTAAAATACTCGTCTAATGTCTATAAATTAGATCCTACTAATGTATCAGTTCAATTCTTATATTATTTCAAATTTATATTTTATTGATGCAGCAGGGCTGAGTTTGAATTAATTAACACATTATCTCCTGATAACACCATGAACTTAACTCGCATGTCTAGCTTGCGAAAATTTGAAAAAAAAATCAAAACGAGTAAATAAAAACATTTCTTAGTCACTGAAACCATTTTCATTATCACACATTGTGGCAAATCATCCCCACCCAAATGTGCGGGTAAATTATCGACGAATCTGCCATTTTCAAAATCCATTTTTTTTTTAAATAAAATAATTAAGGAAACCAACGAAATTTGTGCGAAGAATTTCCTTTCAAATTTCTTGCAACTGTAAAAATAAATTCTGCCCATTTTAAAACAATTAGGAAACGCCAGAAAAATAAAGACTCCGTACCAAGAATATGCTGACTACCTGGCTAGAAACCATCGTCCCATCACAGGTGCCGCCCGCACTACCGAAGCCAGTTAAATATTTGTTTTCTTGAACTTACGAACAATTTTCTCATAAATAATAAGAAATAAAACATTTAGGTTGTTTTCTCTTCAATAACTCATTTGTTGCAACAGGAAATGCATATACGTAGCTGAATTGTTTTATGAAGAGTACGAAATGGATCTATAAGTTGCCAAAACAATCCGAATATAGTTTACAAAGACTTGTGCAAAACAAGGTATTGATTAAATGGAAAAAAAAAACAAGCATTGGTTCATGCATTACTAACACTTAACGTGTGCCCTACATACCCTTTAGTAGAGCACATAATGATAATGTTTAGTTTTCTTGCGGTTATTACTGTCTCTTGCTATTTACAGTTAGCCAAAGAGAGAGCTGAAGAGATCGCCAGAAAACGGGCGGAGGAGGATGAGAAAAGGAAGAAAATGAACGCGCAGAAGACCCTGAAAATTTTCAGATCCGGAGTCGGCAAATATATCAACCCAGAATCATCATCGAAAAGGTAATTATTTTTAAGTGACAAGCTCAAATGCGCGAATTGCATCTTTGTGCCAGATTAGGTTTTCATTTAGCATTTGCTTTTTAGCAGTAGTATAAATGATAGTTTGGCTAAACGGATGTTGATCCCAGGATTGTTTAGCCAACTAGAACAATCACGGGATCAATATCCATTTAGGCAAATCACCATCACCACTGCTACTGTTAAAAAAAGATTTGTCAGCAAATGCTAAATGTGAACAAAATTTAAACAAAGTGGAAAAAACACAACAAAGGTACAATTCGTGTGTTGACACCCATTCTAAATGTAATGTGAATGAAAAATGTATCTTTTCAGCAACGATAAGTCCGAAAAGGAAGATCCCAGCGAGCCAGCGGGTAAGAAGAAGAAGGCCGCAACGTACAACTTCAATTTCAACAATTGGTGAAGAATATCGGTTGTAAATTTGAATTTGTTATTTTTAATTTTTGTACATATTTGTGTAAGGTAAGATTAGATTATAAAAATGTAAATACAGAATGCCCACATATTTTTTTTTTCAAATTCCATTTCCAAAATTTATACTTATAATAACTCTGTATTTTAACTCTGATAGGAATTAATGTTGTTACTTTTTCTGAAGTACAGGAAACTGTTGCGATCGTGAAAAACTTTTTAACGGATAGGAATTGATATTTTTACTTTCTCCAAAGTGATCGTGAAATTTTTTTTAACGGACTTTGAGGTCCTTGGAGACAATTCCAACAGTTTTAGGAAAAACAATTTTTCAGCAGGGACAGAGATTCTACTTAAGCTGCATTGGTTACCCTTATAATATAGTTAATAGTAAATATACTGCTGCTGTCAAATCTTTTTCAGTAGCCTCCTCGTCAAATTTGCATTAGCGATTGCGATGTATGTGACTGCTTTCCCATTAAAATAAAAAAATATGGTCACTAACCAAAGATGTATTATCTGGTTTAAAGATGATCTAAAAGTTTATAAGGAAAATATCTATGTCAAGCGATATATTCAAAATTACAAAAGATGAGTGTATAAAAAATGCTCTTAAATCACTCAAAAAATATCAATCTCTGATAAAAATCTCCAGATTGTTCACATGTTATTGTTAACATGTGATAATTTCATCACAAACACTGCAAAAACAAGTTGGCACATCATTAATTCTGAAAAAAAAATCCAATTTTTGGGCGACTCAATAGATATTACCAAAAATAGTGGTGGAGGAAAACACTAGACTAGGCCGTATATTCAGGGTAGAAGATAGTGCATTATCAGATTTGGAATAAAGGGAGGGTAATTCAAGTTACATCATTTTGTCGGATGTATAATGATTGGATGTATAATATGCTAATTTTTATTATTTGAAATACTACACGAGAATAAAGTCGCGTTGCTTCTCGGAATTCTTAAGATAAGTAAACAGTGCGTATATTTACACATGCAATCAGGGTACACATAAACAGACTGGACTGGACTGGACTGGATAATTATCAAGAGGCATTAATCACAAAAATTCGCGTTCAGACGGCGCCCGTTTTCCCCGACCAGTCAAGAGTTTATCAAAGTGGGCTAGTGCAATCGTGCTCTCGTCAATTGTTTATATTTTTTAAATAATATAGGGGAATATGTTTGCCTAATAAAGTTAAACAATAGTCCAGTGAAACGCTAATAGAGAACAAAATTATCCATTGGATTAGAATGGAGGGTTTAGGAAATACCTCAATTAGATACCTGTTGTACTGTATTAATTTTTTGTTTGTGGTAAGTGAATATATTTAATATTTTTGAATAGTTTATGGCAAAATCGGCTGAGTGTGGTTACAGATGTAGTATTTGATTCCCTTCCAGATTCCTTGAAAATTTTGGTGATGCTCTACAGCTGAACCAAACGCATGTTACGCAAATAGTCCACACTCCTTCAACGCAATTTACTCATGCACTTATAAGGGCATTTCCAGCTCACCTTCGCATGGGGGGGGGTAATGTTAATAAGCGGAGGATCAAGAAATAGTCAATAATCAACGACAACTAATTTCTCCATTGTCAATTTTGATTTAAAAATGTATGGAAACATAGTCAAACTGGGTTTCCAGGCAAAATGACGGTGGGAGGCAATCACCCCTATTACGCCCCCCTCTGATTTACGAAGAAAATTTGAGATGCATCGCCCACAGACTCAAAATGGATAATAAATAAATTTGAGACAACCTCACTTGTTGCAGATGCATTAAATTAATGTAATAAAGACGAAAAATCACGAACAGGTTGAATATTCATATATTTAGGTTATTTTTTTAATCAAAATGGATATTTTCATAGAAATTTCGAATTTCGATTTTTTTTTACTTTGTAAGGAGAAGACAGACGTATAAAAAAGAAAGCATTCTTGATTTCTCGAAAATAATCATGTTATTGTCAACTCGTAGATAGCCCGTTTATTATTAAATTAAAAGAGGAGTTTAATAGTTGCACTTTCATTAATACGCAGGTTAAAGGCCATTAATAACTGATTAAAACGTGTTTATTTGTGCCGCTGTTTGTTACTAACCTCGGCCAATATGTACACAAATAAAACAGTATTTAATCATTGTTAACAATTATGGAACAGATGGTTACATTTAACTCGATTGAAAAATTCAGATTGACTACAGATTGGAAAGTACATCAGACCTAGAGGCTCGTCGTGAGCTGATGAAAACCGCTAAATAAACACAATCGTCTCATCAATGGTTGAGCTGATGATGATGATGATTAAAAAATACATTGTTTCTTTAACCAGTTAGCTGTGTTACTCCAAAAACAGCAAAACAATATTTTACGTTTATTCGTTATAACACGTAATATTATCATTTTCCATAACGAGTATACTCATCAAACACAGCTAACTGGTTAAATCTTTTTTTATTTTAAATTAAAAAATATGATCTGGAGGTTGCAGGTTCGATCCCTGTCGGAGGCATGTTCACACTTTTGATCCAGCTATATATGGAGAATCTTCTCCATGATTTGTTTACAAATAATATTCATTTAATTATACAGGGTGTAGTGGAACAAAACATAGAATTTTCAATGTTAATTTCTTTATTCTGGAATATTATCTTACCCGATCATTTTAGAAGGAAACAGTCATGCTGTTATTTATTTTTTTGCATTTATAAAAACCCGAAAAAAATAATAAAATAAAAATGATCATTTTCGCGAAAATAATGGTTGCCATGAAATTAAAAAAAAAATGATGCGCTGTTGATCTGTTGGCTTCTGTCAAATTGATTGAATACTTTATAACTGCTTACAAGTTTTTTGATTAGAAATTTTCATTGAATTCAAGAAAAAGTGCAAATTGTGTGAAGTGGTGGCAGTTTTCGTGAAGTGCAGTATACCACCGTGGACAAAAAAAATGACACCCCTAATTTGTCATGTGTCTATTATTTCTTATTTTTTAGTGTTGTGAATTTGACTTATGTAACCTTAATATTTGACAGTGACAGTAATAATTAGCAATACAGTAAATCTGAACGCGATAACATTTCCTCTATTATCTATAACACTATTTAGACGCCTAGGCATAGATGCTATTAAATTCGTAATATAGGAAAAAGGTATTGCCTCCCTACATGATTTGATTTCGTGCACTTCTGAGTCTGAAATTTACGTTGTGTATAAGTTGTCTAATAAACCCCCACACATTTTCCATCGGGTTTAAATCTGGACTTACTGCTGGCTAGGGTAATACATTAATATGGTCCTTCAAGAAACAAAATATTGGAACTTCTGTGCACTGTACACCTACTTACATTAAATTCAGCTACTACATCATTGATATATTTGCCACATTTGACCTGCATAGCAATTCGTACTTTCTTTGTGTTACTTAGTGTGGCATATTCAATTTATGTTCATATATCTATATGATTAACACATATCTGAGAAGATTGACATTTGGCGGTTTGTCAAATGAAAAGTCATATTTACATTAATAAAATTAGAGGTGTCATTTTTTTTGTCCACAGTTGTATGTTTGCCATTAAATGTTCTGCTTGGATTTATGCTATTATTTCTATTTTCATTCATAAAAACCAAACATTAATTTCATGGCGACCATTATTTTCGTGAAAATTATCATTTTTATTTTATTATTTTTTCGGGTTTTTATAAATGCAAACAAATAAATAACAGCATGACTGCATGCAGAGATTTTTAATCTACAAAAAATGTATTTACATGTTTCCTTCTAAAATGATCAGGGAAGATAATATTCCAATATAAAGAAATTAACATTGAAAATCCGATGTTCCATTTTGTTCCACTACACCCTGTATGATATATTTGTGTTTTTAATGATTAATATGCTATATTTATTCGTTTTTCAGATCACCGGTATAGTTTTAATTTCGCAGGGAATCTCCATCAAACTGTATTACAAAAATTACATAGACCTAATCCAGGAACAGTACATTTACGTCCCGAACGTGATGATCGCTGTTGGCATGTGCGTGTTCGTGGTGGCCGCCATCGGGTGGTGCGGTGCCATGAACGAAAGCAGCTTCATCACTCTGATGGTAATTGTTTGCTGAAGAATTTACGAAATTATACCTTCATTCGCTCGATTTTCAGTTTTCCACGCTTTTATTGCTGATATTTTTCATTGAAATCGCGATCGGCATCAGCGGCTACCTCCTAAAGGTAACCACGCACCAGGCACTCAACAACCTGAACGTGGCCGAGACCGTCAACAACACGCATCTGAAGAAGTCCTGGATCAACTTGCAACAAGATGTGAGTATAAAAGAAATTATAAAATATATTTTAGGACAAAAATCAACTGATGGCCTGAAGGACTTGTTTTTTCTTTATTAAGGTGGCGATCAACGTGTTAATGATTTAGATTGTTTTTATTAACAATGCGGCCTCGGTGCAATGATTTATAACGCAGCGTTAGCGAACAAATTCGCGCCATTATAAATTAAGTTACCGGCGCATCCACCAAAAAGCTTTGTAAGGCTTTGGTTATGACTATTATTTACTAGCTCGTTAACTAAGGGTTAATTATGGACTTTTTCTCACTTAAGTAATAAAGCAATTAATTTCTTAAAATTCCGTCGATCTACTGGTTATTGTTCTACAAAAATGCACTCGTTCGTTACGGGTTAAAATCTGGCTAGAATCGCCACTTTGTTACTAAAGAAATATTACGTAGTGTAGGCGACGAGGTTCAAACAAAAATTTATACAAATAAATAATTGTTACAGTTTAACTGTTGCGGTGCACAATCAGCGGAAGAATGGATGATCGCTTACGATGGCGATCTGAATTTACCGGATTCCTGTTGCACGATCACGGAAAGGTTCGGCACGCACATAACGAGAACCTATCCGGAAATTTGCAATCTCACGTCTCCATGGTTACACGCCGACGGTTGCTACAAATCGCTGGAGAGGTACATGAAGGAAAATTCGTTCAACATAGAAGCCCTCGGTTTCGCTCTGGCCCTCTTCCAGGTAAAACGATAAACAGTAATTCAGTGACGGCTCGCGGGGTGATTAAAGGGTACGGCCACAGATGGTAGGGTCGGTTGCAGAGATCTGTAAAGTTTGAATTACATTATACTTTTTCCGTCTTTTTTCGTCTAGATTCTCGTTAGATTTTGCTTCGAGAAGAAGAAACTTGAACGGAAATTGGATGGAATTTTCTGAATTACATTCATACTAGATTATTTAATTCAGAAAATTCCATCCAATTTCCGTTCAAGTTTCTTGAATGGAAATATGCAGCTGGTCCTATTTTCCGTTCGATATTGGTCCAAGTTCGGTACTGCCAACGACGAAAAAAAACAACAAGCATGAGTTGTTTGTGCAAGCAACATAACCTATATAACCTGGTGACCGGTTGATGTTTTCAATTTTATTCATTTTCACAATCTCAACTCTTAACCTCAGTTGGACTTGGACACGCGAACACAAATACTTTTTATTTAGTGGGTTGGTAATTACGTCGTCCGCTAGCGACGCTCTCTATATCGAATGTAATGAACTATAAATCGAACGGAAATTGAAAGCAAAACTTGAACGAGAATCTAGACCAGTGGTTCCCAAACCTTTTTGTCCTACCGCCCCATCTTCAGAAAAAATATTACTTAGCGCCCCCTATTTTCGTCAGCAGTAATCTTAAATCACCAAGATTGACTATTTGCAATTCGTTTCTTTTTTTTGTTAATAAATTGATTACCGCACTGAACCCATGTTCCACTAAATCTTCTCTTCTCTCTTTTACACTATCACCTCCCCCTTACAGTTATGCATCGCCTCCCAAATGCATCTGTGGCCATCAGAGCCCCCCTGAATCGCTGCAGCGCCCACCAGGGGGCGGTGGCGCCCACTTTGGGAATCACTGCTCTAGACGAAAAAAGACGGAAAAAGTATAATGTAATTCAAGTTTTACCATCTCTGCTACGACGGCCGTACCATGAGTCACTGACAGTGACGGTTCGCGGTTTTATTTTGGTACTGCCGAAGTAGCAGATAGGTTGCAGAGATTTGTATTACCACCTCTGCTACAGCGGCTGTACCAAAAAAAAAAACCCACGCACCGTCACTACTCACTGCATTAATTGCAAAAGGCCGAATTGTGAATTGTTTTTTTTTTATTTCAGTTGGTCGGGCTTGCAGTTTCCTGTCATCTTGCCAGTGAATTCCGTAAAGGTTATCAAAACATTTAATTTGGATCAGTCGTAAACAAGTTGTTTAGATTCGGCCACACTTACGATACAACGGTTATTGCAAATAGTAGGAATTTAAGAGTACATGTCAGGGGCGGCTCGTAAAAGTTCCGCAGAGGAGCCTACGGAAGAAAACGGCGACTTCATACTTGTTTTCTTTATGAGAGTAATGCCCGGTTGCACCGTAAGTTAAGGAATCCTTAAATACTAAGGATTTCTTAAAAATGGCGATTTTTGCACCGTTACTTTAAGTAGCAATTTGGAGGTTAAGGATCCTTAACTTTAAGCCGTCGGGTGGTAGCGGCTTAAATTTTAAGTGCGTGCTAAGAAACGCATGAAGTACACAACATTATAAAATAGGCAATTTCACACGTCACGTTTTATAAAGAATGAAAAATTATTCTTTACTTTGACTACGATCGTGATATTGAGCTCGAAATTCCACGTAGAATATATAACAGAACAAATTACTTCCATGATATGGATGACTTTAATTTTTAACGGAGGTTCCGCTTATTCAAGCAAACATCATTGCATTAACTTTCATTAATTGGGCATCAATTAGAATTTAATTCAGACATGTAAATCCACATTGTGTACTCCTACATATAAAATAATTATATACATTTTTGCTAGGAACAACTCGTCGCCCATGAATCATACATGCACACATGCTTGGAGTAAAAAAATATCCATGAAATCGGTGTCTTTTCTATGCATGGAATGAACTAAAACCGTTTCCCAGAAAATTCCTCCAACTCTCCCCCAAAATATATTCAGGAAATATTAAATTTCCCTAAATTATCTATGACCGTTGCTCCCTCTGTCATTCCTTAGTTAAGGAACGCTGCAAGAGTCACGGTGCAAATGAACCGGCACTTAATACTTCCTTAACTTAGCGCTCCCTTATCTTATGGATCCCTTAACTTAAAACGGTGCAATAGGGTCTCAGTAGTGCAACCTGCGCGGTTGTTAACATCTCTCTCTCTCTCTCGCTTGCTTCCTCTACGAATCTTCACGAACTGTTACATATAATAATAATAAAATTTATTAAATTTATTAAAGTTGTTTCTAATTTGTTTATTATAAAATTTATTCATTCAAAAGCAATTTAGTAAATACAAGTGAATAAAACCTGACGCACAAAGATTAATATCTTGTGCGTGAATTTGACATATTAAGAAAATTACATTTAAGATATCGACCCACAACTGTCATCTCCAAAACCTTTACTAAAATAATGCAGTGTTCTCTGGGACGGAAATGGGAATGAAAGTTACTTGATGGGGTGTAAACAATATGACACGTGCTTCAGTGGCGGCTCCAGTATCTTTGTAGAGGAGGCTAAAACCACTGAACTCTATACATACGTATGTATAGAGTTCAGTGGCTAAAACAGAGATGCCGCTCGTGCTGCACTGCTTACTCCTATAGAGGAAGCAATTATTCCGTTGCAGTTTCGGTCAAATTTTCTTCCGCAACCCCGAATATCCACGAGCCGCCGCTGATTTTTTATTTTCCTATACATACTGTATCTCGAGTTGCCTATGTTAATATTAGAATACAGGGTTGCATACATTGCAACTAAGAAGACACACAAATGATAGCAAAATCGCACGATTATTCTATTCTATGTCGTAGTAGTATAATTCTACACTATTTTTAATGATAATAATAATTTATTAGTGTTAAAATGGCATGAATTTTGCCAAAATAGAAAAAAAAAATTCTAATCCAAAATTTTCCAGGGTGCCAAAATATCAAATTTTAATACGAAATACATAATTTTGCAGTGACGGTTCGCGGGGTTTTTTCTGGTACGTCCGAGGAACAAGAGGTGGTAATACAGATAGGTGCGGTCGCGCAGCCAGCCGTCTCTGCAACTGGCCCTACCTATCTGTGTTACCACCTCTTGTTCCTCGGCCGTACCAGAAAAAACCCCGAGAATCGTCACTCCGATAATTTGAGTTTAGGTTCTGTGCATTTTTTAATTTCACAATGTTTATTAACACATTCTTCTCTATTTCGATGTATTTTTACTTTCTCCGTTACAAAGTACGAGAAAGTACTAAGTGTATTGTGATCGTGATTTTTTTTTTCAAAATTTTTTTTTACGGATATATCCGTTTTGTGGTCCCTAGATGCCATTTCAACAATTTCTGGAATTTTTTTTGTGTGTGTGCTGTCTGTGTGCGCTGTATCTCAAAAACTAATAGAGCAATTGATGTGAAACTTTGAACATACGTCTTATTTAATAATCGGAAGAACTAAAAAGCTTATGGTAAAATTTCGTACACCGGAAGTGGGCGTTTACCTTAACCGTTTTTTATTTTTTGCCAATATTTTCTTAAATATGAAAAATATCACAAAAACATTTAAACAAACTTTGAGGACAATCTTTTGCTTGAAAACATTTTTCATAAAATCATTTTTATTCGAGAAATTTTTTTTTTTTTTTCATTTTTGGTTTATAATTATAAAACGATAATAGTTACAGCAAATTTATGTTAATAATAATTGTAGAGAATGCCAAAATGAACAACTTATAAATAATAAGTTTTTTTCGAAATCCCTTCAGTTCTTGAGTAAATTGAGTTTTTAAATTTGAAGTATAATTTTTCCATCTTTCATAATTTTGACGTTTTAAACGTCAGTTTCATCCGAGTCTACGCAACGCTGATGTACATTTAAAATATGATTTCAATTAAAAATAAACCATGGAAACGTAAATATAAATGGCTATGAACCATCAAGTCGGAGAAAGTAACATGATGGCCACATCACCATTTTTTAATTTCACAATGTTTACACATTTATAATTTAAACAGTAACAATTCAAAAATGTATTGTCACTGACAGTGACTGACAGAACGTTTACACAGCTGAAAATATAATACCGGGCTTACGAAAAACCCGGTTTACATAAACGTTTGTGAAATTCAGCGTGAGAAAATCGTGCTGTTATACTCTGTCTGCATGAACATCCCGAAAGACTGCAATTTCTAGTTTTAATGATGATTTCCATTTATGGAAATTATTCAGGGCGTACGAAACACGGGCGCTGGGGGACTTTCTGTTTTTCGCGCACCGTTAATCCCACGCAAAATCACTGCCCTGACGAACAACACAATAAATTACACGCAACACCGTCCACAGTTTAATTATTTAAATTAACAGACACGGTCACACGCTTCAGAAAATAAACAAATACCATCATCCATTCGGAGTGGGTTCATCTTAACATTCTTTACAATTTTGTTAATTTGGTAGTATTAATTTCATATTTTTATCCTTAACCTTTTTGAGTCCCAAATAGCGCAGATTTTTTTTTCGAGCCTCTGCGCAATCGCTAAAGACAAGCGCTATTGCGTTTTTCTACCGTGTGCTTTCAACGAGTCTTGGGACCTAAGGGGTTAAAAGGGATTAATAATAAGAACCACCAATACGTAAATTTTAAACTAAAACTTAAACGAAATGTTGTAATTTTTCAAAACATTTTTTTTCTTGTTAACCCTTTCGGCCCTTGTGGTGGCAATTGCCACCGCGACATTTACTACCGTGGACAAAAAAAATGACACCCCTAATTTGTCATGTGTCTATTATTTCTTATTTTTTAGTGTTGTGAATTTGACTTATGTAACCTTAATATTTGACAGTGACAGTTATAACTAGCAATACAGTAAATCTAAAAAGGTATTGCCTCCCAACATGCTTTGATTTTGTGCCAGAACTTAGATTGACATTTGCCGGTTTGTCAAATGAAAAGTCATATTTACATTAATAAAATTAGGGGTGTCATTTTTTTTGTCCACGGTAGTACATGTCTCTACTTACTATGACAATCCATATTTTTGCTGTTTATCACTAGATGTCACTTCAACAAAGCCTCACTAATTAATTCAAATTTGGTATTTATGGTCTTAAGAAGCTCCCCATCAATAATAATTAACCAAAAAATTGTTTTTTTTTTTAATTTAAAAATCCAGGGCTGAGAGTTAATTGTGTAATTACCTCAGGCACCCCACAGTTTGGGAAACACTGATCTAACGGACTGAGATTCTATCACTGGCCAAGTTATAATTGAGCTTAAAAAGAGTAAAATTAAATTGATAAATTTAAATTCGCACCGGCAACCCAACACACACGCGATAAAATGTGTAATTACCTCACGACCTCCCTACATGTCAAGGCTTCCCACAGGTTGAAAAACACTGGTCCAACTGACCATGGTTCTCTCACTGCCCCAGTATAATTGAGCTTTTAAAATTGAAAAAATTAAATTGTTAAATTTAAATTTGCATCCGCAACCCAACACACACGAGATAAATGTGCAATTAACTCACGACCGCACGCGTCAAGGCGCCCCACAGTTTGGAAAACGACCAAGATTCTTTCACTGTTCAAGTACAAATGAGCTTTTAAAAATAATAAAATTAAATTGATGAATTTAAATTTGCGCCCGCAACCCAACGTACACGCTTGGTGATTACCCACCCGACAATCGCAAATGCACACGTCGAAGTGCATAGCAGGCGCGCGATAAACAAAACGGCGCGCATAGCGGAGCCAACGGCCACGTGATAAAAAACAAATAAGCGACTACAGCGGCGTTGTAGCATCGTCGCATTCTATTTTTAACCGTCCGGAGTAAGTTTAGTGCGCGGTCCTTTCAGCGTCCGGACCGGTTTTCAATACACACACATCAAACGCGGAGCCGAGTCGAGTAAAAGTGAAATTTGACCAAAACGCACCTGCACCAGCTGACCCAGACAGCAGACAAGCCGCGCGTCGGTCCGTTATACACCGGAGAGACCAGCACCCCCAGCCGCTATGGCGAAGATGTCGTGGAGCGGCGTCACCATCAAGTACCTGCTCTTCATCTTCAATCTCTTGTTCGTGGTGAGTTTAAACCTTCACGCCGCGAGCGTGCTACGTTTCGGTGTTGCACAATGTTGGCCATAACAAAAAAAAACAAAAAAACAAAAAAAACGCACACGTGATAATTTCGGCCCACCTGTGAAACACGTGGAGGAAATGGTGCAATATGTGCCCGAACCGATTCGTTGGAATTAACTCCGCACAGTAACACACAATCTTATCACCCATTAAATGTTGAGCATAATTTATGGAAATTGACTTTCCATTTTATCGATGCTCCAATTTGTTATTCATTTCTTTTATGATGATATAATTTACCATGGAAACTTGTTAAAACAATATAAACAAATTACACGAAATTTCCGTGCATCATACCCCATTTTGAAATAGTAAAGGAATAAAAGTTCTAAATTTTGTAACGAAATAACTGGCTAAAGTTTACCAGAATTACAATGTCAAGAAAGGTCGGAGGCAATCAAATGTGGAGTTTAAATGATCGACCACACTCTGCAGTTGGAAATTTTATTGGACATGATTTTAACCTGTAAGTACTCGCACAGTACTCAAATTTGAATAAGTTTTGAAACTTGAATTGTGCCTTGTTTAGATTTATATAATTGCCTTTGTAATAATGGTACCGGTATCCTTTACAATAATCATTTGTGATTAAAACATGGTGAATTCTTCAATTTAGTTAAAATATAAACTACCGCATAGTACAGGTTGCAACTATCCTCGACTATATTCAATAGTGATGTGAAAAGGGTTGCAACTATCATCCTCTTCATTGAATTAAAATTCAGTTGTGTAGTGAAAGGTGTAAAATAAATCATGAAGTAAATGCTTCTATTGAGGAGGTTGAATTAAACACTTTGCTGGTATCATGAATCTTCGTGATATTGCTCATTGCTGGTGTTTAATTCAACGGATACAATATAAATTCTTGCTTGCAGAGTTACGAACAGGTTGAATATTCATATATTCAGGCTACATTTCGTTTTATTGAATTTATTGAATTTAATATAAATTCTCTCAAAATGCTCTACGCACTATACGTAGATTATTCAACTGATACAACTAACACAGTAACCCTAATGGGCATTATTCATGTATCTGTAGACATCCAGCAAATACATAAGTACAATTATAAATTTACCGGTAACATCCTCAACCACCTCTAACCCGACGTTTTCTGCTGAAGATGGTTTTTTAATAAAACCGAAACTGATCCAGAAATAATATAAAATAAACATCTCCATTGGAACTACAACTCTCTCATCCCTACCTTATCCTTAGTAATTTAATGTATCACAAAGTAATGGCTTCGTTTTTTTGTATTATTAAAAAAATAAAGAATAATCACTCGGTGTGTTTCACTTTCATCAATCATAAATGCTTCTAATTTGCATGTATAACGAAGTAGAAGCTTCCCACATAACAAATAATAATTTCATCAGTTTAATTCATTTGATTTCAGCAACTAAACAATTTGAAATGCGACATATTATCATTATCAGCTGATAACGGTTATTTCTGTGTGTAATTTTACATATTTATAAGTTTGCTTTCATGATTAAATTCTCCTTGACGTCGTCACATATTTCAATGGCCTCTGTGTGATTGAAAAAAAGTAACGCTGTTCAGTTATCAACTTTGCAGTCAAGGCCGCGTGTCTGTGTGCCTGGCATACGTCTGGATTTCCCCATCCAGTAAATAATTCTGTTGGTATTCAATAATTCCAGGTATTTCATGAGATGACAAATAACTTTTAACAAAACCCATATTTACTGTCTACTAATAAATATATTGATGTTGAGACTAAAAGTTGGATCTGTAGTAATCAGTAATTTCTTATCATCAACCAGATAATATACATTATCAATGGAAGTCAAAATTGTATAATTAAATATTAATTAAAAATAAGACATTTTGTTAACTTTCAAAATTTATTTAAATGTAATTTGCTTTACAATTGGATTGTTATTGCTCTCAGGATGAAATCCTCCTTAAATTTGCACATTTTCTAATGGTACTCCCATTGTGCGCCTCGTTTTAAGTAACCGGGCAAAAGGGCGGTGCGTGCGTTCGCATTCGTTGTCGGATTAGTGACGACCGCTTCTATGCCAGGAAGATGACCATCTGGCATTCTTGGAATTTGGCAAACGGGGCAATGTTCACGAGCGTAACAATTTATATTCAGGCGGATCGAACGGCTAAAACAAGTTGTCGCAAACTTTTTTTCCTGTTAACCAGAAGAACACAAAAACGTCCGCCAACAATAACGTCTGAATCACCTTCTGTTTTTTCTTTTTTATAGATTACAGGGATAATCATCTTGTCCGTTGGAGTCAGCATTAAAGCCACCTACAACACCTACGAGACCTTTTTGGAACAGAAGTACTTCTCGGCGCCCAATCTTCTGATTGCCATCGGAACAATAATCTTTATCATTGCATTTTTTGGATGCTGCGGCGCTTGCAAACAGAATTACTGTATGATCATAACCGTAAGTATTTAACAGTTTCTATTTTTATACAAACACAAGTTTTTTTTTTAAACTTTAAAGTTCTGGTTCACATTCGTGAACTCAAACACAAGTTCTATTAAACAGATATTTAAGGTGATCGAACCTTAATACATTTTTGAAATCGATGATCTAAATGTGAGTGGCTGACTTTAAAAAAATATTTACTTCGCGATTTATAAAGACTACTACAAATAAATTCTCCTAAATTGTTCATTAGTTGTTTCCCAATACACCTGTATATGAAAGTCAAGTATAACTATCGCCAAACGGCACTTATACATTTTTTTGTCAACTCGAAGACGGAAAAAAATCGAAAAAATAAACTTTCTTAAAAATCATCGTAGACCTTTATGTAATACCTTTTTTTTCATCAGAAGAACGAGATAAAACGATTGGCGTTAAAAAATTTCATCCAGAGAAAATTGCAAAAAAGTTAGCAAGTCACCGTGAACTTTATGGAAAATTTTGAAAAATGTCGATTTTTTCAAACTTTGAACGACTATAGCGGCCGAACGAAGAATCCAATTTGAGCGCGGATTGCAAATCTGTGTTCCTCGTGTGTCAATTAGTCGGATTTGATTAAAATTGGCGATTTTTAATTTTTGACAAAAACCCGAAATTCTATCCAAGGGTCCCCCCTTCTTACTTTTTAACAAAAATTGCATTAAAAATGATTTTTTGAAGAAACCACTGGTTGGATCCGCGGTTTCTTGACGTCACTCGAAAGATCGCTTCAAGACGCTTCAGAAAATGTACTTTCGCAGGAACAAATGTCAATTTGAAGCCCGTGACGCGTCAGCAAAGAAAACTCGAAAATGGAAAAAATCGAAAAAATCAACTTTCTTAAAAATCATCGTAGACCTTTATGTAATACCTGTTTTTTCATCAGAACAACGAGATAAAACGATTGGCGTTAAAAAATTTCATCCAGAGAAAATTGCAAAAAAGTTAGCAAGTCACCATGAACTTTATGGAGAAATTTTGAAAAAGTCGATTTTTTCAAACTTTGAACGGCTGTAGCGGCCGAACGAAGAATCCAATTTAACCGCGGATTGCAAATCTGTGTTCCTCGTGTGTCAATTAGTCGGATTTGATTAAAATTGGCGATTTTTAATTTTTGACAAAAACCCGAAATTCTATCCAAGGGTCCCCCCTTCTTACTTTTTAACAAAAATGGCATTAAAAATGATTTTCTGAAGAAACCACTGGTTGGATCCGGGGTTTCTTGACATCACTCGAAAGATCACTTCAAGACGCTTCAGAAAATGTACTTTCGCAGGAACAAATGTCAATTTGAAGCCCGTGACGCGTCAGCAAAGAAAACTCGAAAATGGAAAAAATCGAAAAAATCAACTTTCTTTAAAATCATCGTAGACGCTTGTGTTTTACCTATTTATTCATCAGAAGAACGAGATAAAACGATTGGCGTTAAAAAATTTCATCCAGAGAAAATTGCAAAAAAGTTAGCAAGTCACCATGAACTTTGTGGAAAATTTTGAAAAAGTCGATTTTTTCAAACTTTGAATGGCTGTAGCGGCCGAACGAAGAATCCAATTTAACCGCGGATTGCAAATCTGTGTTCCTCGTGTGTCAATTAGTCGGATTTGATTAAAATTGGCGATTTTTAATTTTTGACAAAAACCCGAAATTCTATCCAAGGGTCCCCCCTTCTTACTTTTTAACAAAAATTGCATTAAAAATGATTTCCTGAAGAAACCACTGGTTGGATCCGGGGTTTCTTGACATCACTCGAAAGATCACTTCAAGACGCTTCAGAAAATGTACTTTCGCAGGAACAAATGTCAATTTGAAGCCCATGACGCGTCAGCAAAGAAAACTCGAAAATGGAAAAAATCGAAAAAATCAACTTTCTTTAAAATCATCGTAGACGCTTGTGTTTTACCTATTTATTCATCAGAAGAACGAGATAAAACGATTGGCGTTAAAAAATTTCATCCAGAGAAAATTGCAAAAAAGTTAGCAAGTCACCATGAACTTTATGGAAAATTTTGAAAAAGTCGATTTTTTCAAACTTTGAATGGCTGTAGCGGCCGAACGAAGAATCCAATTTAACCGCGGATTGCAAATCTGTGTTCCTCGTGTGTCAATTAGTCGGATTTGATTAAAATTGGCGATTTTTTATTTTTGACAAAAACCCGAAATTCTATCCAAGGGTCCCCCCTTCTTACTTTTTAACAAAAATTGCATTAAAAATGATTTCCTGAAGAAACCACTGGTTGGATCCGGGGTTTCTTGACATCACTCGAAAGATCACTTCAAGACGCTTCAGAAAATGTACTTTCGCAGGAACAAATGTGAATTTGAAGCCCGTGACGCGTCAGCAAAGAAAACTCGAAAATGGAAAAAATCGAAAAAATCAACTTTCTTAAAAATCATCGTAGACCTTTATGTAATACCTTTTTTTCATCAGAACAACTGTTATCGGGGTCTATTGCGGACCTCGATACAATTTTTATAATCAATTAATTTCAAACCGCGCGCTATTTTCAATTCATTTTTCTTCCTTATTATTTCAGTTTTCATTTCATAATCATTGTTTTTTTTCCAAAATGAGTTACGTTCGTAACACATACATTGACGCAACGTATTTTATTTTATGTAAATAATAGGATGTATGTTAATTCTAAGCTTCGTAAGGTTAGGGAATTAAGGGCATATGAGTAAGTCTTTCGTGAGGATCTGCTACCTGGCTAATTTATGCGCACCCACGTACGAGCCAACGGATGAGCGCTCGGTGACCTTGCGAACGCGGCCCAAACAGCTTAGAGTTTAGGGACGTAGAAACCCTGCCTCGCTAAACAAAAGCGCCGGGGCCAGTTTTGCAAAAATGTTCAGCCCACATGCCATTACTAGCCATTGTCCAAATTCCGAAGAATGGAATATTTTCGGGCAGTAATTTGGGCAATAAACATTAAAAGCGTTTTGCTGAAAATGTGTTCAACATCTTAATACCAATAAAACGATTTGGAAATGCGAGGTCCTTTGTCTAAATTCGGAAAACAAAGACAAAGGAGCCTTCGCTTCTTTCAAACCGAAAAATCCAGATCGTTTTATGGCCGTAATAAAGAGGCCCAGACTGATGATACATCGGAAAGCTTAATTCGCGAATTACGCCACGGATCGACTCGCGATCTCAGCGAAGTGGCGTAATTCATACAGGCCACGTAATTACGCGTCGAACCACACCACACACGTGGGTCATTCGCATACGGGTAGTAGATTGCCACGGATCATGAGGGACGATGCTCATATGTTCTAACAAGTAGTTGTACATATACGTAGTTAGCTTTGGATAGGTTAGATCCTTCAGATTCAAAACACGTAGAATAAGTTAGAAATTTAGTAAATTTAATACCCCTGGCGACACCTAATAGAGGGTGGAAGAACCAAGTACGTACCCCTACCACTTGGTTCGACCACCCCCCCGATCACCCTACAACGATTTTGAAAAATATGTAGAAGGACAGTTCATTTTGTTCTCCGAGAAGAACAAGTCGTGTTTTTTCTACTTCGTCGCGCAGCTGCCAGTGCAGCCAGTCAGTTTCTTAATTTGGCCAGTGCCAATTTTTTTTTGTAACAGTTCATTTTGTTCTTCGAGAAGAACAAGTCGTGTTTTTTCTATTTCGTCGCGCAGCTGCCAGTGCAGCCAGTCAGTTTCTTAATTTGGCCAGTGCCAATTTTTTTTGTAAGAGTTGATCTTGTTCCTCAACAAGAACAAGTCGTGTTTTTCTCTTGCGATCGCGAAGCTGCCAGTGCAGTCAGTTAGTCTTTTTTTTTCCCTTTGGCCAGTGCCAAATCTTTCATTATTAATTTCGTTTTTTTTGTTATTCAGTTTGTGTTATTTTATTGTTTGTTATATTCATAATTCTCTTCATAGTGTGTTTAAATTGTTATTTGTTTGTTTTATTGATATATTTTTTTTTTATTAATATAAGTTAAATTTCACAATAGTTTTTTGTTTAAATTCTTTTTTTTACTTCGGTCATTGTAAGTGCGGAACCGACAGTTAACGAGGTAAGTGGATTTCTTTTTTTGTATAATTTAGTTTTTTTTTTTCTCTTTTTTTTTTATCTCTTTTTTTGTGCTCATGCTCTCCGCACATCTGTTGCTAGCACGATAAGTTCACCCGAGGGTTGTACAGTGAGCGTATGCGATATTTTCTTTTTTTTGTTTAATTCTATGCGTGTACAATTTGTTTACCACACACCCTCGAGTGTAACACAACGAGATATAACGATTGGCGTTAAAAAATTTCATCCAGAGAAAATTGCAAAAAAGTTAGCAAGTCACCATGAACTTTATGGAAAATTTTGAAAAAGTCGATTTTTTCAAACTTTGAATGGCTGTAGCGGCCGAACGAAGAATCCAATTTAACCGCGGATTGCAAATCTGTGTTCCTCGTGTGTCAATTAGTTGGATTTGATTAAAATTGGCGATTTTTTATTTTTGACAAAAACCCGAAATTCTATCCAAGGGTCCCCCCTTCTTACTTTTTCACAAAAATTGTATTAAAAATGATTTCCTGAAGAAACCACTGGTTGGATCCGGGGTTTCTTGACGTTACTCGAAAGGCCGCTTCAAGACGCTTCAGAAAATGTACGTTCGTAGGAACAAATGTCAATTTGAAGCCCGTGACACGTCAGCAAAGAAAACTCGAAAATGGAAAAAATCGAAAAAATCAACTTTCTTAATAATCATCGTAGACGCTTGTGTTTTACCTATTTTTTCATCAGAAGAACGAGATAAAACGATTGGCGTTAAAAAATTTCATCCAGAGAAAATTGCAAAAAAGTTAACAAGTCACCATGAACTTTATGGAAAATTTTGAAAAATGTCAATTTTTTCAGACTTTGAACGGCTGTAGCGGCTGAACGAAAACTCAAAATTGAACGCGGATTTCAAATCTGTGTTCCTCGTGTGTCAATTAGTCGGATTTGATTAAAATTGGCAATTTTTAATTTTTGTCAAAAACCCGAAATTCCATCCAAGGGTCCCCCCTTCTTACTTTTTCACAAAAATTGCATTAAAAATGATTTCCTGAAGAAACCACTGGTTCGATCCTGGGTTTCTTTACGTCACTCGAAAGATCGCTTCAAGACGCTTCAGAAAAGGTACTTTCGTAGGAACAAATGTCAATTTGAAGCCCGTGACGCGTCAGCAAAGAAAACTCGAAAATGGAAAAAATCGAAAAAATCAACTTTCTTAAAAATCATCGTAGACCTTTATGTAATACCTGTTTTTTCATCAGAAGAACGAGATAAAATGATTGGCGTTGAAAAATTTCATCCAGAGAAAATTGCAAAAAAGTTAGCAAGTGGTGATGAACTTTATGGAAAATTTTGAGAAAACTCGATTTTTTCAGACTTTGAACGGCTGTAGCGGCCGAACGAAGAATCCAATTTAACCGCGGATTGCAAATCTGTGTTCCTCGTGTGTCAATTAGTCCGATTTGATTAAAATTAGCGATTTTTTATTTTTGACAAAAACCCGAAATTCTATCCAAGGGTCCCCCCTTCTTACTTTTTAACAAAAATTGCATTAAAAATGAAAACATATAATAAAGTTCTTTCTTGGTGTTGTAACCGTTGGGCTAATAAACGTACAATTATTGTTACCAAGTATTAATATTACGCAAATACAGACAAGATATAACCTTTCTTATCAACTTGTCGTCAGGCGTGGGCTACGCTGATAATAAATAAAAACAATGACACACTTGTATTGTTTGAATGTTAACTGGAAGACCTACATAACAAAAGTATCGATAAACGAATATTCTATTTGTTTAATCCTGCCATTGAAACTTTTACTTTCTTTCGTGGATACGCGCGAAGTTTTACTTTTATCCGCTCAATCAAGTGAGTGAAAGTACTTATGTCACTTTCACTCACCCTAATGTCAGTGGAAATATTCCAACAAAGTGTTCATTTTGTGAGAATTGACCTCATAATTTTAACGTTTTGAAAAATGTATATCTCAACATCTAATATTTTGTAAATATGATAAATGTTGTAAAAAGAAACCATTTTTTTTAAATTAAACCACTGATAAGAGATAAATAAATCTTGAGCCATCAAGTAAGGAAATTTTACTTTAAATTATTTTCCAGTTTACCTCATTGCTCTGTCTAATCTTTGTACTGGAATTCGCTGCCGGAATCAGCGGATACGTCCTGAAGAATGAAACCGCGGATTACCTGAACAGGACGATGTACGAGGACATGGAAAAGTACGTCACGAACAACAAGACTGAAATTACTTTAATCTGGGATGCTATTCAGCAGGAGGTCAGTATATTTATACACATACACGCACGTTCTATTGCATGAGTAAAAATTAGGTTATCCTTCTCACACATTATAATGTCCTGGGTCAACGTTAAGGAATATAAATGAAACACTATTGATTATATCTACCAGTACCCATTATTTTGATCAATTTCGTTCTCCGGTTGTCATTAGTTGTCCTTTTTTACCCTTAAATTAGTTGATGTGGTTGTTATGGTGAAAACATTTCTAGAATTAGATATTTTCTTTGATTACTCCAGTTTGATTGCTGCGGTGTGGAGAATTACAAAGATTGGCTGAACTCGGAGGCCACGCACCACTCGCTGCCGCTGAGCTGTTGTGTGATCCCCAGCGGTACCGTCGGTTTCTACAATTGCACGGACGTACCCGAGAGCCCGGGATTGAAGAAGAAGGGTTGCGCGGAGCAGTTTGGAAACTTCATCAAGACGCACGCCGTCACCATCGGCAGCGTCGGTCTGGGTTTCGCATTTATTCAAGTAAGTAACAACGAAATTTGTACAAGAATTGATGCTGAAGAGTTAAAAGATCAAATGATATAGTAGTCCACTAAGTCTGTTGGCGGACAAACTTATCCCACCCTCCAATTTATGGATGATTAAGGAAAGTTGTTCACGTGGAAATCAATAAACAAGTGTAAGAAAAAAATTAAAGACTGTGTCCTTTGGATTAACATATTTGGATTGTAAGGTAGAGCCCACCCACCACTCTCCGAATCGACTGTCAAAATAAATAAAATGCACTGCACTGGAGAAATCCAGACAGCCAACATAATATCCCCATTTTCAGAAAATGTGCTGCCAACTATTTTCAATTTTTTGATCTTACGGTATGTCAAAACTGTTTACCACCTACAAATAATTGTGTTTTTTGATGATTAAAAAATTGCCAACGAATTCTTGGTGTAAAGTCCATAAAATTATCAATAGATAAAATATATCTTTTCAGCAGGAAATAGAGATTTATTTATATACCTGTTATCTCTATTTGCACGATGATAATTTAATGACGGATACACTTTAATCCCAAAACGTTTATTTGTTTCAATAAGTTTGGGCAAAAACTGTATATTTCAGTTCATTTTAAAAATAAATTGTTTGTATAAAATGATAACTGGCAATTATTATAACCGTTTTATTTTGCAGATTCTAGGAATAATCTTCTCCTGCCATCTGGCGAAGAAAGTCAGGGAGAGCTACGAGTACATGTAAAAATGGAGGACGCAAATTGTTAACTTTTTTTCACACAATCACTACTAATATCCGTTTCTTTTTGTTTTAATTTTAACTTGTAAATTTTGTATTCTAGTGGGAATCCGAGTTGTTTTTCTCACGGCGGTGCGCATTAATTATTCGACACTGATAAACGTTTTCTATGTGTGTGATGTTTAGCCGAGTAGATTAATAAATTACATAAGTGTATTTTTGTGTACATTGAGATGTTTTTTTCAATAAACAAATGTTTGTATACGTAATTTTCGTGTTAACCAAGCTACCCACTAGAAAGAACAAAGTGGAAAAAGAAAATTCTGTGTGGCAGTGAAGAAAGGGAGTCATAGATAAACTTAAATAGATAGGCGACTACAGAACATTTAACGCATTTTTAGTTTCGAAACCCATACGCGGGGTTCGGGGTATATCTTTTCTATGGGGGAGCTCGGCGGCCCTGACTTTTAATTTTTACGGTACTTCATTAAAACAAAGGAATGATAAGCCATTGATCAAAATAATATATTTATTAAGTACAACAAAGAAACCAGACATTAAAGTTCGTTAGTTATTACTAAGTAATTATAACAATGCTTATTTTACAATGCGGTATATCACACTGTGAAAATAAAAAATGGTCGAAAGATAGGGGTCAACATGGATAATACCATTGAAATTTAAAATTCGGAAATCTGCACAAAAATGATATTCTCACGTACTTCGTACGGAGAAAGTAGCGATTCAGTTAACGAATTGAAAAACTTTATATAAAACCACAACACAATGAATAATCACTTTAACTAATACATATAAGTACTTGCAATTTTTCTTACCGGTTCATGTCGGATAAATTGATACATATTACTAGTTTTTTTTCCCAGTTCTTGCACCATTAAAATGCGCAATAATGGTGAGGCATTTTCTTACGTGTTTCGATTACATTATGATGAATAAAACTGAGAGGAAACGAAATCTCAAATACTTACGGTTTTGTTTATTTACAAAAGCTCGCCGTGTTGATTCCGATTTTTGAATTAAATTAGCAGGTTATACCATCTAGCGTTAATTTGCGTAACAATTTTGTTCATACTAGCGCCCTCCTGTGGCCCTGGGGCGATAGCTTCAATGCAAACAATTTAATTCATATGGAGTGCGCAAGGCATGAAGGGAGGCCAGAAGAAGATAGAAGTTAATAATTTAATTCGTATGGAGTGCACAGGGCATGAAGGGGGTAGATCAGAGTAGATACTGGAGGCCAGAAGAGAGATAAATTTAGGATATGTGGAAAAGAAGAGTAAAGGCAGTATTGCGAGGTGCTTGCAGGCGTATGGGGCAAGATTTAGGGGCAGAGTGAGTGTATGAAGTTACTGAGGCAAAACAAAGTTATTATATCTCATTTCTAATTTTCCACCAGCATTAAATATGAAAATTCAAACTTTCCGCGTTTAGGGTGTGTTTTCTCCAATACCACCAACCTAAAAGTAATCACTTATTATTGCAATGCCTAATCCACTTATTCAACGCATAATTAATGCATACTTGCGAAACAGGCATACTTTGTCTCAAATTTATTCAATACCTTCGTTAATGTAATTGATAATATTATTAATTCGCTACGTGGACGTATTTGGGTATGGATTGGCACCCCTGCACGAAACGTCAATGTCAGTCTGACAACTCGGCTGTCATGAGTTGTCACAGAATCACCTGATTGCGCCGACCGCGTTTCGAGAGGTAAATAAAGGCCAGCATGTGAGGGGTCTCCGGGCGGGCCCCATCGCGCGCATCATGTCCGAGGCAAGCAGCCAGTGGACCGTGTACTCGGCCGCGCAGAACCTCCCCGCCGTCCTGAACGACCCCAACAAGGGCAAGCAGCACGGCTTCTTCGTGAAGACGTGGGGCGACGGCTTCGTGGAGAAGGCCGACATCGAGAAGAGCCCCTTCCTGCCGGAGATCGGCCACGCGCACTTCGACGCGTACCTGCGCAAGGTGGCCAGACGGTACAGGCGGCACAGGAAGCTGTCGCAGGGCGGCAGGGAGGCCAACCACAACGCCGCCAGGTGCAGGAACGACGAGCCCGTGGCGGAGAGCGTCCCCGAGATATTCCTGAAGGGCGCCTTCCCGCTCAACGACCCCAAGGTGTTCAACCAGGTGTTCCGGAAGGGGGACGACAAGTTCGGACATAGTGATCGGCTGCTGCACGAGCAGCTCACGCATTACTTGGACATAGTGGAGGTGCAGATCGCGCGGCAGGTGTCGCAGAAGTCGGGGGCGTTTTTCCACGCGATGACCTCCCACGACACCATAATGGAACAGATGGGGACGGCGTGCGGGGAGGTCAGGATGCTGCGCGGGAAAGTGCAGACCGTCGATAAGAAACTGGCGCAGGATTCTATCAAGCTGTTGGCCTTGGCGCGATCGAGGAACAATCACGTGGTGTTGATCGATAAGCTGAAGCTGATGTCGACCGTTTTGCAGACTCAGCCGACGCTGCAGTTGCTTTTGAGCTCTTCGGATTATGTCGCGGCTTTGGAGCTGATTGCCGGGACCCAGGAGGTGCTGGCCAGGCAGTTGGCGGGGGTTACGAGTCTGCGGCACCTGCCGTCGCAATTGAAGGAAATGTCCAGACTGATCGATAAGATGCTGACGACTGAATTTGAGAGGTACGCGGCCGCCGACTTGCACAGGCCTTTGGATGCACCCGAGGGCGTGTTGGAGCCCGACAGGTTGATTAGTTTGGTGGCCGGGCTGTTGAGGCAAAACCACCTGCATTTTCTCGAGGCCTACAAGCAGGAGGCGGTCACGGCGGCGCAGGCCGTGATGAAACAATTGTTGATCGAGCAGTTGGCGGACGTCGAGGACGACATGGAACACTGCCTGACCGGTTCCGGGGAAGCTCCGCCGAGTTTGGATTCGTCGCATTGGCTCAGGGTTTTATCGCTGGCTAGTGAGGCTCTCGGTAAATATACTTTTCAAAAATTGAATGGGGTAGATGGTTTAATGGCGAGTATTGTCAACATTTTAACCATAATAAGCTTTAAATTGGCTAAATTTTGAACTATAGTAAACAAAGAGGACTTTTCTACAGTGTGTTAACAAGTTCAGTGTTGATTACACTGCAGTTTACAAAATCATATTCGGGTTAAAACAAATTTCTTGGTTATAATAAAGAAGTTGATGTTTAAAAAGATGGTGGTGGATGGGCACAATTCCTACTGCCATAATTAATTATACCGAATGGTGATTATATATATTTTATAATATAAGGGGTGGCAGTGGGAAAATCAAATTTTTAAAACGTAGAGCTTAAACTAATTTACTTGATAAATGTCATTATAGTCGCTGTTATAAGTAAAATTGTGTTAACCATAGGCAACCAAATATACTTAAAGTCGTTTTACACTAGACAATAAGTTAATTTCTCGTGCAATTTAACACGTTCGCTGCCGCCACAATTGGGATTGCATTTACGCAAGTGTAAACTCGGACGCGCTAGCGCTTTGGCGGGGAAGTGAACGTGTTAAATAGTCTAGTTTC
This sequence comes from Ocypus olens, assembly GCA_910593695.2. Lineage (NCBI taxonomy): Eukaryota > Metazoa > Arthropoda > Insecta > Coleoptera > Staphylinidae > Ocypus > Ocypus olens. The sequence goes on along the minus strand of OU343055.1, from coordinate 1,547,905 downwards.
ATACAGTAAATTGTCCGAAAAATTGACATGCACTATAATCATAGATTTTCATATATAACCTACTATCCGTTCCAAAAAGGGAGTCTCCTGTGTTTCAGCAAGTATATTTCAAAAACTTGTGCACTCTAAAATTTAAAAAAATTGGTCACCATTCTTTGTAGTATTATCTACAATTTGCTATAGAATTAAGTGTTTACGTTTGTTATTTGTCGAGATAATACTGAAAAAGTGTAAAAAAGTACCCGAAATTGAGCAAATTTTAAGATGTATGACATTCAACAGCTTGTAGAAAGTAAGCTACTGCTTATAAAAATCTGAAAAAAATACATGAGATCAATTGTACCTTTACCTATTATCTGGGGTAATGTGAATATTGTTTTTTAAATAAGTTTTGTTGTAATTTGGTAAAATGCGGGGCATTGTTTTTTCAGTTATGAATGAATAAATGTATAAGCATTTTTCAGATTACGTACTTGTAAATCTGATGCAAAATATATCATTTAATCGTAAATAAATATAGTTTTGTTAATTACATAAATTAAAAACCTTTGAATGAAATAGAGAATATTTACGCTCACAGCAGAGGCGCGGGGCGAAGCGGGCGGAATATCGTGTCTTCTAATGACTGTACATGATTTTCTGCCGGGATCTGTTGCTTACCGTCAAACTGAACCGTACTAACGTCGAACGAACACCTGAGTCACATATTTGCATCTCTCTCGCCGATCTAAAATAATCATCGACGGGAAAATTACTCAATTTAGACAAAAGTTCTATTCTTTTCTTGAAATTTCTTTGCAATTGTTTCCTAAATAATATTAATCTATCCATAAGCGAAAGCCGCATTTCAATTCGTTGTATAATTATCGAGATAGCAGATATTTCGATTCTAGGCCTGAACTCTTAAAATAAAAATAATAAAAAAAATTTCTTTAGTTCTACGCCTTCAGAATAGAATAGCGTTAGATATATATTTTTTTCATAATATTCAAGTGATTAATAACAATGTTATATGCACACAAAGATGAGAGTTTCGAAAATTGTCGTTCAAAACAGTACATTTTCAAACAAATACATCGGAAGAAAGGCGTATTTATCAAAATATTTCCATAAAAATTAATATACATATAGAAAAACGATGCATCTTTATATGGTATAAATTTCAGAATATTCGTGTCCTCTCAATCATAAATATGAGGTTTTGAAGTGAGGAGACTCCCTTTTTGGAACGGATAGTAGATACCTAACTCAATTCACAAAAGTGAAGCCTTGTCAGCCATTTGCAGGAAAGGTGAAAAGTGTAAACAAGGTGTTTAAATTATTTACGTGTGACAATTGAAAAGTACTTTATACAATTCATAATTGTAGTTGTAATCATATAAACGATATTGTGATATAAGGTATATAGTTTTAAAGTGATTTAATTAACTTAAATTTTCCGTACTAACGGATTTCTAAAACAGAGGAGGATTAATATCACCTTCGGAAAGTGTTTTCAAAATAATTAAAGCCACCGAAATTGAAATTAATATTGTAACAAATAATTCAAAGACTACTTTCATTAGAAACGTTGAAAGGAAAATAATAAATTTTGTAATTAATCAATTTGCTACTCACAAAAAAATTTTACCTAATTTAGATTGTGATATTTCAGAAAGCTATCATAAAATTGATTTAACCCTTTGCACTCGTATTTATTAGTGATAGCACGTATTGTGTCGACAATAAGTCGACATACGAGTGCAAAGGGTTAATTGTATATATTTCTAAACTTTACATAAAAATTAGGATGCACGGTATAGCAAAGTGGACAAATGAACATAATTTAAAAGTTAGTAAAAGGCATAAATTAAATAAACTTGTATTATTTTCAAACCAATAAATAATTTATAGTGTGTTAAGTATTTTAGGAATATAAATTTATTTACTAATGATTTATTTGTGTTTACAATATCATATCTAGTATTATTTTAACACCTCGCATTCAAATTTTCCTTTACTACAAATGGCCGCCATGCGACCTTGAGGCTTCACTTTCCAAGCAGCTTGCAATACGGAGTTAGGTATCTAGGTTATATATGAAAATCTATGACTATAATAAGGCAGTCAGCTGACGACAGCCATTTGCATTTGTACTGTGTGATTTGGATGTGCAGATTTCCCGCAATTTTTTGAATGATGCTTTGGCGTTTTTACAACTCTGTCTGTGGAATGAATAGACTATAGTAAGGTGAGCCACAGAATTTTGTTGCTGAGTTGGCCATTGCGAGAGAAACATAGCAGTGATGTCTGAGATTAATTAATTTCTTTTAAATTGAACTCAGCTGAACTAATCTAGTTTCATGATGTAATAATATGCGACATACTTCATTTACCTCACAGCCAATTGTGATAGTATTGTGTGTGCCACAAAATTTTGTTTCAGAGTTGGCTGTGAGATAAATAAAGTTTATAATAAAACACTTTTAACTTTGTTTTGTATAACTTATATATTTATTTTTCACAAAAATAAATATATAAGTTATACAAAACAAAGTTAAAAGTGTTTTATTATAATATTTAAAATGTATAACAAAGTAGAAGCCTCCAGCATAAACAATATTAAATAAAGTTTGTCGCATATTATTACATCACTGGATTAGTTCAATTGAATTAAATTTAAAAAAAAAGATCATGGTGATGGTTGCAACCGTTACTACGTGGTAATTTATTATAGAAACACTGAATAAAACACTTACTTTACCACAATTTATTTGACATGCATCAATGTTTCTTTAAAAAAATGAATTAATCTCAGACATGACTGCTATGTTTCTCTCTCTCTCTCTCGTGCATGGCCAACTCAGAAACAAAATTCTGTGGCTCATATCCTATCATTAATAGATACATTTGCAATATTAAAATCTTAAAAAAAAAGTTATATCTTAACTAAATATCAACCTTTCTATTCTTCAGGAAAATTAGTGAAGAGAGTACGTGCCGTACACGACGTAATCAAACAAACATCAGCAGTAAGTGCGGGACTAGCCGAAGCCGTAACCGAAAACTTTTCCATGCCGGAGACTTTCCTGCAACTGGAGGAACACAAAAGGGTGGAGGTCAAGCTGAAAGAGCTGCTGGTGTCGATATGCGACTACTGCCACGAGAGGTTAGCCTCCCTGGTCAGCACGCAGTCGGACAAGCAGACGATAACGGCCGCTCAGATCGGCGAGCTCTCCGTCATCGTCGAGGAGTTCACTGAAGTCTGCGAGAGGATCTGCGGGCGGCAGAGCGCCGCCATGAAGGCGGCCTTCAAGATCCAGGCCGGAAACTACGTCAACAAGTTCCACGGCCAGAGGAAGAACAAGCTGACCCTGCTGCTGGATGCCGAGCGGTGGAAGGTGGCCGACGTCCCCCTGGAGTTCCAGGTGCTCGTCGATAAACTGTCCAGCGGGGAGGGCATGGATTCGATACCGAGCTCCCCGAACGAGAACAACAACAAGAACACCAGTGGGGCGTTGCGGATTAACGGGCAGGAGTATGTGACAGTGGGGACGGTGCTGATTTTAATTAGGTTAGTGAGCGAGTACTGCGTGTGCGCGCACGACTTACCCTCGCTGGTAAACGTGGTTTATAGGAATTTAGCCGAATTATTGAGGACGTTCAATTCGCGCTCGTGCCAGTTAGTATTGGGCGCGGGGGCTTTAAGAACAGCCGGGTTGAAAACGATCACCAGCACGAACCTGGCGCTGACCTCCCGGGCTCTGCAGCTAGTTCTGTGGATGATACCGCACATCCGGGCGCACTTTGCGTCGATCTCGGGCGAGTGCGCGGCCAACCTGGACGGGGTGGAGCGCGACATCGGGCACCACGTGCAGCAGCTGGAGAGCAAGGTGCTCGCCATCATGAGCTCGCTGCTGGGGGACTCGCTGTGCGAGTGGGACGCGAAACCGCCGGTTCCCTCGAAGGTGTTCCGTAACATTTCCAAACACCTCACGAAACTGCACGAGGCCGTTAGTTCCGTGCTGCCGGAGGAGCAGGTGCGCGATTTGTACGAGATCATCCACAGGAACTTCAAGACGCGGCTGCGGGAGCAGCTGGCTCGGATGAACATACGGAACAACGGGGGGCCGCAGCACGGCGTCGTCACGTCCGAGCTGACGTTCTACGTGGAGACCATGAAGACGATCAAGGCCTTGACGGAGAAGGATCTCTGCGAGAAGGCGATGGAGGATATTTGGACGAAGTGATGAGTGCGCGCGGGTTTTATGTTTTTTTTTTTGGGCGGGAACGGGGGGTTTGTCCTTTTGGGGTGTGTTGAGTTTTAATAGCTAAATTTTACATTACATTCGTTCGGATGAGATGAAATTATTAGCGGGTTTAGTCATTTATCGGTAATTCAATAAATTAAGCAAATAAACAGATTTAGATTTTTTTCAATTAATTTCGATTAAACTTTATGATAAAACACGGACGTTAAAGTTTTATAGAGGATTGTTGGGGAGTTGTATTTCCAATTATATGTTGGTTTTGATTTCGTTTCCGTACTGATTTTGGTGTTATTATAAACCATCTTCAGCAGAAACTACAAAACACTACATTTGATTTTAAATTTTTTTATCAATTAGTAATTATTTAAAATTAATTATTATAACAAAATTCTATAAAAGGTATAAAATTTACAATAGTATAAATTTACAGAATTTTGTTATAATTAATTTTAAATAATATTAACAATGAAAAAATTTATTATTTGATTTTAAATTTTTTTTATCAAAATTAAACGGAGTTCTAGAAAATGTATAAAATTTACAGAACTTTGTTATAATTAATTTTAAATAATATTAACAATAAAAAAATTTATTATTTGATTTTAATTTTTTTTTTATCATTTACTATTATTTAAAATTAATTATTATAACAGTTTTATAAATGGTATACATTTCCAGAACTGTTATAATTAATTTTAAATGATAATAACCAATACAGATTTTTAAAATGAAATGTAAACAATTAAAATGTAATGTTTTGTAATTTTCCCTGAAGACGGTTTATAATTAAACCGAAACCGGTACAGAAATAAAATAACAAAATAAAAACACACAATTGGAAGTACAATCCTTTAATTCATAAATCAATTAAATGGAATTCTTACAAATTTAAAATTTTACATTTATTTATAACAATTGTTTCATCACACCAGTGACGGCTCGCGGGGGTTTTTCTGGTACGGCCGAGGAAGAGGTGATAATACAGATCGGTGCGGACACGCATCCAGCCGACTCTACCTATCTGTATTGCCACCCTTGTTCCTCGGCCGTACCAGAAAAAACCCCGCGAACAGTCACTGCATCGCACGGATGAACAATGATGATTTTATTTTACAATTTTGACTTAAATACTGAACGAGTGAATAGTGGGAGAAATATATTAAATATATTTATTTATTTATTTACAGTATTACAATGTAATTACTAAGTTTATAGTATAATTACTAAAATTAAAGTTAAAATTAAGAAGTTAGTGAATAATGTAATATCTTTGCATTATTCACTAATTTCAGTTTATATTTAATGCATTTAATTAATTTTAGTAAATATACTGCAATGTGAATATTGTAATTAACCCTTTCGAGCCGGAAACTTATTAATTGTTGGAAAAAAAGGGTGCGTGAGAATCAACATTATTTTAAACTAAAAAATCACGTTTATTATTATTTCTAAATTTTACAACTCTTGAATAAATTGTTAAAGAAATTTCTTCAACCAAACAGCGTTTTGTAGTTTAAAATGATGTTGATTCGAAGGGCGGTGTCTATGATATAATTACAGATTAAATCAGGACTAGTAGGCCCTGTCAGATTTGATCAGTAAACAAATGTGTCCCGGCAGGCTCGAAAGGGTCAATAGCGGAATTCATTCTACAAGGCGCTAGTAGTGAATAGTAAAGTTGAGAGACGTTGTGAGCCCGTAAGTGGGGTTAGGTCACGTTAAAAAAAAAAAATTAGGTTAGGTTAAATTGGATAAAGTCGCCATTAAAAAAGTTAGGTTAGGTTAACTAACCTAACCAACGTATGAGTATAAATAAAATAATAGTGAAATGAAATTTCTCCCACTTTACGGATTAACACGTTCGCTGCCACCGTAATTGGGATGGCATTTACGCAAGTAGTGCGTCGGTGACAGCGAACGTGTTAAGCATTTAAATTGTAAAGTAAAATAATCATTATTCATCCACGTGGTGATACATTGTACAAATAAATGTGAAACTTTAACGTTCATGTTTCATTATATTAAGTTTATAATGAATTTTTAGCCTCATCAATTCAAAATTTTAACTTTTAATTTTGTGCTTACTTCTGTCATTTTATAACACGAGATTTGTAAATATTAATTACTTAGCTAATCGAGTAAAGACTGTAATAGATTTTAATGAAATAAAATTGTGAAATACACCAATCTCATTGGGAGTACAACGTGAACCGCTTAATCCGTCAGTGGATAGCATTTGTTTTATCGGACCATAGTTTTTGAACGAAATATAGCCTGAATATATGAACATTCAGGCTGTTCGTGACTCCGCAAAATTAAGTCTTACAAGACTACCAACAGATAACTTTGTTGAATTTGGTTCTCGTTTATCACGTGGTGAAATATTTTTAATATTAAAGTTTGTTGAAATGAGGAAAGTGCCTCATTTAACTTATTGAAACTTAGTTTTTTAACTCTTTCTACGGTATCGATTTGTGTAACGGGAGTTCTGTAGCTGGTTCACGTTGCTACATTACCTCACCAGCTACGAAACCTCTCTTACATAAGTCGGAACTTCGAAAAATCGCCGATAGAACAGACGTTATCCACCAATGGGTTTGCACGTAAATGCATTTTCTGTTTAGAAAAAATTAAACTTCCATACGGAAATTGCGCAGTACGTCCTAATGGAGTGACATGGTACGGCCTTGAGAAGTAGAGATGTACACTTCTGTGCAATAAAATTAAGCACAACAACAACAACCGCCGAAATGATCGGCGGCTGTGTAACACCCGAGGAGGTTCCGACCGTCGTGCACGCCAAGTTCCCCGCCTCTGTGATGGTGTCTTATGAGTATTTTTTTACAATATTCTAGTTGTGTAATTCGGGTCTGCAATATTTTCAATAAATGATAAACCACAACACACCTTCATTAAAAAGTCAAAACTAAGGCTAAGACTAAAAACCATCTTCTATTTTAGTTATAATTCGAATTTTCGACGGCATTAACCACTTCGTGCCCATGCTGCTTTGATTTAATCCCAGATTTGATGAAAAATTACTTCTTTGTTGTTGTTAAGTTTTTCTACAAAATATGATTTCACTGTCACAAACTTTCCCATTTATGCAAAAAACAAGAAAAAAATATTCCATAGATGGCGCTAAAGAAGTATCTTTTTTTGTACAATGTTTTTGTATTCATTTTTTTCTTCGCCTGGGCGTGAAGAGGTTAAGGAAATTGACAAATGTACATATTTTCGTAATCAGGAAGTCCACTTTAAACTATAACATATTTTGTGTGCTTAATTTTATTGCAAAGAAGTGTACCTCCAGAGCACTAATAGAATTCGATGAAAATTGCGCAGTACGTCCTCATGGTACAGCCTTAAGAAGTAGAGAGCACTAATAGAATTCGACCCGTCGGGTGAATAAGTCAGCCGATCCACACCCACCTCTACATACCACGAGTCACGCCACCAGCCACTACCAGATCCTAGTGTACCGAGTGCGAGGTTAGGCTGTCAATGATTTTGTTTTTAACGTGCATCAATAAATTAGATTGTAATCAGTGATTGCTCTAGAACAGGAATCCCCAAATTATAATAGACGTACGTTACGTTACTTCTCTTTTGCAAGATATAGTTTTCTTCAAAACACATTTATTATTTAAATAAAACACACTTTTACTTAGTTAATATCACACTGTTTATTTTATTAGTGACTGCAGTTTCGATCAAACAATGATCATTATCAAACTATAAGTAACGTAATTACAAAGAAACATCTTAATTTATACCGCGTTAAACAGAGGCGAGAACATTAGGTTCGTTTGTTCGTTAATTATGGGGCTGTCCGGATTATCCTTGAGTTTATGAATTTCGAGGGATTCGAGCACGTCCATTTTAATCCCCTTGTCTTCGAAATGTAGAATTTGTAGTACATCTTCGTCAAAAGTATGACGGTTTTCAATGAGATGGTTAGCGAAAGTGGAGTCATCTTTATTTAAACGGAACGATGTTAGATGTTCCTTTAACCTAACTTTAAAACTACGACCTGTTTGCCCTATGTACACTGAGGAGCAATCTTTACAATTTAACTTATAAATACCTGATTTATTAAATTTGTCTAGGGGAGTTTTTGAATTAAAAATAGTGTTACAAATTTTATTGTATGGCTTTAAAGCTATATTAATGCCTAGTTTGTTTAGGATATTGCGAATTTTAAGACTAAGTTTTTTAACTAAGTAAAAGTGTGTTTTATTTAATTAAAAATGTATCACGAAGTAAGTGCCGCCAACCTCAATCAGTTACATTTATTATTCTTTTTTTTCTTCAAAAATTAGAACAACGTTTGAAAATATAGAGGTTATGTAGTAATCCATAATTAACACGTCGATAGTCTCGTCTTTTATCGACTACGAGTATTCCAATAGTTGGTAGTCAACGTGTTAAACTGAATTAACAAATTTTAATCTAGCTTCACGCAATTTGCATTACTCGAGAACCGATCACTGATTTCGATCCTTCATCATTAACAGTACGTGTCGTATTGGAATCAATTTAGATAACCCAAAAATACCAAAAAATTGTAAATGTGTACTTACATTGTGAATGCAAACGATCTTTAATTTAAATGACATTACAGAATTGTGTTGTTGTTGTGAAAAAACAGAAACCTATCGAATTGGATTCTCGAATGAGACAAAAGGAGATCGCAGTTCAACGAAATGCTGATGTATAAATGCGTACGTGTGTCGTCGGGATTAAATGGCTAAGTGCATGGAATAATGTAAAATTTACGGATTTTTAATTGTGATATATAAAACGGAAGCTATTAATTATGAAATAAAAGATTTAAACGATGTAAAACGCTTCATAATTTCGTTTAACCCTCCGATAGAAATGTGGGTTTTATACCATCAAATTGGATCATATCAAAACATTATAAAATCTAAAATATGTTTACACTTATTTGGCCATCCATTCGATCGTCGGAAATAATTTTCACCGTTATTCTGAGATGTCGTGTGAATCCATTCTCTGGATAAAATTCGCACGGAACAAAAACACCGAAAAAAGTGATTCTTTTTCTCCGCGAATAAAACACATTGTGCTCTCGCTCTGTATTATTCATTTTGCAAAAAAGTGTCAAATATAATAAATCACAAACATTTCTCGCAATTCGCGATTTTGCTCTTGCTTTCATCCGGAATGTCACCAATAATAGTTTACCAATGAGAACAATTAACAATAACGCTCATTGTTAAATAGTTTTTGATGCAACAATAAGTCCATTATTAAACCAAAGTAGAAAAAACATATATACTACCGTGGACAAAAAAAATGACACCCCTAATTTGTCATGTGTCTATTATTTCTTATTTTTTAGTGTTGTGAATTTGACTTATGTAACCTTAATATTTGACAGTGACAGTTATAACTAGCATTACAGTAAATCTAAAAAGGTATTGCCTCCCAACATGCTTTGATTTTGTGCCAGAGCTTAGATTGACATTTGCCGGTTTGTCAAATGAAAAGTCATATTTACATTAATAAAATTAGGGGTGTCATTTTTTTGTCCACAGTAGTATATGTCTCCGGACAGTAATGTGTTAATATGCATAGAAAGCCCAGGCACTGTAATATTTTAACGGTTTTTGCAAAATTAATTCCTAAAAAATGACCAGTGTGCCCCGCGGACGCCGGCCATATCATACACATTTTACTGACCGTAACCCTTTCAGCGCTCAATCTTGAGATGTCCTACCTTCATCCGGTCGATCTGCACCGAAGATCCCGACACCAGCCTCGGATCCCTTCAAAAGACATCATCCTCGGTTCGGAATCTGCGGATCGCCCGATCGTACGGGCGACCCTCGAGCGTCTCCAAGTGGACCGAACGCGTCGCGGGGTTTACTGGAACACGCCTACTCATCCATTCGAGGTGGGATCGTTGGCTTATTTTAAAGTTACTATTTTTCCGCAGAGATGTCACCGGAATTTCCTCGTGGAATTGGATTTGAGGTGGAGTTTAAAAATGGAGAAAGTTACACCGCGAGAAGGAGTTTAGTGCAGAGTTAATTGAAATTCTAAACCTAAGACTAGAGGCTGAAAGAATGGGGTTTTCTCTTTCGGGTGCAATTTGATTTTTTTTTAACATTCAGTTTTTGAACGATCGGTGGTTTATCGAAACCGTACTCGAAAGATAGTTTTATGCAAGGAAGGAGATAGAAAAATGTTTAATTATTAGGTGAGAAAGTGCTAGGAATTAACAACATTGAGAAGAGAGAATGAAAACGGAAGTTGCGACAGTTACCGAAAATAAAAACAAAACAAAAAAAACATAATGGTATTTAATAAAAAAAAAAAAAGTGAATAAAACAAAATAATAAAAATAAAACAAAACAAAAAAATAAAACAAAATAAATTTAAAAAAATAAAACAAAAATTTGCAGCAATCGACAGATTTCCACTTAACCGTTTGAAATAAACACAATCAAAATTGCAAGCTGTACCAATTCAACACCAATCTAAGCCCCCTCACACCCCCAGCTCTTCACACGTGTATCTCACAATGCTCAATTTACAGCCTCCCCGTAGCATAATAACTTAACCCTTGTCAGCGGCTGCCTTAACCCTTTGTACTCGTATTCATTAGTGACAAAACGTATTTTGGCGACTATAAGTCGACGTACGAGTGCAAAGGGTTAAAAAGCACAGCACACACACAAAAAAATTACACTGGTGAAAAAAAGTACTCGCGCAAACGATCAACATTGAATTTGCATGTGCGAAAGTGTGAAAATCCAACGATTGCTGGTGCTAATTAAAATAAATAATAACGGTTTAATTAACCCATTACTTCCCATTACACTCGAACAAACATCACTGGCTTTAGTAATACCTAGTGACAATGTTATTTACTTTAGATAACGTATCTGTGATGCAAACTCTTCTTTATTACTGATAGAACAATATTTCAGTTTTTCTAAATTGATTTTAACAGATATCCGACAATTTTAAATTCTTTGGAAAGAATTGTACATCATGGGATGTAATGGGTTAAGAACTATTGCGGTCGCCAACATCCTGTTCAATAAAACGGTTAAACACGAATGAAATGCACTTCCTGAATTAATAAGTAAATACAGTCGAACCTCCTTTGAATTCAACTGAAATAAGCTGGAAAATATTTCATCGTTTAGTAAAACGAACGGAAAAATCGGATTGGAATTGAAAAACAATCGGTGGAGGTCGGTAATTATAACCTGCAAGCTGTGTTTGACGAGTATATTCTTCATGAAAAATGGCAACATGTGTACCTACTCTGTATAAACACGAAATATTGCCATTTCTTCTTTTTTGCTGTTTTACACGAGTATACTTGTTATTAACCCGCCGTTGGTGATGAAAGTCTCACGCACCGGTGTTTTCAACTGAAGATTTTTCGAAACGTGTTACTAATAGTTAATGTTTTTTTTTTTTTTTATTTATGCTCTTTGACAATAAAACAAAGATATTTAATCAATTTAAGCTCTGCAATGCGGAAACTACTCGAAAACAATAACAGAGAATAAAGTTATTCGACACACCCGGTCTCACGGACCAGTAGGTCACCATTGGCGGGTTAAGAAATGGCAACGACAAGTACTTACTCGACATAACACTGAATATTGCCCATTTGTTCATAACGAGTATACTCATCACACAGCTTATCGGTTAAGTAAATTAGATGTCTGAAAATTGGTAAATAAAGGTTGGGTCAGCCTGGGGTGCTGGATATCTTTAGAAATGGGGCAGTGATGATGGTATTTACAGGATGTCGCTTATCGATAAAGAAAATCAATTGTTTACCTTAGCAGCAAGAGGGCTTTGCGTCAAAAGAAACAAAATGGCGCCAAAATGGGAAAAAACGCATTTTCACCCCGAATCTTCCAGGGAATCACCCACCTCTCATCTCCGGACTTCGGCGTCGCTTCCAGGGACTCGGATTCGGTTTAGGCAAAGCGGCACCAACACTTTTCACACGCGTTTTCACCGGGTACGGCCATTGCACGACCGCTGCATCGAATCTGCCGTTTCGTTCGAGCCCTACAGTAATTCACCGGCGATTGTAGGGGCCCTGCAAGGGACGCGGGCTGAGTAAGGGCCGCGCGCGCGTTCGCCCTTACTCGCCCTCGCAGAAGCAAAACTTGACCGAGCGCGGAAGAAGACATGACACCGGGCGAGGATCGGCGAGAGACTGGCGGTTGGAAAAATTGCGCGGCGCTTGTTTTGGCGCGCGTTCGTTCGGCTCCGTACGACTTCGGAGCGGTTCGCGAACAACGGTCATTATTCGAACGCGTTATGCGTTATTTTTATTAATTTAATTAACGTTTATTTTTGGATTATTGTTAATTGGTTACAACAGATACGATTCGCGCACGCTGTCGCACACAATAATTGCAAGTTTTTAGAGCGCATTACTAGATTAACTAGTTGTATATTGGGTGGCCTAACAACATCTTCGCGTTTAAATAAAAAATTAACAATATTTACCTTATTCTATAAAAATACAAATTAAATTGACAGTTTTAATTTATTCTGTTATTATCAATCTACGGGTTGTAGGAACAAATGTCAATTTGAAGCCCGTGACACGTCAGCAAACAAACTCGAAAAAATCAACTTTATTAAAAATCATCGTAGACCTTTATGTAATACATTTTTTTTCATCAGAAGAACGAGATAAAACGATTGCCGTTAAATAATTTCGTCCAGAAAAAATTGCAAAAAAGTTAGCAAGTCACCATGAACTTTATGGGGAAATTTTGAAAAAAGTCGATTTTTTCAAACTTTGAACGGCTGTAGCGGCCGAACGAAGAATCCAATTTGAACGCGGATTGCAAATCTCTGTTCCTCGTGCGCCAATTAGTCGGATTTGATTAAAATTGGCGATTTTTTATTTTTGACGAAAACCCGAAATTCCATCCAAGGGTCCCCCCTTCTTACTTTTTCCCAAAAATTGCACTAAAAATTATTTCCTGAAGAAACCACTGGTTCGATCCAGGGTTTCTTTACGTCATTGGAAAGATCGCTTCAAGACGCTTCAGAAAATGTACTTTCGCAAGAACAAATGTCAATTTGAAGCCCGTGATGCGTCAGCAAAGAAAACTCGAAAATGGAAAAAATCGAAAAAATCAACTTTCTTAAAAATCATCGTAGACCTTTATGTAATACCATTTTTTTCACCAGAAGAACGAGATAAAACGATTGGCGTTAAAAAATTTCATCTAGAAACAATTTCAAAAAAGTTAGCAAGTCACCATGAACTTTATGCAGAAATTTTGAAAAAATAGATTTTTTCAAACTTTGAATGGCTGTAGCGGCCGAACGAAGAATCCAATTTGAACGCGGATTGCAAATCTGTGTTCCTCGTGTGTCAATTAGTCGGATTTGATTAAAACTGGCGATTTTTTATTTTTGACAAAAACCCGAAATTCTATCCAAGGCCCCCCCCTTCTTACTTTTTGCCAAAAATTGCACTAAAAATGATTTCCTGAAGAAACCACCGGTTCGATCCGGGGTTTCTTTACGTCACTCGAAAGATCGCTTCAAGACGCTTCAGAAAATGTACTTTCGCAAGAACAAATATCAATTTGAAGCCCGTGACACGTCAGCAAAGAAAACTCGAAAATGCAAAAAATCGAAAAAATCAACTTTCTTAATGATCGTAGACCATAATGTAATACCTTTTTTTTCATTAGAAGAACGTGATAAAACGAATAGCGTTAAAAAATTTCATCGAGAGAAAATTGCAAAAAAGTTAGCAAGTCACCATGAACTTTATGGAGAAATTTTGAAAAAAGTCGATTTTTCAAACTTTAAACGGCTGTAGCGGCCGAACGAGAAATCCAATTTGAACGCGGTTTTCAATTCTGTGATCCTCGTGCGCCAATTAGTCGGATTTGATTAAAATTGGCGATTTTTTATTTTTGACAAAAACCCGAAATTCTATCCAAGGGTCCCCCCTTCTTACTTTTTCCAAAAAATTGCACTAAAAATGATTTCCTGAGGAAACCACTGGTTCGATCCAGGGGTTTTTAACGTCATTAGAAAGACCGCTTCAAGACGCTTCAGAAAATGCACTTTCGCAGGAACAAATGTCAATTTGAAGCCCGTGACACGTCAGCAAAAAAACTGGAAAATGGAAAAAAATTGAAAAAATCAACTTTCTTAAAAATCATCGTAGACCTTTATGTAATACAAATTTTTTCATCAGAAGAACGAGATAAAACGATTGGCGTTGAAAAATTTCATCCAGAGAAAATTGCAAAAAAGTTAGCAAGTCACCATGAACTTTATGGAGAAATTTTGAAAAAATCGATTTTTTCAAACTTTGAACGGCTGTAGCGGCCGAACGAAGAATCCAATTTGAACGCGGATTGCAAATCTCTGTTCCTCGTGTGTCAATTAGTCGGATTTGATTAAAATTGGCGTTTTTTTTATTTTTGACAAAAACCCGAAATTCTATCCAAGGGTCCCCCCTTCTTACTTTTTAACAAAAATTGCATTAAAAATGATTTCCTGAAGAAACCACTGGTTGGATCCGGGGTTTCTTGACGTCACTCGAAAGATCGCTTCAAGACGCTTCAGAAAATGTACTTTCGCAGGAACAAATGTCAATCTGAAGCCCGTGACGCGTCAGCAAAGAAAACTCGAAAATGGAAAAAATCGAAAAAATCAACTTTCTTAATAATCATCGTAGACCTTTATGTAATACCTTTTTTTTCATCAGAAGAACGTGATAAAACGATTGGCGTTAAAAAAATTCATCCAGAGAAAATTGCAAAAAAGTTAGCAAGTCACCATGAACTTTAAAAAAAATTGCAAAAAAGAAAATTAAATTAATTAAAGTTACTATTTACGTACAGTCAAACATAAAATAATTTAAGCTCGATTGTTGCCTACAATACTACCAACTTTTCTAGTCAATTGCACTAGAATTAATCTTGGAAATAATTTTTTCCAGATTCGCTACAATACTACTAACGTTTTTAGCCATTCGAACTAATTAAATCAACAAGTCATCATTTTATATAACAGTTTATTCTTATAAATATCAACATTACAACCGAGGCATTACAAAAAAAAAACAACCTATCCATTCGAGTCGCAATGCAATTCGTTTTTATTCGCACACATAAAGTTATTCTACAGTGTTGTAAGGATTAAAGCTCTTGTTCTATAAATTTAATAAACAGACGTATAGAAATTTATTTAACGCTTCTGCAACAAGCGAGGTTACCTCTAATTTATTCTCTTCTATATTCGAGTGTTTTCCGACGTATCTTTTGAGTTGTACAACTTATTATCAAAGAAGTATAGTATTCCAATATCTCCATGGTGATTTGGAATATTACTTTAAGCCGCTGTTCAAGTGGACTAGGACTGCGCATCAATAAAATCATTAAAACGGTGGCCATCTGATTTATGGCAGTAAACGACTGTACCGAGATTTTTCGTTTATTATCATAAATCAGCAAAACGGCCACCGTCTTAATGGTTTTACTGAAGTGTGGTTGTAATTCACTTAAACAAATATCACAAATCACCATGGAGATATTGGAATACTTCACAAACTTATTACAGACGGTAATAAGTCTGTAGCCTGACATCCTGTGCGGTTTAAGGGTTTTCGATTATAGTAATAATGATACGTTTGTACTCCTTTGACCAGAGAAAATTCATTAGGCAATTGTAAAAGACAAAAAGCATCAAACGTATTTCCCATTTTAAGCCAGGTGGCGCCACCGTCCTCTTAAACGCCAATACGTAAAAACTTGTAAATTTCATAGTTCGATTATATGTTCTAAGATGTTACTAATCAACCTGATAGTAGACAATCTAAATTAATGATTAAAAAAAAATTGATTTACAGAAAATCTTATAGAATAATTTTTGGTAGGCATATTTTAAATAAATATATACCAAAAATTATAGATTTGTGGCTAAAAAAATATTTCGGCTTTAAATGGGTTAACATAAACAAAATTCATTTCTTGTTTTGTGAATACGTACGGAATATTATCAAAATTCATTACTAGCTTTGTAACTAAATACAGAGGAATTATTACCGTCAACAAAAACATTACAAGAGATACGTCTAGAGGAATGAAGAGATATTATTATTATTATTACTGTCTAGAGAGATACGTCTAGAGGAATGAAGAGATATTATTATTATTATTATTACTGTCAATAAAAACGTAACAAGAGCTTTGATTCTTACAATCCCGCGAAGATCCCGTCAATAGCTTATTTTAGTCTGATATCCGTTACAAAAGAACAAAGAAAATATTTTCGCTTTGAGGTAGTTTCATAGAAAAAAACGCTTATTTTCCCGGCAGTGTTAAATTTCCCATCTTACACGCTAACTTACGCACTAGAATACGATCACATTTTTGTAAGTAAAAGACACTAATAACAAACGGGGCTTTTTCTTACATCGCTAAATAAATAATTACAATCTTAGAGGCTACTTAAAAACTAATCGTTAATCGCAGGTCGCCGGATGAGTTAACCTTAACCCTTTTATTACGGGAGTCTGTCATCAATCTGTCAAATTCTGTCATCAATTGACAATTAAGGGTTTTACTTCAAACAGTAAAAAATCATTACGTATTTCACCAATTTAACCCGTTTAGGTGTGAAACGGACGATTTAGAGTTTTGATTAAAACAGCGAGAAATCATTACATGTTTCACCAATTTGCGTCAACACGTTTAAGGGAGTTAAGAAAATATTTAAGTGAGTTTAATATTAAATTTGTCAAAAATAAACACTTTTGTTTTGATGACAGGAAGCCGATTAGCCAAAACGATTTTATTCGCGTTGAATTGTGGTTTTTAAATTTTAATTACTCGATTTAGAGTAATATATCATTTACTTTCCTTTAATTTAAATCTACGGCAAATATGGGTTTAAAAAAAAACTATAAAAAAATAAAATCAACGAGTGACATGTGGCAGGAGTGGAGAGAATGAAAAAATTGAATAAACTATAAAATGAAAAAGTGACATATGATAGGAGTGCAGGGATGTTCGAATAAAAAAAAAATTGAAAAAACTATAAAATGAAAAAGTGAGATATGATAAGAGCGCAGGGATGTTCGAATTTAAAAAAATTGAAAAAACTATAAAATAAAAAAGTGACATATGATAGGAGTGCAGGGATGTTCGAATTTAAAAAAATTGAAAAAACTATAAAATGAAAAAGTGACATATGATAGGAGTGCAGCAATGTTCGAATTAAAAAAAAAATGAAAAAACTATAAAAAGAAAAAGTGACATATGATAGGAGTGCAGGGATGTTCGAATTTAAAAAAAAATTGAAAAACTATAAAATGAAAAAGTGACATGTGACGGGAGTGCAGGGATGTTCGAATTAAAAAAAAATTGAACAAACTATAAAATGAAAAAGTGACATGTGAGGGGAGTGCAGGGATGTTCGAATTTTAAAAAAAATTAACAAACTATAAAATGAAAAAGTGACATGTGACGGGAGTGCAGGGATGTTCAAATAAAAAAATTGAAAAAACCATAAAATGAAAAAGTGACATATGATAGGAGCGTAGGGATGTTCGAATTTAAAAAAAATTGAAAAAAACTATAAAATGAAAAAGTGACATGTGACGGGAGTGCAGGGATGTTTGAATTTAAAAAAAATTGAAAAAATTATAAAATGAAAAAGTGACGGGAGTGCAGGGATGTTTGAATTAAAAAAAAATTGAAAAAACTATAAAATGAAAAAGTGACATGTGACGGGAGTCCAGGGATGTTTGAATTTAAAAAAATTGAAAAAACTATAAAATGAAAAAGTGACATATGACAGGAGTGCAGGGATGTTCGAATTTAAAAAAAATTGAATAAACCATAAAATGAAAAAGTGACATATGATAGGAGCGCAGGGATGTTCGAATAAAAAAAATTGAAAAAACTATAAAAAGAAAAAGTGACATATGATAGAGCGCAGGGATGTTCGAACAAAAAAAATTGAAAAAACTATAAAATGAAATTGTGACATGTGACAGGAGTGGAGGGATGTCAGAACAATAAAATGCAAGCGACAGGTGTCACTTGTCAGATATGGTTTGACAAGAGGGGAGGGCGCAGTCCAAAATAGCATCACGTAATAATTAAATTTTTTCAACATTCTGTAAATTCACGAGAAACAATGAGGATAAAAAAAAACAATTTTACGGCGATTTTTAAGTTCCACGTACCATAAAACCGGTCATCACCGGGCGGCCGCCCCGAATGAATAAATTTCGGATTCGAGGCGGTTAAACGGAAGTGACAGGTGTCACTTGTCACATACAGTTTGACAAGAGAGGAGGGTGGGGTCCAAAATATCGCCACGTAATAATTAAATTTTTTTAACATTCTGTAAATTCACGAGAAACAATGAGGATAAAAAAAAAACAATTTCCTACAACCGAGACGAGTTCCAAAATCCTCCTCAATCATTGACTTAACGTCCGTACGTACGGTCAATCAAAATTTTTACGGCGATTTTTAAGTTCCACGTACCGTAAAATGGTCATCACCGGGCGTCCGCCCCGAATGAATAAATTTCGGATTCGAGGCGGTTAAACGGAAGTGACAGGTGTCACTTGTCACATACAGTTTGACAAGAGAGGAGGGTGGGGTCCAAAATATCGCCACGTAATAATTAAATTTTTTTAACATTCTATAAATTCACGAGAAACAATGAGGATAAAAAAAAAACAATTTCCTGTAATCGAGACGAATTCCAAAATCCTCCTCAATCATTGACTTAACGTCCGTACGTACGGTCAATAAAAAATTTTACGGCGATTTTTAAGTTCCACGTACGGTAAAATGGTCATCACCGGGCGTCCGCCCCGAATGAATAAATTTCGGATTCGAGGCGGTTAAAATGGAAGCGACAGGTGTCACTTGTCAAATATGGTTTGACAAGAGGGGAGGGTGCGGTCCAAAATAGCATCACGTGACAATTAAATTTTTTTAACATTTTGTAAATTCACAAGAAACAATGTGGATAACAAAAACAGTTTCCTACAAAATCGAGACGAGTTCCAAAATCCTCCTCAATCATTGACTTAACATCCGTGCGTACGGTCAATCAAAATTTTTACGGCGATTTTTAAGTTCCACGGTCCATAAAACGGTCATCGCCGGGCGTCCGCCCCGAATGAATAAATTTTGGATTCGAGGCGGTTAAGTGGAAGTGACAGGTGTCACTTGTCAGATATGGTTTGACAAGAGGGGAGGGTGCGGTCCAAAATAGCATCACGTAATAATTACATTTTTTTAACATTCTGTAAATTCACGAGAAACAATGAGGATAAAAAAAAACAATTTCCTAGAAAATCGAGACAAGTTCCGAAATTGACTTAACGTCTGTGCGTATGGCCAATCAAAATTTGTATGGCGATTTTTAAGTTCCGCGTACCATAAAACGGTCATCACCGGGCGTCCGCCCCGAATGAATAAATTTTGGATTCAAGGCGGTTAAACGGAAGTGACAGATGTCACTTGTCACATACAGTTTGACAAGAGAGAAGGGTGCGGGACAAAATATCGCCACGTAATAATTGATTTTTTCAACATTCTGTACATTCACAAATTTTTCACAATGTCCTACAACCGAGGCGGGTTCCAAAATCCCCCTCAATCATCGACTTACCGTCCGTACTTGTCGTCATTCAAAAATTTTAGGTTTCACGTACTATAAAACAATTATCATCACCGGATGTCCGCTCCGAATGAATGAATTTCTGGTTCAAACCGCAACAATTTTCCAACGTCAAACGGAACACTGAGGTGCGTAATCTAAACCTGCACAAAAGTGCGGCTTCGGTAATTGAATTGGTAGTGGCGTTTCGGACATTTTTCGGACTGTACCGACCAATAATTGAATTGTTAGTAGCATTTTGTGCATTTCGTCAATAAACTTTTATCATTAGAAAACATTTTTCGGACTGTACTGTCCCTGGAAGTCCAGGGGGTGCACGCCGGTCGTCGAATTGTACAAACTGACCGGCATCCCCTTCACCGAACCGAAGCCGGGGTTGCAGACGACGGGCCGGAATCCTCCCCGATCGCCCGAAAACAACGAACGCTCCGCGGGCCTGTAAATGTTCGTCGAGCAGCTGAAGATGCTCTTGTTGTCCAGGCCGACGTTCAACGGCCTGAATTTATTGTCCAAATTGCCGCAGCCGGAAATAGTGTTGCTGTTGTCCGGACCGACTTTCAACGGTCTGAATTTATCCTCGAAATTGCTGCCGCCGGACATAATGTTCCTGTTGTCAAGGCCGACGAGGTTCGACGGTCTGAATTTATTCTCGAAATTGTTGCAGCCGGACATAATGCTCCTGTTGTCAAGGCCGACGGCGTTCGACAGTCTGAATTTATTCTCCGAAATCATCGAGCCGAACTTGTTCTCCAAATTGTTGCAGCCGGAAATCATCGAGCTGCACTCGAACTCCCCGCAGATCGAGTTCGCCCCGGAGCCGCAGTTGTCGGCGGAATTGTAGGAGCAGAATCCCGAGCTCTGGCTGGACGACCGGCTGACCGTGTCCGCGTCCCAGAACCTGCCGGTCCAGGGGTTCTTCAGTTTCCCCGGGGCGATCAGTTGCTTCGGTCGAGCGTATCCGAGCTTTAAATTGTTTAAGCTCACGTTCAGGTCCGAGTTGTTGAAACAGTTGTAGCTCTTGACGGTGGTGAAGGATTCGTTCAGGTCGGTGAACGAAGACTGTTTGAAGGAGGCTTTCTCGCCGAACACCGGCATTGTTCGGTTCGTCTTGCGCGTCTGTTTCTTCTTCCGTTTCTTCACGACGATTTCCGAGTCGGACTCGAAGTTGTCCGAGCTCAGGTCGGTTATGATCAGGGGGCCGCAGTTGCTGTGCGCGATTTCGTTGTCCGAGTAGGATTCCTGGAGGATTCTCTCGTGTCGGCTAGCGTTTACGTACTTGAAGGCGGTCGGCTTGGCAGTGCTCTGTTTAACGGCAGTCTTCGTGGTGTGTATAATGTAGATCACAGATAATAGCTGGAAGTGAAACGTTTTTGAGTGGGAAAATGCACCATAACCGACTTTTGTATTTCTTGAGTTTTCACCTAAAATGGTGTTTAATTATGAAGGTTAACATTTGTTATAATTTATTTAATTCATTGATTCATAAATGATCCCACAGGTGTCGTACCTTGATAGACCCTCTCCCTGTATATTAGAGTGGTTCTTATTTTCGAAGTATGTGAAAACCAACGGGACAATCCGGAAACTTGTTCGTATAGATAAAGAGCTTGCGAGTTGTGTGCTGAGCTTGCTAATATCACCAAATGTCAAAAGATAAAAATAAGATGGGGTTACCAATTGAAGTGAAGCGTCTGGTTCACTTAGTCATGGCTTTCTTATAGTGCAATTTAAATTTCAATGAATAGAGGGGCATTAAAAAATTCATAACTTCGTCAATTTTTGTCCAATTTCAACAAATAAATATTTTTTGGATACATATTAACGTCCTTTATTCACAAAATATATATATTTTGGCCATTTAGGTGGACCTTTTAATATTATGATTAACCAAAATAAAAAAAACGACTTTTTCAAATTTTAGAGGGCTAGGGCCCGGTTTTGCAATGTTCGATAAGGCTCAAAATTTACAGTTATTAGTTTTTTATCTATACGAACAAGTTTCCGGGTTGTCCCATTGATTTTCACATACTTCGAAACTCCACCATATATGCTAAAACCACTCTACTGTATATTGCTTTACAGGATGAAAATTATTTTGATTTATAAAGGCAACATATTAAAATGTTCTATTAAAAATGTCAGTTAACCTCTTCACGCCCAGGTGGTGACAAACAAAAAAAAGAACCCCTTTAGCGCCATCTATGAAATATTTTTACTTTCTCCGTTACGAAGTACGAGAAAGTATTATGATCGTGATTTTTTTTTCAATTTTTTTTTACGGAAATATCCGTTTTGGGGTCCCTAGATGCCATTTCAACAATTTCTGGAATTTTTTTTTTGTGTCTGTGTGTTTGTGTGTGTCTGTATCTCAAAAACCAATAGAGCAATTGATATGAAACTTTGAACATATCTCTTATTCGATAATCCGAAGAACTGAAAAGCTTTTGGTAAAATTTCGTACACCGGAAGTGGGTGTTTACCTTAACTGTTTTTTGTTTTTTGCCAATATTTTCTTAAATATAAAAAATATCACAAAAACATTTAAACAAACATCGAAGACAACAAAGAAATGAATAGGTTTTGCTTGAAAATATTTTTCATAAAATCATTGCTATTCGAGAAAAAAATTTATTAATTTTTTTAAATTTTTGGTTTGTAATTATGAAACGATAATAGTTACAGCAATTTTATGTGAATAATAATTGTAGAGAATGCCAAAATGAACAACTTCTAAAGAATAAGTTTTTTTCGAAATCTCGTTAGTTTTCGAGTAAACCTAGTTTTTCGAATTTGAAGTATAATTTTTCCATCTTTCATGATTTCGACGTTTTAAACGTC
The DNA here is from genome assembly GCA_910593695.2 of Ocypus olens. Classification (NCBI taxonomy): domain Eukaryota; kingdom Metazoa; phylum Arthropoda; class Insecta; order Coleoptera; family Staphylinidae; genus Ocypus; species Ocypus olens. The sequence goes on along the minus strand of OU343055.1, from coordinate 1,525,118 downwards.
AGTTTTATCTGAGTCTACACAACGCTCGATGTACATTTAAAATATGATTTCAATTGAAAATAAACCCATGAAAAAGTAAATATAAAGTCGGGAAAGTAACATGATGGCCACATCACCATTTTTTTCATATTTTTTTGCATAAATCAGTAAGTTTGCAACGGTGGAATAATATTTTGTAGAAAAATCACTTATTAACCCTGCATCGGTAACCGGGGATGATATCGTCCGTGTGAATTTTTAGTAAAAAGACCCGAAATGCTCGTTTTTTGCAGTTAAAAAAATTTTTGCGGCCAAATAATCAATTAATTTTTTTCTTTTTCATGATGGGTCCCTTGGCGTGAAACGGGTAACCCTGTAAACTCCTGTTATTCTTATGCTAACAAAGGTGACTGGTAGATTGGCAATATAGCCAATATCCATTTTAAAAAAAATAATAATAATTTTTTTTTAATAACTTCTGGAATATGTAGTTTAAGACTGTATTTAAATTTTTCCGTAGGTTTCACTGAAATCGGACTCTAAAGGTGTTAAAATTGACCCAAACCGAATTTGTCCCCGGTTGCCGGTCACCTAATAAAAAAAACAGGTTGCTGGTGCCGGGTTAATTATCGTTAACGGCAATTTTATATTTTGATGTCGACAGTTGTCACATTTAAGTACTGCCAATTGCGGCATCTAAAATTTCACCGCAAATATTTAAATAACGAGCAAAAACTGTAAAATAAAAATATTTTTGATATAACAATATGTCGATTATTAACCTGTTAACCGAGCGGGACGTATAAATACGTCAAACGTAAACAATACCGGGTCCTTAAAATATATTTCATAGTCTTAATATATTTTAAAGCATAAATAAAAAAAATAATATTGTTTATGCTGGAGGCTTCTACTACGTTATACATTTTAAATATTATAATAAAACACTTTTAACTTTGTTTTGTATAACTTATATATTTATTTTTGTGACTTAAGTTTCGGTAATACAATTACCATTTTCAAACAAGAACACTTCTTCAAGAACACTTCTTGTTTGAAAATGGTAATTGTATTATCGAAACTTAAGTCACAAAAATAAATATATAAGTTATACAAAACAAAGTTAAAAGTGTTTTATTATAATAAAAAAAATAATAATAAAATGAAATTACGTCCTCCGGGCGTGACGTATTGGCACGTCGTGGTGAAAAAGTTCGCGCCCGTTATATGATGCGTAATTAAAAAGAGAATTCCCCGGTTAAGTTGAAAAATGTAAACCTGGGATTATGCTATAGCCCAATCAAAACAGCATGGGTTAATAAAAATACACAAGACTCGCTTACGAAATAATTAACGATGTCGCATTTTTACGGAAAAACAATAAAACTCACCAATACGATGGCACAAATCCAACTCAGCACGATCTCGTTCTTCCCGGTGACGCCCTCGTAGAACGGCAGGGCGCTCGCCCGCAGCACGTCCACCGCATCGTGGAACCCGTAAACCCGCAAATTTTCGCACAGCCTCTGCGGTGCGTCCGTGAGAACGGCCTGCAGCAGCCTCTTCAGGTAGCCGCTGAAGTACAGCGCGGAAACGGAGAACAGGAAGAGGGAGGAAAAGATCAGGTGCGACTTTTGCACCTCGCTCAGCTCCCTGATCGAGGCGTCCAGCGCGCCGGCCCCTCTCTGCTTCAGGTACTTCAGTTTGACGCCCAGCATCCAGCTGTTCTGCTTGTGGATGGTTTTCTTCAATGCGACGTCGCATTTCGGGCAGAGCTTGTACGCCTTTTCCAGTTGCTTCCTGAAAAATTAAAAGAGGTTGTAATAATAATAATGTTTATTTAGCCGTCTTTTCCGGTTGCTTCCTAAAAATGAAAATAATTAAATAATAATCTTTATTTAGCAATATTGCTATCTAAAACGTCGAAAATAGTTGGCAGCACATTTTCAATTTTCAATATTATAATAATAATAATAATTCGTTTATTAACGGCAAACGCCTTTTTACATAAATAATATAATATTAATAGAATAGTATAATACAAGAATGTAAATCAAGTGTATACATTAAAACCAATTAGACAACAAATACTTCCTGGAAATAATAAACAAAATAAAGTATTAAGTAAACAAAATTGTATACAAAAATAAAAGAAAAAATAAAGAAAAAAAAAATGCTCTCATAAACTAAAGTCTATTGATTAAATTCGTTTTAAAATAATTAATGGATGACTCGAATAGGTTAAACCAATTATGGTTGTTAAATTCATTTCCTAACTCTTAACAATCTTGTCATTGAGTTCACGGAGCTAGAGAGTGTTCTATGACTATTTAGATGGAACAGAGAAAGAGAACGTGTTCTTTTACTCGGAATGCGAAAAGATACTGCTTCTAATAAATAAGGAGAGTCGATATATCCATTTATTATTTTAAACAATATACAAAGGTCAGCAATAGTTCTACGATCCTGTAGCGGTTTTAAATTAAGACAATACATTATAGATGTGTTGTAGTCCAGCTTTGTATTCAATGCACCTTAAAAATATCTTCTGCACACGTTCAAGATGTTCCACATTGGTTACAGTAACATTATGTTGGCTGTCTGAAATTCTCCAATGCAGTGCAGTGCACATTTTGTTAATTTTGACATCTAGTGGTTTTTTAAGGTTAAAAAACAATTTTGTGTTTTTATCTGTCCATTTTAAACAATATACAAAGGTCAGCAATAGTTCTACGATCCTGTAGCGGTTTTAAATTAAGACAATACATTATAGATGTGTTGTAGTCCAGCTTTGTATTCAATGCACCTTAAAAATATCTTCTGCACACGTTCAAGATGTTCCACATTGGTTACAGTAACATTATGTTGGCTGTCTGAAATTCTCCAATGCAGTGCAGTGCACATTTTGTTAATTTTGACATCTAGTGGTTTTTTAAGGTTAAAAAACAATTTTGTGTTTTTATCTGTCCATTTTGTCTTTTTTAATCTTTAGTAGTTATTTTCAGAATTTATAGTCACATGGTGTTTTATTTAAATTTATGCATTTTTGGTGTCAAAACTCCCATTCTTAGTGATGACACTGAACTTCTGTCAGTTACCTCATGTTTTAAGGATTGCCAACTATTTTCGACTTTTTGATTTCACAGAACATATATAGTCCGTCCAAGAAACCAGGCAATATTTCAAAGGGCTTAAAGTCCTTGCATTGTTGCCAAGAGTACATGTAATCATAATTGGCCTCGAAATGTACCGATGGGGGCGCTTCGATCGCGGTAAACAGATGAGTATACAGACGAGTATATCGTCCGCATTCCCATTTAACTCTTTTTTTAAATTCATCATTTTATTTCAAAAACTATCTTTGTCAACTCTTTTTAACCCTTTAACTGCAGCTGTCGTCAATAAGTGACTCGGGTAAACTTTACCGTAACTACGGCCGTCGTCAATAAGCGATTCACATATTTTTTGCCGTGAATCGCTTATTGACGACCACTAGTAACATGATACGTTGGTTCAAATGGAATAAAATTTATCAAATTTTCAGTCTTTGTTTTTTTGCGTTCAGGCAGGCAGTTTCTTGAAAACTTTTTAGTAGCCAAAGGGTTAAACCAATGGAATTGTTACAGTGGTATTTTTAATCGAACAGCTGACAATAATGTGAGCAAGCGGCAACGCTGCGGGGTAGTACCAACATCACATCCTTTAAACGCTCGCTATTTAACGTTGTGTTTAGGGAGTTTGGAGATCTTGTAGTGGCAATGAAAACGACTAGATATTGTATAGAATAAACTAGATATTACTCGCATTCTTGGACGAACTTTACATTAAACACTAAATCTAATTTGAAATATGAAAAATATTGTGCGTGCGTAAACTTACTGGAAATGCTCGATTTCCACGTCGTAATTGTCCTCGTCCATCGGCACGAAATTGGCCAGCTGGTAGACCTTCAGCTGCTGATTGTTGTTGCACAGTTTGCAGAGTCCGTTCTTCGCCGGCTGCTTGCTCTTCTTCGAGAGGCCGTCGCGGTGCGGGTTGAGCATCTCGTCGTACTGTTCCGGTATCGCTTTATTGTAACCGCCATCCTGTTTTGTAAATCACTGTTGCATTAGTTAAACTTATTAGTCGTTTGTTTATTACAAACAAGTCAACTATTCAATGGCAATTTGATAAAAAATTCAATTCGTTTTTAAGTTCCGCATAATAAGATCGGGAAATCAATTCATCAAATTACTGAAGTTTGAACTGCATCAACAAGCTTGCGTGGATGACCGCCATCCTATTTTGTAAATCACCGTTGCATTAGCTAAACTTACTCGTTTGTTTACGACAAACAAGTCAAGTATTCAATGGCAATTTGATAAAAAATTCAACTCGTTTTTAAGTTGCGCAAAATAAGATCGGGAGATCAATTCATCAAATTACTGAAGTTCGAACTGCATCAACAAGCTTGCGCGGATGTTTGACGAGGAGGTTAAGGAGGGAAATTTGACCGGCACGAGTGGCGTTTCTGTCTTGGCCTCCTGTGCGAGACTCACCTTCTCGAAACCGTTGTACTGCCTGCACGAGGGGCACACGAAGCCGTTCCTCTCGGCGAACGGCACGCTGGCGTTCTCGTTGCAGAACCAGCAGTTCACTCCGATTTTGAATTTTGTGCTGAAACAGGGAGGCTATAGAGGGGTTCGGGTTCTAATCTGCGGCCGGGGCTCACGAACCGAAAATCCTTGAAGAAGACGAGCAGCAGCAGCGAGAGGGCGATGGCGAGGCCCGAACAAAGCGCGCTCCACGTGATTTCCAACATTTCGCCCGGTGCTAAACTAAAAACTACGGTGAGCCGAATTTGAGGTTAGGTCGCCCTCGCCGCGAGGACCCGCGCCGCTTGTAGTGTCCGAGCGGGCCGCACGGTGGCGGTAATTTGCATTTTATTAATTTTAAAATTTAAGATTATAAACGCAGAGATTTAGAATCTCTTCAAGAAATAATTCTTGTATTCGTATCTAATTTCAATAATGCTGAAAAACACGCCAGCTATTTACTTTATTCATTGACAAATATTTTGGTAATGTTTAGACGTACAGGTTTTTGACTATTTTCTTATCTATATACTTAAAGTCATTTAAATGTTAAAGTAGTATATCCTAAGGAAATAAATGTTATTAGTATTATTATTATAACTAGCTTTACTTATTCTTATTTTATTTATACGGCAGCATAAATAAGTGAAATAGGAATAAATTTGTAAATATCAAATTATAAATGGTAATTATGGATGGAAAATTATGTAAATTTACTCTATTAGTTGGCGCCATCTATGCACACGCGGGCAAATCTCGGTCGAAGGCGGCTGTTTTGTTTGAGCTTCGCAAAATGGCGGCGTGTGATGTTTTAAAGTGAAATTTTTCCTTCTTAAATTCGGGTTCTTTACTCAACAATCACTTGCCGACTGTTGAGGAATTTACAGTTAAAGTGTGCGTGCTTTAACGCTTGTCAACGAATTGTGATGCTGGTAATATCTAAAGCAATTCTGAGGATTAAAGTCTCATGCGAAATGCATACATTTTGGGTGAGTTTTGCTTTTTCTAATTTAACCAGAGACAACGTGAGAAAACTGTAATTATCGTTGATTGTATTAGCAGTAGTGACGATTGTATAATTTCAAATTACGAATAGAATTATGTTAATTTTCTCTTCCAGCTGCCGCCATCTATGTACGTGCGCCGGCGAATCGTTCGAAACAAAATTTGTTTGTGCGACGCTTCACAAAATGGCGGCGGTGGTGTTCAAAGTGAAATTTTTCTTGCTTAAATTTCGGGTTATTTACTCAACAATCACTTGCCGATTGTTGAGAAAGTGAAAATTAGTGTGTGCGTGCTGCAATGGACATGGAGGAAATATGATGCTGGCAAAAGCTGAAGCAATTTCGAGGATTGAAGACTGATACGAAATGCATACATTTTGGGTGAGTTTTGTTTTTGTAATTCAACCAAAGGTAAAGTGCGAAAATTATAATAATCGTCTGTTGTAACAGTAGTGGTGGTGATTATAATAATTGTACCTGAAATCAGTGGTGGCGATTATAATAATCGTGCCTAAGATCCAGTGACGGTTCGCGGGGTTTTTTCTGGTACGGCCGAGGAACAAGAGGTGGTCATACAGATAGGTGCGGTCTCTGCAACTGACCCTACCTATCTGTATTACCACCTCTTGTTCCTCGGCCGTACCAGAAAAAAGCCCGCCAACCGTCACTGCTAAAATCAGTGGTGGCGAATATAATAATCCTGCCTAAAATCAGTGGTGGCAATTATAATAATCGTGCCTAAAATCAGTGGTGGCGAATATAATAATCGTACCTAAAACCAGTGGTGGCGATCAGTGGCGTAGTGAGGGGGGGGGGGGGGGGGGGCGCAAGGGGGGCATCATGCCCCGGGCGCTACTCACAAAGGGGCGCCAAATAGTTCGCAAAACAAAAAATTGCTGGATAATTTTCATTTTTATTATAATTGATTTCTGGAAAATATATTTTAAATTTAGTGCCAGTGTAATATAATAAATATTAATTCGTAAATAAAAAGGAAAAAGAGGAACACTATGGTTTTTGAATGGGGGGGGGTCTCTAAAAAGGTATTGTGCCCCGGGCGCGAGTTAAGCTCGCCACGCCACTGGTGGCGATTATAATAATTGTATCTAAAATCCAGTGGCGGTTCGCGGGATTTTTGGTAGGGCCGAAGTAGCAGAGGTGGCAATACAGATAGGTAGGGTCGGTTGCAGAGATCTGTATTACCACCTCTGCTACCTCAGCCGTACAGATAGGTAGAGTCTGTTGCAGAGATCTGTATTACCACCTCTGCTAACTCGACCGCATCAAAAATAAACCCGCGAGCCGTCACTGGTAAAATCAGTGGCGGGTTGTAGCGTATTGTGGGTAGAGTTCCACCGGTATCTCGGGGCGTGTTGGGATAAAATTTGCGCACAGTAAAAATGTTCTTCTGATCTTTTGTAATACTGTGAATTTTAATTTTTATGAAAGGAGATGAAGTAAATAATAATAAATAATGATGCTTTAAGAATTGCATCTCTTGAAATCGTTAACTGGCGCCCCCTACTAGTTATCTCGGTCGTTGTTTTTGTCAAAAAACAAGGCCTCCCTTGGCCAGTGCAGGGCCCCATAAACAAAAGTTGAAATAATTTGGATTCTGCAAAATAATTGGATTATTAAATTTAAAAATAGTGTCAAACATAAAATTTTCACTGCTAATCAACGTGTATTAATGATTGCCGAAATACAAATTCATATATTTTTTTTTTTTTAAGGAAGGATGATTGACGGAAATTTTGGGTTGGGAAATTATGGATGATATGGGACATTGGCTTAGACATCGTAGGTCATTCAGCCACAACCGATTTTTTATAATATTTGATTCATATTAAACGAAAATAGAGATCCACAAACATCCATGCCCTCGCCGGGATTCGAACCCAGGACCCTCGGCATTAGTTCTGGCGCGCTGACTCGCGCGGCTAGTGGGCCGGCCAAATTCATATTTGATTTTGAGAAATTTGGGAACAAGTGAATAGTTGGCAACCCTGTTATAATTTTATGAAAATCGAAAACTTGAATCTGCGGGACAAAAAGTGAATAGTGGGAGACTCTAACTGTTGTAATTTTATCAGAATCATAAACTTGAATCTGCGGGACAAAAAGTAAATAGTTGGCAACCATAACTGTTATAATTTTATAAAAACCATAGACTTGAATCTGCTGTCCAAGAAGTGATTGGTTGGTAACCCTAACTGTTATGGTTTTATGAAATTCATGAACTTAAATCTGCGGCCCTACAAGTAAATAGTTGGCAACCATAACTGTTATAATTTTATAAAAATCATAAACTTGAATCTGCGGGACAAAAAGTGCATAGTAGGCAATCCTAATTGTTATAATTGTATGTAAATCATGAATTTAAATCTGCGGGACAAAAAGTGCATAGTTGGCAACCCTAACTGTTATAATTTTATGAAACCCAAAAACTTGAATCTGCGGGACAAAGAGTGAATAGTAGGCAACCCTAACTGTTATAATTTTATGAAACCCAAAAACTTGAATTTCCAGCTCTAAAAGTGCATAGTTGGTAACCCTAATTGTTATAATTTTCTGTGAATCATGAATTTAAATTTTCGGGACAAAAAGAGTATAGTTCGCAACCCTAACTGTTATAATTTTATGAAAATCGTGAACTTGAATCTGCGGGACAAAAAGTGCATAAATACAAACCACAATACCAAGTGCATAGTTGGCAACCCTGACTGTTATAATTTTATGAAAATCATTTCATATCTTTATACATTAAATTACTGTAAGTATACTGACGATAACAGCTGCACGTGCAATTCATTTAATACATATTTAAATATATATTGCGTATTGTTGATTAGTTAGAATATTTTGAGGTTATGGTACGACACGTGAGGTAAGATCATGCGTTGATTTCATGACGTCCTCCCGGAAAACCCGAGCTTTCTGAGGAAATATGATACCGTTTTGCACTCTGTGCGGAAACTTGATGTTCGTGCAAGAGGGCCCCAGTGGAAAAATCCAATTGGTCTGCAACATATGCCCGATTTTTCAAAACATAAACAAGACAATCACGGGCAGGACTTACTACAAGTTGAAGGTAAGTCGTTTTTAGTTACATCTATACGTTTGTGTTCAATTCAAAACATGAAGTAAAATGGTATAGAAACGAAAAGAAATCAAAACGTAGTAAATGAAAAATTTATGCCCACTTGCACCGCAGCTACTTAATCATGATTAAAAAGTTAATCAATGGTTAGAGGAGAATTGGCTTGCACCGCAACTTAATCATGATTAAAGTCCCCAAGAAACGTCAAATATTTAACCAGCCGATTTTGGCCGATTAACTTAAAAACAAATAACTTCACGACGAATATAGTCGTGAAGTTAGTTACATTTGGCAGACGATTTTGAAATTAATAACCTTTGTTTTGTCTTTGTTATTAAAAACGATGGATTTGGGAATAGTTGAGCAGATTGATGAAATCGATGGCTTGGAGGTTAATGATTTTATTAATTTTGGTTTGTTTACCTCGTCCAATAATAAGAAATAATAATAATAGTATTATTATTATTTCTTAAAGAGAACTTAAAATCCCTAGAAAAACGTGTGCTCTCTATAATAATACTCGGTGGTCGATAGATGCTTAATCAGCCGACGGTGCAACAGAAATACTCTGATTAAAGTTAATCATGATTAAAATTTAATCATGATTAAGTTCTGCGGTGCAAGTGGGCATAAACCTTTTATCGAGTGTTGTGTAGTTTCCTTTATTTAAATTGATTCCTTTTATTCAAATTACTCTGGAATTGTAATAGTTAATCGACTATTTAATCTTCTGATAACCAGAGGTGCATATTGTTTTATGCCAATCGAGTCACACAGACTCCACGCAGGCATCGGAAAGTGAAGATTTAAGAACAAAAATAATTGCCTTCCACCAGACAAATAGATACTATTCTATAGCATACATTTTTAATTTCATCTTGCCATTTGCCGCCTAACGGTTAACCCTTTAGCTACTAAAAAGTTTTCAAGAAACTGGCTGCCTGAACGCAAAAAAAACAAAGACTGAAAATTCGATAAATTTTATTCCATTTGAAGCAACGTGTCATGTTACTAGTGGTGGTCAATAAGCGATTCACGGCATAAAAGAACGGCAAAAAATATGTGAATCGCTTATTGACGACAGCCGTAGTTACGGTAAAGTTTACCCGAGTCGCTTATTGACGACAGCCGTAGTTACGGTAAAGTTTACCCGAGTCGCTTATTGACGACAGCCGCAGTTAAAGGGTTAAATATCGTCTGTAATTCAACTGTCCGATGGTCGTGCAGACACCACCTTTAGATATTACCGGCGGTGTAAATAATGAATTAATTTTAGGAAATTGACGATGTACTAGGAGGCGAGGAGGCCTGGAAGAACGTCGACTCGACGGAGGAGCGCTGCCCGAAATGCTCGCACCCGACTGCCTACTTCATGCAGATACAGACCAGATCCGCTGACGAGCCGATGACCACGTTTTACCGATGCTGCAACATCGAGTGCTCCCATAACTGGCGAGACTGAATCAATCGTTCGTTCAACGTTAACTTTAATAATTTCCCATGGTGGTTTTGAGTAAGCTATTAAAATTCACGATGAAACTCTCCCCGGTTTCCATAGAGGACGCCCGCAGCGTGCAAGCGGCGGTCGATTTATTGAAACGCGGCGGGGTCATAGCCCTGCCCACGGACACCGTTTACGGCCTAGCCTGTTGCGCCACTAACATCCCGGCCGTGAGCAAACTGTACGCAATCAAATCACGCAACGAGAATAAACCGGTGGCCATATGCGTGGGCGAAGAGTCGGACGTGCACCGGTGGAGCAAGACGGAACATTTACCCCGTGATTTAATCGCCTCTTTACTTCCCGGGGCCGTTACTTTAATTTTAAATTCCGAAACCAATCTCGACAATTCCTTGGTTTACGATGGGAGGATTGGGATTCGCGTTCCCGATTATGATTTCATCAGGGAGATTGCGAACGGGTTGGAGTGCCCCATCGCTCTCACCTCGGCCAACGTTAGCTGCGAGCCCAGCAGTGTCGACGTGCGGGAGTTCAAGGGTTTGTGGAACAAGCTCGACGGAGTTTTCGACGGTGGCGATTTGGGGGATTCGAATAGGGGAGCTTCGACGGTGGTGGATCTGTCGGAGCCCGGGGTTTTTAAGATCGTCAGGAAAGGGATCGCGCTTAAAGAAACGCTGGACGTTCTGCGGCGGTTCGGAATTGAGGAATGTTGATGATGTATTTGTTTGTTGGTGAATAAATTATTTTTATTGAGATTTTGCGTATTCTTTGCGGTGCGCAGGCGCGCGCCTGCAATCAGCTGTTCAGGTAGACGTCTGCGGAATGTCGCGGAGGTAGCAAGCGAAGCGTCGTTCGTCGTTGGTGGCGGCTCCTCGTTCGATAAAAGATAACGAGATAAGAAATCGCGCGCCGGAGGTTGATTCGACGGTGTGTTGATGACGGACGGTGCCCGCGGTGCTCTGTGAGAGTGTGTGTGTGCGCGTCTTGTCCCCGTCGTATCGATTTCTTCCGCGACATGTCCACGTAACGGGATGCGGCGGTGTTGTGCGGAGAAGGCGGCACTTCTCGGGGAAGGCGGCGGCGGCGGCGACGGTACGGGACAAAGGATGTGAGAAAGACGCCGGTGCGTCTGTCGCCATGGCAACGGCGACTTGCTCTGGCGCGAGGGCGGCCGCCACCGCCGCCGCCCTTTAATTGACGCTTTTTTTTCGATAACATGGACCCGGAGGAAGCGGCGCCGGTGGTGCGGCGGGAAGGCGGCGCCGAGTGCCAGTTCCTCAAGTGCAACCCCAGGAGGAGCTATGCCGGCGAGGAGGATGGAGAGGAAGCGTCGGAGGTTGAGGAGGAGGAGGAGGTGGGGGCGAACGCTCACGCCACCCTCAGGCGATGCGATCCCCGGGGTGATGACGCCGAGGAGGAGGAGGAGGAGGAGGACGATGAGGAGGCGCCGCGCTACGAGAACGACTCCGTCAGCTTCGTCTCCGCCTGCGGGAACGATGGGAGCTGGAGGGTGCACTGGAGCGTCGATGATGCCTCCGCCGGGGACTACATTGCCCTGGCGTACGAGGGTGAGTTTTTTTTTTTAATTACATTTTCGTAATTTAAGTATATTTAATTTTAAAATGCAGAATGCAATGGTCAAATTTTCAATTTGTAGTAAATGTCGCAACCATCCCCATCATAATTTTTTTTGGTTGACAGACAATTAGTTCAATTACAGAAACTTTTGTTTCTACGTAAGATATGTCAATTGCTTTTTTAAATGAAAAATTCGAAATCTGTTGTTTTTAACGCGTTAAGCACGGCACGGCATCTACGCGGTGTCTCACTTGGTCTCGCTTTCACCGACCCTCCGGACGGCGTGACATCAACGCGGTGTCACGCTAGTTTACCTTATTCGAATGGCATGTTGCCTGGAATCACTCTCTAATACTAAATATTGTGGATGGGCGATATTTCACGTACCTGTGATTTTCCACTGTTATTAAAAAATCACAGGTCTACTAATAGGCAAATTTCACTGCTACTTAAACTCACTGTTATTTAAAATCACTGTTACTTAAAATCACTACTACTTAAAATAACTATTACTTAAAATCACTGCTATTTTAACTGTGATTGCTCCTTAAAATCACAACTGTTACCTAAACAGTGATTGCTACTTAAACTGCAACCGTTACTTAAAACGTGATTGTAAGAAGACAATCAAGAATAGCATTTCTGAATATTATTTTATATTAAATACTGTTTATTTATTTATTTCACTTGTATCTTGTATTCTCCCATTTAATCTTACGCTCATGTTCAGGTTACGATTTTCATGAAATGAAAAAAAAAATATATAAAAACAATTGCTATGAATAGTAAACTCAAAATGACTAAAAATTCATTTTAATTTAAGATTCAGTGCGAATATCTAAACATACATTTTGAAATAATACCACGAAACCAATTTTGAAATTGCAAACTTCATGAACGAAAAAAAAATTTACCAAACTACGAAAATCTTATTGTTCAAGTGCTCAAAAAATTAAAACGAAAATCTTCAAAAATCCATATCTCTATTGAAAATTGTTGAATTTTCAAAAACCAAATTAATTTTGAATAAGCGATACTTCAGCCATTGAGGATGATTTTTTATGGAATTTTGCCTGGACGTTTTATATTTTTTTCTGCGATGTTTTTGTTCAAGTGCTCAAAAAAATTAAAACGAAAATTTTCAAAAATCCATATCTCTATTGAAAATTGTTGAATTTTCAAAAATCAAATTAATTTTGAATAAGCGATACTTCAGCCATTGGGGATGATTTTTTATGGAATTTTGCCTGCACGTTTGTTTTTGATCATGTGCTCAAAAAATTAAAACGAAAATTTTCAAAAATCCATATCTCTATCGAAAATTGTTGCATTTACAAAAACCAAATTAATTTTGAGTAATCGATACTTCAGCCATTGAGGATGATTTTTTATGGAATTTTGCCTGCATGTTTTATATTTTTTTCTGCGATGTGTTTGTTCAAGCGCTCAAAAAATTAAAATGAAAATTTTCAAAAATCCATATCTATTGAAAATTGTTGAATTTTCAAAAAACAAATTATTTTGTATAAGTGATACTTCGGCCGTTGAGGATGATTTTTTATGGAATTTTTCCTGCGCGCTTTATATTTTTTTCTGCGATATTTTCATTCAAGTTCTCAAAAAATTAAAATGAAAATTTTCAAAAATCCACATCTCTATTGAAAATTGTTGAATTTACAAAAACCAAATTAATTTTGAGTAAGCGATACTTCAGCCATCGAGGATGATTTTTTATGGAATTTTGTCTGCACGTTTTATATTTTTTCTGCGATGTTTTTGTTCAGGTGCTCAAAAAATTAAAATGAAAATTTTCAAAAATCCATATCTCTATTGAAAATTGTTGAATTTTCAAAAACCAAATTAATTTTGAGTAAGCGATACTTCAGCCATTGAGGATGATTTTTTATGGAATTTTGCCTGCACGTTTTATATGTTTTCTGCGATGTTTTTGTTCATGTGCTCAAAAAATTAAAACGAAAATTTTTAAAAATTCATATCTCTATTGAAAATTGTTGAATTTACAAAAACCAAATTAATTTCGAGTAAACGATACTTCAGCCATTGAGGATGATTTTTTATGGAATTTTTCCTGCACGTTTTATATTTTTTTCTGCGATGTTTTTGTTCAAGTGCTTAAAAAATTAAAACGAAAATTTTCAAAAATCCATATCTCTATCGAAAATTGTTGAATTTACAAAAACCAAATTGATTTTGAATAAGCGATACTTCAGCCATTGAGGATGATTTTTTATGGAATTTTGCCTGCACGTTTTATATTTTTTTCTGCGATGTTTTTGTTCTAGTGCTCAAAAAATTAAAACGAAAATTTTCAAAAATCCATATCTCTATTGAAAATTGTTGAATTTACAAAAACCAAATTAATTTCGAGTAAACGATACTTCAGCCATTGAGGATGATTTTTTATGGAATTTTTCCTGCACGTTTTATATTTTTTTCTGCGATGTTTTTGTTCAAGTGCTTAAAAAAATAAAACGAAAATTTTCAAAAATCCATATCTCTATCGAAAATTGTTGAATTTACAAAAACCAAATTGATTTTGAATAAGCGATACTTCAGCCATTGAGGATGATTTTTTATGGAATTTTGCCTGCACGTTTTATATTTTTTTCTGCGATGTTTTTGTTCTAGTGCTCAAAAAATTAAAACGAAAATTTTCAAAAATCCATATCTCTATTGAAAATTGTTGCATTTACAAAAACCAAATTGATTTTGAGTAAGCGATACTTCAGCAATTGAGGATGATTTTTTATGGAATTTTTCCTGCACGTTTTATATTTTTTTCTGCTATGTTTTTGTTCAAGTGCTCAAAAAATTAAAACAAAAATTTTCAAAAATTCATATCTCTATTGAAAATGGTTGAATTTTCAAAAACCAAATTGATTTTAAGTAAGCGATACTTCGGCCATTGAGGATGATTTTTTTGAAATTTTTCCTGCATTTTATATATTTTTTCTGCGATGTTTTTGTTCAGGTGCTCAAAAATTAAAACGAAAATCTTCAAAAATCCATATCTCTATTGAAAATTGTTGAATTTTCAAAAACCAAATTAATTTTGAATAAGCGATACTTCAGCCGTTGAGGATGATTTTTTATGGAATTTTTCCTGCACTTTTTATATTTTTTTCTGCGATGTTTTTGTTCATGTTCTCAAAAAATTCAAACGAAAATCTTCAAAAATCCATATCTCTATTGAAAATTGTTGAATTTTCAAAAACCAAATTGATTTTGAATAAGCGATACTTCAGCCATTGAGGATGATTTTTTTATGGAATTTTGCCTGCACGTTTTATATTTTTTTGCGATGTTTTTGTTTAAAATCAGCGCACGCTTTTCACTCGATCTCTTCCGTGGAATAAACACGGATCTAAACAATCGAAATTTTCACGCCGATCACATGCCTTTAATAATGGCAAACTAATGGCCGTCAATTAGCGATTCCTCGTTATTTTATTTCGTGAGCGGACACAAACAACAACAAAAGGAATTCCTGGGACAATCACGCCGAATGACGTAAACGGTTTGAGGCAAAAGGTAAACAAAACAAGAAGCGGATGTTATGTGGGATGCACGTGGAATTTGTTGGAAGATTTCTTGTAAAACTCTGTGGAATCGGTGTTGCGTCAGCAGCGACGAAGAAGGTTGAAAAAGTTGGAAGTTTCAAATGTGAAATTCAAAAGAAAACACGAGTATTTTAACATTAATCCAGTAGTACTCACGATATCGCGACATAGATTCTTGTCGTAGTGTTCAGTTGAAAGCATTCGTTGAACAAAAATGTCCACTTATGGGATGTCAAGTCCATTAAACAAAGATATTATACTAGCCAGTATCTTCACAGAATCAAAAAATAATTGAAGATTTAAAGAAAATGTTGGAGCAATATATCATCAAACCTGGAAGGTCATTAACAGTGTTGAAATATTGGAAGTAGAATCTAGTTACGGTACGGAAAGCATTACTTTCCGCGCGTGGACTCTTCTTGCAAATTGGTGCATTGAGGTGTGCACAAAATCTGTAACGGCCGCGTGATCGAATTTGCATGTGTTACGTAACTGAATCGTCTCTTCAAGGCTGATCGGTGCGGAAAATTGGAAGGTGGGATGGACAGAGGACGGCGGAAGGAGGGTTTTGATCCTCGATTTGTATTCAGGGCTGGCGACCGATGATCGGAGGAGCGTCCTCACCTTGAAGGTGGATCGCACGGCCTAATTAGCATTCATTCGCGTTCCGTTAATGAATTCGCGACACTCGCTACCGTTCGCCGTAACACGCGCTCGCTTCCGGCCGCCCGCGCCCCCCGCCGCCCCCTTCTTCGAGAGGATTCCGGGAAGCGGGCACCTCGTGGCGTTTAACACGTATATTTCCATTCTCACGTAAACAACAAACCGACACGATCATCCTTTACTTTGTGATACGTTTAGTTTAATTTACAACCGTTCTCACGTAAACAGCAACCAACTTTGTGGTACGAATGTTCAATCTGTTCGATATATTGTATAAGTGGCTCTACCATCAACATGTTCCACGAGGCGCCACTGTGCAAGGATGCTGTGTGGTTTTAAATTGGACGCTGTGAAGCCTCATTGTTGCTTCAAAGTTTATATTGGGCAATGAAAATATTTTTGGATGGATTTGCCCCTCAGCAAGATGCACAACTATCCCAATAAAGTTAGTTATGTAGGACTCTCCTATACTACTTTGTTCGCGAAAAAATGTAAAATCCATTATTATCCACGGTCCTTAAAGTAAATTAAATTCCTATGGTAAATAAGTGTACATAAAACGAAATAACTTGAGATATCCATGTTTGCACGGACGGAATCCAATAATGAAATTTTTGGAACGCTGATGAACAATGGCCGAGCGTGCATGAATGGGGGGCGATTAGATAATAAAGGAGGCATTTGAACCCGATTGTTTGCTTTATTAATAAAGTCATGACTGGAGTCGGGATTTTGAGTAATTTTTGCTCGTTATCAATTTTATAAGCAACAACGGATTTCCATCGATAATGTTAGAAGAAATTATTTTTTTCTGGGTTGAAGGAGTACCCGAAACTTTTTTTTGACTTTTGATTATGAAAATACCTTTATTAGTGATAAGAATAAGCATTTTTATTTAGTTATGGCTGATTGCAAACTTTGTTAAAAATCGAGATTTATATCCCGAAATGTGGATTTCTGCGATTTACGGAGAAATTATTTTTTTCTGGGTTGAAGGAGTGCCCGTAACGTTTTTTTGACTTTTGATTATGAAAATACCTTTATTAGTGATAAGAATAAGAATTTTTATTTAGTTATGGCTGATTGCAAACTTTGTCAAAAATCGAGATTTATATCCCGAAATGTGGATTTCTGCCACTTCGAAGAAATGATTTTTTTCTGGGTTGAAGGAGTGCCCGTAACGTTTTTTTTGATTTTTGATTATGAAAATACCTTTATTAGTGATAAGAATAAGCATTTTTATTTAGTTATGGCTGATTGCAAACTTTGTTAAAAATCGAGATTTATATCCCGAAATGTGGATTTCTGCGACTTACGGAGAAATTATTTTTTTCTGGGTTGAAGGAGTGCCCGTAACGTTTTTTTTTATTTTTGATTATGAAAGTACCTTCATTAGTGATAAGAATAAGAATTTTTATTTAGTTATGGCTGATTGCAAACTTTGTCAAAAATCGAGATTTATATCCCGAAATGTGGATTTCTGCCACTTCGAAGAAATTATTTTTTTCTGGGTTGAAGGAGTGCCCGTAACGTTTTTTTTGATTTTTGATTATGAAAATACCTTTATTAGTGATAAGAATAAGCATTTTTATTTAGTTATGGCTGATTGCAAACTTTGTTAAAAATCGAGATTTATATCCCGAAATGTGGATTTCTGCGACTTACGGAGAAATTATTTTTTTCTGGGTTGAAGGAGTGCCCGTAACGTTTTTTTTTATTTTTGATTATGAAAGTACCTTCATTAGTGATAAGAATAAGAATTTTTATTTAGTTATGGCTGATTGCAAACTTTGTTAAAAATCGAGATTTATATCCCGAAATGTGGATTTCTGCGACTTACGGAGAAATTATTTTTTTTCTGGGTTGAAGAAGTGCCTGTAACGTTTTTTTGATTTTTGATTATGAAAGTACCTTCATTAGTGATAAGAATAAGAATTTTTATTTAGTTATGGCTGATTGCAAACTTTGTCAAAAATCGAGATTTATATCCCGAAATGTGGATTTCTGCCACTTCGAAGAAATTATTTTTTTCTGGGTTGAAGGAGTGCCCGTAACGTTTTTTTTGATTTTTGATTATGAAAATACCTTTATTAGTGATAAGAATAAGCATTTTTATTTAGTTATGGCTGATTGCAAACTTTGTTAAAAATCGAGATTTATATCCCGAAATGTGGATTTCTGCGACTTACGGAGAAATTATTTTTTTCTGGGTTGAAGGAGTGCCCGTAACGTTTTTTTGACTTTTGATTATGAAAGTACCTTCATTAGTGATAAGAATAAGAATTTTTATTTAGTTATGGCTGATTGCAAACTTTGTCAAAAATCGAGATTTATATCCCGAAATGTGGATTTCTGCCACTTCGAAGAAATGATTTTTTTCTGGGTTGAAGGAGTGCCCGTAACGTTTTTTTTGATTTTTGATTATGAAAATACCTTTATTAGTGATAAGAATAAGCATTTTTATTTAGTTATGGCTGATTGCAAACTTTGTTAAAAATCGAGATTTATATCCCGAAATGTGGATTTCTGCGACTTACGGAGAAATTATTTTTTTCTGGGTTGAAGGAGTGCCCGTAACGTTTTTTTTGATTTTTGATTATGAAAGTACCTTCATTAGTGATAAGAATAAGAATTTTTATTTAGTTATGGCTGATTGCAAACTTTGTTAAAAATCGAGATTTATATCCCGAAATGTGGATTTCTGCGACTTACGGAGAAATTATTTTTTTTCTGGGTTGAAGAAGTGCCTGTAACGTTTTTTTGATTTTTGATTATGAAAGTACCTTCATTAGTGATAAGAATAAGAATTTTTATTTAGTTATGGCTGATTGCAAACTTTGTCAAAAATCGAGATTTATATCTCGAAATGTGGATTTCTGCCACTTCGAAGAAATTATTTTTTTCTGGGTTGAAGAAGTGCCTGTAACGTTTTTTTGATTTTTGATTATGAAAGTACCTTCATTAGTGATAAGAATAAGAATTTTTATTTAGTTATGGCTGATTGCAAACTTTGTCAAAAATCGAGATTTATATCTCGAAATGTGGATTTCTGCCACTTCGAAGAAATTATTTTTTTCTGGGTTGAAGAAGTGCCTGTAACGTTTTTTTGATTTTTGATTATGAAAGTACCTTCATTAGTGATAAGAATAAGAATTTTTATTTAGTTATGGCTGATTGCAAACTTTGTCAAAAATCGAGATTTATATCCCGAAATGTGGATTTCTGCGACTTACTGAGAAATTATTTTTTTCTGGGTTGAAGGAGTGCCCGTAACGTTTTTTTGACTTTTGATTATGAAAGTACCTTTATTAGTGATAAGAATAAGAATTTTTATTTAGTTATGGCTGATTGCAAACTTTGTCAAAAATCGAGATTTATATCCCGAAATGTGGATTTCTGCGATTTACGGAGAAATTATTTTTTTCTGGGTTGAAGGAGTGTCCGTAACGTTTTTTTGACTTTTGATTATGAAAGTACCTTTATTAGTGATAAGAATAAGAATTTTTATTTAGTTATGGCTGATTGCAAACTTTGTCAAAAATCGAGATTTATATCCCGAAATGTGGATTTCTGCGATTTACTGAGAAATTATTTTTTTCTGGGTTGAAGGAGTGCTCGTAACGTTTTTTTGACTTTTGATTATGAAAGTACCTTTATTAGTGATAAGAATAAGAATTTTTATTTAGTTATGACTGATTGCAAACTTTGTCAAAAATCGAGATTTATATCCCGAAATGTGGATTTCTGCGACTTACTGAGAAATTATTTTTTTCTGGGTTGAAGGAGTGTCCGTAACGTTTTTTGACTTTTGATTATGAAAGTACCTTTATTAGTGATAAGAATAAGAATTTTTATTTAGTTATGGCTGATTGCAAACTTTGTTAAAAATCGAGATTTATATCCCGAAATGTGGATTTCTGCGACTTACGGAGAAATTATTTTTTTCTGGGTTGAAGGAGTGTCCGTAACGTTTTTTGACTTTTGATTATGAAAGTACCTTTATTAGTGATAAGAATAAGAATTTTTATTTAGTTATGGCTGATTGCAAACTTTGTTAAAAATCGAGATTTATATCCCGAAATGTGGATTTCTGCGACTTACGGAGAAATTATTTTTTTCTGGGTTGAAGGAGTGCCCGTAACGTTTTTTTTGATTTTTGATTATGAAAGTACCTTCATTAGTGATAAGAATAAGAATTTTTATTTAGTTATGGCTGATTGCAAACTTTGTTAAAAATCGAGATTTATATCGCGAAATGTGGATTTCTGCGACTTCGAAGAAATTATTTTTTTCTGGTTTGAAGGAGTGCTCGTAACGTTTTTTTGACTTTTGATTCTGAAAGTACCTTTATTAGTGATAAGAATAAGAATTTTTATTTAGTTATGGCTGATTGCAAACTTTGTCAAAAATCGAGATTAATATCCCGAAATTTGGATTTCTGCGACTTCGAAGAAATTATTTTTTTCTGGGTTGAAGGAGTGCCTGTAACGTTTTTTTGACTTTTGATTATGAAAGTACCTTTATTAGTGATAAGAATAAGAATTTTTATTTAGTTATGGCTGATTGCAAACTTTGCCAAAAATCGAGATTTATATCGCGAGGTGTGGATTTCTGCGACTTACGGAGAAATTTTTTTTTTTCTGGGTTGAAGAAGTGCCTGTAACGTTTTTCTGACTTTTGATTATTAAGTACTTGTATTAGTGATAAGAATAAGCATTTTTATTTATTTATGGCAGATTGCAAACATAGAAGAAAAAAAGTTTTTTGAAAGGCGTGAAAAAAATTAAGGGTTGATTCTTTTTGTGTTATTAATTTAGACCTTCCCTAATGGTACGGTTTGCTTTTTTTTCGAATTGCTTTTCTTTTCTCCGAGATATGAATTTTTTAAAATCTATTGCTGGATCTATTGCCAACTTCACACCCGTTAATTATTCCATAAAAAAAGGTACTATAACCTGACAAATTTTCAAAGTTGTCCCGCTGGAAAAATATATCATTGTAAATTGTTTATTTACCAACTGAATTGGCGTTTTTTCTTTCAATTTCTTTTTTTTTGCATTATTGCGTTTTGTGCTTTTTTTTTGTTTCTGGTCTTCGTGCTTGTTTCATATTTTTTCATAATTTAAAAACAAATGTTATAATTCCAGACTCCGGTCATGATTAAAGGCAGTTATATTTTTTTCAAACGTAAAACTGCAAACAAATTGCTCGCCCACGCTCAGACCGCGCGAATTAACCGCCCGACCGCACGCACGCCTTTGTTTCACCCCGACCTGCAATAATAAACCAACTAGATTTATTTATTGCGTTCGCGTGTTTGAAAAAATCGATTAATTGTTTTGCAGAATTTTTTTATGAAAAATTCACTCGGAGAACTCCGCAAGCGCTATAAATATCAACCCGGATCCCTGGGGGTGAAATCCAGACTGATATATTGAGTTCGTGAGTTGGTTAAGAATTTTCTTCCCGTGATAAATTCGATGCTGCTTTATTAGCGATGCCTTACCACTTCGATAAGATGTATGTTTATCTCAATTTTGATGGATTTTTCAATATAAACTTCTGCTACAGTTAACGACTTCCACCCTCCATGACGATTCTAAACTAAAGAGATCCGCTACAAAATCAATACCAACAAGGTACCAGAAGATTATAATGAATCCGTTTCCCCGTCAGCAACTCACCACACTGATGAGTGTTAAGAGTCCGAAACCGGTATGTAGTTTGTTGTTTGATGGTGAAACGTTAATTGATTGCTACCAGAAGATCGCCTAAAACTATCGCCTATGTAGGCCAAGGGCGTTCCCAGCCAACTAATCTAGGGGGGGGAGGTAATAAAAAAAAGATAAATAAATTGTTCCGTGCAATTTCCCTATCGTTTTCAAACGTTTTAAAGCGTTAGAAAAAAATGGTGATGTGGCCATCATGTTACTTTCTCCGACTTGATGGTATCATTTATATTTACGCTTTCATGGTTTATTTTCAATTGAAATCATATTTTAAATGTACATTAAACATTTTAAACTGACGTTTTAAACGTCAAAATTATGAAAGATGGAAAAATTATAACGCAAATTTAAAAGCTGAGTTTACTCAAAAACTAAAGGGATTTCGAAAAAAACTTATTCTTTATAAGTTATTCATTTTAGCATTCTCTACAATTATTATTAACATAAATTTGCTGTAACTATTATCGTTTTATAATTATAAACCAAAAATTAAAAAAATTATAATACATTTTTTCTCGAATAAAAATGATTTTATGAAAAATGTTTTCAAGCAAAAGATGCTCATTTCTTTGTTGTCTTCAAAGTTTGTTTAAATGTTTTTGTGATATTTTTCATATTTAAGAAAATATTGGCAAAAAACAAAAAACAGTTAAGGTAAACGCCCACTTCCGGTGTACGAAATTTTACCAACAGCTTTTCAGTTCTTCAGATTATCAAATAAGACGGATGTTCAAAGTTTCATATCAATTGCTCAATTAGTTTTTGAGATACAGCGCGCACAGACACAATGTTTTCTTCTAGAAATTATTGAAATGGCATCTAGGGACCCCAAAACGGATATTTCCGTAAAAAAAAATTTTGAAAAAAAAATCACGATCACAATAATTTTTGGTTTATAATTATGAAACGATAATCAATTCAAATAGCAACAACTAGGCATCAGTCAATTTATTTGAATGCGAAAATCAATTATTTAACATTTAAATTATCGCATTTGAAAATACCAATTGTATGTAATATCGACAAGCATGAAAGTATGTATCTCTGAAAAAATTATTTGATGAGCTGGAGTGTTAATAATTAATGTTATGCAGATTTTAAGCAATGAAATATTTTCCACTAAAGTCTTCCACATCTCCGAAAAAATACAATACCGATTTTTTTCATTTTTTTTCTCCATACTCTCGAAGTAATCCTCGACAACGTACCATTAAGTTAATCCGCCATTTTTACCGCACCCAGTATAAATTGCTATGATACCATCAAGTCGAAGAAAGTAACACGATGGCCACATCACCATTTTTTTATTTTTTTTTAGTATTCCGTTTCGACTATGTTAAATGTAAAAATGTGACCATCATGTTACTTTCTCCGATGGTATCGTCCTTTATATTTACACTTTCATGGTTTATTTTTAATTGAAATCATATTTTAAATGTACATCTGGCATTTTGTAGACTCGGACGAAACTGACGTTTAAAACGTCAAAACTATGAAATGAATTAACCTTGGAAAATATTCCAACACCTGAACAATTATCACTGGTTTAGTGTGTTATTAAAAACAATATTTAAATAAACATTTTTTCTTCGTATTACGAAATCAACATAAAATGTAATTTTCGGCGAATAGTCCATTGTTTTCTGGAAAACCTTATCGAAACGTCCAAATATTTAAACATGCACTACGAATGAAAATCTGAATAACAACTGGCGCTTTGTTTACTTTAAAAAATCACGTGATCAAAGTAACGACTGGCTTTAACTTTGTACTTCCAAAATTCGCGTTATCAAAGTTTACGCCGATCGAAGAAAATATTCCGATAAACAATTCCAGGAAGTGCACTTCGCATTGGCGTATGTTTTGAATATCATATCATTTGTAAACAGGATGATGAGCGAGATAAATATTTATATTAATGGAAATAATTTCGTAGTAGTGGTGATTGCATTTGCTGAGCTGACCCAATTATCTACTGACCTGGTGGTTTATCATCGGGCAAATAGTTTGTGTGTGTGTGTAAATTGTATCTTTTAACAGCAGACAAACACTCATATTTATTTTTATTTTATAACTCGTAACAATGTCGTTGTAATTCGATTCTCGTTCCGATAACGATTTTTCAATGAAACACAATTTTGTAACTTTTCATAATCGTTACGAAACGATGAAATCGTTCCGTTGTAATCGTTCGGGAACGACAGCTCCGCTGTCAATCGTTAACGGATATTTTGACCTGATACTATATGAATTATATATTTATATTTAATTTTCTCATGTAATTTGTGGTGGATATTGGAACGAAGATAAGTTAATTTTTATTTAACTACATAATTGTGTTAAAATGCAAAATTGTTATTCCTATATTACCAGAAAATTATTTACAAATCTAGAAAATATATTTTCCGAGGAAAAAGTCAGCACGTGAACTTGTATTTATCAGACACAAGTCCTTCTTTATTCTCGAAGAAAGCTTTAGAAACATGTATAGACAAATCTAAGATATACTTCTATAATCCATTGCTCAACTTTTTTTATTGGCCCCCCTGCTGCATTTAATTGTAGGGCTAATGACCTCCATGATTCATCCAAAATATCCGGGTTTCGGGACTATTTATTCCTTCGAAGGGCTTCATTCCATTGTAACTCTTCTAGATATATTTGATGCTGCTGTGCAGTGATCTCTGGAGCAAGATTTTTCACGACACTACTTCGACTTTTACTTTCAGTCATTATTAACACTTCATCCCTTAATTAAATTAATTCAGTTCTATTAAAATTTGATTTTTGAAAGTATCCGCAAAAATAAGCACAATGTTTAGA
Source organism: Ocypus olens (assembly GCA_910593695.2). NCBI lineage: Eukaryota > Metazoa > Arthropoda > Insecta > Coleoptera > Staphylinidae > Ocypus > Ocypus olens. The sequence continues at coordinate 1,500,625 of OU343055.1, read as the reverse complement.
TTTGAAATGTAAACGTCAACTGTCACGACGCTGACAAAATTAGGAATGAAGTGAGCTACAAGTGTACTATTCGTTCTAAAATCACAAGTTCATCGTTACGAATAAGCATTCAAGGTCAACGCCTAACGATGTTGGTTACAAAATAACATTTTAACCTAAATCGTTCGCAACGTTGCAACTGACGTTCCGAACGATTATAGTTAGCAAACGAATCGTATTGTAACGATTGTTTATAAAATAGACCCGTTAATACCCCTCATAGAACGATTTATACTAAAATCACTAATAATAAATTATAATAACATTCGCCGGTGTATGTTGTGTTGCCGTGAATTCATGCGTCCGCCCGTTCGATTCTCGCCGTGTTCGTACGTTTTCTACGCCGATAAAAAGTGAACAATATGACGCCTCCGTTTTCTTACCTTTAGTGCTGCTAGTGGCGAACTCTCCAATATGCATTATCGAACATTTTCAGTATGTAACGCATCGGAGGGTTCCAATTATCCCATGAATTATCGTGAAGGCAATTTTAGATTTTGACGTCGACACCTGTCACGTTTAAGTACTGCCAATCGCGTCAACTAACATTTCACCAAAAATAGTCGAATAATGAGCAAAACTCATTTTTTGATATTTATTATTATATTTACTATATCTTTTCATTTTAAATTTATATTAGCAATTTACCATGACAATACCCAATGTTTTATATGACTGTATGTAATATCACAGTACAAATATATGTATTATTATTATTATAATTTTGGACCTTCGAATCGATGTGCATTATCACTTCAATCGCCATCGCGCATTCAGCAGTTTAATAAAATGCATATGTAGGAGTTGATAAAAAAAAGAAGCGCTCGTGTGTCGATGGTGATAATAAAAAAAATAATAATAACAGCGGTGGCATGGCATGGAATGCGGGCCGCGTAAAGCCGGATCTGTGCGGCTGCGGCTATGGCGTGCCTCCCGTTCGCCGCATACGTAGTAAAGGTCGCGGGATTATGAATGAAACCGGCCCCCCTCCCCCGGCCGCCGGGCCCATCCCCGCCGCCCTTTCGATTCCCGTTCATGAAACACCGAACCCCACCACTACTGCGCGCCGGCAGCAGCAGAGGCGTGCGTGCGGCCGATCAGTTGTAAAACAGTGAGCGCGAGAGACGGCCGGACGTGGAATTACTTTACGCGCGCGCGTCTCGTATCGTCTCCTTCCGCGAATTTCCTTTTGCGACACCAGGAGGAGAGTTTCACGGAGCCGTTTATGTAAAGGATACCCTCGCGCAAAAAAGGTAAATACCTGAATCTGTTTATTGCGGCCATAATCGGATCGGATCGGGCGATTTGTAATTCAAATCGACCGGACGCGGCCTTATCGGACGGACGGGCCGATTGAATTGCAAAAATTTAGGTAAACAACAGACACGAATAATGATCGAATGGATTGAGTTTCAAATATCGCGTAATTGGTTGAAATATAACGCGAAATTCATGCTGTTAAGATAAAACAATATCAATTTATTTAAGCCAGGTTTTTCGTAAGCCGGTATTATATTTTCAGCTGTGCAAACGTTAAGTCAGTCACCGAATGTATTTTTGAATCGTTACTTAATTCGGTCGTTAATAAAACACAATTAACACCAAACCAAACAGCCATCTTTAGGTTTATTATGAATATTTGTAAATTTGTTTACGCTGGAGGCTTCTACTTCGTTATACATTTTACATATTATAATAAAACACTTTTAACTTTGTTTTGTATAACTTATATATTGTATTACCGAAACTTAAGTCACAAAAATACAAAACAAAGTTAAAAGTAATATACTGTATTTAGTAATGTTAAGTTTCCCTGTTATTGGATATATGTATGTCTGTTGGGAAATAAACTTATTATTATTATTATTATTATTATTATTAAAAGTGTTTTATTATAATTTGTAAATTTACTATTGCGGTAAAAAAAAAATAGAACACCAATTTTTTCTGTAGTGTGAATCAAACTTTTTACTACAGATTTTAAAGCCCAATTTACATAAGTAAATTTTAGAAAAAAGCCACACTAGATTAGATTAGTGTCCTGTTTTGTTTTGACTGCAATTGTACTTACCAATTCACTCACCACGTTTTGCATTTATCTCCCTTTACACAAACAATTGAAAGATATAAAAAAACAAAGTATACAACTTCTAATAAAAAAAATACGAATCAAAAGTGTAGCATTACGTTTCTCAGCTCAGTTTGAAATTTCTGAAGGTATAGAGTCAAATAAATCTACGTTGGCATTAGAGTTTAATTATTTTTTTTGGCATAGGTTTGACCATTCAGCCACTATAGAGTTTAATTAATTTGCGAAGAAAGAAGTCCAGAGATTCAGAGGCGTTAGATTACGTGATCTACACTCTAGGTCAGCGATGGCGGACCTTTTTGAGAAGTTGGCAAAATTTTGTTCAGTTTTTTCTTAATACTAGCCCGTAGGTCACTAAGTCAGTAAGTCAGTGTGGGTGGGAATGGGGAGGGTGTGCTAAAAAAGTACCAATAATTTTGAAAAAAGGAAACTTTGTTGGCAGAAAAACTTGACAATCGACCCTTTTCGATGGGTTTCACTTTTAAAATCCTCCAGAAAGGTTTTTAATTAAGCCTTATCTTTGATATTTCACGAGATGCCATTGCAATACACATTTCTTAAATACTTGGTTTAAAGAATTTTTTAATTATCTAAAACCGTTCACGAGATGTTCACCTATATGCAAAAAACAATTGAAGCCACATATTGTTTTTATTGTGGAATTGGCATCTGGACAGACCGTAGAATCTGAGTACCGAAGAATTTTTCAATTATCTTCAACCGTTCACGAGATATTCACCTATATGCAAAAAAACAATTGAAGCCACATACTGTTTTTATTGCGGAATCAGCATCTTGACAGACCGTAAAATCTGAAACTAAAAGAATTTTTCAATTATCTCCGACCGTTCGCGAGATATTCACCTATATGCGAAAAACAATTGAAGCCACATACTGTTTTTATTGTGAAATTGGCATCTCGACATGCCGTAGCATTTGAATCTGAAAGAATTTTTCAATTACCTCTGAATATTCACGAGATATTCACCTATATGCAAAAAACAATTGAACCCACATACTGTTTTTATTGTGAAATTAGCATCTCAACAGACCGTAGAATTAGAATCTGAAAGAATTTTTTAATTATCTCTGAATATTCACGAGATACTCACTTATATGCAAAAAACAATTGAAGCCACATATTGTTTTTATTGTGAAATCAGCATCTTGACAGACCGTAGAATCTGAAACTAAAAGATTTTTTTAATTATCTCCGACCGTTCGCGAGATATTCACCTATATGCTAAAAACAACTGAAGCCACGTACTGTTTTTATTGTGGAATTGGCATCTTGACAGACCGTAGAATCTGAAACTAAAATATTTTTTCAATTATCTCCGACCGTTCGCGAAATATGCACCTATATGCGAAAAACAATTGAAGCCACATACTATTTTTATTGTGAAATCAGCATCTTGACGGATCGTAGAATCTGAAACTAAAAGAATTTTTCAATTATCTTCGACCGTTCGCGAGATATTCACCTATATGCGAAAAACAATTGAAGCCACATACTGTTTTTATTGCGGAATTGGTATCTCGACAGACCGTAGAATTTGAATCTGAAAGAATTTTTCAATTACCTCTGAATATTCACGAGATATTCACCTATATGCAAAAAACAATTGAAACCACATACTGTTTTTATTGTGAAATTGGCATCTCGACAGACCGTAGAATCTGAATACTGAAGAATTTTTCAATTATCTTCAACCGTTCACGAGATATTCACCTATATGCAAAAACAATTGAAGCCACATACTGTTTTTATTGTGGAATTGGCATCTTGACAGACCGTAGAATCTGAAACTAAAATAATGTTTCAATTATCTCCGACCGTTTGCGAGATATTCACCTATATGCGAAAAAAATTGAAGACACATACTGTTTTTATTGTGAAATTAACATCTCGACGTGCCGTAGAATTTTAATCTGAAAGAATTTTTCAATTATCTCTGAATATTCACGAGATATTCACCTATATGCAAAATACAATTGAAGCCACATACTGTTTTCATTGTGGAATTGGCATCTGGACAGACCGTAGAATCCGAAACTAAAAGAATTTTTCAATTATCTCCGACCGTTTACGAGATATTTACCTATATGCGAAAAACAATTGAAGCCACATACTGTTTTTATTGTGAAATTAACATCTCGACGTGCCGTAGAATTTGAATCTGAAAGAATTTTTCAATTATCTCTGAATATTCACGAGATATTCACCTATATGCAAAAAACAATTGAAACCACATGCTGTTTTTATTGCGGAATCAGCATCTTGACAGACCGTAGAATCTGAAACTAAAAGAATTTTTCAATTATCTCCGACCGTTCGTGAGATATTCACCTATATGCGAAAAACAATTGAAGCCACATACTGTTTTTATTGTGGAATTGGCATCTGGACAAACCGTAGAATCTGAATACCGAAGAATTTTTCAATTATCTTCAACCGTTCACGAGATACTCACCTATATGCAAAAACAATTGAAACTGCATACTGTTTTTATTGTGAAATCAGTATCTTGACAGACCGTAGAATCTGAAACTAAAAGAATTTTTTAATTATCTCCCACCGTTCGCGAGATATTCACCTATATGCTAAAAATAATTGAAGTCACATACTGTTTTTATTGCGAAATCAGCATCTCGACAGCCGTAGAATCTGAAACTAAAAGAATGTTTTAATTATCTTCGACCGTTTACAAGATATTCACCTATATGCAAAAAAACAATTGACACTACATACTGTTTTTATTACGAGATACCTATCTTGACGGATCGTAGAATCTGAATACCAAAGAGTTTTTTCAATTATCCTCAACCGTTCACGATATTGTATAATACAATTGATCTTTTACGTCGAAAATAAATTCTAGGCGAGGAGATATTAATTAGATCAGTGTTTTTCTCAGCGTGGGCTCTATACCCCCCCCCCCCCCGCATCTAGGTGAATATCTCGCGAACGGTCGGAGATAATTAAAAAAATATTGTAGTTTCAGATTCTACAGTCTGTCCAGATGCCAATTCCGCAATAACAACACTATGTGGCTTCAATTGTTTTTCGCATATAGGTGAATATCTCGTGAACGGTTGAAGATAATTGAAAAATTCTTTTAGTTTCAGATTCTACGGTTTGTCAAGATACTGATTTCACAATAAAAACAGTATGTGGCTTCAATTGTTTTTTGCATATAGGTGAATATCTCGCGAACGATCGGAGGTAATTGAAAAATTATCTTGGTTTCAGATTCTACGGTCTGTCAAGATACTAATTTCGCAATAAAAACAGTATTGTTTTTTTTTGCATATAGGTGATATAGCAGTTGGACCCCCTAGATTAGTGTTTGTCAACGTGGGCGATTGACAATAAAAATTGGGCGATTATCTGACAATCAATGACGGGATTTAGAAAATTCTTCAAGCAGCGTGTATTGTACTCGTAAAAAGATGAAAACGCAAAATTTGACACTCGATTGTTTAATTTTTTTTTTCGCAATAACTATTAATCGGATCATCAAATTTTGAAAATTCTTCCATTAAGGAGGATAAAGAACTGCACCAGATGTGCCAAACCATGAATTTGGTTAAAGCGGGCGTTGTGCGCAACCAGCTCCATCTTGCTGAAACCACACGCTAAAGGCGAAACAAATTAAATATTCAGGACCATTAAAATTAGAGATGTAGCGATAAAGACAAGCATCAGTGACGGTTCGCGGGGTTTTTTCTGGTACGGCCGAGGAACAATAGGTGGTAATACAGATAGGTAGGGTCAGTTGCAGAGACGGCTGGCTCCACCTCTTGTTCCTCGGCCGTACCAGCGGACCGTCACTGACAAGCGCTGTTTCGTTTTTCGACCATATTTTGCTCAGAGGTTAATAATTATTAACATCCCGCCGATTTCCTTTGTATCAAATTGAACGTTCCCTTTCTGACCATGTGCTTCGTTGTGTCTGGATCTCCTTATTCCAGCAGAGATTATAAACGTCTCGTTTACGTTACTTCGCGTGAGTGGCGACGACGGCACGCGTCGCGACGCACCTGGTCCGGGCCCGGAGTGGTCCGTCCGCGCTTGAAGGAGAACCTTCCGAACGGGATCGGACTTATTTCGGGAAGCGGATGCCGGATGTTTACGAGACCTTCCAGACACACACACTAACACACACTCGCGTACACATAATAAAATTCGAAAAAAGCCCACGCGAATTATTCACGTTTAAAAATACCTTTTTTTTATAATCATCGCGAATACAACTCAAAATATGAAGATTGAAGATTTTCGTATGGTGATCAAAGGTTTTAACTGAAAATTCCTTTTTATAATTAGGGTGAATACAACTCAAAATCTTTGAAGAATTTTCATGACTAATTGTCAAATGTTTCAACTCTAATCGCATGAGTAATTGTAAAAACATCCAAATACTTCCATTACATACGTAACTATTACACATTACAATATAACAGATATCGGTGTTGCACTTTCAACGCGAATAGTCGCAGTTTTGAAATTAAATTGGTTTTCAAATTATATCATGTTAGTTTCTCCGATATAATGGTATCATTTATATTTATGCTTTCAATTGAAATCATATTTTAAATGTACATCGAGAGGATGACACTGACGTTTAAAACGTCAAAATAGTGAAAGATGGAAAAATTATACTTCAAATTCAAAAACTCGGTTTACTCAAAAACTAACGAGATTTCGAAAAAAAAAAAATTCTCGAGAAGTTGTTCATTTTGA